>CM035837.1:338330936-340730936 GCA_020510985.1 Pholidichthys leucotaenia | reverse complement strand
CCTTTGCACCAGGCAAGACAACAAAACAAAAGAGACCAACTCTAAAACTGGGAACTTGGAACGTCCACACTATGATGACAGGACTCGCTGCTAACCTCAAGGACATCAGCGACACTAGGAAGACTGCCGTCATCAATAATGAGCTAAAGAGACTGGAAGTGGATATCGCCACTCTTCAGAAAACACGGCTGGCTGACGCAGGCACACTGAGAGAGAAGGACTACACATTCTACTGGCAGGGAAAGGGCAGTGACAAACACAGGGAACGCGGAGTGGGCTTCGCAGTGAAGAACACCTTGCTGAAGATGGTGGAACCGGGCAGCAATGGCTCTGCACGACTCCTCACCCTCCGCCTTAACACTATTCAAGGCCCAGTCACCCTCGTCAGTGTGTATGCCCCAACACTGACAGCCACACCAGAGGCAAAAGACGAGTTCTACGAGAATCTCGCAACAACTGTCAGGATCATCCCCAACTCTGAACAACTCATTCTCCTTGGAGACTTCAGTGCCAGAGTGGGTGCTGACCACAACTCCTGGCCCTCCTGTCTTGGACCATTTGGCGTGGGCAGAATGAACGACAATGGACAGCGGCTGCTCGAGTTCTGCACACATCATGATCTGTGCATCACAAACTCGTTCTTCAAGACCAAGCCCCAATACAAGGTTTCCTGGTGACATCCGCGCTCAAAGCACTGGCACCAGCTGGACTTGATCCTGACCAGGCGCACCTCACTGGAGAATGTGCTAATCACCCGCTCGTTCCAGAGTGCAGATTGCGACACAGACCATTCATTGGTGTGTTGCAAGGTCAAGCTGCAGCTGAAGAAATTCCACCGCGCCAGACAGCCTGGAAAGGCACGGATTGACACCAGCAAGATGGCCCAACCAGAACTTGTTGAGCAGTTTGCCTCCATGTTTGTGAAGGAACTTGGTGAACCACAAGAAGGAGAGTCTGCTAAGCAAAAGTGGGAAGAGCTGTGAAACACCATCCACCACACAGCCTTGGCTACCTTTAGGAGGAAGACCTTGAAGTCACAGGACTGGTTTGATGCCAAGTCAACCGTGATGACCCCCGTCATTGAAGCCAAGCGCTCAGCACTTGCTGAGTATAAGAAGTACCCAAACAAGAAGAATCTCCAGATTCTCAGGGCTGCGAGAAGCAAAGTTCAGCAGACTGCTCGGCGCTGCGCCAACGAGTACTAGACTCAGCTCAGCCAAGACAATAAAACCGCTGCCATAACAGGAAACATCCGTGGTATGTACGACGGCATCAAGATAGCACTTGGTTCGGCTCAGAGCAAGACGGCCCCCCTCAAATCCTCCACTGGGGAGATGATCACAGAAAAGAACAAGCAGATGAAGAGATGGGTAGAGCACTACTCCGACCTCTACTCCAGACAGAACACCGTGACACCGTCAGCCCTTGATGCCATCGATTGCCTGCCATCCATGGATGAACTTGACGCCAAGCCAACCATCGACAAACTCAGCAAGGCCATTGATAGCTTGGCCACTGGCAAGGCTCCCGGCAACGATGGCATACCCCCCAACCTGATCAAGCACTGCAAGACCGCCCTACTGCTGCCATTGCATGACGTTCTCTGCCAGTGCTGGAACGAAGGTGCCGTACCACGGGACATGAGGGACGCCAAGATCATCACCCTCTACAAAAACAAAGGGGAGAGAAGCGACTGCAACAACTACAGGGGCATCTTCCTCCTCAGCATTGTTGTCAAAGTCTACGCACGAGTTGTCCTTGTTCGTCTACAAAAGCTTGCCGAACGTGTCTACCCCGAGTCTCAGTGTGGCTTCCGCACTGGGCGATCGACGATGGACATGATATTCTCCATCCGTCAACTTCAGGAGAAGTGCAGAGAACAGAACATGCCCCTGTATGTCGCCTTCATCGGCCTCACTAAAGCGTTTAATCTGGTCAGCAGAGAGGGCCTTTTCAAGATCCTGCCAAAGATAGGATGCCCACCAAAGTTGCAAAATCTCATTGAATCATTTCACACCAACATGCAGGGGATGGTGAAGTACGACGGCAAAGTTTCAGAGCCATTCAGTATACACAGCGGAGTGAAACAGGGCTGTGTACTTGCGCCAACCCTCTTTGGGATCTTCTTTGCTATGCTCCTGAGGCATGCCTTCAGCACAGCAACAGAGGGAATCTATCTGCATACAAAATCTGACGGCAGGCTTTTCAACCTCGCCCGCCTGAAAGCCAGAACCAAAGTACGTGAGGCTCTAATCAGAGATATGCTGTTCACAGACGACGCTGCAGTCGCGACCCACACACAGCAGGAGCTTCAAACCCCGATGGACCGTTTCTCCCAGGCATGCATGGACTTCAGGCTTACCATCAGCCTGAAGAAGACTAATTTCTTGGCGCAAGGCACGGAAGCACCACCAACCATCACCATCGACGACTACAAACTGGAGGTCATGAATCAGTTCACGTACCTGGGGTCCACGATTAGCAGCAACCTCTCCCTTGATACAGAGATCAACAAGAGGATTGGAAAATCAACCTCCACACTTGCTCGTCTCACCACACGAGTGTGGGAGAATCCCAAACTCTCTGTCAAGACGAAGATGGCAGTGTACAGTGCCTGCATCATCAGCACACTGCTCTATGGGAGTGAGACGTGGACAACATATGCCCGGCAGGAAAAGAGACTGAATTCCTTCCACTTGCGCTGCATTCGCCACATCCTGGACATATCCTGGCAGGACAAAGTGCCCAACATAGAAGTCCTGTCCCGCGTGGCCTTCCCTCCATGTTCACTCTACTCAGGCAGTGCAGGCTCCGTTGGCTAGGCCATGTTTACCTTATGGAGGATGGCAGAATCCCCAAAGACGTCCTCTACGGAGAACTGGCGATTGGCAGGAGAGACGCTGGCCGTCCACAGCTGCGCTTCAGAGACATCTGCAAGAGAGATATGAAGGCCCTGGAGATCAACACAGAGCACTGGGAGGACCTCGCAACGGACTGCTCCAAATAGAGAGGCACCCTGACCAGACAGCTCAAGGCAGGTGAAGAGAAACTGACTGCTGCAGCAGATGAAAAAGGGACCCGCAGGAAGAACCGCCACAGACCCAGTAGCATGGAGACCATCCACAAGTGCGACCTGTGTGACAGGGACTGCCATTTGCGCATCGGCCTGTTCAGCCACAGGTGGTGCTGTTCCAGCAGAGTAGACGTTTAGGATTCTCTTCCATGGTCATCATAGACCGACGGAGGCTGACGATTTGCTGATTATGAATGGAAACAGCTGAGTTTTCCAGGAAGTAGATAAGCAAAGATTTTTGTTTTTCCTACAACTGGTTTAGTCACAGATAGGGCCCTATTATGACCGTGGGCTTTTGTGCCACAATTAACACCTTTTGCCAGTACTTTTGTGAGTTTCTGTCAGTGCATTGTCTGCTTTTTACACTTTGTGTCACACCATTTAATTACTAGTTGACAGTGCACCAGTTTTGCGCTGTGAAGATGGAGCTCATTTCAAAGAGGTGTGACAGCGTGCAGTCTCATGTGCATCGGTATTTTGGTGCATTTTATGACAATCTGCTTTTGACCAGGAAAAAGCTTGTCTGTTGTCATAAGCACATTGTTTAATGCTATTTCAGTGGCGTGTTTTGAAGTTGTGCAGCTTCTACTGACTGGAGCATATGAGGAAGCACAGCATGCACTGGGATTTTCTATTATTTTAATGGAGAGAGTCGTAACAGTTATAATCTAATCACCCGTCATTTTTTAAATTACATTTAATTATTTTTTATTCTATCCGTATTTTTTATTTTATTTACAGACTTAACGTTGGAGTATAGTCTATAGATTTGACATAAAAAATTTTTTTTGGGGGGGGGAATAAATGAAAGAACAGGGAATGTGTGTGTGTTCTGGTGTGGATGCGGTACAGGGGGGAGCATGGTAGGATACTGTCAGTCTGAAGATTTTAAATGACAAGCCTCTTTAATGTGACAAAGTCTTCTGTCCATATACTCATCTACAGCAGGGAAAATAAGTGTTGAACACGTCAACATTTTTCTCATTAAACATATTTCTGATGGAGCCATTGACCTGAGATTTTCAACAGATATCAGTAACAACCCAAGTAATCCATACATACTAAGAAATCAAGGCAACTGTGTTCACAAAACAAGTTATATTTAATAAAGGGGAGTGTCACTGTGAATAAGCATTGAACACATGAAGAAAAAGAGGGGCAAAAAGGCATAGAAAGCCAAGAAACCAGCTGAAATCCATCAGAATTTAGGAAACCATTCCCCATCAGTGCAAATTAATTTCAGCTGGTTAAGTGCTGACTTTAAAAAGGTCTGTGAATATCAGATTGTCACACCACAAAGAACTCATGATGGGTAGAAGCAAAGACCTTTGCAACATTATTGTTGCGAAACAATGATGGCATTGGTTAGAGGTGCATTTCTAAACTGCTGAATTTTCCAGTGAGCACTGTTGGAGCCATCATCTGGAAGTAGAAAGAACATCATTTTACCATAAACCGGCCACGACCAGGAACTCCTCGCAAGACTTCTGACAGAGGAGTTAAACAAATTATTAGAGTGTTATCCAAGAGGCAAAGACCACTCATGGAGAGCTCTAGAAAGACCTGGAGCTAGCAGGCACTGCTGTTTCAAAGAAAACAATAAGTAATGCATTCACCCGACATGGGCTCTGTGCTCACTCACCTGGCAAGACTCCACTGCCGAAGAAAAAGCATGTTGAAGCTCATTTAAAGTTTGCTGCACAACATTTGGGCAAGCCAGTAAAAATACTGGGAGAATATGGTCTAGTCAGATGAGACCAAAATTGAACTTTTTGGATGCTACACCACACAGTATGTTTGGACGATAAATGACACTTCACATCCCATCATGGTGTGTGGGTGTTTTTCAGCACATGGTACAGGCAGACTTCATATAATGGAAGGAAAGATGAATGGACAAATGTACAGAGATATCCTTGATAAGAATCATGGCCCCAGAGAAGAGCCAACAGGTGCATCCAATACCACCATTCATTATTATATAATTATGGCATCTTTATACATTTTTTTACCTCATTCACTGTCATTCTTTTAACAGAATGATTCAAGATGAAACTATCCCGACAGTTGTTTTGAGTTAAAACACAACAGTTTTGCATTCAGCCGACAAGATTAATGGACCTCAGACAGAGATGAACACCTCACTCTTTCTTGGTTTAAAAAAAAAAATTGGGTGAAGTTCATGTATAATGATGATCAAATCTCCCTAGTACAAGCAGGGCTGTGGAAGAGGAGGTTAAAAATCTCCTTAAAAGCTTCTTACCCTTAAACACATTTTCACTTTGTAGACAAACCCACATCCTCCCATTTAAATGCTGTCATATTAGTATCAAGCCTTTGATTCTGCACCCTTGTTTATTAAAGGAAATTAGAACAAAGACAGCGATTGGTTTATTTCATGTTAGGCCCCAAACACATACTGAATAATTAAGAGCATTAGGACAGCCTCTTTGCACTTTGCACCCAGCAAAAAAATACATTTTGCACTGCAATAACAGTGAAATGAACTTGGAAACACGCAAAAACTCACCCTGGGCCTCAGACGTTTGACTGTGGACTACGCCACTGTAATACGGCCCATAAAGTTATTGATTGATCTTTAAAAATCTTCTTTGGTGGAGCAGGGTGTTCCACTATCATCAGCATACAGTGAGTCCACAGTGGTAAACGTTTCACAGTCATTTCTTGGTGGATTCATTCTTAATGGGTTTTTTCTTATTATGCTTCCCTACCCTTCTCCTTCCCCCGCAACCAGATCTACTGCTCTTCATAGTATTGCTGCCGTCCCTCTGCCTTTAACTATTATTTCAGATGACTCCTTTCATCAGTAACATGCTGTAGCAGAAACGTGATTAAATTGGAGAGTACAGTACTTTTAAAAGAGTACTTTTTTGTGACTTCCATATATAGCTCTGTGTGTACAACTTCAGTCAATACATATTCCTTTCTGTGTGTGTCATTGTGTTAAGTTTTGAATAAAGGCAGAACAATCGATATAGTTCATTGTGGTCTGACAGCGTGTTGGCAAAATGCTGTCAGTGCTCCTCTGTTTTTGTGTGCTATTATTTGAGTAAGTCTGTGCACACACTTGTGCTTGTATGGGATTTTATGAATGTTGACTGTGTGTTTTCTGTCTGACAGCTTAATTGCTAACTGCCAGAGGTTGTGAAGAATATGTTGTAGGGTAAACTGTCAACTTTCATGTGGAGAAAGACGCAGGGTGGGCAGTGAAAAGGGGCTGTGTGTAAGTGTGTGTATTGAGTGTTATTATGTGTGCCAGTCATTTGATTCATCAGTATCAAGCAGATAATTATTTTTCTTCAAATCTGAACTATGCCTTCTCACACACGTACACCCTGAAATGCATCATTACACATGCCCATTAAGCTTCCAATCATTGCTGTCTTTTTTCCTGATGAATACATATTAGCCTGTGTGTATGTGTGTGCCTTTGTGTGTCTCTTGCATATGGATGTGCGGACATTCCTGCAATGATCTTCTTCATCACCCTAGCACTGGTAGGACACATTTTGTGACATTCTATCAGATTCTGTTAAATTCTACTCGACTCTGAAATTGAGGCCAATAGAGACCAATAAAGGCCTCAGCCGGAATATGTTAAAATCCACCCCAATTCTGCTGCAGTATATTGTTTTGCTGTGCTGTAATATTGCTCAAGCTGTTATATGATGAATATATAGTGCTCCAAATTCACTGCATTATCATAACCAAATATGTGCAAATGGAATCGGTCCATGGGATGGTTTAAAAAGTCAGCCAATATGCCATGGCCTTGTGGGAGCCTAGGAGTCGAAAGTGCCTTGTAAAATGGGATGCAAAGGGCTCATCATACTCTGAACTGTCCTCCCGTCCCTTTGGAGAGTTTTGCTGTTTGAGACATTTCTTTTGCTAGATGTTGATCACAGTTTAGAGGCAGAGAGATACACTTCTGTGGTCACTGGTTTTCTGGAGACCTTAATGTCTCATCCAGGTGAAATGATCATAGACTTTCCTTGCATAGTCATGCTTTGCAGCTTGCTGTTGCAGTACAGGTTGCTATTCTTTCTGCTAAGCAATAGTAAAAGCGTTCATGACTCCTAACATCCTCAGTGCGTGACTACAATGTCGATAATTACAAGCAAATGTATTTACCTTAAAACAATATGTGTTCTTCTTATGGTTAAACGTCATTGTCATAGCAGTAGAATATTTGTAGTTTTCTATTCACTGTAAATAATATAATATACAGTATACACACACAGGTCATAACAGAGATCATACACACTGAGCAAAATGCATCAGTAAAGGGTAGAGTAAATGACCATTAGTGTCCATGGTAATGGAAAGACCTTCTCCAATAGCTGTTTAATTAGCACATTATCTAAATTCAGTGCTTTTTGCTCTTCTGGCTTTTCACTGTAATTTGACAATATGATTGTCCATAATTCACAGTATTAGCTCATTTTGGGTTTGGTTTTTTTTGACTCTCTTTCATGACCCTAATACCTCTTTTCACTCACACTTTTTTATTTTATTACAAGGCTCTTTTTTGGTGGTATTAGTGGTAATTTAGGAGTAGTTTTAATATCAAATGTGAAGAACAACTAAAATCTGAATCAACCTAAAGAAGTGTTTTATCTCCCACCTTGGTGGGCTGTTACATGGATGGATGGCTAAAAGAGGCATAGGTGGGTTTGAAAAAACTGACTTAAAATTACATTAAATTACGTTGCATGATTGTTAATTACTAAAATAAATCACTGTTTGCTTGGATGGATGAAGCAGAAGCTACTGCAGAGATTGTATCAGAGAAAGGAAGATGGTAAGGCCTGGGTAAAATACAGGTACTGGGTGTTTTTGCTAGATGACAAGAAAAACAATTAGGCCTACTGTTGTACTTGAAACTCAAAAGCTGTTTTCTCATTGCAAAGTTCTCAAAACTTTTGAGGGAAACTAGCAGATGGGCTCTTTCAGGACCTACATTCTTTTTTTATGGGGGGGGGGGTCTTAACAATAAAATCACATAAAGATAAGGCCAATAAGTTGTGCCAAAGAAGAAACCGTTGACAAATGGCCATACCTAATGCTACAGTAGCTATATAGTCATTATATTGGTTGACCTATAAGTAAAGACTTAGAAATTTGAAGAAAAAGAGCTGTTGTGTGTGACAGATAGCAACACAGCCTGCTGGCCAATCTCTGCAAGGGAAGCACTAGAACACAAATACAGGAGATGGGTACATCCTTCATATTGAGCACATTGGATAGTTACACTATAGTTGCACAATAGTTAGACTATCCACTGGACAGCTAGCACAAATGCATCACAGCAAGAGGGCCTCAGACTGAACTCAGGTTTGATCCCAGGTTTAAGTCCATCATGTACCCATCTGTGTGGAGCTTGTACATTGTTCCATGCAGTGTGGGTTTCCTCTGAGTACTCTAGTTTGCTCGCTCAGTTGAAAGACATGGTTGAGGCTGTGGTCCTTCTAATTCTAGATGTAATTAACATTTTAGATAGGAGAGACATAATTTCATTCTACTCTACATGTATTGTTGTGTATACATTGAATGACAATGAAGTTGGCTTTCTTTCTTTCTTTCTTTCTTTCTTTCTTTCTTTCTTTCTTTCTTAATATTATGTAGTTGGGACAGTTATGACCTGACGCGACATGTACAAAGGGCACTTAATGTTGGCAACACTTTGAGGTGATGCTGGGAAATGATGTGAAAACAATTATTGTATATCACCCACCCACCCTTCCCTGAGATATATAAAGTAATAATTAATAAATAAATAAATAAACACACACACACACACACACACACACACACACACACACACACAGAGTGGTGTGAAAAAGTGTTTGCCCCATCCTGATTTCTCATTTTTTTGTATGTTTGTCACACTTAAATGTTTCAGATCATCAAACAAATTTAAATATTAGACAAAGAAAACACAAGTAAACACAAAATGCGTTTTGTAAATGAAGGTGTTTATTATAAAGGGTAAAAAAAAAAATCCAAACCTACGTGGCCCTGTGTGAAAAAGTGATTGCCCCCCCCAATCCCCATTAAAACATAAATTAACTGTGGTTTATCAAATCTTTGGAAAGCTGAGTTCAATTTTCTAGCAACACCCAGGCCTGATTACTGCCACACCTCTCGTCAATCAAGAAATCACTAAAATAGGACCTCCCTGACAAAGTGAAGTAGATCAAAAGATCCTCAAAAGCATGGCGAAAACATGGAACAGTGGTGAACCTTCCCAGGAGTGGTCGGCCCACCAAAATTACCCCAAGAGCGCAGTGATGACTCATCCAAAAGGTCACAAAAGACCCCACAACAACATCCAAAGAACTGCAGGCCTCACTTGCCTCAGTTAAGGTCAGTGTTCATGACTCCACCATAAGAAAGAGACTGGGCAAAAATGGCCTGCATGGCAGAGTTCCAAGACAAAAAGCACTGCTGAGCAAAAAGAACATAAAGGCTCGTCTCAGTTTTGCCAGAAAACATCTTGATGATCCCCAAGACTTTTGGGAAAATACTCTGTGGACTGACAAGACAAAAGTTGAACTTTTTGGAAGGTGTGTGTCCCATTACATCCGGCGTAAAAGTAACACAGCATTTCAGAAAAGGAACATCATACCAACAGGAAAATATGGTGGTGGTAGTGTGGTGGCCTGGGGCTGTTTTGCTGCTTCAGGACCTGGAAGACTTGCTGTGGTAAATGGAACCAAGAGTTCTACTGTCGACCAAAAAATCCTGAAGAAGAATGTCCAGCCATCTGTTCGTGATCTCAAGCTGAAGCGCACTTGGGTTCTGCAGCAGGACAGTGATCCAAAACACACCAGCAAGTTCACCTCTGAATGGCTTAAGAAAAACAAAATGAAGACTGTAGAGTGGCCTAACCAAAGTCCTGACCTGAATCTGATTGAGATGCTGTGGTATGACCTTAAAAAGGTGGTTCATGCTTGAAAACCCTCCAATGTGGCCGAATTACAACAATTCTGCAAAGATGAGTGTGCCAAAATTCCTCCACAGCGCTGTAAAAGACTCATTGCCAGTTATCACAAATGCTTGATTGCAGTTGTTGCTGCTAAGGGTGGCCCAATCAGTTATTAGTTTTGGGGGCAATCACTTTTTCACACAGGGCCATGTAGGTTTGGATTTTTTCCCCTTAATAATAAACACCTTCATTTAAAAACTGCATTTTGTGTTTACTTGTATTATCTTTGTCCATCCATCCATTCTCTACCGCTTTTCTGGAGGTCCGGGTCACGGAGGCAGCAGTTCAAGCAGAGAGAAGCCCAGACTTCCCTCTCCCCAGCCACCTGCTCCAGCTCTTCAGAGAGGATACCAAGGCATTCCCAGACCAGCTGAGAGACATAGTCTCTCCAGCGAGTCCTGGGTCTGCCCCAGGGTCTCCTCCCAGTGGGACATACCTGAAACACCTCAAGTGGGAGGCGTTCCGGAGGCATCCTAATCAGATGCCCAAACCACCTAAACTGGCTCCTTTCCATGTGGAGGAGCAGCGGTTCTACTCTGAGCCTCTCATGGATGACTGAGCTCCTCACCTTATCTCTAAGGGTGAGTCCATTAATCCTACGGAAAAAGCTCATTTCAGCCACTTGTATCCGCGATCTCCCCACCTTATCGTGGTGGGGGGGTTTGCGTGCCCTAGTGATCCCACAAGCTATGTTATCCAGGGCAGTTTGCCTCTGGTAGGGTCACCCAGGATAAACTGGTCCTGAGTAAAGGGCCAGACTAAGAATAATCCAACAGACTCATGAATCTGTTGGATTGTTCTTCAAGATGGCACCCATCGAGGCAGACGTCTTTGCTTGTTCCATTCACAAATGCCAACTTTTTCTCCTTTTTTGCATGTTTGCTGCTCTTTCTACAGTGCATAAAGGTCATGCGCTGCTAACATACGACCGACAGACACTACTGGACATTGCCAAGACAAGCAGTCATATGGAATTTACTGGCTTCATACCACCCGATCTGCAATGCATTGTGCGGCCACACAGTGATCAGCACCACCCCCAGGAAGGCTCAAGCACCAAGCCCGCGTGAGCACGCTGACCCCAACAGAGCACGTCGGAGGCGGCGCCGGAGACGAGGTAAGAGGAGGGCTACATGCTAGGCTAAAGGCTCGAGCCAGCCGACCACCATTGCCCAGCCTTTTGCTGGCCAACGTACGGTCTCTGGAAAACAAGCTAGACAAACTAAGAGCAAGGATTGAAGACCAGCGGGAGATAAGAGAGTGCTGCGCCCTAATTTTCTATGAGACCTGGCTCTCAGACAGAATCCTGGAGTGCGCCATTCAGCTGCAGACCCACTCAACACATCGGGCAGACAGAACTGGAGCTTTGGGTAAGATGAGGGGAGGAGGTGTATGTGTGTTTATAAACAACTTGTGGTGTGGCGATGTACAGACTGTTTACAAGCACCGTTTGCCTGATGTGGAGCTTTTACTGCTGAAATGCAGTCCCTATTATCTACCTAGGAAATTTACCGCTGTGTTTCTGGCCGCTGTTTACATCCGCCCCCAAAGCAACTACACAGTAGCGCGAAACAAACTCCATGACGTCATCAGCACAGTACAGACGACCCATCCTGATGCTGTTTTTATTGTTGCTGGTGACTTTAACCAGTGCAGTCTATGGACTGTACTCCCCAAATATTACCAGCATGTGGACATTCCCACCCGCGATAAAAGCACACTGGATCACGTTTACTTGAAACGTGATCATGGTGCTTACAGAGGGGCACCCCGCGCCCACTTCGGGCCGTCAGATTACATCTCCCTGTTTATGTACCCAGCCTACAGCCAAAAGCTGAAACAAACAAACCCTGTTATTAAACAAATTAAACGCTGGACTCCGGAGGCTGACAGCACCCTGCAAAACTGTTTTGCCTGTAAAGACTGGGATGTGTTTAAAGCTGCAGCCACCCGGGAGGACTCTTCTGTAAACATACAGAAATATGCTGAGTATGTGACTGGGTACATCAGCACATGTGTTGATATCATCGAACCCACCATACAAGTCAGGAAGTTCCCCAACCAGAAGCCCTGGATCAACAGTCAGGTATGTCAGATGCTGCGTGCTCGCGCTCTCGCATTTAAATCAGGCAATGAGGTTGAGTACAAAAGCTACAAAGTATGGACTGAGGAAGGCTATAACAACAGCCAAGAGGAAGTACAGGGAAAAACTGGACAGCCTCTACTCCACTTCTGGCCCAGGGCGCATGTGGCAAGGCCTGCAACACATCACAGACTACAAGAGGACCAACAGCAGCACCACAGGCTCCACAGTCTGCCGGTTGATCTCAACATCTTTTACACCCGCTTTGAGACCACCAGCTACAGTGCAGAGAAGAGACGCACACCCATGCACCCTCCCCCTCCGCTAACAGTGTCACCAGGCCAGGTAAACAAAGCACTGAGGAATATCAACCCTCGCAAGGTGGCAGGAGCAGACAACATCCCTGGACGGGCCCTCAGAGCATGCGCTGCAGAGTTGACTGACGTTCTCACATCCATCTTCAACCTCTCCCTCAACCAGAACATAGATAGTCCCTTCCTGCTTCAAAACCACAACCATCATCCCTCTCCCCAAAAGGAGCCCGCCGACCTGCCTAAATGATTACAGACTGGTAGCACTCACTCCAATAATCATGAAGTGCTTCGAGAGTGGTGCTGCCCCTCATTCAGGACAGCATACCGGATACCCTGGACCCCCTGCAGTACGCCTACCGGCCCAACAGGTCCACCTCAGATGCCATTGCTGCAGCACTCCATTACTCTCGCTCCCACGTGGAAGATAAAGACTCCTACATTAAGATGCTCTTTGTCGACTACAGCTCCGCCTTCATCATGTGAGCCATGATGAAGCACGGGACATGATCCCGAGCACGGGACAGACCCGCGCTCGGGATCACTACAACAACGGCTTTTCTGCTAAATATTAAATGAATTTCACCAAGTGTATTCATACTTATTCCCTGTGTCATTCCACTTTATTAAAAATAACTTGTTTTGTCAACACAGTTGCCTTGATTTCTTTGAATCTAGGGATTACAGTACTTGGGTTGTAATAAATATGTAAGAAATATGTTTAATGAGAAAAATGTTGATGTGTTCAATACTTATTTTCCCCACTTTATATCAAAATTTAAAAATATATAGAATCAAAATAATATAAAATACAAAAATGTGAAAACAAGAATAATTCACAACCCTTGGACTGTAGAAAATGTATAAATCAAAAACTTTTAAAAAATACAGAAAGATGAAAACATACCTGAAAATAAAAAAGATAAATAAATAGGAAAGTCTGGAAACAACTGACAAATCTGAAATTGTATAAAACGAAAAATAAGAAGGATACAGAAAGTTTAAAATATACATAACAATGATTATAAATTTTTTCAACTTGTATCTTTTTCATTTTTGTTTTATACATTTTCTTCAACCAAAGATGTGAATTATTCATGTTTCCCCATTTTTTTTCTAATTTTTAATTAATATTTTTCAACTTTCTGTATCGCTTTTTATTTTATACATTTCCTGCAACTCAAACATTATTTTTCCTTCCACATTGTTATACTATTTGTTTGTGTTTCTGTTGTAGTGTAGTGTCAATAGCTTTTAACAGGAGGTTCCGTAGACTTCAGTGATGAAACCAGCAGCCTTCTTTGACAGAGCTTATTCTCTCCCCACCACAGCGCTCACACTGATGGTGCTGACATAAAAATTGCAACACAAGAAAATCTCAACAGAACAGCTTCAGCACAGTAACTGACCATTTAACTTGTTTTCAAACAATTTACTTAAAGAGAACATGCTTATATTTAGTCATTAATCATTTCCCATCAGCCCTTGTGGTTGCGGTCTCCAGAGTGCTACAGTATACTGTATAGTTTCAACTGTCTCAAGGTTACAGTAAAGATAGAATTAAATTTTTATGTCAATTGAAGTCATTTCAAATGTGAAGTTCCTCTTCTTCCCAAGTGTAGACGTGATTTCTGATGCTACAGTGAGGAGAATCTCACATGCAAGGCATATTTACATCAATTTCCATATTCAAATGGAGATGTGTCAAGGGAGGAGTCTGGTATTCCGTCAGTTATGCTCAATTCCAGGTAGATTGGGATGTACAAAGGAAATGTGCTTTGATTCCTGTGTACACACTGTTTTTTTGTGCGTATGCCGTTTTCTTGATTTAAATGTACATCATCTTTCAGTAGGAAATCCACACAAGTCTTTGTACATGAGGCCCCTTGATGCTAATGGTGAATCATTAGACCAGTGACATACACCAAAATGTTTGAAATCATTAAATGTCACAAGATTTTTAGACAATACGGACATTCATGATTACTAGTGCATACCCGTGCATGCCCGTAGAAACCCATGCATGCCCGTAGAGGGGATGCATTGGAACAGAATTCTTGCCAGTTACAGAACAGTTGGTATAGCAACACAGCACTAAGTGGCAGTCACATGTGATAGCTTTTGTATGCAGCAAAACATAAAAATCACACAAAATATGCCCTGGCAGCAGGGTGCCTCCTGTCTCAGACAGGTGCAATGTACTGCTGGAACCTCAGGTGTTTCATCTTCATGGCATCTTTTCTGACGTGCAGCAGTTATTGTTGAGACAAATTGTCCTATGAACTCAGGCATCCTATGCACATAGACACATAGACAAATCTATGTGTGACATCATAAAGACAAATCGTCCTATGATCTCTGTGGTCTATGTGACATCATAAAGACACATTTGTCGTCCTATGATGCCTCATAGGCCGTGCCCTCATTGGCCGTCCTATGATGTCCTATGAAGCGTCTCTCACACACACACACACACACACACACACACTCTTCTTGCTTTTATAGAGTGAAGTTTAGATATTGTACCTTTATTAATACTCACAGTTCCAGAAAAATTCTTGGAACTGGCCTTAGTGGTGCTGGACTGGGAGCATGATGAAGTGCTTGATATGAAACCATACTTATGAAGTTTGAGCTTCCCCAACAACATCAGAACCGAGGGTTTCTTTTTGGATCGTTGTGATATTATTAGTGTTTTTCATCTGTCAGACATTGTTGTTTTCTGATCAGTCTTTATTAGCAATTTTGTTGAAATGAGCATCCTGTAAATAGGAACAAAACACAACCAAATACCACATTTAAATTTGACTTATCACATGAAAGGTGAAAACTTGTATGCCAGCACTTATATAGCTTGTATCGCTGTGTGGATGGAGGAGCCGCCATCACACACAGGATGCAACTTCCACAGAGCTGTCACACAGCTGTTTCCTAAGTATAGTACCCTGTTTATTTTCTTAAACTTTCCAGCCGACGGGTCAACAGCACTCAAAGGTGTTGTAACACCTCAGCAAGGGAGTTATTTTACCAGACAGCAGCTGTTTGTTTTCTTGCCACTTAAAGCAAAGGTCACCCCGGGGCAGAAGTGCCACACATAAACATGTGGCACATCTGGGTACTTTCAGGCCACAGCCAACAGGCCACCATCCTATCCAGATTGTGTTGAAACTGATGGATTGTTTTTGGGTTGTTTTTTTTTTTTTTTTTTGCTGCAGTGAGAAATGGATATGGCAAGACATATATCAACTTTGAGACACACAACCAATAAAAGGTTTAGCTGCATTCCTTCAAAGACTGGGAACTTCAACCGTTTACTGAAATCATTTTCTTGCGAACAAGCGCTGACGCGTTCTTCTCAATGTGTTTTGTCAGGTATGGTCATATTTCACAAAATTAAGTAATCGTTTTCTCAAGTTCTCAAAGTTGAGTGGATGGCACTTACTGTATATTCTAATTAGCTGCTCTAACACTGGTTAAATTTCTATACTACCAACATGCACAGAGGTGTTTAAATAAGTGCGGGCGATGCCTTGAAGCTGGATGAGTCCGGGCTCAGCTAGCATCCCCAGCCTTCTCTTTGTTGGTATACTCCTGCATGTTAGGTTCTGAGTTTCCCCTTGGCGACCCCGTTTGCTCATTCAGGTCAGGTAGACTGTTAATGAGAGATTGTATATCTGTGTTAGGACTTTATTGCCTGGCCATCTGTCAAGGGTTGTGCTCTGCCCTCTTGTTAGTGCTAGGATAGACTTTGGCTCTAAACACCCCAATAAACAATGAACATGTAAAGAAAGAAAATTAATGAGAGCTTAAGGCCTTTCCAGGGAGAGCAGCAAATTCCTACCATGATTTATTTTAATGAGAACATGGCAGTAGATCATGGGAACCACCCACATGACAACTGCTTTAACAGACATAACGTCTGAAATATTTTATCATTGAAGATAATAAAATAACAGTGTGTTGACCCTCCAGGTGAAGAAGCTAATACCATTTTCTGTTTGATTGAATAGGGCTATGGCCTCCTTTGCGGATGTAAATGAATTGGCATGAATGTATGAGCAGGGTTATCCAACCTACTGCTGGGTTTTGTCTTCACAGCTTGTAGCTTCACAGCATGTATCTGACACTGAAAAAATCACCGTAGCAGCAAGATGAAACGTGCTGTAAAGATTATTTATATTGGACACTTGAGCTGTAATGAGCAGCAAAATTGCCTCCAGGATTAAAATCAGGCTGTCAGTGAAATGTCCATAAATGTTTATAATAAAAAAGTTTAAATAGCAACAAAAACATCATAATTTGATAAATCAGCGATTACCGGTAGCTTTCTGTGACTGCCTGAGGCTTGGAAATCCATTTCTCAGTAACGAAGAATGCCCAATGCCGTGTGACCTTACAGAGTTCATGTTATTCTATACTTGTCTGTGAGACTGAAAGTAATCTCCTGGAAAAAAGGCTACCGAAGTGCCATTGTGGCAGCTCACTTGGTAACTCAACACAGCTTCACAATATCAACAAGGGAGTGTGTGAATACTCTGCTCCCATGGCAGCTGTGCCCGTGCTGACAAGGGGTCACCTTAGTTCATGGCTTCAACTTTTGTTGATATTATATTTTTGACTCATGGCAGAACAAATGCATTGAAGCTCAAGTGGCAGTGTTATTAGAACATACGTATGTGCTGGGCTGTACCTGCAGCAGAACATAGTTTGTCAACCAAAAGCCCACAGCTATGCACTCTATAGGAAAAAAACTGAAACATGAACAGTGAGCTACAGAATTAATAGGAACACAATACAAGTTTGTGATTAGCGCTAGACTAAGATTGTAAACCACAAATATTGAGGTTCTTAAATATTTACAGTACATTACCTGCCACTTTATGTTGTAGTTCTCCATGCAGTATTTAGCTTTGCTGTTTTGGACTTTTCCTTTTAGAGCAGTCACGCCTGACTGTGCGTGCCTGTCTGATGAATGAACTGCTGTCTCTAAGCACATATGCTGTGCACTATTACTAAAAGTTTCTGATTCTTTTGGATTGATTTTTCCAGAAATTCCATTATGTTAGAAAATGTGAGGAAAGAAAAGATCTTACCCTGTCTTTTATATGCTTGGTAAATACCTTAGAATTATTAGAAGTGAATTCTGGGGGGTCAGTAACTGCTGTATTTATTATGGGTCACTTAAAAGGTTGATCAAATAAAGAGAAAAATGTTGAGTGTTTCTTCTCTATTATTAATCCGTCAGATGTCACGAAAATGTTGTGGCTGTTGGACGTGATAGCAGCAAAGAGCCTTCTGTTACTGCCACCAAGATTGAAATGAAACCTATGCCCATGTGTACTACACTTCACAGGGGTCACCTCAGCTTATTTGGTAGTTGAAATGGCTGGCTGAACATAATTCATTAGACGTGTGCAGCGTTGACATTTTAACAGGGCCCAAATCAAATCTTTTTTTTTTTTTTTTCCCTTTGGACCCTGGGAGTTGTACCTCAGCACAGTGAGTATAGCAGCACTCTGAATATGGAACCCAAGGTGTGAATAACCAAACATACAGCAGAAATATCAGAACTGTGATTAAACTTTTACCTTTTTAAGTCTTAGCATATGATGCTACAAGGATGGAAAATAAGTGATCATTAAAGTGTTATTATTTTTATTAAATTGCCTATAGATGAACAAGAAATTGTGAGCTGTAGATATATAGACAGAGTTGGTAGATTCAAAACTAGAAGTTTTTTTCTCCAAGATGTTGCGGCATTGTGACTCAACAGGGCTGGCGTTGTCTCAGCATGACACAGAAATGCAGGTACTCGTCCATCTGCCTAAGGTTGTATGCTTTCATCAACTTCCCTAACATTAGGTCACTACAAGGAGGGCAAGATCAGAAAAGTGTAATGATTTAGATTCTAGAATATTGTGCAATATTGTGTGTCTTATTTTTAAGCGGTGGCGGGATATGATAGGCGGTAGACACACAGCCTCTTATTCTTTAGTTTGAAAGAAAGAATTCTATAGACTGTGCTTGTATGGTTCAGTTGACTGTTAATGGGCAGCAAACATTTGTTTTAGAGTGTGTGACTTTAGATCCAAGCACATATGGACTGTGAATTCAATAGTAGAAAAAAACGAGAGAAAAAGTAGTTTTAGGTTTCTCTCAAGCTGTGATCGTGCCCTCAGGGACCACAGAATTCACTGCACTGCAACTTAACTGGCAGACTGACTGAAGGTATTTCACTGTAGGTTTGGGTTGCTCAGTACTCTTAACTATGCTTAAATGGTCTATTGAGCTTCTCTACACTGCTCAGCTGCCTGCTAATGACCTCAGAGTGATAACGCTTCGCTTACTCCTTTGAAGAGAATCCACCTTTAAACAGAAAGTTTCTTAGTTTTTAGATTTGTTTTGTTTCCCCTTGATCTTAGGGCATGAAAACAACCTCATTTTAGCGTTAACACCTTTCTCTGGAGGCTTTGGTGAGAAACCAGAACTAAATATTTTAATGAATTCATAAGAGAATAACAGTGTGGCTATTGGGCTTTTATGCAGACTCCCAACACTGTCTTCTTCAGGTAAAGATTATTGAGGCCTTGACAGTAATTCTTGTCCATTTTTTTCTTCTGTTTTTGGCTCTCTCATTTCTTTAGAAAATAAAGAAGCTAATCTACTGTAGTTTTGGGTTGCAGGCTGCTCTTAATGTCTTTCTAAATGGGCCCATTTGGATTTATTGAACAGCACTGAGCTTCTTGCTAATGACCTTAGTTTGATGAGGCTTCAGTTGCTTCCTTTAAGTCTGCTGCCACAAGGCTGCCTGCCTTGACTGTCTAGACAAACACACAAAGACAAATGACAAAGCACACAAACAACTTTCCATCACACATTCAGTGAAACACTGCTGTGGAAAAGCACCTGACCAAAGCACCTGCGTACACACAAGCACCCTAGGATGCTCTGAAAACTATTTTTGCACTTCTTATTCCCCTTTGGTCCATAAGAATAACATTTAATTCCTCAATATACCATGCACACCTTGTAGAACAATGACAGTTAAACTGAGTTTAGCTTAGAGCTGATAATATAAAGAATTTTTAATATTTTCAAGTTAATATTTTTTTATTTTAGCAAATACTAGTCCAGTCACTTCATACTGGGTTGTGGGGCGCTCTGATGCTTTAAGCTGTGCCGTTAGCAATGCAGTAAAAAGCAGGACTGGGCAATGTGACCTTAAATCAATATCATAATTAATTGAACCATTTACTTCAGTTTCATTATTTGAGTGAACCCCCCCTCCCCTTCTTCATCTCCCTCATCGTTCACTGACATCACTCACAAGTGTAAAAATGTCAAAATATTAAAGCTGAGTTATGCTTGCTAATGAAAATTTAAAATATACCAATAATACAAATAAATATAAATGAGTGATATAAAAAAACGAGTGAATCAGTTGAAGAAGGTAAATTGTTTTAATAACACAAACTGCAACATAGAAGTATTGATTAAAACACAATTTCCTTTCGAAATAAAATATTTCCAGATTCCCTCTCCAGTGCGAAATTAACATAATACAACAGATGATGCGTGTATATTTATTTATTCACTATTCCGCTCTCGCTGGGCCAGTCGGTCCATCTTATTCTGAAGGCCTTTTCGTCCACATCTGCCGCTCTCGCTACAGTGAAGTGCATCTGTTTAACTAGATTCCTTCATATGATGAAAATATATTTCTGTCATTAGAAGAGGAATGGTCAGATTGACTGCATTAAAATTGTATGGACATGCAACCCGGGCAGTGGGAAGCACGCACATTTCCACTCCTCGTGACTATGGGGTTACGATGACACCGGTGTCATTCCCCATCATGCAGAAGGAGGTCTGCCGGGCGCTCTGCTGTGCCATGAATACAGCCTGGATTCATGGTAGCCGCACAAACAAAATGGATGCAGGGCTGAGGGCTGTGGTCGGACACACACACGCACACACATACACACCAGGGGAGGGGGGAAAAAATCAAAATGCAGGTTGCAAATACTGCTTTAGTCTTATAGCCTTAAAGTAAAGAGTAATGACTCCCCATTTAGGGTTCAGACAAAAGGAAGACGCATTTTCTCTTTTGGTAGCTCACAAAGTTAGCCTTGGTTCCGCTTTAGAAGTGGGCAAATGCTTGTAGAAGAAATTTGGTGTAGGTGGTACTGTAGTTTTATTGAGCCATCCTAGCGCTATTTTCTCTTTTCTTTAATATCCTTGTTGTTAGTGAAAAACAACAGGCTAAGAATTGTGTCTGTGTATATTTGCCATTTGACTGGAATTCCTAAGCCATGACCCTAAATTGTTTAAGAAAAACAGTGAAGATGGTGTCTTACTACTCCATAAACCCGTGTTTTTGTGAACCTTCAGATAAAAGTAGAAAAGCACACAAACAACTTAAGCATAATGGTTTATTAATGTTCCCTGTCATTTGTTGTTAGCCAGGAGTTAATACCTTGCAATGCTGTTTTGCATCTTTTTCCCATTATTTGTAACCATTTTGTGGAGACTAAACATTGCCCGGGGCTGCATCATTCAGTGTACACTCAGAAAGTAAAATGCGCTCTGCAAGTAGCAGGCTTTATTGGCCTGCATCTTAAATGTAAGTTGCTGCTGTCAAAGAAAACATTTTTTTTTCTTCTTTTAACTATTATCCCATTTGCATAATAGTGTGTACTGTGTTTAGATGCTGTTTGCATATGCAAGGATGCATTGAAACATGCATGAATACAGATTTGTACAGTTGCACATTGCTTCATTGCCATTCCTGTCAGATGGCAGCTAATCCCTGAGACGATTCCCTATCCTATAACAGTATCTCAACATTTGTTAGCCATTTTTATTTTAACAAAGCACAGCCAAAGGCTTAGCAGTGCATGGTTGATTCTGGCATCTTGAAATGCTTTTTTTTTTTTTTACACTTATCACCTGTGGTAAGGATTTCTTCACTCTAGTGCAATTCGCCATTTGATGAATTCTCGTCCGTAATACCGCATGTTCACGGTTTGTCTCAGTCCCCTGATACACCAGAGGCTTGCTGATTGAGGCCATCTCTTTTATTTTTCCCCTCCAAGGATTCCTGAACAGAGCAGAAGTCTACCATTGTCTGTGCTGTCAAGGGATATGATCGACAGCTAATAAATAATGGACAAGCAGCAAATGATAGGAGACTGGTAGTTCAGTATTTTAGAGCAATGAGTAGGCTGAAGATTCAGTGCAGTATGCATACTACAGCCACAAAGGTGCTTGAAAGTGAGACATTTAACGCCTGATTTCTCAGTGTATAAAGTATACTGTGTGTGTGTGTGTGTGCACATGTGCGTGTGTGTGTTCACATAAGTGACATCTTTAACTATAAATGTAAACCGGGATTTGGCCAAATTAAAAAGTTAAAGTTCTTTCTCTTCTGTTGTTTATCAAAGCTGGGTTATTTTGGTAAACTTTTATTTTCCATCATCAACAAGTTCTTTGACTTTTATCATAAAATCTTTAATTATTAGACAGAACACTGTTACAACCAGCTTTGCAATAAAACCCGGAATTGCGGTAATTTTATTGCAAAACTGGTTGGGATAATGGAACTCTTCTTGCAATTAGTTGTAACGACTTTTACAAGCACATTATTGTAAATCTATTCCTGTCAGTCCATACTTTGTTACTGTTAGTTACATTTGTTAAATGTGGTCATATTTCTCAGATTTCTTATGTGAGAAATATAACATTAGTCATTTTCAGTAAGTCACATTCTGATTGGCTCATTTAGTCATGTATATCTTGGTGTAGTGTAGAAGCAACAATTTAGAACATAGACAAATGCATGGATAGGGATTTCTTATTCTTAAAAAGTTTATTGCAATTCTGTTTTTTATTGCAAAACTGGTTGGCAACTAGTTGCAGTAAGAGTTTTGTCAGTTCCATCACCTTAAAAAAATATTTCAATTCAGGCTTTATTGCAAAAGTGGTTGGCAATTAATTGCAAGAAGAGTTTAATCAGTTTCTTCATTCCCAACCAGTTTTGCAACAACATTATTGCAATTTTGTTTTGTTTTTTCAAAACTGGTTGTAACAGAGCACAACTTTAAATTCATACTGATGATAGTAGTCCTCATACTGTCATGACGCCGAGCACGGATCTGTACCGCACTCGGGTCTTTGATTATTATTATTTTTCTGTGTACATATTTAGTTCTGTTCCTCTGTTGTTTGGATTGTGCCTTTATTTTGACAGCGCCACGACAGGACTTCCGCCTGTCAGTCTGTTCATGGCCTGTCACAGCTGTTTATGTTTGACTGATTGCGTTCACTTGACACCTGTTGGTACTTTGAGTTGGTAGCATTATTTAAGCTGGTGAGCGAGGCTTATTCCTCGCTGCGTCCTCCCCCAACTTAGGCTGGAGTCCCCTACCCTGACTCCAGTCCATTTTCTGCGTAAGATTTCATCCTCGCAAGTATATGTAAGTTGTTTTATTGACTCTTGCTCTTTATGTTCTCGTTATCACCCCACTGGGTCTCATCCTTAGCTTTTTGTATAGCCGCTCCTCGAGGTGAGTATTTGTATTTACTATTATTTCCTATTAAATCACCAAACTCACTGCAGGCGAGTGGTGCGTCGTTTATGCTCTGAAAAGGGCAAACATAACAGTAGGACACAGCCAGGTTGGTGCCAGCGGCAGTGAGTTTGTGTTTTTTTTTCTTGGCTCTATTTTTTCTCTTTTTGGGTGCCTGCGTTTTTTGAAGTGATGGCATCATTGGGCAGGTAGTATCCTATGAGCCTGGGGTTTGAGCTCTGCCAGGCTCTTATGGAGATTGATGACCTCCTAGCCATAGCTCGTCGTCATTTGACTCCAAAAGACGCTCTGTAATATTTGAGCTTTGCGGAGGCAGCTGTGCTGCGTCATCCTCGTCTGTCAGAGTATGCCGAAAGAAGGGAGAGGATATCCCAGTTGTTGGCACTTTGACAGAGGAACCGTGAGTTGGAGAAGAATGTTACCAGGAAGCATAGTTCGACACCGTCGGGGAGGCACTCCCGTGGCCCAGTTCAAGCGACTCCTTGGCAGGCTCCTGCTCCGTCTCCAGCTTCTGCTACACCGGCTAACAAATGCCGCCTCCCAGCGCAGAACTCTACTCCTCTCCGTGACACAGCTGTACCTAAGCAGGTGGAGGAGAATAACCAGGTGAGAGCGCCACAAAGCTCCCGCCATTACCCAGCCACGGACGGCCAGAAGAATTCCTCCATCTCCCAGCCAGCAACTTGTTCCTCGCCATGGCAGAGAGGAAAATCAGCAGCTGCAGCCCATGGGTTTCCCTCGTTGGCTGTTTCACCAGCCTCCTGTTCCCGGGTCTTTGCAGCTATTACCCCCTCCTCCATGACGTCTTCCATGGCTGCTGGGAGCCCAGCTGCCCAGCTGTTTCTTCCTTGGCTCCACCCGTGATCGTGCCTGCAGGAGCGGCTCCTCCTTGTCTTTCAGAGGGGCCCACAACCTCCACTACTACGGGAAAGGGAGAAATTGAGCCTGCTGCAGCAGTTACCACCGTTCCCCAGGAAAACAGGCAAGTGTTTTTTCATTCTAAATCTCATTTTGGTGAATTACCTTGTCTGATTCCTGGGGGTGAAGCTCAGGTTTTTCAGGCCACTGAGCTCTCACCACCTGCTGCAACCACAAAGAAATCATTTGCTACCTCTGTGTCTCCTCCTATACCCTTCGAGCGTTCGCCGAGTCCAGAATCAAGCTGCCGAACGGAGGAGGAGCCTGCCGGCCTGGAGAGCCTGGTTCCAGCCCCGCAGCCATGACACGGACAGAGAAGGAGGGCTATCTGCACCCCTGTGCCTGAGCCGACGATGAAGCGTCCCCGGGCGTCACCGGAGCAGAGTTCAGCCCCAGCAATTAATGGATCCCCTGTCGCCACGCCGAGCGAGCCATTGGTGTGCAGCGCTGGCCCAGTCAGGGTCCATTGAAGGTGCAGCTAAGCTCCAGCCTGGAGCCATTGCGGATGTTTCATTGGCCCAGCCGGGGTCCACCGCGGGTGCTTTTGAGCTCCTGTCTGGGATCACCGAGGGTGCAGCGTTGGCCCAGTCGGGGTCCACTGAGGGTGCAGCGTTGGCCCAGCCGTGGTCCACCGTGGGTGCTTCTGAGCTCCAGTCTGGGGTCACCGTGGGTGCTTTGTTGGCCCAGCCGGGGTCCACCGTGGGTGCTGCTAAGCTCCAGCCTGACGCCGTCGTGGCTCCCCTCCCTTCTCCTCCACCAGACGACATTGGGGTCCCCCTCCTCTGGTCCGGTTTCCTGCTATTAAGCCTCCCGGTGGGAAAGCCATCTCCTGATTCACCCCTGTGGTCCTGGTGGCTTAAGAACACCGGCCGGCCGCCTGAAAGACTGAGCGGCCAGGTCGGGTGGTCCATGTTCTCAGGCAGGCCACCCGACTCATTCCATCCGGCCGTTCTGGGATTTCGGTCAACCCCCCCACCCCACCCCCACCACCGAACTTTTTTCTTCTAGTCAGGGTCTCTGGGGACTTGGTTGGCCACCCAGCCTTTTCCACTTGATGGTCGGATGGAGCCAGGACGCCGGGAGGCCACCTGAACTGTTTCTTTATTTATCATGTATGACCCAGCTCCCATTATATTCTGGTTGTTAATGATGGTTATGGGTTTTTGAGTCGTTTTGCTTTGTGTCTCTCCCTCCGGGCCTGGATCCCCCCACTGCCCTCCCGGGATTGGTTTTTGTAGTTGTTGCTGTTTGGGGGGGGGGGGGGCGTTCTCCTTTTCCTTTTGATGTTACTGTGGGGTGTCTGGGGTTCCACCCCTTAAGGGAGGGGCACTGTCATGATGCCGAGCGCGGATCTGTACCACACTCAGGTCTTTGATTATTCTTCTTTTTCTGTGTACATATTTAGTTCTGTTCCTCAGTTGTTTGGGTTGTGCCTTTATTTTGACAGCACCACAACAGGACTTCCGCCTGTCAGTCTGTTCGTGGCCAGTCACAGCTGTTTGTGTTTGACTGATGGCATTCACTTGACACCTGTTGGTACTTTGAGTTAGTAGCATTATTTAAGCTGGCGAGCGAGGCTTATTCCTCGCTGTGTCCTCTCCCAGCTTAAGCTGGAGTCCCCTACCCTGACTCCACAAGTATATGTAAGTTGTTGCATTGACTCTTGCTCTTTATGTTCTCGTTATCACCCCACTGGGTCTCATCCTTAGCTTTTTGTATATCTATCCCTTGAGGCGAGTGTTTGTATTTATTATTATTTCCTATTAAATCACCAAACTCACTGTAGGCGAGTGATGCCTCATTTATGCTCTGAAAGGGGCAAACATAACACATACATGTGTATTTTTCTGTATTTCTTCTGCACCTTTCTCCCTTAGTACAAAGAGGATGTGGATCCTTTGTGCACTGAATAAATATGATAGTATGATTTCCCTGTTGTTGTTGTATGTTTCATTTAAAATTTGTAACATATTAATTTGTTGTGTTCTGTCAAATATGGGGAATACACAATAAATTTTGTGAGTGGGCTGTGGTGGTGCTGTTATTGTAAGCTCAGCAACACATTTTCATTCCTCAAGGTAAGCCCTATGCTGCAAGCAAACTTTTAACTTTGGGACTTTAGGCTGGTTTTGGTGGGGATAATAGAAGCCTGCTTCCTATTTTCTGCTCTAAAATGATTTTCCTCCATGTCATGAGTCATGAAGTTATGGGGTCATGAGGCTGGTGTTGCCTGCCAGTCTTTTCAGGAAGGATCGTTTAAGTGTGGAAAATGGTGCTTTAGAGTGGATTTATTGTCAGTAACATGCAGGTCCTGCATAATTTAGTAATTAAAAGACTTGGAGAAAAAAAAAAACTCACACTTTTATGATAGGCTTTGGAATTTTTCTCCCCAATATCTTATCATTTATGTCTGTTGCTTGAAGCTGTCAGGCTAAAAACATGCTATAAAAAGAAAACACGATCAAACTAATAACGAATCACTCAGCAGCTCGAGACCTCTTCTTTTTCAATTGCATTCACTTTTCATATGGCATTGTGGCTATTTGTATGATTGTTTCCTGTCTTTTTTTGCTTGTTTTTCTAGGTAATAAAGCTGTCATTTGAAGAGTTTGACCTTGAAAGAGGATATGACACACTCACCGTGGGTGACGGAGGGAAGATAGGCGATACACGGAGAGTTCTCTACGTGTAAGCCACCCTTAACATCAATATTAATGCAAAAAAAAAAAAAATGAAAATTCACACTTTAAAGAAACATCGTAATACAGTTTATGTAACTAAGGTCCTTTAACTGTGTGTGTGTAGACTTACAGGCTCAAGCGTCCCTGACCTCATCGTCAGCTTGTCCAATCAGATGTGGTTACACCTACAGTCGGACGATACAATTGGCTCTGCAGGGTTCAAGGCAGTTTATGAAGGTACGGCTTAAACTGAGTTCCTGACCCAAACAAATTCACATGCTCAGATGGAACTTTTCATGAAGCAGTTATTATTTTCAAGTGGCTTTGTTAGTTTTCATGTTTCATGATAGAATGTTCAAATTCACAATCACTAAATGACAGGCAGTTAAAAGTTAATGATAATAGAAATATGGAGATTGTTTAGATGACTATTAAATGGACAAATAATTAGGCAGATTGCAACAATATGAACCTGGAGACAGATTTTCTTTTAGAATTCTGGTATTTTTGCTCTTGCTACCTGTTTAGTCATGTTTGAGTACCAAAAGGATTTAATTAGCCTTCTGAAAGGCTGGTGTAGAGTGAAAGAAAGAGAAAGGTATGAGAGATTAAGAAGGACAGCACAAGAATGCAATAGACAGGATGTGAGCAACACAGGGAAAACATCGAAGTATATCAGAGACAGAAGAACTGTAAAAGAGGCAGAGACAAAGTGTTAAAGGGATGGTTTGATTCAGTTATGCGGCTGAGTTTTTCCAGGGCAGTTTTCTCTTAAACAGTGAGCTGTGGCTACAGAAAGTGTTAATATGAACTTGTATAATTGTGAGAGAAACACTTTATTTATTTTAATGCTTAATGATTTAATGGACATGACTTCCATCTTAAGTGAATAGCTCACTCTGACTTTGTGTATTTAACAATTGTCCCAGTTGCTTTTACAGTTTGGCTCAGGTGACTCTTGTGTGACTTTTAAAATTCATGCCAGTGGCACACAACTAAAGAAAAGTCAGAACAAACAAACAAATAATAGTTTATTCTTGAGATGGGCTAGTTTTGTTGTTGTGGTTGTTTTCCCCAGGATAATTTAACTGCTGCCCCTGGTGTGTTTTTTCAAGTGTGTCCTTGTGTGAATATATGTGATGCTGTCAAATGGTATAATGTCACTGTGCACTGCGCTTTGATCAGTGTCACAACCCCTAAGCGCTCATTCATTTTCAACCTTAGAGAGGAAACCATTGTACATGCACATGCCTCCCCGTATTGTTTTTCAGTTCTTTTCAGTGCACCTGTTAGCTTATTTGCAAATGCAAAATTAGCTTTGCCATGGCGCTCCATCCCTGACTGCTCCCAGCAATTGGCCGGAGGCTCACCCAGCTCGCAAATAGTCCTTAGGTAGGTCTGCATCCATGTTGTGCTCAAGGTCAGAGATCACAAGATAATAGTATGTGTCATTTCAACTTTAAGTAAGTCTAAGCTGTATACATAAGTGTATATACTAGTGCATCTAAAAAAAATTAGAATAGTCTGACTTTTTTAAATAATTCAAAAGAGCAAAAGAGTAAAACTTTGATCTTTTCTATAGTCTTCACACATAAAGTGAGCAATTCAAACCTTTCTTGTTTTACATTTTCATGACTGGGGCAGCGCGGTGGCGGAGTGGTTAGCACTGCGGCAGCACAGCAATCCACCCTTGGCCGGGGGATCCTGGGTTCGATCCCAGCCCCCAACCAACAGTGATCTGTGTGGAGTTTGCATGTTCTCCCCGTGTCTGCGTGGGTTTACTCCGGGATTTCTCCGGTTTCCTCCCACATGCCAACAACATGCAAGTTAGGTTAATTGACATCAAAACTGGGGATTCTAAGTTGTCCTTAAGTATGACTGTGAGAGTGAATGGTTGTCTGTCTCTCTGTGTTGGCCCTGCGATGGACTGGCGATCTGTCCAGGGTGTACCCTGCCTCTCGCCCAAAGATGCTGGGATAGGCTCCGCTCCACCCCCCTCCACCCCCCGTGACCCAAAAAGAATTAAGCGGAAGAAGATGGATGGATGACTATGACTTAATGCTTTAAATGTAATTAAAGAATGCCGATTTACCTTTTTTTTTTTGATGAACTAATAGAAATGAAGAGTAGACTCTTGGTAAGCTATTGGTGATCTGGTTAATTTGATTCAGTATGTGTCTGTGTACATATTAAGAAGAGGGTTAATATCCCATAAACAAACTATTATCATGTTTTTCACTGATATTCTGCTGCCAGTTTTTCAAGGAGATGAGGATAAGCTATGATAATTAGTAGGCCATTTGTTTTTGTCTATTTGGGGTTTTTTTGTTTGTTTGTTTTTTAACAAGGGAGATTGTGGTAGTGGTGTTTTTAAAAATTTTGCAAAAGGTGCAAGCATATAAATGTAAATTAAGTATAAATTTGCAAGAATAAAAGTGCAAAAAAATATGTTAAAAGATGGCCAATGACAATTTAACAAAGTCACAAATTTCCCATAAGTAAAGCCTAAATTTACAAGAAGAAACAAGTTGCAGATGACTGAGGGGAAAACACATTTCCAAGAAAAAGCATAATAAATTCAGAAGAGTCACATATTTGCATGCTTTTGCAATATTCAAAATTTGGAAGTTTGCAAGAGCAAAAGCTCCACATTTGTGTAAATTTGTGACTTTTTTTCTAATAAATTTCCTGTTTTCTCTTTAATTTGTGAGCTTTTTCTTGTAAACTTGGAACATTTTTTATTGGAATTTATAACTTTTTTCCTGGCAAACGTGATTTCAAATAAATGTAGTACCTTTTTCCTATAAATGTATTACTTTTTGTGATAAATTTGTTACCTTTGTCCAAACAAATTTACACCTATATAGTGTACTGTATATATTTTAAACTTTTTCTATTACAGTTGCAACTTTTTTGCAACTTTTGTTTTTTTTTTCATAAACTTGCCATTGTTTTCTTGTAAATTTGACAGCTCTTAGAGACGGCTGAAGATTTCAGTTATTCAGTTATTTTAATAAAAAAAAAAACAACTGGAAAATCTAACATACTGTAGCTTTAAATTTCTTTTCTTATTTAAACTTTCTGACCAACCTCAGTCACAATTCAACCATTAGTAATTAACTGGCAGCACAGTGGATGGTTACTCCGGGGTTGCTGGTTTCTTCCCACAATCCAAAGACATGCATGAGTTGCTTAACTGGTGACTCTAAATTGTCCCTAGGTATCTGATAGGTCCTCAGAATAGAGAGTTAGTATAGCTACTAGTTAAGCACTTTGAGCAGTCTTTGTGACTAGAAAAAGCGCTATATAAGTACAGGTCCTTATCCCTTAGTATCTCCCCTCAAATTACCATGATGTAATAATGATGTAAAAAATACTTTTTTTTCTGTCCAAGTATGAACACTGTATGTTAAGCAATCTGCTACATCAGCACTAGTAACTTGATTAAACTTTTTTTTCTAAAGTATATAGATATTGATATTTCTTTAGTATACACACACTGCTGTCTGGCAATTAACATCCAAGAGGCAAAACACTATAACACAAATTGAAATCATTCCAGTTATCCTTCTATTCATGCAAGTTCAATTCTAAATTACTGGCTTGATGCACAATGTGGCAGGAAAGTAGACGCATGCTGTAAGACAGACTTGTGTAGACAAAGTTCTGCAGTCGAGTAAACTTCAAACTTAAAGCAGAGGACAGAATAAAAATATGTCATGAGCAAAGAAAAGATCAAACTAAAAAAAGACAGAAGAATCTGAGGGAGAGAGGCAGCTACAACTATAATGACAGACTTACTCGGGGCTCAAGATCGCTGATATCCATGCTGACACCCGTCAGCTGTATGACAGCTTGCTATGGGCTACGCACACTTGCCTGCTGCTTTCTTGAGTATTCTATTCTTGTGGGTGCACTTGCATCCCAACAGATAGTGCAAGTGTACAGCATGCATGCATGCATGCATACACACACGCACAAGGCTCACCTTGAGATGTGTTTCCCTAAAGCGAATCCAGGGGCATGGTGGAGCATGTGTTACAAGTTGGCAGACATTTGGTAGAATGTCAAATTTTAAAATAGGAGAGCAAGGGGAATGCTGTAGATAAAAACACACCACCATTAGGAGAAGATGGGATTAAAAAGGAGTCACAAATAGATAGATGAGGACGGCAGGCCAGGTCGTCTGTACTGCTAATGTGACACTAATGCCAATAAAGCACAGTGTATTGAATCAGACGACTGGAGCGGGAGGAATAGAAAGGACCATGGTAGCTAAGAGGAGACAATTTAGAAGGACTAACATAAAAACAGGAATGAAGATAAACAAGGGAAGAAATGGCAAGCACAGGTTACTGTATGCATCTCATAAGTAAGCAGAGGAAGTTATATTTCAATTTTATTTCATACAATTTCATGAACACCAGAATTGCTCGATTCAATTTTCACCTCCTGCTGGTTAATCAACAAGAGTATGTGTGTAACAGAGTGAGTGTTTGTGTCTACCTGTGTGCCGCCACTTGTTGTTTTGCCTTTTACAATTAAAGCTGAATTGCACAACAATTACCGCGATGGCAATTAGCAGCGAGCAGGGAAACAAAATGAATGGTTATATTTCACTTCTAAGAGATGCCAGGCATGTGTGCACTTCTGTCTGCACCCAGGAAAAACAAAAACACAATAAAAGATCTTCAGCTCAGATGATTACACTCTCTACAGCCTTTGGTTTTGTGTCTGCATGTTTTGTTTGTGAGTTGCAATTCAGCTTTGATATTTACTTTTGCAAGATGCATACTATAATCTTCCTGCGAGAAATGCTTTGATGTAAATGTTATCATTAGTCAAAATCAGCTACTTAATTTATAGATATTAGGGCTGTCCAAAATATTAGTTTTGGGACATCAGTTATTCAAAAGGAATCCAGTGCAACTATCTAAATATTCTGTGCAGTCCTTCTCCCGCAATGTTTTTCAGAATTTTTTTTCTTTTTTTATATGAATTTGGAACTTTCTTATAAAAAAAAATGTTGTAAATTTAGTTGTTTTCCGTTCTGTGTGACATTTTTCAGATTTTTTTTAAAAATGAATTTGGTAAAGCCAAATAAGTAATTTATGTATATTAAAATCAATCACTTAGGAAGAAAGAATCAAATACCCAAATAACAAATCTGAAAAGTGACTGCTAGTATAACGAATTGTCATTTGGTTAATGTGAATAACTGAATATTTGAGTATGACATTATTATATATTTTCTTCATTATTATAGTATATCTGATATAATAGTACTTTTTTTTATGAAAGCCCTGAAAGGCAAAAAAAAAAAAAAGGGTGAAGCTGTCAAGTCCATTAATTAACTGCAATACTCTGTTCATCCATCGGGAGAGCACTGTCCATTTTTTTCTTACTGCCCTGAAAGGCATACCAGTTTGCCTTTTTTGAATGAATGAAGTAAATGCAGTCTCAAAAGCCACCATAAATCTGACTCATTATCTATTTGGATGTTGCTGCCATTGAACTCCATCTCACAAACAAAGGCAGACAATCCGTTATCATAGTGTCACCACTGCGCATGCAGATGACACTGCTTATCATCCCTGACAAACACTCTTGTCTGTGTGTTACAGAAATTGACCGAGGAGGCTGCGGTGATCCAGGTGTGCCGGCATTTGGTCGTCGCAGTGGCGATCGCTTTCAGCATGGCGACGTGTTGACATTTTTTTGCCAAGCAGCCTTTGAACTTGTGGGGGAAAGAACCATCACATGCCAGCACAATAATCAGTGGTCTGGCAATAAACCTAGTTGTGTCTGTAAGTAAATATTTTGTATACATTTCATATTTTTATTGTTTTTAATTCTGTATCTTTTATTTCAACCTGAGTTTGTGAGGTTTGATACTCATGATTTTCCTTGTTTGTCTTCTTCGTTGTTGTTGCCATTGCAGTTTCGTGTTTTTTCAACTTCACGGCTCCATCAGGGACCGTATTGTCCCCAAACTACCCAGAGGAGTATGGCAACAATCTTAACTGTGTGTGGCTGATTATTTCTGAACCGGGAAGCCGTATTCACCTCCTCTTCTCTGACTTTGACCTGGAGCCTCAGTTTGACTGGTTGGTGGTCAAAGATGAAGGTAATTATGTAGATGTTGTCACATATTTTAACATTTATCTATACAGTTTTGTTTTACTGTATGTGTAATTTAAGAAGCACACTGATACATCAAGATATAAATGTAGATTTGTGCATTCAAAGGGGCTGTACAGCTAAAATATGAATTACTATGTGCCTACTATTGAGATGTTACATAGTCTTAGGAAGGACTCTCACCTGCTGACCTTGTGAAAAATGAATAGCTGAAAGAGCTTGCAGTTCATTTAAAGAGCAGTTCCCAGGTTAACCACACATATGTTGAGAAATGGTAACAGATATTTCAAAAAAATATGGTTGTCTATGCCTTACAACAACTTTCAAAGCTGTTTTTGCAGATGAGCTTGGTCATGATGTCATTTCAGGTATCTACACTCCAATTGGTCCCTATCAGTAAAGGGAAATATGGAGTAGTTTAGCCTCTGAAGAGGAAATATGCCCGTGTGCATATGAGGGACCAAGATTTTATATTTGTGAACTTGTTAGACATCATAGAGATCAGGAGTTGAGGAGGATTAGGAGAACTAACAGCCACCAGCCAGAAATTAGTCTTGGGTATTAGGGAAACCAGTGAAGAAGTACACAACTGTTAAAGTCAGTTGTTAGTAGTCAATTATTGTTGGCTTACAGTATGATAGTTAATACTGAGGAAAAATCCTGTAAATTATTAACAGACAGCTTTATTTGAAGGAAGCCACTAAGACTAGTCAGGCTGTCATTTACTCCATTATTGACCGTGGTCATTAGCTTGAGTGTGTGAATTTGCGTGCCCCTTGTGGCAGAGCGCAGCACTGCGCCTGTCGTCTCACTGTGACATGATTGACTACATTGGAGATTTATACTGATTTGTACTGATTTGCCAGTTTCAAAAGGTGGCGGACATCCGTTGGAGGACTCAATGGATGACACGTAATACACCAAAGAAGAAGAACTCCTCATTTCCTTTTCCTGTTTTTAGCATTTTAGCCCAGAAAGCTAATATGGCCACGATCGGTAACCGTCACTTTGTCGGCTTTGTACGCAGGAAATAGCCGTGGGATACAAGTGAAATTTATGTGGGATATTCATAAGACTTTGTACATGTGGTAGAGAATTTAATTGACTGACAGAACGCAAAACAATGACCATAATGGGTGAAAACGCAGCGACCACACCAGCCAGCCAGCCAGCCAGCCAGCCCCCCTTTGTCAAAAGTAAGTGAGAAATTTCAGGTTTTTTTAATGTACTGATTTCTTGTTCATACACTTTGAAGATAAGATGATGAGGTATCTCTGTACAAAAAACGGTGTCAAAAGACTGAACCGTTCTTTGTGTAAATACGTCCAAAGTCCAATTTTGACTGAGATATAGAATTTAAAGAGGTGCCGTGACATTATGCAAATTAGATGCGTAAATTTATTCCTATCTGAAACTTTGGATCATATTTTGCATCTTTCTAATTGACAGTAAGCCATTATCTCTTACAACTTTCAAGTTATAGCCTTGGAAATCTGAACTATTTTATTGACAAAAAATATTTACCACTCTTGACCACTAGGGGTTATGTCGCAATTCGGCAACAGACACACTCAAAGAGCGTTCAAGATTATAATACTAAGTTGGGGGAAATTCCTTGTCATAAACTTTCCTGTGCGCTTCTCCACAACGCACGGAGGAAGAAAAGGAGGAATGAGGATTTAAATGTAGGGGTTCACCACACACACATTTATTGACATACACAGGTTGAAGGAAAACCATGCAAAATGGCAAGGCAGCTCTTGCTAACAAAGAGTCCTCTAAGATGCTAGGCTGCAGGGGGAGAAAGCGTAGCAGTTGTGCCGCGCAAGGAAACGCTACCAGTGTAGCAGCACAACCGCACAAAGAAACGCCTACACTTACTCACAGCCTTTAGCAATCCAGGTCCTCCCAGAAGAACAGCGAGCACAAACCTTAGATGACTGACGGTCACCCAACGTAGAACACTTCATGTGACTCGTACAATGACCCAGCGGCGTTTGTCTAGCGAAGAACCGCTTAAATACAAACGCCGCTGGCCACACAGATTGGGCACACCTGAGCAAGGCACAGGAAAGATAATTACCGGAGCTGGGAACAGCTGATGAAATTAAGGAGAGCGAGGGGGTGTGGTTGGACCAACAGACTGTCAGCAGCGTGGGAGAAAGTAGGTCACCGAGGCTGACTAACAGCTGCTGGTCAGGCAGTGGCTATGGTAATGGAATCAGTACAGGAATACACAAAATGCACATAAACAATGAAACCAAAACCCACAGAGAGATCGAGGCCGAGCCGGGGAAAGCCAAGCCGGCTCGGCTCGTGACATTCCTGGTAATATGCACACAGTTACATAATCTGTTATTAAAAAAAACACACAATCCCTCATTTCCTCTTACTGATCTCTGGTGTTCTGGCTTGCTGGTCAACAGTCACGCATTAGTTACCCGTTAGCCATTAGATGTTAGCTGCTTCACTCCTGGTTCTGCACTGATCTCCTCTCCTTTTGTGTCCAGCAAACATCATAGTTTTGGTCTACATTATACTACATCCCATTTTTGTTTCCTAATTTGCAAATTTTAGATAATGGCAAAACATATAGCTTAAAGGGAAGGAAAAAGTTGGAGGTCAGCAGGTGCAGCTGTAATCATCTAACACTTGGAGCTCCGCTGTGTTGAAGGTAAAGTTTCTGTTTGGAAAAATTAAAATGCAAATGTCCTGATGACCTGAAGGTTGGTACAACCTGAACAACCACAGCAATTATTACTATCACCTAGTAAATCACTAGCAGTTTCCTTCTCTATGGCTGCTGCTGTACAGAGAGCTGACACAGAAGTCTTCCTGTGCTTACATGACATGACACGTTTTTAAAAAAAGGACCTGTTATTAGGAGCAGAACTGCAAAATGACATTTCAAATCAAAGTTTTTCATTCAGGTGTTATAAAACAAAAATTAAACCTCTACTAACATTCGGATGGTATACTTTCAAGATATTACTTGTAAGTCCTGACCTGATGGAATCATTAATCCCAAGTTCACAAAAGTACAATTCAGCAACTGTGAGATTCTTATTTATTTTTTATTTTTTTTTACAAATATGCATCCTGATTTTACCGTGTTAAAACAAACTCCTTCTCAGATATCCTATCATGAAATGTAAAAAATAAAAGTATTATTTTGTAGTCTCTGCTGCTTCTCAAAATAGACTTTTCTATCAAGGCTTTAGCATGTATGGTGGCCTAGAGGTAGAGCAACCGCCCCACAACCGGGAGGTCGGGGTTCAAGTCTCGGCCGAGTCATGCCAAAGACCTTATGAAAACGGACCTTCCTGCCATCCAGCTTGGTGCTCAGCAAAAATGGAATGGAGGAGGGAAATGGGGACGGCAGTGGCTCGGGAGGTAGACCGAGTCGTCCAATAAGCAGAGAGTTGGCGGCTCGAATCCCGCTCTCCCCAGTCATCCTGCTGTTGTGTCCCTGGGCAAGACACTTTACCCACCTTGTCTCCAGTGTCCATGACACTGGGTATGAATGTGTATAAATGTTCTGTCAGTCTGCCCCAGGGCAGCTGTGGCTACAGCAGTAGCTTACCACTATCAATGTCTATCTAGAGTGAATGAATAATGGACTCACTGTAAGCACTTTGAAATGTAACTTGACATGTAAAGCACCATATATTCTAATTCATTATTAATATGTAGTCCAGTTATTAATACATTCGAACTGTGAAGGCAAGTTCATGTTAACAAGTATTTTTTTTTCTCTATATATACGACGGGGAAAATAAGTATCAAACACATCAACATTTTTCGCATTAAACATATTTCTGATGGAGCCATTGACCTGAGATTTTGACCAGAATGGCACTGCACATCAGCCCAAAAATACTATACCAAAAGTGAAGTTTGGAGGTAGGAGCATCATGGTGTGGGTTTTTTTTTTTTTTCAACACATGGTACAGGCAGACTTCATATAGTTAAAGGAAAGATGAATAGACAAATGTACAGAAACATCCTTGGACGACTTGGACTTGGCTTGGACTACTTGGACTGCTCCTGTGTTCCGGCTACAGCAGCGAAGCCCAGTGGAGGCCCCAGCCGGATCGGAGCTCAACTACAGCGGTGGAACTGACAGTGGGGAGCTACTGAGGCTCCGGCCGGATTGGAGCTCAACTACAGCAGCTACAGCAGCAGAGCCCAGCGGAGGCCCCAGCCAGTCAGCTGGACCAGATACTAGCAGCACCAGCAGAAATTATTCTGCTATCATTAGATACCCACTACCAGGCTATGACCCAGGCTAACAGTCTCCATTAGCCACCGGGAGAGCTTCAGATTCATCGCCAGATAGGACGACGCTAGCTAGAGACCTCCACTTGCTACCGAGGGAGCCTTGGCTTCTTCGGCTTCGCCGGCAGATCCAGCTACCAGATGACGATGCCAGTTAGTGACCTTCACTAGCCATCGGGAGAGCTTCAACCTCACCACCAGATAACAGCTATAATTAGACGACAAGCCAGCTGACAGCCTCCACTAGCCATCGGATGTACTTCGGCTCCTGTACTAGCCAACAGGTGAATCGCTCCTTTGATCCCAATCAAACTAGTCATTATGCCTCGGAAAAAAAATCAGACAAATGGAGAGGAGTTGGAGGAGATCAAACTCTCACTAAATTTAATGTCTGAAGAAATATCTAAGATAGCAAAACAACAAACTCTGCTTACTGGCCTTATGGAAGAAGTGTGTGAATTAAAGGCTGAAATTATGGAAAAAGACAAGAAAATTAATTTATTAGAAAGACGTGTAGATGAATTAGAACAATATACAAGAATGGATGATGTCATTGTGAGCGGTCTTAACACCAGACACCACTCCTATGCACGTGTGACAGCTGGAGTTGATAACCAGGATGGGGAGGATGAGACACTGGGAGAATCACACACTCTTGAGCAGCAGGTGTTAAATTATCCATCCATCCATCCATCCATCTTCTACCGCTTTTCCGGAGGTCCGGGTCGCGGAGGTAGCAGTTCAAGCAGAGAAGCCCAGACTTCCCTCTCCCCAGCCACCTGCTCCAGCTCTTCAGAGGGGATACCAAGGCGTTCCCAGACCAGCTGGGAGACAGTCTCTCCACCGAGTCCTGGGTCTGCCCCGGGGTCTCCTCCCAGTGGGACGTGCCTGAAACACCTCAAGTGGAAGGCGTCCAGGAGGCATCCTAATCAGATGCCCATACCACCTCAACTGACTCCTTTCAATGTGGAGGAGCAGCGGTTCTACTCTGAGCCTCTCCCGGATGACTGAGCTCCTCACCCTATCTCTGAGGGTGAGTCCAGCAATCCTACGGAGAAAGCTCATTTCAGCCGCTTGTATCCGCGATCTCGTTCTTTCGGTCATTACCCAAAGCTCGTGACCATAGGTGAGAGTAGGAACGTAGATTGACTGGTAAATTGACAGCTTTGCCTTAGAACTAAGCTCCCTCTTCACCACAACAGACCGGTACAACGTCCGCATCACTGCAGATGCTGCTCCAATCCGTCTGTCGATCTCTCGCTCCATTTTCCCCTCACTCGTGAACAAAACCCCAAGATACTTAAACTCCTCCACTTGGGGCAGGAGCCTGTCCCCAACCCGGAGAGGACAATCCACCTTTTTCCGGCTGAGGACCATGGACTCGGACTTGGAGGTGCTGATTCTCATCCCAGCCGCTTCACACTCAGCGGCAAACCGTCCCAGCAAGAGCTGTAGGTCATTGCTGGATGAAGCCAACAGGACAACATCATCTGCAAACAACAGAGATGAGATCCTGTGGTCACCAAGCATGACACCCTCCATTCCCTGGCTGCGCCTAGAAATCCTGTCCATAAAAATTATGAACAGGATCGGTGACAAAGGGCAGCCCTGGCGGAGTCCAACTCTCACTGGGAATGACTCCGACCGAGTGTTGGCAATACGAACCAAACTCTCACAACGGTCGTACAGAGACCGAATAGCTCGTAACAACAAGCCCGATACCAACAAGCCCGATTTTGGTGTTAAATTATTTCAACTCTAAAAACATTGTTGTGGACAATAAGACTATTTCAGCTTGCCACACATTACCTAGAAAAGACAGTAAAGGAAAACCAGTGATCATCATCCGATTTGTCAACAGGAAAGCAAAAACTGATCTTCTGCGACAAGCAAGAAAATTGAGAGGAACGGCTGTCTATGTAAACAAACATTTAACTAAAAAGAACTCAAATAGCTAGACAAGCCAGGGCTCTCAGAAAACAGGGAAAAATACAATCGACATCCACAAAGAACTGTACGGTGTGGATCAAACTGCTTGGCACTCCAGAAGAAGCTAAAGTAATAATGATTAGAGAAATGGAGGAATTAGACAAATTTAAACTTTAGCTCTTATGCACGAATAATAGCGCAGTAAGATTATAAGTAGAAATTTTTGTGTTCTTTTTTTCTTTTTTTCTCTTTTTTTCTTTTGGTGTACACTGTTGACACAACTTATGATCAGAACTTTAACCAATCATCCTTCCTCATTTAATAATGGAAGTGTATTAGGTTAAATTGAAGCTGAAACCTTTGTACAGTAAATATTGAACAGCAACCACAAGATATTTTAGGGGATATTGACCCAGATAACAACTACTTTAATCATTTTAACAATAATTGTGCTTATTATGATAAACAACAATTAAATGGAATTATGAACTCGGATCAGACATTGACAATAATACATATTAATAGTAGGAGTCTCTATGCCAGCTTTGATAGTATTAAGGAGTTTTTAAATCAATTTAACACCCCATTTAGGATTATAGCAATAATTGAAACATGGAATAATGAAGAAAAAGATGAAAATTTTGAACTACATTGATATGAGATGTACACACAAAATAGGAAATGTAAAAGTGGTGGTGGGGTAGCACTGTATGTTGATAGAAAATTAAAAAGTAAAAAAAGTGGACAGCATGACATCAACAGTGAATGGAATTATGGAATGTTTAACAATTGAAATTATGATGGAAAATAGAAAAAAAAACAACATAATAGTAAGTTGTATATATAGAGCACCGGGATCTGATATGGGAAAATTTAGAAATGGTATGGAAAAGATGTATACAAAAATAAGACAAAAAGATATCTTTATTTGTGGTGACTTTAATATAGATTTAATGAAAACAAAACAACATAAACTAACTGAAGATTTCTTAGATACAATGTATAGCTTAACCTTATTTCCAAAGATTACAAAACCTACGAGAATAACAACACACTGTGCTACCTTGATAGACAACATTTTTACCAATGTTACTGAATATAATATGGTGAGCGGTATACTAATAAATGACATTAGTGACCACCTGCCTGTATTTGTTTCTTTAGATGTTAATTATGGGGTTAATGAGAATAAGAATAATAATAAACCATGTAAAAAGATTATTTATAAAAGAATATGAACAGAAGATACAATCAGTGCTTTAAAAGATGACTTAATTTTACAGAATTGGGATGTTGTCTATAGAGAGAAAGAAGTGGACTTGGCATACAATAAATTTATTGATATATTTAAATCATTATATGATTAAAAACTGTCCAATTAAAGAAATTAATAAAAAACATAAATACAAAAATTGCCCGTGGTTTACCAGGGGTCTACAAAATGCTTGTAAAAAGAAAAATTATCTCTATAAAAATTTCATTAAATTAAGAACTAAAGAATCTGAAAAAGATAAAAAAAAAAAAAACATACAAAAATAAATTAACTGAAATAATACGAACTAGTAAAAAATTATACTATAGGAAAATGTTAAATGAAAATAAAAATAATATAAAAGGACTCTGGGATATATTAAAAAAAATTAAGGAAAAATTGAACTAAGAAAACAATATATCCAGAGTATTTTACTGATAATTGTGGTGATAATTATGATAAGAACATGGTAGTAAATAAAATGAATATTTTTTTTGTAAATGTTGGTCCAGAGTTGGCAGCAAAAATTACAAACCAAGGAAAAGACACTGTGAGTGAGACATTGATTGGAAATAACCCTCGGTCAGTCTTTCTCTCAGCGGTGGATGAACAAGAGGTAAAATCTGTTGTTGAAAAGTGTAAAAATAAATTACCTACTGATTGTGATGGTATTGATATGGCACTAGTAAAAAGAACTGTTGGTGGCATATTAAAACCATTTATGTACATATATTTGTAATCTATCATTTCAAACTGGCTCATTCCCGCAGAAAATGAAAATAGCAAAAGTAATACCATTATTCAAGCAAGGAAATAAACACCACTACACAATTTACAGACCAGTATCGCTCCTCCCACAATTTTCAAAGATTCTGGAAAAACTTTTCAACAACAGATTAGAGGACTTTTTAAATAAACATGATCTGCTTAATCAGAATCAATATGGATTTAGAGCAAAGAGTACAACATCACTGGCAATAATGGAAGCAACAGAGGAAATAATAAATGCATTAGATCAAGGAAAATATGCAATTGGTGTATTTATAGATTTTAGAAAAGCATTTGATACAATAAATCATTCAATACTTCTTGATAAACTGCAAATGTATGGTATTAGGGGAGTGGCACTGAATTGGGTTAGAAGTTATTTATCTGAGAGAGAACAGTTAGTGAAGATGGGAGAATATCTGTCTGGATGTATGGGAATTGCCTGTGGGGTCCCCCAGGGGTCAGTATTGGGCCCCAAATTATTTAACATACATACATACATACATACAGACAGACAGACAGAGGGGCAAAAAAGTATTTAGTCAGCCACCAATTGTGCAAGTTCTCCCACTTAAAAGATGAGAGAGGTCTCCAATTTTCATCATAGGTATACCTCAACTATGAGAGACAAAATGAGAAAAAACAAAACAAAACAGAAAATCACATTGTAAATTCCTCAGTAAAGTAAGTATTTGGTCACCTACAAACAAGCAATATTTCTGGCTCTCACAGACCTGTAACTTCTACTTTAAGAGGGTCCTCTGTCCTCCACTCGTTACCTGTATTAATGGCACCTGTTTGAACTAATTATCAGTATAAAAGACACCTGTCCACAACCTCAAACAGTCAGACTCCAAACTCCACTATGGTCAAGACCAAAGAGCTGTCAAAGGACACCAGAAACAAAATTGTAGACCTGCACCAGGCTGGGAAGACTGAATCTGCAATAGGTAAGCAGCTTGGTGTGAAGAAATCAACTGTGGGAGCAATTATTAGAAAATGGAAGACATACAAGACCACTGATAATCTCCCTCGATCTGGGGCTCCACGCAAGATCTCACCCCGTGGGGTCAAAATGATCATGAGAACGGTGAGCAAAAATCCCAGAACCACATGGGGGGACCTAGTGAATGACCTGCAGAGAGCTGGGACCAAAGTAACAAAGGCTACATCAGAAACACACTACGCCGCCAGGGACTCAAATCCTGCAGTGCCAGACGTGTCCCCCTGCTTAAGCCAGTACATGTCCAGGCCCGTCTGAAGTTTGCTAGAGAGCATTTGGATGATCCAGAAGAGGATTGGGAGAATGTCATATGGTCAGATGAAACCAAAATAGAACTTTTTGGTAAAAACTCAACTTGTCGTGTTTGGAGGAGAAAGAACACCATACCTACTGTGAAGCATGGGGGTGGAAACATCACACTTTGGGGCTGTTTTTCTGCAAAGGGACCAGGACGACTGATCCGTGTAAAGGAAAGAATGAATGGGGTCATGTATCGTGAGATTTTGAGTGAAAACCTCCTTCCACCAGCAAGGGCATAGAAGATGAAACGTGGCTGGGTCTTTCAGCATGACAATGATCCCAAACACACCGCCCGGGCAACGAAGGAGTGGCTTCATAAGAAGCATTTCAAGGTCCTGGAGTGGCCTAGCCAGTCTCCAGATCTCAACCCCACAGAAAATCTTTGGAGGGAGTTGAAAGTCTGTGTTGCCCAGCGACAGCCCCAAAACATCACTGCTCTAGAGGAGATCTGCATGGAGGAATGGGCCAAAATACCAGCAACAGTGTGTGAAAACCTTGTGAAAACTTACAGAAAACGTTTGACCTCTGTCATTGCCAACAAAGGGTATATAACAAAGTATTGAGATGAACTTTTGTTATTGACCAAATACTTATTTTACCAAGGAATTTACCAATTAATTCATTAAAAATCCTTCAATGTGATTTTCTGGATTGTTTTTTCTTATTTTGTCTCTCATAGTTGAGGTATACCTATGATGAAAATTGGAGACCTCTCTCACCTTTTAAGTGGGAGAACTTGCACAATTGGTGGCTGACTAAATACTTTTTTACCCCACTGCGTGTGTGTGTGTGTGTGTGTGTGTGTGTGTGTGTGTGTGTGTGTGTGTGTGTGTGTATACTGTATATATATATATATATATTCCAAGTTTCTAAATTATTAAAAATAATATTATTTGCTGATGATACTAATAGATTTTATTCTGGAAATCATTATAATCAACTAATCCATACTCTAAATAATGAATTAAATAAGCTTAAAAAATGGATGGATAGTAATAAATTGTCACTAGATATAGATAAAACTAAGGTAATGATATTTGGTAATAGTAAAAATAAAGAAGATATACATATTCATATAGATAATGTAATTACTGAAAATATTAAGGAGATCAAATTTTGGGGTGTAATATTAGATGATAAAGTTAGTTGGAAACCACACGTCAGATACATACAAAACAAAGTCACAAAAAAATATTGCAATTATAAATAAAATTAAGCAAGTCCTAGATTACAAATAGCTTCATAGCTTGTCTTGCTCATTAGTACTTCCATACTTGACCTATTGTATAGAGGTCTGGGGTAACAATTATAAAAGTACACTTAATTCATTGCTAATATTACAAAAAAGGGCAGTCCATGTTATACACAAAGTCGGGTATCTTGAGCATACTAATTTATTGTTTTTACATTCAAAGTTATTGAAATTACAGGATCTGGTTGATTATTATACAGCACAGTTAATGTTTAAAGTCATTAAAAACTTTTTGCCACACAATATACAAAATCTTTTCAGTGAGAGAGAAGGGAAATACAATTTACGGGGGAATACAAAATTTAAAATGCACCTTGTAAGATCTACTAGGAAGGGTTTTTGTGTGTCTTTGTGTGGGGTAAAATTGTGGAATGGGTTGGGGGAGAAACACAGGCAGTGTCCAAACATCCGTATATTTAAATCAACATATAAAGAAATGATTTTTGAGCAATATAAAAATAAAGGACAGTAATATTACAGTGTGACTTCAATGAAGAAACGTTGTTATTGTTGAATATATATGCTGAGTACTATTATTATTGATATCATTATTACTAGAATATTACAACAGTATTATAGTATTAGGATTGTTGTTAGGATTTTGTTAGGATGTTAGGATTTAATTATTTGAAGTATTATATAGGCCAAGTGGTATTATTATTATTATTGTTGTTGTTATTGTAACTACTATATGGCTACCTATTATTATGGTTATTATTATTATATGGTTACTGTTCTGAATGCCTCTTGCACGGCATTAGTGAGACGCCAGATACCAAACAGTAAGTTTGCTTGTTTATTTACAAAAAGACAAAATAAACAGCCACGTGGGGCAAAACACGAACATATACTGAAGCACAAAATAATAGACTCTGAAGACAAACGAGGAGGTACAGCGAGGACAGAGCCTGTGTTGTACAAAAACGCTTACGAAGACAAGCACGAAGAATCCCAGGCACAGAAGGAAGACTGAAGTCGGAATAGGAACTCCAGTCCAACAACATGGAGGTGTTTGAGCATGTTGGTCACAGCGAGGAGTAAGCCTCAGCTGCTCCCTTAAATATAGAACAAAAACCAATCAGAAAAGGGAAATGTGATCAACAAAAATGACAAACAGCTGTCACGACACCGGCTCGTCTTGACAGCCGGAAGTGCCGCCATGACACTGTCATAATAAGAGCCCTAGGGAGGTCCTAATAACAAACTCCAGAAACAAAATGGTGGCAAAGGGGAAATACTGAGTAACCCGAGCGCAGACGGGATCAGCGCTCGGATCACCACAGTACCCCCATTCAAAGGATGCATTCCAGGCGTCTAACATAACATCCAAGGGCCCCCCCAACCAGAAGGCTTCTAGAACCGACCCAGGGAGGGCGGAGGGGGAATCAGACTGGGAGGGAGAGAACCAAGAAACAAAAAGAAACAACAGCGACCCCCAGGGGAGGAAGAAAAAACCCCCACAAGAAACGGATAACAATAGATAACAAAATGGCATGGCTTACACACAGAAATGACCAAAACTAAGTCAAGTGCAACAGGGTGACTAAACAAAATACAGATACCCTTCCAACATACATACGTACCATGTAACATTCCAACTAGAGAAATAAAGTGCAGCAAACTGAAAAAACAACAAATAAATAAAGCACAGCCCGTGAGGAAACCAAAATACAGGTACATTTCAAAATACTCCAGTACCCAATAACACTTCAACTAGACAAAACCCCAAACAAAAAACAAACAAAAAAAAAAAAACGGCACAATTTCAGGGACGCCGGCAGGTAGAGAGCGGAGAAAGGAAAAAAACAGTTCAGGCGGTCTTCCCGCCTCCTGAGTCCACCAAACAAAAAGGAAAAAGAAAAAACAGTTCAGGCGGTCTACCAAAGTCCCAGACCCGGGGAAACAGTACCTCAGGCGGCCGGACCAGGTCGCCGAACCAACAAAGCAGTTTTTCGGGTGGCCGACCCATGACGCAGAACTGGCGAAACAGTCTCTCCGGTGGCCGAGCCAGGTCACCGAACCAACAAGGTGGTTCTTTGGGCGACCGACCCAGGATGCAGAACTGGCGAAACAGTCTCTCGGGTGGCCAACCCACATTCTTAGACCACCAGGACCGGAGGGGGTAGCTCGGAGGTGGCCTCCCTACCGAGAGGGACAGTGAAGGGAAGCCGACCCGAATAAGGGGGACCGCAGTGGCACCCGATGGAGGAAAATAGGGGGGACGATGAGGACCCAGTCAGGCGGAAGTGGATCTCCGACCTCGAACCGAACCAGCGCTGCACCCTCGATGGGCCCCGATTAGGCCAGCACAGCACCCACGGTAAGCCCCAATTGGGCCAGCGCAGCACCTGGGATGACCTCCGAACACGAACCTGGAGCCTCGATGATGATAACCGGAGCTGACTCGTCTCCGGTGACCCTGGGAGAACGCTCAGAAAGACAAAGAGAACCGGGATCAGGATCACCGGCAGTGTCAGAGCCTGGCGAGACAAGCTCGGATGCAGCGGTTGGCTGCACCCTGCTCATCTCCCCAAGAGACTGACAAGAATGCTCCAGAACTGAAAGTAAAAAGACAAAATAGAGCACTTGCCTGATCTCAGGCTACACCACCGTCCAGGACTCCGACAATCCAGGCTCAATGATCCGGAGGTCCATTCCTGGTTCTGGCTCGACTGTGGCGGGCTCCGCAGCCGGCATGATGGTCATCACAGTCTGGGAACCCCCAGGTGCTGAAGCCCACGCCGAAGGTCCGCACAGCGTGGTGGCAGGGGATCCGTGATCTGCTGGACCCGACTGCTCCTCCACGGAGACCCGGGGACGCTTACTCGTCGGCTCAGGCTCCAAGTGGCAGTCAGGTCTCGTCCTCTGCCCACGACGCTGCTGCAGGGCTGGAAGCAGGCTCTCCAGGGCTGCAGGCTCCTCCCTCTCCCAATGGTCTACTCCAGGCACCAGGAGAAGCTCAGAGAGAGGGGAAGGAGACACAGAGGTAGCAGGTTCAATGTTAATGGCCACAGCAGGTGGTGGGAGCTCAGAGGACTGTGAACCCCGAGCTCCACCCCCACGAGTCAGACAAGGTAATTCATTATACTGAGAATGAAACAACACTTGCCTGTTCTCCCGAGGGACGATGGTGGCTGCTGCAGTGGGCTTGGTTCTCCCCTTTCCCTTAAGGATGGTGACTGAGGGCCCCCCGGGAAGACGAGGAGGAGCCACTCTCACGGGACCAGTGACGGACGGAGCCGGAGTGGGACTCGCTGAACTCACAGCAGCTGGAGAGCGTGCCGAGGAGGAGAGAGGAGCAGCCGAGGCAGTCTGGGAGCGAGTAGCTGACGGAACAGCAGGGAGGGGTGACCCGGAGGCTGGGGCTGCTGTCTCAACCCTCTGACATCGCACGGGGGAAACAGCTGGCTGGGAGGCAGAGTTCTTGCGGTGGCCTGGAACAGGATCCGGACGGAGATCTCGCAGAGGTTGATCGCAGACAGGGCGGCAACGTCTTCTGGCAGAGGGCAAGGCTAGATTTAAGTCTGGAAAGCGCCACTGCTGCGCAGGGACGGCGGCCAGCAGCTTGGCGTACTCGGAATAATTATTAAGTTCAGGATTAGCCTCCACCAGTTTAACTGCCGCCACCACACTGCTCAGGATTCTGCTGGGATGAGAGGAAGAGTGTGCTTCAGCCACGCAAACCCTGAAGAGCTCAGCTGCCCACTGTGTCTCTTCACAGGGGGCCCCGGCTGTCCTCTTCCTCTGTGGCATATGGAGACGGCCCTTCGGTGATGCAGAATCTTGGGCTGGATGGGTGGCAGGAATCTGGTCCTGAGGCGAGGAGCGGAGATGCCTCACCGTTGACTCCGACTACGGCTTCCTGCTGGGACTTTTCACCGGCCCGTGGATCCTCCGCCGAAGTGCCGTAATTTTGGCCATCCTCTCCCTGCCCTCAAAGTGATCCGCAAGGCGAGGATTGTGCTTAATTGCTGCCTCTGCGAGGTCCAAGTACCAGCGTGCGTTTTCGGGAGTGGCAAGCCTACGAGCATTGGAGAGGAGGCCATCTACCTCCATGAGAGCCATGATCAGCTCGTAGCCCAAGTCCAAGGAATAACCAGTCCTGGATGATGCCATCTCCCGAAGTACACTGGCACTTAAAGAAGGGGAAAAAACTCAAGCCCAAAACAAACTTACTGTGGCTGGCGTCTCGTTTCACTGCGACCTACTGTTCTGAATGCCCCTTGCAGGGCATTAGTGAGACGCCAGATGCCAAACAGTAAGTTTGCTTGTTTATTTGTAAAAAGACAAAATGACAAAATAAACAGCTACGTGGGGCAAAACACAAACATATGCTAAAGCACAAAATAATAGACTCTGAAGACAAACAAGGAGGTGCAGCAAGGACGGAGCCTGCGCTGTACAAAAACACTTATGAAGACGAGCACGAAGAATCCAAGGCACAGAAGGAAGACTGGAGTTGGAACAGGAACTCCAGTCCAACAACATGGAGGTGTTTGAGCGTGTTGGTCGCAGCGAGGAGTAAGCCTCAGCTGCTCCCTTAAATATAGAGCAAAAACCAATCAGAAAAGGAGAATGTGATCAACGAAAATGACAAACAGCTGTCACGACGCCGGCTCGTCTTGACAGCCGGAAGTGCCGCCGTGACGCTGTCATGATAAGAGCCCTAGAGAGGTCCTAATAACAAACTCCGGAATAAACTGGTGGCAAAGGGGAAATACTGAGTAACCCGAGCAGGGACGGGATCAGTGCTCGGATCACCACAGTTACTTATTGCGCCTAGGTATTGTAAGCCATGTGGGGGTATATGGTGGTATATATGGTGATTATGATGATGATAATATTGTCTATAACTATATTAAACATACCAGAAGCATTTATTTATTATTATTACAATTATTATTAGATGTTGGTATTATTGTCAATATATCAATATAAGCTATCATTATTGTATAATTTCTATTGCATAATTTAATTAAAAGAAGTATTATATATTATGGTATTGTATAATGAATGTAATTGTGGGATGAATAATGACTAGAATGATATTATAATTGATTGGGTATGCAGAAGGGGTGGGACTATATATGCGTTGGCTTCTTCCCACTTCTTTTGAACAAGGCATTTTTTTTTATTTGATTTTTTTGGTTTTGATTTTTGTTTTAAAAATTTTTTTGTCTGGATGTTCAAATAAATTAAATCAATCAATCAATCAGCCCTTGATAAGAAGCTGTTGCCATCTGCCAAGATGCTGAAGATTAAATGAGGGTCGTCGTCGGCCTTCGTCGGTCTATGATGACCATGGAAGAGAATCCTAAACGTCTACTCTGCTGGAACAGCACTGCCTGTGGCTGAACAGGCCGATGCGCACCGGTGTTCTACCTTCCAGCGTTGGGCGTTGGTAGAATTCAAGCCTGGGCAGGAAGACATGGAGGACAAGATGTTACCCATGCAGCATGTCCCCCCTCTCCACGTCACTGATGAATCCAAAGGAACAGCAGGGCTGCTATAGTTTGGCACCAGCGCCGTCGCAGGAGCTACCAGAACGATGTTGAGCACAACAGAGAACTGCCTTAGGGACTCCGACTCCGGATTTTTCCTCAGGGTTGACTCCCGAAGCCTTTCCCGTGACCGGGTGTGCCGCAAGGCAGCGGAGGTTTGAAATCAGGGTTTACCTTCCCCTAGATGGGCTACCTTCCCAGGTTGACGAGCCACCATCAACCCGAAGCATCTGGTTTTAAGGCGCCAGAGATCCGCCCTCGCCCCTTCTCCTATTAGTAAAAGCAGTTCCGCCGGGCTTAGAGACTAAACCACATGGGCAGGCTAGGAGTTGGACTTAGCTGTCAGAGGCTTTTCGAGACGCATGCCGTAAGGAGCATTTTATGAGCACTGGGAGCTTAACCCCAGTGCCGCTCCTGGCTATGACAACCTTGGAACCAAATGAGGGTAGACATTTCAGTAAGACAATGATCCCAAACACACAACCAAGGAAACTCAACTGGCTCCAGAGAAGGAAAATAAAACTGCTAGAATGGCCCAGTCAGTCACCTGACCTGAATCCAATCGAAAGTCTATGGAACGCACTGTAGAGCACAGTTCATAGAAGACACCCACGGAACCTTGAAAACACTTTGTTTGGAAGAATGGGCTAAAATCACCCTTGAGCAATGCCTGCACCTAGTTTCTCCATACAGGAGGCATCTGGAAGATGTTATTACCAACAAAGACTTTTCTACTAAATATTAGAAAGATTTCACCAAGCGTGTTTAATACTTAATCCCTGGGTCATCCCACCTTATTAAATATAACTTGTTTTGTGAACACAGTTGCCTTAATTTCTTTCTTTCTCTCTTGTGCACTGACCATTGCTTTTGATTGTTGACTCCAGGTATTTAAACTCGTCTATCTTCACTACCTCTAGTCCTTACATCTTTACCATTACACCTACTTCCCTCTCATTCACACTAATGTATTCTGTCTTGCTTCTACTGAGTTTCATCCTGGAGAGGTGCATCCCTCCACCTCTCCAGGTTGAATTCCACCTGCTCCCCACTCCCACTACATATCACAATGCTGTCTGCCTATAATGCTGTGGGTTACAAAATATGGCTTAAATTTAGAGTATAAAAGTTTCACCACAATCCTTCATAAGAAGTTTGGTGCCAAAGAATGTTGTTTAAAGTAACAATTTTATCTATTCTAACAGTTCTACCCAACTTTTTAAAAAACAAACAAGAAATAAAAAAAATCATAAAGTAAAATAAAAAGCTAAAAGAGATACAGTTGCAAAGAAAAATAATAGTATGTTGATGAGGGATTGGATTAAATGTTACCCATTCCTCATTTTTGTTGGGGGGTTGGGATCATCTAATATTACAGTATATACTGTATTCATGTTGCATTGTCAGATGTAATAATCCATCAGATTTCTATAGCGCTTTTCAAGGACACTCAAAGATGCTTTACAATGGATGCATTATTCATTCAGTCCACAGACAGACACTGATAGTGGTAAGCTACTGCTGTAGCCACAGCTGTCCTGGGGCAGACTGACAGAAATGGGGCTGCCAATGGTCTCACTGACCACCACCAAACATTTATACACAATCATACAACAGTGTCACAGACAAGGTGGGTAAAATGTCTTGCCCAGGGACATATGGTTGGGTGGGGTGGCGGTGGGGGGTGGTATTCGAACCACCAACCCTCTGGTTATTGGATAACCCACTCTATCTCCTGAGCCACTGCCACCACAAATGTGTGATATAATATCATCGGTTTTGGACTTATGCACCATTGTACCCTCTCACAGCCTGCATTTATTCCTTTATTTAAAAATCTAATTTCCACTCACTTTGGGGTTTAAATCACCTTGACACTCATGACTTTACCCTCTTTTGTATTTTTGAATAATAGAACACTGAAATACAAATAACATCTGAAAAAGAGCCAGGAAACTACGGTAATAACCTATAAATCTTGGGAGAAGCGAAACAGCAGCATGAAATCCAGCCTGAAAATTGTAATAAACATCAGAATATGTTTTTAACAGCATATGAATGGTTAAGATAATCAGAAAGCCATTGTTGTCATCTAGCATAAAAGAACATTGTAACAGACCATTACAAAAAGATTTTCTCTAAATCTCTATACTTGGATAGTGAAGGATCTTGACACTCTTTTAGCTATTGTTGCGCTGATTCTCTTTCACTCCTGGTCTCATGCCTATCAATGCAATCCTGAATAAATGAAAGGGCTTTTGGGTTTCTGGAGAACAAAGAGGCTGGCACTTTACAACTCAGTCATTGTGTAGCTTAATGGAGTCTAAGTGCATGGGATCCTAATTCCAAGTCAAGGAGGAAATAAAAAGAAAACTTTCTGTGAGTGTGTTGTGAAGAATCCCCATTTCAGATACAGTGTTTTTTTGGTTTGTTTTTTTTTTTATCAGTGAAGTATTCTTGTAACTCGTTTTCTGAAGGGCTGTCAACTTGCATTGATTTTCATTGCACTTGCTATTATGTTTGAAGGCTCAGATTGATTTTATAAACTTAAAATGGTAAGAAACAGCTTCAGTAGTATCCATCCATCCATCCAGCCATCTTCTTCCACTTAATCCTTTTTGGGTCACAGGGGGGCTGGAGCCTATCCCAGCATCTTTGGGCGAGAGGCAGGGTACACCCTGGACAGATCGCCAGTCCATCGCAGGGCCAACACAGAGAGACAGACAACCATTCACTCTCACATCCATACCTAAAGACAATTTAGAATCCCCAGTTTGATGCCAATTAACCTAACGTTGTTTTTGGCATGTGGGAGGAAACCGGAGAAATCCCGGAGTAAATCCACACAGACACGGGGAGAACATGCAAACTCCACACAGATCACTGTTGGTCGGGAGCTGGGATCCAACCCAGGATCCCCCGGCCAAGGGTGAGTTGCTGTGCTGCCGCAGTGCTAAGCTTCAGTAGTATTAGTACTATAATCTATAATAGATTCCAGTATTTATACGGTGCCTTCACAAGAGTGGGATAAATTAGACTGCTAATGAGTGTTTCGTGAAGCCCTCTCTTAATCTGTAATCATAACATCAGTTTGTTCAGTAGAACTTTACACAATGAAGACATTCAACAGCTGTCTTGGAGATGTACAGCCATGTGGGAAAAATAGGTTACACCATTTAGGGGTGGGCAATATGGCCTAAAAATGATATCATTGTATTTTTGCAAATTTCCACGATAACGATATTGTTCATGGTATCACAAATATTTTTTTTTCTTTTAAATTTATAAAGAACAGTTTCACAGGCCAGCGTTACTGACCTTCAACATATCTATCTATAAATGCAACAAATCCTTCTGTGTGTGTTCCTCAGATACCTCCCAAACCGTTCGTCAGACTGGCCTTAGATTTTATAAGTGGTTTAGTGAGGTTATGAGGGTGTGCATCCCCAAGTATGGAGTTGCTCAGTCAAAATGTGTAATTTTAATTAGTAAAAGTTTAGCCACCACTCCGTTTCCTCATGTTCTGGCTTCTAGATGATGCACGGCATCACGACCAGTCATGACCAGAGCGCTGTGTGAACAAAACAAGGAAGTCAAAAGCAACAAATTTGACCAGAAAAAGAGAATACTGAAGAATTCATGCTTAAGAAATTAGTAATGTTGTCGTGATTGCGTAGCTCTAAACGATTATTTGGCATATGTGGAGAACACGAGGTGCACGGGTTCTTAAACAGTCACTAATATTGGATGTCCCATTCATTTTCAATAATTCTATCATTTATATTCACACAATCAAATAAAATCTTAGTGCAGTTCAGTCCCTTCCATATTTGTCAAAGTCTAACATGTGGAATTGCCTACATCGCTTTGTTTTATTTATTTTTATTTATATAACCTTTATTTATACAGAGTAATTCCTTTAACAGGAAACCTCTCTTTTTCAAGGACGCCCTGTTCACATTCACACATCCACACCAGGAAGCTGCCCAGTACAACCACAGACTGACCTGTGACCACAGAACAGCTCCACTGGAGCAGTTGGGGTAAAGGGCCTTTCTCAAGTGCACCACAGTGGAGAGTGGGGAAAACACTGCTATGTTTTCTGTCCCACCCAGATCTGATCCTGCCAATCCAGGGATCGAGCCCGCAATCCTCCTCTCACCAGGCTGCCACTGCCCACCATTTTTTTTTTTTTTTTTTTTTGCCCAATCATGCCAACTTTAATTCTCAAAATACATGAAAATTGTCAATACAGCTGTTTTAGCATTCACAATGTTGTATACATTTGAACCAGTTATTTTTGAACAATTTCATAGCAAAAATTAGTAAAAGATCATGTTAAAAATGCACTTTAAAACAGTCTTAAAGACTAATAACTCTGCTGGTTTTAACCTTTTTGGAGTTACTTTTCAAACAAATATCAAATTCTAGGCAGCAGTCATCTGATTTGAAAAACAACCAATCAGGAATTAGAATTTTCTGCAGTCACTTCTGTGTAACCAGATATACCAGTTAGGAGTACCAAGGTGTTGAAGAAAAGTTGGTATCAGAAAATAGTCACTTTTTTTTATTCCACTTTCAAACACAGCCTACATTTGGGCCTGTAAAGCCTAATTGGGCCACCTGTTTTCACACAAGAATAATTGCTTTCTATGGATACGCACGACTTTAGTAAAAGAAAAACAAAAACTCTCTTTATCATTTGTTAGTTTATAAAGCTGTCAGGAGCCTAGCCGGCTTGGTTTCCCCCGGCTTGGTCCTGGCCTCTATGTGGGTTAGGTGCCACTTTGTATGTATGTTAGTATGTAGTTCTGTGTGCTTTGCTGTACCCATAGCCACTGCTTTCTGGCCGGCAGTGGTGAGGCAGCCCCTTGGGCTCACGCTGGTGTGAGTGCTGGTCCAACCATGCCCCCTCTCTTATTACTGTCAGCTGTTCTCACTCCCGTTTGCCATCTCCCCGCTCCTCGCCCAGGTGCGACCAATTTACCATCCCCAGCAATGCGTGTACTTAAGGAGCCTTTTGCCAGTCACGCATTGCTGGGTCATTGCACTAGACATCCATCCATCCATCCATCTTCTACCGCTTTTCCGGAGGTCCGGGTCGCGGAGGCAGCAGTTCAAGCAGAGAAGCCCAGACTTCCCTCTCCCCAGCCACCTGCTCCAGCTCTTCAGAGGGGATACCAAGGCGTTCCCAGACCAGCTGGGAGACATAGTCTCTCAACCGAGTCCTGGGTCTGCCCCGGGGTCTCCTCCCAGTGGGACGTGCCTGAAACACCTCAAGTGGGAGGCGTCCAGGAGGCATCCTAATCAGATGCCCATACCACCTCAACTGACTCCTTTCAATGTGGAGGAGCAGCGGTTCTACTCTGAGCCTCTCCCGGATGACTGAGCTCCTCACCCTATCTCTGAGGGTGAGTCCAGCAATCCTACGGAGAAAGCTCATTTCAGCCGCTTGTATCCGCGATCTCGTTCTTTCGGTCATTACCCAAAGCTCGTGACCATAGGTGAGAGTAGGAACGTAGATTGACTGGTAAATCGACAGCTTTGTCTTAGAACTAAGCTCCCTCTTCACCACAACAGACCGGTACAACGTCCGCATCACTGCAGATGCTGCTCCAATCCGTCTGTCGATCTCTCGCTCCATTTTCCCCTCACTCGTGAACAAGACCCCAAGATACTTAAACTCCTCCACTTGGGGCAGGAGCCTGTCCCCAACCCGGAGAGGACAATCCACCTTTTTCCGGCTGAGGACCATGGACTCAGACTTGGAGGTGCTGATTCTCATCCCAGCCGCTTCACACTCAGCGGCAAACCGTCCCAGCAAGAGCTGTAGGTCATTGCTGGATGAAGCCAACAGGACAACATCATCTGCAAACAACAGAGATGAGATCCTGTGGTCACCAAGCATGACACCCTCCATTCCCTGGCTGCGCCTAGAAATCCTGTCCATAAAAATTATGAACAGGATCGGTGACAAAGGGCAGCCCTGGCGGAGTCCAACTCTCACTGGGAATGACTCCGACCGAGTGTTGGCAATACGAACCAAACTCTCACAACGGTCGTACAGAGACCGAATAGCTCGTAACAACAAGCCCGATACCCCATACTCCCGAAGCACCCCCCACAAAAATCCACGAGGGACGCGGTCAAATGCCTTCTCCAAGTCCACAAAACACATGTAAACTGGTTGGGCAAACTCCCACGAACCCTCAAGAATTCTCGAGAGGGTAAAGAGCTGGTCCGATGTGCCACGGCCAGGACGAAAACCACATTGCTCCTCCTGAATCCGAGGTTCGACCAACGGCCGGACTCTTCTCTCCAGTACCTTGGCATAGACCTTCCCAGGGAGGCTGAGGAGTGTGATCCCTCTAAAGTTGGAGCACACCCTCCGGTCCCCTTTTTTGAAGAGAGGAACCACCACCCCGGTTTGCCATGCCAAAGGCACTGCCCCCGACCTCCACGCAATGTTGCAGAGGCGTGTCAACCATGACAACCCAACAACATCCAGGGCCTTGAGGTACTCAGGGCGAATCTCGTCCACCCCCGGGGCCCGGCCACCAAGGAGATTTTTAACCACCTTGGCGACCTCAGCCCCTGTGATAGGCGAGTCATCCCCCTTGTCCCCAAACCCTGCTTCCTCTGTGGAAGGCGTATCAGTGGGATTGAGGAGATCCTCGAAGTATTCCTTCCACCGCCCGACGATATCCCCAGTCGAAGTCAACAGTGTCCCATCCGCACCATACACAGTGTGGACGGGGAGCTGCTTTCCCCTCCTGAGCCGCTTAACAGTTTGCCAGAATTTCTTTGAAGCCAACCGAAAGTCTTGTTCCATGGCTTCACCGAACTCCTCCCATACCTGGGTTTTTGCTTCAGCAACCACCCGAGCTGCACTCCGCTTGGCCTGCCGGTACACCTCAGCTGCTTCGGGAGTCCCACAAGCCAACCAAGCTTGATAGGACTCCTTCTTCAGCTTAATGGCCCCCCTCACCACTGGTGTCCACCACTTGGTTCGGGGGTTGCCACCACGAGATGCACCGACCACCTTGCGGCCGCAGCTCTGGGCCGCCGCTTCAACAACAGAGGTGGAGAACATGGCCCATTCAGACTCCATGTCTCCAGACTCTCTCGGAATGTGGTTGAAGTTCTTCCGGAGGTGGGAGTTGAAGACCTCCCGGACAGGGGCCTCAGCCAGACGCTCCCAGCACACCCTCACTATACGTTTGGGTCTACCAGGTCTGAATGGCTTCCTCCCCTGCCATCAGATCCAACTCACCACCAGGTGGTGATCAGTTGACAGCTCTGCACCTCTCTTTACTCGGGTGTCCAAGACATACAGTCGCAGGTCTGATGATACGATAACAAAATCGATCATCGACCTGCGACCTAGGGTGTCCTGGTGCCAGGTGCACATATGGACACCCTTATGCTTGAACATGGTGTTCGTTATGGACAGACTGTGGTTAGCACAGAAGTCCAATAACTGAACACCACTCGGGTTCAGATCGGGCAGTCCGTTCCTCCCAATCACCCCCCTCCAGGTTTCACTGTCGTTGCCCACGTGCGCATTGAAGTCCCCCAGTAGGACAATGGAGTGTCCAGGAGGAGCACCCTCCAGCACCCCAGTCACAGACTTCAAAAAGGGTGGGTACTCTGAAACATCATTTGGTGCATTGGCACAAATGATGGTCAGGACCCGTTTCCCAACCCTAAGGCGCAGGGAAGCAACCCTTTCGTCCACCGGGGAAAACTCCAATATAGAGGCAGCAAGGTGGGGCGATACAAGAATACCCACCCCTGCTCGTCGCCTCTCGCCTGGGGCAACTCCAGAAAAGGCCAAGCTCCAGCCCCTCTCCAGGAGACTGGTTCCGGAACCGGAGCTGTGTGTTGAGGTGAGGCCGACTATATCTAGCTGGTATCTCTCAACCTCGTACACCAGCTCCACCAGTACACTAGACATGCGGTCGTTAATTGCCGTGTGATAGTCAAAGTCATTAAAGGATCGCTTTCACTTGGTGCTGTATTTGGACTACTCGGACAGCTCCAGTCCTGTGAGTATAATCTGTGTGTGTTTTCCCCGGTAATCCTCACCTGAGACTGTTGAGCGTCCTGGAGGACTCCTTAAGCTATTGTGGAATACAGTGATCCCTCACTTATCGCGGTTAATGGATTCCAGAACCGACCGCGAAAAGTGAAAAACCGCGAAGTAGCGTCACCCCTAATGACGTCACCCATAAATAACACATACGTTCATTCTCTCACTCTCTCATATGATACGTGTGTGTGTGTGTGTAAGTGTACATACATACGTAGATGTAAATAAAGTGTACATAAATATGTTTTTAGAACTCTTTTATTTTTATAACAAGATACGTAACTCAAGATGAAGATGATTTACGTACTGCACAGGTTAATGAGAGCTTTACTGCTCCTCAGGTGACGCCTCATCGTCAGGTGCTAGAGGCGCAGGATTGTCGAGGGCAGCTGCAGGAGGCGGCGTAGTGGCTCGACGGGAAGACTATTTCACACAAAAAGGGACAAGAGAACAGCGAAAAGTTCCACGCTGTGAGACTAGCGATAAAGAACAATGAATGCGGTCTTCCTTCGGTGGGTATGGGCGCTCTGCAGGGAGAGAAGCTGGGTAAAACGTCTCGGCCAATCAGCTTGCGAGGTAAAACGTCTCGGCCAATCAGCTTTCGAGATTCCCGAGCAGTGAAGAGGTGGGCGGAGAGGAGTGGAGCGGTGGTCAGAGAGGTGGATTTTGAGTTGAGCGGCTCTCCGTGTTGATACCTGATGTTCTAATGTAGTCTCCCTGCCTTCTGCTAGCGCCCGCCCATTTTTTCTCAATTTTGAATTTTTGATGAATATTTCTGAAAAATCCGCGATGTACTGAGGGCGCAAAAGGTGAAGCGCGAAGTAGCGAGAGATCACTGTATATGCATTGGAACTGTTTGTCAGTTTTCGTGTTAATAAATGTGTGTGTGGTGTAAACCCAGCGCGTAAATCCTCATCCTTTCACCCCTCCTCCGTGCGCTGTAGAAAAGCACACGGGAAGTTCATGACAAACAGCAGCTCAGGTTGAGTTTCAAATTTTTTTTGTTCTGTATCAAATATTACAAGAAAATAATATAAACCACATCATGAGTGCACTTAGCAGGGTTTTATGCTGCATCAGTAGTCTCTGTTGCATGGACATCTCCCGGGTCTTTTTGGCTCTTTTCGCACTGAAGGGATTTTTTTTTTTTTTTTAGCGGGGGTGGGGGTTAATAAAATCTAGCTGAGTCAACCGAGCCAGAATGAAAATAAAACTCTGGACACTTCAGACATCAGCACTGCTCCAAGGCGAGCAGTGTTGTTGACGTGTAATAGGTGTGGAAAAATGTGGGTAGATTATCTGCATTGCAGCATCATTTTTTTTTAACCTGGCAGCAGTCTGAAACTGCCTTAAAACCAAACTATTTCAACACAACTAGATGCAGACGCTCTGACCATGGAGCGGGAGCTTAGTTGTTTGCATGGTAACGTGTGACTTCCGTCAGCAGCGTAACGGTGTGACATCGTCATGCAGCAGGCCCCAAATATCACAAAATTCATTTTTTACACCGGTATCCAAATTTATACCAATATTATCGTGAATGATACGATATGGCCCACCCCTAGCCCCATTTGCGTACTTCTGTTTTTTTTTAAAGGGGACTTATTCTGCACTTTTACACATGTTGAGACAGTTCCCAGATTTCCTAATAAAATGTCAGAAACAACCCTAAATTAGTGACTACCTAATTCTGCTAATGCTAGGTTAATTATTGCTCTTTCTTTATAATTCTGGGGTCATGCTAGTTGTTGGCCTCGGAGACGTCATCATGTGTAGCACCGACCATGTCCACCAGTGCTCTCCATCGTCGGTAGTCATGTTCCAGCCCTTTTGCAACCTCTAATGTGAGGTTAAGCTTCTGGAGGACTTTTGTAATTACATCCATCTGGTGTGGGGCCTGCAGCTGGGCCTCCTCCAGCCCGCCGCAGCTGCGTCAAATGTGAGTAAGGCCCTGGTGGGATGTTCTGGCGAGAGGTGGAGGATGTGCTTATACCAGCAAATGTGGCGGATGGCTCTGAGACGGGAGTCTGATGAGTTTGCTCACACAACTCTTCATTGGAGACATGATGGTACCATCTAATGTTTCCGATGGTCCTCAGGGGCTCTTCTGTTGAAGCTGTCAATCCTCTTACCAGGGATTTTGTAAGGGACAAGGTTTCTGCTCCACAGAGGAGAACAGAGAGGATTGAAGCGTTGTAGATGTGGAGCTTTGTCGTCTGGGAGACAGAGTGGTGGCACCAAAGGGGCTTCTGTAGGATTGTGTTTTTTCAGTGGTAGCTACTCCTGATACCCAAATAGATTATTCTATAGCACTGAAAAAGTGGAGTTTTCATCACACTGTATGACCCGTTTAAGAAATAAGAACAGTTTATCAACATTTAATCTTGTTTCAAATTATATCTGTAGATAACATGCAAAAACCTTACAGATTGTTATTTCAAAATAAATTAACAACAGTCTCAAATTCCTACTGAGAAAAAAGCCACAACATTTTGTGCCCTCATAGTATTTCCCCCGTTTGGCTTAAATAAGCTCAATTAAACACTGACATCAAATGTCAGAAAGTGTATCCCTCTCCATACAGATTTCTTTCAGCTGTGATGTTGAGGTTTTTTTTTTTTTTTTGCATGCATTCATGCATGCACAGTCCATTTCAAATCACCCCATAGTATGCTCATGTCTGGGTTTTGACTGTGCTATTCGTGAACTCTCGATTTGCCTTTTCTTGGTGGATTTACAGGAATGTTTTGGGTCAAAGCCATCGGTCGCTTCTGCTTCAGCTTCAAATTTTAGACACAAATTCCTCAAGCACCTTTTGATACAGTAAACAATGCATACTATGATGGTGAGCTGACCAAGCCCCACTGCAGCAATGTAGCCCCAAACCATGACATTCCCACCTCCATGTTTTCCAGTATAATTAAAGTTTAGATTCATCTGTCCACAGCACATTGTTCTGTAAGTCTCAACCTTTGTCTAGGTGTTCTGTGGCAAACTTTAGAATATTACATTAGATCAATTAAAAAGTGGATTTTTAATAGTATGGATTTCATTGAGTTGCACCTGTATATATATTGTCATGGACTTCAGAAGATTCTTTAAATATTATAATGGTAATAACACAATCAAGAACAAAATAAACTAAATATCTGAGGCTATAAAAACGTAGTAATAAATTTAGGGGTATGGTTCTTAACTTCAGGAATTGGCATCTGCTGTTTTCTTTCACCTTATGAGTTGAGATTATTTATTTATTTATTTATTTATTTCCATACACAAGACAGCTTTATCCAAATACATAGTTAAATATAATGTGAAAAGCTGTCATGTTCTGCCTTCCAGGCAGATGAGGTTAAAGGGAGGACTCAGGGTGCAGAGAGGATCAGGTGCAATATGATTTATTAACAAAAACTCCAGGCCAAAACAAAAGGCAGCACGTGTGCTGAAAGCAGAACTACAACTAAGCACGGCAAAACACAAAGCTAGGCAAGGCTAGGATCACTCACACGGAACACAGCAGGAACAAAGCAGGTGACCACTGACAAGGACACATGGACAGGAACCACGGCAGGAACAGACAATGACAAAGGACAAAGAACAAGGGCCAAATCTCAGTCTCCTCCCTAAACCCTCGAGCCCTGAGCTCTTGTAGACCTAAGCTGCCGTCGTCAGTAGTGCTCGAGTGTGCGAGTCTGTGAGGGCATGAAGTGGCTTAGAATGGTAGAAATGGGATACACTGATTATGCCTTGGCATCACTAAAAGTTGTTTTTTAATTTACTTTATTAAAAGTATTAGGAAACAAAAATAGTGTATATAAGATCACAAAAATTAAAATCACAGGACAAAATTAAAACAGAGTCCAGACAAAACTAAAATCAGAAACAAACAGGGTTTATTGACAAAGGATAAAAGACAGCGATCCTGAAAGTTCAAGGCCGTGTGTATTTCAGGGTCTTTAGAGGTTTTTGTGTAACTTTTTAGAATAAAATCCCAATTCTGTTTTAAATTATTGCATTCTCTTTCATTTTTGCCCATTTACATTTATAATTGTAATATTTTCTTATTGAAATAAATGGGATCAAATTACACCTTATTTAATTTTCATTGTTACCATTTTAAATGGTAAACGGCATTCACTTGTATAGTGCTTTTTACTCATCTCTGGATGACCAAAGTGCTTTCCAAATCCTGCTAGCCACCCATTCACACACTCATGGCAGTGGAGCTGCCGTGCACTGGCGCTGGCCTGACCCACCAGGAGCAACTGGGGGTTCCGTGTCTTGCTCAAGGACACTTTGACATGCAGACTATAGACATAACGGGAATCAAACCCCTGACCCTCCAATTAGTAGTCGACTACATTACACCTGTGCCACAGCTAGTGTAGTGTCTATCTTTTTTACCTATTTATTTTAACCACACTTTTAATTTGTGTGACATTTAAAACGTGACCAACTATGGTGGGTCTCAAAAGATTTCAGACTACTTTCTTCAGTAATGAACTGAATTAAATGTGCTGCAGCCTCTTAAGATTATTTAATTGATTACAACTGCAAATCATCTTTTTTTCAAACTGCATAATTAACCAAAAATTTATTCACATTGCTTAAATGGTGTGTAATGCAGAATAAACATGATTTTTTGTGTGTGTGTGTAGTGGAGCAGGGGTTGTCAGTGAAGAACAGGTGACCAATCAGGAACCTTCCCTTGAGAAACCCCAACATGGTGCTCTGAACTGTGAGTGATTCCCTTACCTTAAGTCAGCATAGCATGCTGACTTAGGAAAAAGGGTCATTTAAGGTCTCAAAAAGTCAGCGAGTGAGCAGTCAACTTTTTCCTGCTTTCAGATTTGGACAGCCTTAAACCCTCAGCCACTTAACGTGAACACGCCTAAAGTCGAGAGCTACGTTCCAATCCACAGTGTACTTCAACTGTATTCCCTACTCCCTGCTCTGTTCTCAGGGAATATCAGTAAAGTTAACTGCCCTTCACAGAATTTCTCCATTTGAAACACCCTGTAACCGTCGGCTCCCCCCCTCCGTGTGTTACCACGGTAACCATGGACACGTACTGATACTACGGTGGATAATTTATATTTCTTAAATAAAATATTAATACAAATATATTTTTTACTATCAGTTGATATAAACAATAACCAACATCAGTTTAGCTTGTAAATAACTTTAACAATAATAGTCTGTTTTACTCGTATTTGAGGCGCAATGGCTTATGGGTAATCTTCCTGTCAGCTTCCGGTGAAGTGATGTCCAATTGTTCACTTCTTCTCTGCTTGGTTTTCAGTTCCCTTTGAACTGAAGACTGTTTGCTCCCTTCGGTTTGGAATCTCACTTAATATGGCAGAGTACCCTGTGCAGTCCACTTTGGAGTACACTATTAGGCGATCGGTCCGCAAGGGAGGAGACTGACATTTGACCAAAGACTCACATATATAGGGGACAGAACAATTACCAGAGCATGAGACAGCTGGGAGACAATCAGGGCTGAGCTGAGACACCTTGGAAAATGGCTACAAGTATGGAAGACACAAAGGACTGGAGACAATAGGTAAACAAGTACACACACAACCCTGGGCTTAGACAGAGAAAACACAGAGACCACAATAATGACACTAAGGACAGCCAAGGGATGACACAACATGACTAAAGACACAAGGACAATTATACTAACAGTAAACATAAACAAGGATCTCTCTTTGGTTATCCATTGATTATGCAATGACGACGTCTTCTCTGCTGCCCTACATCAGTTGCTGTATTGGGGATGTCGCTGGTGGCTGCGTTGATGACTGTTTAGGCCAAACACAGAGGCACACCTGCATCCACAGGTTGGACAAGGAATACCATCTCCGGGTGGAGGGTTGAGTTGCTGCGCGTGGCGTCGGCGATCCTCCCTGGCATGCATGTGGCAGTCTTCAAAGAACTGAACAGCTTGATTGGTGATACAAATGCAAAAAGACAACCACAAAACAACAACATGGGATGAGCACAGGACTACATGCAACAACCAATGACTGGGGAGAAGAAAGGACACTTAATAATAATCCTAATAATAATAATAATAATAATAATAATAATGAAAAAACAGAGACCAAAATAAACATAAAGTGTGGGCACAGTCCCTGATCGGGCTGAGATCATTACAAAAGCATCAAATAAAGGTGTTCCAAAAGATGTTTTTGTTTTTTTTTAAATTTAACTATAAGCACACCCAATAACTCTGAACGGAGTTAAACACTGTTGAGTGTCAGGCAGGTTGTGTACATTTTGTGAGTAACAGCTCAAAATTTGGACAACAGAGGACCCCACTTACAAAATTGTTGGATTTACACTAAAATCATGAGTATATATAATAAATAAATAAAGTGGCCGATTCTATTTCCAACCAGTTTGCAAAATAACCATAAATGGTCAACTCAAACATTTAATTTCTTTCAGACAGCTCACATTTGAAATAATGCATTGAATTAATATATTTGCAGCCTTTTTTTTTTTTTTTTTTTACAGCTCCAGCTCATCACTCATCCCACTATTTCGATGCATGCATTGTTTGGTGAGTGATGTCTGCAGGTGGATGCTGGAGTAGTGAAAGGGTTTAAAAAGAAAGCAGCAAAGCAGGGCAGCATGACACCAACTCAGATGGGGAGATGAGAAAAATTCTGCTGCTTAAGTAGACTGCCAAATTAGGAAGGTGTGTCTGAGTCTGTAAATGTGAAGACTGAGGCATGTTATGTGTAGTGACAGGGCGTAGCTTGCATTGACTGGCAGAACTGGCCCAGAACCTGGCTCCATAATTGATGTGCATGCTGGTCACTCATGATAAATGCATACATGTCACAAACATACAGAGTCTACAGCTGTAGTCACAATGAAACACACGCAGAGCTCTGCTTTGGCACACCATCTCATCAAGAATTGAACACAGTTTCAACCCATGTATATTTTTTTAAGTATTCCAAATCTTCACACAATATTTAAATGATTCTAGAACTAAAGTAGAATATATGAATAAAAAACATTTTACTAAAATGAATAACTTGACTATTTTTTATGTCAAGCACATACCTGATAAAATTCCTAATATATAAACACACAGTATTTGATGTACTCCGTGACAGTGATTTTCCCATTTTCTTATTTGATGATGAATGCAAGAGGTGGAGATGTTTAGGATGAGTAAGAGGCTCCGTGCCTGCCCGATATCTACCCGGAGGAGCTTTATGAGCAATGTGCTGCTGGCAGGAGAGTCATGCGTTCACTGAAGCAGTTATCAGTAAATACTATGCATGCAAACTCATCTGAGCTCTTCAGAATCATTATTGGCGATAAAGTCACAGTTAATTTTATTGGAAATCTCAAACTTCTCTTTGCTGAAATTTTAATGATGATTTTATCAGCTACTGCACAATTAACACTGGTTATAAATTAGACAAAAATGCAGCACATCAAATCACTTGTGTAAAAGATGGTCTTTAGTGGATGAACAAAGGACATGCTGGATGGCCATAACTAATTACCACTGCCTGCTTCTCCTTCCCATGCAAAGCTTCAGGTGTTTTTCTGATAAATCACAGTCCCTCTGGTTTCGTCCTGGTGGGCCATCGACAAAAGCAGTCATTGTCTGAGTTGTGGCTGCAAGATTATCAGCCTGAATTCACATCAATCTTTCCTAATCACAGTCAGGTGTTAAGGTGTTGAAGTGTCACTCGCAAGGTAGAAAACTTATTTGATGGACATGTAGAGAATTAACCCAATAAACAGATTTTCAAAAAAGTATGCATGCATATGCACCTTAAAACACTTTTCAAGTCATTTTTGCAGCAGATTTTTAACTCTTTAAAAAAAACCTACAGGCTGAGAGACCTGACAGAAATGATCAGTGTTACAAGTGATAAACATGGACCTTAAAATTTATTTTGTCTTGAAAAAGGCTAAAATATAAGTTTGTGCTGATATGAAGGAACCACAGTCTTATATTTATGACCCTGCGGAACTTTAAAAAGTCCAGCAGCAGATGTTGCTTACCATATAAATCATGGTTGTTTTAAATTTAAAAGTTATCAAAAATGAGAAGAAGACTGATACAGAGTACAGTTTATGGTTTCTGATGCTGGATCTTTTACAGTTAGTGTTTTTCAAAGGTGAGTCTTTTATAGTTAGCCTTTTCCAGAGATGTGGGTCATTTATATTCTTTTAGATAAATTTCAATCAGTTTTACGTAAAATGCATTCAACTGAAACACCTCTCCTAAAAAGTTACAAATGACATTTTAATGGCTACTGATGCTGGCTTTTACTGAGTTTTGGTTTGATTGGATCTTACTAGGGCTGGGCGAATAGACAATATATATCATAATATCTTGAAATCTCCTCCAAACTACTGTTTTAATGTAAATGTAAAACTTTTGCATAAAATGACACCGACATAATAGTAGAAACAGACCCATGTATTGCATTTTTTTTAAACTGCATATAAAAGGGGGGGGGGGTTAAAATCAAGTTAAATTTAGCAAACTTTTTTGAACCAGTCAGACAACTCCGCTCATAAATTTGCAACAAATTGGAAGAAATAATGGTAGCCCTTCCTATTATGGCCTGTAATAAAACCATTAAAACAAAAACAGAAAAAAGAACTCAGCACAATGAAAAGTGCATTAAGCAAAAATTCTAGAGAAAGATATTTTAAAACCATATAAATTAAAGTCCACTTTTTCTGTTTGGTCATGTTTTTAACAGTAAGGGCCATGTCTTTGGCAGTATAATTTGTGACTGCCATTTTGCACTTTTGTTGTATGGGATAAGTTTTCCAAATGAAGACGCCATATAGTCATTTTCTTAGGGCTGGTTCCTTTAGTTTTGTTTGTTTGTTTGTTTGTTTGTTTATCTACAGTGGTGTGAAAAAGTGTGTGCCCCTTCCCGATTTCTCATTTTTTTGTATGTTTGTCACACTTAAATGTTTCAGATCATCAAACAAATTCAAATATTAGACAAAGATAACACAAGTAAACACAAAATGCAGTTTTTAAATGAAGGTGTTTATTATTAAGGGTAAAAAAAATCTAAACCTACATGGCCCTGTGTGAAAAAGTGATTGCCCCCCCCCCCCCGTTAAAACATAAATTAACTGTGGTTTATCACATCTTTGGAAAGCTGAATTCAATTTCTCTAGCTCCACCCAGGCCTGATTACAGCCACACCTGTTCTCAATCAAGAAATCACTTAAATAGGACCTGCCTGACAAAGTGAAGTCTGACCAAAAGGTCCTCAAAGGTTAGACATCATGCTTCAATCCAAAGAAATTCAGGAACAAATGAGAAACAAAGTAATTGAGATCTGTCAGTCTGTAAAAGGTTATAAAGCCGTTTCTAAAGCTTTCAGACTCCAGCGAACCACAGTGAGAGCCATTATCCACAAATGGTGAAAACATGAAACAGTGGTGAACCTTCCCAGGAGTGGCCGGCCAACCAAAATTACCCCAAGACTGCAGCGATGACTCATCCAAGAGGTCACAAAAGACACCACAACAACATCCAAAGAACTGCAGGCCTCACTTGCCTCACTTAAGGCCAGTGTTCATGACTCCACCATAAGAAAGAGACTGGGCAAAAATGGCCTGCATGGCAGAGTTCCAAGACGAAAACCACTGCTGAGCAAAAAGAACATAAAGGCTCGTCTCAGTTTTGCCAGAAAACATCTTGATGATCCCCAAGACTTTTGGGAAAATACTCTGTGGACTGATGAGAAAAAAGTTGAACTTTTTGGAAGGTGTGTGTCCCATAGTGGTGGTAGTGTGATAGTCTGGGGCTGTTTTGTTGCTTCAGGATCTGGAAGACTTGCTGTGGTAAATGGAACCAGTGCGGTGGCGTAGTGGTTAGCACTGTGGCAGCACAGCAATTCACCCTTGGCCGGGGGATCCTGGGTTTGATCCCAGCTCCTGGCCAACAGTGATCTGTGTGGAGTTTGCATGTTCGCCCCGTGTCTGCGTGGGTTTACTCCGGGATTTCTCCGGTTTCCTCCCACATGCCAACAACGTGCAAGTTAGGTTAATTGCCATCAAACTGGGGATTCTAAATTGTCATTAGGCATGAATGTGAGCGTGAATGGTTGTCTGTCTCTCTGTGTTGGCCCTGCAATGGACTGGTGATCTGTCCGGTGTGTACCCTGCCTCTCGCCCAAAGATGCTGGGATAGGCACCAACCCCCCGCGACCCGAAAAGGATTAAGCTGAAGAAGATGGATGGATGGAATTCTGCTGTCTCCCAAAAAATCCTGAAGGAGAATGTCCGGCCATCTGTTCATGACCTCAAGCTGAAGCACACTTGGGTTCTGCAGTGGGACAATGATCCAGACCACACCAGCAAGTTCACCTCTGAATGGCTTAAAAAAAACAAAATGAAGACTTTGGAGTGGCCTAGTCAAAGTCCTGACCAGAATCCAACTGAGATGCTGTGGCATGACCTTAAAAAGGCAGTTTGTGCTCGAAAACCCTCCAATGTGGCTTAATTACAACAATTCTGCAAACATGAGTGGCACAAAATTCCTCTACAGCGCTGTAAAAGACTCATTGCCAGTTATTGTAAATGCTTGATTACAGTTGTTGCTGCTAAGGGTGGCCCAACCAGTTATTAGGTTTAGGGGGCAATCACTTTTTCACACAGGGCCATGTAGGTTTGGATTTTTCCCCCTTAATTATAAACACCTTCATTTAAAAACTGCATTTTGTGTTTACTTGTGTTCTCTTTATCTTATATTTAAGTTTGTTTGATCTGAAACATTTAAGTGTGACAAACATGCAAAAAATGAGAAATCAGGAAGGGGGCAAACACTTTTTCACACCACTGTACGTAGGAGCTACCTGGGATGTTGACAGTGGATTTTAGTGCATTCTGGTGAAATAAATTAGTGGTAGTGCGATACAATTTGCCCCAAACTCTATTCTGTTCAATTTTTACCTTCTGATGTCCGAAACACTGCCAGAGAACAGAGCTGGGGCTTTTTTTCTTCTTTCGTTCAAGTCTTCTGCACTGCAGCTGATGTGTATGTGTGTCATTTCATTTTTCCCCCTCTTTCCTCATGCTCTGCCAGTGTTGCCAAATGTGCATAAAAAAAAGCATTTCTGCTCCATGAAAACAGGCTCAAAAGAAGCAGTTTCTAAAGAAAAAAATTGCATTAAAAAAAAAAAAGAGACCTGGCAACAACCCTAAAATGAAACATGGCTGGGGGGAGCTGAGTGCAGCTGTGTGAGAGAGGAGAGGAGAGAGAATTTGCCACAAAAATGCTTGAGCTCAGTGATAAACACGTTATATGTACCGCGCGTAGAATATATCAGTGTATTCATTGTATTTCCACCCCTAGATCTTACCTCCACCTTTGATACAGTAGACCATAAAATTCTTATTGAGAGGCTGCACCACTCGGTGGGTGTTAATGGGACAGCTCTGCAGGTGGTTTTCTTCTTATTTAATGGACAGATATTTTGCTGTCTTTGTAAATCAGTTTGTCTGATTCTGTAACCTTGTCATGTAGGGTTCCTCAGGGCTAAGTTTTGGGACCTCTTATTTTTCTTACACTTGCTTCCTCTCGATCAGTTAATTGCTAAATTGAATGACATTTATTACTTTTTAATGTTGATGATATTCAGCTTTAGTTTTCTTTTAGACCACAAGAACTCCTTAAACTCTGTTTTAGCAGATTGTATAACAGCTGTCAGGAATTAGCTATCTGTAAACATTTTACAGTTAAAAGATGGCAATCAATCAATCATCAGTCAAACTTTATTTATATAGCACTTTTCAAACATTAAATGCTGTGCAAAGTGCTTTAAATAGATAAAAGCAGTAGACAAATTTAAATGCATATATTTGCACGATCCGTCCCATCCCTCCCACACACACACGCACACAAGCACATGCACCACTCCCCACTTCTCTCACACACATATAAAATAAAAAGACATATAAAATAAGACAAAACCGAGACTCTAATTATTGGTCCTGACAAGAAGCCCTTGGGCCACTCAGTTCTTCCATCAAATTTTCTGTACATAATCTTGGTGTAGTTCTTAACAGCTCCTTGTCTCTCAATACTCATGTTAATCAGCTGACTCGCTCTTCTCTTTTCCATTTGAGAAACATCGCCAAACTGAGAGGCATAGTGTCTAAGGCTGAGTTGGAAATGGTTGTCAATGCTTTTATATCTTCTCATTTAGACTATTATAACTCAGTTTTTAATGTTCTGAACAAAACATCTTTAAATTGTCTACAGTTGATTCAAAATGCTGCTGTATGGCTTTTAACTAAATCTAATAAGTAGCCCTGCATCACTTCTATTTTATCTGGTCTTCACTGGATCCCTGTTTATTTTAGAGTTCAGTTTAAAATCCTAGTTGGAGGCGCACCACGAAGGAGATAGCAACCCAACAAGCCAGCACCGAGGTGTTGAAGAGAAGGTCTATTTAAGCACTGGCGAGTCAGAGGTAACAGGTGCGTCTCATCACACAGGTGGAGATGATTGCCCACAGAGCAGGTGAAAGTTGAACCGGACGGACAGGGGAGAGTGCGCTCACCAGATCATAACACAGTGCAGGAGCATTGCAGCTAGATGGTATCAACAGCGTTACGGTTAGTTAAACTAGTGCATTGCCCATAGAACGCAAGTATTTCTGTCTGAAACAGGTTTCCCAATCAGGCTTTACAGGCCCAAATGTAGGCTGTGTTTAAAAGTGGAATACAAAGAGGTGTAGCCTATATATAGGCAATCACATACTCAACTATGACAAATATAAAAGGGAGTAAATGGCACTAAGATTTATTTGATTATGTGAATATTAATTACATAAATCTATCATCTGGTCAGTCACTACAACAGATACTGGAATCAGTTTGTGTTGGCCTGTCCTTGCCACTGATAATACCTCTATCTGCCAAGAATGTGCCGCTAGTCCAGCAAAAGCTAGCGGTACTCAAATACTTTGCAAGCAGTTTCATGAAATTGTCAGTCAGAAAGCAACTCATACTGGCTCGGACGTCGCCCAGGTTAACAACGTCAGGAGTTCCTGGCAGCGGAAGTCAATTACATTCTTATAATGATTACATTCTTATACGCCACGGATAGCAGGTTCCGCTCCTCCACAGTCAGCTCTTCGTCCATCTCTGCCACTTCCTTCATCGACTTTATCATTTCGTCGTATCTCTCCGCCTGTTCTGCAAGTTTAGCCTTGTATACTTTGCCTTCTCGATCCATGGCGCTCTAGTTCTGGGGACGCTTTTCGAAGAGTCACGATGGGAAGGGAGAATTATCGGCTGCTGGGTAACTCCTGTTGTGGATAAGGAACGGCACTAACGCTCCGTTGAGCCGAAGACCCACCGGTAGAACTGCATGGAGGAATCTGATCAGACCTAAATGAAACAGTCATTGTCGCCCCTGACAGACTGCTATGATGATGATGATGTTAATGTTTAGAGCCTTGCATGGTCTAAAACCTCCCTACATTGTAGACCTGATTTACCCTTACACCTCCTCTTGGCACCTCAGGTCCTCTGATCAGCTTTTATTAGAGGTACCGCTGACTTATTTTAAGATGTGATGATCTAGCTTTTTAAACTGTGGCACCCAAACTGGAGAACGCTGTAAACACCCTGCAATCTGTTTCACCGACTCTTAGGTCAATTTTAGGAGGCAGACTAAAAAAAAATTAATTGCTAAGACAGCCTTTTAGATGGTAACTGATTTAGGTAGCAACATCAGATCCAAATGAATATAGTCTAAAATACTTGTGTGTGCATGCGTGCATGTGTGTGTCAGACGTGGAACTGAAATTCACCAAGATGAACAACAAAAAGTACAGCTTTTTCATAAAACTGTGGATGGGATGGAGTCTCAAATAAAATGATTCACAAAGATGACCTATGGTCAGTCTGACTAAAGCCTATTGCTGCACAGTGTAGTGAGGCAGACGTTTACCCCCTTCTAAGTAATATTCTTTAAAAAAAATCTGTTTCAGGAGCACTTATTTAAATGCACATTTAAATATCTGCATGTACATGCAGTTTATTAAATGAAACCTGGGTTTATTTCAAATATTACTTTCAAGAACTGCAGTAGGAACAGTTTCATGACATGCCTCATAATGCTATTCCTGTCATCTTGGAGGCAGTCCTGGTCCCATTGCAGGGGACCAGACTACTGGCTGCTGACTGTGGCAGTTGACTTCTCCCTCTCAGCCTCTTCCTGATTAGTGGCTTAGCATATTTCATGGCAGCCCTTTATTTTGCATTCTTTATACCCCATATCTTATGACAGGGGTCTGAGATTGGTTGTTTTTGTGGAATGTAGTCTTTAAAGTTTTTAATACATCCCAGTTGCCTCTGTTGCTGCTGGCTGGATCACTGGGGAGTTCCCTGAATAGTGGAGTGTCTTCTGCCAAACAAAAGTTTAGAACCATTTTTTGCAGTAAATGGTGCGATGCTGTGACACAAATGTCTCACACAGAACGGAGGTGCGGTTGAATGTACCACCGGGGGAGTTTCAAGGTTATTCAACTGGTGTGCAGTGGGTCCTTTAATAGCTATAGAATGGTGCCTTAATGTTTGAGCATAGTGAAACATAGCAGCGTAGTACCACCATTCATTGCAATCATGTACCTCAGAGGGGATGATATGTACTTCAAACAAGATAATACCCAGGCCCATGGTGACTGAATTGCCCAAGAATGCATGGCTCAAGACTCACTGAGGTGATAAAACATCAATGACCTGGACACCACAATAACTCTGTATTAGTCTCTCTGGGCTTCACTCAAATGCAGCATCTGTAGAAAATGGTATCTCTGCATTAACCTCAGGCAATAATATCTCTCTGGTTTACTTTAATGCCAGTATCCAGCAGGTTTCCTTTTTGAGATACTGCCAACAGATGTAGAAGCAAGCTTCTGTATTATTTAGGTCACAGAATGTTACTTTTGTCTGTCAAAAATTTAGAATGAAGAAATAGAAAGTTAATACCAGAAACAAACTGACTAAAAATGTCAGTTTATTATAATTTTAATTTTAAGTGAAATTTCAGCACATTGTAAGAATTATTGCAATAATAATAAAACAGTCCCTTAACATGAAACAATGATGTTGTATCCCATTTTGGAAAAGAATTTTCTTATTTTTTAATAATTTTAAAATATCTCATGCATTACATTAAAGTCTTTTCAGGGTGTTTTTGTGGGTTTTGTTTTTACAGGATCCCTTCACTTCCTTGACCTAATCTTATACAGAGGGATTAAGATAAGCACCAATAAAATGAGTCTCTAAAGATTCCATCTTCTGTTTTAGGCCTCTCCGAGCCAACGACATTTGGAACATTCTCTGGAAAAGATGTCCCATCCCAGATTGCTTCAAACGGACACATCATGAGACTTGAATTTCAGTCTGATCATTCAAATACAGGAAAAGGCTTCAACATCAGCTATACAAGTATGTACCATTGATCTGCTGACCTGTTCACACCTGTCTTCATCTGACTGACTGTCTGTCTGTTCTTCAGTTACTGATCTATAAAGAGGAGAGAATAAAACCATAAAAGTGGAAAATAATGCAAGTTTGCATTTCCATGTTAGCTCCACCACAATGGTTTCATCTTGTAGGCATTCCGTTGTGTGTTGTATAATCACTCATATGCATCGCAAATAAGCACAAACACACAGAAGAGATCCTACAGTATGAGCGAAAGGACCCCAGAAGATTAGATGGTCCCATAAGAGAAAGTACTTGGCAGTGGTTGGAAGAAATCAGTTATTAACAGATAGAAACCTCTGCTACAACCAGACTGTTTTGTCATTCATTCAATTATTCATCCATATTCTTAACTGCTTAATCCTTTTTGTGGTGTGTGTGTGTGTGTGTGTGTGTTGGGGGGGGGGGGGTCTGTAGCCTATCCCAACCTCTTCAGGCGAGAGGTGGGCTGCAGCCTGGACAGTTCACCAGTCTATCGCAGGGCCAACAGAGAGAGACAAACAAACATTCTCTCTCACATTTATACTCAAGGGGCAATTTAGAATCAACATTTAATGCCAATAAAACTAATGTGCATGTCTTTTGGACTGTTGGAGAAAGCTGGATTACCAAAAGGCAACCTACGCAGACCTGGGGTTAGCAGACAACTCTAACCCAGGACTTTCTTGCTTTCTTTTGTTTGATGATCTGAAACATTTAAGTGTGACAAATATACAAAAATATATAAGAAATCAGGAGTGGGGCAAATACTTTTTCACAGTGCTGTACACTGCATCATAGAAAAGCCAGATGAGCTTTATTATACCAATGCAGTATGTAGGTACACTCTTGTCAATATAGTTAAATTAGATGTGATGGTTGTTTTTTAAAGGTACTTGTAAGAATTTTATGTCAGTAGTTTATTGTCATCATATGAACAAGCATACCATGAAAATGTAGAAATATACAACAGTGGTGGGCAGTAGTGGCCTAATGGTTAGGGATGTGGACTGGTGAATGGAGGGTCACGAGTTTGATCTCTGGACCGGCAGGATTAGATCTGGGTGGGACAGATGACACAGCAGTGTTTGCCCCACCCTCCTTAGCCCCAGGAGGTACCCTTGGGCAAGGCCCTCAACCCCAACTGCTCTAGTGGAGCTGCTCTGTGGCCACAGGTCAGGCTGTGGTTGTACTGGGTCACTTCCAGGTGTGAGTGTGAACAGGGCGTCCTTGAAAAAGAGAGGTTGCCTCTCAGTGGAACTACCCTGTATAAATAAAGGTTCAATAAAAAATAAATAAATAACCAAATTGCAGAGCAACCATACAATGAAAACGCGTAGCAAGTGTCCTCATATTCTATTTCACATCTATTAATAGCCATTTAAAATGTAAACCTGATACCACTGACTCGGGCAAACTTGCCTTTCAAACATACACCACCAAAGCTGACTTATCCTTGGATGACTAATGCAATACTTGTTGTAGCTGCTGTCATTACTTTAAATACTTCTCAGTGTTCTATAGATATGCTTGACTGATCTTCGCTGTGCAGGTCTTATTCAAGTCTTACCTAGTTAAGCCTGTCCTATTTTCAGCTCTCTACCCAGCTACTGCAGCCTGTATATTTATGTGCTCTAAGCTGAGCTAGTTCTGCATCACTGATTCTGATTCATTCTCTGTGATTACCATGCAGTTTTGCACCATTTCACACACTGCCTCCCAAATGACCTTGTCTTTGGCGCTTCCTTTAGAGGTGACATTTGACAAATGAAAACACTAAATGCTTTTTCCCTCTCTCTTCAACACCACAAAATATTCAGTAAATAGATCCTATGTTTATTCCTAGCAGAAATATATTGTTACTGTATTACTTGAAAGAATAAAAGGTTTGATAGACCATTTTAGGTATAAATGTGAATGTGCCCGGCATTTGTGATGGGACATACCTTTTTATTCTCATTTAATCCTGGATGCCCTTATTCTCAAAGAAAAAAAAAATCCTGTATTTTTTAAATTTTTTTAGAGTATATTTTGTATGTTTAACAATCGAAATTCTTCACCACGATCAAGCATCTTGTGCTGTTTCAGTAATTCGGTCTATTAACATTTTAATGCATATTGAATGTCAGTATGTGCTGCTGTGGGTATATTTTTACCTATGTAAATGAGTAAGGGAACTCACATGAGGGCTGACTCACTGGACTGCGCAGTTATATGGAAAAAGCAATGCGATAGGGAAGAATGGTCACAGAGCTGATGAAATACTATTACTGTCTGACTTCTCATGTTATTTCCCAAGGTAAACCAGTCCTAATTTTTGGATTATTATGTTTTATTTCACACAGCTAGGAAATTTGATAGATTCATAACTGAAGTTATCTGTCCCCACATACATTTGATCTAAAAAGACACATCTCTTGGTGTTTGATTCAAGAACTGTGCATACGAAAGAAATGTCACTGCACTCTTGTGTGTGTACATATGCACGGTGACTTAATATTGTATCTTCAGGCAAAACAGTATTTTTGCAAAATGGAGCTTATATAGTTGAACATCCATCTATCAATCCATCTTAATCTGGGGTTCCAGGTTGTGGGGGCAGCAGTCCAAGCAGAGTAGCCCAGGCTGCTACCTGGCTCACATAGCACCATGGTCCCCTTGATCCCCCCTGCAGATGGTGAGCCCACTGGAGGGCAGACTCATGTGTCTCCTTTGGGCGCACTGGGTCCTTGATGTAACTTTTTTCATGGGGATCTACTGGACCGCTCTTGGTCTGGCCCTTCACCCAGGACCAGTTTGTCTTGGGAGGCCCTACCAAGGGAAAGTTTTCCCCGACAGCATAGCTCCTGGGATCATTAGGGCTTTATATACAGTGTGTGTGTGTGTGTGTGTGTGTGTGTAATATTGCCTACTGTATATAGCATAGACATTATTAGTAAAACAGTTATATCCTCACATTTTCGTGTTTTAAATAAAATTAGACATATTGCAGATGCATTTTATTATCCCTCCCTTTTCCACAAGATGTCCAGCATGTTGGTGTGAAAGTTTGAGATCATCTTTTTTATTTCCATCATGTATTTTTCTGAAAGTGACAGTGCACTTTTAGTTACTTGAGTCTTACTGCATTTCACGTTTTTTCCCCATTTTCATCTGATTTTTGTTTCTCTTTTCTAACTGTATCAAAATATTCCTTAACATCACAATCTTTTCTATCTCTATCATATGTTTAAATGTGTTCATGTTTAACATACAGTATATTCCTTTTTCTCTATTCATAGGCTGTGTATATATCATACAGTATATGCATTTTTCTTGTGTGCCTGCTATTTTTCATCGCACTCACTTTCTTTCTCATGTATCCATCTCTTTCCTGCTCTGCTCTCATTTACTCTCCATCAGAAGCTAATCAACCTGAGACATGTCCAATCGCTGGGTGTGTGCTCTAGGTGGGATCAGGTTAATCTCTGGAATGGGGATGATATAAGCTAAACATGGCACATGAAGATAATTCCATTCTCATATTTCCATATCAGTGGAGATGTCACAATCACTGACAGTGACACAGCAATGGTTTTCTCTGGTTCATGTACTTGAATAAATTGGAAAGAAAAAAACAGTTAATATTGTTCACAGTTGCAAATATACCCATGGCTCAGTGCATCAGCTTTCTTGCTGTTCATTCAGTTCTGAAATAATTTATCTCTGTATGATACAATGTTAAGCCCATTAGCCTATATTTCAACATTTGTGTGTCTGGGTTTTTTTTTTTCTCTTTGCAGCATTTGGTCAAAATGAATGTCATGACCCAGGGGTCCCTGTCAGTGGTCAGAGGTACGGTGATCAGTTTCAGCTCGGCAGCTCAGTGGCTTTTCGCTGCGATCAAGGATTTATAAGGACACAGGTAAATAATCCAGTTTTTAATTATTTAAAGCTGCCTCTTACTATCCCCCTACATCTGGTTTGGAATGATATGGACAAGGTTTTTTCTTATAACAAAACTACCCACTCTATAACAATTTTGATCACAAGATATGTTATATGAGTATTCTTATTGCTTTGGCTGTTACAGTAAATATCACATGCAAAAAACAACATTCTTCAAGTCTTTTTTGAAATTTAATGCAATCCTAATCCAATTCAATATGTGCATGGGAACATCAAGATTCATGTCAAAGTACGGTGAGCTAATTATCCTGTTGTGTACCACAAGAACACATTGCTCAGCCGCAATGATCTCTGGATCGAGTCCCAGAATGATCTTCCTGCAGGTCTCTCCCCCTGCTCTTCACCCCATTTCCCATCTGTCATTTAACTGTACCTGTTCAATAAATGTAAAAGATATGTCAAATAAGTAGTGCCAGGCAATGATTTAAGAAATCTTAATTACTACATTTGTGATTAATCGCTATTGAAAGAGATTTTTTTTTCCAATGTAATGTACTCTAAACTTGTCATTTTTTGAAGTTTTTTCATTTCCTTATTAACATGGGAGTAGACAAATATGCTCTTATTTTTGATGTGAGCTCAGTAGTAGACACTCCAGTTCATTATCTTGGGAATGGGCACTCACGAACAGAGCGGATGGAAGGATCTGGAGCCAGCAAGCCCCTAGCTTAGCTGTTAGCCTTCAGTCTAGCTGTCAGCCCCTTTGACATCTGCTTTTCACAGCAGACGTGCCCTTCTCAGATTTGCTACTCGGAATGCGGAGCAGCTCCCGTTTTCAAAGAGACAAAACACCGGACCAGAACTGTCTTTGAGTCGTTCCCGAACCCCAGAACCTCTAGCTGTCAGGTCCTGCAGCAGTCCGTGTGTGTCTGTTGCGGTTAACCCTGTTAACTCCATTAACCCCGTTTAACAGTGACAAACATGGTGGTGTTATGTTTTTTACTGATCGAGAAAATTGTTAATTTCATGTAGCTGTCTTCTATTGGATTTACCTATTTAATTTTGTCTTTGCATTTTGACTTCTGTATTATTGACTACTTAAGTAGAGCCTGATGTTAATTTGTTTATAATTTCATATCATCACTGTCGGGTGTAAATCTTGTATCTTAATATTTATCCAGGATTTCCACTGACTCCCGTTGCGGTCCATTAAAGCAGCAATAGGATTTGAGCCTTGTGCCCCCCCCCCCCCCCCCCCACCAGCTCTCTTTGTGTTCTGAAGCAGCCTGGATAAGAACAAGGTCTGAATTACAAGATCACGTGAGAGTTATATGAAATATCATGAGAGCTTGAGAAATACCCAAGAGAGACAGAGGAGGACTGATTGTGATCATGTGATAAACAGCAAGGAAGCATGATGTACTGACTCTCCATCTGGATTTGTGTGCTCTAATAATACATATAAGTACCCCATTAATTTTAATTCTCTGCAGTGTTTCTGTGTTTTGTCAAATTTTTTACCTTCTCTGACACAATAGTGGAGGACTAGACCTCAGAAAATAACAGATGATCTTTAAATAGTTTTTTTTTTTTTTTAATGAACTAACATTTATTAAATACAGTAGATACCAGGGTATTTCCTTGCAGACTGGATCCGGCATCCATCAAAGATCTACTCATTGCATATTTTTAGCAATCCAAATCCAACAAGCCGGATTCATTCAGCAATGATTTGGACCAGGTGGGGCATAGAACATTGACTAGAATGGGAACTATTTACTGCAGTGACTGGATCGCAGCTGTAATGGACTACAACCAGAGTTGGTGGAAATCCTGGGTTAGTCTTTTAGGTTTGTGTACAAACTCATTCTATTGGTCACCCTCAGATATGTTTTTACTAATACCAAACCAATGGAAAACATTAGAAAGCCTTGTGAGTGCATGGCAAACTCAATTAAAGAATGCAGAGTTTGTCTCATTTCCTGGAAAAAAAAAGTCTGTTTTGGAGATAAGAAGTTTGCATCCAGCAGCAATGAAATGTTGTTTGTTTGTTGTATGATTGATTAAAATGTGATCTTACTGTCAAGATGTTTTTGCATTTAATGAAGTTCATAAACGATTACATTTAATTAAATTAAAATATTTGAAGCTATTACTATTTGCAATTTTAATTGGTAGATTGCTAGAAAATGAAAAAAAAAACATATCTGATGAAACAACATCAGCAATGAACAATAATCTAATTCTTCTTATTATTCTTTTGGCTGCTCGCTTTAGGGGTCGCTACCGTGGATCATCTGCTGCCTCCTCACCCTATCCCTTTCATCTTCCTCTGTAACACCTACCTTCCCCATGTCCTCCTTCACTACATCCATGAATCTTCTCTGTGGTGTTCCTCTTTTCCTCCTGCTTTGCAGCCCCATCTTCAACATCCTTTGTCCAATATATCCATCATCCCTCCTCTGTACATGTCCAAACCATCTCAGCCTCACTTAGTTTGTCTCCAAACCGCTCAACCTGAGCTGTCCCTCTAGCAGGTCTCACTACCGTCTTGTAAAGCTTCCGTTTTACTCTAGCTGCTATCTGTCTGTCACAAATCACCCAACATTCATCTCCACCCACTTTACCCTGTCTGCACTCTCTTCTTCACCTCTTTTGTGCATTTTCCATTGCATTGGATGGTTGACCCCAGGTATTAAACAATAATCTAATAAATTGTTGTTTTATCTCCAGGGGTCAGATCAGGTGACTTGCATCATTCAGGATGGAAATGTTGTTTGGTCTGCGGCTGTACCTCGCTGTGAAGGTAAATGTTATGTGATGCAAACGTATGCATACTGTGAACTCTTTATACTGTATGAGCAATGCCTAATCATTGAAAATAACTTCAGCAAACTATTCAGCTGTATGTCTCACCCTATAAAGTTGAAGTATATTTTTCCACCCAAGAAACTGTATAAATGTCCCTTTTAGATCATCTCTGCTTCTGGCCTTTACACCTATTTTTCTCTTCTAACAATATTCCAAAATGTTTTTCATAGGCTATGCTGAAACTTATTGTGGGACAATCATTCATTATATACACACTCTTAACCAAAGAAGTGAGATACACAGTAAAATGAGAGATTAGCTAATAGTTTGGTGTAATAACAAAAGGATAGTGTACTGTTTTTAAACAATTTTTGAAGGCAAATGGCAACCACCAGTGTATCTATTTTGTATACCTTTTCCATTTTGTCTCTTGATTGCATTGTATAAATGATGACATCAAATGTTGCCTGTTAAAAATGAAGAAGTTAGAAGAGACATTATTGATTAAAATGTGATCTTACTTGTTATGTCTGAGAATGAGGCGCGGACAGCAGGCGTGAACTGCACTCCCCTTTATTCAATACACAACTGAACTATATATAGAAGGGTGGCACCATATCACGCCACAGCCAGTTCGCCACATGGTGACGTCACCTACAGCGAGCCACCACGTCCAAACACCATTTTTACCCCCCCTTGAAAAACCCACAGAACTATGTACAGCTATCTGGGCACCCGGGTGGACTACCAGTATGCCCATGCGACCAAGTGGGCTATTCTGCCCCTGTTATCGGTCACGTCCTAGCTACACTTAAGAGTCCATAATTTAGTTACAAAGTCCCTAAGGTAGCAGGGTCTTTGTTGAACCCGGGCTGTGCCATCGTCATTGGCTCCGACGGACATTCATCGGGAGTTGTGGGTCTTGTGTCGTCGCAGTCCCATCCTGGTCTTGTTGTGTCCGCAGCCGTCTCCTGGTCCGGGGCCGAAGTCGGTGTCGGTGGCGTGGTTGGGACGTCGTATCCGAACCCCATCCAGCACTGCGAGTCCGGATTCCCTCGCCCTGTGCTTCTTGTCGAACCTTTACTTCATCCATTGTTGTTGTTCAACCACCCTCCCTCTAGGTGAGAGCATCTCCAGCAGTGTAGCAGCTGCTGGGGGGTGTAAGTCAGTCCAGGGGAAGGCTCATCTTGTGTCCCAGCATCAGTAATGCCAGAGAGCTGCCTGTCGTGGTGTGAGGTGTTGCTCTATAATGTAGTAGGGTGCTCTGTAGTGTGGCTGAAAATGGGAGCCCATCCTCCAGATGTGCCCTGAGATCGTTCTTGAGGGTCTGGTTGAATCTCTCCACTCCCCTGTTCGTCTGAGGGTGGTAGAAGGTGGTTTTTATGTTTGATGCCCATTTCTTTCATGAAGGCCTTGAAATCCGCCAAGGTGAACTGCGGTCCATTGTCCATTGTGATTGCATCCAGCACACCCCAGCAGGCAAAAAGGGAGGGGAGGAAGTCAGTGACTACGTCAGTGGTGACTGAGCCAGAGGGCCACACCTCGGGCCATTTTGAGTGGAGCTCGTAGGCCACTAATAGAAAGCATAGGTGCTTGGGGCGCCATGCAGTTCACCGCATATGTCCAATTGGATGTGTTTCCATGGGTCTAATGGCCATGGCAGAGGTTGCAGGGGTTGGGGTGCTGGCATACCAGTTTTCCTGCTGGCCAGGCAGGGCACAGTTTTTCACCATGACCTCCACATCCTTGTCGATCCTTGGCCACCATACTGGGCCTCTACACTGTTGTTTAACCCTGACAACGCCCAGGTGACCCTCGTGTAGCATGGCAAGGATGCGGTCTTTAAGTGCCTCCGAAATCACCATGCAATGCCCCCTTGCCACACAGATGTCGTTCCAGCAGGATAAATCGTCCCTGACTCTGTGGAAGGGTGCCATTTCCCCCGGCACCTTGGCTGGCCAGCCCTCGCAAATGAATATGCGCAGCTGGGTCAGTGTCAGGTCCTGTTTAGACGGCTCCTGGAACTCTTGTAGGGAGAAGGCATTTTGGAGTGGCCCATGTAGCATGTGAGTCAGTTCTGGCTCCAGGGGGTCTCAGTCGCCGTTTGGAGTGGGGTTAGGTGTGGCCCGGGACAGGCAGTCCACCACCACATTTTCTCTGCCCGGTATGAGCTGGGTGTTAAAGTTGTATGCCTGTAGTCTTTCTGTCCACCTGTAGATGTGTAGGGGTCTGTGTTCCGACCCCGATGTTTCTAGCAGTGCTGTGAGGGCTCTGTGGTCTGTCTGTAGAGTGAAGTGTCATCCATATAAGATAAGCCTTTATTAGTCCCACAATGGGGAACATAGGTACATGTGCCAGCATTTGCACACCCAAACACATGCCAGTGCCTCTCTCTCTCCCACTGAGTACTTCTGCTCGGCTGAAGTGAGTGACCTTGAGGCAAACGCCACCGGGCACTTGGTTCCTTCTTGCAGCTGTGATAAAACGGCTCCCACTGCTGTGCTGGAAGCGTCACACATCACGAACGTGGGGTTTTGTGGGTCGAAGCGGGTGAGCACTGTTGGGGAGGTGAACCGCATCTTTAATTCACTGATGGTGGCAGAGCACGCCGGGGTCCATACCCAGGTTGCATCCTGCTTCAGGAGGGCGCATAGTGGGTCTGTTGTCTCTGAGTACCAAGGGATAAAACGCACATAAAAATTCACCATGCCTAAGAAGGACGAAAGCTGCATGGGGCATGATGGTTCAGACAACTGCAGTATTGCCTGCAGGGAACTCAGACTCTCAGTAGATAGGCAGAAACCCACGAACTCAGTGAGCGTTGCTCCAAAGATGCACTTCTCCCCATTGAGTGTGAGGTCGTGTTTTGCTAGTACCTCCATGACTTTATCAAGGCAGGCACTGTGGGAGGCCACTGTTGTGCCGTGCACCACAATGTGGTCCATGTACACCACCACCCCTGGAAGACCAGCAAAGATGGTAGCCATGATCTTTTGAAAATAGCTCGGGGCGGAGCTAAGGCCGAAGAGCATGTGGGTGTACCTGAATACTCCCATGTGGGCGATGAAGGCTGTCATGTTGTGGCTGTCCAGGTGAAGGGGAACCTGTAGGTAGCCTTGGCGGAGGTCTAGTTTGGAAAAAAACCCTTGAGCCATGGAATGCTGCCGTCAGCTCCTCTGTCGTGGGCAGGGGATATTTGTCGGGGATCACCGCTTTGTTTACCATTCTGAGGTCGATACATGGTCATAGGCCACCCGTCTTCTTCTTCGCTACCACCAAGTTTGAGATCCAGGGAGATGTGTTGAGCCACTCGATAATGCCAGTGTCCAACAACTTCTGCAGTTCTGTCATGATGTCATCCCGAAATGTGAGGGGTAGCCGGCGCAGAGCTTGAACTCTGGGGGGCACCGTCTTGTCAATGAGCGGACGATGGTTGAAAGAGGTGAGGCAGTCCAGCCCTGTGAAAAGCATTGGCCAGCAGTGTTGCCAGGATGAGGTGACCACCAGAACGATGGTGCCCATTGGGTCAGTGATGGAGAAACCCAGCTTGCTGATCAGGTCGATGCCCATCAGATCAGCCCCCTGGTGTGTCACTTGTAAGGTGAACGATGGAACAACTATATTGCACACAAAACCTGACTGTCCCAGCCATACCAATTCTGGTGTGGCCATAACCGAATAAGTCCTCCACATCATCTGCAATGGTTTACCGAGGGAACAGCTTCCTGACCATAGACATGCTCAGAAGGGACCTCGAGGCCCCCTTGTCCAGCAGCAGCTCGTCGATGCCATCCAGTTTCACCATGCATCACCTGAATGGCGAGTATTTGGCACTAATTGAGTGAACGGTGGCTGAGCCCGGATGACTGGGCCATTGAGTCCGTGCAGGTTGAGCAACAGACCCAGGCAAAATGGTTTAGCTTTCTGCAGCAGTAGCATTTCACCTCTCTGCCTCAGCAGGCAGGTGACTGAGTCTGATGGTTGGATAAACCACAGCCACTGCAGTGTGGGTGCTCACCTGCGTTGTCCTGTTTCCTACCCTTTTTCTTTCAGTTGTAGCGGGGAGGTGTGGGGCTGTAGTGCTTGGCGGTGACTGTGGCGATCTTGTGTTTGCGGGGTCAGACAAGGCACTCGTTGGCTAGATGGTGTTAGCTATAATAATAGCTCATTCTCTGCCTCCATCTGGGGCGCCCATCTCATGGTCTTGTCTAGTGTTAGCTTGTCTGCTGTTAAAAACAACTTGCTCCACAGTCTCCTGTTGTTAGTACCCTGCGCTAGCTTATCACGTAAAAAAACTCGTTTTTCAACCCTCCAAGATCACAGGTGCTCGCTAGGTCCCGGAGGTCTGTTATATAATACCGGAGTAACTCACCCTCATGCTGGTGGTGCTGAAGAAATATCGCTCTCCATGCTGTTACATTGTTCTTGTCAGCGTAAAGCATGTTCATTGCGGCCACATAGTCTTCATGAGTCCTTAGGGGCCAGAGAGTAAAGCATCCACTGTCCTTCGATGCCAAGATATCAGGCTAGCATCTCTATTAGCTTCTCATCGTTAGCATCATTCAAGCCGGTAGCGGCGATATAATTCCGAAACATCTTATGCAGCGGGGCCAGGGGATTAGCAGCTCACCTGGTAGAGCGAGGAATGGCTGCAGGAAACCTGTGCATGCTTTCATGATGAAGTTATAAGGGTTTATCCTCATCGCCATTTGTTATGTCTGAAAATGAGATGTGGACAGCGGGCATGAACTGCACTCTCCTTTATTCAATACACAACCGAACTATATACAGAAGGGTGGTGCCGTGTCGCACCATGGCCAGTTTGCCATGTGGTGACGTCACCTACTGCAAGCCACCACGTCCAAACACCACATTACTGTCAAGATGTTTTTGCATTTAATAAAGTTCATTAAACAATTAAAGTTAATTAAATGAAAATATTTGAAGTTATTGCTATTTAAGATTTTAATTGGTAGATTGCTAGAAAATGAAAAAAACAAAAAACAAAAAACATATCATTCATGTTAGAAAAATGGCTAAGTCTAGAGAATTGTCCAGAAAGTTCAGAAAAGAGATTATTGCCTTGCAAAAACAAGGAAAATGATACAAAAAGACAGTAAACAAACTGAATACTCCTAGAGATGCAGTTGGAAGCATAGTTTGCAAGTTTAAAGTTAAAGGAACAGTTGCTCCATTAACTGGACGTGGCAGAAAAAGGAAGCTATCAACGGCTGCCACCAGAGTCCCGAGGAAGCAGGTGGTCAAAAACCCTTGACTGACTGCAAAAGATCTGCAGCAAGACTTGGTGGCAGCAGGCACTGAGGTTTCAGTTTCCACAGTAAAGCGAATACTAAATGCTGAAGGGCTCCATGCACAAACTCCAAGATGTACACCACTACTTACCCAAAAGCACAAGAAAAGTTACCTCCAATTTGCTGAAAACTATATAAACTAGCCAAAGAGGTTTTGGGATTCTGTTCTGTGAAGCAATGAAGCAAAACTGGACTGTTTTGAGCCTATGGATCAGCAGTACATCTGGAGGAGGAAGAATGAAACATGCTGAAAAAAACACCCTTCCTACAGTAAAGCATGGCGGTGGCTCAATGATGTTATGGGGCTGCTTCGCTTCCTCTGGCACTGGAAACCTGCTGCATGTGGACGACAATATGGATTCAATCAAGTATCAGGAAATCCAGGGGGAAAAGACATACATACCATCTGTGAGGAAACTGAAGCTTAGGTGTCACTGGACCTTCCAACAGTAATAATGATCCCAAACATACCTCAGATTTCACCAAGGTTTGGTTTCAGAAGAATTCCTGGAAGATTCTAGAGTGGCCATCACAGTCACCCTACTTGAACCCCATTGAAAATCTCTGGTGGGATTTGAAAGAGGTGGTTGCAAGAATATTAGTGAACTAGAGGTCTTTACACATGAGGGATGGGCTAAGATTCCTCAGGAACGCTGACAGAAGCTGGTGTCTGGCTGTGCATCACGTTTGCAGCAGGTCATAACAGCAAAACGGTGCTCTACTAAGTACTAAAGATGCTTGTCATGAAGGGGTTGAATAATTTTAGACTGCAGTAGTCATTAAAACTGGCATTTTGTGTTGAATTTGGAGAAACCACTTGTAATATTAGTTGTTGTAATATTAGTTAATATTAGTTGTTGTGGGGGCAGCAGTGGCTCAGGAGGTAGAGCAAGTCGTCCAATAACCACGTGGTTGGCGGTTCGAATCCCGCTCTCCCCAGGTATCCTGCTGTTGTGTCCCTGGGCAAGACACTTTACCCCAGTTGCTCCTGGTGGGTCTGGAAGCGCCATGCTAGGTAGCATGCCGCCATCAGTGTGTGAATGTGTGTGTGAATGGGGGGATAGCAGGATCTGTAAAGCGCTTTGGTCATCAAGAGATGATAATATAACCACTATATGAGTGAATGCCATTTACCATTTTTAAATTGCTGTTGTTTGATTTGTTTATTGCAAACAGCTGCTAGTTTTTACATTGTGCCAGTAACCTAATTTGCAGTGGGGGTCGAATGATTTTGATTGCAACTGTAAATAGGTGTCAGTATGCAACGTTTTTTCCTGCTTGCAGCGTCTGTAACAAAATGAGAAGATGTTTCTGAAATCATTTGTCACAGTAATTATAATGAAATAATTATTTGGAATTCATTCAAATATAGCTTATGTAAAATTGTTTACCGATTGGCTCACTTTAATTTCTGAAGGTAAAGGTGTGAAATTTAGAACATCAGAAAGAATTAGTGATAAAGTTAATTGAGTAAACAAAATGAAAGCATTGTTCCTGTGCTATAACATGATTACAAGGATTAATAAAATACTAATTTAATTTTCTGCGATTGTGTGTGTTTTTTCCCCACAGCTCCGTGTGGAGGCAGGCTCACTGCTCCTACTGGGGTTCTTCTGTCTCCTGGTTGGCCCACCTTTTATAAAGACTCTCTCAGCTGCCAGTGGGTGATCGAAGCACAAACAGACCATGCTGTAAAGATCCACTTTGACAAGTAAGATCTGTGTTGTTACATAGAGAAAGATAACTTGTCATAGTCCTTGTAAATTTATTCAGAAAATTAGTCTGATTGTTGTTTTGTTTAGCTTTTATTACATTATTGATCTGCTACAACAGTGTCATGCAGCAGAGGAATTGGCATCCACCACCCACCAAATGTGGGCAAATTTCTTAAGTGGCTGGTGAACCTGATTAACCTGCCAGCCACTGTGGTGGGTGAATGAAGAACAGAGTCTTCCTTCAGGAAAAGCCACATTCACCGGACTTCCATAGACTGTACAGTCTTTGGGCTCAGTTATAGTGGCATAATACTCCGTGGTTGTAGGCAGTAGCAGATTTAGGTATGGTAACATGGACAGCTGCTCAGAGGAGCATGCATTGAACAATGCATGTGCTCAACAACAACAAAAAACAAACAAAAAACTATTGCTTGTCCTGTCAGTGATATCATTTCAACTTGTAGGTTGGAGTGGGGGAAGAAGTTTAGAAGTTTTATTAATAGAGCACATTTCATACAAAGAGCAATTTACAAGAGAAAAGCGCATGCACTCTCTCTCTCTCTCTCTCTCTCTCTCTCTCTCTCTCTCTCTCTCTCTCTCGCTTACATTTTTTTGAAGTGTGCAATAAAGGCTTATTTTAAAGGTCAAAAGGTCTCTCTCTCTCTCTCTCTCTCTCGCTCGCTCGCTCGCTCGCTCTCTCTCTCTCAAGCCTATAAGGATATAAAGGTTCAGTAAAACATGATATTCAAATTATACAGTTAGGAGCTAACCAGACTGGTGTTTAACCTGCTGAAATGTATCAGTAAAAAGAGTTTTTAGACTGCTTTTAAAGTGGATAAGGCCTGTATCTCATGGATACATGCATGGGGAGGAATGTTCACAAACATTATGATTGTTGGGGTTTCATCGGGGTTCATTTTAGCTTGCACAACAGGTCACACAAGGTTGCACAACTGTTGTTTAACCTTTCATAAACCCTGATGAAACTCCAACAGTCGCAGCGTTTGTGAACGTTCCTCAGCATTTGCCGCTCTGCCAGATACTACCCAGTGTTAGAGCATTTTGAATATGACTGGGAAGGGTATCCCATCCTTTATGATTATAGCAAATGAATGCTGCTTCACCTGCTTTAGATTGAACTGGAGGGACCACAAGAAGACCACTGTCTAAAGATTTAGCAGTGACTTGATGTAATTGGGGGCAGAGCCATTTATTACTTTATAAACAGTAAAAGGAATTTTAAAATCCATTCTTGCATGCATGGGGTGCCACTGCAGGGATTTTAGGACCGGAGGGATGTGTGAATGCTTCTCTGACCTTGTTAAAACAGTTGCAGCAGCATTTTGAATATGCTGCAGTCAGTTAAGCAGGGAACATCTACTGCAATAATCAAGTCTATTTGTAGCAAATGCATGGGCCAATTTTTCAGTGTCTGATTGTGATCTGACACTCAGAGTGACGGAAATGTGGCTGCCAATCCGCGCCAACGGCCTCTCCGGCCACCACCGAGCATTTAAACATTTTTACACATTCATACCCAGTATTATGGGCACTGGAGGCAATGCGGGTGAAGTGTCTTGCCCAGGGACACAACAGCAGGATATCTGAGGAGAGCGTGATTCGAACCGCCAACCATTGGGTTATTAGACGACCTGCTCTGCCTCCTGAGCCGCTGCCGCTCCACTTTTTCCTCAACTTTCCCTCTTTAGGAAAGCTATGGAGGCTTACCCCACTCTCTTTATTTCCCTTTGATTGGAAATTACATCCAATAAGATAAGATAAGCCTTTATTAGTCCCACAACGGGGAAATTCCAGGATTGCAACAGCACAGGGATAGCAACACTCAGAGCAACAATCAGAAGGCAAGAAAAAAACAAGCAAGCAAGAGCGGCTAATATACATATGTACATATTACTATAAAATAAATATATACACACACACACACAGACACACAGTGCAGAGCATTGTAGCTGGATGGAATAAATATATGAGTATATGAACACACAGTGCAGAGCATTGTAGCTAGATGGAATAAATATGTAAATATATAAACACCCACAGTACGGAGCATTGCAGCTAGGTGGAATAAATATGCAAGTATATAAACACACACAGTGCGGAGCAATGTAGCTAGATGGAATAATATGTAGATATATAAAAACACAGTGCGGAGCATTGTAGCTAGATGGAATAAATATGTAAATATATAAACACACACAGTGCAGAGCATTGTTGCTAGATGGGATGAAACAGCATAACCGTCTACTTAGTTATCCTACATGGTATGATAATACATGGTATGACAATAGCCGCGCAATGTGGCATTTTCACTGACAAATGGCAGTAGTTCGTAGCTTTGCTTCTTGGCTTGTATAAGACAGAAAAAACGGCTGCAGCCATTCTACGTCACTACCCAGAATGCATTGTGACGTAAACAAAAATGGCAATTTACATCGTAATAAAGTTTTTCAAAAATATATAAAACTGGGAATTATTTTCAAAAAAATTATATTATAGTTATGTTACTAACATAAAAATAAAGCATATAGAGCTAACATGCCAATATAATCGGGGTTCCTTTTAAGACATTTTTGCGCCGCTGAATCCAAAAATGACATCTGTTTCTCGCGATCAGGTGCTAAGTAAAAACCTGTACTTACTTAGTACTTACTTAGTACCATGCATGTACTTACCTTTATATAAAGGTAATTACATGTAAATTGATTGTTACGTCATCATTGTTCAAAATTCAGAGAATTTCAAGATATAAAAAAGAATTTTGGATCATCCATCCATCCATCTTCTACCGCTTTTCCGGAGGTCCGGGTCGCGGAGGCAGCAGTTCAAGCAGAGAAGCCCAGACTTCCCTCTCCCCAGCCACCTGCTCCAGCTCTTCAGAGGGGATACCAAGGCATTCCCAGACCAGCTGGGAGACATAGTCTCTCCACCGAGTCCTGGGTCTGCCCCGGGGTCTCCTCCCAGTGGGACGTGCCTGAAACACCTCAAGTGGGAGGCGTCCAGGAGGCATCCTAATCAGATGCCCATACCACCTCAACTGACTCCTTTCAATGTGGAGGAGCAGCGGTTCTACTCTGAGCCTCTCCCGGATGACTGAGCTCCTCACCCTATCTCTGAGGGTGAGTCCAGCAATCCTACGGAGAAAGCTCATTTCAGCCGCTTGTATCCGCGATCTCGTTCTTTCGGTCATTACCCAAAGCTCGTGACCATAGGTGAGAGTAGGAACGTAGATTGACTGATAAATCGACAGCTTTGTCTTAGAACTAAGCTCCCTCTTCACCACAACAGACCGGTACAACGTCCGCATCACTGCAGATGCTGCTCCAATCCGTCTGTCGATCTCTCGCTCCATTCTCCCCTCACTCGTGAACAAGACCCCAAGATACTTAAACTCCTCCACTTGGGGCAGGAGCCTGTCCCCAACCCGGAGAGGACAATCCACCTTTTTCCGGCTGAGGACCATGGACTCGGACTTGGAGGTGTTGATTCTCATCCCAGCCGCTTCACACTCAGCGGCAAACCGTCCCAGCAAGAGCTGTATGTCATTGCTGGATGAAGCCAACAGGACAACATCATCTGCAAACAACAGAGATGAGATCCTGTGGTCACCAAGCATGATACCCTCCATTCCCAGGCTGCGCCTAGAAATCCTGTATATAAAAATTATGAACAGGATCGGTGACAAAGGGCAGCCCTGGCGGAGTCCAACTCTCACTGGGAATTACTCCGACCGAGTGTTGGCAATACGAACCAAACTCTCACAACGGTCGTACAGAGACCGAATAGCTCGTAACAACAAGCCCGATACCCCATACTCCCGAAGCACCCCCCACAAAAATCCACGAGGGACGCGGTCAAATGCCTTCTCCAAGTCCACAAAACACATGTAAACCGGTTGGGCAAACTCCCACGAACCCTCGAGAATTCTCGAGAGGGTAAAGAGCTGGTCCGATGTGCCACGGCCAGGACGAAAACCACATTGCTCCTCCTGAATCCGAGGTTCGACCAACGGCCGGACTCTCCTCTCCAGTACCTTGGCATAGACCTTCCCAGGGAGGCTGAGGAGTGTGATCCCTCTAAAGTTGGAGCACACCCTCCGGTCCCCTTTTTTAAAGAGAGGAACCACCACCCCGGTTTGCCATGCCAAAGGCACTGCCCCCGACCTCCACGCAATGTTGCAGAGGCGTGTCACCCATGACAACCCAACAACATCCAGGGCCTTGAGGTACTCGGGGCGAATCTCGTCCACCCCTGGGGCCCGGCCACCAAGGAGATTTTTAACCACCTTGGCGACCTCAGCCCCTGTGATAGGCGAGTCATCCCCCTCGTCCCCAAACCCTGCTTCCTCTGTGGAAGGCGTATCAGTGGGATTGAGGAGATCCTCAAAGTATTCCTTCCACCACCCGACGATGTCCCCAGTCGAAGTCAACAGTGTCCCATCCACACCATACACAGTGTGGACGGGGAGCTGCTTTCCCCTCCTGAGCCGCCGGACAGTTTGCCAGAATCTCTTTGAGGCCGACCGAAAGTCTTGTTCCATGGCCTCACCGAACTCCTCCCATACCCGGGTTTTTGCTTCAGCAACCACCCGAACTGCACTCTGCTTGGCCTGCCGGTACACCTCAGCTGCTTCGGGAGTCCCACAAGCCAACCAAGCTTGGATCATATAAAGTGAAAATACCCGTACATGTAAACAAAAATGTATAAAACAACATGTGGCCATAATTCAAAAAGTTGACCTGATTGAGCAAAACCAATGTGATTTTTGGATTCAGCACATCAAAATTGTCCTAAATCAGCTAAAAAAAACTTAGACAATAAATTTGGTGTTGATCAGTGATTGTCTGTGTTGACTTTGACTGTGTAGTTATTGTTGGTGATTTTAACATCTATGTTGACAGCCCTCAGGACAGAGGGACCAAAGAAGTGTATTGTATCCTTGTTAACTTTGGAGTGACTCAGCATGTAATGGAAAAAACACACACCAGAGGACACAGTCTGGACTTTGGTCATCTCCAAAGGCCCGAACATCTCTAAGGTTATGGTGATGGACACTGTTCTGTCCGACCATTCTTGTGTCTTCTTTGAGAGTGCCATTAATGTCAACAGAAATATTCAGACAGAGGTCATCAAAAAATGGTACAGCAGCGATAATACCAGTGAAACATTCATCCAAGCTTTCTCTTTCTCAACCCCCCCCCCCCTTCACCTTCAGTAAATGAGCTTGCAGAAAACTTCAATGGTAAAAATACAAATATTATCAATGTCATTGCTCCCATCAAGGTGAAGGTGGTCACTATTAAAAAGAAGCCTCCATGGAGAAATGCCAAACTAGTAAGAGCTGAAAAAAGAGAGTGTCGAAAGGTTGAACACAGGTGGTGAAAAACTAAATTGCAGGTTCATTATGAAATTTATAGTGAGAGATTGAACATTTATAATTTGGAGCTGAGAAATGCAAGGCAAGCATATTTTTCTGACATCATTGCTAAAAACAACAATAATGCACACACCTTGTTCACCACTGTTGACAGGCTAACAAATCCCCCTATGCCAGTAGCTCCTGAACTTCTATCCAACCATGCCTGTAATGACTTTGCCTTTTTCTTTATTGACAAAATTCAGAATAATTAGACAGTCATTCAACGCTCCTATGCGAGGTGCTGGACATGTGCTTCTTCTGTGTCCACGTAGAGATGTAAACACCATGGTGAATTTTTTTTCCAATCAATCATAAAATCTTGGACAACATCATACGCCACCTGAAATCCACTACCTGCTGCCTTGATACCCTCCCAACAGGGTTTTTAAAAAAATGTTTCATATTGTATGGCCACAGATCTACCACAGATCATAAATATGTCTCTGCATTCAGGTGTCTTCCCTCAGTGCTTAAAAACAGCTGTTATCAAGCCACTTCTAGAAAAGCTCAACCTCGACATCTCACCCATGAACAGCTATAGGCCCATATCAAACCTCACCTTTCTTAATAAAATAACAGAAAAAACTACTGTATTTTTCAACAATTGTACAACTTCCTGATATTAAATTACTGTTTTGATGTCTTCCAGTCAGATTTCTGGCCACACCACAGCACTGAGGCAGCTCTAGTTAAGGCCCTTAATTACATCCACTCCAATACAGATAATGGCAACATTTCAGTCTTGGTTCTACTGGACCTCAGTGCTGCATTTGACACGGTCGACCATAACATCTTACTAGACCGGCTTAGAAACTGGGTGGCACTTTCTGATACAGCCCTTAGCTGGTTTGAGTCCTATTTAAAAGACAAGGACTATTTTGTGTTTATAGGTAACTGCAAATCTGAGCGAACAAAAATAACCTGTGGAGTTCCCCAAGGTTCCATTTTGGGACCTTTGCTTTTTGATATCTATATATTCCCACTAGCTCAAATCATAAAAAACAACAAAATATATTACCATAATTATGCAGATGATACACAAATCTACATAACCATCTCACCAGGAGACTATAGTCCAGTTAAAACCCTGATCAAATGCATTGGTCAAATTAAAGAGTGGATGTGCCAGAATTTTCTTCAGTTAAACGAAGACAAAACCGAAATAATAGTTCAGTGGAAAAAAGGAGCTTCTGCACTTCTTCCCCAATCATCTGAAGCTGTAGCAGGTGCCTCTCAGCTCAAGAACATCAAACTCATTAAGAAAGTAGAAAGAAAGAAGAGTCTGGAGCGCACTGTCCAATTTACAGCCTTTAGTGGTGCATAGACTGACATTTTGACACTGTGTTTTTATCAGCATCAACATGTGACTCTGAAGAAGACACAGGCAATAACCGAAATAATAGTTTTTGGAGCCAAAGAAGAAAGACTCAAAGTTAGTACTCAGCTTCAATCAATGATGCTAAAAACCAACAGCCAAGCCAGAAATCTGGGTGTGGTTCTGGACTCAGACCTGAATTTTAACAGCCACATTAACACAGTATTGAGGTCAGCCTATTATAACTTAAAGAACATAGCAAGGATTAAAGGTCTGATGTCTCAGCAGGATCTAGAAAAACTTGTCCATGCATTTATCTTCAGTAAACTGGACTACTGTAATGCTGACCTCATAGGTCTCCCTAAAAAGTCCATCAGACAGCTGCAGTTGGTTCAGAATGCTGCTGCTCGAGTCCTCACTAAGAACAAGAAAGTGGACCATATAATGCCAGTCCTCAGATCTTTACACTGTCTTCCTGTCTGTCAAAGAACAGATTTCAATATACTGCTGTTGGTTTATAAAGCTCTGAATAGTTTAGGGCCAAAATAAATTTCAGATCTGCTAGTCCATTAAGAGCCATCCAGAGCCCTCAGGTTGTCAGGGTCAGGCCTACTGTCTGTGCCCAGAGCTAGAACCAAACAGGGTAAGGCAGTGTTCAGTTTTTATGCCCCTCACACATGGAACAAACTCCAAGAAAGCATCAGGGATGCTGAAACTCTCAGCTGCTTTAAATCAAGGTTAAAAAGTCTCCTATTTGCCACGGCCTTTCAGTAGAACAATTGTTCCTACAATGTACTGTAACTTTTACTTCTGTCTTATTCTATTTTAGCTTGTCTTTGTTTCTCTTTAATTTACTTTTTAGTTTGCTTTTAAAATTCTTATGTATTCCTTTTGCAACTTGCTGTAATGCTTTATGCAAAGCACTATAAATTGTCTTGTACACGAAATGTGCTATACAAATAAACTTGCCTTGCCTTGCCTTGCCTTGGAGGGCGGACCCATGTGGCTCTTTCGGGTTGAGCCTGGCTGGGTCCCATGGGCAGAAACCCGGTCACCAGGTGCTTGCCGTCGAGCCCCTCCCCCAGGACTGGATCCAGGGCAGGGCCCCGGTAACCCCATACCGGGCGGGGTACACTGAATCCTTGTCTGAACATTCATCATAAGAATATTTTTGGATCGCTCTTTGTCTTGCCCTTCACCCAGGACCTGTGTGTTTTGCGAGACTCTACCAGAGGCAGATTGCCCCAGACAACATACAGTAGCTCCTGGGATCACAAGGGCTCACCTCCCCCCCCCCCCCCACACACACCACCACAATAAGGTGGCGGTCTATGAGGGGGCTCATCAAAAGTAATATGTGAAATATTCTTTCTAATTGGAATTGAAGTGTTTAGTTTTGAGCACTAGCTCATAAATACAGACTGCTTAGGTTGTATAGGGTTTATTAACACAGCAACATTGATAGAATCAAAATTGCTTGTTACTATGAACTCTGTCTCCCAGAATGCAATGCTCAACAAATGCACCTTCACTGACCTTATTATGCGTTATTTTCCACTCAAAAACCTCTACCCAGTCTGATTAGGAGCTCATTAATATTATTGAATAGGCTGAAAACCAATTGTTTCAAATGGAGCTTTTTTTTGTTGAACTGTTAAGCAACAGAAATAGTTTTTGGTTTTTAAAACCACACACACACACACATATATATATATCCTTGACGGTGCCAGAACCTACCATTTATCACTGAAAAAGCACAGTAGGGGACCTTTAAATAGTTTGGCCCTACCTCTGTTATAAAGCCCTGTTAATTTTCACTCAGAGGAAACCACTGAGCCCATGAGAATATCTTCAGTAATTCAGAGTATAATAATACCAAACTAACTCTAATACAGAGATTGCTTTGTACCCTTTTGTCACTCTGCCTTTGGGCAGTATGCTTTTTCTCTGTGTGAGCCAAAACTCACTGGAGTGCCCTACCAGATGACATTAAACTCGATCTGCAGTTTGAAAATAAAACTGAATTCTCTATTAAAAGATACTCGAATAGGACTTCCGGTTATGGCTGCCACGTAGGACGGACGTGTCTCGCTCTGCTCTGCTCCTGGAGAAAAAAAATCGGCAAATAACTCTCTCATTTGGGACAGAACGTATCCCAGCGTTTGGGCGAGGATATGTCGGTGAAGCCTAAGGCTGGAAAACCAGGAAAAGGAAAAAGCGAGCCGCCGAAACAGTCCAAATTAACGGACTTTCAGGTCTGTGACGCAGCAAACAGGGCTCCATATATGGCGGAGGAGGCTGGCAACGCTGCGATTTCTGCGGGGAATGGCGCAGATGCGCTGATGGCTGCCATGAGTTCAATGAGAGCGGACTTTTCCTCTAGATTTGATGGGATTATGACAGCGTTGGAAGGAATAAGAAAGGAATTGGGTGACTGTGTAGAACGAACGGCGCAGATGGAGCTCCGTCTCGCTAGTGCTGAAGATGACGTCACCCGTCTTCAATTAAAGGTGCGCACTTTGGAAAAAAAAAATAAATCTCTGGAAGATAATATTTTGGATTTGGAATCTCGGTCGAGACAGAATAATTTGAGGCTGGTGGGTCTTCCAGAGGAATCAGAAGGTCGGGACGTATGTTCCTTTCTGGAAAAGTGGATTCCGGAGGTGCTGGGCAGCGAGGAGTTGCAATCAGCAGTGGTTCTGGAAAAAGCACATCGCATTGGCCCACGAAGAGATAAGGGACCGCCGAGGACCTTAATTATGAAGTTTCTTAACAACAGAGACAGGATGAAGATCTTCAACGCTGCACGAGCTAAAAAAGGAGAGATTAAACACCAGGACCAGCAGGTGCGGTTCTACCCAGATTTGGCCACAGGAATCCAGCAATTGAGGAAGCAGTTTGATCCCGTACGTAAGGAGCTGCGCAACCTTGGGATTCGTCATGGTGTAATCTATCCTGCGAGACTGCTGACCACGTATGAGGGCAGAACCCACATCTTCAAGACCCCAGAGGAGGCGCAGGAGTTCATCAAGAAGATCAAAGAAGAAGAAGAGACTGGTGGGAGCTAAGCATGAACAAAATATAAGGTAGAATAATTAAGCATTTGCACAGGCATCTGACTGACTTGAAGTAAATAGTAAGTTTACAAAATATAGATTGTATTATATATTAAAAAAAAAAAAAAAACAAAAACAAAACAAACAAAAAAAAAACTATGATGTACAAAGTTGTTAAAAATTTTGGAGTTAAGTTGGAAAACTACAGAGGAGAGTTAATGTTACGTCATTAAAAGCAGTAGAGTTAGGGTGATTGGGAGGATGAAGAAGGAGTGGCTTAGGCTGTTCCCCGTGGGTGTGGAACGGTCGATGGCTATATCGGGAGACAGAATTTTTCTTTTGATTTTGGGGGGTTTGCCACAAGTGTGGGAAGGGGAAATTTGTTTGTGTGTAGTTTGTAGGATGAATGTTCAACCACTCATGTTTTTGCTTCTCTGTATGAGCATGTTTACACTGCAAGGTAATCCCAAACTCTCTATTGATCATGGACCAAAGTGTTAATCTTAATTTAACTTCATGGAATTGCAGAGGTCTACAAAATTTAAAAAAACTTAAACAAGTTATGAATAAAATAAAGGACATGGGTTCAAGAATTGTGTTTTTACAAGAAACTCATCTGATAGAGGAGGATGTTAAAAGAATTAGGAGTAGATGGCAGGGAAGTGTATTCACCTCTTCATTTTCATCCCGAGCCAGGGGAGTTATGACTCTCATACATAAATCAGTTCCTTTTCAAGTGAAAAATGTAATTGGAGACAAATTTGGAAGATATGTAATCATTCAAGGTTCTTTGCTATTAGAAAATATAAATCTTGTGAACTTATATGGTCCCAATATAGATGATCAGAAGTTCTTTGCTAATTTATTTCTCATCTTATCATCACTTACAGGGCAACATATAATAGCAGGGGATTTTAATTGTACATTGAATCCAGGTGTGGATAGATCAACAGGACTGGATTGTACGCACATTGGATGTAGGATGACTATTAATCATTTTATGAAAGAATTGAGATTGTTAGATATATGGAGAGAAATGAAACCACAAGTTAAAGCCTATTCTTGTTATTCCAGTACCTACAAGACATTCTCACGTATTGATTATTTTTTGATTTCCACAGAATTAAGGTCCAAGATTCAAAACTGCTTTTATGATAACATCGTGATCTCTGATCATGCACCCTGTTGTCTAATATATGTAGATAAAAAATTGACAAAGGAATCAGGTAGATGGCAATTTCAGCATAAATGGCTTCAGGATGAGGAATTTGTCAAGTATATAGAAAAACAGATAGACGAGTTCTTTGACATCAATACTACACAAACATCAGCATGTGTAAAGTGGGAGGCTTTCAAAGCTTTTATTAGGGGGCATATTATTAGTTATACAGGATCAAAATCTAAGAAGACTCGAGAGGAGAGAGCTAAATTGGAACATAAAATAAAAAATCTTCAGGAAAAAGTGTATGCAGGAAGTGACCCAAGGTTGGAGAATGAATTACTGATTTTGAGAGCTGAATACGACAAAAAATCAGCGAATAGAGCTGCCTCAAGTCTTCTAAGATTGAAACAATCTTTTTATGAACAAGGTGAAAAATCAGGAAAATTATTAGCATGGCAGATTAAACAATTGGAAATTAAAACACCAATTACCAGTATTATAAGTAACGGACAGGTAGTTATAGATCCTTTAGAAATTAATAGAGCCTTTAGAGATTACTATGAAAAATTATATGATACCAAAAATGAACCTGATTTAACAAAACTAAATGGGTTTTTGAACGAACTATCTATACCGTGTATTCCAAATGAAAACAGGGAGATATTGGAGTCTAAAATTAGTCAAGAAGAAGTTGGGCTAGCCATTGATAATATGAAATCAGGAAAAAGTGCAGGACCAGATGGTCTTCCAGTTGACCTTTATAAAAAATTTAAGAATAAATTAATAAAACCTTTTTTGGAAATGGTTTTAGAAGCATTTCAAAATAATAATTTACCATCATACATAAATAATGCCTTAATTATACTGCTGCCAAAACCAGGTAAGCCCTCTAATAAATGTGAAAATATGAGACCAATAAGCCTATTAAACGCCGACCTTAAGATAATCTGTAAAATTTTAGCAAGACGAATACAAGAAATTTTACCAAATATTATTAATCGAGATCAGAATGGCTTTATAAAGGGTAGACAAGGCTTCCATAATGTAAGAAGACTATTTAATATTATCTATTTTAATAAAGAAGCACCGGATACAGCTCTCCTATCATTGGACGCCGAAAAGGCCTTTGATAGAGTTGAATGGCCCTTTCTTTTTGAAGTCCTACAAAGGTTTGGACTTGGAAATAATTTCATAAAATGGGTTCAAATAATATACAATAATGCTACAGCAGAAATCCTAACAAATAACAATATTTCAAAACCAATAAAAATCAATAGAGGATGTCGACAAGGCTGTCCACTCTCACCTTTACTGTTTACTATGGCAATTGAACCTTTAGCGATAGCGATACGTTTACATTCACAAATATATGGAATTAAAGTTGGACCAACAGAACATAAAATCTCCCTGTACGCCGATGATATAATTTTGTTTATGTCGAATCTAAAAAAATCAATTCCAACCTTGTTGAATTTAATAAAGAATTTTGGGGAAATATCAGGATATAAAATAAATAAAACTAAATCTTCAATATTAATGCTAAATGAGACCCAGAGAAATTACCCAGCCCCTGAGGTAAATCAATTCAATGTTGTAAATCAGTTTAAATATTTAGGAATCCAAATTATGCCTAAGCTAGAATCAGTCGCCAGTGTCAACTATGAAGCCTTAATGTCAGATATCAGTGAGTTAACTCAGAGATGGATGTCACTACCAATGTCGATGATCGGGAGAATCAATATACTTAAAAGTAATATTTTACCTAAAATACTTTATTTATTTCAATACATTCCCTTATCACCACCTTTAGATCTATTCTCAAGAATAAAAAAAAAGTTAGTGGAATTTATATGGAACAACAGGAGGGCTAGATTACGTCTGTCTTTATTATATTTACCATTTGATCGTGGAGGTCTGAAATGTCCAAATTTTATGTTGTATTATTGGTCGGCACAACTGAGGTCTATGACATATTATTTTTCATCAAATGATCTCCCTCACTGGACTGAAATGGAATCATACAATTTACCTTTACCTCTTCCCATATTCATATACTCAGATTCGGCAAAAAAATTACAAAAACAAGTTAAAAATCCATTTGTAAAGCATATGATCAAAATATGGTGTGAAGCTAAAAACTATTTAAAAGAACCACAGTTATTGTCACAATTTAGTCCAATATGGGGTAATCAATATTTTAAACCAGGGAGAGCGGACGCTGTATTTAAAGTATGGAATTTAAAAGGGATACAAAAGATTCAGGATTTATATTTGCCATGTGCAGACAACATAATGTCTTTTGAAGAGCTGAGGATCAAATTTAATCTCAATAGAACACATTTTTTTTAAATATCTTCAACTTAGAAACTTTATTCGATCAAATCAAAATAAAGCTCTCACTCGACCTATTTATTCATCCTTGGAAAAAATGATGATGAAAGATAGTAAAAGAAAGGGTATTATTTCAGAGTTTTATAACTCATTGAAACTATCTTCAAGTGAAAATTCACTGAAAAGATTAAACTACTGGAAAGAAGATCTGCAAATTGAAATTTCAGAGGAACAATGGGAATTGGCTTGTACAGAAGCTCAAACCAAATCAATAAATGCACGCCTTAAATTGATACATTTCAAATGGTTAATGCGGATGTATGTTACACCGGAGGAGTTAAATAGATATAACAAAAATATACCAGATACATGCACAAAATGCATGGAAAGTAAAGGAACCCTATTTCATTGTTTATGGGAATGTAGATTAATAAGAATGTTTTGGGAAGAGGTGAGGGTAACAATTGAAAAAATAATCTCAAAACAAATCATATTGAATCCTAAACTGGTTTTGTTGGGTCTGTACCCAGAAAAGCATAATTTCAATAAAAGTGAAAGAACATTCATAGACCTCAGTTTGCTTAATGCTAAAAAATGTATTGCACTATTATGGAAAAAGACTCATAGACCAGATGTGACTCAGTGGTTAAGACAGATGTTAACAAACCTTCCATTAGAAAGAATAACATATATACTGAAATCAAAGGAAATTGTGTTTGAGAATATATGGAGACCTTTTATTGATTATGTAAAAAATTTAAACATAACTCTTGAAGAAGAAGGTGAATGATGTGTGTGGACCTTGTAAATTCCAAACTGGTGAACATAATATGTATACTTATGTATTGGATTGTCTAGACTAAACAGAGGAGCATTGTTGAAGACTTGATTTTGTTGGTGGTTGTTGGTGTTTTTAGTGCATTTTTTTTTTTTTTTTGTAGTACTTTAGTGTTAGTGTTTGATTGTTTGTATCATGTTTGTTAAAAAAAAAAAAAAAGGTTCAATAAAGATATTGTGGAAAAAAAAAAAAAAGATACTCGAATAGAGTAACTCTGGTTGCAAATAGCAAAATCTATGTTTAATACTATACTTGGTACTTTTACAAATAAAAGAAAAATAATGAAAAAAAAAGGTTTCTATGGTTACTAGGTATGGTTTAGTAATGCACAGTTTATTTAGTTGATATTTTACTTGGGCAGTCTTTCAGAGGCAACATAAGTTCGTCAGATATAAATGAGGTTGTTGAGTTACTGCTGCAGTAAATGATTAATGTTGGCTTTTTGCACATTTTTTTCTGGAAACAAGCCACGGACAGATGCAGTGTAGCCTGAAACCGTTATTGCAGAAATTTGTCTTTCTGCAATGTGATTTAAAAGCCAAGCTATCTTCATGGCCTATGAGCCATTTCATTTGTGGAGGACTCAGCAATAGCGCTGCATGTACTTGTCTGGTGCAGAGGCTAGTTAATTTTTCATTTAGCTGCTCAGATATAATTATTTAGATGGTGTGTTGTTGTACAGTGTGTTTCCCCAAGTCTTGGTTTTCTCTTCAGCTGTGTAGTTAATTGCCTTTATGCGATGCCCTTTTTTTTCCCAGTCAGTTGCTACTTGATGGCTAGATTGATAACCTGCAGCAAACAGGGTTCCAAAATTCAGCTTTGACTCTCATGCCCTGAAGCCACAACTACAGGTGACTGCTCAATCTTTCAAAAAGTTAATTACTGAGGCTGAAATACAAACAGAAAAAAGTGTGAACAAGGTGAAGAGAACAAGTTTGCCATTTGTTCTGCCACTTAGTTAATTGTGAATAGGTGAGGCTATTTTGTGGGCAGATATTTAAATGGGGCAGGTAAATGTGGGTAATTTATTCAGTGTGTTAAGCCTAAATGGATGAGGCAGATTAGTTGTCATTGCTTTAAAGTCACCCTGCAGTGTGGAGCATTTCATTATTTGTTGTATTCCGGTTGTCCTTTTTATGTGTGTTGTGTCATTGAGCCATTGTTTTTCCTTTATTCTCCCAGGTTTCAAACAGAGGTCAACTATGATACACTGGAGATCAGGGATGGCCCCTCAGCCTCCTCTCCCCTGATTGGTGAATACCATGGCACCCAAGCACCTCATTTCCTGATTTCCACATCCAACTTCCTGCTCCTGTTGTTCACAACAGACAACAGCCGCTCTGCAGCAGGCTTCAGCATCAGATATGAAAGTAAGCCTGATTGACAGAATTGTCACATGAACACGCTCTAAATTCCTGACACAAGAATGCATCTCTCTCTTTAATCTTTACTGTTTGTGCTTATCTGATGTAATTTTCAGGTGTGAAAATGGAGTCAGACTCATGTCTCGATCCCGGTATCCCGGTCAATGGGCGTCGCCATGGCAGCAGCTTTTCCATTGGTTCCCGAGCATCATTTACATGTGACCAAGGATACACGCTGAGTGATCAGGAGCCTATTGTGTGCGAACAGAATCACCAGTGGAGTCACGCTCTTCCCAGTTGTGATGGTAAGAATCTTCAGTTTCTTTGTGCTGCCCTCATAGTGATAAAATTCTATGAATGCAAATTATATTTTCACTTGTGGAGAAAACAAATGCATTAACCGAGCTTCTTATTACTTAAAGCAGAGATCTACCACCTGTGTTTACAAAGGCACATCTTTCCACATAACCAATAGCTTTCTGTGGCTTTAACAAAAATATAGACACATAAATTTAATTTTAAGTTTCATAGTTACACGGAAAAATTGCTGAATTACAAAAGTAAGTGAAGGAGTGCTCTTGTTTAGTGCCTTGTCAGCATCTATGGCAATTTCAAGGCAAAAATGTAATAAAACCAACATGAAAATTGGGCAAATTTAAAAGAAAAAAAGTTATCAGAAAAAGGTGTAAATTTATGAGAAACATTACTAAAAACTACAAGAATGAGTTGCATATTTACAGTTAAAAACTTGCAAATGTATGACAAAAATCATAGCAAAAGTTACTTTAAAAGGTTACAAATTTATGAAAAATAATCAAAAATTATGAGTAAAAACTGTCAAATTTATGAGGAAAAAAATGTTAATTCACAAGATTAAAAAAGCTGCAAATTTAAGAAAAAATCCTCAGTAAATTACAGGGGAAAAGTTGCAGAAAAATGATTAATAATATATACACTACCGTTCAAAAGTTTGGGGTCACCCAGACAATTATTTTGTGTTTTCCATGAAAAGTCACACTTATTTACCACCATGAGTTGTAAAATGAATAGAAAATATAGTCAAGACATTGACAAGGTTAGAAATAATGATTTGTATTTGAAATAATAATTTTTTCCAGATACTCAACCTGCTCAAAGGAAGGTCAGTTTTATAGCTTCTCTAACCAGCTAAACTGTTTTCAGCTGTGCTAACATGATTGCACAAGGGTTTTCTAATCATCCATTAGCCTTCTGATGCAATGAGCAAACACATTGTACCATTAGAACACTGGAGTGATAGTTGCTGGAAATGGGCCTCTATACACCTATGTAGATATTGCACCAAAAACCAGACATTTGCAGCTAGAATAGTCATTTACCACATTAGCAATGTATATTAGATATTAGAGTGTATTTCTGATTAAAGTTATCTTCACTGAAAAAAAACAGTGCTTTTCTTTCAAAAATAAGGAAATTTCTAAGTGACCCCAAACTTTTGAACGGTAGTGTATATATATATATATATAACACAGTGGTGTGAAAAAGTCTTTGCCATCTTTCTGATTTCTCATTTTTTTGTATGTTTGTCGCACTTAAATGTTTCAGATCATCAAATTTAAATATTAGACAAAAATAACACAAGTAAACACAAAATGCAGTTTTTAAATGAAGGTGTTCATTATTAAGGGTAAAAAAAAATTCAACTCTACATGCCCCCCCCCCCCCCAGTTAAAACGTAAATTAACTGTGGTTTATCACATCTTTGGAAAGCTGAGTTCAATTTCTCTAGCCACACCCACGCCTGATTACTGCCACACCTGTTCTCAATCAAGAAATCACTTAAATAGGATCTGCCTGACAAAATGAAGTAAACTGAAAGATCCTTAAAAGCTAGACATCATCCTGCGATCCAAAGAAATTCAGGAACAAATGAGAAACAAAGTAATTGAGAGCTATCAGTCTGGAAAAGGTTATAAAGCCATTTCTAAAGCTTTGAGACTTGAGCAAACTACATTGAGAGCCATTATCCACAAATGGCAAAAACATGGAACAGTGGTGAACCTTCCCAGGAGTGGCCGGCCCACCAAAATTACCCTAAGAACGCAGCGACGACTCATCCAAAAGGTCATAAAAGACCCCACAACAACATCCAAAGAACTGCAGGCCTCACTTGCCTCAGTTAAGGTCAGTGTTCATGACTCCACCATAAGAAAGAGACTGGGCAAAAATGGCCTGCGTGGCAGAGTTCCAAGACAAAAAGCACTGCTGAGCAAAAAGAACATAAAGGCTCATCTCAGTTTTGCCAGAGAACATCTTGATGATCCCCAAGACTTTTGGAAAAATACTCTGTGGACTGACAAGGCAAAAGTTGAACTTTTTGGAAGGTGTGTGTCCCATTATATCTGGCATAAAAGTAACACAGCATTTCAGAAAGGGAACATCATGCCAACAGTAAAATATGGTGGTGGTAGTGTGGTGTTCTGGGGTTGTATTGCTGCTTCAGGACCTGGACGACTTGCTGTGGTAAATGGAACCATAAATTCTGCTGTCTACCAAAAAATCCTGAAGGAGAATGTCCGGCCATCTATTTGTGACCTGAAGCTGAAGCGCACTTGGGTTCTGCAGCAGGACAATGATCCAAAACACACCAGCAAGTCCACCTCTGAATGGTTTAAGAAAAACAAAATGAAGACTTTGGAGTGGCCTAATCAAAGTCCTGACCTGAATCTGATTGAGATGCTGTGGCATGACCTTAAAAAGGCGGTTCATGCTTGAAAACCCTCCAATGTGGCTGAATTACAACCATTCTGCAAAAATGAGTGGTTAGTGTGGTACACACCATGTCACCAAACAGCACAGTGACTACTTGTCACCCTTTAAATAGGCCGACTGACTGATTACAAGTTTGTAGACACCTGTGATGTTAATTAGAGGACACATCTTGGTTGAACATGTCCCTATGGTCACATTATTTTCAATCTTTTCTAGGGGTACCATCATTTTTGTCCAGGTCTGTTTCATGAGTTTTGTTTTTTAAAATAATTCTGTTGAACCACAAATCAAAAGCATTGTCTGATTTTCATTGGTTAATTTTCATAGAATTTTTATTTATTACCACTTCTGGCAGATTCAAGTTATTTCTGTGACCATTGTGGGTTTTTCTTTCATTAACAGAGGGGTACCAACAATTTTGTCCATGTCTGTATCCTTCTCTCCTTCCTCTGCCTGAACATTTTCCTCTCCTTGGCTCCTTTCTTCTGTCTCATCTTGTCCTCTCTGAGCTCTGTCTAATTCAGGTTCTTTCTCTCTATCTACAGTACGGTGGTATACGAACAGGTTAGAAAACATCATGTCATGTTTTGTCCTGCAGGATTTTTTTTGTCATGGTTTACATAAATTACAAAAATATGTGTATTTTTTGTATTTTTATTCTAGTGTTTCTTTTTTTTTTCCATTGAGAGAGTAGGGAAGGGAAAGAAACATTTGTAATAGTAATGTACTGAAGCATACTTAAATTATATGATCAGGTGGGTATAGTAACCACAAATTCTACTCATGTAAAAGCAGTACTTTGAAATTAATAATTAAAAGTAGACAACCAAAAATTTCTAATTGAGTTAAGGGTACAAAGAGCAGCCACTTAAAAACTTGAGTAATGACTTCAGTCTTGAAGGCTTGAGGTTTTTCTCAAAAATTTATAACAATTTTCTTATAGTTTTCTACTCTTCTCTGTAAATCTAAAGTTGAAACCATGTTCCTCAAATTTGTAATTTCCTCTTGTAAAAATGACTTTTCTTGTACATTTGAAACTTTATTATAAATTTGTGGATTATTTTATGACTAATTTTTGTCTGTTTTTTTAAAATAAAATTACTGGGTTTTTTAGATAAATTTGAAACAGACTGTGGTATTTTTTTTTACTTATAACAATTTACATTTTTGTCCATAACTTTGCAGTCAGAACAGAACAATAATTTAACTCTGATTACAAAGAAAAAATATTAATAAAACTGTATTTAATGAAATAAATTAACTTAAATGGCCAAGGATGCCGTTATTTCTGTTATAATATTTCTTTATAGTTTTGTTTTTTTGTTTTTTAGAAATTTCCTCACCACCCAGACAGCAGGAATATTTGAAATCAAATTCTGGCATGTTTCGTTTGTCTGAAGGCTGCTGACAGATTAAAGTCATTGACTTCGTGAATTTCGGTCATCTTAACCTGCCAGGTACATAATAGGGAACTGTAGTGGACTCTAAAGACATAATTCACCACAATATGTGTTCATGTACAAAATGATCTGTTTAGGCAGTTATAGTTGTGCGCTCAGGCTTTCTCATCAGGCACCTCTCTAGGCAGCCACTGAAGGACCTCAGTTTAGAGCTGGTGTTTTTAGCTGTTTCTTTTTGTCACTGCTGCTGGAGAATAAAAACGGCACGCCTGCTCGTGCGAGAAAAGAGAGAAATTGCCAGTCTCTTCATTCCTGCAATTCCTACAGAACATAACTTAATATTGTAGTGGCTGGTGAAATGTATCCTCAGCAATTCATCAGTCCCTTGCCTTTCCCTTCATATGAAGCTGGCTGCATATGAATTCTAACCACATCTCTTAGCTAAGCGACCCTTCCATTATTGTCCCCGTTTCCAGTGGGTTAAAACCATGATAAACGCCAGTGCTTACATACCTCTTATGATTTTTTTCTGTGTTTAAAGTACTTAAATAAACTCATGTTTCTGTCGGACAGTCACGCTTAGCGAGACACTGTTTGCTGACTGACTGGAAAACTCGTGTGAGCGGGGTGCTTCTAAACTCCGCACGGATGATGGCCACGCGCCTTGTTCGTGTGCGCGCTTGTGGAAAGTCATGGCTTCATATATTTTTACCTCCGCCAGGCCGAAAAGGCCAGGAGGAGGTTATGTTTTTGCCAGGGTTTGTGTGTTTGTCTGTCTGTTTGTCTGTCTGTCTGTCTGTTTGTCTGTTGGTTAGCAAGATAACTCAAAAAGTCTTGGACGGATTTGCATGAAACTTTCAGGCGTAGTTGGAAATGGTACAAGGAAGAACTGATTAAATTTTGGGGGTGATCCGGTTCACCGTCTGGATACAGGAATTTTTTTAAAGCATTTTTCAACACTGTGACATAGGGCCATTTTCAACATGTGCGCAGGCGCAATGGAGGGCGCTGGTCGTCGTGTCTGCAACACAAACTCTGCGTTCTTCAACGTTTTAGGCACAAAAGCACGCGGAAAACACTGCTGGCCTGGGCCCGCCAGCGTGCTTGTGTTTGCGCGCAACTGCAAAACCTCACACGGGCAGCTGTCCGCCGACGGATTCTTTGACAGAAATTCCCCGGCCAGCCATAGGAGCTGCGCATTTGGCAGAAATTCACCGGCCAGCCATACGCGCTGCGCAATAACGAGCTCTCTGCCGGCGAAGCTTCTAAATTCTCGTTTGCCGCGGAGCGAAACCCCAAAATAATATAATATAAAACCCACGGCAACCTGTCTACCCAATTTGCATCCGTCAGTGGAGGAAATGGACACAACAGCAACACTTCAGTTTATTACCTCCGCCAAGGAGGCAATGCTTTTACTACTGAACCACTAATCCTATCACTATCAGATTGATTGTCATTGATTAATTGTGTGTTTATTGCACTGTCCCTGTCAAATAAACAAATAATCATTGTGAATCCAATTGCTAGTCATATGTTTACATGCTCAAGGAATCTGAAAACGTACACACAAACACTGTATGGGGGGAATTGTGGCGCTTGGCGGAGGTCTGCGCTCTCCGAGTGCTTTTCTAGTTCTTAATAAATTCATATGGCCTTGGGGTGACGGTAAAATTTCTGGCGCAGCGGGCTACCACCGAGAAATGTTACCAGAGGAAACTCTGAAGGTGTCTGTGCCTGCATATTTTTACGTCATATGACTCAAAAACGTACTGTATAACATGCAAAAACTTACAAAATCATATATATATATATATATATATAAGCTATATATAGCTATATAAGCTATATATATATATAGCTATATATATAGCTATATAAGCTATATATATATATATATATATATATATACTGTATATATATATATATATATATATAAGCTCTAATCTCCCCCAAACTGTTAGGGGTTCATTCATTGCCCAAGGGTCACTTCTAATGAAAATTCCTTAAAATTCCATGCAGTCGTCTTTGTATAATCCTGGCAACAGACAGACAACATGGATCACATTAACTCTTTGGTGGAGGTAAAAAAAAAAAAGAGAAAAAAGAACATGTCAAATCCTGCCTGCAAATATAGTATACAGCAGGGAAAATAAGTATTGGACATGTCAACATTTTTCTCATTAAACATATTTCTGATGGAGCCATTGACCTGAGATTTTCACCAGATATCAGGAACAACCCAAGTAATCCATACATACAAAGAAATCACAAAACAAGTGATATTTAATAAAGTGGAATGACACAGGGAATCAGTACTGAACATGCTTGGTGAAATTCATTTTATTATTTGGTAGAAAAGCCTTTGTTGGTAATAACAGCTTCCAGACACCTCCTGTATGGAGAAACTAGGTGCAGGCATTGCTCAGAAGTGATTTTAGCCCATTCTTCCACACAAACTGTCTTCAAATCTTGAAGGTTTCATGGGTGTCTTCTATGAACTCTGATCTTCAGTTCATTCCATAGATTTTCAATTGGATTCAGGTCCGGTGACTGACTGGGCCTTTCTAACAGATTTATTTTCCTTCTCTGGAACCAGTTGAGAGTTTTCTGGGCTGTGTGTTTGGGATCAATGTCTTGCTGAAATGTCCACCCTCATTTCATTTTCAGCATCTTGGTAGATGGCAACAGGTTCTTGTCAAGGATGTCTCTGTACATTTGTCCATTCATCTTTCCTTCAATTATATTAAGTCTGCCTGTACCATGTGCTGAAAAACACCCCTAAACCATAATGCGTCCACCTCCAAACTTCACTGTTGGTATGGTGTTTTGGGGCTGATGTGCAGTGCCATTTCTCCTCCAAACATGCTGTGTGTTGTGGCATCCATAAAGTTCAGTTTTGGTTTCATCTGCCCAGACTGTATTCTCCCAGTATTTTACAGGCTTGTCCAAATGTTGTGCAGCAAACTTTAACCTCTTGCACTCTGTTGTACCGCGGGTGGGCAAGTCTCTGCGTCCCAGAGCGCACGAGGGCGCTCTCGTGCGTTCTAGGACGCACGAGGGCGCTGCCTCCAAGCGCACACTGAAAAAAAAAAAAAAGTTCTTCCACTACAGACACAGCCGCGAACAGATCAGATATGATTGACCTCTCATTCGACTAATAAGAGCCTTGAATTGGGTTTCTGAAACCTTGAAGAACCAATGACTGAAAATCTAGCAAGGACCCGCCTACCAACGCTGTGAATGCAGCAAGCCAATTGAAGCACAGAAGTTTGCGAGCTTTTTTGTGTAAGGCTGGGTGAAGAGAGACTGACTGCAGCAGCAGATGAAAAAAAGGACCTGCAGGAAGAACCCCACAGACCCAGCAGCACGGAGACCATCCACAAGTGCAACCTGTGTGACAGGGACTGCCATTCGCGCATCGGCATGTTCGGCCACAGGCGGTGCTTTTTTTGTTTTTGTCCCAGCAGAGTAGACGTTAGGATTGTCTTCCATGGTCATCATAGACCGACGGAGGCCGACGACGAAGGCTGAGTGACACACACGCGTTCGCCAGTCTATTTTTAATTACTACTGTTATTTGTTTTGAAAAATCGTTCACCAAAAACCGCAATCATGGAAGCGCAAAACTGCAATAATGGAATTATGTTTTGATTGGGTCGTGAGACCAGTGTCGCGTTCGTCTGACAATGAGGAAGAAGTTCGCCAGCTCCGCTTCTGCTGTGAAGAGGTAAGTGTTCTAAGCTAAATTATTCTTTATCCCTGAAAATTGTAATCAAAATGACTTTTGACCGATCGGTAAATTACAGCTGTGCGTCATCGCTGCATGACGGACCGTGGCGCAACGGGCGATGTCCGTCCTCTGTAGCGAGGGGGGGGGGACACCCCCCCCCCCACACGCACACACACAGCCCTGAGTGTCACCTTTCATTAGAGCCCAAGATGAAGCTTCTATATTGAATCATTCAAAAGTTACAGACGTTTTTCCAAACTGTGCCATTTGGCACAATTTGGCACAGTTCAAAAACGCCTGGGAAATACATGAGGAAAAAGCTGTGTAATATATTCATTTTTTGTGGTATTGTTACAAAATTTGGACCTCAGCTGGATAACACTTGGTTCTACATTTCTGTTGCATTTTCCAGCCTGGATCTGAAGCTCTGTGTTATTTGCAAGCATTTGTATCCGAAAAAACACCCAGGCCAAATTTATTTTCTTCAAGTTCACTATGTTTAGATGACTGTCACTCAGTGGCCGGAGCACTTAGAGAGATTATGACTGTTTTGCCAAAAAAATTCAAAGTGTTTTCTTTTAAATGAGACCAACCCCATGAAGATGCTGCAAAGGGTTGAAGAATAGCTTTCGATTTACTTTGGGCACGTTATTTTTTGGCGTTTTTAGGGAAATTGACCGGAGTGCAAGGGGTTAAATGAGCTTCACCATGCTTTTTCTTCTGTAATGGAGTCTTGCGAGGTAAGCTGGCATACAGCCCATGTCGGTTGAGTGCATTTCTTATTGTTTTCTTTGAAATGGCAGTACCTGCTAACTCCAGGTCTCTCTGGAGCTTTCCACGAGTGCTGTTTGGCTCTTGGATAACTCTTCTGATAATTCTTTTGACTCCTCTGTCAGAAATCTTGCAAGGTGCTCCTAGTCGTAGACATTTTATGGTAAAATGATGTTCTTTCCACTTCTGAATGATGGCTCCAACAGTGCTCACTGGAACATTCAGCAGTTTAGAAATGCACCTGTAACCAATGCCATCATTATGTTTTGCAACAATAAGATTGTGAAGGTCTAGAGCAAGGGTGGGCAATCATGTGCCATAGAGGGCCATTTCACTGCAGGTTTTCTGTTCCACCCAGTTTCTTCAGCAGGTGTTTGCGCTCATCAGCTTCAAGGATTGCTAATCACTGAAAACACCTGCTGAAGAGACTGGGTGGAACAGAAAACCTGCAGTGGAATGGCCCTCTCTGCCCACCCCTGGTCTAGAGAGTGCTCTGTGCTTTTACCCATCATGAGTTCTTTGTGGTGTGACAATCTGATATTCACAGTCCTTCTTTAAGGCTATCAGTCAGAACTTAACCATTCATTCATTCATCTTCTTCCACTTAATCCTTTTCGGGTCGCGGGGGGTGGGGGGCTGGAGCCTATCCCAGCATCTTTAGGCGAGAGGCAGGGTACACCCTGGACAGATCGCCAGTCCATCACAGGGCCAATACACAGAGACAGACAACCATTCACTCTCACAGTCATACCTAAGGACAATTTAGAATCCCCAGTTTGATGCTAATTAACCTAACTTGCATGTTTTTGGCATGTGGGAGGAAACCGGAGAAATCCCGGAGTAAACCCACGCAGACACGGGGAGAACATGCAAACTCCACATAGATCACTGTTGGTCGGGGGCTGGGATCGAACCCAGGATCCCCCGGCCATGGGTGAGTTGCTGTGCTGCCGCAGTGCTAACCACTCCTCCACCGCGCCACCAGAACTTAACCAGTTGAAATTAATTTGCACTGATGGGGAATAGGATGTCTTCCTAAATTCTGATGGATTTCAGCTGGTTTCTTGGCTTTTTATGCCTTTTTGCACCTCTTTTTCTCCATGTGTTCAATACTTATTCCCTGTGTCATTCCACTTTATTAAATGTAACTTGTTCTGTGAACACAGTTGCCATGATTTCTTTGTATGTATGGATTACTTGGGTTGTTACTGATATCTGGTGAAAATCTCAGGTCAGTGGCTCCATCAGCAATAACAGTGCATACCCGTGCATGCCCATAGAAACCAAATATAAGCAAGTATTTCTGCATGCACGTAGAAAGCAGGTGTAAGCAAGCATTTTTGCATGCCTGCCATTGAGCTTTGACACGGTTACCATGGCAACAGTAACCATGGTGATGCATGCCTTTGATCTTTGACACGGTTACCATGGCAACAGTAACCATGGTGAATCCTGCCTTTGATCTTTGACGTCACCACTTGTTCAGTGATGCCTGCCTTATATGTTTAATGAGAAAAATATTGACGTGTTATGGTTATGTACTTTGAGTGTGCAACATCCAATTGATGACACTTCTGGGTTATTGCACGTAGTTAATTGGAGGCAGTCTTCTCTCGGTTGGAGATGCTATGACTCAATCAGAGGCAGAAAACCAATCCTATCAACACACACTTGAGGATTTTTTTGACAAATAACCTGATACACAAGCTGCCTTTGTCTCAGATTACTTGCAGTTAGCACTGTTGCCTCATAGCAAGAAGGTTGTGGGTTTGAACCCAAGAGCTGGCCAGCCGTGATTTTTCTATGTGGAGTTTGCATGTTTTCACCGTGTCTGCATGGGTACTCCAGTTTCCTCCCACAGTCCAAAGACATGCACGTTAGGTTAATTGGCATCATCTGGAGATTCTAAAGCTGGATTCATGGTACTTTTCCTCTCTGGGCTGCTGAGGTGCATGTCCACTTTGGACACTGGACAAAGCTAGCACACATGCAGTTGTGTATCAGGGGAAGGGGGGCTGAAAAGTTCATAATGGTCATAGTGGTTTATTTTTCAACCACAGGGATCCAAGTGCTGTAACACCAATGGAAGAAGTGTGTGGACCAAAGGGGAGACTATGTTGAAAAATAAACCACATTTGGTCAAATTTGACCACAATGAACTTTTAAGCCTATGAACTTTTTAGCCCCTCCCCCCATGCTTCACTTTTTTTGTCTACCAGGCCAAGCGGTTGACACATGCACACAACTGTTATTTATAGTTTCACCCCAGCCCTATGGGTAGCACAAATGTGCTACCACGCCAGTTTATTCACCAGCTATAAATGCGAGAGTGACACATTTTTTGTAGCAAATAGTAGTGTGCGATACTGTAAGATTTGGTATTGATCTGATACCAAGTAAATACAGGGCCAGTATCGCCGATACAGCACCAATATTTTTTAATCATTAAGGTGAATGGCATCATAAAATTACTAAATCTTAATGAATTTTCATGACTTTTAAGTGGTTTGTGATTTTTCCTTTGGATTATTAATTAATTAAAACCCAGGACAGAATTTAGGCAAAGTTTAGAGGTAAATACATACAGTATCACTTTCACAGTTAACACAAAAGGGTAATTATATTCAAACAAATCGGAGCCATATTGTATTCAGTATATTTGTTTCAATTCCAGTAAATGTAGTTATTTAAACAAAACATTTCAATGGGATAAATGTATTATACCAAGGTCTTAGCACAAATTATACTTTTTGAGTTGGCTAAAGTAACAAATGACCAGTTGCACTTTGAAAATTAATATTTACTAATGCCGAAGATGACTAAAATACCTGGATATTCTCTGCCATACTAAAAGGCCTCTGCCAATTCTCTCTGCCTCTGGGTCTGTGTCTGTCGGGGCCAGGTGGTGGGGTATTTCGCTCCTCCTCTCTCTGTTTCTGTAGCTCGGCGTTGTCTTTTGGATGATTTTTCATATGCTTGTATAAATTGGTTGTGTTACCAATGTATTTCACAGCCTTTTCACAAGTTGTACAGTTTGCTGTTGTTTCATTTTCGGCCTGGAAATATAGCCACACAACACGGAGCTCCTCTTCCTCTCTGCCATTCTTCTGCTCCATCTCTGTGCTGCATGTGCACGCTGTGATAGCGCATCTCAATAAATAGCATAGAATTATAGAACACTGGCACTCTGGCAGCTGGCAGCTGCTGCTTGCTAGCTTGTTTTTGTGGCGCTGCTGAGTCACGTGATGGTACAAGAGAGAGGAGGTAAAACCGCACGAAGAAAAGGAGCAAAATGTTGCTGAGTGTGCCTGCTCCGTGCTGTGACAGGAGCTGCAACACAGACACAGAGTATCGATCTCGTTACACTGGTATTGATCAATATCAATGCCAATGTTGGTATTGATATTATTGATACTTGGATCGATCCGCCCACCACTAGCAGCAACAACAAAGGCATTGTTTCAAGGAAAGGGAGGACTTATTGTTTTTTTGTGCTCTTCTTCGCTCAAGCTGCTGCTGCTGCAAAACAATGCATGTATGTTTATTCTCATCTTCCTCTTTGTCTTCTTCTTCTACTTTGACTTTTTATGCTGTGTTAGTAGCGCCCCCTCATGAATAAGAGGTTCAATTTTGTGCATGCACAGTCATTGCAGTCAGAAAATTTGGGCTGCATGCGGGCATCCATGGAGGGGCTCTGCGGACGTCCGCAGACTGGAGACGATGTTATTTTCGTCACACAAGCTTCGCGGTCAAGGGGACACAGACAGCGGAGGTGCAGCATGAATCCAGCTTAAATTGTCTTTAGGTGTGAATGTGAGAGGGAATGGTTGTCTGTCTTTCTGTGTTGGCCCTGCGATGGACTGACGATCTGTCCTGGGTGTACCCTGCCTCTTGCCCAGAGATGCTGGGATAGACTCCAGCTGCCCTGTGACCTGAAAAGTATTAAGACATTATTAAAAAGCAGTTAAGAAGTTGAATGAATCTGTGACAAGCATCAAATCAGGCTGTGGTACTCCAATCATTGGCAGGAGGGGGCAAATCAAGCCTAAAACTGAGCCAGAAATCATCGAGTGTGTGGCCAGCCATTTAATCATGAAAATTAAGCAAAGCATCTTTTTGACTTTGAAGCTATCAGTGATCACACTGACCATTACTGATTCCTAAGCTCATAGTCCATCCGCTGTTGTAATACGTGCAGAATGTGTCTTGGTATTGTCTTGCTGAAATGAGCAGGAACGTCCCTAAAAAAGACATTACTTGGATAGCAACACATGTTGCTCCAAGACCTACATGTACCATTCAGCATTAATGGTGCTTTCACAGATGTGTAAGCTACCCATAGGCACTAACACACCCCCATACCATCACAGATGCTGGGTTTTGAACTTAATGCTCACAGCAATCTGGATGGTTGTTTTCCTCCTTAGTTCAGAGGAAACAACTTTCATGATCTCCAAAAACAATTTGAATGTGGACTTGTCAGACCACAGCACACTTTTCCACTTTGCGTCAGTCCGTCCCAGATGAGCTTGGGCCCAGAGCAGCTGGTGACATTTCTGGGTGTTCCTATATGGCTTTCGCTTTGCATGGTAGAGTTTTAACTTGCACTTGTACATGTAGTGAGAAACTGTTAACTCACAGTGGTTTTTAATGTTGGTTTTAATGCAGTGCTGCCTGAGGGATCGGAGGTCTTGGGCATTCACTTTTGGTTTTCGGCCTTGCCGCTTACAGTATCTCATAAAAGTGAGTACACCCCTCACATTTTTGTAAATATTTTATTATATCTTTTCATGGGACAACACTGAAGATATGACACTTTGACACAATGTAAAGTAGTCAGTGTACAGCTTGTATAACAGTGTAAATTTGCTGTCCCTTCAAAATAACTCAACACACAGCCATGAATATCTAAACTGGTGGCAAGAAAAGTGAGTACACCCATAAATGAAAATGTCCAAATTGTGCCCAAAGTGTCAATATTTTGTGTGGCCACCATTATTTTCCAGCACTGCCTTAACTCTCTTGGGCATGGAGTTCACTAGAGCTTCACAGGTTGCCACTGGAATCCTCTTCCACTCCTCCATGATGACATCATGGAGCTGGTGGATGTTAGAGAGCTCGCGCTCCTTCACCTTCTGTTTGAGGATGCCTCACAGATGCTCAGTGGGGTTTCGGTCTGGAGACATGCTTGACCAGTCCATCACCTTTACCCTCAGTTTCTTTAGCAAGGCAGTGGTTGTCTTGGAGGTGCATTTGGGGTCGTTATCAAGTTGGAATACTGCCCTGCAGCCCAGTTTCCGAAGGGAGGGGATCATGCTCTGCTTCAGTGTGTCACAGTACATGTTGGCATTCATGGTTCCCTCAATGAACTGTAGCTCCCCAGTGCTAGCAGCACTCATGCAGCCCCAAACCATGACACTCCCACCACCATGCTTGACTGTAGGCAAGACACACTTGTCTTTGTACTCCTCACCTGGTTGCTGCCACACACGCTTGACAGCATCTGAAGCAAATAAGTTTATGTTGGTCTCATCAGACCACAGGACATGGTTCCAGTAATCCATGTCCTTAGTCTGCTTGTCTTCAGTAAACTGTTTGCAGGCTTTCTTGTGCATCATCTTTAAAAGGGGCTTCCTTCTGGGATGACAGCCAAATCAATTTGATGCAGTGAGCGGAGTATGGGCTGAGCACTGACAGGCTGACCCCTCACCCCTTCCACCTCTGCAGCAATGCTGGCAGCACTCATATGTCTATTTTCAAAAGACAACCTCTGGATATGACGCTGAGCACGTGCACTCAACTTCTTTGGTCAACCATAGCAAGCCCTTTTTTGAGTGGAACCTGTCCTGTTAAACAATTGTATGGTCTTAGCCACTGTGCTTAAGCTCAGTTTCAGGGTGTTGGCAGTCTTCTTATAGCCTAGGCCATCTTTATATAGAGCAACAATTCTTTTTTTCAGATCCTCGGAGAGTTCTTTGCCATGAGGTGCCATGTTGAACTTCCAGTGACCAGTATGAGAGAGTGTGAGAGCGATAACACCAAACTTAACACACCTGGCCCCCATTCACACCTGAGACCTTGTAACACTAATGAGTCACATGACACCGGGGAAGGAAACTGGTTAAATTGACTCAATTTGGACCTTTTCACTGAGGGGTGTACTCACTTTTGTTACCAGCGATTTAGACATAAATGGCTGTGTGTTGAGTTATTTTGAGGGGACAGCAAATTTACACTGTTATACAAGCTGTACACTGACTACATTTTATCAAAGTGTCATAGCTTCAGTATTGTCCCATGAAAAATGATAAAATATTTACAAAAATGTGAGAGATGTACTCACTTTTGTGAGATACTGTATGTGCAGAAATTTCTCCAGATTCTATGAATCTTTTGATAACATTATGGGAAATTCCAAAATTCCTGCAATTGGGATCAATAAAGTACATCTATCTATCTATCTATCTATCTATCTATCTATCTATCTATCTATCTATCTATCCATCCTCAACTTTGCCAGTCTTTTCTTACCCCAGCTTTTCATCCCCTGCTGGTCAGGGTCGAAGAGCCCTTTGGGCAAAGACCCAAGAGGGATTATGTTATGGGTCAGTCCATCCGTCTGTCCCACTTTTGTGAAATCAACTCCTCCTACAGTTTTGGTCCAATTGTTTTGAAACTGGTTCCATGGTTTGAGATACTCTGATTTTTTTTTTTTTTTGTATTTTGTATACTTTATTGATCCCCAGAGGGAAATTCAGGGCATCCACCTGGATGGATTAGCAGCCATAGTACGGCGCCAATCCCTTCACCATTCACACACACATTCACAACTAGGGCCACTTAAGAGTCTCCAATTAACCTAACTTGCATATTTTGGGCTTGTGGGAGGAAAGCCACACAGACACAGGGAGAACATGCAAACTCCACACAGAAGGGTCACCAATGGTCAGGGGGTGGGATCAAACCCACGATGGTCAGGAGTAGAATCGATCCCGTGACCTTCTTACTGTGCTGCCACTGTACTAACCACTGCTCCACTGAGCTGCCCGGTGATGATACGCATATTGCAATTTCACTCTCATGGAATGACTTTGAGATCAAAGGTCAGAGGTCAGATTTTTCCCTAAATCTTCTAAACACAATAACGACTGAAAGAAATGATGTGGGCTTTTCAAATCGATACAGGAGTTGCATTTAATACACATCTTGGATGATTTACACCCTCACCTAACTATGGGTTTGGGGTCAAAGGCCAAAGTTCAAAGTTAACATTGCAGTTGCACTATGGTAGGTTGTCCAAGGTTGTCATAGCCAGGAGTGGCACTGGGGTTAAGCTCCCAGTGCTTATAAAATGCTCCTTATGGCGTGCGTCTCAAAAAGCCTCTGACAGCTAAGTCCAACTCCTAGCCTGCCCGTGTGGTTTAGTTTCTAAGCCCGGCGGAACTGCTTTTACTAATAGGAGAAGGGGCGAGGGCGGACTTCTGGCGCCTTAAAACCAGATGCTTCGGGTAGATGGTGGCCCGTTAACCTGGGAAGGTAGCCCATCTAGGGGAAGGTAAACCCTGATTTCAAACCTCCGCTGCCTTGTGGCATACCCGGTCACGGGAAAGGCTTCGGGAGTCAACCCTGAGGAAAAATCCGGAGTCGGAGTCCCTAAGGCAGTTCTCTGTTGTGCTCAACATCGTTCTGGCAGCTCCTGCAACAGCACTGGTGCCAAACTGTAGCAGCTCTGCTGTTCCTTTGGATTCATCAGTAACGTGGAGAGGGGGGACATGCTGTATGGGCAACATCTTGTCTTCCATATCTTCCTGCCCAGGCTTGAATCCTACCAACGCCCAACACTGGAAGGTAGAACACCGGATCACTGGAGAGGACACTCCAGCTTCGCCTTCGGCGTAGACAAAACACGGGGAATGACAGTTATCAGTTATAAGCCACCGCTCAACTGGTGTAGAGCGTGGCGCCAGGGGTTGTTCCCGCTGGTGGGAGGGATCATTTGATCTCACTGGACAGCTACCGCCCGCCTCAAGCTGGGCAGCCCCCAGCCAATAAGGTGTTGTGAGATGAGATGAGATGAGATTCAACTTTATTGTCATTACACATGTATGAATACAAGGTAACGAAACGTGACTTGGCATTTGGGCACGCTCTGCAGAGCGCATCCAAGGCCGGGGCAGCCGCTAGGCGCCAGTCACAGTTGTCCCGCCACAGCCTGCTTTCCTCATTGAGTGCATGGGGATGAGGTGAAGTCCGAATAGCAGGCTGAGAACCTTCGCACCAGGCAAGACAACAAAACAAAAGAGACCAACTCTAAAACTGAGAACTTGGAACGTCCGCACTATGATGGCAGGACTAGCTGCTAACCTCAAGGACATCAGCGACACCAGGAAGACTGCCGTCATCAATAATGAGCTGAAGAGACTGGGAGTGGATATCGCCACTCTCCAGGAAACATGGTTGGCTGACGCAGGCATGCTGAGAGAGAAGGACTACACGTTCTACTGGCAGGGAAAGGGCAGCGACGAACACAGGGAACACGGAGTGGGCTTTGCAGTGAAGAACTCCTTGCTGAAGATGGTGGAACCGGGCAGCAATGGCTCTGCACGACTCCTCACCCTCCGTCTTAACACCACTCAAGGCCCAGTCACCCTCATCAGTGTGTATGCCCCAACACTGACAGCCACACCAGAGGCAAAAGACGAGTTCTACGAGAATCTCACAACAACTGTCAGGATCATCCCCAACTCTGAACAACTCATTCTCCTTGGAGACTTCAATGCCAGAGTGGGTGCTGACCACAACTCCTGGCCCTCCTGTCTTGGACCATTTGGCGTGGGCAGAATGAACGACAATGGACAGCGGCTGCTTGAGTTCTGCACACATCATGATCTGTGTATCACAAACTCGTTCTTCAAGACCAAGCCCCAACACAAGGTTTCCTGGCGACATCTGCGCTCAAAGCACTGGCACCAGCTGGACTTGATCCTGACCAGGCGCACCTCACTGAAGAATGTGCTAATCACCCGCTCATTTCAGAGTGCAGATTGCGACACAGACCATTCATTGGTGTGTTGCAAGGTCAAGCTGCAGCTGAAGAAATTCCACCGCACCAGACAGCCTGGAAAGGCACGGATTGACACCAGCAAGATGGCCCAACCAGAACTTGTCGAGCAGTTTGCCTCCACCTTTGTGAAGGAACTTGGTGAACCACAAGAAGGAGAGGCCGCAAAGCAGAATTGGGAAAAACTGCGAAACATCATCCACCGCATAGCCTTGGCTATCTTTGGGAGGAAGACCTCAAAGTCACAGGACTGGTTTGATACCAAGTCGACCGTGATGACCCCCGCCATTGAAGCCAAGCGCTCAGCACTTGCCGAGTACAAGAAGTGCCCAAACGAGAAGAATCTCCAGATCCTCAGGGCTGCGAGAAGCAAAGTTGAGCAGAGTGCTCGGCGCTGCGCCAATGAGTACTGGACTCAGCTCAGCCAAGACATTCAAACCGCTGCCAAAACAGGGAACATCCATGGTATGTTTTTAGATTAGATTAGATTTGTTTATTTGACAGGGACAGTGCAATAAACATAGACAGTTAATCAATGACAATCAATCTGATGTGTTGCACAAAGAGTGTATAGCTATTAGCTAATTTGCAGCTCTTGTCCCTGGATGGGCTTTAGAAAGGAGAAACAAGTAAAAAGAAAAAAAGGAAGGAAAAGATAAAAAAAAAAAATGAAAACAGAATAAACAATAACCACATACCATCCATCCATCTTCTACCGCTTTTCCGGAGGTCCGGGTCGCGGAGGCAGCAGTTCAAGCAGAGAAGCCCAGACTTCCCTCTCCCCAGCCACCTGCTCCAGGTCTTCAGAGGGGATACCAAGGCGTTCCCAGACCAGCTGGGAGACATAGTCTCTCCACCGAGTCCTGGGTCTGCCCCGGGGTCTCCTCCCAGTGGGACGTGCCTGAAACACCTCAAGTGGGAGGCGTCCAGGAGGCATCCTAATCAGATGCCCATACCACCTCAACTGACTCCTTTCAATGTGGAGGAGCAGCGGTTCTACTCTGAGCCTCTCCCGGATGACTGAGCTCCTCACCCTATCTCTGAGGGTGAGTCCAGCAATCCTACGGAGAAAGCTCATTTCAGCCGCTTGTATCCGCGATCTCTTTCTTTCGGTCATTACCCAAAGCTCGTGACCATAGGTGAGAGTAGGAACATAGATTGACTGGTAAATCGACAGCTTTGCCTTAGAACTAAGCTCCCTCTTCACCACAACAGACCGGTACAACGTCCACATCACTGCAGATGCTGCTTCAATCCGTCTGTCGATCTCTCGCTCCATTTTCCCCTCACTCATGAACAAGACCCCAAGATACTTAAACTCCTCCACTTGGGGCAGGAGCCTGTCCCCAACCCGGAGAGGACAATCCACCTTTTTCCGGCTGAGGACCATAGACTCGGACTCGGAGGTGCTGATTCTCATCCCAGCCGCTTCACACTCAGCGGTAAACTGTCCCAGCAAGAGCTGTAGGTCATTGCTGGATGAAGCCAACAGAACAACATCATCTGCAAACAACAGAGATGAGATCCTGTGGTCACCAAGCATGACACCCTCCATTCCCTGGCTGTGCCTAGAAATCCTGTCCATAAAAATTATGAACAGGATCGGTGACAAAGGGCAGCCCTGGCGGAGTCCAACTCTCACTGGGAATGACTCCGACCGAGTGTTGGCAATACGAACCAAACTCTCACAACGGTCGTACAGAGACCGAATAGCTCGTAAAAACAAGCCCGATACCCCATACTCCCGAAGCACCCCCCCACAAAAATCCACGAGGGACGCGGTCAAATGCCTTCTCCAAGTCCACAAAACACATGTAAACTGGTTGGGCAAACTCCCACGAACCCTCAAGAATTCTCGAGAGGGTAAAGAGCTGGTCCGATGTGCCACGGCCAGGACGAAAACCACATTGCTCCTCCTGAATCCGAGGTTCGACCAACGGCCGGACTCTCCTCTCCAGTACCTTGGCATAGACCTTCCCAGGGAGGCTGAGGAGTGTGATCCCTCTAAAGTTTGAGCACACCCTCCGGTCCCCTTTTTTGAAGAGAGGAACCACCACCCCGGTTTGCCATGCCAAAGGCACTGCCCCCGACCTCCACACAATGTTGCAGAGGCGTGTCAACCATGACAACCCAACAACATCCAGGGCCTTGAGGTACTCAGGGCGAATCTCGTCCACCCCCGGGGCCCGGCCACCAAGGAGATTTTTAACCACCTTGGCGACCTCAGCCCCTGTGATAGGCGAGTCATCCCCCTCGTCCCCAAACCCTGCTTCCTCTGTGGAAGGCGTATCAGTGGGATTGAGGAGATCCTCGAAGTATTCCTTCCACCGCCCGACGATATCCCCAGTTGAAGTCAACAGTGTCCCATCCGCACCATACACAGTGTGGACGGGGAGCTGCTTTCCCCTCCTGAGCCGCCGAACAGTTTGCCAGAATCTCTTTGAAGCCGACCGAAAGTCTCGTTCCATGGCCTCACCGAACTCCTCCCATACCCGGGTTTTTGCTTCAGCAACCACCCGAGCTGCACTCCGCTTGGCCTGCCGGTACACCTCAGCTGCTTCGGGAGTCCCACAAGCCAACCAAGCTTGATAGGACTCCTTCTTCAGCTTAATGGCCCCCCTCACCACTGGTGTCCACCACTTGGTTCGGGGGTTGCCACCATGAGATGCACCGACCACCTTGCGGCCGCAGCTCTGGGCCGCCGCTTCACAATAGAGGTGGAGAACATGGCCCATTCAGACTCCATGTCTCCAGACTCCCTCGGAATGTGGTTGAAGTTCTTCCAGAGGTGGGAGTTGAAGACCTCCCGGACAGGGGCCTCAGCCAGACGCTCCCAGCACACCCTCACTATACATTTGGTATTGGCGGACTGATCCCAAGCTTTCTAAACTGGCTTTTGGTACGTGGAATAACCACATACATCAATGCAAAAAAGATTATAAATACAATATGTACGACAGCATCAAGAAAGCACTTGGTCCGGCTCAGAGCAAGACGGCCCCCCTCAAATCTTCCACTGGGGAGATGATCACAGAAAAGAACAAGCAAATGGAGAGATGGGTGGAGCACTACTCCGACCTCTACTCCAGACAGAACACCGTGACACCGTCAGCCCTTGATGCCATCGATTGCCTGCCATCCATGGATGAACTTGATACCGAGCCAACCATCGACGAACTCAGCAAGGCCATTGATAGCTTGGCTGCTGGCAAGGCACCTGGCAATGACGGCATACCCCCCAACCTGATCAAGCACTGCAAGACCGCCCTACTGCTGCCATTGCATGACGTCCTCTGCCAGTGCTGGAAGGAAGGTGCTGTACTACAGGACATGAGGGACACCAAGATCATCACCCTCTACAAAAATAAAGGGGAGAGAAGCGATTGCAACAACTACAGGGGCATCTTCCTCCTCAGCATTGTTGGCAAAGTCTACGCACGAGTTGTCCTCATTCGTCTACAGAAGCTTGCTGAACGTGTCTACCCCGAGTCTCAGTGTGGTTTCCGCGCTGGGCGATCGACAGTGGACATGATATTCTCCATCCGCCAACTCCAGGAGAAGTGCAGAGAACAGAACATGCCCCTGTACGTCGCCTTCATCGACCTCACCAAAGTGTTCGATCTGGTCAGCAGAGAGGGCCTTTTCAAAATCCTGCCAAAGATAGGATGCCCACCAAAGTTGCAAAGCCTCATCGAATCGTTTCACACCAACATGCAGGGGATGGTGCAGTACGACGGCAATGTCTCAGAGCCATTCAGTATACACAGCGGAGTGAAACAGGGCTGTGTACTTGCGCTAACCCTCTTTGGGATTTTCTTTGCTCTGCTCCTGAGGCATGCCTTCAGCACAGCAACAGAGGGAATCTACCTGCATACAAGATCTGATGGCAGGCTTTTCAACCTCGCCCGCCTGAAAGCCAGAACCAAAGTACGTGAGGCTCTAATCAGAGATATGTTGTTCGCAGACGACGCTGCAGTCGCGACCCACACACAGCAGGAGCTTCAGACCCTGATGGACCGCCTCTCCCAGGCATGCATGGACTTCGGGCTTACCATCAGCCTGAAGAAGACTAACGTCTTGGCGCAAGGCACGGAAGCACCACCAACCATCACCATCGACAACTACGAGCTGGCGGTCGTAAATCAGTTCACGTACTTGGGGTCCACGATCAGCAGCAACCTCTCCCTTGATACAGAGATCGACAAGAGGATTGGAAAATCAGCCTCCACACTCGCTCGCCTCACCACACGAGTGTGGGAGAATCCCAAACTCCCTGTCAAGACGAAGATGGCAGTGTACAACGCCTGCGTCATCAGCACACTGCTCTATGGGAGTGAGACGTGGACAACATACGCCCAGCAGGAAAAGAGACTGAATTCCTTCTACTTGCGTTGCATTCGCCACATCCTGGACATATCCTGACAGGACAAAGTGCCCAACACAGAAGTCCTGTCCCGCACCGGCCTTCCCTCCATGTTCACTCTACTCAGGCAGCGCAGGCTCCGCTGGCTAAGCCATGTTCACCGTATGGAGGATGGCAGAATCCCCAAAGACGTCCTCTACGGAGAACTGGCGACTGGCAGGAGAGACGCTGGCCGCCCACTGCTGCGCTTCAGAGACGTCTGCAAGAGAGACATGAAGGCCCTGGAGATCAACACAGAGTGCTGGGAGGACCTCGCAACGGACCACTCCAAATGGAGAGGCACCCTGACCAGACAGCTCAAGGCAGGTGAAGAGAAACTGACTGCTGCAGCAGATGAAAAAAGGACCCGCAGGAAGAACCGCCACAGACCCAGCAGCACGGAGACCATCCACAAGTGCGACCTGTGTGACAGGGACTGCCATTCGCACATCGGCCTGTTCAGCCACAGGCGGTGCTGTTCCAGCAGAGTAGACATCTAGGATTCTCTTCCATGGTCATCATAGACCGACGGAGGCCGACGATGCACTATGGTAAATGGCAAATGCTACATTTACTATTACTATAAAATGAGTAAAGCTAGGGCCACCAAACCTAGTATATGGGTTCACCTTGGAATCCTGACCTCTAACTATGGATTTTGAAGTTAAAGTCAAGGTTATCGTTCCTTATGCCTTATTACTGTACAATGAGTAAAGCTAGGGCCACCAAACCTGACATAGGTTCACCCTGTGACCTTGAAGTGTGACTGTGATTTTGGAATCGCAAGGTCAAAGGTCAACATCAGAATGACTTATAAACTACGTATATCTCAACAACAAAGAAAGCTAGAGTCACCAAACTTGCTACACAGGTTCTCCTTGGGATCCTCACCTCTGACTCTGGGTTTGAGGTCAAAAGGTCAAAGGTCAAGGTTAGCATTTCTTATGCCTTATTACTGTTCAACAAGTAAAGCTAGGGCCACCAAACTTGGTACACAGGTTCACCCTGTGACCCTGAAGCATGACTGTGGTTTTGGGATCACGAGGTCAAAGGTCAACATCAAAATGCATTAAAAAGTATATCTCAACAACAAAGAAAGCTAGGGTCACCAAACCTGGTACACAGTTTCACTCTGAAACCATACCCTCTGACTACAGGTTTGGGGTCAAAAGGTGAAAGGTCAAGGCTGGCACTCCCTATGCTCTCCTGCTATAGAATGTGTAAAGCTCTCTAGGGTCACCATACTTGCTACACGGGATCACCTCGGGATCCTGCCCTACAACTATGGGTTGTATACTTTGTTGTATATTTGTGGATGATGGGCTTATCATAATTTGATTCTGCCACAGTAATTATATTGAAAAGTTGAAAACTGCTGTCTTTCAGTAAATACTGAGATCATCAAAGAAAATGGAGATGAGGGATATTGCACTCGCCTCAGAGTGCTCTTGTTTGGAATGTGTTGCAGGCATCAAATTCAAGATGAGTGAATATTTGCAACAAAACAATGAAGTTCATCAGTCAGAACATTAAATATCTTGTTTTTTTAGTGTATTCAATTTAATATAGGTTGATTTTTTTTTTTTTTTGTATTTTGGTTTTACATTACATCTTACACAATGCCCCAGCTTCATTGGAATTGGGGTTGTACAGTCTATATTCGAAACCAGCACCTGTCATTAAGCATATATGGTTGCAGATCAAAGGACACTATTGAAACACCTGGCTGCAGGTATTTTCCCAAAGCTTCTATGGTATCCTGGGGGATGATTAAAGAGTGCTGAAGCTGATATACTGTACAGCACCATTTGAAAAGAATCCAATTTAAAAACCAAAGTCAGGATGTCTCAAGTCAGGAATGAGTTCATACCAAGGCATTTCTTGTCACACTATCAGCCATATAACATAAGCAGTTTTAAACGACCACTGTGACATTTTCAATTTTTGCCGAGCATGCCATCGCACCAGACAGCTGTCACATTACTAGACATGTTATTCCAGAATGGCACTTGTCTGAAATGGTGTGTAAGACTTGTCTAAATTTAATAGCTTGCCTTTTGGGGGAGCTCAAACAAGTGTGACAAGTATACTTAAGATTTTAAAACTGTTTTGATTAATCATATAATAATCTCCTTTTGCTCTATTTTCTACCTATTGACATGTTCTCCTATCCATTTTTTCAGTCTTGCATGTTTATTGGGTTGTGGGACCAAAGGCAAAAAAAAAAAAAAACAAAAAACAAAAAAAACAACGAGCAAACTCTAAGCAAATTTCCACTCCAAGAGCTTGGTCATCGTGTCTCTTTGAAGGGGAAAGAATGTCATCTTTTACAGCTCCCACAGGGATGCTTCGAGCAATTTATACCCACACATGCGCACATTAATAGCAATAATCTTATTTACAGAAACATCTCACAGGCACAGTTAACATTTCATGCACACTACATTACGCAGTTGATATTGCATTTAAAAGGACAAAATGGCATGTAGTCATCCCTTAGGCATGCAGACACCATTCCCTCCCTGTAATGTTTCAGTGACTGTTGGAGCCAGCCATTCATTTGTTCCTGCAGGTCAGCTAAATCACCAAACAGATAATACATAACACTGGCTGCTCTTTTATGTGTCAGGGGGAATATTGAAGGAGCACCGTGACATTTTAAAACCTGCAGTTGGTGCCAAGACAACAACTTCCTAGAAGTGACCAAAGTCACGGTACTCCTTTCAGTGGAAGAATAGATTTTCTTTAAAAGAGATGATAAAAGATGGATGGGGATGAGAGATGCCACTGAGGTCTAGTATTGTCTCCTCTCTCTAAAAGGGAAGTCGTGCTGGATTTTATTTTAGAATTTATTCTATTTCCATCTCAGTTTTTTGTTAGTCATGAATAGTTTCTACGTCTTTTTTTCTGTTGCATTGTTGCATGGATCACACTTTCTCACATGTCCCTGAACAATCTGTCTTCATTTTCTCACACACAGATCATTCACACCACTGAAGTATGCACTGTTACACACAGATGTGCACGTGAGCCTCCCTCAGCAAGGGTCATTTAGGGAGTGTCCTACTTTTTTATTTAATTCTGGGGGGGGGGGGAGTGAGGAAAATACAAGTGGTGCTGGTTATCACATAAGACATGTAGTCAGAGAGAAAAAAAGACTCTTAACTCAACTCCTGTTGAAATATAAAATGGAATAGCATTGATGGACACACTTTATTAGGTTGTGAAATAAGGATGAGGAGGTGAAGATTCTCTCTGTGCAGTGTTGCAAAAATGAGAAGAGGCAATATCTTTCCTCGTATAGACAAAAATTAATGAATCATTACAGTATTATAGAAACTTGGAAAGACAGTCTATACATGATATATATCTCCAAATATCATTCAGGAGGGATATTAAGAGTAGAAAACAATGTTGTTTATGATTTAGTTTATGGTCAAAGATTTGTTTTTTTATTGCCAAGAAAAGGCTATATATTGTGATGCCAGTCAAGCACCTCTCAGTACCTCTAATTAAATTAAATGTAACAGACTTGAGCTGAATAGAATTGAAAGGAACAGAAGCACAGTCAGAGAGAAACAAAGAGTTGATGTATTATCTTAGTTCAGCAGTCTCTGATGCACTTGCAGACTCCCTTTTTACTCTCTATTGCATTGCTGTAACATTTTCCATGCTGCACTAGCCCAAATGAATTTGTCCAGTTCCATATCAGTGGCTTGGCTCAGTGTGCAGCCTAGGTGTCTCCAAGCACACACACCAATCTCTCACTCTTTTTCAGCAAACCAATCTCTCCCTTTGTCTGTCAAATTCTCTCTCCTCTGTTTCCTTTTGCTTCTACACTAAGTTCATCTCTAACCTCTCTTTCTGTCTTTTTGTAAAAGTTTCACTGCATGTTTTTCAGTGGACATATTTTCATCTAGATATACAGTAACTGCCTTAAAATTGAGGATTTGATTATTGTCTTAAATTGGACAAACTTGTCCAAGCTGTGTAGTATTTATGGTGAAATAATTACTAGGGCTGGCAAAGTTACATATTAGTAATGAGTATTTAGTAATAAATTGAAATTAACACATTTTTTTATTGATTAACCAGCACATTTTCTGTGATTGTGAAGTTGTCATTTCATGATCATTTATTTAAAAATACACCAAAGTTAAAAGCATTGTTAATCGCCAGAACTGTTGTAAAATATGGAGTTTCAAAATTAACCTTTAAAGCAGAAAAAACACATTCATGACCATAAAAAAATATTTCTTGTTTGCTCATTTTAAGTCCTGAGCCTCCAAAAGGCAAATGGGATATTGTTGTCCCCCTGCCAGGCAGCGTCAACAACAGCAGCATTAACACCTACCTTGTAAACACAATAACTAGAGCTAGATACGATGTAATACGATGGCTTTTCAAATTGATACCATAGATGTATCTGTGAAAAATCTTGGACGTGTTTGAATTTGGGTAATTTTGATCTTGATGTCAAGGTCAGATCATACAGTAACTCTTGTAAGCGTGATAATTCGAGAAGGAAATGAGGGAGGCTTTTGATACAGATACTATAGTTGTATCTTTGGGGAATCTCAGACATGTTTGAATTTGAGCTCAATTCAGAGGTCAAATTTTTCATAACTCTTTGGGTTACTGTAGTTGTATCTTTAGTTATAGTTGTATCTTTGGGAAATTTCAGACAAGTTCAAATTTTGGTTACGTTGAACTCAAGGTCAAGGTCAAAGGTCCATCCATCCATCCATCTTCTACCACTTTTCTGGAGGTCCGGGTTGTGGAGGCAGCAGTTCAAGCAGAGAAGCCCAGACTTCCCTCTCTCCAGCCACCTGTTCCAGCTCTTCAGAGAGGATGCCAAGGCATTCCCAGACCAGCCGGGAGACGTAGTCTCTCCAGTGAGTCCTGGGTCTGCCCCGGAGTCTCCTCCCAGAGGGACGTGCCCGAAACACCTCAAGTAGGAGGCGTCCAGGAGGCATCCCGATCAAATGCCGAAACCACTTCAACTGGCTCCTTTCAATGTGGAGGAGCAGCGGTTCTACTCTCAGTCTCTCTTGGATGACTGAGCTCCTCACCCTATCTCTAAGGGTGAGTCCAGCAATTCTATGGAGAAAGCTCGTTTCAGCCACTTGTATCCACGATCTCATTCTTTTGGTCATTAGCCAAAGATCATGACCATAGGTGAGGGTAGGAACGTAGATTGACCAGTAAATCAACAGTTTTGACTTAGAGCTCAGCTCCCTCTTCACCACGATAGACCGGTACAGCGTCCGCATCACTGCAGATGCTGCTCCGATCCATCTGTCAATCTCTCACTCCATTCTCCCCTCACTTGTGAATAAGACCCCAAGATACTTAAACTCCTCCACTTGGGGCAGGAACTTGTCCCCACCCCGGAGAGGACAATCCACGTTTTTTCCGGCTGAGGACAATGGACTGAGACTTGGAGGTGTTGATTCTCATCCCAGCCGCTTCACACTCAGCAGCAAACTGTCCCACCAAGACCTGTAGGTTATTGCTGGATGAAGCCAACAGGACAACATCATCTGCAAACAGCATAAATGAGATTGTGTGGTCACCAAGCATGACATCCTCCATTCCATGGCTGCGCCTAGAAATCCTGTGTATAAAAATTATGAGCAAGATCGATGACAAAGGACAGCCCTGGCAGAGTCCAACTCTCACTGGGAATGAGTCCAACCGAGTGTTGGTAATACGAACCAAACTCTCACAATAGTCGTATAGAGACCGGATAGCTTGTAACAACAAGCCCTATACCTCATATTCCCAAAGCACCCCCCCCACCACCACCACAAAAAAACCCACGAGGGACATGGTCGAATGCCTTCTCCAAGTCCACAAAACATATGTCGACTGGTTGGGCAAACTCCCATGAACCCTTGAGGATTCTCAAGAGGGTAAAGAGCTGGTCCGATGTGCCCCGGCCAAGAAGAAAACCACACTGCTCCTTCTGAATCCAAGGTTTGACCAACGACCGGACTCTCCTCTCCAGTACTGTAGTATAGACCTTCCCAGGGAGACTGAGGAGTGTGATCTCTCTACAGTTGGAACACACCCTCTGGTCCCCCTTCTTGAAGAGAGAAACCACCACCCCGGTTTGCCATGCCAAAGGCACTGTCCCCAACCTCCACACAATTTTGCAGAGGCATATCAACTATGACAGCCCTACAGTATCCGGGGCCTTGAGGTACTCGGGGCGAATCTCATCCAGCCCCATGGCCCGGCCACTGAGGAGTTTTTTAACTACTTTAGCGACCTCAGCCCTGTGATGGAAGAGTTGTCCCGCTTGTCCACAAGCCCTGCTTTCTCTGTGGAAGGTGTATCAGTGGGATTGAGGAGATCCTCGGAGTATTCCTTCCACCACCTGACAATACCCCCAGTCGAAGTCAGCAGTGCCCCATCCACACCATACACAGTGTGGACAGGGAGCTGCTTTCCCCCTGAGTCACCGGAGAGTTTGCCAGAATCTCTTTGAGGGCGACCGAAAGTCTTGTTCCATGGCTTCACTGAACTCCTCCCACACCCAAGTTTTTACTTCAGCAACCACCCGAGCTGCACTCTGCTCTGCCTGCTTGTACACCTCAGCTGCTTCGGGAGTCCCACAACCCAACAAAGCTCAATATGACTCCTTCTTCAGTTTAATGGCCTCCCTCACCACTGGTGTCCACCACTTGGTTCGGGGGTTGCCACCACAAGATGCACCAACGACCTTGCGGCCGCAGCTCTGGACAGCTGCTTCAACAATGGAGGTGGAGCTCATGGCCCATTCAGACTCAGTGTCTCCAGACTCCCTCGGAATGTGGTCGAAGTTCTTCCGGAAGTGGGAGCTGAAGACCTCCCGGACAGGGGCCTCAGCCAAACGTTCCCAGCATACCCTCACTATACATTTAGGTCTACCGGGTCTGAGTGGCATCCGCCCCTGCCATCGAATCCAACTCACTACCAGGTGGTGATCAGTTGACAGCTCTGCACTTCTCTTTACCCGAGTGTCCAAGATTATAAACATGATAACTCCGAAAGAAAATTATGTAACTGTTTCATATTGATATCATAGTTTTATCTTTGAAAAATCTGGAATGAGTTTGAATTTTGTCAGCCTTGAGCTCACGTCAAGTTGAGAGGTCAACTCTCCAAAAACCTTGTACATATGGAAACTGTTAAATGAAATGACTTCAGCTTTTCATATTGATACCATCATTGTATAACTCTTGGATGATTTCGATTTCAGGTAACTTTGGAAAAAAAATTCAGCCAGCCAGTGATCTTAATGCCAGCAGACTGAGGAATACTACTGGCAGACGCCAGTATTTTTGTTTGTTACTTTTTTTTTTTTCCACAATATCTTTATTGAACCTTTTTTTTTTTAACAAACATGATACAAACAATCAAACACTAACACTAAAGTACTACAAAAAAAAAAAAATGCACTAAAAACACCAACAACCACCAACAAAATCAAATCTTCAACAATGCTCCTCTGTTTAGTCTAGACAATCCAATACATAAGTATACATATTATGTTCACCAGTTTGGAATTTACAAGGTCCACACACATCATTCACCTTCTTCTTCAAGAGTTATGTTTAAATTTTTTACATAATCAATAAAAGGTCTCCATATATTCTCAAACACAATTTCCTTTGATTTTAGTATATATGTTATTCTTTCTAATGGAAGGTTTGTTAACATCTGTCTTAACCACTGAGTCACATCTGGTCTATGAGTCTTTTTCCATAATAGTGCAATACATTTTTTGGCATTAAGCAAACTGAGGTCTATGAATGTTCTTTCACTTTTATTAAAATTATGCTTTTCTGGGTACAGACCCAACAAAAACAGTTTAGGATTCAATATGATTTGTTTTGAGATTATTTTTTCAATTGTTACCCTCACCTCTTCCCAAAACATTCTTATTAATCTACATTCCCATAAACAATGAAATAGGGTTCCTTTACTTTCCATGCATTTTGTGCATGTATCTGGTATATTTTTGTTATATCTATTTAACTCCTCCGGTGTAACATACATCCGCATTAACCATTTGAAATGTATCAATTTAAGGCATGCATTTATTGATTTGGTTTGAGCTTCTGTACAAGCCAATTCCTATTGTTCCTCTGAAATTTCAATTTGCAGATCTTCTTTCCAGTAGTTTAATCTTTTCTGTGAATTTTCACTTGAAGATAGTGTCAATGAGTTATAAAACTCTGAAATAATACCCTTTCTTTTACTATCTTTCATCATCATTTTTTCCAAGGATGAATAAATAGGTCGAGTGAGAGCTTTATTTTGATTTGATCGAATAAAGTTTCTAAGTTGAAGATATTTAAAAAAATGTGTTCTATTGAGATTAAATTTGATCCTCAGCTCTTCAAAAGACATTATGTTGTCTGCACATGGCAAATATAAATCCTGAATCTTTTGTATCCCTTTTAAATTCCATACTTTAAATACAGCGTCCGCTCTCCCTGGTTTAAAATATTGATTACCCCATATTGGACTAAATTGTGACAATAACTGTGGTTCTTTTAAATAGTTTTTAGCTTCACACCATATTTTGATCATATGCTTTACAAATGGATTTTTAACTTGTTTTTGTAATTTTTTTGCCGAATCTGAGTATATGAATATGGGAAGAGGTAAAGGTAAATTGTATGATTCCATTTCAGTCCAGTGAGGGAGATCATTTGATGAAAAATAATATGTCATAGACCTCAGTTGTGCCGACCAATAATACAACATAAAATTTGGACATTTCAGACCTCCACGATCAAATGGTAAATATAATAAAGACAAACGTAATCTAGCCCTCCTGTTGTTCCATATAAATTCCACTAACTTTTTTTTTATTCTTGAGAATAGATCTAAAGGTGGTGATAAGGGAATGTATTGAAATAAATAAAGTATTTTAGGTAAAATATTACTTTTAAGTATATTGATTCTCCCGATCATCGACATTGGTAGTGACATCCATCTCTGAGTTAACTCACTGATATCTGACATTAAGGCTTCATAGTTGACACTGGCGACTGATTCTAGCTTAGGCATAATTTGGATTCCTAAATATTTAAACTGATTCACAACATTGAATTGATTTACCTCAGGGGCTGGGTAATTTCTCTGGGTCTCATTTAGCATTAATATTGAAGATTTAGTTTTATTTATTTTATATCCTGATATTTCCCCAAAATTCTTTATTAAATTCAACAAGGTTGGAATTGATTTTTTTAGATTCGACATAAACAAAATTATATCATCGGCGTACAGGGAGATTTTATGTTCTGTTGGTCCAACTTTAATTCCATATATTTGTGAATGTAAACGTATCGCTATCGCTAAAGGTTCAATTGCCATAGTAAACAGTAAAGGTGAAAGTGGACAGCCTTGTCGACATCCTCTATTGATTTTTATTGGTTTTGAAATATTGTTATTTGTTAGGATTTCTGCTGTAGCATTATTGTATATTATTTGAACCCATTTTATGAAATTATTTCCAAGTCCAAACCTTTGTAGGACTTCAAAAAGAAAGGGCCATTCAACTCTATCAAAGGCCTTTTCGGCGTCCAATGATAGGAGAGCTGTATCCGGTGCTTCTTTATTAAAATAAATAATATTAAATAGTCTTCTTACATTATGGAAGCCTTGTCTACCCTTTATAAAGCCATTCTGATCTCGATTAATAATATTTGGTAAAATTTCTTGTATTCGTCTTGCTAAAATTTTACAGATTATCTTAAGGTCGGCGTTTAATAGGCTTATTGGTCTCATATTTTCACATTTATTAGAGGGCTTACCTGGTTTTGGCAGCAGTATAATTAAGGCATTATTTATGTATGATGGTAAATTATTATTTTGAAATGCTTCTAAAACCATTTCCAAAAAAGGTTTTATTAATTTATTCTTAAATTTTTTATAAAGGTCAACTGGAAGACCATCTGGTCCTGCACTTTTTCCTGATTTCATATTATCAATGGCTAGCCCAACTTCTTCTTGACTAATTTTAGACTCCAATATCTCCCTGTTTTCATTTGGAATACACGGTATAGATAGTTCGTTCAAAAACCCATTTAGTTTTGTTAAATCAGGTTCATTTTTGGTATCATATAATTTTTCATAGTAATCTCTAAAGGCTCTATTAATTTCTAAAGGATCTATAACTACCTGTCCATTACTTATAATACTGGTAATTGGTGTTTTAATTTCCAATTGTTTAATCTGCCATGCTAATAATTTTCCTGATTTTTCACCTTGTTCATAAAAAGATTGTTTCAATCTTAGAAGACTCGAGGCAGCTCTATTCGCTGATTTTTTGTCGTATTCAGCTCTCAAAATCAGTAATTCATTCTCCAACCTTGGGTCACTTCCTGCATACACTTTTTCCTGAAGATTTTTTATTTTATGTTCCAATTTAGCTCTCTCCTCTCGAGTCTTCTTAGATTTTGATCCTGTATAACTAATAATATGTCCCCTAATAAAAGCTTTGAAAGCCTCCCACTTTACACATGCTGATGTTTGTGTAGTATTGATGTCAAAGAACTCGTCTATCTGTTTTTCTATATACTTGACAAATTCCTCATCCTGAAGCCATTTATGCTGAAATTGCCATCTACCTGATTCCTTTGTCAATTTTTTATCTACATATATTAGACAACAGGGTGCATGATCAGAGATCACGATGTTATCATAAAAGCAGTTTTGAATCTTGGACCTTAATTCTGTGGAAATCAAAAAATAATCAATACGTGAGAATGTCTTGTAGGTACTGGAATAACAAGAATAGGCTTTAACTTGTGGTTTCATTTCTCTCCATATATCTAACAATCTCAATTCTTTCATAAAATGATTAATAGTCATCCTACATCCAATGTGCGTACAATCCAGTCCTGTTGATCTATCCACACCTGGATTCAATGTACAATTAAAATCCCCTGCTATTATATGTTGCCCTGTAAGTGATGATAAGATGAGAAATAAATTAGCAAAGAACTTCTGATCATCTATATTGGGACCATATAAGTTCACAAGATTTATATTTTCTAATAGCAAAGAACCTTGAATGATTACATATCTTCCAAATTTGTCTCCAATTACATTTTTCACTTGAAAAGGAACTGATTTATGTATGAGAGTCATAACTCCCCTGGCTCGGGATGAAAATGAAGAGGTGAATACACTTCCCTGCCATCTACTCCTAATTCTTTTAACATCCTCCTCTATCAGATGAGTTTCTTGTAAAAACACAATTCTTGAACCCATGTCCTTTATTTTATTCATAACTTGTTTAAGTTTTTTTAAATTTTGTAGACCTCTGCAATTCCATGAAGTTAAATTAAGATTAACACTTTGGTCCATGATCAATAGAGAGTTTGGGATTACCTTGCAGTGTAAACATGCTCATACAGAGAAGCAAAAACATGAGTGGTTGAACATTCATCCTACAAACTACACACAAACAAATTTCCCCTTCCCACACTTGTGGCAAACCCCCCAAAATCAAAAGAAAAATTTTGTCTCCCGATATAGCCATCGACCGTTCCACACCCACGGGGAACAGCCTAAGCCACTCCTTCTTCATCCTCCCAATCACCCTAACTCTACTGCTTTTAATGACGTAACATTAACTCTCCTCTGTAGTTTTCCAACTTAACTCCAAAATTTTTAACAACTTTGTACATCATAGTTTTTTTTTTTGTTTGTTTGTTTTGTTTTTGTTTTGTTTTTTTAATATATAATACAATCTATATTTTGTAAACTTACTATTTACTTCAAGTCAGTCAGATGCCTGTGCAAATGCTTAATTATTCTACCTTATATTTTGTTCATGCTTAGCTCCCACCAGTCTCTTCTTCTTCTTTGATCTTCTTGATGAACTCCTGCGCCTCCTCTGGGGTCTTGAAGATGTGGGTTCTGCCCTCATACGTGGTCAGCAGTCTCGCAGGATAGATTACACCATGACGAATCCCAAGGTTGCGCAGCTCCTTACGTATGGGATCAAACTGCTTCCTCAATTGCTGGATTCCTGTGGCCAAATCTGGGTAGAACCGCACCTGCTGGTCCTGGTGTTTAATCTCTCCTTTAGCACGTGCAGCGTTGAAGATCTTCATCCTGTCTCTGTTGCTAAGAAACTTCATAATTAAGGTCCTCGGCGGTCCCTTATCTCTCCGTGGGCCAATACGATGTGCTTTTTCCAGAACCACTGCTGATTGCAACTCCTCGCTGCCCAGCACCTCCGGAATCCACTTTTCCAGAAAGGAACATACGTCCCGACCTTCTGATTCCTCTGGAAGACCCACCAGCCTCAAATTATTCTGTCTCGACCGAGATTCCAAATCCAAAATATTATCTTCCAGAGATTTTTTTTTTTTTTCCAAAGTGCGCACCTTTAATTGAAGACGGGTGACGTCATCTTCAGCACTAGCGAGACGGAGCTCCATCTGCGCCGTTCGTTCTACACAGTCACCCAATTCCTTTCTTATTCCTTCCAACGCTGTCATAATCCCATCAAATCTAGAGGAAAAGTCCGCTCTCATTGAACTCATGGCTGCCATCAGCGCGTCTGCGCCATTCCCCGCAGAAATCGCAGCGTTGCCAGCCTCCTCCGCCATATATGGAGTTTTGTTTGCTGCGTCACAGACCTGAAAGTCCGTTAATTTGGACTGTTTCGGCGGCTCGCTTTTTCCTTTTCCTGGTTTTCCAGCCTTAGGCTTCGCCGACATATCCTCGCCCAAATGCTGGGATACGTTCTGTCCCAAATGAGAGAGTTATTTGCCGATTTTTTTTTTCCAGGAGCAGAGCAGAGCGAGACACGTCCGTCCTACGTGGCAGCCATAACCGGAAGTCTTGTTTGTTACTTTTAATTTTTTTTCCTTAATTTATTCTGGTTGTTTTTTTAATTTATGAAGATTTTTACGATTTGCTTTTTTTTGTTTATAAACCTTAAAAAATGTGTCAGTACTAAAACATGGTAAAAGATAAGATAAGATAAGCCTTTATTAGTCCAACAATGAGGAAATTCCAGGATTGCAACAGCACAGGGATAGCAACACTCAGAGCAACAATCAGAAGGCAAGAAAAAAATAAAAAACAAGAGCAGCTAATATACATATGTACATATTACTATAAATATATATATATATATATATATATATATATATATATATATATATATACATATATATATATACACAGACACACAGTGCAGAGCATTGTAGCTGGATGGAATAAATATGTAGATATATAAACACACACAGTACGGAGCATTGCAGCTAGGTGGAATAAATATGTAAATATATAAACACACAGTGCGGAGCATTGTAGCTAGATGGAATAAATATATAGATATATAAACACACCCAATGCGGAGCGTTGTAGCTAGATGGAATAAATATGTAAATATATAAACACACACAGTGCAGAGCATTGTTGCTAGATGGGATGAAACAGCACAACCGTCTACTTAATTATCCTACATGGTATGATTATGTACCCATACATATTCTCACCCTCCATAGCGACCGGTATTTTCCTAGTTGTATGCCGGAGGGGACCATTGTGTAAGTCTATTGCATCTTTTGCATTCAAAACTATTAGTTTGTTACGTCTTTTTGCTATCTCTGCGAGCAGCCCTGCTTAGGTTGTACAGTCTGACAGCCGTTGGTAGGAAGGACCTGCAAAACCTCTCGGTTGTGCACCTGAGATGATGTAGTCTGCTGCTAAATGAGCTCCTCAGTGCATTCAGTATGTCCTGCATAGAGTGGAACTCGGACTCCAGCAGAGATGACAGTTTAGCCAGAGATGACTGGCTAAAACTGGCATTCCAGACTGCTATATTGTTATATATTTGTTGGTATTAGTATTAAAAACTTGAAAATGTCTGATTAATGTAGACTTAAAACAGAAAAACAAAATGTGTTATTCATTTATGATTAATCACAAGTTAACTGTAGGTAATCGGCTGCACGGTGGCGCAGTGGTTAGCACTGCGGCAGCACAGTTTACCCTTGGCCGGGGGATTGTGGGGATCGTGGGATCGTGGGTTCGATCCCAGCCCCCGACCAACAGTGATCTGTGTGGAGTTTGCATGTTCTCCCCGTGTTGCGTGGGTTTACTCCGGGATTTCTCCGGTTTCCTCCCACATGCCAAAAACATGCATGTTAGGCTAATTGGCTGTTCTAAATTGTCACTAGATATCTGTTTCCTATAGGCCCTTAGAATAGAGGGTTAGTATTAATGAAAGCGCTTTGAGTGGTCTTTGTGACTAGAAAAGCGCTATTTAAGTGCAGGTTAGTTAGTTAGTTAGTTAGTAATCATATAAATAATTGCAATTAAATATTTCAAGTCGATTTGCATCACTAGTAATTATACAAGAATTATCTTAATTGTTAGACAAGACTGTGGGATTTAGAGACATTATATACAGTGGTGTGAAAAAGTGTTTGCCCCCTTCCTGATTTCTCATTTTTTTTGTATGTTTGTCACACTTAAATATTTCAGATCATCAAATTTAAATATTAGACAAAGATAACACAAGTAAACACAAGATGCTTTTTCACACAGGGCCATGTAGGTTTGGATTTTTTTTCCCTTAATAATAAACACCTTCATTTAAAAACTGCATTTTGTGTTTACTTGTGTTATCTTTGTCTAATATTTAAATTTTTTTGACGATCTGAAACATTTAAGCGTAAAAAAACATACAAAAAAATGAGAAATCAGGAAGGGGGCAAACACTTTTTCACACTGTATGTAGCACTTAAAGATGGAGTAGGCAAAAATTGCGACACCAAAAAAAACCAACTGCAAACTACAAAAAAAAAAAAAAAACACAGGAAAGGGAGCTCCCTATCTCCCTCTCTTAAGCTACTCCCCATCTGAACTGGACATCGATTACAGGTGTTGGCTTTTGTTAGGCAGCTAGTGGCAAATCCTCTGCCTGACAAGACCTGTGATTGGTGAAAGAAACCATCATTGGTGTGAACCTTTTTACAGACTGAACAGAAAACAGAGGATGCTGTGGTACAGTTGTCCCGTCAGACCACTTGCAGTTCAATTTGCTATAGGGTGATAACTGACTTATTTTCAAACTTAAACAAAATTGTTCTAGCTATTTGTCATTGTGTCATATCTTTTTGATGTATCATGCTGTTTTGTTTGAACGTGTTTTCATGTTTTGTTTTGTTTTTTTCAGCTCTTTGTGGAGGCTATGTTTACGGCAAAACTGGGACCATTCTGTCTCCTGGCTTTCCTGACTTCTATCCAAATTCTCTTAACTGTACCTGGACTATAGAGGTGTCCCATGGGAAAGGTAAGAAAACTTTTGGTAATATATTTTTTGATATGTGAGTAAATGCATTTATAGCCTTTAGGTATTATGATGTAAACACCCAAAGCTTTTCTTTTTTAAGTGTATGAATTCTCTGGGGTGCTGTTGTGCAGTTTTCAAGAGTTGGCAGATAGCTTGTCCCAGTCCTCCAGGACAGCTTGCCACAGCCATCTCACTGTCTTCTGTCTCTTCATGTAATCCCAGACTGACTCAGTGATGTTGAGATCAGAGCACTGTGGGGGCTCCTTGGTTTTCTTGTCAGTGCAGATATTTCTGTTTGACTCCCACTTTATGCACAATGAATTTTTAAGTGATTGCTCCATGACATCACCTGACTGATAAAAATCTACGGTGCCCAGATCTTTGCTAAAAGTGCTTACTCTATTGCCTGTTAGTGTGTTTCTGGTTTGGTTTCTGTGTTATCCCCTTTGTGTGTCTGTGATTAAATCTGTTGTTTTTTTGTTTTTTTTCCTGCATGTCCACCCATCCATTCATGCATTCATCCATCCGTTCATTCATCTATCCAATCTGCCACTTATATTTTTAGGGGTCCATCTGGTTTTCCACACTTTCCATCTGGAAGAGAATCACGACTACCTGTCTATCACCGAGGATGGAAATTTCCAAGTTCCAGTTGCCCGACTCACCGGCTCAGTGTTGCCTCCTGGTGTTAAGGCTGGACTCTTTGGCAACTTTAGTGTTCAGCTGCGATTCATATCAGATTTTTCCATGAGTTATGAAGGATTTAATATTACTTTCTCAGGTAAGAACAAAGAAATAAATAGCTTTTTGTTAGTCATGGTTAGAGTCATGGTTTTTGTTTGTTTGTTTCTACCTTTGCCAGATATATAGATTAACATACCAAACACATTATTCTCTTTAAGTTGTAGGAAATGAAGGTGCATTAGTTATGAAACCAAGACAGAAATTGAAATACAAATATTCATGGACTTGTCTTTCCCTTGCTAATAGTGGTTGTAAAAGGAAATAGAAACATTAAAAAAATGAAGTGAGGCAACCTAATGCATGAAATATAAAATAAGCCCAACCAAAGATGTGTATGAGACACCAATGGCAGATTGCTTCATCTTCCATACAAAACTGCTTGGACATTACTAGTAGGTTAGCATATCTTGCCTTGAAAATCACAGTCTGTCTTTTTAAACCATTATTTATCAGGAAAATGTTTTGTTTTAGTGTAAGTAACATGCATCGTATGCAGGATAAATAGATCCACAGTGTCTTTTATGTAGTGATATGCTAGGTCTGTGTTTTTCAACCTTCTTTGAGCCATGCCATTCTTTTTACATTTAAAAAATCATGTGGCACCCCACAAACCAAAAATGACATACAGTGATACACTGTAGAATATTACGGCATATGTGTTGACAAGTTAGTCTTGTAGTTTGTTTATACTCAGTGTGAAAGCCACACGTTTACATACAAAGTCAATGGAAAGACGCAATCACACGTGCATTTGCTCTGGGCAACATGAATACACACAAATTTGTGTCTGCACGAGTAGGATTACGTTCAACTCAGGCCACAAATTTGCCTAATCCTTGGTCAAGATAGCCAATCAGCGTTAATATTCGGCTCTTACCAGGAGAATAAATTATTTTGAAAATGAGACTTACTGGAGACAGATGGACCGGTCTGGTGGAGCTCTGTGACCGTTTGTATCCACTGCTTGTTTAGTGCTGAAAACAGTCAACATCAAGATGCAGTTTTGGGAGGAGGTAATGATATTTTCACAACTGTTGTGCCCCTCCAGAAAATTTTGTGAACTCAAACATGACAGTGTTTTTTGGGGATTTCTACGTCAGGTCCAAAGCAGCTACAGAGTGAAGGTAACTCTGCCTCTCTGCAGGGTGAATCTTCCCGCAAGAATAAGAAGAAACTAGAAAAGCACTCGGAGAGTGCAGACCTCCGCCAAGCGCCACAGTTCCCCCCCATACAGTGTTTGTGTGTACGTTTTCAGATTCCTTGACCATGAAAACATATGACTAGCAATTGGATTCACAATGATAGGATTAGTGGTTCAGTAGTAAAAGCATTACCTCCTTGGCAGAGGTAATAAACTGAAGTGTTGGTGTTGTGTCCATCTCCTTCATGTGCAAAGTCCCAGGCTGCGAGCGTTTTCATAGATCACTGAAAGCAGCACTGAGGGCTTCACTGACGGATGGAAATTGGGTAGACAGGTTGCCGTGGGTTTCATTGGGTTTGCACTCCGTGGAAAAAAAAGAGTATTTGGAAGGTTCCCCTGTTGCTGTTGTGTCCATCTCCTCCACTGACGGATGCAAATTGGGTAGACAGGTTGCCGTGGGTTTTATATTATATTAATTTGGGGTTGCGCTCCGCGGCAAACGAGAATTTAGAAGCTTCGCCGGCAGAGAGCTGGTTTTTGCGCAGCCCCTATGGCTGGCCGGGGAATTTCTGCCAAATAATCCCGCAGCGGACAGCTGCCCGTCTCAGCTTTTGCAGCGTAGCGCAAACACAGGCATGCTGCCGGGCCCGGCCCACCACTGTTTTTCGCGTGCTTTTGTGCCTAAAACTTTGAAGAACGCGGAGTTTGTGTTCGTCAGACACGACGACCAGCGCCCTCTATTGCCCCTGCACACATGTTGAAAATGGCCATATGTCACAATGTTAAAGGATCCTTTAAAAAATTCCTGTATCCAGACGGTGATCCGGATCATCCCCAAAATTTAATCAGTTCTTCCTTGTACCATTTCCAACAAGGCCTGAAAGTTTAATCGAAATCAGTCCAAAACTTTTTGAGTTATCTTGCTAACCAACAGACAAACAAACAGACAAACAGACAGACAGACAAACGCTGGCAAAAACATAACCTCCTCCTGGCCTTCGGCCTGGCGGAGGTAAATATAAGGACCTGTACTTACATAGTGCTTTTTTGAGTCACAAAGATCACTCAGAGCGCTTAACTAGTAGCTATGCTAACCCTCTGTTCTAAGAGCTTATGAGATAGTCATGTGAAAAAATTAGGACACCCTGTATAGGCCTGTGTTTTTTTTTTTTAACATATCTGGACATATGGCTATTTAATATCAATGTTAAAAATACTGGGAGATTCATGTAATACAACAAAACAATTAAAAATTAATTAAAGACTTTTTTCAAATTTTCTGTAAAATGTAATTCTAAACAAATAGGAATAAATTAGGACCCCCCCCCCATCTTTTTTTAGGGCACCCCCACATTCATTTCCACTTAAAATGGCTAAAATAAATGTTAAAAGATGCAAATAAAAACAAAAACAAGGTTAGACATAGATATGTGAACATTTATTAATAAAGAACTGAATATTTAATGGGGTGTCCTAATTTTTTTCACATGACTGTACCTAGGGATAATTTAGAATAACCAGTTAATCTAACATGCAAACTCCAGACAGAATGGTTCCCAACCTTGCCAGCCTGGGGATTTGAACCTGAAACCTTCTAGCTATGAAGCAATAATGCTAACTACTGCAGCACTGTGCTACCCACAAAGAAGACGAAGAAGACAAAGAAGCCGTGTGAAGAGTAGTTCAGGATAAAAGCTTTCCATAAAACTTAAGTTGAAAACCCAGTTATATGCCTTTTTAATCTGATTACATTATAATCATTCTCATACACTGTTATAAAATGTAAGATAACATTAAGAAGCTAAAAAAAAACTTCTGCTTTGGACTTTTGCCCTGTCTTTGATTCAGAATTTCATTTTCCAAGCCAACCACATAAAAACATGTCTTATTTACCCTTTTTTAAAATTTAAGTAGCTTCTTTAAGAGCTTTACAATTAAGTCAGTCTGTTATAATTTTCTTTACTTATTATCATAAATGTCACACTAAAAAATTTAAAGATGATTGAAAGATTTGAATGTAACTTCACTGCAAAATTTGGGAAGTTTTAATAACAAGACAATGGAGAGAGCAGTGGACCTTATAAAGTGTAGAGAACTAAACCACACATTTCTCCTTTTTGCTAGACCAAGAGGAGGCGGCAAACAGTTGAAAAGAAAAATTAGGCCTCAGCAACATTCATTATTTTCACAGGTTAAGCAGCTGCATTCTAAATTCACACTCTTCAAAATGATACTGCATAGACTAATTTTGAGCCTGTTGTGTATTAGCATGTATTCAGGTCACAGAGCCTGGCATTTAGAATTCTAAAAGTGAATTTACTGATGCTTAACAAACTCAGAAGACTGATTAAAAACAATTAGCGTTGTCCTGAGGTCATCTCAAGAGCCACCAACGTCTCTTCTAAACTTTTCAGTATTAGAAACTGATTTAATTCTCTTTAAAAACCTCTTCTCCTTCGAAAGGTTGAGGTATACTTTCTTAATTAAAGCTGTTTCTCCTTTGTTTTTAGAACAACAGCAAAAGTACAGTAAATTTAAGTAGCTTTTCAAAAAATAAAGGTGGCAAATTTCTGACAAAAAGTAGCAAATTTGTAAGAAAAAAAACTGGTAAAATGACTAGAAAGAAACTCAGAAGACAGACCAAATAACTTTGGAAGTTTTTTTTTTTTTTTTTACTGAAGAACCCATGATATTACTACTTTACCTTAGACCTAATCAGAGGTTGTGTGAACTGAAAATTGCCCTTCATTGACAGATTTTTTTTTTTCAGCAGTGACAGAAAAATCTGAAAGCTGTCATTTTGACAGATTACACTGAGGGTGATCTAATTAAAATCAATTAAAATGACAGGTAATAGATTATGATTTTATCATTTTTACAACCCTCTGTCAAAATGATAGATAACAAAAAGTCTAGCACAACCTCTGGACTGAATGTAGGTTTTCTGTCCTTTATGTCTGCAGTGGATGATCTAATTGCACTTCTCATTCTGATTTAACAATGATGAAAATAACAACAAACATCAGTGATTTTAGTTCACAACTGACATTTCTTTTTTTGTTGTTTTTTTTAAAATTTTTTATTCCTATTAATTTGCCACTTTTTTTGGTATTTTACTTCTCAGATGGCCCTAATATCTGATAAAAGGGAGACTCATCTATAAAGAAAATTTACTCAGTCATTCTCTACAGAGTTATTTGTTTTGTTTGAACCAATAAACCAATTAACTAAGTAATAAAGAAATATTTATGAATACTCCTCATAAAATTCATATAATTCCACTATGTAGCATTAATTAATTTTCTTTTTTGTTTTATGGTTTCATTATGCTGTTTGGTTGTTGCTTTAAGATGAACTACTCCATATATTAGCCCCTGAATAGATGAATAAAGTTGCATTAAATTGAATTCAGCTGAATTTAAAGTGAACTGTATATTTTGTACCAACTTGGCCTTTTTTCTGTATTTCTTCAAAGTATTCTTTACCTTCACTGAATGTGTAGAATATGACTTGGAGCCCTGTGAGGATCCTGGCGTACCAGCTTTCAGCAGGAGGATGGGATTCAGATTTGAAGTTGGCGACTCGCTGGCCTTTTCCTGCTTTCATGGCTACCGGCTGGAGGGAGACAGCAAGATCACTTGTCTCGGTGGAGGCAGACGAGTCTGGAGCGACACGCTCCCGCGATGTATAGGTAAGATGGGACTGAATGCTGGCAGGCTTAAACACATGACCTCATGGTAACAGTTAAAATGGCTGTTTCCTCATCATGTGGCCGTGTGAATTCATAAAACATTTTGTGTGTTTTTGCTTGTAGACCTTCATCACTGACTTTGCACCATTGTGCTAATGCTAAAACATTTCTTAAAGCAACTCTCGGTTTTTTACAGCACTTTCTTCTCTCTTTATTGTATTGTATTGAACAAGGCTGTTGTGTTCAATATTTACCATGTTGCAGGGGTTATATCTTCTACAGAAGTAACCAATAGATTGTAAAATAAAAGATTCAAATTAACCTTTTCACCATATGAATAAGCACAGAGGTAATGTATCAGCACTTTCCTGGTTGTAATTCTGTGGTATTTATTGCTAACATAATAATAATTTACTGTTATTTGACTGGTTGACTGTTGGTTTTATTTGCCAGGATTCTGCTGTTAGCAGGTTGTAATTTGCTGATATCCGATGGGTATCAGTGTTTCTTTGGATGCTGTTTGTAATTTACGAGAGTCTGACTGGTGGTTGCTGGTAATTTTCAAGCCGCAGAAGGAGCTGACTGAAAATGCTATAATAGCATTATCTGTCAAGAGATCAGGCCTGACTAATAGGGAACTGAGCAGCAGCAGCTGGCAGTGGGCGCCAGGTTCATCCCTCTCCCCCTTGTTCTCTGTAAATGTTCCTCTCTTCTTTCTAACTTTGTTTCTCCTTTTTCTCTTTATTTTGACAGTTCATGGTAGATCATTAGGATGCTAACTGCTATAAAAAAGTGTTAATACTATGTTTTTTGTTTTTCCCTTTTCTAATTTCTCTGCACATTTTCAAAATGTTCTTATTTGACTGAGTTAATCTGCTCCTTTTTTCTTTTCTTTTTCACATTCTCCCTTTACCCTTCGTCGTGCCCCTATAACAGTGTATTTCAAGTTTTTATTTTTTTTATTTTTTGAGCCAAGGAAACCTTTTTACATTGAAAAAATCTCACTGGACACCACCAACCAATATATAAAAAAATGATATTGTGTAGCCTATTACAGCATATATAATGATAATTTAGTCTTGTAATTAGTTTATACTCATGGTGCATTCAGACCAAACGTGAAACAAATTTTTCACATGGCATGATTACATATTAACTCAGTGTAAACATGCAAATACATATGAATTTGCACATTCGTATCCAAATGTGTTGACATGTAATCACGCTGCACAAAACATTTGCGCTCTCGCGTTTGATCTGAACGCACCTTCAGTGTGAAACTTGGGCTTATTTAGATGAACACAAAGCTGATATCCTAGGAGGAATTGAAGCAAGACAGACAGATGTTTCGTTTCAATATGACATTTGAGCTTGCATGGGACCATGACACTGAATAGCTTTTCCCCACACACCAAGCATAATGGTCTTGGTGCAGCTGGATCCCCGGTGAAAGTAACTTGGCCCTTCACCTGGCTTAGAATTTTGTCCAGGGCCCGGTTTCCTTTGCAAATATTTATCCATTGCTGTTCTTCATCTACTCACCACGACCTCTAGCACATCTTAACAAGGTTATTAACCTCCGTGAAACACATAAAGAAGATGGTAGCCATGATTATTGTGTTCATACTGCCACCTACTGACATGGAAGAGCCACTACAGGCACCCATGCACAACGATGGCAAATTACTGTATTTGCAATTTTTTGGACCAATTAAGAAGTGAAATTAGACAATTTCCTGAGGACCCTTGAACGTTCTCTCAAGGATCCCCTGGGGTTCAAGGACCCCTGGTTGAAAAACACTGCTCTGTAATACCCAATCCTCCCACTTCTTCTACTGTATGGTACTATTTTCAGTTTAAAACATTAAGGAATTGCTGGTATCATTTCTAACTTATGGTTGTAATATGGTTTTAGCCTAATCTCATTTAGAAAGTAGAGAACATTTACAGAAAGCATTGTTCTGAATTTCAAGTTTGCTTAGATTTGATAAACGCTGCTTCCTTTTTCTAGTGTGTTTCATAGCACCCTCTTTGCTGTTAGTCTTATTACTTCCATTTCCTCTTCCCGCCTTCTCAGATGTAGTGGTCATCATCAGCGGGAGTCAAAAACCTGCTCAGCATTCTTCTTTTTTCCATTTGTCATTTGCATGGCAGAAAACACTATTTCCACAAAGCACCATTTATGTGAATCCCTAAACTTTGATTTTAGGATCTAGGATGTGCCTGATCAAAAACTTGTGCATTAGTTCAGCACTTTTTTTAGTAATACAGTATATATAACATTGCTTTTGTTGCAGTATTTTCTTTATTATTGTATTTTCCCTCTTATTAATATTTTATCTTTTTTAATTGCTTTACTTTCACGTTTCCCTTTTAATCATACCTTTTTTAAAATAATTTGAAGCATACTGTATTTCAGGAAAATGCTTTTGCATAATGCTGTCTGTTACTGACATTAATTTTTATGTCTTCTGAGATGATTAAGCATACGATTACAGAGGATGAACTGTTACTATAATGTATTTTTTCATATGCTCATCTAAGTTCTCTCCTCTTTTCTCTTTTTACCACTGCAAGTCAAGCCAGATATAAAGATTTCCCAGCGATAATTAGATACAGTTGCTGTTGTTCATATTTCCTTTTTCACTCTGTCTCTTGCTTTAGCTGAGTGTGGAGCCTCCTCTCTTGGACCAGAAGGCGTTCTTCTTTCTCCGAACTTTCCCTCAAACTATGATAACAACCATGAGTGCATATATCGCATTACCACTGAAAAGGGCAAAGGAATCAGGCTGAAAGCTGAGAGTTTCTCCTTGCAGGATGGAGACTATCTCAAGGTACTTACACATGCACACATGTACAGGTACATGAAAACAGTTATATATGTATAACAATTCCATAAACACTAAGGGTGGGGAAAAAATCGGTACAGCATAATAGTGCGATACTTTGTGGCGGTGATACTGTAACGGTTCCGAGACACCAGTATCATGATACTTTATTAAAAATTATTAGGGCCTGTACTTATATAGCACTTTTTTTAGTCTCAAAGACCACTCACAGTACTTCACTAGTACTAACCCTATATTCTAAGGGCCTATAAGAGACAGATACCTAGGGACAACTTAGAATGACCAATTAACCTAACATGCATGTCTTTGGATTGTGGGAGGAAACCGGAGCTCCCGGAATAAACCCACGCAGTACAGGGAGAACAAGCAAACTCCACAGAGAAAGGTTCCTACCCCTGCCAGGCTGGGAATTCAAACCTGAAACCTTCTAGCTGTTATACAACAGTGCTAACCACTGTACCACTGTGCTGCCCAAATGTTAATAAATGTTGTAGATACAAACTTACCTATTTAGGTACCAGAGAAGTAAACCCCAGATGACTTTTTAATCTGCTAGATGGTGCTAAATGCTCATTGTCTGGTTAGGTCAGCAGCGCAAAGAAGTGACTCCTATGATCTAGCCAGGAGGGAGGGAAATTGCAATATAAGATATCTCACTACTCGGTGTATCACAAGATGGTGATAATCTTGCATCGCAGGCCACGTATCGTAATATTATTGTATAGTGCAGCCTCTGATGAAATCAGACTTTACAGAAAGGTTTTCATTCATACACATTATTATTATTGACATGCATTTGTGACTAAAATCAGTACTATTAGATAAATATGCAGATTGTTTTGCTGAACAAATTGCTAAAGTGCCATTGACTTTTCACTTGTCACAGATCCCATTTTGTGTTTGATGTTTTTCATTTGTTTGGTATAGAAACAATTTAAAATAAAGTTCTTAATAAAGAACTGAATATTTAAAGGGGTGTCCAGATTTTTTCACATGACTGTATATACACAGTGCAGGAGCATTGCAGCTAGATGGTATCAAAAGCATGACAGTTAAATTACCTGGCAGAATATAAATATGGACCCAGACAGTATATTTCACATTTGAATGAACAGTGCTGTTGCCACCCACGATAATAATTGTAATTGTCTTAGTTGTGTATTGGAGGGGACAATCTCTATTGTGCAAAGCTGTGATGTTTAATACAGCCTCTATGAGCAGCACCTGTTAGATTATAAAGTCTGACATCCGTAGATAGGAAGGACCTGCGGAAGCTCTCCCTCAAATACTTAGGATGGCACAGCCTACCACTAAATGAGCTCCTCAGTGCTTTCATCATGTCCTGCATGGGGTGGGACTCGGACTCCAGCAGAGATGACTGCTTAGCCACCATCCTCCTCTCTTCTATCTCCTCCACTGGGTCGAGACGTTGCCCCAGAACAAAGCTAGCTTTTTTGATCAGTTTGTTCAGTCTCTTCCTGTCGGCTGCCGTGATGCCGTTGCCCCAGCAGACCACTCCAAATGGGATGGCTGATGCCACCATCGAATCATAGAAGGTCTTGAGGAGTGCCCCTCACACTCCAAAATACCTGAGTCTCCATAGGAGGAACAGCCTGCATTGCCCCTTCTTGTAGAACGCATTGGTGTTGTGTGACCAGTCCAGTTTATTGTTCAGGTGAACACCCAAGTACTTGTAAAATTTCACCATCTCAATGTCTGTTCCCTGGGTGTTTACCGGTGCTGTGGGGGGTTGTCCACACCTGTGGCATTCCACCACCAACTCCTTGGTTTTCCTCACATTGATCTGGAGGCAGTTCCACAGACACCAGTCCACGAAGTCCTTGATAAGTCCTCTGTACTCTGCTTCATCCCCATCAGAGATGAGGCCGACGAATGGAAGGAAGCCAGAACTGTTCCCTGGGGGCCCCCGTTCTGCAGATGATGGTGTCTGGGTTCTCACCAACTGTGGTTGGTCTGTGAGGTAGTCCAGGATCCACGATGACAGGTGCTGATCCACCCCTGCACACAGCAGCTTGTCCCTCAGAATCACTGGTTGGATGGTGTTGAAAGCACTGGAGAAATCAAAGAACATGATAAGATAAGATAAGCCTTTATTAGTCCTACAATGGGGAAATTCCAGGACTGCAACAGCACAGGGACAGCAACACTCAGAGCAATAATTTAGAAGATAAGAAAATAAGAACGGTGAATATACATAATGTATGTACACATAAATATATACAGTATACGCAGTGCGGAGCATTGTAGCTAGATGCAATAAACAGCATAACCGTTTACTTAGTTATCCTACATAGTATGAATATGTACCCACACATATTGTCACCCTCCGTAGCGACTGATATTGTCCTAGTTGTATACTGGAGGGGACCATTTGTGTAAGTCTGTTGCGTCTTTTGCATTCAATACTATTAGGTTGTCACTTTTTTTTGCTATCTCTGCAAGCAGCCCTGCTTAGGTTATAAAGTCTGAAAGTCAGCCGTAGGTAGGAAGGACCTGCGAAACCTCTCAGTCGCACACCTAGGATGATGTAGCCTACTGCTAAATGAGCTCCTCAGTGCGTTCAGTATGTCCTGCATAGGGTGGGACTCGGACTCCAGCAGAGATGACAGTTTAGCCACCATCCTTCTCTCTCCTATCTCCTCCACTGGGTCAAGGCGCTCCCCCATGATCCTCACAGTGCTTCCAGGTTTCTCCAGGTGGGACAGGGAATGGTGTAGGATGAAGATCACTGCATCCTACACCCAAATGCCATGCTGGTAGGCAAACTGAAGTGGGTCCATCGCTGATCCCACCACGGGGTGGAGGTGGGCAAGGAGCAGCCTCTCCAGGATCTTCATCAGGTGTGATGTGAGGGCCACTGGTCTGTAGCTGTTCAGGTCTTTGGGGTGCGGAGTCTTCGGGACCCATACCACGCATAATGTTTTCCACAGCTGTGGTACCCTCCCCAGCTTCAGGCTCAGACTGAAGATGTGCTCCATGATCCCGCACAGCTGGGCTGCACAGAACCTGAGGAGCCTCGAACTTATGCCGTCCGGACCTGCAGCCTTCCTCGCCTTGATCTTCTTCAGCTCAGCTCTCACCTGGGTCTTAATGAGGGACAGACTGGGGCAGGGGGGCTGTGTGCTGGGAGTGGGGTTGTTGGGTCTGGGGGGGGGGGCAGCAGGGGATGTGCACTGAGAGCTGGGGGATATAAGAGGGGGGTGGAGGGAGGGCAGTGGACAGCAGGACCAGATGAAGGTGGAGGCAGCAGGGGTTGGTGGGCAGGTGGAGAAGAGGGCGGTTGGTCAAACCTGTTAAAGAACAGGTTCAGGTCGTTCACCCACTCCCTACCCCCCACGGCCTGGGAGGAGGTATTTCGATTCCCAGAGATGGTTTTGAGGCTTTTCCATACACCGTCACTCTGCTGCAGCTTGTCCTCCATCTTCTTCCTGTAACTCTTTCCCCTCTCTAGTCTTCCTCTTTAGCTCCCTCTGTACGGACTTCATCTCCTCCTTGTTTCCCAACCTGAAGATCCTTTCCTTCTCCTTCAGCAGCGTCTTTATCCCAGGGTTGATCCAGGGTTTGTTGTTTGAGAAATACCATATGGTCTTGGTGGGTACGGTGTTCTCTACACAGAAATTGATGTAGTCTGTGATGGTGTGTGTGAGGCCATCGATGTCTTCACCATGTGGATCACAGAGCTGTTCCCACGCAGTGGATTCAAAACAGTCCTTTAGGGCATCCTCCACCTCCTTGGACCAGATCTTCACTGTGCGGGTAACAGGAGGTTGTCTGTGTACCAGGGGTTTGTACACAGGCAAGAGGTGAACCAGATTGTGATCAGATCTTCCAAGGGGGGAAGGGGTGATGAGGTGTATGCCTCTTTGGTGTTTGCATAAAATAAGTCCAGTGTTTCATTGTCTCTGGTGTGGCACGTGACATACTGGGTGAAAGTAGGCACAGGGAAGCATTCAGGTTCAGGTTCAGGTTACTTTATTTTTACCCGTAGGTAGATTTGTTTGAAGCATTTGAATTTCTTTGAAGCATGGTTAAAATCACAAGAGATGAGCTGGAGAGCAGTAGGGTGTTGACTCTGTAGTCTGCTGCTGACTGAGTGGATGACGTCACATGCTGCCTCAGCACTTGTGGAGGGCAGTACATAAATAGCAGTCACGATGAAGTGTGATAACTCTCTGGGGAGGTACTGTATCTATGCTGGTTGCATGCTAACAGCTAGCAACTCAATGTCCTTGCTCCAGTGTTGTTCTTTAATCGTGATGTGCCCAGGATTACACCATCTGTTGCTCACAAACAGTGCCAGCGCCCCGCCTCTGCTCTTGCCGCTATCTAGTGTTCGATTTGCCCATATTAAGTGGAAACCCTCTAGTCTGATGTTAGTGTCTGTTGTTAGCTCAGTTAGCCATGTTTCAATGAATAGCATGATGCTAACCTCTCTGAAGGTGCTCTCATACCTGGGCAGACCCACTCGTTCTTCCATTTTAAGCAACGATCTCACATTTCCCATAATAACGGATGGTAGAGCGGGCTTGTACCTTGCCTTCCTTGTGTGTCGCTTCGCTCCAGCTCGACATCCCCATCGTTTTTACCTGATTTCTCGAGGGATATCGGGTCTCTCAGTTAGCACCGCAGAGCAGCACAATGGTAACAACTGACTCTTACTGTAAACAGTGGCTCCGCCACTCACTTGGTCAGGAGTCATTGGCGATATGAGTAGAAAGATGGCTAATATCAATGCCAGTATGGTGATATTAGTGTCCTTGGTGTCCGTGATGGATATGGGATAACAGATCAGAAAAGTTGTAGCAAAGAAAAACGGTTAGTAAATAAAAATGATAAAGAACACTCAGAACTGAGCCACTGCTGCAAAAAAGGCTGTCGACTTGTGTGGCGCCGGAATTAAAAGGAATTATACTTTATATCTGTCTCTATATCTATTTCTCCTTTCCACTTTTGATGCCAGCACCTGCGTTGCATCATAAAAAACAGACTTCCTTAAAATGCTCATGCCAGCCACGCTTTTGCTCCATCCATGGACATCTGGTCTAATAAAGGTGTCAGGAAATGTTTATCCTTTAATTACTGGAGATGTCCAGGGCGGATTAAAAAAAGAACCACATTAGGGGATTTGGATTTGCAGCTTACCCAGTATGTAGTATAATTATATTATCAAATAAGTCCTACCTGTTAGTTGTGTTAAACATTGTTGCAAGAGGCAATATTATCCCTGCTGGGAGTTAATAACCATCTTTTCTATTAGTGCTGATGGCATGCCTGCTGTAACCATCCATGCTGAATGAATGCTTTGAAAGCAACAGCACAGAAGGATCAATTCAGTTTTTATTAACCTTCTAATGAATTCACAACATGGATGGATTGTTGTTTGAAGGTTGGTGTTTTTACCCTCCCACTGGATGCTTTTTTTCCTCCTGAAAAATTAAATGATTAACCATATTCATGTTTTTATAACCATATTCATAACAGTTTGGTAGCAGTCATATTTTAGTAGGTGTCTCTACTTTAACCTCCCTCGTGTTTTATTGTTTGTATTTTCTTGTGTCTCCTGTGTATGTCTCTGTATGTATTCTATTTGTGTCTCTCTGTAAAACTTCCTGTATTATTTTGGTTCTCGTTGTTAATGCTCATCTTTTGTTGTTTTATTTCCTAAGCTTTCCTGCTTCTGTGATTATCTGCTCCATTTTAAACACAGTCACCTGCCTCTTGTTCATTGTTACCCAACAGATCCTTGTCTATATACAGTATAGACAGTAGTGTAGTAGTGGAGCGCTGAGTCTCTTGTCAGCTTTTTGTCAGTCTTTTACCTCCCTGCTCTCCTATATCTATACCTGTAATTTGCCTCAGTGTTACTCCTGCCTTCCCAAATCTAAATTCTTCACTTATTATACAGTGCTGTGAAAAAGTATTTGCCCCCTTCCTGATTTCTTATATTCTTGCATATTTGTAGATGTTTCAGATCATCAAACAAAATTTAACATTAGACAAAGATAACCTGAGTAAATACAGAATGGCCTCTATAATACAGCCAGGCAGGTTTGGGGTAGTTTGGTAATCTAATATTAAAATTTGTTTTCATTATCTGAAACATTTAAGTGTGACAAATATACGAAATAGGAAGGGGGCAAATACTTTTGCACAGCACTGTATTTGAAGCTTTGAATATGCTTTTAAACATCTTATAAGAAAACACCAGAGTTACATTATTGCACTGTGAACGAACTACATAATGGTGTGATTTTGGGGCATCACAGTATGTATACATATGTATGAGATTCACAAAAGTGTTAGCTAATGTGGATATGAAAAAAAAAATCATGTATCTCACTGCTGCACAGATATTTCTAAGACTCTTATATATTCATACCCTCATATGTCTGTAGCTCTTGTACATGTGTCTATTTCATTGTCAGTTACAAGCATTTATGTGAGCTATTTTACAATCTTAAAGCTGTCCTACAGACACCGTCTGAAACTGTTTCCATTCACAATGTCTCTTAGCAGTATTAGGCCTGAGGGCATGGTTAAGCCAGTATGTGGTTAGAGTGTATTATCAGTCTTAGGCCTAGAGCATTGGCTGAGCCTGTCTATGGTTAGATTGTATTAGCAGGGTTCTCCCTGACTTTTAGAGCAGCTTAACGTCATTGTAAAAGCTGGAAATGTTCCCTGTGGAATAGGTATTTTAAAACAGGCAAAATTTCCTTGAAGGGAAGGAAAGTGACAACAAACAAAATTGTTGTCAGACATAGCCATGCTTAAATGTTACCTGTATTTTTTGTCATAAATTAATTTCTGATAAGTGGCATGAAGATAAGTAGGGGAGGAAAACTTTCTAAAGTTTTCTACATTAACATTTCTCAAGCATGGTACACACACACACACACACACACACACACACACACACACACACAGACATTATAATTTTCCTGTTTACTTTAATAAATTACTTTTTTCTAGACAGCGATAAATACAGCGATAACGAGGGCAGAAGAGTAAATGAGGACAAAAGGATGAATCCAGTAGCTATAATTAATCACCCCCTAAAACTGATTACATGGGAGACCCTTTAAAAAGGACACGCAGAAATATTACATTTTTATTTATGGTGTTTTAATCATTGTTGAATGACTTTGATAGGGTGTTAAAACCTTTAAAGGGGGTACATTGAAATTAGAAATTATTCTGTGGTAGAAATCCCTCCTTGGCTCAGGAGCATTCATTAAAGCCACGGTCAGTGGCTGCATAACACAACACCTACACAAGTTAAAACTTTGAAAACATTCAAACAAAATCCAGAAGTGACACCTTCCTCAAAACTAGCTTGTGGTCTGCCAGAGCAAAATGTGAATGAATGATTCTTTTCTATACCCACTGTACCAAACTACAGTTTATCTTCTTGAATTATTACTACAGTATGACTGTAGTAATACTGTTGGATTTTATAACTGGTCTCCCCAGACCTATAAGTTAGTTAATAAATACACATTGACCATAATAAAAATGACAAATATATCAAAATGGAGCTTAGACCAATGGATCACATGAAACATGAACAGTACTGAGAAAAAAATACAAGAAACATTTGCTTTCTAAACTTCAGCAACTGTTCTTAGTTTCTAAAAATAAAGCAACATGCCCTTTTATATTCTGGTGAAGTTTGAGAACTTAAAGTGGCCATTAGGAAAAGGTTTAGTGGATTTGTTAAAGTGCTCATTAAAAAAGTGTGTTTAATTTTTGGACTATTTGGACTAAGTTCTACCTTCAGTTAGAAGATCCTAGCTTGAATTTGCACACATTATGGTACTTGAGCCTTTTATGATCTTGCGTTTTACTACACTCATTGCAGTCCCTGTATTATGTTGAGTGTTTTGTCTTTTGTGTCATACATGTGATGGATTGAATGTGTTTTTGGTAGGCCTGTAACAATAACAAATTTAGATGGACGATAAATTTTCCCCAAAATTATTGCGGTGAATGATATTATCGATGTCATGAAGACCATTTTATGCCCTGGATATACAGTATCTCACAAAAGTGAGTACACCCCTCACATTTTTGTAAATGTTATATCTTTTCATGGGCCAACACTGAAGATATGACACTTTGATACAATGTAAGGTAGTGAGTGCACAGCTTGTATAACAGTGTAAATTTACTGTCCCCTCAAAATAACTCGACACACAGCCATGAATTTCTAAACTGCTGGCAAGAAAAGTGAGTACACCCCTAAGTGAAAATGTCCAAATTGTGCCCAAAGTGTCAATATTTTGTGTGGCCACCATTATTTTCCAGCACTGCCTTAACTCTCTTGGGCATGGAGTTCACTAGAGCTTCACAGGTTGCCACTGGAATCCTCTTCCACTCCTCCATGACGACATTACAGAGCTGGTGGATGTTAGAGACCTTGCGCTCCTCCACCTTCCATTTGAGGATGCCCTACAGATGCTCAATGGGGTTTCGGTCTGGAGACATGCTTGACCAGTCCATCACCTTTACCCTCAGTTTCTTTAGCAAGGCAGTGGTCGCCTTGGAGGTCTGTTTGGGGTCGTTATCATGTTGGAATACTGCCCTGCGGCCCAGTTTCCGAAGAGAGGGGATCATGCTGTGCTTCAGTATGTCACAGTACATATTGGCATTCATCGTTCCCTCAATGAACTGTAGCTCCCCAGTACTGGCAGCATTCACGCAGCCCCAAGTCATGACACTCCCACCACCATGCTTGACTGTAGGCAAGACACACTTGTCTTTGTACTCCTCATCTGGTTGCTGCCACCCATGCTTGACAGCATCCAAACCAAATAAGTTTATGTTGGTCTCATCAGACCACAGGACGTGGTTCCAGTAATCCATGTCCGCAGTCTGCTTGTCTTCAGCAAACTGTTTGCGGGCTTTCTTGTGCATCATCTTTAAAAGGGGCTTCCTTTTGGGAGGACAGCCATGCAAATCAATTTGATGCAGTGTGCAGCGTATGGTCTGAGCACTGACAGGCTGACCCCCCACCCTTTCAACCTCTCCAGCAATGCTGGCAGCACTCATACGTCTATTTTCAAAAGACAACCTCTGGATATGACGCTGAGCACATGCACTCAACTTCTTTGGTCAACCATGGCGAGGCCTGCTTTGAGTGGAACCTATCCTGTTAAACAATTATGGTCTTAGCCACTGTGCTTAAGCTCAGTTTCAGGGTGTTGGCAATCTTCTTATAGCCTAGGCCATCTTTATGTAGAGCAACATTTCTTTTTTTCAGATCCTCAGAGAGTTCTTTGCCATGAGGTGCCATGTTGAACTTCCAGTGACCAGTATGAGAGAGTGTGAGAGCAATAACACCAAATTTAACACACCTGCTCCCCATTCACACCTGAGACCTTGTAACACTAATGAGTCACATGACACCGGGGAGGGAAACTGGCTAATTGGGCATAATTTGGACATTTTCACTGAGGGGTGTACTCACTTTTGTTATCAGCGATTTAGACATAAATGGCTGTGTGTTGAGTTATTTTGAGGGGACAGCAAATTTACACTGTTATACAAGCTGTACACTGACGACTTTACATTGTATCAAAGTGTCATAGCTTCAGTGTTGTCCCATGAAAAGATATAATAAAATATTTACAAAAATGTGAGGGGTGTACTCACTTCTGTAAGATACTGTAGTGATAAAATAACAGTCTCGGTACAACTTTTCGAAGCGCTTTGAACTTTTATTTATGAACAGTATTGATGGATATCCACCGCCCATGCGGTGTCAGTGCCACTACAGTTTATACATTGCTATGGATGACTGAGACTCGTGGCTTTACGTTTGTTTACGATAAGTACGGTCTCAGAGATGGTACAATGGAGAACTACATAGTGAACACTTCAACTTCATGGACCTTACCGTCTATTTTAAGTTGTTTATTTTCCAGTAGCACTTGCTAATACAGCTGCTGTGTTGTAAAATGATTGACGATAAGAACGGTCACACCAACAGTACGTCATACATTATGGGTGTTACATTAGTAACAGAGTCAGAGATGAAGCTGACCTTTCCAATCAAGCAAAAACCTAGGGCTTCAGTGTGTGAATGGATCATGCTGTTGAAAAGAAGCACACTTTTAGGCTTAGTCGGCACAAACTTTATATTCAGCTCGCCACTTCCCTTTTTCCAGCTGTCCTCCATGTGAGCATAAGCTCCGCCTCCCATGGGGAGCGTACAGAAGGACAAAAGCAGCGCAAGCAGATGAAGTGTTGGTGGGTTATGTAAAGGAACACACATGTATACAGCGACTTACCATGGCTAGAAAACTTATCAAGGTCATTTTTTTAGTCACGATTAATTGAATTAGCCATTATCTTTTCAGGCCTAGCTTTTGGAGCAGCCAGATTTCCCCAAATGGCATATTATTATTTGATTTGACTTGATTTGACTTGGCTTTGCCCTCCATATTCCCAAGACCATTCAGAAACTGTTCAAAGAATGTAATAGAGACAAAATCCAAATCCTAGCTCAAGATCTAATCAAAGATCCATAAGCAGAATCCACGGGAACATGATCTAATGCAGCCCCTTCCCCCAACAAACAGGATCAAAGGTTCCACTGCCAACATGTGATTGGTGGAACAAGTCCCAATAACCCAATAATGCAATCACCTAATGCTTTATTATTGTTGTGGCTAATTGTTGTATGGTAATTATAAGTTTCCGAAAGAATTAGTTAAAAGCACACTGCAAACTAAAATGAGCAGCAAGGAAAGCCCCAAAGTGCCACTTAGGCTACCAATTAGCATGCCACTCCCCGGGCTAACAGTAATAGAGCTAATTCCTGTTGCTGCAGCAGAACACTCTGAACACAAACCATTTGTTTAACAGTTCCAACTGGCTTTAGGCAAAAATCTCGTGTAACATATGAAGCAGCTCATTACAATTCTTCTTGCTATTGGCTACGTTTTTGTGCTGGTGCTGTTAAAGAAAGAGCTTACCAAGCTCAATTTTCCTAAGAATGTCAGCATGTACAGTGATTGAACAATTTTTCTCAGACTTACCCCTTCCCCGAAGAAAAAGGAAAAGGGTAAGAAGGTAACTAAGTGGTTGTGTGCAGGGATTGTTATGAATATAGAGGTGGGAGAAGACCAAGCCAGAGAGAGAAATAAAAAAGTGAGTCTGACAGATAGAGAGAGGAGGGGTGGCAGATGGTGACATGTTGATTTATGAGCTGCAGTACTTTTCATTAACCATACTGAGTTTTACTGAAACTGGAAGAGAGAAAGAGAGAAAATACAAGATGAAAACAGAAACCAAGAGATGCAGATGCAAAACTGAAAGGAGGAAAAGTGAGCTTTTACTTTAACATGGGAAGCAACTCTGTTGAAGTTCTGCTATGGATACCATTTCAAGATGACCCTTTTAAAAATTTATGCTCTCAATGACAGTCTCATATTTATTCACTGAAATACATGTTTCTAGCAAGGGGATGTGCCTCCACTGACTGTCAATACTTGTAAAGACAGAACAGTACATCACCTTAGACTGTTTCTTTGGTGTCCTTGTTTCTTTGGCCTGTCATCCCCAATCCATGGAAATGTCGCTGTCCGCAAATATGAGCATGAGCAGTTCAAGCACAAACGGTTTACTTTTCTATCCCAGCTGCGAGACACTATTACAAGGTGTTTCACCATCAAATGCTTACCACCTGTGAGGTAGAGAGTTCAATAATCATTATAAATTTCTCTAACCTTCTCTGCTGTCAGAACCCATCATCTGTTCTCGGTCTGAATATTTTGTATGCTGCACACTACATTTCCACTCGAATATACCAAAACTGGATTAAAGACACACCTACTGACGTTTCTTTTTTAAAAGTGTTTTGTCATCAGGATTTGTTTCAGTGTATGCCTCGTAATATTATAGTTATGGGTGTGACCATAAAAGGTTTATAATAAATAAAATTGAAATTCTACTGACCAGCTAGATTTGTTTTGGCTTTGGAAAAATCATGGTAAACGGTCTACATGCTGGTAAATAAATAGCCAGTTTCCTACTCATAACCGCCAGCTATTGTCTGATGATGATTTAATTTCTGATTACATTTTCTTGTTGCCCTTCATAACCTAAGGCAGTAATCTAGTATGTCTAATCCATTTAGCGTGTTATCACAAAACACTGCACTGTAGGTTATTTACTGGAAAAAAGCAATAAAAATATAGTATTTTAAAATATAGTGACTGTCCATTTGGGAAGTGTAGATATGCCACAGGTTAGTAACTCAATGTGCTCTTCTAGTTTTTCACCAGTTATTTTGCTTACCTTGTTTCCATTTTTTTTCTTTTTTGGTCACCATTACTCAACGTGCTTCGATCAGTCGAAAGGAAAAATCAGTTTCCCCTATTTGTAGCTATTTACACATGTGACCATACAGTTGGAAGTTTCTGATAACTGTATACAGGTGCATTTCAAAAAGTTAGAATATCATGAAAAGTTTTAGTTATTTTTCATATTTTAGTTACAAAAGTAAATGTTCATTTTTTTTATATTCTGTACAAGTAAAGGGAAATATTCCACATCTTTCTTGTTTTAATTTTTGAACATTATAATTTAAAGCTTAGGAAAATCTAAGAGTTGGTACTTCAAACTATTAGAATATGTAATTTAGAGTTGGAGTAACTTGCTATTCAAATAGCATAAATACTGTTTATCTGACAAGTTTAGTACACACAACCACAATCATGGGAAAGACTACTGACTTGACTGTTGTCCAAAAGATGATCATCAGCACACTCCACAAAGGGGGTTAGCCATAGAAGGGCATTGCTGAAAAGGTAGGCTGTTCAGAGCATTGTGCCAAATCATATTAATGGAAAGCTGACTGAAGAAAAAGGTGTGGTTGAAAAAGGTGCAAAAGCAACAAGGATGACGATAGCCTTGAAAGGGTTGTCAAGAAAAGTTAATTCAAGAACTTACAGGAGCTTGACAAGGAGTGGACTGAGTCTAGTGTCAATGCATCAAGAGCCACTACATATAGATTTCTTCAGGAAAGGGGATACAGCTGTTGTGATATTCAGCCACTTCTAAATCAGAGGCAGTGTCAGATGCATCTTATTTTGGCAAAAGAGAAAAATAACTTGAATTGTTAGCTCAATGGTCCAAAATATGTACAAAGTAATGAAGTACAGAATCCAAGGTGCTTAAAGTCCAATGTGAAGTATCTGCAGTCTGTGATGATTTGGGGTGCCATGCCCTCTGCTGGTGTTGGTCCACTGTATTTTATTAAGTCCAAGTCACTACTGCTGTCTCCCAGGTAATTTTAGAGCACTTCATGCTTCTATCTGCTAAAAAGCTTAATGGAGATGCTGGTTTCCTCTTTCAGCAGAACTTAGCACAGTCCATAGCACTACAACTATTATGGAATGGTTTGCTGACCATAATATTACTGTGCTTTACTGGCCATCCAACTCAGCTGGCCTGAACCCTATAGGTTCTTTAATAAGTATAGTCAAGAGAAAGACGAGAAACACCTGACCTTAACAATACAGATGAGCTGAAAGCTGCTATTAAAGTAACTTTGGCTTGAATAACGCCTCAGCAGTGTCACAAGCTGATCACCTCTATGCCCTTGATGCAGCAATTCTTCATCAACTATTGAGTGTTTAACTGAACACACTTTTCAGAAATAGAACATTTTTGTACTGTAAACGCTTATTTTTGGACTGATCTTAGGGAATATTCTAATAATTGGAGATCCTAGATTTCTGACTTTCATAAGCTATAAATCAAAATAAAATAAAAAAGTTTTGAAATACTTCTCTTCCCTTGTAAGAAATATAAAATATATGATGGGTTACTGTTGGAATTAAAGGGAAATTGGCTGCACTTCTCCCACATTTTAACAGCTCACATATGTATTAATGAAATGTTTATGACATATTTTGGTCAAACATTCTTTAATTATTTAATTATTGCAACATCATTGTTAGTCATCTTTTATAGCCTTTTTCAGAATGGTTGTTTCAGTGCATGTCTCTTTAAATATCTAAGACCACATTTAACTCCGCCCTCGTTCTTACTATTGCTAATCTTAGCTGGTTAGCTCCTAGATTCCATCAAACCTGAGCCAAATAATGTAAATTTGTCTTGAAGAATGAATGAAATAATGCATCACTGGTGGCCAGGGTGTGTGGTTTCAGACATTGATAGGATATGACTGGTTGCTGAAGTACAATAAGCACAGAAACATTTGTAAAGGAGTGGCTGAACTGCTAGCTTGAGCTAGCTGCCTTGGGTGTCATTTCGAGAAAATAAAGCTTTAGCTAAACTAAAATAACATTTAAAAACTAAGTATATGGTCAAATATTGTAAGATGAACGGGGATTCCTGTTTCCTGTTGTTGATTCCTGGGCAGTGGTGGCCTAATGGTTAAGAATGTGGACTGGTGAGTGGAGGGTCACTGGTTCCATCCCAGGACCGACAGGATCAGATCTGGGTGGGACAGATGATGTGGCAGTGTTTGCCCTTCCCCCCCTTAACCCCACTGTGGTGCCCTTGAGCAAGGCCCTTGATCCCAACTGCTCCAGTGGAGCTGCTCAGTAACCACACATCAGTCTGTGGTTGTGCTGGGCAGCTTCCTGGTGTGAATGTGTAACTGTGTGAGTGTGAACAGGGCGTCCTTGAAAAGGGGAGGTTGCCTCTTCGGGGCGCATTCACACAGCCACTGTTTGGTCCGGACTAAAGGACCAAAGAGTGTATTCCGTGGATAGCTCGGTTCGTTTAGTGCTGTCTGAATTCACGTGGAACTCTGGTGCAGCACCAAACAAGCGAAGTCTGGTCCCCCTGAAAATGGGCGTCTCGGTTTGCTTGCAAACGAAGTCCGGTGCACTTTGCTTGCCATGTGAATGCAAACGGAGTATCCAGCGGACCGAAGGGCGGACGTGCCCCTCGGTGTTTGTGTAACCACAGCAACACGTAGTGAGAGGAGAACGTGGTGTTTACCGTAAAGGTGCCTTCACATCAGATGTGAACGGGCGAATTTTTCGTACAGCACGATTACATTATAACTCAACGTAAATACATGAAAAGACATGAATTCACCATCTGGGTGAGATGCAGACAGGCGAAGTTGCCACTCACCTGAAAAAGTTGTCCCTGCCTTGAAAACTTGATGTGTGTTTCCGTTGCTAGCTTGCTAGCCTTGTTAGCATGTCCGTGGCAGGAATCAGTGGGTAAATAAATCCAACATCCCAATTCAGCTGAAGAGCTCCCAATCCTTCAGCCTCCATTTTGGGTAGAAAATAACAATAAAGACAACTGCGCGGACACAAGAAATACTTTTACCGGAGAAAGCTGAGGAAAAAAGTAAAAAAAAACCATGTCTTGTGGACAGACTTGGAGTAGTGAGGAATTGCAGGTTCTGATAGATTTTTGGTCTGAGGACCAGATTTTTCAGCTGCTTGTGGCTACACACAAGAATACAGATGTTTTTAAAACGTTTAGCGTCATGATGGTGGCACGGGATGTTCATGCAAAGTATGGCAAGAGCACTAGTGGCCCAATCCACAATTTTGTTGTACTGTACAATGACAACCCGGCTGAAGGGAATGGATTTCCCTTTTCAGTCCTGGCCAGTCGATGTGCCGGATTTCTCTTGTTCGCCAAGATTTTTTCTTCCTAATCAGTGGTGGTTTCGGCTACAGCGCCACAAACGAGCAGCTGTTGTAACTGCGTGACGTTGTCCAAGCAGTTTGGTCCGCTTGAGTGAAGAGCTGTGTGAATGCAAACCAAACGAAGGTGTGAAAATTCTCGCCATGCCCCGCCGAGTCAAACCGAGGCCCATGGACTATCCTGGTGTGAATGCAGCCTCAGTGGAACTACCCTGTATAAATAAAGGTTAAATTTAAAAAAAAGTAGCCTATCTCACATTAATAAATCTATGATTAATTACACTGGTCAACACCAAATTTATTGTCTAAGTTTTTTGGTTGATTTAGGACAATTTTGATGTGCTGAATCCAAAAATGACATTGGTTTTGCTCAATCAGGTCAACTTTTTGAATTATGATCACATGTTTTCTTACGTTTTTGTTTACATGTATGGGTATTTTTGCTTTATATGATGCAAAATTCTTTTTTATTTTTTGAAATTCTGTGAATTTTGAACAATGATGACATAATATTCAATTTACATGTACTTACCTTTATCATTGTCTACTATTCAATTTACAGTACAACTGTACAACTGCTGTACAACTGCTTATAACGTACCCTAAAAACCTGACCTTGATCGAGAGAAACAGATGTCATTTTTGGATTCAGCGGTGCAAAATTGTCTTAAATCAGTTGAAAAAACACAGACAGCTTACAAAGAAATTATTTTTATGTTGTGTTATCATTAGATGTTTCAGAGAGCAGTGAGTGTGTTTTATAACACTCATTTTTGGAGAAAAACATCTGTTATCACACAGTATCATGTTAAGATAATATTGGGCAGCTCGGTGGCGCAGTGGTTAACACAGTGGCAGCACAGTGAGAAGGTCACGGGATCGATTCCACCCCTGACCATCAGTGACCCTTCTGTGTGGAGTCTGCATGTTCTCCCCGTGTCTGCGTGGGTTTACCCCAGGTACTCCGGTTTCCTCCCACAGGCCAAAAACATGCAAGTTAGGCTAATTGGAGACTCTAAAGTGGCCCTAGCTATGAATGTGTATGTGAATGGTGAAGAGATTGGCGCCGTACCGGGGCTGCTTCATCCATCCAGGTGGATGCCCTGAATTTCTCCCTGGGGATCAATGAAAGTACACAAATAAGATAAGCCTTTATTAGTCCCACAGTGGGAAAATTCCAGGATTGCAGCACTCAGAGCAATAGTCAATAAGAAAAGATAAGAATTTATTAGACAAAGCAGTAAATAAATAAATATACATATGTACGCAGTTATATACACCATGCAGGAGCATTGCAGTTAGATGGTATCAACAGCATTACAGTTAAATTACCCAGCAAAATATAAATATGGGCCCAGACAGTATATTTCACATTTGAATGAACAGTGCTGTTGCCACCCTCAATAATAATTGTAATTGTCTTAGTTGTGTATTGGAGGGGATGAGCTCTATTCTGCAAAGTTGTGACATTTAATGTCCTCTATGAGCAGCACCTGTTAGACTGTAAAGTCTGACAGCTGTAGGTAGGAAGGACCTGTGGAACCTCTCCCTCAAGCACTTAGAATGGCACAGCCTACTGCTAAATGAGCTCCTCAGTGCATTCAGCGTGTCCCACATGGGGTGGGACTTGGACTCCAGCAGAGATGACTGCTTAGCTACCATCCTCCTCTCTTCTATCTCCTCCACTGGGTCAAGGCATCGCCCCAGAACAGAGCTAGCTTTTTTGATCAGCCTGCTCAGTCCCTTCCTGTCGGCTGCCGTGATGCCACTGCCCCAGCAGACCACTCCAAATGAGATGGTTGATGCCACCACTGAATTGTAGAAGGTCTTGAGGAGTGCCCCTCACATTCCAAAAGACCTGAGTCTCCTCAGGAGGAGATATACAGTATACAGTATATAGTCCTGTTTTATCTAAGACATAAAAACAAAAGCTACAATGATTTAAATATATTTTATTTAATTTGAAAATGCAATGGCATGAACATTCTGGAACTGTTGGAATTTATAATATAACCATCTTTAATCACTGCAACTATTAAATGCTGTCTGCACTGCTATAGCATATGAAATCATAAGTATCAATAGTAAATCAACATTTGCCACTTAAACTAGTCTCTGGATTCAAAGCAATGGTAGGAAACCGTGTTTGGGAACTTGCACGTTTCCCACATTTGCAGCAAATTTGCCTTGTTTTGCAGTCCTTCTTTACAGGGCAGAAGTTGCATCTTCTTCTCTTCTGGCCCCTCGTGTTAGCTTCCTCTGACTTTTTGATCAGTTCCAGATTCACTTGGAGCAGCACGGTGGTACAGTGTTTAGCACACAAAATACACACAAAAATGGCCTGTGCAGTTTCACAGTTTCAAGTTTCCCTAAGACCGCCATTTTCCTTGATTTGACCCAAACTGGTAGATGTAAAATCCATCTCGGTAGATACGGGTCACATTTGACCTGAAACAGCCTCAGTGTACAAAAATGTGTGGCACATGTACAGAAGTATGCAATTTTAAAGTATTTTCATCTTTGTGTGTTTTGGGTAACTTTAGGAAAAGTCACCAAATTTCAGGCTAAAAGAAAGATGTTTATGGTATTTTTACTCCTGTCAAATGTAAAAACAGGTCAAATTTGACCTGAACAGTATTTAAGGGTGAAGCTATTGCCAGATGACATGTCAGCGTCTCCCCACGTAGGCGAGCTGTAATGCCGCTTGAGTGCAACTGCCTAGCCAAGTCAGTGCAAACAGTTTGATGTAGCATCATGGCAGAAATAACACAATAAGCCAGAACGACACAGGCTATATTATTGACTGTGCATTAGTGAACCAGGCGGTAACAGGGGTGCCTATTAAGCTGACTGAAATCTAAAGAAAATGGCCATATAAACTGTGCTTGGTTAGCGAGCTTCCTAGTACCACTGTTCGCTCTGACTAACAGTGGTATAGCTCAGCTGGCCAATAATAGAGCAGCATCATGTTTGTGACATTCCAAAGCAAACCCGGAAGCGTTAATACGGTTTCTTGGAAAGAAAATATCAAGGCTGTGTGTGTTTTTTTTTTAAAGACAAGTGAGTGATTTGATATTTTGTTGATAATCATGCGACCGATAGACACATTTCAGAAGGTTAGAAGCTACAAAAACACTTTTTTCTTTTTTCAGTCAATGGGCCCTTTAAACTATGAAAACTAAATTACAATTTTCACAATATTTACATTTTGTGAGATGCACCTGTGTTTCACAGCAGAGTTGTTAGGAACTGAATGGAGGCTTTTGGCTTTTACTGAAGATTTTTGGAAAGCATGTTGCATTTCGTGTTAATGGTTTCTTCTGTTAAGTCCACCTTAGTATAATTTTTCAAAATATAAACAAACCTTTGGAGCACTTATAACAGCTGGAGACATTATCTACTGTGGAAAAAATAACTTTATTTCCCATGCAGGAGTGCAATATTCCTTCTGCCAATGACAGATCAAAGTTAGACTCAAATTCACTGCTTCTGACAGGCTGCAGACAGGAGTGAAACAGCAAAATCAGGTGTACAACATTATGTCTTCTTTTTATAATTTTTACAAACTCCACATCAGGAAGTTGAACCATTAACTATTTACTCACTCACCATAAAACAACCCATATTTTATTGTTTTGATCTGAATTCAACTTCACGTTTGAGCTCAGCAAATTTTCTGTATAAATATAAATGTGACATATAGGAATAGGAGATATTTTAACGAAACAAAGTAGTTATTGGAACAAATACTTAGTTTTGTGCTCTGTTGTTCATCCAAGTGGCAAAGATATGCCACTATTTTAATTGCACACAAAACTATACATTTTCAACTTTGTTTTACATTTATGCTTTTTGAACTACGTTATTTTTAATTATATTTTTGCTTTCATAAGAAACTAAAGTCTTTATTGCTCTAAAATAAGTAAATCACTTCATGTTATTGTAAACTTAAGTATTTTTTTGGTTTTTTTGCATTACAGTTCATTAGTAATGTACAATGTGCACACATGTTCACCTTTGAGACCTTCTTCTTTTGTTCTGATTAACAGGTGTATGATGGAGAGAATGTTTCTTCCCGTCTCCTTGGCAACTTTACATGTGATCACATGACAGGACATATCATCAACAGTACGTCCAATTATCTGTGGCTGGAGTTCAACAGCAACGCCTCAGGGACCAATCAGGGCTTCCGCCTCACATACACAAGTGAGTTCACTTTAACCTAACCTGTATTTATATGGTGGTTTTCCCTAATATCAACAAGACCTCAAAGCACTTAGCCAGTACCTACTTTTACTTTGTATTCTACAGGTATAGCAGGGACAGCTAACTGCCTAATTTAGACTCGCCAGTTAACTTAACACGCACATCTTTTGATTGCTGGAGGAAATCGAAACACCTGCAGTAAACACACACATCACAGGAAGAACATGCAAACTCCACACAGAAAGGCGCCTGCCTGTGCCAGTGTGGGATCTCGAACAAGGACCTTCTAGCTGGAAGGCAATAGTGCTAACCACTGTACCAGAGGCTCTTCACTTAGTGGTGTCTGTCTGAAGAACCACAGAGCTCTTTGAAGAGCTCATTTAAGAACCATCATTTTCTGTGTCTTCAGACAAGTTTTCTGTCTTTGAGTTTATTTATAGTAGCATCAGTTCATAACAAATCATCTGAATAAACTTCAAGGTGTGCCATTAGCATTGGCCCACTGGATAGAAGCCTCGACTTGGGCCTATAGATCAGTCATTTTAACTAGCCACTTTGGTAGGGAATAGATTCTGTTGCATGGTCAGCTAGATAAAACACTGCATTTTTAAGAAAAAAAAATCAATTTATGATAGTCAATAATTTATTAGAGAAAAAGTTCCAAATTTTCCATAAGTAAGATGCAAACTTATTCGAGGATAAAACACAAGTTTACAAGAATAAAGTGAAGTTTTACATTTATGATAAATAATCACATTTTCAAGAAAGAAACTGCAAATTCGTCAGAAAGAAAACCTCACAAATTGATTAGGAAAGTAACATTTTTATATTGCAATTTTACGATTAAAAATTCACATTTAAATGTTTGTAGTTTTCTGAGAAAAAGCCATTAATCTTCAAGGAAAAAGTTGCAAATTTCAGGAACATAGTTTATTGCTAATGTTTATAGAGCAGTAGAGGATTCTAATAATGTGTTTATAACCTTTATAGAGACCACAATGCACTTCAGAACCTTTGTTCTGAATTAAAATTAAAAAAAACCTACAAAATACTGTGCAATGTTTACATAGTTGTGACCAAAGAAAGGAAAGCTTGCTTCATCTAAAAAAATAAATCTGAATCATCCAAATGGTCATTACATTTGTGATCATCAGTCTAAATCCCTTCCAAAAACATGAATGTCTTGACAAAATCAGAACCAAAATGAGTCCACGCTACAGCAGAAATGCCCGCATGCAGCTACACAAACACCAGTTTCCTAAAAATGAAGCGGACCATACAGGTCCTTGTAAGGAGATGTTTTTAATTGAAATCTAGAGTGTTAGTAATTGACTTGGATTGGCCTCTCTGATATTTCCTCCATCTGCCGCGCTCCACAGTCAAGTGATTCTTGAGCTCACCAGAACAAACCTCAACAAAAAAAGGTGTCATGTATTGCAAAACTGGAGAGTCTAGTCTGTCTCAGTCAGCAAATTACAAGGCTTTTTATTTCACATTTGACAGCTGGATAGACACCACCGATCAGTTTTCTACACAGTCTCTGCAGAGGGCCAGAGTGCAGCAGGAGTTTACCAAGGCTACGGAAAAGGGAAATGAGTATATGAATGCTTGAAAAAGCCTCTCGCTCTCTCTTACAAACACACACACACCCATCTTAATAGCTTTAAAGGGAGTCTGTTAGGAAGGCAAGACCAGCTGCTCTATAAGTCAAAGAGGCTATTAGGGGAGCATTTATCAGCAAGTAATTTAAAGAAGGTAAGAATGTGACACATCTGGAGTGGGAGAGTGCCTGGACGAAGGGACAAACAAATGAAGGTAGATGGTATATGAAGAGAAGATGGGTGCTCCGCGTGTCAGTTGAGCCATTATACAGTCATCAATCTGTAAGTCATTAAACTGGAAAAGGTGACACCTTCTGTAAAGTTCTGCGACAATGGATGAGCTGATGGATAGATAAGAGAGATTGATAGGAGGTTTAAACAAGATGAAGGACACAGTAGCCTCTGATCAAGAGAAGCAGCAGCGGATTGTTAATTAGGGTCAGAGACTGAGTGAAAGCTTTAATAACGCAGCTTTAGAAGCTGTTTAATACAGTAAGAGTTTACACATCTGCTCAGAACCGTAAGACAAAGTGACAGAAGTGTGTCTCATCTGTTGGTTGCAGGAAAAAATAGATTGACCTTGCTTATAAACTCACGCTGAAAAAAAGTGATGGCTTAAAAATATACGTTTGTAAAGGGGTAGACTGCTTTAGCGATGAGGGTATTCTCTTGTGTTCTCATTGTAGTCAAGTAAAAATAGTTTCACCATATGCTATCAGTTACACTGTAAAAAAAAGTTGTCTCGACTTAAAAAGTTAGTGTTCATGCTGCCTTAAAATTTTAAGTTGACTGAACTTGAGAAAATAAGTGGTAAAGACACATAAAACACACAAACTCAAGTTTAGTCAACTTAAAATTTTAAGGCAGCATGAACACTAACTTTTTTAAGTAGATAAACCCTAGTTGTTTTTTTTTACAGTGTATTCAAGTATAATTAAAAATAGTCACTAAACAAAATACTTAAAGTATTTGACAAAAAATAGGATGTACAATAGTAGAATTTTTGCTGATATACAGTATGTCGATAGTTTGAAAGTATTCTATGTAGATTCCGATACGGAAATATGCACATATTTTTCCTACCTGTTTACATCTAATTGGTCTTACAGTGATGATTATCCGGCTTATAAAGACCCATTCCTCAAGGAAAATAAGGCAATTACCTCAACTTAATATGAAAATAAATACATTATATATTCTTAGCAACATGTTCTGTCATGGCGGCCGCCGGGCCGTCATCAGCTCCAGCTGCGCGCACACCTGCCATCAATCTCCAGCGAGCTATAAGAGCCAGACCCACTGACAGCTCAGCACGGAGTCATCTGTCAGCATCACAGAGCTACATCCCACGTTCTCAGCCACAGACCCATGCTACGCCTGACCAAGCTCTCCACGCCTCGTCACGTAAGCCAACCTTGCACTCACCTTGTCCAGCTATCCTCCCCTGTGCACAGGTGGATCCTCCAGGCGGCGGATCAGCCCTCATTGGCGGCGGTGCAATTCCTCCATCTCACTGGAGTCACTCCTCCGCCTCACGGCGCCAAGCAGCAAGCTCCCCTCCTGGCCAACACTCCCGGAGCAAGCAGGAAAGCCACAGCGTCACCTGCAAGTAAGCAGCGTTCATTATTGCATTCCCCGCTGTGGTGCAGTAGTAATCTCTCTGCTTTGTGTCCCTAGGGTTGCCAGGCAGCAGCGAGGCTCGCTCAGTCCCAGCACGCATCCAGCACCTCACACATCCACACATACACGCACCATCACTACACACTTGGGTGAATAAAGACTGTTAAACTATAACTCGAGTCTGTCTTCTGTCCCCTGGGTCCAACCACTGTGTCAGTACGACTCCGTCAAAGCGACCCAGCGGACAGCGCGCTGACGCGCCATCTTAACACCTTAGACGCTCGTGTAGACCAAGTAGCTTATCAGCAAACAGTCATTCTCACCCAATTAGCACAGATTAACGGCCGGTTGGATCGTTTGGAAGGCCGCCAGGCGTTTCCTCCGGCCGCCGGGGCTCCACCCGCCCCTGCTAATCCTCCGACTAGCCAGGTTAGCCAGACCCCCCTAACTCGTCTCACCCCCGTGCCGACACCTGCCCATTTCAGCGGGAAGCTAGGAGAGGCACGGGGACTTTTGTTACAGTGTGAGACTGTTTTCCACCGGGTTCCGGGGGATTTTCCCTCTGACCATAGCAAAATTGGCTATATCACTAACCTGCTAGAAGGTAGAGCGCTAGCCTGGGCTTATGCGGTAATGGCTAAGCCCAGCTATGCCCACTTAACCTATCAACAATTCTTAGCAGATTTTACCAAGGTTTTTGACCACTCCGATCGGGACTCTGTGTTAACTGCCCGGTTATTAGACCTTCGCCAGGGCAGCAGGGCTGCTGCCAATTTTGCTGTCGATTTCCGGGTAATTGCGGCAGAGGTCAGGTGGGAGGACGCCTCGTTATGCAGTATTTTTATCTGCAGTCTAAGAAGCCCCGAATTGAGAGACGAATTAGCAACACGGGATAAGCCTGATAAGTTGAATGAACTAATTTCTCTTACCATAAGCTTAGACAACAGGCTGAAGGACCGCGCCGCCGAGCGAAGAGCCTCTAGTCGCTCCAGGGCGCTGTGTCCTCGCTCCTCTTGGCCAACCCAACTGGCCCTGCCCTCGTCTGAGGAACTTCCGGGGCAGGAGGATATGATAATCGGGCGTTCAGGGATCTCGGCCGCTGAGAGACAGCACCGCAAGGATCTGGGGTTGTGCTTTAATTGTGGTAGTGCTTCCCATGAAGTAGCCGAATGTACGAATCGGGGAAAAGAGGAGGTCCGTGGGTCACAGTAGGGGGACTCACGGACGTAGCCCAGTCAAAGCCCCTCACTAGTTGTCTCATTCCCATTTGGCTCATTTCTAAGCACGTAGAACACTCCACTCACACACTCATTGACTCAGGGGCTGAGCAGAGTTTTATATCAGGAGACCTGGCAACCCACTTGGGTCTCAGCTGCCAAACTCTCCGGCCACCTGTCAATTTAATCACCTTGTCTAAGACCCCACTAACAGCTGTTTCTCAACAGACGGACCCCGTGTCTGTTATTATCTCAGGAAACCACCGGGAGGACATTCGTTTTTTGGTGGTGCCCACCTCCACCTCCCCTGTTTTCTTGGGCTATCCCAGGCTTCGACTACATAATCCCACGTTTGACTGGCGGGTGGGGAGCGTCATCTCTTGGAGCCCGTTCTGCCTTAGCACATGCCTTCAGTCTGCAGCGTGTGCCCCATCGGTATCTGTGACCCCACCTGCTTCGCCTCCCCCTGACCTGTCTAGGGTTCCAGAGATTTATCATGATCTGGGGGTCGCTTTTAGCAAGTCACGGGCGCTGTCCCTTCCCCCCCCCCCCCCAACATCCCCATGACTGCGCAGTTAATCTCTGGGCTGGTGCCCCGCTGCCGTCGAGCCGCTTATACAGCCTGTCTGCTCTGGAGCGGGAAGCAATGGACGCCTATATTAAGGAATCGCTCAGCTCTGGGATCATTCGACCATCTTCGTCAGCGGTGGGGGCAGGATTTTTTTTTGTTGGAAAAAAGGATGGCTCCCTGCGCCCCTGCATCGACTTTTGGGGTCTTAATGAGATCACTGTCAAGGATAAGTACACACTGCCCCTCATGAACTCAGCCTTCGACTCTCTCCAGGGGGCCTCTTGGTTCACCAAGTTGGATCTCCGCAACGCTTACCACCTGGTGCGGATCAAGGAGGGCGACGAGTGGAAGACGGGCTTCTGGACCCCAAGCGGCCATTTTGAGTATCTGGTGATGCCGTTTGGGTTGACCAACGCTCCGGCCGTCTTCCAGCGCCTCATCAAAGATGTCCTCCGAGACTTCCTGGGGTCCTTCGTGTTCGTGTACCTTGATGATATCCTTATCTTCTCTTGATCTCTGGAGGAGCATCAGGTACACGTTAGGCGGGTCCTTCAGCGCCTCCTGGAGAACCAGCTGTACGTCAAGGCCGAGAAGTGTGAATTCCACGTCAGGAAGACGTCTTTCTTGGGCTTCGTGATCTCGTATAATCAAGTGCTCCCCGACCCAGCCAAGGTTAAGGCGGTGGTGGACTGGCCCACCCCCTCGTCCAAAAAGCAGTTACAGGGGTTTCTGGGATTTGCTAACTTCTATCATCGCTTTGAGCCCAATTTTGGAATTATTGCCCGCCCGCTGACCTGCCTCATGTCCCCCAAGACCCCCTTTTGCTGGACCGAGGAGGCTGCTGCGGCGTTCAAGAAACTGAAGGAGGAGTTTGCTTCATTCCATGTCCTGACGCAGGTGGACCCGAATCTCCAGTGCCTGGTGGAGGTGGACGCCTCTGATTCCGGAGTAGGAGCGGTGTTCTCACAGCGTTCACCTGTTGATGGGGTGATTCGGCCGTGCGCCTTCTTCTCTCGCCGCCTGCAACCCGCCGAGAGGAATTATGGCATTGGTGACAGGGAGCTGCTGGTGGTGAAGCTCGCCCTGGAGGAGTGGAGACACTGGTTGGAGGGGGCTGCTCAGCCATTTGTCGTCTGGACCGATCACAAGAATCTGGAATATCTGAGGACGGCAAAACAACTGAACTCCCGCCAGGCCTGCTGGTCCCTTTTTTTGGGGCGATTTAACTTTATGATCACCTACCGCCCAGGGAGCAAGAACCAGAAGCCAGATGCCCTTTCCAGGCAGTTCTCGGTGGAGACATCTGAGAAGCAGGAGGAGACCATCCTTCCGCCGTCCTGCATTGTGGGCGCCCTTGTATGGGAGATCTGGGACCAAATGAGGAAGGCTCAGGAGGCTGAGCCCGACCCAGGGGGTGGCCCCCCGGGGCGGTTGTTCGTGCCCACAGCAGTCAGGAGTGAGGTTATCCAGTGGGCTCATGCCTCCAAACTAGCATGTCATCCTGGGATTTCTCGCACCATTGCACTTCTCCAAAGGGCGTTTTGGTGGCCAGGGCTAAGGAGGGATGTGACCAACTACGTCCGGGCCTGCGCACAGTGCGCCACTGGGAAGTCCTCATCTTCTTCTCCGGCCGGTCTGCTCCACCCCTTGCCAGTCCCTACTCACCCCTGGTCTCACGTGGCTTTGGATTTTGTGACAGGTCTTCCCCCTTCAAACCACTTCACCACGGTCCTGACGATCGTAGACTGCTTCTCCAAGGCGGCCCACTTCGTGCCCTTTCGGGGGCTACCATCGGCACGGGAGATGGCGGATCTTCTGGTACAGCATGTGGTCCGCCTCCATGGCATCCCCTCTGACGTTGTCTCGAATCAGGGCCCTCAGTTCGTCTCCCAGGTTTGGAAGGCGTTCTGCCAGGCGTTGGGGTCCACGGCAAGCCTGTCATCAGGGTACTACCCTCAAAGTAACGGCCAATGCGAACAGGCGAATCAGGAGCTGGAGGCTGCCCTTCACTGCGTCATCTCGTCGAGTTCCTCTTCCTGGAGCACCTTCCTGCCTTGGATCGAGTACGCTCACAACTCCACGGTGTCCTCGGCGTCTGGGATGTCCCCCTTCAGGGCATCGTTGGGGTACGATCCACCACTCTTCCCGGAGGAGGAGGAGGAAGTGGCAGTGCCTTCTGTTCAGGCTCACGTTAGGCGCTGTCGCCGGGTTTGGACCACCACCCACAAGGCTCTCCACAGGACCATGGAGCGCTACACCAGGACAGCCAACAGCCACAGGAGACCAGCACCGGAGTACAAGGTGGGTCAGCAGGTTTGGCTTTCCACGCGCAATATCAATGTGCCGGCCGAGAAACGCAAGCTGACTAAACGTTTCATCGGGCCCTTCCCTATTACCGGCATAATCAACCCTGTGTCTGTGCGCTTAGCTCTCCCCCCTTCTATGCGCATCTGCCCTACCCTTCACGTCTCCCAGGTGAAGCCCTTCATCTCCGATCCCCTTTGCCCGCCCCCTGCAGCGTCTCCCCCACCGAGGATGATCGACGACCACCCGGCTTGGGGGATCACCGCCATCTTGGACGTCCGCCGGCAGGGCCGGGGCCTTCAGTATCTGGTGGATTGGGAGGCATTCGGCTGCGAACACCGGTCCTGGATTTGCCCAGCGTTGATCCTTGACAAGCAACTCATCCGCGACTTTCATTGGGCGCATCCAGGTAGGATGGGGCAGGTGCCTGGAGGCACCTCTAGAGGGGGGGGTACTGTCATGGTGGCCACTGGGCCGTCATCAGCTGCAGCTGCGCGCACACCTGCCATCAATCTCCAGCAAGCTATAAGAGCCAGACCCACTGACAGCTCAGCACGGAGTCATCTGTCAGCATCACAGAGCTACGTCCCACGTTCTTAGCTACAGACCCATGCTATGCCTGACCAAGCTCTCTACGCCTCGTCACATAAGCCAACCTTGCACTCATCTTGTCCAGCTATCCTCCCCTGTGCACAGGTGGATCCTCCAGGCGGCGGATCAGCCCTCATTGGCGGCGGTGCAATTCCTCCATCTCACCGGAGTCACTCCTCCGCCTCCCGACGCCAAGCAGCGAGCTCCCCTCCTGGCCAACACTTCCGGAGCAAGCAGGAAAGCCACAGCATCACCTGCAAGTAAGCAGCGTTCATTATTGCATTCCCCGCTGTGGTGCAGTAGTAATCTCTCTGCTTTGTGTCTCTAGGGTTGCCAGGCAGCAGCGAGGCTCGCTCAGTCCCAGCACGCATCCAGCACCTCACACATCCACACATACACGCACCATCACTACACACTTGGGTGAATAAAGACTGTTAAACTATAATTCGAGTCTGTCTTCTGTCCCCTGGGTCCAACCACCATGTCATGTTCAACAGAACTGTGAACTTCCTCCTTTTAATAGGCTTGGAGGATGCTGTTCCTGTGACTTTCTTGACAACAGCCACAACCAGGGCAAGAGGAAACATGTAAATAAATGCAACCTGTCCACAGGGATCATGTGAAGATGAAGTGTACAGCTGTACAGTAACTAAAGCAATTTGCACCAACATAAATAGCCATTATAATATTTTTACACTACTGAATAAAGAAGCACAAATAAAACTGCATGTGATTTAAAGACTCACTTAAATGGCTGTGGAGGCGGGGGTAACAGACATATTTGTTTATCTATGCTGCCCGATGTGGTGACGTCATTCCCTCACGCCACTGGAAACGTGTAACATCACAACCGAGTGCCACTCTTGACTGTCCGCTGTAATGTTATTTTATTGGCTGTAAAAAGCAATTTGTACCTGTACCGATAAATAATTTGAAATGCTTTATTAGTCAATACTGATAACGTGCTGATATATGGAAACCCATTCCTCCCACTGTGAAAAAAAAATGCATCCTGTAAGTCGTAATTATGACTTAGCATCTCATAATCATGACTTAGTATCTGTGGCGAATGTTGCCTCGGACCAAGCAGCAAATCACGGAGTAGAATGACTTTTGCCACCAACAACAAAAAGCCCTGTGGTTGGCTTTTGGAACTGGGGTCACGAGATCCCATGTTTGTGGCCTACAAGGAACAAGAAAGTAACATAGTGCTGCTTTAAAAACTAATGTGTAGCAGACCTTAGGCTTTAAATGCTGTTGCTAAACAAAACAAGACCTTGAAGTCTACACCTGTTTGGAACCCGATGATCATTGCTTGCAGCTATATTTTTAAGTGACTTACATCAGAAAGTTTTTGCACATCACAAGTGAAAAACATACCATGTTCTCTATTCCATCTCAACTGTGACACTTCCCTGATCTGTGGGAGGATTTTCTCTATTAGATACTGACCTCAAAGGAAGAAGATATGTTAGTGATGCTGTTGTGCTTTTGTTTATCCATCTGTCTTAGAGGATGGCTTCTTATATTTTTTGTCATAAGTCGGAGACAGTGTGTATGCGTGGGAGGTGAAATTACCATTTGATGCTTCTCTGCATCTATATAGGAACCACACTTTCAGTCCATGAATATTATACTGTTGGGGCTTTTCACTGTCATTATCAGTCTCATTATATGTCTTGCAGGAAATAGAGAATCCTGCGCATTTTAAGATTTTACGAAAGCATAGGTAGTATTTCTAAATGTCCAGTAAATGTGTACATACCTGTAGTTTAGATAGGTTCTTCCATTCGTTTCACTGAATGCTGTGTTTAAATTTAAAACATATGCAGGAAGCAGCGGCAATCAGTAGACGATTGCAATGACCTTCTGTACTCTTGTTCAACTGAATCACCAGCTGAATGACGGGAAGATCTCATTTTTATGCTTGCACATATCCTTGTGTGTCTGTGTCTCTTTCTAGGTTTTGACCTAGTACGCTGCGAGGAACCTGGTGTCCCTAGTTATGGCTACAAGATCCAGGATGATGGTCATTATGCCAACACCTTTGTCCTGTACTCCTGCAATCCCGGATACAGTCTGCATGGCAGCAGCACGCTCACCTGTCTTAGTGGGGACAGGCGTGTCTGGGACAAGCCTCTTCCTTCCTGCGTAGGTTAGTATGCCAACACATGAGCAGAAATTTTTGTTCATCAATAATTTATGCCTTCAGGATCTGAATTATTAAGCTCGAGACAACTTTTTTTCTTTTCATTCTTCAATGTGAAATATAGCAGAGAGAAGCTATCTAAGATAAGATAAGATAAGATAAGATAAGCCTTTATTAGTCCCACAACGGGGAAATTCCAGGATTGCAACAGCACAGGGATAGCAACACTCAGAGCAACAATCAGAAGGCAAGAAAAAAACAAGCAAGCAAGAGCGGCTAATATACATATGTACATATTACTATAAAATAAATATATACACACACACACACACAGACACACAGTGCAGAGCATTGTAGCTGGATGGAATAAATATATGAATATATGAACACACAGTGCAGAGCATTGTAGCTAGATGGAATAAATATGTAAATATATAAACACCCACAGTACGGAGCATTGCAGCTAGGTGGAATAAATATGCAAGTATATAAACACACACAGTGCGGAGCAATGTAGCTAGATGGAATAATATGTAGATATATAAAAACACAGTGCGGAGCATTGTAGCTAGATGGAATAAATATGTAAATATATAAACACACACAGTGCAGAGCATTGTTGCTAGATGGGATGAAATCTGAGTCTGTTTCTAGGCTTCCACACGATAATTCAAAAGGTAGAGCGAGAGAACAAGTGATTGAGTCAACACAGACATATACTTCTGTAAAAAAAAAAAAAAAAAATCTATGTGGAGAGTGATTCACTACTCTGCCAGTAATATTAGGAGGGGTGTTAATAAAACTGGCCTTTCTGATCCATCAGCCTCTGCTCAAAAGACTGGCTGCACTGAGATGGCAGGTTGTCATAAAGCTTGGTATTTTTGTGTGTTGGGTTTCTCTCTATTTCTGAGACTGCATGGATAAGATGCAAAAATAAGGAATTACGATCTGAATTGAACTTTGATAAATGTGTAATGTAAGCCAGACAACTCCCTTGTACCCTGAAGGTGTGCACAGTATTTCATGCCAAAGATTTTGACAGGAGCTTTTTTTTACTCACAGCATGCAGAATAAATAGAATATTTGATCAGGAGATACTGCAGGTGATTTGGTGTAGAAACAATATTGATTCACCTCCAATTGTTCTTGAATAAAACACCATTTAAGTAGCACCAAACAGGCACCCCACCATTCAAGAATCAAAAAAATCCAACTTTTTTTTATACGAGACAGTGCTCATTGTAGTGTGTGCCCAAGTACTCTTTGCAAACTCAACCAACCAGATGGTTGTTGAAATAATAGCTAATTTTCTATTTTTTTTTTTCAAAACTGTGCCACTAATTTCACCTTTTTCACAGAACTGATAATACATAACTGATTATGATTGAATTTGTTCTGGCAATAGCAATCAAATTTTATACAACTGTGACTCAGGCAGTAACAGAAAACTACAAATAGTAAAATAAAAAGAATAATTGTGAAAAATGCTGAACTTCAAATGTCTGTCCTAAGATTGTTGTGTGTCAGGAGGAAGGTGCAGACAGAGAGTGTCCAAGATGCAGGCAAAGGTGCAGGAACATGGTCTAAACACATACACACGTGGACAAAATCGTTGGTACCCCTCTGTTAATGAAAGAAAAACCCACAATGGTCACAGAAATAACTTGAATCTGACAAAAGTGGTAGTAAATAAGAATTCTATTAAAATTAACCAATGAAAATCAGACAATGCTTTTGAATTGTGTTTCAACAGAATTATTTTAAAAAACAAACTCATGAAACAGCCCTGGACAAAAATGATAGTACTCTTAACTTAATATTTTGTTAATATTTTGTTGCACAACCTTTTGAGGCAATCACTGCAATTCAAACGATTTCTATAACTGTCAATGAGACTTCTGCACCTCTCAGCAGGTATTTTGGCCCACTCCTCATGATCAAACTGCTCCAGTTGTCTCAAGTTTGAAGGGTGCCTTCTCCAGACATCATGTTTCAGCTCCTTCCACAGATGTTCAATAGGATTTAGATCAGGGCTCATAGAAGGCCACTTTAGACTAGTCCAATGTTTCGCTCTTAGCCATTCTTGGGTGTTTTTAGCTGTGTGTAACAGGTCATTATCCTGTTGCAAGATCCATGACCTGTGACTGAGACCAAGCTGTCTGACACTGGGCAGCACATTTCTTTCTAGAATACCTTGATAGTCTTGAGATTTCATTGTACCCTACACAGATTCAAGACACCCTGTGCCAGATGCAGCAAAGCAGCCCCAGAACATAACAAAACCTCCTCCATGTTTCACAGTAGGGACAGTGTTCTTTTCTTGGTATGCTTCATTTTTGCGTCTGTGAACATAGAGCTGATGTGCCTTGCCAAAAAGTTCCAGTTTTGTCTCGTTTGTCCATAGGACATTTTCCCAGAAGTTTTGTGGCTTGTCAACATGCAGTTTGGCAAATTCCAGTCTGGCTTTTTTATGATTTGTTTTCAACAGTGGTGTCCTCCTTGGTCGTCTCCCATGAAGTCCACTTTGACTCAAACAACGACGGATGGTACGATCTGACACTGATGTACCTTGACCTTGGAGTTCACCATGAATGTGTTTAGAGGTTGTTTTGGGCTCTTTTGTTACCATTCGTATTATCCGTCAACTCCTGTGGCCACGTCCAGGGAGGTTGGCTACAGTCCCATGGATCTTAAATTTCTGAATAATATGTGCAACTGTAGTCACAGGAACATCAAGCTGCTTGGAGATGGTCTTATAGCCTTTACCTTTAACATGCTTGTCTATAATTTTCTTTCTAATCTCCTGAGACAACTCTCTCCTTTGCTTCCTCTGGTCCATGTTTAATGTGGTACACACCATGTCACCAAACAGCACAGTGACTACTTGTCACCCTTTAAATAGGCCGACTGACTGATTACAAATTTGTAGACACCTGTGATGTTAATTAGAGGACACATCTTGGTTGAACATGTCCCTATGGTCACATTATTTTCAATCTTTTCTAGGGGTACCATCATTTTTGTCCAGGCCTGTTTCATGAGTTTGTTTTTTAAAGTAATTGTGTTGAACCACAATTCAAAAGCATTGTCTGATTTTCATTGGTTAATTTTCATAGAATTTTTATTTATTACCACTTTTGTCAAATAAGACAAGAAATAAAGTTACATAAACCAAAATCAGAATGTAAGAAGCACCTTCAGATTAAAACTGAAGACCAAGGGAGAACTAAGGTAGAAAAGGATAACACGAGGAATACTTTCAGCATAAACTTGAACTAAACAAGAGTAAACCATAATAACAATGAGTCCCGAATAACATACAGTGGTGTGAATAAGTGTTTGCCCCTTCCTGATTTTTCATTTTTTTGTATGTTTGTCGCACTTAAATGTTTCAAATCATCAAACAAATTTAAATATTAGACAAAGATAACACAAGTAAACACAAAATGCAGTTTTTAAATGAAGGTGTTTATAATTAATGGTGAAAAACAAAAAAAAATCCAAACCTACATGGCCCTGTGTGAAAAAGTGATCCCCCCTCCCCCCGTTAACTGTGGTTTATCACATCTTTGGAAAGCTGAGTTCAATTTCTCTAGCCACACCCAGGCGTGATGACTGCCACACCTGTTCTCAATCAAGAAATCACTTAAACAGAACCTCCCTGACAAAGTGAAGTAGACTAAAAGATCCTCAAAAACTAGACACGATGCTGCGATCTAAAGAAATTCAGGAACAAATGAGAAACAAAGTAATTGAAATCTATCAGTCTGGAAAAGGTTATAAAGCTTTGGTACTCCAGCAAACCATTATCCACAAATGGCGAAAACATGGAACAGTGGTGAACCTTCCCAGGAGTGGCCGGTCGACAAAAATTACCCTAAGAACGCAGTGACGACTCATCCAAGAGGTCACAAAAGACCCCACACCAACATCCAAAGAACTGAAGGCCTCACTTGCCTCAGTTAAGGTCAGTATTCTTGACTCCACCATAAGAAAGAGACTGGGCAAAAATGGCCTGCATGGCAGAGTTCCAAGACGAAAACCACTGCTGAGCGAAAAGAGCATAAAGGCTCATCTCAGTTTTGCCAGAAAACATCTTGATGATCCCCAAGACTTTTGGGAAAATACTCTGTGGACTGACAAGACAAAAGTTGAACTTTTTGGAAGGTGTGTGTCCCATTACATCTGGTGTAAAAGTAACACAGCATTTCGGAAAAGGAACATCATACCAACAGTAAAATATGGTGGTGGATGGTCTGGGGCTGTTTTGCTGTTTCAGGATCTTGAAGACTTGCTGTGGTAAATGGAACCATGAATTCTGCTGTCTACCAAAAAATCCTGAAGGAGAATGTCCGGCCATCTGTTTGTGACCTCAGGCTGAAGCGCACTTGGGTTCTGCAGCAGGACAATGATCCAAAACACACCAGCAAGTCCACCTCTGAATGCCTTAAGAAAAACAAAATGAGGACTTTGGAGTGGCCTAGTCAAAGTCCTGACCTGAATCCGATTGAGATGCTGTGGCATGACCTTAAAAAGGCGGTTCATGCTCGAAAACCCTCCAGTGTGGCTGAATTACAACAATCCTGCAAAGATGAGTGGGCCAAAATTCCTCCACAGCGCTGTAAAAGACTCATTGCCAGTTATCACAAACACCTGATTACAGTTGTTGCTGCTAAGGGTGGCCCAACCAGTTATTACGTTTACGGGGCAGTCACTTTTTCACACAGGGCCATGTAGGTTTGGATTTTTTTTCCCTTAATAATAAACGCCTTCATTTAAAATCTGTATTTTGTGTTTACTTGTGTTATCTTTGTCTAATATTTAAATTTGTTTTATGATCTGAAACATTTAAGTGTGACAAACATACAAAAAAATTAAAAATCAGGAAGGGGGCAAACATTTTTTCACACCACTGTATTTGATTTTTTTTTTATTATTTGAGCTGTTATGCCTTGTATTTGTTGTGTCTTTTGCTCTTCTGTACAGCACTTTGGTCCACTTTGGTTTTTTCTTAACCACTTGCACTCCGTTGTTCCGCGGGCGGGCAAGTCTCTGCGTCCTAGGGCGCACGAGGGCGCACGAGAGCGCCCTCGTGCGCGCTTGGACGCATGACGCATGATGGTGGTGATGGTGATGTAGTGGCATCCAAGCGCCACTCAAAAAACAACTGTAGAGACAGCCGCGAACAGATTAGTTCATCTGATTGACCTCTCATTCGACTAATAAGAGCCTTGAATTGGGTTTCTGAAACCTTGAAGAGCCAATGAATGAAAATCTAGGAAGGAGGACCCGCCTACTGTGAACGCAGGAGCCAATTGAAGCACAGAAATTCAGGCTGGGTGAAGAGAGATTTACTGTTGCAACAGATGAAAACAAAGGACGCTGGACGAATCTCCTACAGACCCAGGCTCACCCAGCAGCATGGAGAACACCCACAAGTGGGACCTGCACTCATTCCAGCAGAATAGACGGAGGCCGACGACAAAAGTCGTAAATCATTCGCCAAAACGGCAATAATGGAATTATGTTTTGATCGGGATCCACGAGCGGAGCAGCGTCGCGTTCGTCTGACAATGGGGGAAGAGATGTTCGCCACGACTCTGCTGCTTTGAAGAGGTAAGGTGTTACAAGCTAAATTATTATTTATCCCTGAAAACTGTAATCCAAAAATGACTTTTGACCGATTGGTAAATTACAACTGTACTGCGCACGAAGTACGAAGTGCGTGCGCCGCGATAAACAGTTCATTTGCCGTGTTTGGACCGTGAATGCCCCCCCCCCGCTGCAGAAGAGGAGCGGGGGGGGCGTTCACGGTCCGAATGCCCCCCAGTCCGCGGGGGGAAGCATATCAGTCTATTCCATCATGTAGCGATGGCCCTCTTCTGTAGCGAGGGGGGGGGGGCGTTCACAGTCCGTTCACGGTTCCCCCCCCCCACACACACACACACACAGTAGCGGGGGGGGGGGGGGGAGCCGCTGTGAAAACATGCAAGGAGTGTAATCCGTCATGTAGCGAGGGCCGAATTTGGTCCTTGGTAGCGGGGGGGGGGGACGACCCCCCGCCCACACACACACACACAGACACAGCCCTGAGTGTAACCTTTCATTAGAGCCTAAAATGAAGCTTCTACATTGAATTATTCAAAAGTTACAGACGTTTTTCCAAACTGTGCCATTTGGCACAATTTGGCACAGTTCCAAAACGCCTGGGAACAGCCTGAGAACAAAGCTGTGTAAAATATTCATTTTTTGTGGTATTGTTACCAAATTTGGATCTCAGCTGGATAACACTTGGTTCAACATTTCTGTTGCATTTTCCAGCCGGATCGGACAGCTGTGTGTTATTTACAAGCATTTGTATCCAAAAAAACACTGTGTCCAATTTTTTTTTCTTCAAGTTCAGTATGTTTAGATGACTGTAACTCAGTGGCCGGAGCACGTAGAGAGATTATGTTTTTTTTGCCAAAAAATTCAAAGTGTTTTCTTTTAAATGAGACCAACCCCATGAAGATGCTGCAAAGGGTTGAATAACAGCTTTCGATTTACTTTGGGCACGTTATTTTTTGGCATTTTTAGGAAAATTGCCCGGAGTGCAAGTGGTTTTAAGGTGCTTATAAATAAAGTTTTATTGGATTGGAGAACAACTCAAAGGGTGGGGCATGATCATAAAACATGCCCCCCCCCCATGACAAAGATACTGTGAATGTTATTGACTTTTGCTGCATGCAGAAGTAGAAACGAAAGAAAGAAAAACAAAAATCATACTATGTGTATATATAGATCTTTAATAGGGCTATACTATAAGACCAAAATTTCATATCATGATATACAGTGCATCCGGAAAGTATTCACAGCGCTTCACTTTTTCCACATTTTGTAATGTTACAGCCTTCTTCTTCTTCTTTTAGATTTGATTGGCGGTTGGCAACCAGCTTACAGGTGCATTACCACCACGTACTTCACTCTATATCATCACTTTATGTGGTCAGGAGCTTTAGTCATTACCATCACGTACTTCACTCAGTAAACATTACTCCATGTATCAAAAGTCAGATTTCTTCTCGGTTGGCAACTTCTTCTTCTTCTTCTTCTTCTTCTTCTTCTTCTTCTTCTTCTTACAGTGAGATTTCCATTTCTACATGATGTCTATAACACTGTATCTGGTCCCACTGTATATTCTTCAGGTCACCACTCAATCGTATCACTCTATATCTCCTCCTAGTTCTCTATATCATCACTCTATATATCTTGGCCGTATGACTGATGTTACAGCCTTATTTCCAAAATGTAATAAATTCATTTTTTTTCCTCAAAATTCTACACACAAAACCCTATAATGACAACATGAAGAAAAGTTTTTTTTTTTGGGGGGGGGGAGATTTTTGCAAATTTATTAATAATTAAAAAACTAAGAAATCACATGTACATAAATATTCATAGCCTTTGCCATGAAGCTCAAAATTGAGCTCAGTTTCGTCCTGTGTCCACTGATCATCCTTGAGATGTTTCTACAGCTTGATTGGAGTCCACCTGTAGTAAATTCAGTTGATTGGACATGATTTGGAAAGGTACACACTTGTCTATATAAGGTCCCACAATTGACAGTGCATGTCTGAGCACAAACCAAGCATGAAGTCAAAGGAATTGCCTGTAGACCTCTGAGACAGGATTGCTTCGAGGCACAAATCTGGGGAAGGGTACAGAAAAATTTCTGCTGCTCTGAAGGTCCCAATAAGCACAGTGTCCACCATCATCTGTAAATGGAAGAAGTTTAGAACCATCAGGGCTCTTCCTAGAGCTCTTCGGCCGTCTAAACTGACCAATCGGGGGGAAGGGCCTTTGTCAGGGAGGTGACCAAGAACCTGATGGTCACTCTGTCAGAGCTCCAGCATTCCTCTGTGGGGAGAGGATAACCTTCCAGAAGGACAACCATCTCTGCAGCAATCCACCAATCAGGCCTGTATGGTAGAGTGGCCAGACAGAAGCCACTCCTTAGTAAAAGGCACATGGTAGCCCGCCTGGAGTTTCCCAAAAGGCACCTGAAGGACTCTCAGACCATGAGAAACAAAATTCTCTGGTCTGATGAGACAAAGACTGAACTCTTTGGCGTGAATGCCAGGCGTCATGTTTGGAGGAAACCAGGCACCGTTCATAACCACGCCAATGGTGGTGGCAGCATCATGCTGTGGGGATGTTTTTCAGCGGCAGGAACTGGGAGACTAGTCAGGATAGAGGGAAAGATGAATGCAGCAATGTAGAGAGACATCCTAGATGAAAACCTGCTCCACAGCTGCCTTGACCTCAGACTGGGGTGACGGTTCATCTTTCAGTAGGACGACCCTAAGCACACGGCCAAGATATCAAAGGAGTGGCTTCAGGACAACTCTGTGAATGGCCTTGAGTGGCCAAGCCAGAGCCCAGACTTGAATCCAATTGAACATCTCTGGAGAGATCTGAAAAGTGCTGTGCACCGACGCTTTCCGTCCAACCTGATGGAGCTTGAGAGGTGCTGCGAAGAGGAATGGGCGAAACTGCCCAAAGACAGGTGTTCCAAGCTTGTGGCATCATATTCAAAAAGACTTGAGGTTGTAATTGCTGCCAAAGGTGCATCAACAAAGTACTGAGTAAAGGCTGTGAATACTTATGTACATGTGTTTTCTTAGTTTTTTATTTTTAATAAATTTGCAAAAATATAAAAAAAAAAACTTTTTTCATCTTGTCATTATGGGGTATTGTGTGTGGAATTTTGAAGAAAAAAATGGTTTTAATCCCTTTTGGAATAAGGCTGGAAGATAAAATGTGGAAAAAGTGAAGTGCTGTGAATACTTTCCGGATGCACTGTAAGTAATCTTATTTGATGGTAATGATATAAGATAAGATAAGATAAGATAAGCCTTTATTAGTCCCACAACGGGGAAATTCCAGGATTGCAACAGCACAGGGATAGCAACACTCAGAGCAACAATCAGAAGGCAAGAAAAAAAACAAGCAAGCAAGAGCAGCTAATAAACATATGTACGTATTACTATAAAATATATATATATACACACACACACAGACACACAGTGCAGAGCATTGTAGCTGGATGGAATAAATATATGAATATATGAACACACAGTGCAGAGCATTGTAGCTAGATGGAATAAATATGTAAATATATAAACACCCACAGTACGGAGCATTGCAGCTAGGTGGAATAAATATGCAAGTATATAAACACACACAGTGCGGAGCAATGTAGCTAGATGGAATAATATGTAGATATATAAATATATAAACACACCCAGTGCTGAGCATTGTAGCTAGATGGAATAAATATGCAAATATATAAACACACACAGTGCAGAGCATTGTTGCTAGATGGAATGAAACAGCATAACCGTCTACTTAGTTATCCTACATGGTATGATTATGTGCCCATACATATTCTCACCCTCCATAGCGACCGGTATGTTCCTAGTTGTATGCCGGAGGGGACCATTGTGTAAGTCTATTGCATCTTTTGCATTCAAAAAACTATTAGTTTGTTACGTCTTTTTGCTATCTCTGCGAGCAGCCCTGCTTAGGTTGTACAGTCTGACAGCCGTTGGTAGGAAGGACCTACGAAACCTCTCGGTTGTGCACCTGGGATGATGTAGTCTGCTGCTAAATGAGCTCCTCAGTGCATTCAGTATGTCCTGCATAGGGTGGAACTCGGACTCCAGCAGAGATGACAGTTTAGCCACCGTCCTTCTCTCTCCTATCTCCTCCATCGGATCAAGGCGCTGCCCCAGGGCAGAGCTAGCTTTCTTAATCAGTTTGTTCAGTCTCTTCCTATCGGCTGCAGTAATGCCACTGCCCCAGCAGACCACTCCAAAAGTGATGGCTGATGCCACCACCGTGTCATAGAATGACTTCAGCAGCGCCCCTTGTACACCAAAAGACCTGAGTCTCCTCAGCAGGAACAGCCTGCGCTGTCCCTTCTTGTAGAGTGCATCAGTATTGTGTGACCAGTCTAGTTTATTGTTCAGATGAATACCCAGGTACTTATAGGATGTCACCATCTCGATGTCTGTTCCCTGTATATTTACTGGTACTGTGAGGGGCTGCCCATGCCTGCGGCAGTCCACCACCAGCTCCTTAGTTTTCCTCGCGTTGATCTGGAGGCAGTTCCGATGGCACCAGTCCACGAAGTCCTGGATAAGCCCTCTGTACTCAGCTTCATCTCCATTGGAGATGAGGCCAACGATCGCAGAGTCATCAGAGAACTTCTGTAGATGGCAGTGTGTTGTGTTGTGTGAGAAGTCCGCAGTATAAAGAGTGAACAGGAAGGGAGCCAGCACCGTTCCCTGGGGGGCCCCCGTGCTACTGATGATCGTGTCGGACACACAGTCCCGGGTTCTCACAAACTGAGGCCGGTTCGTGAGGTAGTCCAGGATCCATGATGACAGGTGCTGGTCCACCCCTGCGCGCAGCAGCTTGTCCTTCAGGATCATCGGTTGGATGGTGTTGAAAGCACTGGAGAAGTCAAAGAACATGATCCTCACCATATTCCCGGGCTTCTCCAGGTGGGACAGAGAACGGTGAAGGAGGAAGATCACCGCATCCTCCACCCCAATGCCATGCTGGTAGGCGAACTGGAGTGGATCCATCGCTGGTTCCACCAGGGAGCGGAGGTGAGCAAGGAGCAGTCTCTCCAGGGTCTTCATCAAGTGGGACGTCAAGGCCACCGGTCTGTAGCTGTTCAGGTCTTTGGGGTGGGAAGTTTTTGGTACAGGTACCACACAAGATGTTTTCCACAGCTGTGGTACCCTCCCCAGTTTCAGGCTCATGTTGAAATATATATCACAATATACATTTTCTGTAAATTCTATAGTTTATATATAATAACCAATAAAAAGGACCATCTCTTTTTTTCACATTTTAAGTTACATACTGAAAAAAATCAATCGTACAAATTCATCTATCATTAATTTTATGCATCTTTTTCCCTCTTAATTTTGCGGTGTTGTTAAAAAATTGTTTTTTAATGTGCATTTGAGATGACTTCAACTTTATTCATTATTGCTACTTGACTAATTAAAGATTATTAGAAATCAACTTGCATTAAGAACCAGTTTGTTCCTTCGACACATTTTAACTTATTTATTTAGTATTTATGCAGCCACTTTCATGCACTTTTCCAGCTTTAGAAATATTTTTTTCAGACAAAATTAAGAAACTCAGCAGTAATTTAAACCAAAGAAATGATGGTCTGATACACTATCATGTTTCCTATTAGTGACAAGTTAGCATCGTTATTTAATATTTGCTGTTTTCTAATTATAGAGAGACAGTGTGAGTATCACTTACATCCAATTAAAATGAGGTTGCAGGACTATCCTTTCTGATGCAGCATGGTGGGAAACAGTCCCACATCCCTGGCGAACAGAAGCAGCAGCTGTTTGACCAAAACATTAGCTTGGAGTTAGCTGCTGTGCTAACCACCGGAATCCACACATTTGGCACACTGCGGGTGAGAGGCGGGGTGGTGACAAGTAGAAACGGGGTATGTGTCTTTTAAATCCCGATATAAACGATACAGTTTTATATGAAATGGTAGACATTTTTTATCGTGTCCCCCGATATTGTCATATCGCACAGCCCTAATCTTTAATACAGTGCAGAGATAGGATTTTAAACAAACTTACTTTGCACAGACTGTGTGATGTCACTGAAAACATTAATCCTCAAACCAGTATTTTTACAGCCTAAAAACAAAACCTAAAAGTGGTTCAGTTCTTTCTGAGATCACTTGAATATCAATATGCTAAATATGCCCTTATACCAGCTTTAAAAGTGGAGAGAACTTAAAGATCAATTTGTAATATATATGTGAAATGCAAAAAGGAAAGGAGACACATCATACTAAATTTGAAAAATAATTTGGTTGAGGAACATAAAATAAAATTTTTAAAAATTATAGAATAATTTTATAAATTGAATATATATATGTAAATATAATAAAAATATAGGTCGTCTAATAACTGGATGGTTGGCGGTTCGAATCCCGCTCTCCCCAGATATCCTGCCGTTGTGTCCCTGGGCAAGACACTTCACCCGCATTGCCTCCAGTGTCCATAACACTGGGTATGAATATGTATAAATGTATAAAATGTTCGGTGGTGGCCGGAAAGGCTGTTGGTGCAGATTGGCTGCCACGTTTCCGTCAGCCTGCCCCAGGGCAGCTGTGGCTGCAGAAGTAGCTTGCCACTACCACTGTCTGTCTGGAGTGAATGAATAATGTACCTATTTGTAAAGCGTCTTTGAGTATATATGATAAAGCGCTATATAAAATCGATGCATTATTATTTATTATTATTATTAGAATAATGGGGCACAACTGCTAGCTTGATCAAAGTTTCCTGTTTTTCAGACAATAATAGAAAAGATGTTTTGTATTTACCATCTTTGTCCATCCACTTTTTTGACTGATAATCCTATTCATGGTTGTGGATTTATGGTGTACCCTTTATACACACGTGGACAAAATTGTTGGTACCCCTCTGTTAATGAAAGAAAAACCCACAATGGTCACAGAAATAACTTGAATCTGACAAAAGTGGTAATAAATAAAAATTCTATGAAAATTAACCAATGAAAATCAGACAATGCTTTTGAATTGTGGTTCAACAGAATTATTTTAAAAAACAAACTCATGAAACAGGCCTGGACAAAAATGATAGTACCCTTAACTTGATACAGTTTTTTGTTGCACAACCTTTTTAGGCAATCATTGCAATCAAATGATTTCTGTAACTGTCAATGAGACTTCTGCACCTCTCAGCAGGTGTTTTGGCCCACTCCTCATGAGCAAACTGCTCCAGTTGTCCCAGGTTTGAAGGGTGCCTTCTCCAGACGGCATGTTTCAGCTCCTTCCACAGATGTTCAATAGGATTTAGATCAGGGCTCATAGAAGGCCACTTTAGAATAGTCCAATGTTTCACTCTTAGCCATTTTTGGGTGTTTTTAGCTGTGTGTTTTAGGTCATTATCCTGTTGCAAGACCCATGACCTGCAGCTGAGACCAAGCTGTCTGACACTGGGTAGCACATTTCTCTCTAGAATACCTTGATAGTCTTGAGATTTAATTGTACCCTACACAGATTAAAGACACCCTGTGCCAGATGCAGCTAAGCAGCCCCAGAACATAACAGAACCTCCTCCATGTTTCACAGTAGGGACAGTGTTCTTTTCTTGGTATGCTTCATTTTTGCATCTGTGAACATAGAGCTGATGTGCCTTGCCACAAAGTTCCAGTTTTGTCTCGTCTGTCCATAGGACATTCTCCTAGAAGCTTTGTGGCTTGTCAACATGCAGTTTGGCAAATTCCAGTCTGGCTTTTTATGATTTGTTTTCAACAGTGGTGTCCTCCTTGGTCGTCTCCCATGAAGTCCACTTTGGCTCAAACAACGACAGATGGTGCAATCTGACACTGATGTACCATGACCTTGGAGTTCACCATGAATGTGTTTAGAGGTTGTTCTGGACTCTTTTGTTACCATTTGTATTATCCGTTTCCTCCATTTTTCATCAAGTTTTCACCTGCGGCCACGTCCAGGGAGGTTGGCTACAGTCCCGTGGATCTTAAATTTCTGAATAATATGTGCAACTATAGTCACAGGAACATCAAGCTGCTTGGAGATGGTCTTATAACCTTTACCTTTAACATGCTTGTCTATAATTTTCTTTCTAATCTCCTGAGACAACTCTCTCCTTTGCTTCCTCTGGTCCATGTTTAATGTGGTACACACCATGTCACCAAACAGCACAGTGACTACTCGTCACCCTTTAAACAGGCCGACTGACTGATTACAAGTTGGTAGACACCTGTGATGTTAATTAGAGGACACATCTTGGTTGAACATGTCCCTATGGTCACATTATTTTCAATCTTTTCTAGGGGTACCATCATTTTTGTCCAGGCCCATTTCATGAGTTTGTTTTTTAAAATAATTCTGTTGAACCACAATTCAAAAGCATTGTCTGATTTTCATTGGTTAATTTTCATAGAATTTTTATTTATTACCACTTTTGTCAGATTCAAGTTATTTCTGTGACCATTGTGGGTTTTTCTTTCATTAACAGAGGGGTACCAACAATTTTGTCCACGTGTGTAGCTGTCATAAGAGGCAGGGTCACCACAAACTTTGAATATATTTTGATTTTCATTTTTCATTAATTAGACATTAATTAATTCACAACAATATACCACTGCAGTGTAGATTTAGAGGTAGTTCACATGCGGGAGCTCCTAATTAGTTATGACTATGCCAAAAAATTAATGTACTTTGACGTGGTGATTTTTGCATAGTTTCTCTTGGCACATACTGATGAGGAATTTCCTACTGTTATGTCCACGAATATGACCTAATATATATTTATGTTGGTGAAATAGTTTTTACATGTTTTCTTTTCCTATTTCCAAGGGTGTCTGAGTTTCTGTGTGTGTATATAGGCTGTAAATTTTTTAAAGTTCTCTGTCAACGTCTTATTTCAAGTAAGCCGACAACCAGGAGAATTCTTTCTGGCAGAGCCTTGGGCTAACTAGCTCTATAGCTACCTTTGTATCGTCATCCTTTGTCTGTCTGTTGCGCTGTTTGTCTTTCTGCCTTTCTGAATGCGTCCTTGACTGTCTGTCTTGCTATTCCCAAATCTGCGTGTATAAACATGGCGATCATGTGATGGGTTTTGCCTCAGGCTTTGTCTATACACTTTCTCTCTCCCACAGAGTCAAACAGAGCGGTGGTCTACGTCTGTGGGACTTTCACTGCGATTCTCTTTCTTTCCCTTTTCATACAGCAAACCTGTCTTCTCTATATGTCTGCGCCTGTTATCCCACGCTTTTTTCTTTTTTATTAGGACACCCGTTAGGTGCAACATTTACCATGATTATTTGTTGAAGGTTATGCAGGAAATACTTACCCTACAGTACATGCAGGTGCATCTCAATAGATTAGAATGTAATGAAAAGGTTGATATATTTCAGTAATTCAATTCAAAAAATGAAATTCATATAAAGATTAATTACACACAGAGTGATATATTTCAAGTGTTTATTTCTTTCAATTTTGATAGCTATGGCTTACAGCTACTGAAAACTACAAATTCAGTTTCTCAGAAAATTTGAATATTACATAAAATTAATTTCAAAAAATTGATTTTTAATAGAAATGTAGCCCAACTGAAAAGTATGTCCGTGTACACACTCAGTACTTGGTCGGGGCTCCTTTTGCATGAATTACTGCATCAATGCAATGTGGTACTGCTGAGGTGTTATGGAGGCCCAGGTTGCTTTGATAGCGGCGTTCAGCTCGTCTACATTGTTGGTTCTGGTGTCTCTCATCTTCCTCTTGACAGTACATCGTAGATTCTCAATGGGGTTGAGTTCGGGAGAGTTTGCTGGCCAATCAAGCACAGGAAAATGAAATCAACATCTCCATAAAGCTTGTCAGCAAAGGAAAGCATGAAGTGTTCTTAAATTTCCTTGTAGACAGCTGCACTAACTTTTGACTTGATAAAACACAGTGGATCAACACCAGCAGATGACATGGCTCCCCAAATCATCACCAAGTGTGGAAACTTCACACTGGACCTCAAGCAACTTGGATTCCGTGCCTGTTCACTCTTCCTCCAGACTCTGGGACCTTGATTTCCAAATGAAATGACTTGGCACCTGATTTGGGGAGCCGTGTCATCTGCTGGTGTTGGTCCACTGTGTTTTATTTAGTCCAAAGTCAACGCAGCCTTCTACCAGGAAATTTTAGAGTCCCTTATCCTTCTCTCTGCTGACAAGCTTTATGGAGAAGCTGATTTCATTTTCCAGCAGGACTTGGCACCTACCCACACTGTAAAAAGTACCAAAAACTGGTTTAATGACCGTAGTATCACTGTGCTGACTGGCCAGCAAACTCTCCTGACCTAAGCCCCATAGAGAATCTATGGAGTATTGTCAAGAGGAAGATGAGAGACACCAGACCCAACAATGCAGATGAGCTGAAGGTCACTATCAAAGCAAGCTGGGCCTCCATAACACCTCAACAGTAACACAGGCAGATCACCTCCATGCCACACTACATTGATGCAGTATTAATTCATACAAAAGGATCCCCGACCAAGTATTGAGTGGTACATAGACATGCTTTTCAGTTGGCCAACATTTCTATTAAAAATCTTTTTTTTAATTAGTTTTATGTAATATTCTAATTTTTTGAGAAATTGAATCTGGGGTTTTCCTGAGCTGTGAGCCATAATCATCAAACTTAAAAGAAATAAACACTTGAAATATGTCACTCTGCGTGCAATGAATTCAGATAATGAGTTTATTTTCTTTGCATACAACAATTTGAAATTTAACATGTGAGTTGTGAACCAGGGCGTTATCTTACAAGAGGCAGACATCTTTGGTCAGTAGGCCACGCCTCTCGGTTTTAAAGGCCTGCAATTTCTGCAGCAGTGAAGCGTAGTTAGCCCCAGTAATTGTGGTACTGTTTGCCAGGAAATCCATCACTGATACCAATGGCACACTATGGTCGCGCAGGAATGGGTGCCATTTCCACCAATGTCCGACCAAATTTGAACCATCAATGCCAGTGTTTGACTACATCATACGATGGGGAATCCTACCCATAACTCTCTTTCATCTCATCTCCCGTGGTGTGCGCCCTCTCAAGTACATGAACCCAATGACTGCTGTGCATTCAACTGGCTCCATTATCACACCTTACTTCACCGTAGCACTGGTAAAAGAGAAACTCTTAGAAGTTCAAAACTGCAGATTACCACATGACCGATAGAAATATGTATTATTGTACACGTGCAAGTTCAGCCTTTTAAAATAACCAGAAGAGGTTGAGGGGAAATCTTTAATGAGCTGCCCTCGTATAGTGCAGTGTACAACATATGCTTTTTGTTTTCTGCATCCTATTACATACTGTACATATGTAGGCCTAATATTTTGAGGAGAAAAAAGAAGTTTAAGTCCCACACAAGATACATATAGCAAAAGGTGAGGCTTGCCCCGCCTATTGTAAGGTAAGACAGACAGAAAAACACACATTTTTTTCAAATCTACAGCCAGTATAGTAGCCAGCTATCCTAACATTTGGAGAGTAAACCCATTCATCTTTGCACAGAAAGGTTTGGTCGACCACCTGGTATGAATGCACAGCCTTCGAGCTCTGAGGTGGCATGCTAACCATCACGCTGCAGTGCAGCCCAGTCTGTTATGTGTGTTTGTGCACCTCACGGTCTATCGTTTGCAATTGTTTAGCGGAGACTTCATTTCTGCTGCTGTCTCAGGAAATTGCGGTTGTCACTGGTCCAGCCTTACTTCATAACTTTTTTCTCTCTGTGTATGTCCCTCTTTCCATCTGCATCCATGTTTTATGATAAAACACAGTAGAAAAGTTGCTTTTTCTTTCTTTTTTTAATCACCAGGGACTGTAGCAACTTCATAATACTTTGAATGTGGGTACTTTCATTCATGTCGGTGTACTTGCAAAGTGTTTTTAAGTACTGTGTGTTTTTGGCTTTGTGTGTGATTATCTCTGCTACTCCCCTTTGTGTGTGTAGTGGTGTGTATTCTGAGAATTGCAGAATAGGTTGTCGTGATTTTGCAGATTGCAACCCTGAGTTAATGATGCCCATTTAACTCACACAAATGCACAGTATGCACAGAAATACAAAGCATTTTCCATACAGAACTGCTCCCTAATAAGTGGGGGCTGGCTCAGTGGGTTACCCATGTGTGCTATGTACTAATATAATAAGTTCAAGTCTGTTCCCAGGCTTCTTTTCAGCTTCTTGCAGTCCCCCTGTTCCTCTTAGCTGAAAGCATATTAACAAAAAACTCATATCTCTCTTATCCATTAAAGCAAGCGTTTTCTTCCAGACTTTAAATAGTAAACATCAACGCAAAATTTTAATCAAAGCTATTCACTGATCTTGAAAACTTTTACAAGCTTAAATAATTTAATGTTGATTCGTTGGTTCCCTTCATTGGTTCGATTTCTAATTTAACTTGACCTTCACACCTCAGTGTTATTTACAGCAACATAGAGAAGACATATGCAGATCTATGAAGATGATAAATTGTAACATTAAAAGTCCCTAATATGCACTTATTCCACATATTGACATAGTATGTGATATACTTTGGTCAAAACAACTCAGGGTTTACTTACTGCAGTGCCATTTTACACACAAGGAAGGAGGTCTCTTCAAAATGAGCTGGGTTTATAGCATACTGCTTTAAATACTAATGAGCTCTAATTCACCCCAATGCTCCCTCTTTTGTTTTGGTGTTTCACTGAGATTTATGTTCTGATGGTGACGCCATGTTTGAGGATAACATTAGATTTTAGCTTCAATTGTCAGACTAAGTAACGTAATAACAAATATTGTTGAATGTTAGCGATCAAAAGATCAACCAAAGCATTATTGGAGACAGGGGTGTGTAGTTTAAAAGGTCAGTAGCATATAACCAATCCCTGAGGTGTAATAAGCACAGAAACAACCCTGAATGAGTGAATGGCTTACTCTGTTAACAACAGCTAACTGCTGCTAATCGAGGAAGTGTGGGGTCCTGAATGGAATAAACTATAGTAAAAAAGTTTTAAAAAACACATCTATTTATTAACTCAAGTATTTTCAGAAAAACAGAATGTTGAATGTTCCATTGATTAGGCCCTTTAAGAAAAAAAAAATTGAGCCTTGTCTAGTTTTGGTCAGCAGTTCATTTTAATTTTTAAGAACTAAAAGCATACTTATGAAAGGGAGAGAGTGAGATTATAAAAGAAATATAAGATGTGCTTGATAGGGTAGTCAAAGTTTTAGATTTACCCTGACAAAGGTAGATGCTGAATGAACTTGTTTAACAATTTTATTTGGTCAGCTAATAACAAAAGAGTGATATAATAAAGTATGTTTCAAATGTCTTCATTGCTGAGAGAGAGCAGTTGAAATTTAATGTCAGATTTAGTAGTCAAACCAATGCAGCAAGTTGCCAAAAATACATAATGGGTTTGTCAACCGTTAGTGTTTTTTTTTTTTAACCTTTTATTTGAGACGCCTCGTGTTTTTATCTGTTTAAAATAAAGATGAAACTGTCCATGTGTTTGTGAGTGAATAGATACATTTAGTACATACAGACGTGGACAAAATTGTTGGTACCCCTCTGTTAATGAAAGAAAAACCCACAATGGTCACAGAAATAACTTGAATCTGACAAAAGTGGTAATAAATAAAAATTCTATGAAAATTAACCAATGAAAATCAGACAATGCTTTTGAATTGTGGTTCAACAGAATTATTTTAAAAAACAAACTCATGAAACAGGCCTGGACAAAAATGATGGTGTCCCTAGAAAAGATTGAAAATAATGTGACCATAAGATAAGATAAGATAAGATAAGATAAGCCTTTATTAGTCCCACAACGGGGAAATTCCAGGATTGCAACAGCACAGGGATAGCAACACTCAGAGCAACAATCAGAAGGCAAGAAAAAAACAAGCAAGCAAGAGCAGTTAATATACATATGTACGTATTACTATAAAATATATATATATACACACACACACACAGACACACAGTGCAGAGCATTGTAGCTGGATGGAATAAATATATGAATATATGAACACACAGTGCAGAGCATTGTAGCTAGATGGAATAAATATGTAAATATATAAACACCCACAGTACGGAGCATTGCAGCTAGGTGGAATAAATATGCAAGTATATAAACACACACAGTGCGGAGCAATGTAGCTAGATGGAATAATATGTAGATATATAAATATATAAACACACCCAGTGCTGAGCATTGTAGCTAGATGGAATAAATATGTAAATATATAAACACACACAGTGCAGAGCATTGTTGCTAGATGGAATGAAACAGCATAACCGTCTACTTAGTTATCCTACATGGTATGATTATGTGCCCATACATATTCTCACCCTCCATAGCGACCGGTATGTTCCTAGTTGTATGCCGGAGGGGACCATTGTGTAAGTCTATTGCATCTTTTGCATTCAAAAAACTATTAGTTTGTTACGTCTTTTTGCTATCTCTGCGAGCAGCCCTGCTTAGGTTGTACAGTCTGACAGCCGTTGGTAGGAAGGACCTACGAAACCTCTCGGTTGTGCACCTGGGATGATGTAGTCTGCTGCTAAATGAGCTCCTCAGTGCATTCAGTATGTCCTGCATAGGGTGGAACTCGGACTCCAGCAGAGATGACAGTTTAGCCACCGTCCTTCTCTCTCCTATCTCCTCCATCGGATCAAGGCGCTGCCCCAGGACAGAGCTAGCTTTCTTAATCAGTTGGGTCATGTCCATAGGGACATGTTCAACCACGATGTGTCCTCTAATTAACATCACGGGTGTCTACAAACTTGTAATCAGTCAGTCGGCCTATTTAAAGGGTGACAAGTAGTCACTGTGCTGTTTGTTGACATGGTGTGTACCACACCAAACATGGACCAGAGGAAGCAAAGGAGAGAGTTGTCTCAGGAGATTAGAAAGAAAATTATAGACAAGCATGTTAAAGGTAAAGGCTATAAGACCATCTCCAAGCAGCTTGATGTTCCTGTGACTACAGTTGCACATATTATTCAGAAATTTAAGATCCACGGGACTGTAGCCAACCTCCCTGGACGTGGCCACAGGAGGAGACGGATGATACGAATGGTAACAAAAGAGCCCAGAACAACCTCTAAACACATTCATGGTGAACTCCAAGGTCAATGTACATCAGTGTCAGATCGCACCATCCGTCGTTGTTTGAGCCAAAGTGGACTTCATGGGAGATGACCAAGGAGGACACCACTATTGAAAACAAATCATACAAAAGCCAGACTGGAATTTGCCAAAGTGCATGTTGACAAGCCACAAAGCTTCTGGGAGAATGCCCTATGGACAGACGAGACAAAACTGGAACTTTTTGGCAAGACACATCAGATCTATGTTCACAGACGCAAAAATGAAGCATACCAAGAAAAGAACACTGTCCCTACTGTGAAACATGGAGGAGGCTCTGTTATGTTCTGGGGCTGCTTAGCTGCATCTGGCACAGGGTGTCTTTAATCTGTGCAGGGTACAATGAAATTTCAAGACTATCAAGGTATTCTAGAGAGAAATGTGCTGCCCAGTGTCAGACAGCTTGGTCTCAGTCACAGGTCATGGGTCTTGCAACAGGATAATGACCCAAAACACACAGCTAAAAACACCCAAAAATGGCTAAGAGCGAAACATTGGGCTATTCTAAAGTGGCCTTCTATGAGCCCTGATCTAAATCCTATTGAACATCTGTGGAAGGAGCTGAAACATGTCGTCTAGTGAAGGCACCCTTCAAACCAGAGACAACTGGAGCAGTTTGCTCATGAGGAGTGGGCCAAAATATCTGCTGAGAGGTGCAGAAGTCTCATTGACAGTTACAGAAATCGTTTGATTGCAGTGATTGCCTCAAAAGGTTGTGCAACAAAATATTAAGTTAAGGGTACCATCATTTTTGTCCAGGCTTGTTTCATGAGTTTGTTTTTTAAAATAATTCTGTTGAACCACAATTCAAAAACATTGTCTGATTTTCATTGGTTAATTTTCATAGAATTTTTATTTATTACCACTTTTGTCAGATTCAAGTTATTTCTGTGACCATTGTGGGTTTTTCTTTCACTAACAGAGGGGTACCAACAATTTTGTCCACGTCTGTATATATAGGTTATATAAGACAAGTTGGGCAATACTGTATGTATCTTTTTTTTTCCAATAATGATAATGCTCTTGAAGGGCCAGACTAAGAGCCGCCCAGTGGCTCTCCATGAAAAACGTTACATCAAGGACTCAGTGTGTCTTAAGGAGGCACTTGGGTTCACTCTCCAGTGGGTTTACCACTTACAGGAGGGATCATGGAAATCATGTTGCTATGTGAACTGGGCAGAAGTCTGGGCTACTCTGCCTGGACAGATGCCCCCGCGACCTGGATCCCCGGATAAGCGGTAGAAGATGAATGGATGCATGGATGGATAATGCTCTTGTCTTGTGTCCTTGTAGCTGAGTGTGGAGGTCACATAACGGGGGCAGTGTCTGGACGGATTCTGTCTCCAGGATATCCTGCTCCCTATGACAACAATCTCCACTGTACCTGGACTATAGAGGCTGACACAGGCAAGACAATCAGGTAATTCTAAAGCATTTAATTGTATCTGTAATTGAAGAAGGAGAAATTGTATTTTTTTCTGTTTGTTCCTCTATCTTTCTCTCCCTCTCCCTACCCCCTCATCTCCCACCCCTTCTGTCCACTTTAAATCTTTTGAATTCTCTCCCCCATTCCCCCCGTCAGGTCCATCATAAGTAAAGCAGTTTTTTTGTATACTTTATTAATCCCAGAAGGAAATTACATGGTATCCACATGGATGGATGAGGCAGCCAAGGTGCAGCGCCAGTCCCTTCACCATTCACACATACATTCACACCTAGGGCCAATTTAGAGTCCCAGATTAACCTGACTTGCATGTTTTTGGCCTGTGGGAGCAAACTGGAGTATCCGGAGCAAATTGGAGTACCCGGGGTAAACCCACGCAGACACGGGGAGAACATGCAAACTCCACACAGAAGGGTCACTGATGGTCAGGGGGTGGGATTGATCCTGTGACCTTCTTACTGTGCTGTCACAGTGCTAACCACTGTGCCACCGAATACTTTAAATAAAGTATTAAAGCCATTACAAAGCAAGAGGAGTCTATAAATATTATTTATATACAACATATACTGTATCAAATACAAGCAGAGCTCCTTTTGGCAAAGTAAATCTGTTTGGCACAATAAGGGAAGCAGATATCTGTTCTGCTTATCAAGCTGCTGGACAGGACAGGGTTAAAAAAATTGTATCTGTAATTATGGCAATTACAAACTATATGTATGAGAAAAATGTAAAACTCAGCAATATCAAATTGTTTCTGCATGGGTTTAGTTATTTTGCTATTTGGTAAAACTGTTGAATTTCTGTGTTTCCACAGTCTTCACTTCATCGTCTTTGACACCGAGGTCGGCCATGATATCCTACGGGTTTGGGATGGTCCATCTGGGCCTTCAGATGGGGGGATACTGTTGAAAGAATGGTCGGGTCAAGCTTTACCTGAAGATATACACTCAACTTTCAACATACTCACTCTGCAGTTTGACTCTGATTATTTCATCAGCAAGCAAGGCTTCTCTATACAGTTTTCTAGTAAGTACAGTAGTTGGACCTCTAAATTCATATAACTAAGCTGTTTCATGGTAGAAGAGACTTTGACTGAGTTGGGAAAAAAATGCACAGCATGAGTTTACTGAATTACTCATTTGGGTGATCTACCCTGCTTTATCCTCCAGATCCTTGTTTAAACAAAAGTTAATTATAGAGTAAGCCCATAAGTTGGTTAATTAAGAAACTTAATATTCACTATCCTTAATTTGTCAATTATATAAATTTAATTTTTGCTGGTTAAAGACTAATTAATCCCACATTAATACTTAGTTTAACGGGGTTTCTGAAAACCCTTTTACTAAAGAATCAATAGAGGATTTTAAAATCCCACCTTGGGAACCAGGCTCACTCACTACTAAAGCAGATGATCAAAGGCCTGTCATTAAGTTTTGGTTGCATCAGCATCACATTGGCGAGACAATGAGGACTACATTTCCACCTTTTGCATTTGCTATTAAAGATTGTATAGATAACAAAGTGGTGTCTACTTATTTTAAGTGTTTGGTCGTTTGCCCATTTTTTGACATGAGGTTGCTGAACCAAAACTACAACAGCTGTTATTCTGAGGGCAACCTGTGCAATAGTTTGCCCTTTGGCCACAGAAATGACCTTTGGTATTTGAGCCATTGAATCCAAAATGTCTTTGCAATCTCCTGTAAACAGGAGGTTACTTTGATCCACTCTGGCACCAAAAGCCATCTGAGGTACACTAAGAAAACTGGAGGAAAAAAAAACTATGACAGGCAGTCAAAAACATCTCATAAACAACTCACAGGATACACAAAGTTGTGCACACTTTTTTTTTTTCCATATTTGTTACCCACAAAATTCATGCATGAGCCTGCACACATAATACAAGCACAAATGTGCGCACACACACTGGCAGGCATATTTCTAGTCATATTTACATCCCTGTTTGTTTTCTTTCACTCACTCATTTGTTTACACATTTATATATTGTATGCTCACCTCATGTAAAAAAAACAACAAATATTTGCAGTGTCTAACAATCAGAGAACTGTTATTCCATTACTATGGTAATGACTTTATATTTACCTCTGTGTTGGTTTACTGAACCAAAGGAAATGGTATTTACCATCACACCTGTCTTTTAAATTTGGAAGAGCAAGTGGCTTTTACTTTCATTTCTAAACCTTTTGGATTTATTTTTTAATCCCTTGAGGTGGGTAGATGACAGATAGGGAAAATCTTCTAGACAGATGAGTTTTGGGATTTGTATTTTATGCTGTCTTTGAGACATTGGTCACCATTGTATGAGTCATTTGACAACATGTTAAACATGTTGTTACATAAGGTATGTGCATAATTTACAAATGTAAGCCCTGTAAAAATATTTAAAACTTGATTGATATGGTCAATAGTCAGCTGAACTACCTGCATATACAGTGCTATGAAAAAGTATTGACCCCTTCCTGATTCCTTATATTTTTGCATATTTGTCACGCTTCAATGTTTCAGATCATCAAACAAATTTTAATATCAGACAAAGATAACTGGAATAAATACAAAATACAGTTTTCAAATGATGATTTCATTTATTAAAAGAAAAAAACTATCCAAACCTACCTGGTTCTATGTGAAAAAGTAATTACCCCCGTGTTACATCATGAATTAACCGTGATTAACCACATTTTTTTGAAAGCTGAGTTCAATTTCAGTAGCTACACCCAATCCTGATTACTGTCAGACTTGTTGAATCAATAAATCACTTAAATAGAACCCATTTGACAACCTGAAGTAGGCTAAAAGATCTCAAAAAGCAACACGTCCCACTGTGACCTAAAGAAATTCAAGAACAGATGAGAAACAAAAACCCAGAACAACGTGTAAAGAACTGCAGGCCTCACTTGCCTCAGTCTAGACACTGGTGCATGATGGAACAGTAAGAAAGAGACTGGGCAAAAATGGCATCCATGGGAGAGTTCCAAGACAAAACCACTGCTGGACAAAAAGAACACAAAGCCTTGTCTCACATTTGCCAGAAAAACATCTAGATGATCCTCAAGACTTTTGGGAAAATATTCTGTGGACTGACAAGACAAAATCTGAACTTTTTGGAAGACGTGTATCCTGTTTTATCTGGCATAAAGCACACAGAATTTCACAAAAAGAATATTGTATCAGCAGTCAAACAAGGTGGTGGTAGTGTCATGGTCTGGGGCTGCTTTGCTGCTTCAGGACCTGGACAACTTGCCCTAATTAACAGAACCATGAATTCTGCTCTCTACCAAAAAATCCTGAAGGAGAATGTCCGGCCATCAGTTCATGAAGCCCTCCAATGTGACTGAATTTAAACAATTCTGCACAGAAGAGTGGGTCAAAATTCCTCAACAGCGATGTAAAAGAGTCATTGCCAGTTGTTGGCACCAATGGTGGCACAACCAGTTATTAGGTTTAGGGGGCAGTTAGGGGGCAATTACTTTTTCACATAGGGCTAGGTAAGTTTGGATAGCTTTTTTCCCTTAATAAATGAAATCATCATCTAAAAACAGCAAAATTTGCAAAATTTGTTTGATGATCTGAAACATTTAAGTGTAACAAATATGCAAAAATATAAGAAATCAGGAAGGGGGCAAATACGTTTTCACAGCACTATAGCATTTTTTTCTCTTCATACACAATATGTGAATATTTTTCCATCTTTCATTTTCACTCTAACAGCTACAACTGCGACGACCTGTAATGACCCTGGCATTCCTGTAAATGGATCTCGGTACGGGGACAGTAAAGAGCCTGGAGATAGCATGACGTTTCAGTGTGACCCGGGCTATCAGCTCCAAGGCCAAAACACCATCACATGTGTGCGTTTGGATAACAGATTCTACTGGCAACCGGATCCCCCAACATGCATAGGTATGTATTTTTTGTTTTTATAAAGTTATTCTGTGACTGACTGCTAAACTGAAGGTTGAAATTACTATTGACGCTTTAGTGTGTTACTTTGCACTAAAATTGAGGGCTAAATGTAAAAAGTTTTTTAGATGGTGCCTATTTTTTTTTTAATTTTTTTTTACTTTTTTGGTCTTTGCATGCAAAAAGATGAGTAAGAAGAGAAAGTTTTTTTTTACTTTATGTAATCATATGAATAGAAAATAACTTAGCTTCTGTCTATTGGAGTCATGTTGAGAATTTAATCACATCAAGCTGTGGTGGAAGAACATTGTGTAATGTTGGCATGGCCCAGAAGAAAATGCAGGCTGGATAAGCAGAGCTTCTGATATTCCAGTCTTACCCATGTGACTCTGATGGACAAGTATTGCAGGAGACAGAACTGTGATTGTGGTGCATGTAGAGAGAAAAAGCAGTGATTAGACCAACTGTTGGACAGATAATGTACGAGAATGATGATAGCTGGGAAAAGGTTACTTTTTTTCAAAACTTTTGATAACCAGTACTTGTTTGACTTTTGTCTGCTTTCAATCACAAATACCTTTAAGACTTTCATGCTGGTAATGTCCCCTTTTCTGGTGCCCTTGATCCACATATTCCTTCCATTATTTCCAGTCTCAGCAGCTTCTGATTCACCTGACTTCCTTAATAAGCAAAAACCTTGCATCAGAGTAGCAGTCTGTATTAATAATAAAAAAGACTGAGTCTTTAATGAAATGTTTTCTCACCATATAACCAACCAATCCTAGTATCTTGGCCAAAAACAAGCATAAAAACTTTGTCAGAGAATAAGAATAAAGAAAATCAGAAGATACAGGATACACCCTGTATTGCTTCTTCTTCTTCTTCTTCTTCTTCTTCTTCTTTCGGCTGCTTCCTTTAGGATTCGCCACAGCAGATCATCTGTCCCTATCTTACCCAATCCCTTGCATCTTCCTCGGTAACACCAACCCTCTCCATGTCCTCCTTCACTACATCCATGAATCTTCTCTGTGGTCTTCCTCCTGCCTGGCAGCTCCATCTTCAACATTCTTTGGCCAATATATCCATTATCCCTCCTCTGCACATGTCCAAACCATCTCAGCCTTGCCTCTCTTACTTTGTCTCCAAACTGCTCAACCTGAGCTGCCCCTCTGATATACTCATTTTTAATCCTGTCCCTCCTAGACACTCCCAGTGAAAATCTTAGCATCTTCAACTCTGCCATCTCCAGCTCCATCTCCTGTCTTTTTGTCAGCGTCACCATCTCCAAATCATACATCATAGCAGGTCTCACTACTGTCTTGTAAATCTTCCCTTTCACTCTTGCTGCTACCCTTCTGTCACAAATCACCCCTGACAATCTTTGCCACCCACTCCACCCTGCCTGCACTCTCTTCTTCACCTCTCGTGTGCATATTCCATTGCTTTGCATGGTTGACCCCAGGTATTTACTATACTGCCTCTGCTCCTTCCATCTTCACCGTTACACCTGCCTCCCTCTCATTCGCACTCATGTATTCTGTCTTGCTTCTACTGACTTTCATTCCTTTTCTCTCCAGCGCATACCACCACCTCTCCAGGTTCTCTTCCACCTGCTCCTTACTCTCACTACAGACACACACATTTTCACAATGTTGTCTGCAAACATTATGGTCCACGAAGACTCCTGTCTGACCTTGTCTGTCAGCCTGTCCATCACCATGGCAAGCAAGAAGGGGGTCAGAGCCGATCCCTGATGTAATCTCACCCCTACCTTGAACCCATCTGTCACTCCTACAGCACGCCTCACCACTCGCTGTCCTCATGCATGTCCTGCACCACCCTCACATACTTATCTCCCACTCCTGACTTTCTCATACAGTATCACACTTCCTCTCTTGGCACCCTATCTTATGCTTTCTCTAGATTCACAAAGACACAGTGCAACTCCTTCTGACCTTCTCTATACTTCTCCATCAGTACTCTTAGAGCAAACATTGCATCTGTAGTACTCTTTCTTGGCATGAAACCGTACTGCTGCTTGCTGATTGTTACCTCTCCTCTTAACCTGGCTTCAACAACTCTTTCCCATATCTGCATAGTGTGGCTGATCAACTGTATGCCTCTGTAGTGACTACAGCTCTGAGCATCACCTTTGTTCTTGAAAATTGGTACCAAAACACTTCTTTCCCACTCCTCGGGCATCCTCTCACTGTCCAAGATTGTGTTAAACTGGTTAAAAAGTCCACTGCCATCTCTCTTAAACATCTCCATACCTCCACAGGTATGTCATCTGGACCAATCACCTTTAGATTCTTCATTCTCTGCAAAGCTGCTCTCACTTCTGCCTTGTTAATCCTTGGGTCTTCCTTGTTCACCATCTTTCCTTCATCCGTCCTCCTTTCTCTCTCATTTTCTTTATTCATCAGCTCTTCAGAGTACTCCTTCCACCTTCTCAACACACTCTTGTCATTTGTTAGTACATTACCATTTCTGTCCTTAAACAGCCTAACCTGCTGCACATCTTTTCCAGCTCGATCTCTCTGTCTAGCCAGTCGATACAAGTCCTTTTCTCCTTCCTTAGTGCCCAGCCTTTCATACAACTCACTATATGCCTTATCCTTTGCCTTTGCCGCCTCTCTCTTTGCCATGCGCCTAGATTCCAAATACTCCTGTCTACTTTCTTCATCTCCCTGACTATCCCACTTTTTCTTTGCTAACCTCTTCCTTTGAATACTTACCTGTACCTCCTCATTCCACCACCAAGCCTCCTTGTCTTCCTTCCTCTGTCCAGTGGATACACCACATACCTTTCTACTCATTTCCCTCAATACTGTTGGCATACTTTCCCTGTCATCTGGTAATTCTTCCCTACCACTCAGAGCCTGTATCAACTCCTTCCTCAACTTCCTGAAGATACACAGCATACCTTTCTACCCGTTTCTCTCAATACTTTTGCTGTACTTTGTCAGTCATCTGATAATTCGGCCCTACCACCCAGAGCCTGTATCAACTCCTTCCTCAACTTCCTGAAGATACACAGCTTACCTTTCTACCCGTTTCTCTCAATACTTTTGCTGTACTTTCTCAGTCATCTGGTAATTCGGCCCTACCACCCAGAGCCTGTATCAACTCCTTCCTGAACTCTGCGCAACCTTCTTCCTTCTATAACTTCCTCCACTTAATCATTGGCTCTGCCTTCGCTCTCTTCTTCTTCTTGCTTTGCAAAGTCACCCTACAGACCACCATTCGATGCTGTCTAGATACATTCTCGCCTGCCACCACCTTGCAGTCTCCTATCTCTTTCAGATTTCTCCTTCTGCATAAGATGTAGTCCACCAGTGTACACCTTCCTCCACTCTTGTAAGTCACCCTATTTTCCTCTCTCTTCCTAAAGTATGTGTTCACCACAGCCATTTCCATCCTTTTAGCAAAATCCACAACCATCTGTCCTTCCACATTTCTCTCCTTAAGACCATACCTACCCAGAGCCTCCTCATCACCTCTGTTCCCTTCACCTACTTGCCCATTAAAGTCCGCTCCAATCACCACTTTGTCCCCCCCCGGGAACACTCTTTACCACTTCATCCAACTTACTCCAGAATTCCTCTTTATCTTCTACCTGACATCCAACTTTTAGGGCATACGTACTGACAACATTCAACATCACACCTTTGACTTCTACTGCAGATTCAAACTCATGATTCTGCCTGACTCCCTCTTTACCTCCTGAACACTCTTAACATACTCTTCTTTCAGGATTACTCCTACTCCATTTCTCTTCGTATCTACACCATGGTAGAGCTGTTTAAATCCACCTTCAATGCTCCTAACCTTGCTTCCCTTCCATCTGGTTTCTTGAACGCACAGTATATCTACCTTTCTTATCTCCTTCATTTCAGGAACTCTCTGCCTTTACCAGTCATAGTCCCTATATTTAACATCCCTACTCTCACCTCCACACTTCTACCCTTCCTTTTCTCTCTCTCCCTCCTAACACGCCTTCCCCCTCTCCTTCTCTTTGATTTTCGACCAGCAGTAGCCCAATTTCCACTGGCACCCTGTCAGTTAACAGCACCGGTGGCGGTCGTTATTAACCCGGGCCTTGACCGATCCGGTATGAAAGTCTCATTCGTCATGAGCCACATGTTTGATTTGGCAAAGTTTTTACATCGGATGCTCTTCCTGATGCAATCCTCCCCATTTACCCGGGGTTGGGACTGGCACTAGGAGTACGCTGACTTGTGTATCCCCTGTGACTGGATTATGCCCTGTATTGTTGCATTTTTAGCTATTTAAAGGGATCATATAATTTGCCCCTTTTCCACATATTGACACAGTTCCCAGAGGTGTTAAAATAATTTCCGTGACTTTCTTTGGTAAAATACCTCAGGGTTTAAATACTACAGCACCATTTTCCAACCAGATTAGATTGGAGTATAATAAGCACAGAGACAAGCCTGAATGAGGGAAGGGCTGGCTCTGCTAGCTGCGATGGAGGACCCATCTAAGCCTGAATGTTATTAACTATAGTAAAATATAAGTTAAAAGAACATCTAGGAATGCGCTATATAGACAGGTATTGGTAGAAGATCTAGCTGGCATCATGGATGTTGGACAGTGTGGGTAAGTTACGTTCACAGGTTTCACAAGCACTAGTTAACTGTTTGAGTGTGTCTGTCGCCAAATTGCAACATAACCTCTAGTGGTCAAGAGTGGTAAATATTTTTTGTCAATAAAATAGTTCAGATTTCCAAGGCTATAACTTGAAAGTGGTAAGAGATAATGGCTTACTGTCAATTAGAAAGATGTAAAATATGATCCAAAGTTTCAGATAGGAATAAATTTACTCATCTAAACTGGACTTTGGACATATTTACACAAAGAATGGTTCAGTCTTTTGACACCGGTTTTTGTACAGAGGTACCTCATCATCTTGTCTTCAAAGTAGGCTGCACGGTGGAGCAGTGGTTTAGCACTGTGGCAGCACAGTTTTACCCTCGGCCGGGGGATCGCGGGGATCATGAGATCGTGGGTTCGATCCCAGCCCCCGACCAACAGTGAGCTGTGTGGAGTTTGCATGTTCTCCCCGTGTTGCGCGGGTTTACTCCGGGATTTCTCCGGTTTCCTCCCGCATACCAAAAACATGTAGGTTTAGGGCGCTCGCGCACGCAGCGACCAGCAGCCGGTGGCTTGTCACCAGACTGCAAACCAAGTCTACCTACGGGTACAAATAAGTAACAAAAAAAAAAAAAAAAAAAAAAAAGTATATGAACAAGAAATCAGTACAATGTAATCCCCCCCCCTACAGAAATAAGTCACTTACTGGTGGCTAATGGGACTTGCTTGCTGCCATGGTCACTGCGTTTTCACCCATCGTGGTTGTTATTTTGCGTTCTGTTGGTCATTTACACTCTCTACCACATCTACAAAGTCTTATGATTATCCCACATAAATTTTGCTCGTATCCCGTGGCTATTTTCCATGTACAAAACCATCTAAGTGACGGTGATGATGACCAATCGTGGCCATATTAGCTTTTTGAGCTAAAAGAAGGGACTACAGGAAAAGGAAATGAGGAGTTCTTCTTCTTTGGTGTATTACGTGTCATCCACTGAGTCCTCCAGCGCATGTCTGCCACCTTCTGAAACTGGCAGATCAGTACAAATCAGTACAAATCCCCAGTGCAGCCAGCGATGTCAGACTGAAATGACAGGTGCAGTGCCGCGCTCTGCCACTAGGGGCACGCAAATTCTCACACTCACAGGGTTAAGATAGACTAACTTGGCTAGCATTTCTGCTATTGTGATTATAGGGCCATCCTGACCGACATATAACAATAATAAGCCAAAATCCATGCCTGTAAGTATATGATCAAGTGTGGACTAAGGAACCACCTGGAAACACAGATGTCTAGTGAGGTGAGAAGAATGCATAAAGTCACACCATAAACCTGTGGCAGCTAACCTAGGCTACGAAGGTGATTACAGGCCAGTACTGACCAAAATATGACAAAATAAAAATAACACCTTGAAGTGAGATATACAGGACTGTGCAAAAGTCCAAGATAACCCCTCTTTTTTCTTTATATTTTGCTTCTAAGGAGCAAGACTTTATAATTTTTAAAGTGATCTTGAGCAGTAGTCCTCCAGACTTTCTGAAAGTTTTTCAGTCTTTCTTTAGACATTGGCTGGTTTTTCACTCGTTTTTAGTATAGTCTTTGCACTTTAGCATTGTCTAGTTTCCTTGACTTTTTGGAAAAAACTGAACAAATGGAAGACAAAAGAAGAGCTATCAGAACTAAGAAACCCTCTATAGCAGATCAGCAGTATCTGAAATTCATATCTTTTAGAGATAGGGAAAAAAATCTTGCAAAAATTTGCATTTGGACATTTCAATAAACCACTGCACCCATTTCCCATTTTCCTAGAAAATATAAAAATAAGACATTGCCTAAGATCTTTGCATGGTATGTACCATATGATCGAGGGTGGATTAACAAACCAGCTTGTGGTTATCTAATGGGGTAAGTAGATAAAAAGTAGCCAAGTAATAGGGTTGTTTTTTCCTGAGTTTTTGCATTGTTGTCTTCTCCAGATACCTAGATTCATGCACAGAAGTGGTGAAAAAGACTAGACTTCATAAAATGTGGATGAGGTATAGCCTCATATGCAAGCAGGTAAAAGTTCCTGCTGCAAGTAGCATCTTGGCTGTGTTGTCCACCCTACCCTACACTACCCTGCAGCAGTGTTAAATGCCACGGTCTCCTTGTCTGTTTCTTTCTCTTTATCAGCTACCGTTTAATAGAAGTCCTCCAGCGCAGTCACAGGGACACCGAGTTTGCCTTGTAACTAGATTTGTAACATGTTGTACTTTGTTCCTAATATTGCCTTTGACTCCTTGCTACTGACCTCACGTTTTGAATGACTGCAGATAAACTGTTGGGCTCATATCTCCCTCCATTTTCGCTTAGCTTAGCACATGAGGAAAGCCTCTCTTACACTTTGGTGAATCCACAGCACCACACAATACACTCTAGTGTGTTAGTGTTTCAGTTTGTGAATGATTTGCAACTGTTAATACCTTTGTTTACCTCTATTTCACTGTTGATAATCCATTCACACCCACCTGCTACCCTCAAGACACCGCTCTATGTTTCAAACGCTTACCTCACGTCACAGATGCATTTCTCTCTCTCGTCCTCTCTCGCCAATATCTTTTCCTTCTCTCCTGCTTGTTGGGGGATAAAAGACCGGTGTGGGTGATTCTCTCTCTTAACTGCCCCCGGCCTTGCACTCTACAGCTAAATCAGTTCTCCTTTGCTCCTTCACCCTCTGCAGCCACCTAGGGAGGTAATATGCGTGGTCTGCCTGGAGTAATTCTTGCTCTCCTAACCAACCCATGCCATGCTTCCATTACCATCTAACTCACTTCTGAGCTGCCTTCTCATGGGTTTCATATGATGGGGCAATCAGGTGGTTCTCCATCTACATAACCTACATATTAATGCTGTGTAAACATATTTCTCTCTCCTCCTCCTCTCACTGTTTGTCTCCAGCAACCTGCGGGGGTAACGTCAGCGGCCCTTCTGGAGTAATTCTGTCTCCTAACTACCCCCAGCCTTACCCTCCTGGGAAGGAGTGTGACTGGAGAATCAGAGTCAACCCTGACTTCGTCATTGCCCTGATCTTCAAAAGGTAGTCCACCTACATTAAAACAAACCACTTTCCCATTTCTCCTAGCAAGTGTGGTATGTCTGTGGAATACCTGTGGATATTAATCCATCATGTTAGGGAAATGTCATCTTTTTGTTTTGTTTTTTTGTTTGTTTGTTTTAGTTGTGGGCAATGATACATTTTTTTAATCGTGATTTATCTTTTGAACTTGTGTGTTGATTTCAATTAATTGTGATTAACCGCAATGTTTTCCCCCATATAAAGTATCAAAAATTGGTCATTTTTCAAGTTTTTCAAACTCTGCTAACATGGGAGTGGATAATGTGTTTTCTTTCTGCAACTACAGGTTTATTCAAAGCTTTCAGCATGTCAAAAATGATAACTATCCAGAATATTCTCCAAAAATGCCTCATAATTACTGTAGAAATACTGCATGTGCAAACAACAAGTGACGCTGGATAAGATTCGAGATTCAAAGGCTTTATTATCATGTGCACAGTTAAGAAATGTATACATTTCCTGAGCAATGAAATTCTTACTTTGCTCTCTGAATGAATGCCAAGGTAATGGGTACACAACGATACTAATAAGGTAATAACACAATAACTCAATCCTTATACTAATGGATGCTAATAACACACACACTAACACACAGTTAGGCAATTAGGACTCCTAAGCATGCCTTGATACTAAATACTAGCACTAATGAGTACTAATAACACACATTAGGCAATTTGGACAGCTAAAGCAGTTGATGCAGTCAAACAAGAGGAATGAAATTGAAAATTCACTGGATGATTATAATGGTAGGGGTATATTGATATCAGAGATGATGTGAACCTGAGATGACATGAACCTATGTACAGTGTGCAAATGAGCATTGTGCAGTGAGCAGTATATAATTATAAATTACAGATTAGCACCCGGTGCTAATTTCTCTGTAACAGTTGTACCAGTAGACTGTACAAGATAAATGGCAGCAGAGATGATAATTAGCAGCACAGATAATATGGACATCAGATGGATGAGACTACATACACTGTACAGGAGAGCAATGTGCAAATTTAGCAGCCAGTGTGTGAGTTCCTGTATGCAAAGCTGTATTGCGGAGTTTTGGGAGTTATTTGTTCAGGAGTCTGATGGCAGGATAACGTCAACAACACCAGTTGTTATCTTGCTAGTTATACCAGTTGCATCTCTCACTTCCCTTTTCAATGTGAATTCCAGTAGTAGATAGTCCAGTTGGTTTTCTAAAGAGTGGACATTTGCAAACAAAACTGATGGAAGAGGTGCATCGCCTGGGGTTGGCCTTTAGCTTAGCTGTTGGCCCTCCTCGACAGCTGCTCTTCTGCCTCTCTGTGGACCTCTTCTGTTCTCTCCAGCGTTCAGGCTGGGATTGTGCATTGATACGGTCCTTATGTCCACATAGTATGACAGTGATACTCCAACAAACTGATTTGAACACCCAGAATTAAAATAAAATGAGGAGTCTGTGCCATGAATTGGGTTTCACATGTCTCTGTTTTGAGGTCCACCATAGACTGTCTGACAGAAACAGTACCCATGTTTTGAAAGTTCTACTTTTTCCATTCATTCATTCATTCATCTTCTACCGCTTAATCCTTTTCGGGTCGCGGGGGGGCTGGAGCCTATCCCAGCATCTTTTGGCAAGAGGCAGCCATTCCAATCAAAAAAAAATATTGTAATCAACGGGCTGCTGTGTTAATTGCAATTAACTTGAAACCTCTTACCATTCCGGTGTCCCGCCTGTGGGACGTTTTACATTGGCTGGATACTGGCTGGAATGGTCAGGGGTTTTATTGTTTTATTTTTTGTTGTTTTTATTTTAAAGTTCCTGAAGGGTGTAGTTTTAGTTTTAGTAATTTATGCATGAAAGCTGTCCCTTGTTGTTAGGTGGAGTTTAGCATCTACAATACAAATTAGACCTTTTATTCAGCGTTTATAAAAGGAATAAAGAATTTTTTTTTTCAAAATTGCAGTTATTTCAGTCCCTTCGACTGTATTTGTAACATTTTGTTGTTGAGAATAGTGATATTTATATTAGTAAACTGTATCAATTCAGTCAAAAATATAAAAATGTTAGCAGACACAAGGATGGGTAACTGTTTAATTCACCATGTTGCTGCCATGTTAAATACTGAAGAATACTCTATAACTTGTGTTGTTTATATATGTATTTATGCTCTCTACTGAAGTGACTTGGCACAATTCTCATTTTAAAATAATTTCCATTTAGTACAACTAAGTCAACATTCCAAAAACTAAGTGGAGCTCCTTTCTAAAATATGCAGTATGTCATCTGACTTGAATTGAAAAATCATCCATCACAGATTTGTGAGGTCATTGAAGTTTATTTCGTAACGCAGAAAAAAGACAGAAAGGTCATTTGGCACAGCTATACAATAAGACTACACTATTAAAAGATTTATAAAGAGTTTATAAGGAGGTTATTTATTAAGTTACAAATGTTTTATAAATAACGATTAAGGAGTTTGGTTACCCACCCACGAGAGGAGTACAAAGCCAATGTACTCCTAGTGCTGGTCCCAACCCCAGGTAATTGGGGCGGGTTGCATCAGGAAGGGCATCCGGCATAAAATCTTTGTCAAATCGAAAGTGTGGACTGTGATCCATTGTGGCAACCCATAATAAGGGAGCAGTTGAAAGAAAAATTAGTTATAAATAGCTTAGGGTCAGAGAAACGGAGATAGGCGCCGCCCATATACACCTTCAGGTGTGAAGGGATTAACTAACTAACTAACTAGTAGACATAATAACCCACAACCTCCCAGCTGTGGGGTGGATGCTCTACCACTAGGCCACCAGTCCGGTGCTAGAAAGGCTTAAAGACACGCTCAGGTGGCCATAAATCCCCCATAAAAACAAATCTACTTTGTCCAAAATGGTATCTTATGCCCTTTTTTCGACAAAAAAAAATCCTTTCATTGTCTTACAGGTTTGTGTCAAAATCTTTTGAACTCCCACCACCACCCCTTCAAATGCCAGAATTGGTGACTAGACCCAACCCACATCCCACAAGGCTAATAGTTGCTAGCACTACATTAAACAGCAAATAATCCTGTGAAAAAAAGACTTACTGGTTGAAGGACATGCCCAGTTGGATGCACAGTGTAACAGGATAATGACTGAAACTACATCAGTCCTTAAAAGCGGTTTAATGGTAAAACCCATCTTAATTTTGGTCATGTAGAATAGTCAGGCACAAACATCAAGGAAGGTGGTAATGAAGCAGACTCGGACAGCAGTTCTCAAATCCAAGAGGTGCAGCTTTATTTACAGTGCTCTCCGTTTAAACTAAAAAAAACCCTCGAATAAGGAAAAATGGGACTCAAAAAAAACTAATCAAACTAAACATAAATAATGGCAGCACAGCCTCACCTTTCTCTTCCGAGGGACATTCCAGATGGATGTAGATAGGCTCTCCAATTGACATGTTTTCAAAGCAGTTTGTTAAAAAAAATGCTAACTAGCCTGGAGGGTAACTTCAGTTAGGCCAGAGAGTCCTGTTTGACTCAACACTATCCATGTGCCAGCTTCATGCATAGTTACGTCACCAAAAACAGTCTGTTGCAACTTGCCTTTTCTCAGGGGGCGGGGCTTAAGTGAAACTTTACAGCAAAAAAACAGAAATATGAAACATTTGAGTGATTTCGCTCTTGATGTGTCTTGTAAGTTATAAAAAAAAACATGTTACAGACATGTTGGCAACAAAAAAAACCCTCGACTTTTGGTGGTCACTTTAAATATTAACGTGTTGAAAATCTAGTGATAAGAAAACGGAGTAATCTGAATACAAATAATAATAATAACATGTCTGAGTTTTGAGAACAGTCACATGTAGGTAGGGTTTCCACTGGTAACATTTCTGTGTGGTGGACCACCACTCAGAATCTGAGCTGCCACGCTAACACACTTATGAAAATAAATGAAGAAATAACGCTCCTCAAGCGCATGCGCGAAAAACACACGTGACAGTCACCCGCACGTCAGAGTTGGGGAGCACACAGCCTGTGTCACCATTTCAGGCAGACCTGTCTATCCAGCATTGCTGTTCAAGAGACAAACCAGATTCTGCAAAGCATGAGCTTATTTAAGTACTTTAAATGAGGAAGAAAGCAGAAGAGGTATGTAAGCACTGGAGGCATTTATCCTGGCTTTAACCTGCTGGTAACTGGAACAATAGTGAGTCGCTTAGCAAACAGGTGTGTTTAGGCTTCATGTAGGTTGATTGAGGGAAAAGTAAGGGTGACTGATGAATTGCTGAGGATTTACTTCACCAACCACCATAATTAACTAATTTATGTTTATTATGTACTGTACCTGGCAAGTTAAAAATGACAGAAATTCACAAAGTCACTGACTTAAACATCTTCCAGCCTTCAGACAAACTAAACCTGCCAACATTTGGATTTCAAAATAAGGGAGTTTTTTTCCTGTTGTTGAGGAGAGTTCTAAAAACTATAAATATATAGAAATATTATAACAGAAATAACTGCATCTTTGGTCATTTTTTAGTTAGTATATTTCTTTGAATATAATTTTATTAATAATTATGTTTCTTTGAAATCAGTGTTAAAATTATTGTTCTGTTCTGGCTCTACAAAATTATGGTCAAAAGTTTAAATTGTATGAGGCAAAAAAGTAAAAATTATATCACAGTCTGTTTCAAATTTATAAAAAACATCAATTTTATTAAAAAATAGACAAAATTAGCCATAAAATAATCCACAAATTTATAATAAAGTCTTAAATGTACAAGAAAAGTTATAAATTTACAAGAGGAAATTACAAATTTCCAAAATTTCCATTTACAAAAATGGTTTCAAATTTAGATACATTTAGAATCAGAATTCAGAATCAGAATCAGGTTTATTGCCATTGTTCATGTAGTACACAAACTAGGAATTTGTCTAGGTACAATGCTGCAACATTAAACATGATAAGATAAGAGAAATAAACTATACATGTAATAAAGTGTAGGATAAGAGAAAAGAGAAAAGACAGAGAAAAGCAGAAAAATATAAGAAAACTGTTAAAAATTTTGGCAAAAAACCTCAAACCTTCAAGGCTGAAATCATTGCTCAAGTTTTTATTTAAGTGGGTGCTTTTTGTACCTTAACTTGAAGTTTTGAGGTGTTTACTTTTAATTATTAATTTCATAAGATAACACTGCTTTTACATGAGTAGAATTTCTAGCTACTATACCCACCTCTGATCATATACCACCATAGACAGAGAGAGAACCTGAATAAGACAGAGCTCAGAGAGGGAAAGATGAGATAGAAGAGAGGAGCCAAGGAGAGGAAAGTGTTCAGGCAGAGGAAGGAGAGAAGGATGACACCAGTAAAAAGTTCAAACACAGGACGTCAGGGTGGGAATCCAACTGCCCAGTATTCCAGTATTCAAGCCTTGGCTGTACAGTACTTCAAATGGTAAGTTCCATATGCAAAAGTACTGTGCAACATTTAAAAAAGAAATAAATAGTATAAAATTAACATAGTCCGGTTACAATAGTGTCATGTGTTTTCTGATGTGTCCCCCTCCCCCCGCCCAATCCCGGGAAAAATATGTTGCCACTGTGCCCAGATATTTAAGCCAGAGGAAACACTGTGAGCCTTACTATTTAGCAAGAAACAATTATTTCCCTTTTATCTTATGTGTTATAACAGCTTATTAATGATGTATATAGTGTTTTCACCCTGCTTGATAAAGTACTTATAAACTATTGATAAATTATTTTTTATGGTCGTTATAGTATAAAGTGATAACCAGTTTTTGTTTTAGTTAATCATGAAGCCATGTAATTTCTCATTCATATTATAAAATTGTGTTAGTTACATATAAAAAATTTCTGTATTTTGGAGCATTCTAATCTTGCTCTACAAAGATTCTTGTCTTGATTTGGAAAGAAAAATATTTGTGTGTTATGAAAGGCATTTCTGACCATTTTTGTTTTTCAGCACCACAACAGTGATTATTTACATTTAAAGTCTGGATTGTGCCTTAGTGGTAAATAAGTGTGATTGTGCCACAGTGGTTAGCAGCTTATGACTAAAGAAAAAGTGAAGACATGCGCATCAAATGTAGCAAAGGAGATAAAAGCAAACGGACTTTCTCCAGATTGCCAAAGGAGAAACAATGACCCAATTTTTGTTTTTCAGCTTGAGAGATAATTCCCCTATGTTGTAACAGTGAGACAGTGTCATTTTACATTTAATTAAGTTGCACTGATGTTGGTTGTTTTGTGACTCTTGTGTGCCACTTTAGTCTTTTTTTAACTAGTGATTGTAATTTGTAAACTCAACTAAAACTGACTTAATTTTGACCCAGACACTAATCAGTCTTGGGTATAATTATATCTCACTGCATAAATAATCATTTGCCCAGCCACATGAACTAATTAGTGCTTGTCCTTTAATTATGCAGAGTGACATCACTGTAAAACAATTACTTGATTTGTAAAATAATCAGTGGTGATTTGCTCTAGAAATCATAGTTGTTTTTGTAGTGACAGTACTGACATTTTTGTAGCATTATATGTTTCACAATATGTGAGTTTTTTTCAGCAAACTTTAAAAAAACCCAAAACGGTCTTATTTTTGTGTTATTTTTCCTAATTAGCGTTAAGCTTTTATGTGAAATTCTCTTGTTTTTGTGACATAACATTTATAGTGCTGCTGCCCCATTTCCTCTCAGGGAGATCTTTATTCTCTTTTTATGATATTTAGGGGCTTTAGTGTTAGAACTGGAATGTATCTTTAATGCAAAAGGTATTAGCAAGGATCATTTAATGCTTTGTCAGTGCAACGGGGGCTTAGGTGCCGTTAATCCCATTCTGTACCAGATACAAACACAGGGCTTATATTTGAATGTACTTTGCACTCTCAAGTTCCAAACCAAACCAAAAATATTGCTTCAAAAGTTAACACTTCTTTTGCATCAACTAAGATATTAAAATATTGCTTTTTTTATGTCTTAAAGTAAAATAGAACACTGAAATATTTAAATAAGCTAAATCATTGCTGATTCCATGGGAAAAAAATGTTTCTTGGTCAGTCTGTTTTGTTGGGTGTCCTGTAGAGACATTCTATCAACAACAGCAACAGAAATGTGTTTTCTGGCTAAACTTAAATGTTACCTTTAAGAATTATTCATTTTTTACCTTACATTATCCCCATGCTAGTTGTATGAATACACTTACACATTCTGGTGGACCACTACCACCTCGATTCTGTGGACAACGGATAGTTACATCAATTAAGAGTAACACTATGTATCCGGTTTGTTGTTCCACTTAAACACAGCAAATGCAGCTCCTTCTTTTCTCTTCCTATTCATACATCTGTTGTTCTGACAGGACACAGAAATAAGCTCACACACCTTTCAGCTCAACTGAATTTCAGCTAACCACAGAGCGAGATGGTCTTACAAGACATGCGGGAGACTGAGCTAATATACACTCTCTGTGAGCATCCAGTGGCAAAAAAAAAGTTTGAAAACACAAACACATTTTTCTATTAGGTAAATATATACATAAATACATGTGGTCAAATGTATCACAATGAATACAAAACTCAAAAATATGTCCATCCATTGATCTGTAACACATTTTTCATCAATTCATTGCTCAAAAGTTCCAGCCGTAACCTGCTTTATAGCAAATACTCTGTTGCTTGTCATCCACGTTTCACTTGCAGACTTTAATTTGTTTAGTTGTAGGGTTTTCAAGTGTGTTAACAGTGAAGTGATCATGTTTGTCCCAGGTGATGTTTAAACTACTAATAAATAACTCCCAGAGCTAGTCGAACTCCTAAAACTTAGGTGTTAAATTTTCTTCTCATTTTCTTTAAAGTATGAGTCATCTGAAGTTTCTAATATTAAATTTAGTTAAAAATGACCAAACATAAACAGCTTTCAATAGAAACTGGCCAATCTATAATTGTACTGAGACAAGAAGGATATATTCTCTGCAAGTAATAGCCAAAAAATTAAAGGATTTTTCTAACTTTTTATTGCCAGTGTACTATAGGTGTATATACTGTATCTGTCTGTTTTACCCTCATGAAGCCAGGTATATTCATGTATGTGTAGACAAATAAGGAGAAGTTTTCAAGTAGTTGAAATGCAAAGAATGTTCAGTATGCAGTAAGTAGGAAGTGTTTCAGGTGGCCATGAGGTTAAAAAAGCATGAATCAAAATGAATGCTTTTGTGGCAGCTGACATACTCCATCATATTGTGCTACATTCTTGAAAAAAGACAATGAAAACTACAGCAGGTACCGTTCTGATTTATTCAACCACACCCCAAAAATGACAAGCATGGGTATATAAAAATAAGGAGATTAGCAGGCAGCTAAAAGAGAAACAGCACAAACTAAATCCCAAGCAAGTATATTAATTGAACACAAACCACCAGATTAGCTGTTGTTGCAGAACTGGACCCTCTCTCTCTCTCTCTCTCTCTCTCTCTCTCTCTCTCTCTCTCGTTTGCACTTTTGAGATGTGACACACTTGGGGGCATGATATTGGTGTTCTTACATTTTTGAATTGTACAATAAAGCAATTTTTTTAAAACTCAAACTCTCTCTCTCTCTCTCATTCTCTCTCTCTCTCTCGTGTTCTGTGGCTCAGGGGGATGAGTTATGTTTGCACTTTTGAGATGTGACACACTTGGGCCAGTGATATTGGTCTTGCATTTTTGGAATGTACAATAAAGCCTTTTTTAAAAGTCAAAGTATCTCTCTCTCTCTCTCTCTCTCTCTCTCTCTCTCTCTCTCTCTCTCTCTCTCTCTCATACATCCGTAAAATAACACTTATGAGTCATAAAATCCAGCTTCTTTGCCTTTTTTAACTCCAGTTTCAACATGGAGCCAAGTTACGACTTCCTGCACATCTATGAAGGTGAAGACTCTAATGGGCCGCTGCTAGCAAGTCTCCAAGGAAACCAGGCCCCAGAGCGAATAGAGAGCAGTGGTAACAGCCTCTTCCTTGCATTCAGATCGGATGCTTCACTGGGCATGTCTGGGTTTGCCATCGAATATAGAGGTAATTAAACCCCAAAAAGCTTTTTCTTGACAAATCCCTCTATTACAAGGCACTCAAATTCTTCATATTGTAGATAATGACATTCAAAGATAGACCTTACTGACATGGTTGTGAATGAAGCAGCGATTGTTAGCAGTGACAGAAGAGGAGAAGTAGTAGTTGTAAAGGTAATGATAGATTAGTAGTAATAGAGTACAGAGATGATGACTGATGACCGAAGTGGCAGTGATGTACTGCTGTAATATACTGTGAAGATGTAGCAGTAATAATGGTGGTAACTGCAGCAGCAGCAGCTATAAGGTAGATGCATTAAATATATCCCCAAATCAGAAAAAAAGCTTGGACAGCATAAGAAATGCAATAAACCCACAAAAACAGGTAAATAAATAAATAAGTACTTCTTAAGTTTACTTTAAATTGTATTTCAGTCACTATAAACTCAAGATATTTTATGTTTTTCCTCATCACCTTTATTTTGTTTGTTAATATACCTCCATTACAGCAACATGTTGTGGAAAGTTGGGATGGTAAAGTAAAAGCTGTTACCACTTTTATAATGTTGAAATTCCCTGTCACAAAACTCAAGTCTTTTGGCACTGAGGATGTCAAGTGATGACGTGTTTCAAATATTATGTCTGATTCATTCTGCAAATGTGTCTCAAGGTGAGCAACAGTCGGGGTCATTGTCACAGTTTTTGGTTTAGAAATTGTCCCATGTTGGTGACAGGTGAGGATTGCAAGCAGGTCATTCCAGTACTTCTTCCCTCTTCTTCCACAACCATGCCTTTGTAAAGTGTGCATTTTTTTTTTGCATCATCTTGTTAAAAAATAAAGATTGAATATAGGTTCTCTCCATTAATAGTGCCATGACGGCATTAATGAAGAGGAATATATTAAGATTTTGGCCAAGGGCACTGACACCACCCCATACTATGACAGACCCTGGCTTCTGGACTTGTTGCTGATAATAGCCTGGATGGCCCTTTTCATCTTTTATCCAGATCACATGATGTCCATTTCTTAAAAAAAAAAAAAAAAAAAAAAATCTAAGCTAATGATCAAAAAACTTGTAGAAAGTAATGATTGAAAATAATGATCCATCATGCTTGTCTCCACTGTGTGACGGTCCATCCCAGATAAAGACAAGAATTCTCTGCCACTCCTGGACGTAGCTGCTGTTTTTATCACGGTAAAGCTTTAGGTGGCATTTGTGAATGTAACTCTCTGTCATACTGCTCAACAAAGGTTGGCATCCCTTGCCCATGCTTTAATATAAAAAAAACGAGGGTTCTTGATGCAGTGCCATCTGAGGGATTGGAGATTATGGGTGTTCAGTGTAGGCCCTTGTCCTGAAATTCCTTCAGATTCTAGAATGTGGGGTAGTGGTGGCCTAATGGTTAGAGATGCGACTTTGTGACTGGACTGTTGTATCTGATCCTGCAAGTCCCTGGACCTACAGGATCCAAACTGGGCGAGACAGATGACAAAGCAGTTTTCCCCACCCTGATTAACCCCACTGTGGTGCCTTTGAGCAAGGCCCTTAACCCCAAACTGCTCCGGTGGAGCTGCTAAGTGGCCACAGGTCAGTCTGTGGTTGTGCTGGGCAGCTTCCAGGTGTGAATCTGTGAATGTGAACAGGGCGGCCTTGACCTCCCCTGAATAAATAAAGGTTAAAAAAAAAGTAATTTAATGATATTACACTCTGTTGATGGAGAAATAGACAAACTCTGTTCAGTATTTATTGAGCAATATTGTTTTTAAACATCTCAGTTGTTTTCTCACACATTTGTTGACAAACTAGAGGTCCTCTGTTCACATTTGCTCCTTCAAGTCAGCCTTTGGTGGATACAGCAGGCCTGAAATGCAAGAATCAGTGAATATTAATGAGTGAAATTCAGCTAACCAGAAAAACATGAAATGTGTTGGGCTAATACCATCTGCAATTAAATGAAAGTCAAAGTAAATTTAAGAATCGTCGTGTTGATGTCTTTTTATTTGCATTTGCCTTACTGTCCTAGCCTTCTCCAATTTGGGGTTGCAGTAAAAGAAGTAGTAGTGGAGTATTTGGTTGTAATAAAGAAGCAGCAATAATAAGCCATCTTAAAATGCCCTCTTGAACTTATTGGGTTGCCAATATTGGTTGAGATTATCTTGAAGAAGCAATTAAAATTGCTGGCATTATTTGTTAGGACTAATCAGTGCTGCATTAAATTTCTAGCAAACAAAATGCACCGTTTGTAAAGCTGCAAGCTCCTCTACACAAAAATACAAAACAGTCTTTGTCTCCGAATGGTGTTTTTGTATTGAGTGTAATGATTAACATGTCAATACAGGAGTGTCTACTGTGCAGACTGGATAATATTTTAATCTGCCTGCTCCTATTAATTTCCACCTCACATCAAGCGTCTTTTTTCAGCTGAAAGGGCATGCTGTTCCATGTCAGCCCATGAGTTGTTTACTTCCACAGATTGTGACTCATCCTGGTTGTACAGACGTTGCTTGACTGGGGGTGATTTAACAGCTCGAGTCAATGTGGAACTTGGAAAGACTAGATCTGCTCCATCAAATTTATAAACAATTTTTCCCCCACCTTGTTTCTCTCGCCCCATTTCTCTCTAATAAAAAAAAAGATTATCTCCTATTCTGTTGTCCGTCTCATCACGCTGCCTCACACATCTGTACTTTTGTCATTATTCACTACCTTTCATCTGCCATCACTCTAATTAAAATACAGCCTTAATCATCTCCCTGTTTCACTTCTTTCTTGACCTCCAGTTCTCTCTCTGTCTCTCCCTTGCTCTCTTCCTCTCTTTAATCACAGGAAAGCAAACAAGCAGCCTCAAAATGATAAAAATCCAACACACTTTTTAACCTTCATTCCTTTCTTATGGTTTATTCCTTGCTTATTTGTTCATTAAAACTCATTTCATCATTATTTATTTTTTTAGTTTCCATGGGGGGGTATTGTGAAATGCTTACAAAAACATTAAATATAGTTTATAATATAGGTGTGTTTTATAAGTGTGCAGTGGTAACTTTTAGCTAGAAATTCTAATGAAAATTAATAAATTAATTTACAAGTCTGTCCAACCATGTAAATAGTTGCAGCATCTTTTCTGCACCACATGGGAAGCTGTGCCTGGTTATTGAATGGCATCTTTTACTATTCCATGATGAATAGATTATGAAAAATTTAAAAAAGAAAACTGGCCATTCTGGGTTCATTCTAATATTTCACATTAGTTTGTCTTTTTTTTTTTCCCTCTGTCTTGTAACACAAATAGCTTCCTTTCTCAACAGAAAAACCCAGAGAAGCCTGTTTTGACCCTGGTAATATTATGAACGGCAGTCGGATGGGCTATGACTACAAACTGGGATCTCAAGTGTCCTATAGCTGTCACCATGGCTACACAATTGTCGGTGGGGATACCATCACATGTGTTATGGGGCAGGATGGCAAACCAGTCTGGGATAAAGCACTGCCATCATGTAAAGGTAAGAGACTCATTAATATACTGTAAATCTGTTGTGTGTGTGATAAACACCAGATATAGCAATATATACTCTATGTATAAGGTTTGCAAAATACGTCTACAAAGAAAAATGTGTGCACTGATTGCAAAATAGGATAAATTGGTCATGTTCTTCATGGGTGGCTGTGGTGCAGGTGTAGAGTGTGGTTGATCGCTGATAGGAGGGTTGCTGGTTCCATTCCTGCTCTCTGGTCTGCATGCCCAAATGTCCCTGAGCAAGACACTGAACCTCAAGTTGCTCCTGGTGGGTCAGGCCATTGCCTTGCATGGCAGCTCTGCTGCCATCAGTGTGTGTGAATGGGTAGATGGGCCAATCTGTAAAGCACATTGGTCATCCAGGAATAAGAAAAGTGCTGTATAAGTGAACACCATTTCTTTACAGACATTTTTTTTTTTTATTTTTGAAAATTACTTTGGTACAGGTAGTTTTCATGAGACAACTACCTTGGTAAACAGAATGACATAAGCTATTACAGCCCTTGCAGTTTAACCATTGGCTGTTCCAGGCTTTAGAAATAATGCTCTGAATGCATTGCATTCACTCAGTAGTAACAAATCTTATTATATTTTCCAGATTTGTTTATAAGTTAAATTCCTGTGACCAACCTTTTGCATAAAATTCTTCTTCTTCTTCTTCTTCTTCTTCTTCTTCTTCTTCTTCTTCTTCTTCTTCTTCTTCTTCTTCTTCTTCTTCTTCTTCTTCTTCTTCAACTGTACCTTGGACTTCACTGTAGATCGCACTAATGCAGAACCTCATCTGCAGTCTTCTAGATGCTTGGAAAATTTCACTGTGCAGTTAGACTTAGTGGACACGTGGAGGTTGAAAAATGCCAATGCGAGACGGTATACCTGGGTCAGGGTCACTGACGTGGTTGTCAGTGCTGCTAGATTAGACAGGATATACAGTATGTTTCTAGAACCTGTAGCCCCGGCCTCCTTCACAGTAACATAAGTCCCATCGGTTTCACGGATCATCACCTGGCTACTGCGGTGTTACTGAACTCACCAGGGAAACGGGCAAAGTCATATCGGCACTTCAATAACAAGCTCCTACAGGACAATGCCTTTTGTCAGTATTTTGTGTGCTTCTGGGAACACTGGAGGACCACGAAAGCTCATTTTGGTTCCCTCGAACAGTGGTGGGATGTTGGCAAAGTGCAAATTCGCCTTTTTTGTCAACGGTACGCTGCGTACTCAACTGCCATCATCAACGCCAAGGTCAGTGAACTAGAGGACGCTGTAAAGAGGCTGGAGGCCAGCTTGGTTACGGGTCGGGATTCTACCGCTGGCCCTTTGCTGCAGGAGAAGAGATCGGCCCTGCGCACATTCTTGCAGGGCAGAGTGGAGGGGGCGCTAGTGAGGTCGCGCTTCACTCGCCTGCAGGACATGGATGCACCAACGTCCTTCTTCTTCAATTTGGAGAAGTCTACTGCGACAAAGAAGCTGATTGCTTGCTTGACATTCCCAGATGGTCGCCTGACTACGGACCCGTCCGAGATGCGCCGCCATGCAGTGGATTACTACGGGGCCCTGTTTGCTGCGGGAACGTGTTGCAAAGAATCTTAAAATCAGCTCTTCGAGGCCCTTCCGGTGTTCGGCCAGGACGACAGGGCCGCTCTGGACTGTGCCCTGACTTTGGATGAGTTGACTGTGGCTGTGAATCAGCTGGCGCTGGGACGCGCGCCTGGACTTGATGGCCTTTCTTCAGAATTTTTTAAGCATTTTTGGAATGTTGTTGGACCAGACTTCTATAACGTTCTGACGGCCTGTTACAGGGAAGGAACGTTACCTGTCTCATGCCACCGTGCAGTGCTGTCTCTGTTGCCAAAGCAGGGAGACTTGGCCCTGCTGAAAAACTGGAGGCCTGTGGCTCTTCTTTGCACGGACTACAAGGTGCTTTCCAGGGCCCTGGCAAACAGACTGAACACTGTCTTGGGTTTGACTGTGGATAGGGATCAAACATATTGTATTCCTGACCGGAACATTATGGACAATGTTTTCCTCATACGTGACGTTCTCCAGCTCAGTAAATGTCATGACTTACAGTTTGGAATTGTGTCTTTGGACCAGGAAAAGGCCTTTGATAGGGTTGACCATTCCTATTTGTTTTCTACCCTGAGGGGGTTTGGGAATATGTTTTTGAGGTGGGTCAATCTGCTATACACTGGAGCTGAGTGTTTGGTGAAGGTGGGGGCAGGACTGAGTCGGCAAATCCCTGTACACCGGGGAATACGCCAGGGGTGTCCACTCTCGGGTCAGCTGTACAGCTTGGCTATTGAGCCTTTCCTGTGCAGGTTGCGCACTCGGCTGGATGGTCTGGTTCTGCCGGGGCCATCAAGCTGTGGCCGCCCGATTGTCTTGTCTGCTTATGCGGATGACGTCGGCGTTTTCATCACCTCCAACGGGGATGTGCAGCGTCTGGTGGACACTTTGACAGTTTATGAAAGGGCATCTTCTGCATGGGTTAATTGGGCCAAGAGTGAGGGTCTATTGGTGGGCCACTGGTCACGTCAAGCCGTCCCTCGCCTGCCCGGCGGCCTTCAGTGGGGGACGGCCGGTCTCAAAGTGTTGGGGGGTTTTCTGGGTACGGAGGCTTTTGAACGCAAGAACTGGGAAGGTGTTAAGGACAAGGTGTGTGCTCGCATTTCTAAATGGAAATGGTTGCTGCCACAGCAGTCATATAGGGGCAGGGTTCTGGTCGTGAATAATCTGGTTGCCTCGGCTCTCTGGCATAGGCTGGTGGCTTTGACATCGCCAAGGAGCCTCGTGGAGGAGATTCAGAAGACAATCGTGGACTTCTTTTGGTCTGGTCGCCACTGGGTACGCGTGCCAGTTCTCTACCTGCCTGTGGCCGAGGGGGGACAGGGCCTGGTGGACATACATTCCAAGATCGCCAGCTTCAGGCTTCGAACTGCACAACGACTCCTTTACGGATGCGGACCCTGCTGGATGGACACTGCTAAGCTGCTTTTGAGGAGAGTTGGTCGCTTGGGCTATGATAAGCAGCTCTTCCTCGTGACATCTGGGGAGGTGGACCTTACTGGACTATCTGCTTTTTACACGTCCGTTTTGCATGCATGGCGAGTCTTCAATGTGGCCCGCTTCCGTGACGAGGCGCCGGGCATGTGGCTGTTCGAAGAACCACTGTTTTTCAATCGATTCATTACAGCAGAGGTGCTGCAGTCTGCCAGTCTGCGGAGTTGTTTGCGGGAGGCACGCTGTACCAAGCTGGGTCATCTTATGAGGATGTCGACCACATCGATGGATACACTGAGGCGGAGTGCAAAAATTACATCTGTCAGACTGCTGCAAAGGGTGGTGGAGGACGTGTGTGCCGCCCTGCCGCAGCCGCTTCGAGTGTTTGCGACGAACCGCACTCTTTCCAGTCAATGGGATGACGACACTGCGTCCACCTTTCCTACAATTTCCATAACTCCAGATGTGGGGGAGTGGCAGGGAGGAGAGGATCACCTACTGACCTTCAGGATTCCTCGCCTGGGCAAGTTCCAGTTTGTCGGGACAAGGGCGGTGTATCACATCTGTGTGAAGGTTCTGAATCTGCGCTCTCTGAAGGATGTCACGGAGTCGAGGTGGGCGGGTTGTTTGGGGCCAGGGGTCTCCCCAAAGGGCAGCTGGCGATGCATGTACAAGCAACCTATTGAGAAACGCACAGCAGATCTCCAGTGGAGGATTGTGCATGGGGCAATAGCCACAAATAAATACAGGGCACACCTTGATCCGACTGTGGGGGGGGGGGAATGTTTGTTTTGTTCCCAAGTTGAGACCCTCGACCATTTGTTTGTCCACTGTTTTCGTTTATCTGGACTCTTTGAGATTTTGCGCGAGTGGTTTCGGGCTTTGGGTGAACGATTCTCTTTTGGTCTGTTCATTTACGGTCCGAAGTATAAAGTGGCAAGGAAGGCTGCCTACACTTTGATGAACTTCCTATCTGGGACTGCTAAGCTTGCCATCTGGCTGACGAGGAAAAATCGGGCAAGCAATGCTGGCAATGTGGATCCTGTGTCCGCTTTCAAGGTCTTGTTGAAAGTCAGACTCCGGGTGGAGTTCTCTTACTATCAAATGGTAGACAATCTGGAGGCGTTCATCAATAGATGGGCTGTAGGGAATGTTTTGTGTTCAGTGGGTCAGGGGGATGAGTTATGTTTGCACTTTTGAGATGTGACACACTTGGACAACTGATATTGGTCTTTCTGCAATTTTGAAATGTGCAATAAAGCCATTTTTTAAAAGTCAAAGTCAAGTCTTCTTCTTCTTCTTCTTCTTCTTCTTCTTCTTCTTGGTGGATTGATATTGGTGCACTTACATTTTTGAATTGTGCAATAAAGGGATTTTTTTAAAACTCTTCTTCTTCTTCTTCTTCTTCTTCTTCTTCTTCTTCTTCTTCTTCTTCTTCTTCTTCTTCTTCTTCTTCTTCTTCTTCTTCTTCTTCTTCTTCTTCTTCTTCTTCTTCTTCTTCTTCCATCTAGCACCAACCCTCTCCATGTCCTCTTTCACTACATCTATGAATCTTCTCTGTGGTCTTCCTCCTGCCTGGCAGCTCCATCATCAAATCATATATCTAATAATGACTTCAATTAGCTAGTCTTTATATGGCATTTATAACAGTGTAAATGTGCTTTATTCAGTTCACTTATTAATTTATCTTTATATATTCTTGTTAATATTTTATTTCATGTAGCAGGTTATGGTTCTGAAGGTCCCTGAATGAGCTTTGACACCTCCCTCAGGAGCCAAAGTGGCTTGACTGACTGAAGGGTTTTGGGTAAATTGTGCTGTTATTTGACCAGAAATGCAAGCCTAATCGGAGGTGGACAATTTTGTGTGTGTGTGCACGTGCACGTTATCAGAGTCAGTCAGGTATTGGAGACTTAAACTGTCTGCTTGATTGACATCTCAGAGAAGCAATGACGTGACACCTGCCAAAATGCCATTCAAACTCTGTGTGTGTGCGTGTGTGCATGCGTGTGCGTGTGTAATTTTATGTGTGTGTGATCTTTATCTGGAGACCTGACCAAATGCAATGTGAGTGGAAAAAATGAGAACAAGATGGAATTTTATGCACATATGGAAGCACCCACCTATAGTTACATTATTTTAGGCTTCTTTAAAAGCTGAGAACTGTGAGGAAATATAGTTTGACTAATTGCATGCACAGTTATTCTATTAGAAACTGAGAACTCGCCGCACCTCGGACACAGTCCAACGGATAATTTTTTCGCACATAAGGAGTTGTTCAGAACTCCTTATACAAAGATATATAGAGTGATGATAATCAAGTCAGTGGCGGTAATGCACCTGTAAGCTGGTTGTCAACCGCCAATCAAATCTAAAAGAAGAAGAAGAAGAAGACAACAGATGCTAAGAGAATAAGAGCTCCTTAAGTAATTTTGTGCCACATTCTCCATCATCCTTTCTTAAGCTATTACTGCCACTTATCACATTTAGATGTGTTTAAGGTGTCAAATGAATAAAAATCAATAAAGTCCTCAGCTGTACATCATTTTTTTTTTTTTACTCTGTTGACTTGCATAGACAAAGGAAAATACGTCAACTGCTCCATCATCCTTATTTTCTGAGTGTTGCATCTATTAAGTTGTGTTTGCTGTAGATTTATCAATAAATTGCCATGGTGGGCTTGGATTGTTTTGAAGAAATTTTATCATTGTCAACCACCAACATATGACATTCAGGAGTCAAAACCTCACAGCTCAATAAGCCAGTATTATGTTGTTTAGTCAAGGTCACTATTCACTCAAGTGTCCGATTAGTCTCTAAGTAAATTACTGCATTTACATTTTGTCAGACTTTTTAAAAAAGTAAGCGTGCTGTATAAATATTACTGGATAAGGATGGCCAAATAAGTTCTGTGTAATTCCTCTCCCTCAGAATGATATAGCGAGGCAGGTATTGATACTGATGTGTTTCTTGCACATGTATTAATGGAAGACTACATTTTGGTACTCAGTCATAAAAACTGATCTGAAATTTTGAAGTTTGAGTCACACTTTTCTTATAATATTATTAGCTGGCATTTCATTAACTTTGGATACACGGCCATACTTTTTCACTCTTTCTGACCAGAGATGGTGTAAAATATGGACATGGGCAAATATTGAAACATAATCTGAAAGTCACATGTGTGTCCAAGGTGATGCAAGTGATTAAGCCCAGCAATCCTGTCCATCTTCTTGTGTTGGCACAGAGGTAATTTATGTGGTCACCATTTGAGAGCACAAATGTGTACATTAGCTGTTATTGCAACGACTGGGCCACAAACTAACAAGGTAAAGGTTAAGGTACATTGTCTTAGTGCAGCATGTTATGGTTGACAATCACTTCCTGCTGGGCATCTACAGGCTGCTGAGCTTTCTTCATGAGACTACTGTTCCGAAGACTTTATGCCCCCCCCCCTCCATTTTGGAGGGGCTGACTTGAGATTGCCTGGAGGGAATGGTTTTTTCCTCAGCATAGGTTCTGAAAAGCGGATGAGCTACCTTCATGCCCTGTTGATTGTTTATGTTGGAATTCTGATCATTCTGGGGTTACCATATGGCTGAGGTGCTGGGTGTTTTCCATTTTTTCACATAAACCATAACCCAACCAATCAATTAATCAATCAATCTTTATTTCGGATAGATTAAAAGTACAGATTAAAAGAAACAGAATAATATAACAAAGGGGGAAGAAAATCCAACAAGGTCAAATTAGACAATAACTCCTGTGATTATACAGTTCAACATAAGTTATCCGAAATGGGTGATGGCTGAAGCCACAGCTTATATTGCCCACCCATATTCCATCCAAGAATTCAAAAGAAAAACAAAACAAGAGCGTGACCCAAAACAAGGGTGCTTTACCCAGTTTAAGCTCTATGACAGCATTTTGATGTGAAAGATGGGGAAGATGGATGCACTGTTTGTTTAGAATGTGTGTGAGTGTGTGTGTGTGTGTGGGGGGGGGGGGGGTTGTCAGCACAGAAAGGTTCATGTCCTGTTCAAACAGAGACCTTTCACACTATGTTGTTGCTACAGTATGGGAGTCATACTGTTTCGCGGGGGGGGGGGGGGTGTCCAGGTTCCCTCTGTGAAATGTCATTCCATAAGAATTGTTTCCACTCTGTTGACTCCCTGAATAGTGTTTAGCTCACTGAAATTTTCAGTGCACCTACAGCTTGGGTTGAACTTGCCTGACTCTATAAAATGTGGCTGCCTCTTATCCTACGGTGATAGTGCTTTTGTCTATCAACTCTGCAGCAGAGTTTCAGTGAGGGCAGAGTCATTGTGTCTTTGTCTGTGTGGTCATCCAGGTCTCTGGTGGTCAGGAAGAGTAAAACAGAAGGAAAGGTATAAGTGTAACGGAGGTTATATGGACTTTGGATTACTGCCGGGGGGCACTATTATTCAAAATTCTGAGAAGATCCTCTAGGACAGGGGTCTGCAACCTTTGCCAGCCATTTTGCCCGTTTCCGACTAAAATGGAAGTGGCTGAGGGCTGCAAAGGCAATTTGACTTTTAAAATAAAGATTATGCTGCTTATAATTTTTTTTAATATACATAGCTGTGAATACTGTGTCGCATTAATGAATTCATACTACAGCAGTGGGGAAAAAACTGTCAAGTTATAGATGGCTTCATTTATGAAAGTATTAGAAATATATTACAAATTGTTTTGTGCTGAAAAATAATTTTCTGAATATCCGACCATTATTTTTTGTACAGTTTTTTTAATTATCAGCACATTCATAAATTGTTTAAATCTGAAAATCCATCTCCTACTTTCAACAGTGATCACACAGCTTTAGTTCCTGATAGTTTAATAAATTAGAGATAAAACTTTTATTTAGAAGAAGCTACTTTTCATCCTTTTTATGTTTGTGTTTTGTTATGTTTCCTTATAATGCTCCTTACTGAAATGTATTAATATAATATAAATCTGTATCCTTCATCTGTTCCCCAGACTCTCAATTTGACAAATAGTGTATTGGCTGTGTGATATTCTTCTTTATTTTGGAATAAAACAAAAAGAATTCTAAACAACTTTCTAAATAATATAACTTTAAAAATCATTTGGTGCAATGGTGCAAATTAAGCCAATTAGAAATAATTACAGCAGAGTGGAGTGGAGTGTCTTCCGCTGAGCTAAATGTTGGTTATATTCTATTTTAAAAACATGTGGCACTAATAGACAATCTGCACATATGGGGGGGGGGGGCTGAAAAATTCATAGGCTGACTAAGAAGGAGTTATGCTACAGCAATGAAATTAGTTGTGCATTAAATTCAACCTTTTCTGCTACTAAATGCATTGTTTCTTTTCAGATACACTGACATTGGAGACTATGTTGAAAAATAAACAACATTTGGCCAAATTTGAGCACTGCATCATGGTCAGCCTATGAACTTTTCAGCCCCCCTCATATAATTCACTGTTCAAAACCCCACAGATGACAAACTAGCAGTTATTCTGCAGAGAAAAATCTGAAAACATCCTTAAAATAAAAGGCTCATCTCTCCATCACTGTCACAGAATCTTCTCTCCTCTTTATTCACTCATTTGAACTCCTTTTACTATTTTTTTCTTTTTTATTTACAGATTGTGATGGAAAAACTGTCGGCTGTATGTTGCTGGTTTCAGACAAGTATAGCCAGTTGTCAGCATTTCATAATAAAAGCACATAATAAAAACAACAATTCTGAAAACTGAATCACTATAGAGGGCTTTTATTTTTATATAACTTAGGAAGTATTGAGTTGTGACGGTGAAAATAAAATTACACTAATTCAAACTTTGGCCATGTCTGGTGAATCCAGCATTTATAGTGCAGGTGACAAGGTTATTGAGCAAGAATTCAAGGATTGTTTCTCATTTTTAAGGATAATCAAAGTGTTGATTTTAGATAATCACATTTAAGCCATTTTATGGACCTGTAGACACTAATGAGGTGGCTGTTTTTCGTTGTTTGTGTTCTCGTGGAGAAATTCTCTTCAAAACAACCTGTATGAACACAAATGAATCTGTCCACACAGAATTAGACTCTCTATTTTCCTCTGTGGTTTTACTTTCTTTGGATCTGTTCATGTCTTACCGAGAGTGGTAGGAAGCTGCTGCTGTTCATACTCTCTCTCCACATGCACTGAGGAGAGGCTGAGCTGCTCTCTGTGCAGCTGCCGTCAGATGTGACACAGTCATACATGGTTGACAACATAAAAAATAATTTAAAGATATATATATGTATATATTACATTCATAAAAGTATGCATTTCCATTGAGAAATGTATCCAATTGCAATAAACAATAATTTAAAAAATAAAATAATTAAAATGTACTTCATTAATTTCCATGTGTTTTGAGATATAACTGCAGGGAGCCGCAGCATGGGCGCTTAAGGGCTGCAGGTTACTGACCCCTGCTCTAAGAGATGATTGTTCCTGTAATCTATCCACATTAATGCAATGGGTATCCAGTTATTACATGTGATTACTGGTCCATAATTCATACAAACTTAGTTACATTCTTAAACTGTTTTTTTTATTCCAACACAGATTTTTATTTCTAATTTAAGAATTTATTTATTTTCTATCAGAGTAGAAAAGCATTGTGACAGACTATGCTGCAGATGCATTAACTAATAAATATACAAAATAACTGCATTTATATAATATTAACCATCCTCTTCACTGGATAAATTATTCTAAATTTCCTCATAGCATGACAGTCTTAAATTAGGGATAGATTGGCTTAAATCATCACCTACTGTATATACCAGCCAAAGTGGAACAACGTAGATAAATCGTGTCCTTGCCTCTATTTTACTCTTTAATCTCCTATTGCACATTGAATATCCTCACCTCATAGTTAGGGAAGTTTCTCTGTCTGTCTCTGTCTTTGGGCAGCTCCTGGGGCTTTTAGACCAAACTCATTAGACAGGGTGAGACCTCTTTAAATAATACATCTCCACTTACACTCCCTCTGTCTCCTCTCTTCCTCCCTTTCATCCCCCTCCAGATGTTTCTCAGTCTCCCTTTTCAGTCTCTCTGTAACCACTTCTAATTCTTTCTTTCTTATTATTTTCTGTCTCTTATTTTACCTTCCTCCCACCTCTGCTGTCTGTCTGATTTACTCCACTCTTTCACTCGCCATTGCTCTCTTGCTCTTTTCACCCCCACCCCCCTCTCTCAAGCGCACGCACGCGCGCACACACACACAGAGGCATGCAAACACCTCCCATCTCAAACCGCTCTTTTATTGGTTTCCATGGTAACTAAGAGCTGGTGCAAGAAAGGAGGAATTCTCCGTGACTGTTGACAGGGGTGTGTGTGTGTGCTTGCGTGCGCGCGTGCGTCTGCATGTGAGAGAGGAAAAGGAACAGAGAGGTAAAGTCAGAGAGGCATAGCTATTACAGAGTGCCGCCTAGAGGCAGTATCCACATGAACACACTTATAGTAGGTACGGACACCCCAGATGCAGTACCAATTACTGTGTTCTTGTACAGTGGGAAGAAAATCTTTGATAACCCTATAGTATCGTCAGTACTAGTGCACCATGTACTCGATCACATATACTGTACAAGGTGATATAATCTGGGCAAAGAAACTAATGAAACTTGAATAAATAACGTGTTAAACCTCTTAAAATTCCAGCGTTCCACCCGTGGAATGTTTTACATTGGCTGGAAATTGGCTGGAATGCTGAGGGGATTTCTAATTAACATGGACCAGTTAACGTATTGAAAAAAGTCACTTCCTGAGGTTGTGTTGGCAGTGGTGACAAGACTGTCTCAGCAGCTGGCTTAACTTAAAAGAAGAGTGGGTCTTGCTTTTACGGTGTAGGTCACAGATGTGCTCGGGTTCTCATTTCGGCTCAGGTCCTGCGCCTTTTCATAATGTCACACAATATGATTGCCTGTACGGTTGTTTTGGTGACATAGCACACATGATGGGCTGTCCGTCCGTCCAAGCATCCATACTAGTAGTTTTCAAAAAAAAAAAAAAAATGAACTTCTTTCGTTATAAACATTTTTTGTATCTATAATGATCGGAACTTGTGGTGTTTTCATCTTTTACTAATAAAAGATGATTATCTGTCTATGGCCTTATCCTCACATACACATGTATTTTTTAAAAAAAACACAGCTGTTTACACTTGGTTTTCACATTGCATTCACCCTTAAAACACCATTTTTGAGGTGTAAAAATAACTTTTTGAAAAACTCCTTCCAAGATGAAGACTTGCACTGACTTAGGCAACTACGTTTGCACACTGGATAACTAGTTGTCAACAGGTGTTTCCATGGAAAGGAAGAAGCGAGGCTGTCCTGCTATTTTAGCTTTGTTAACGGGACTTTACATTTACATTTACTAGTGAATCTCAATATGCTAGAATATTGTGGAAAAAGTTAATAATTTTTTCAATCTATTTCAAAAAGATAAATTCAATATTGACTGCACAGAGGTTGCAAATTTCATATATTTTCCTTGAGAAACTGTTGAAACTATTAGCACATCGATGATTAATTAACCATATTAATCACAATAAAATGTTCCTATCACTCTGAATCAATAATTGATTATAGTAATGAGTGAATGTGTAGGAAACAACATGTTTGAGGTTTTAATTGTGGTTTTAGATATAGTTTATTTGGTTTTATTATTAAAAGATGCAAACAATTGAAAACAAAACAAGTTCTTATGATTACAGAGACAAATAAAAATGTTTATAATACAAGTATTAACTCTAACAGTATTATTATTAACAGCCAATCACATTGTGTGATGTTTTGAAAAGGCACAGGACCCGAGCCGATTTGAGAACCCCAGCGCATCTCTGACACCTACACCAGGTTTACATTTGCAAAGGTTACATAACATGAAGCTAATTCTCTGGCACTCAGGGCACCTAGAGTGTGCTACCTCATCCTGCGCGCACAACCCACTGCAAGCAGACACACATGCCTGACATAGTGCCGCTCAATCAAGAATATGAGAAGAGGGAGAGTTTCTGTTAGAGTGAGCTGAGGAAAACATGAACTCCGTCAGACCACTCACTGATATAAAACGAATAAAATAGGGATACATGATATGTATCGGCTTGCTTTCAGTATCGGCTGATAAAGCATTTAAAATTATTTATCAGCCATTGGCAAAAATTAATATTTACAGCTGACACAATATTACAGTATACAGTCTCAAGTGACGCTCTGATGGGGACGTTACTCTTTTCCCTCAGCGTGAAGGACTGATGTCATTACATCAGTTGATACGTCAGCATATCAACTAACATGGCTGCCCTCTCACACTTATGCTGCAGCTCCATATTCCCACAAAGAATGCTGTGTGTGGTTGTTATTTGTATTACTTTTGTGGTTAAGCATTATTAAAATATATCAAACATCTTCTACAGCAGAGAGGAATTACTGCACATCAGGAGAATATGCCAAGTTCCCATAATGGCACCGGTGTTTCAGTTGTCTGATGGAGATGGAGGTGACAATGTAAACGGAAGGGGGTAGACAGTCTGGCTGCTTGGCTCCAAAGAGAACAACACTGCCTAGCCTTTTTGTCACAAATACTGTCACTTGGAAACAAGATTGACAAACTAAAACTGGATATAGTATAACCCAGCTCATCATTCAAAGCTGGCTACAGCCCAAGATCATTGACACCGCGGTTGAGCTAGGATGCCGTTAGCTACACTGAAGCGCAGGACAGAAGAATCTGGTAAGAGCTGTGGAAGCAGAATTTGTATATAGCTACCTATAAATGCAAGAAGTCTCAGTCTGTGTGCCTATCTGTCTATCGGTCTGTCTGTCTGTCTGTGTGTCTGTTCCACGCATATCTCTTGAACCATTCCTCAGACTGACCTATGGTTTTATACATGGTTTCCTGAGGTTACGAGGGTATGCATCCCTGAGTGTGGAGTTGCTTAGTCAAAATATGTAATTTTTATCAATAAAAGTTTAGCCACTGCTCTGTCACCGTTCTGAGTCTCTTCATGCCCTGGCTTCAAGAAGTGTGGGCGGGGTTTCAGATTGACTCCGTTTTGATTGGACAGTACGCTGCATCATGGCCATGCTGATTGGATAACACACAGCATCATGACCTGTCAGTCACCACAGTGTTGCCAGGACAAAACAAGGAAATGAAAGTTAGAAAGATAGAATAAGATAATACTGAAAATTTAATGCTTAAAAAATTATACCATAAAGTTGCAGTGATTATGTAGGTCTAAAGGATAATTCGCCATATGTGGAGAATGAGGTGCACAAGCAGACTGAGCAAAGCGTCAGTGGGGACCGGGTCTGACAAATCAACACAGAACATGCTGGGAGAAGCAGCGGCCAGACCTGGCTCAAAGGCACGCTAACTGATGGCGATAAAAAAAGTTATTTTCAATAAAGTGAAAAAAAATAATGCATGGAGTGTGGTTTTGCCTTGAGGCTGATTTATCATGGAAAACAGCTGAGCTCTGTGGTTCGAGCGATCAGCTGATTGGATCCAGTGTTCTGACATTTTGGCATATCTATCAGGACAGTTGATATATGTACAGGACATACAGGAGAATTGAAATGGCGTTTCTCTCTTCAGTGGTGTGCACAATATAAAAAAAAACAAAAGGAATAAGACTGTAAAAAAAAAAAAAAAAAAACAACAGCATTCTGTGTACAGTAATGCTATCCATAGTGCAAATAGTGACAAAAGATAGACTTAATGTTTAATGCTTAAAAAATGATACCATGAAGTTTCCGTGATTGCGTAGGTCTAATGGATAATTCGGCATGAAGACACGAGGTGCACGGGGGGGGGGGGGGGGGGGGGGGGAGCAGCTGAACTGGTAGATCACAGTCCTTCACAGGCACACGAGTAAAGCAGCAGCCAATGGGTCTCAAATATTTGTAAATATGTCCTGTTATAGTACTGCATGAGTTTGACGATGCACAGAAGAAATTTAATATTACACTGAACTCCATCACTGAACAGTGATATAAACTAAACTAAAACAATTATGATTTAGAGATTATTATGAAAAACTATATGATACAAAAAATGAAACTGACTTAACAAAACTAAATGGGTTTTTGGGTGGATTATCCATACCAGGTATTCCAAATGAAAAAAGGGAGATACTGGAGTCTAAAATTAGTCAAGAAGAAGTTGGGCAAGCCATTGATAATATGAAATCAGGAAAAAGAGCAGGACCAGATGGTCTTCCAATTGACCTCTATAAAAAAATTTTAAGAATAAATTAATAAAACCACTTTTGGAAATGGTTTTAGAAGCATTTCAAAATGGTAATTTACCATCATACATGAATAATGCCTTAATTATACTGTTGCCAAAACCAGGTAAACCCTCTAATAAATGTGAAAACATGAGACCAATAAGCCTATTAAATGCTGATCATAAATAATCTCTAAAATTTTAGCAAATTGACTACAAGAAATATTACCAAATATTATTAACCGAGATCAGAATGGCTTTATAATGGGAAGACAAGGCTTCCATAATGTAAGAAGACTATTTAATATTATTTATTCCAATAAAGAAGCACCAGATACAGCTCTCCTATCATTGGACGCCGAAAAGGCCTTTGATAGGGTCGAATGGCCCTATCTTTTTGAAGTCCTACAAAGGTTTGGACTTGGAAGTAATTTCATAAAATGGGTCCAGATAATATACAATAATGCTACAGCAGAAATCCTAACAAACAGCAGTATCTCAAAATCAATAAAAATCAATAGAGGATGTCAACAAGGCTGTCCACTTTCACCCTTATTGTTTACTCTGGCAATTGAACCTTTAGAGATGGCAGTACATTTACATCCACAAATATATGGAATTAAAGTAGGACCAACAGAACATAAAATCTCCCTGTACGCCGATGACATAATTTTGTTTATGTCGAATTTTAAAAAATCAATTCCGACCTTGTTAAATTTAATAAAGAACTTTGGGGATATATCAGGATATAAAATAAACAAAACAAAATCTTCAATATTAATGTCAAATGAGACCCAGAGAAATCATCCAGCTCCTGAGGTAAACCAATTCAATGTTGTAGATCAGTTTAAATATTTAGGAATTCAAATTTTGCCTAAGCTAGAATCAGTCACCAATGCCAACTATGAAGCCTTAATGACAAATATTAATGAGTTACTTCAGAGATGGATGTCACTACCAACGTCAATGATCGGGAGAATTAATATACTTAAAAGTAATATCTTACCAAAAATACTTTATTACAAAACATCCCTTTACCACCACCTTCAGATCTATTCTCAAGAATTAAAAAAAAGTTAGTGGAATTTATATGGAACAATAGGAAGGCTAGATTACGTTTGTCCTTACTATACTTACCATTTGATCGTGGAGGTCTGAAATGTCCAAACTATGTTGTATTACTGGTCAGCACAACTGAGGTCTATGACATATTATTTTTCATCAAATGATCTTCCTCACTGGACTGAAATGGAATCATACAATTTACCTTTACCTCTTCCCTTATTCATATACTCAGGCTCGGCTAAAAAATTACAGAAACAAGTTAAAAATCCAATTGTAAAGCACATGATCAAAATATGGTGTGAAACCAAAAAATATTTAAAAGAACCACACTCACTGTCACAATTTAGCCCAATATGGGGTAATCAATATTTTACACCAGGGAGAGCAGATATTGTATTTAAAGTATGGAATTTAAAAGGGATTCAAAAGATTCAAGACTTATATTTGTCACGCTCAGATAACATAATGTCTTTTGAAGAACTGAGGATTAAATTCAATCTTAATAGAACACACTTTTTTAGATATCTTCAGCTTAGAAATTTTATTCGTTCAAATCAAAATAATGCTCTCACCCGACCTACTTATTCAATTTTGGAAAAAATTTTGATGAAAGATAGTAAGAGAAAGGGTATTATTTCAGAGTTTTACAACTCATTGACGCTATTCTCAAGTGAACACTCACAGAAAAGACTGAATGACTGGAAAGAAAACCTGCAAATTGAAATTTCAGAGGAACAATGGGAAAGGGCTTGTGCAGGAGCTCAAACCAAATCAATAAATGTACGTCTTAAACTGATACATTTTAAATGGTTAATGCGGATGTATGTTACACCAGTGGAATTAAATAGATATAACAAAAACATACCAGATACATGCAGAAAATGTATGGAAAGTAAAGGAACCCTATTTCACTGTTTATGGAATGTAGAAAAATCAGAATGTTTTGGGAAGAGGTTCAGGTTCAGGTTACTTTATTTGTACCTGTAGGTAGATTTGTTTTGCAGTCTGGTGACATCCATATTTACAAGCCACAATTACATTCAACATAGACATAAACACAGGCACACATGAAGCTGACTATAAACATGATAAAAATACTCAAGGCTCCTTCAATCAGGGTATAAAGACAAAGAGATGAGAGAAAAACCAGAGGTAAGAGAGAAGGGTCATATTAAAAAGTTAAAAACTAGTCAAAGAGGTTAAAAACTCAAAGGTCTAAAACCCAATAAAATATTTAGAACCCAAATAACATCCTACAAAAATAAGTAAATATAAAATGGAGTTAATAAATTGGTACCTAAATTATGTGCATGAGGTGAGGGTAACAATTGGAAAAAATAATTTCAAAACAAATCACATTGAACCCTAAACTGTTTTTGTTGGGTCTGTATCAAGAAAAACATAACTTTAATAAGAGTGAAAGAGCATTCATAGACCTCAGTTTGCTTAATGCCAAAAAATGTATTGCACTAATGTGGAAAAAGACTCATAGACCAGATGTGACTCAGTGGTTAAGACAGATGTTAACAAACCTTCCACTAGAAAGAATAACATATATACTGAAATCAAAGGAAAATGTGTTTGAGAATATATGGAGACCTTTCATTGATTATGTAAAGAAATTAAACATAACTTCTGAAGAAGAAGGTGAATGATATGTGTGGACCTTGCAAATTCCAAGCTGGTGAATGTACAGTATATTATGTATTCTTATGTAATAGATTACCTAGACTAAACAGAGGAGCATTGTTGTTGACTTGTTTTTGTTAATGGCTGTTGTTGTCTTTATTACACTTTTTTTTATTTTGTTATTGTTCTTTTTAATTTTTAAATTACTTTTGTGTTAGTGTCTGATTGTGTGTGCTATGTTTGTAAAAAAAAAAAAGGTTCAATAAAAAAATATTGGGAAAAAAAAACAATTATGATGACTGAACAACGCTCATTCCCCAAAGTGAAGATACACTTTTATATTGAGTATAAGTGATAAAAGATCACACAAATAAGTGAGTTGCTAATATTGGATGTTCCATTCATTTTCAGTATTTAGGTATTCTGTAATTAATATTCACACAATCAAATAAATGTTAGTGCCATTTACTCCCTTTTATATTTGTCAAAGTGTTTTTTCTCATCTCTACATGACCAAAGCGCTTTTCAGATCCTGCTATCCACCCATTCAAACACTAATGGCGGCAGAGCTGCCATGCACTGGCGCTAGCCTGACCCACCAGGAGCAACTGGGGGTTCAGTGTCTTGCTCAAGGACACTTTGACATGCAGACTGCAGACAGAGCGGGAGTCGAACCCCTGACCCTTCGATCAGTAGTCGGCCACAGTACACCTGCGCCACAAACCGAAAGAAGGAGATTGCGCAAACAAGGAGCTGAAATGAGCTTTCTCCATAGGATTGCTAGATTCACCCTTAGAGATAGGGTGAGTAGCTCAGTCATCCAGGAGAGGCTCAGAGTAGAACTGCTGCTCCTCCATATCGAAAGTTGCCAGTTGAGGTGGTTTGGGCATCTGATCAGGATGCCTCCTGGACGCCTCCCACTTGAGGTGTTTCAGGCATGTCCAACTGGGAGAAGAGCCCGGGGCAGACCCAGGACACACTGGAGAAACTACATCTCCCAGCTGGCCCTGGAAACGTCTTGGTATCCTCTCTGAAGAGCTGAAGCAGGTGGGCGGGGAGAGGGAAGTTTGGGCTTCTCTGGTTGAGCTGCTGCCTCCGTGACCCAGACCTCCGGAAAAGCGGTAGAAAATGGATGGATGGCTAGATGGATGTATGGATGCTAGCACACAGCTGAGTGCTAAATTAGCAGCATCTGGAGCTCTGTTACTACAGCAACAGAAAACTCACATAGCAGACAGGTCTACGTTTAACTTCCAGCAGCTCCAGGTCTGGTGAGCAGTACTTAATTGATGACCACAGAGTTTGTTAACGAGTCCTTATTCAAACTAGTGCATTGCCCGTAGAACGCAAGTATTCCTGTCTGAAACAGGTATCGCAATTAGGCTTTACAGGCCCAAATGTAGGCTGTGTTTGAAAGTAGAATACAATGAGGTGTAGCCTATATGTAGGCAATCACATGCTCCTCCTGAATCCGAGGCTTGACCAGTGGTCGGACTCTCCTCTCCAGTACTCTGGCATAGACCCACCCAGGGAGGCTGAGAAGTGTGATCCCCCTAAAGTTGGAACACACCCTCTGGTCCCCCTTTTTAAAAAGAGGAAGCACCACCCTGGTTTGCCATGCCAAAGGCACTGTCCCCGACTTCCATGCAACATTGCAGAGGCGTGTCAACCATGACAGCCCTACAATATCCTGGGCCTTGAGGTACTCAGGGTGACTCTCATCCACCCCTGGGGCCCGGCCACCAAAGAGTTTTTTAACCACTTCGGCAACCTCAATCCCTGTGATGGGCGAGTTGTCCCCTCGTCCTCAAGCCCTACTTCCTCTATGGAAGGCGTGTCAGTGGGATTGAGGAGATCCTCAAAGTATTCCTTCCACCGCTTGACAATGTCCCCAGTCAAAGTCAGCAGCACCCCATCCACACCATACACAGTGTGGACAAGGAGCTGCTTCCCCCTCCTGAGTCGCCAGACAGTTTGCCAGAATCTCTTTGAGGCCAACCGAAAGTCTTGTTCCATGGCCTCACCAAACTCCTCCCACACCCGAGTTTTTGCTTCAGCAACCACCCAAGCTGCACTCCGCCTGGCCTGCTGGTACACCTCAGCTGCTTCGGGAGTCCCACAAGCCAACCAAGCTCGACAGGACTCCTTCAGTTTGATGGCCCCACAAACAGCAGACCCAGTTTTGACCAACATATTAACTGTGCAACATGAGGAGATAACACTCTGGACTGTATATATTCTGATGTTATTAAGGGATGCAGAGCCTCCCTCCCCTCACACATTCATCTAAAAATACATAATGCATTTCTTTTCATATTAAGTTGAGGCAGTTGCCTTATTTTCCTTAGGGAATGTGTCTTTATATGCCAGTTAATCATCACTATAAGACAAAGCAGATCTAAATAGATAGGGAGAAATATGTGCATATATCAGTATCGCATTAACAATTGGCAAAAACTAGTTTTAAACTATCGACATATCAGCTATTGGCAAAAATTTTACAATTGTTCATCCCTAGAATAAAAGCATCTAACTTACCATTAAAATGGTAAATGGTAAATGGCATTCACTTATATAGCACTTATATTCTCATCTCTTGATGACCAAAGCGTTTTACAGATCCTGCTATCCACCCATTCACACACACATTCACACACTGATGGTGTAGACAAGGTCAGGATTCTTGATGTTTACTGGAAACTAGTGGAGAATTGCTGAGTTTGTACTTTCACATGTTGAGAGAGAGAGAGAGAGGGGGAGCTCTCTGACGTTTCAAAATAAAAGCGGAAACACAGCAACAAAATAAAAAAATTATGGTCTGAAAACTAGTTGGGGAACCCTGCTCTTACAGTATTTTTTGTCAAATATGAGAGTTACCAGTATATTCAATCAGTAAAATGTTATCAAAAGTTACTAAAGTATGCCTCTTTTTTTTCATTGATTTGTTCTCATAAATTTAACAATTAATAAGTTATTTAAAGAAAAATGTGATTAATTTGTGTGATTTTTTTTAATCAGTGCACAGGCCTAAAATAAACCATTTACATGTAGGTTAAAGAAATTCAACCCTTGTCTGAAGACACAAGGTTCATGCCAAGGTTCAAGGGGGGGACATGCTGCATGGGCAACATCTTGTCCTCCATATCTTCCTGCCCAGGCTTGAATCCTACCAACGCCAATGCTGGAAGGTAGAACACCGGATCACTGGAGAGGACACTCCAGCTTCGCCTTTGGCGTAGAAAAAACACGGGGAATGACAGTTACCGGTTATAAGCCACCGCTCAACTGGCGTAGAACGCGGTGCCAGGGGTTGTTCCCGACGGTGGGAGGGATCATCGGATCTCACTGGACAGCTACCGCCCGCCTCAAGCTGGGCAGCCCCCAGCCAATAAGGTGTTGTCCCGCCACGGCTTGCTTTCCTCATTGGGTGCATGGGGATGAGGAGAAGTCCGAACAGCAGGCTGAGAACCTTCGCACCAGGCAAGACAATAAAACAAAAGAGACCAACTCTAAAACTGGGAACTTGGAACGTCCGCACTATGATGACAGGACTCGCTGCTAACCTCAAGGACATCAACGACACCAGAAAGACTGCCATCATCAATAATGAGCTGAAGAGACTGGGAGTGGATATCGCCACGCTCCAGGAAACATGGTTGGCTGACGCAGGCACACTAAGAGAGAAGGACTACACATTCTACTGGCAGGGAAAGGGCAGTGACGAACACAGGGAACACGGAGTGGGCTTCACAGTGAAGAACACTTTGCTGAAGATGGGGGAACCGGGCAGCACTGGCTCTGCATGACTCCTTACCCTACGCCTGAACACCACTCAAGGCCCAGTCACCCTCGTCAGTGTGTATGCCCCAACACTGACAGCCACACCAGAGGCAAAAGACGAGTTCTACGAGAATCTCGCAACAACTGTCAGGACCATCCCCAACTCTGAACAACTCATTCTCCTTGGAGACTTCAATGCCAGAGTGGGTGCTGACCACGACTCCTGGCCCTCCTGTCTTGGACCTTTTGGTGTGGGAAGAATGAACGACAACGGACAGCGGCTGCTCGAGTTCTGCACATATCACGATCTGTGCATCACAAACTCGTTCTTCAAGACCAAGCCCCAACACAAGGTTTCCTGGCAACATCCGCGCTCAAAGCACTGGCACCAGCTGGACTTGATCCTGACCAGGCGCACCTCACTGAAGAACGTGCTAATCACCCGTTCGTTCCAGAGTGCAGATATGCAACACAGACCATTCATTGGTGTGTTGCAAGGTCAAGCTGCAGCTGAAGAAATTCCATCGTGCTAGACAGCCTGGAAAGGCACGGATTGACACCAGCAAGATGGCTCAACCAGAACTTGTTGAGCAGTTTGCCTCCACCTTTGAGAAGGAACTTGGTGTACCACAAGAAGGAGAATCTGCAAAGCAGAAGCGGGAAGAGCTGCGAAACACCATCCTCCGCACAGCCTTGGCTACCTTTGGAAGGAAGACCTCGAAGTCACAGGACTGGTTTGATGCCAAGTTGACCGAGATGACCCCCGTCATTGAAGCCAAGCGCATTGAAGCCAAGCGCAAGTACAAGAAGTACCCAAACGAGAAGAATCTCCAGATTCTCAGGGCTGCGAGAAGCAAAGTTCAGCAGACTGCTCGGCGCTGTGCCAACGAGTACTGGACTTAGCTCAGCCAAGACATTCAAACCACTGCCATAACAGGGAACATTCGTGGCATGTACGATGGCATCAAGAAAGCACTTGGTCCGGCTCAGAGCAAGACGGCCCCCCTCAAATCCTTCACTGGGGTGATGATCACAGAAAAGAACAAGCAGATGGAGAGATGGGTGGAACACTACTCCGATCTCTGCTCCAGAGAGAACACCATGACACCGTCAGCCCTTGATGCCATCGACTGCCTGCCATCCATGGACGAACTTGACGCCGAGCTAACCATCGACGAACTCAGCAAGGCCATTGATAGCTTGGCCACTGGCAAGGCACCCGGCAACGACAGCATACCCCCTGACCTGATCAAGCACTGCAAGACCGCCCTACTGCTGCCATTGCATGACGTCCTCTGCCAGTGTTGGAAGGAAGGTGCCGTACCACAGGACATGAGGGACGCCAAGATCATCACCCTCTACAAAAACAAAGGGGAGAGAAGCGACTGCAACAACTACAGGGGCATCTCCCTCCTCAGCGTTGTTGGCAAAGTCTACGCACGAGTTGTTCTCGTTCGTCTACAGAAGCTTGCCGAACGTGTCTACCCCGAGTCTCAGTGTGGCTTCCGCGCTGCGCGATCGACGGTAGACATGATATTCTCCATCCGCCAACTCCAGGAGAAATGCAGAGAACAGAACATGCCCCTGTACGTCGCCTTCATCGACCTCACCAAAGCGTTCGATTTGGTCAGCAGAGAGGGCCTTTTCAAGATCCTGCCAAAGATAGGATGCCCACCAAAGTTGCAAAGCCTCATCGAATCGTTTCACACCAACATGCAGGGGATAGTACAGCACGATGGCAACGTCTCAGAGCCATTCAACATACGCAGCGGAGTGAAACAGGGCTGTGTACTTGCACCAACCCTCTTTGGGATTTTCTTTGCTATGCTCCTGAGGCATGCCTTCAGCACAGCAACAGAGGGAATGTACCTGCACACAAGATCTGACGGCAGGCTTTTCAACCTCGCCCGCCTGAAAGCCAGAACCAAAGTACGCGAGGCTCTAATCAGAGACATGCTGTTCGCAGACGACGCTGCAGTCGCAGCCCACGCACAGCAGGAGCTTCAGACCCTGATGGACCGCTTCTCCCAGGCATGCAAGGACTTCGGGCTTACCATCAGCCTGAAGAAGACTAACGTCCTGGCGCAAGGCACGGAAGCACCACCAACCATCACCATCGACGACTACGAGCTGGAGGTCGTGAATCAGTTCACGTACCTGGGGTCCACGATCAGCAACAACCTCTCCTTTGATACAGAGATCAACAAGAGGATTGGAAAATCAGCCTTCACACTCGCTCGCCTCACCACACAAGTGTGGGAGAATCCCAAACTCTCTGTCAAGACGAAGATGGCAGTGTACAACGCCTGCATCATCAGCACACTGCTCTATGGGAGTGAGACGTGGACAACATACGCCCGGCAGGAAAAGAGACTGAACTCCTTCCACTTGCGCTGCATTCGCCACATCCTGGACATATCCTGGCAGGACAAAGTGCCCAACACAGAAGTTCTGTCCCGCGCCGGCCTTCCCTCCATGTTCACTCTACTCAGGCAGCGCAGGCTCCGCTGGCTAGGCCACGTTCACCGTATGGAGGATGGCAGAATCCCCAAAGACGTCCTCTACGGAGAACTGGCAACTGGCAGGAGAGACGTTGGCCGCCCACAGCTGCGCTTTAGAGATGTCTGCAAGAGAGACATGAAGGAACTGGAGATCAACACAGAGCGCTGGGAGGACCTTGCAACGGACCGCTCCAAATGGAGAGGCACCCTAACCAGACAGCTCAAGGCGGGTGAAGAGAGACTGACTGCTGCAGCAGATGAAAAAAGGACCCGCAGGAAGAACCGCCACAGACCCAGCAGCACGGAGACCACCCACAAGTGCGACCTGTGTGACAGGGACTGCCATTCGCGCATCGGCCTGTTCAGCCACAGGCGGTGCTGTTCCAGCAGAGTAGACGTTTAGGATTCTCTTCCATGGTCATCATAGACCGACGGAGGCCGACGACAGCTTGAATGGAGCAAACAGAAATTTCTCCAGAGATGTTCAATTGGATTCAAGTCCGGGCTCTGGCTTGGCCACTCAAGGACATTCACAGAGTTGTTCTGAAGCCACTCCTTTGACATCGTGGCTGTGTGCTTAGGGTTGTTGTCCTGCTAAAAGATAAACCGTCACCCCAGTCTAAGGTCAAGAGCACTCTGGAGCAGGTTTTCATCTAGGATGTCTCTGTACATTGCTGCATTCATCTTTCCCTCTATCCTGACTAGTCTCCCAGTTCCTGCCACTGAAGAACATCCCCACAGCATGATGCTGCCACCAACATGTTTCACTGCAGGAATGGTATTGGCCTGGTCATGAGCGGTGCCTGGTTTCCTTCAAACATGACGCCTGGCATTCACGCCAAAGAGTTCAATCTTTGTCTCATCAGACCAGAGAATTTTGCTTCTCATGGTCTGAGTGTCCATCAGGTGCCTTTTGGGAAACTCCAGGTGGGAAGCCATGTTCCTTTTAGTGAGGAGTGCCTTCCGTCTGGCCACTCTACCATACACAGTAGGCCTGATTGGTAGATTGCTGCAGAGATGGTTGTCCTTCTGGAAGGTTCTCCTCTTTCCACAGAGGAGCGCTGGAGCTCTGACAGAGTGACCATCAGGTTCTTGGCCACCTCCCTGACTAAGGCCCTTCTCCCCCAGTCGCTCAGTTTAGATGGCCGGCCAGCTCTAGGAAGAGTCCTGGTGGTTCTGAACTTCTTCCATTTACGGATGATGGAGGTCCCTGTCCTCATTGGGACCTTCAAAGCAGCAGAAATTTTTTTGTACCCTTCCCCAGATTTGTGCCTCGAGACAATCCTGTCCCGGAGGTTAACAGACGATTCCTTTGACTTCATGCTTGGTTTGTGCTCTGACATGCACTGTCAACTGTGGGACCTTATATAGACAGGTGTGTGCCTTTCCAAATCACGTCCAATCAACTGAATTTACCACAGGTGGACTCCAATTAAGCTGTAGAAACATCTCAAGGATGATCAGTGGAAACAGGATGCACCTGAGCTCAATTTTGCTGTGAAAGCTGTGAATACTTATGTCAGGGATGGCAATTTTCCGCCGATCCGCGGATTTCCGCCGATTTTATCATCATCTATGTCATAATTTTGTACCTTTACCTTGTTCTCAATAAAGTTTGGGAAAAAAAAACATACGCGCTCGGCGCTTCCCCGAAGTCTCGCGATAACCCGGATGTACTCAAGCTACTGCTGTATTGTAAACAGCCCTGCGATTGGATAGTTGCAAACGATTGGACCAATCAAATGGCTCGTATGCTTTGTCAAAAATTCATTTCGGCTTGTTCTCAGGGATGTGATTTTTCCGGTAATTCACCGAATTCCGCTTTATTTGTATATTATATGTACATTAAGTACGTTAGCGGCTTATAGTCCACGACGCAGTGAAAGTGTGCCCTTTCAGCCAGAACCGGAAGTGGCGTACACCAGGTAGAGAGCCATTAACTCTTTGTCGAACACGCTGTATTTACGCTCACTGTCGTGCAAAGACCTGCTTAAAAGAAAGGTGAGCGGCTGCCAAGAACCGGCAATGCATTGCTCCACGACGGCCGCTATGCCCATGTCCGAGACGTGGGTAATGAGCGCTGTTTTAATCTCAGAACGCCTGCTCCCGTTCAGGAGTCCAGTCGACTGTGTCCGCCGGTTTCCGTTTGAGTGCAGCGTACAGCGGCTGTATGAGCTGGGCTGCGCGGGGGAGGAAAATGAGCTGCTCAAGACTCAATGGAGATTGAAACTGGTGATCTGAAATGAATGCTGAAATTATAAAAAGTAATGGTATGTTGGAATTTTATTTCTATTATGGAATAGATAAAATTAACTGATTTTGATTTGATCAAGTGTTAAAGCATGTGATGGATAATGCTTGTTGGAATATTTACCTCCGCCAAGGAGGTTATGTTTTCATCGGCGTTGGCTTGTCTGTCTGTTTGTTAGCAAGGAAAAGTGATGGACGGATTTTCATGAAATTTTCAGGAAAGGTGTGCAATGGCACAGGGAACAGATGATTAGATTTTGGTGATGATCTGAGAGTGCATACCTCCATCAAGGGCTTTTTTGTATTTGTGCAGCAGGATTACACAAAAACTACTGGATGGATTTGGATAAAATTTTCACCAGAGGTGGTTCTTGGGCTAGAGAGGAACCCATTATATTTTGGTGATGATCTGAGAATGCATACCTCAGCCAAGGCGCTTATCTTCTCACATTGTGTTAGCAACAATACTCCAAAACTGATGGACAGACTTTGATGCAATTTTCACCACAAGTGGCTATAGGCCTACACACAAAACCATTACATTTTGGAGTTGATCCATGACAAACGGAAGGAGCCTTGGTGGAGGGACGTGCTCTGAGTGCTTTTCTAGTTTAGGAATGCTATCTTCTTTGAACATAAGTCAATATTATACAGTAATAAGTGGCATTCAGCTGTTTGTTTTATGTCATGTAAGCACAGTTCTGGTACTTAAAAATCATAAAAACCCAGGAGCTTCGGGGAGCGAAGTGACAGTAAAGGTGAAAATTGGCTCAAAGTTCAATGAGGTAACAGAAACACTTGGACAGTTTCTGAAGAAACCAGAAAAGGAGATGAAGTTCAAAGTTCAGAGACTGACACAGCTTGCTGCCAAAAGGAGGAAAGTTTCACATTAGAAGTGACTTGGTGACCAGTGTAAATAGTGTAAAAAACTCTAAAAGAACTGTTAAATATGTTGGACTAAAGACAGTGAGACAACATTGAAGAAAAAGTAAGTTAACTTTTCATTAAATTTAATGATTTATCTAAGTCTAGTATTTCATTTTTTTAATCATTTTTTTCAGTCTAAATTACTTGTACGTCAAACAGGTTCATTTTGTCTTCTTTCAATTATTTATCCTATTTTTTTTTTCCTTTGAAAGACAAAAGTAAAATAGAAAGATTAAGACAGTTATTAGTACACCCCAAGGACAGAATAGAACAAGACAATAAATGCAATGTATTATATGAAATATCATGCAGATCATGTAACAAAACCTACATTGGAGAAACCGGAAGATTATTCACCACAAGAAAAAAAGAACACCAAAAGGAATGTGAGAAGGAAACGCAAGGACGACTCACAAGATCACAAAAAGAAAAAGCAGAACAAGAAACATTAAAATCAGCTATATCGGACCACTGCAAAAGAAATAATCACATCATGGACTGGGACAACACAAAAATTATTGGATCGGAGAGTAACAGACACAAACGTTGGATCAAGGAGGCAATAGAGATCAGAAAGCGGGGAAAAGACACCATGAACCGAGATGAGGGGGCCTTTATGCTTTCTCACACCTGGGACCACATTCTCCAGAGACCATCTGACGGCGGGAGGCGGGGCCGGCTCGGTGGATCTGACGGATCTGCTGAGCTGGCCCCGCCTACGAAAATCAGCTGATAAATGTCACCTGGCAGCAATCAGCTGACTCTTCTGATGAAGGCTGCAGTGCAGTTGAAACATGTAAAGAAGGTAAAGACATCTTTCTATTTTACTTTTGTCTTTCAAAGGAAAAAAAAATAGGATAAATAAATTACTTGTATTTTACTGAAAACCTCCCGGCCCCCCCGTAAGTCAATCGACCAAATTAGATTTCAGCTGAAATCAGAATTTCCTGTTGCCGTCCCTGTTATGTACATGTGATTTCTTAGTTTTTTATTTTTAATAAATTTGCAAAAATCTCAAAACTTTTTTCACATTGTCATTATGGGGTATTGTGTGTAGAATTTTGAAGGAAAAAATGAATGTAATCCTTTTTGGAATAAAGCTGTCATATAACAAAATGTGGAAAAAATAAATGCTGTGAGTACTTTCTGGATGCACTGTATGTGCAAGGAGGCACCTCTGGTGTGAGTATTGTTGTAAAATACACTGGCTGCCCCCCCCCCCCAAAAAAAAAGACACCACCTGCATTTAACTAAGAAAATATGAGGTAAGAGACTCCCATTGGTCAGGTCTAGGTTCAGCAACGCAGTGTGCCCAAAGAATGAGGTCAGCTGATTACCTGAATATACTGACTGACCAGGTTATTCTATCAGAGTGGTTCAGGGAGCATGAAACATCATTTTCACACATGGATTGGCTACAACAGAGTCCAGACCTTAACCCCACTGAGAACCTTTGGGATGTGCTGAAGAAGACTTTGGGCAGTGGTCTGACTTACCCATCATCAATTCAAGATTTTGGCAAAAATTAATGCAACTCTGGGCAGAAATAAATATTGTGACATTGCAGAAGCTTATCGAAATGATGCCACAGTGAATGTGTTCCATAATCAAAGCTAAAGGTGGTTCAATGAAATATTAGAGTGTGTGACTTTTTTTTTGCCAGGCAGTATATATTCAGGAAGTCAGCTGACCTCATTCTTTGGGGACATAACGTTGCTGAACCTAGACCTGATCAACTGCAGCAACCCCAGATCTTAGCAATGCCCTTACAGGCTTGTATGGAAGGCACTCGGCATGATGGGACCATCACGTCATCCACCTCTTTTCTTACCCTGATGTGCCCATTACAAAGTAAACTACATTTAGTCACTTTATTCACTTATCCAACTGATACCTGTCATATAACCAATGAGTCCAGCCACTTCTACATCTGCTGAGGTCAAAGTTCAACCATTTTTTAAACTAAAATATAAAGAATTGTAATTATATAGACAATATTGCCGAGGCTAAACATTTTACAGTACATTATGGTTGTATAGATGTGAATCATTATTTAAATCCTCAGCTGGAATTCACACCCAGCTCTCATTCCATCCATGGTTCTTCTACCTTTAATGACACGTTTGAGTTTGCTAATCAACACTACTTTATTATTTTTAATGTCTCATATAATATTGTCAATTTCCACTTCAGAGAAGTTTTTTTTTTCTTTTTTGCCATCTTACATTCCACCCTGTCGTAAATGCTGGGGTGAGGCAGGGGCATGGTATTTAAATGACGGTCACTTCCAGGTATCAGATTTATCAATGACTGATTGATCATGTGATGACATTGACCTCATATGCTCAGTTTCAGAAATGCCATGTGAACCTTTTCGTATGATCATTTCTGCACTCAGATTTGCATCAATTTTTGCTCACTTTTAATAAATGAGGGCCACTGGGTCTTTGACAACAGGTGCAACTAGGTGGAGGCAACCTTATGTATTTGAGAATTTAGTATGTGTCCCTGTGTCTTTCTACCATGGAGAGTTTCAAGTCTGGCCAACAAATGCAAGAGGAAATTTCTCTTCAGTTGAATTCTCAGGGCACCCCCATGATTCTGCATATCAAAAGATGTCCTGCATGATCACCACTTTTCTGGCTCCCCACTGGTCCTATGCCCCAGTGTCCACCCCCCCATCCCTTCTTTGGGATTCCAACAGATATGTTTGTGTATTTTTTTTCTTATGTCATTGAAAATGACAAGCTCTCGAAGTGTTCTTTCATTTCTCCCACTCCTCTTCCTCTCCAGAATAACAGCAATTTCTCAAAGTGAGCAATTTGCACATGCTTTTCAAAGGTATTAAAAGTGGGCACACAATTTGTTTCCACGTTAGTAAATCACATTTTTGTCTTTTCTGTGAAAGTATACATGTGTGTTTGTCGCACTCAGTATTTTGCACATTCTGACAGAAATTCACCACTTTACATATTCAAGGCTCTAAATCCAAACACTGCACAGTTGTGCTCATATGATCAATAGAGCCCTCGTTGTGTGGTCTTAGTATATGAGTTTGCTTCATTTTTTGCATGCTATCAACTTTGCAAGTGTTTTAGTATCGGCAAACCTTTTGTAACTCAGGCTCAAAGTTTGAACTTTAATGAGGGTTCAATCACCTTGACAGGTAGAAACAAATATCTGCCTGTCTACATGACAGCTATGCTGTCATTTAGAGGTCAAAGCCTGTATTAGTAGTTATGAGGCTTTTGCAAGGAATTTTAACAGTTTAACCTGTTGAACTCTGTTCAACTTCCCTAAAAACGCCTAAAAATAACATGCCCAAAGTAAATCAAAAGCTGTTCTTCAACCCTTTGCAGCATCTTCATGGGGTTGGTCTCATTTAAAAGAAAACACTGTGAATTTTTTGGCAAAACAGTCATAATCTCTCTAAGTGCTCCTGCCACTGAGTAACAAGAAAGTTCACCTGGGTGTTTTTTTTAGATACAAATGCTTGCAAATAACATTAAGCTGTCAGATACTGCCTGGAAAACACAACAGAAATGTAGAACCAAGTGTTTTCAAGCTCAGGTTAAAATTTTGTAAAAATACCACAAAAAATGAATATATTACACAGCTTTTTTCTCAGGTTGTAACAAGGCTGTGTCTGTACTGGAAGACCGGAAATACAGCTTTTTTTTTCAGTGCGCACTGAGACGCACTAAGATGCAGAGACGTGACCGCCCGTGGAATTCACAGAGTTCAAGGGGTTAAAAAATATATGTAGAACTCAGTGTTGTGTATAAAGGGGATGTACAGTAACATGAAAACCAGTTTCTCTTTCCTGTTACTCTACTGAATTGTTTTTATGTTCTTATGTAAAGTATTCTGTCTGTGATGAAAGACGTACATAGTTTAGGTATGAGTGATTACATGTGGTGAATGCCTTTGTGTGTAGAAGAAAGTGGGACTAATTGAGAATATTGGCCGAACAGGCTGGTACTGTACTTTTTTTTGAAAAAGCAAATTCTGTTGCATCAGCCAAAATGTCAGCAATAGAAAATTACATTGAAATACAGTTTTCAGTTTTAAAAAGCAAATGCAAACCAAAAGCAAAATGTTCAAGTCCATCCTTTTCATTCTTATTCATAGTGGAAACTGGATAGATTATTGCAAGTTCCTCCTGTAGAACAGATCATAATTCTTTTTTTTTTCTTGGTAGTGTTTAGTTTGGTGATCTCAATAATTTTTTTAGACTACATTTGCAGGCTAATGTAATGCCATTTTTTAGCTGACATTACAAATTGAAAATTTGCACCTTCATTAATAACACTGTACACAGTGAGATCAAATATTTATTTTAGAATTTATGAACAATATTTTTCAAATAAAATGGGAAACATATGTTCTTTTTTGGTCTATTTTATCTGTACAAAAATATTATTTTAACCAAAACTTAAAAATTAAGATTCATTCACAGCCATATATTTCATGCAACGTTACACCCCTGCCACTAATGATGTTACACCATCCCACTGACAAACTGGCGGTGGTAACATGCTGAGATATGTATCATTATGCCAACATAGTCGAAGAAAAGTGCAAGTCAGTAAACACAGATTAAAAATACAGCGTTCAAAACTAAGCATCTAAAACATGTTAAAAATCCCAATTTTGCAAATGTTTTACTAGAAAGGAAGGGTGAACTGTTTGTTACACCTGAAGGATACACAAATTACTTTTTGGTACGAAACAGAACAATCATAACGTTGGTGTGTTTACAAAGAACTCTCCATAGAGCTCCATTAATGACTCTTCCCTCGCAGTCTTTTTAGCATTAAAAACTGTCCAGAGGGCTCAGAAGGCACAGCCCCCCCCCCCCCCCCCACACACACACACACCATTTCTGACAAGTTTTTAATGTGAAACATCTGGTGAACCCATTGAAATGGAGGAAAAAAGATCAAATGCATCAAAACACACGTGATAACTGGTACTGAATTGGAATCGACTGTAAGTTATGAAGCTTACAGTATTTCTGTTGGTGAGTTGTAGTTGTGACTTAAGTCACTATGTGATGTTGTGCTGCAGAGTGATATATTGAATAGTTTTTGCAAGGTGATTGAGTAGTGGAATGTCCATATTTTTATTTTCCTCGTATATGGGAGATTTCATATTTGGGAGGTTTACAACAAATCCCCAAAATAACACAGTGGATATAAAAAGTCTACCAACCCCTGTTCAAATGCCAAGTTTTTGTGATGTAAAAAAAATGAGACCAAGATAAATAATTTCAAAGCTTTTTTCCCCCATTAATGTGACCTATGACCTGTACAACCCAATTGAAAAACAAACTGAAATCTTTTAAGGAGAAAAATAAAAAACAAAAAACTTATAATAACCTGGCTGCATAAATATGCACACCCTGTTATAACTGGGGATGTGGCTGTGTTCAGAATTAATCAATCACATTCAAACTCATCTTAAATGGGAGTCAGCACACACTTGCCATAATTTAATGTGCCTCTGATTAACCCCAAATAAAGTTCAGCTGTTACTAGTAGGCTTTTCCTGACATTTTTGTAATCACATCCTGCAGCACAAGCCATAGTCCGCAGAGAGCTTCCAAAGCATCAGAGGGATCTCGTTCAAAGGTATCAGTGAGGAGATGGGTACAAAAGAATTTCCAAGGCATTAAATATACCATGGAACACAGTGGAGAAAACATCAAGTGGACAAAATGTGGCACAACAGTGACATTACCAAGAACTGGCTGTCCCTCCAAAATTGATGAAAAGTGAAGAAAGAGGCCAACAGCAACATTAAAGGAGCTGCAGGAATTTCTGGCAAGTACTGGCTGTTTAATACATGTGACAACAATCTCCTGTCTTCTTCATATGTCTGGGCTATGGGGTAGGGTGGCAAAACAGAAGCCTTATCTATCCATCCATCCATCTTCTACCGCTTTTCCGGAGGTCCGGGTCGCGGAGGCAGCAGTTCAAGCAGAGAAGCCCAGACTTCCCTCTCCCCCGCCACCTGCTCCAGCTCTTCAGAGAGGATACCAAGGCGTTCCCAGACCAGCTGGGAGACATAGTCTCTCCACCGTGTCCTGGGTCTGCCCCGGGGTCTCCTCCCAGTGGGACGTGCCTGAAACACTTCAAGTGGGAGGCGTCCAGGAGGCATCCTAATCAGATGCCCATACCACCTCAACTGACTCCTTTCAATGTGGAGGAGCAGTGGTTCTACTCTGAGCCTCTCCCGGATGACTGAGCTCCTCACCCTATCTCTGAGGGTGAGTCCAGCAATCCTACGAAGAAAGCTCATTTCAGCCGCTTGTATCCGCGATCTCGTTCTTTCGGTCATTACCCAAAGCTCGTGACCATAGGTGAGCGTAGGAACGTAGATTGACTGGTAAATCGACAGCTTTGCCTCAGAACTCAGCTCCCTCTTCACCACAACAGACCGGTACAATGTCCGCATCACTGCAGATGCTGCTCCAATCCGTCTGTCGATCTCTCGCTCCATTTTACCCTCACTCGTGAACAAGACCCCCAGATACTTGAACTCCTCCACTTGGGGCAGGAGCCTGTCCCCAACCCAAAGAGGACAATCCACCTTTTTCCGGCTGAGGACCATGGACTCGGACTTGGAGGTGCTGATTCTCATCCCAGCCGCTTCACACTCAGCGGAAAACCGTCCCAGCAAGAGCTGTAGGTCATTGCTGGATGAAGCCAACAGGACAACATCATCTGCAAACAACAGAGATGAGATCCTGTGGTCACCGAGCATGACACCCTCCATTCCCTGGCTGCGCCTAGAAATCCTGTCCATAAAAATTATGAACAGGATCGGTGACAAAGGGCAGCCCTGGCGGAGTCCAACTCTCACTGGGAATGACTCCGACCGAGTGTTGGCAATACAAACCAAACTCTCACAACGGTCGTACAGAGACCGAATAGCTCGTAACAGCAAGCCCGATACCCCATACTCCCGAAGCACCCCCCACAAAAATAAGAAGCCTTATCTTACAAAGAAAAACATCCAAGCCTGACTACATTTTGCAAAAACACATTTGAAATCTTCCAAACACGTGGGAAAATGTGTTATGGTCCAGTGAAACCAAACTTGAACTTTTTGGCCATAATTCCAAAAGGTATATTTGGCACAAACACAACACTGCTCATCACCAAAAGAACACCATACCTACAGTGAAGCATGGTGGTGGCAGCATCATGCTTTGGGGCTGTTTTTGTTCAGCTAGAACTGGGGCCTTAGTCAAGGTGGAAGGAATTATTAACAGTTCCAAATACCAATCAGTGTTGGCACTAAACCTTCAGGCTTCTGCTAGAAAGCTGAAGATGAAGAGGAACTTCATCTTTCAGTACAACAGTGACCCAAAGCACACATCCAAATCAACAAAAGAATGGCTTCACCAGAAGATTAAGGTTTTGTAATGGCCCAGCCAGAGTCCAGACCTGAATCCGATCGAACATCTGTGGGGTGATCTGAAGAGGGCTGTGCACAGGAGATGCCCTGCAATCTGACAGATTTGGAGTGTTTTTGCAAAGAAGAGTGGGCAAATATTGCCACATCAAGATGAGCCACACTAATAGACTCCTACCCAAAAAGACTGAGTGCTGTAATAAAAGCCAAATGTGCTGCAGCAAAGTATTAGTTTAAGGGTGTGCATATTTATGCAACCAAGTTATTGTAAGTTTTTTATTTTTCCCCTTAAAAGTTTTCAGTTTGTTTTTCAATTGAGTTGTACAGGTTATAGGTCACATTAATGGTGGAAAAAGTTTTGAAATGATTTATCTTGGTCTCATTTTTTTACATCACAAAAACCTGGCATTTGAACAGGGTGTGTAGACTTTTTATTTCCACTGTACATAAAAATATGATGTGTTCCTAACCTTCAAATGCCACAATATGTAGTGTTGAGGGCAGTGAAGTTGGACGCATTTTACCATACTGTATTTAACAGCATTGTGCTATTTGAAAAACTCTGAAATCCTCATACAGAGGTGGGTGGAGGATAGTGGACCTGTTGAGACCTGTGTTTGCATCCCTATCTTGCCTCATTGTTACTGCCATTTGTGCTTTCTTTCACTTTCTCAACTGTGAGTCACTTCCAGTTTCACCAGTAACTTTGTTTAGGCAGTAAATTCCCATATTTAGATGGCGGTTAGGGTAATGAGGCTGTTTAGGCACTGAAAATACTTGGATAAGGTTGGAGAAAGGGTTAGGAAAGGTGAGACTTTACACACATTGCAAATGTCATGATACTTCATGTCAGTATTTACATGACAACTAGAGGTTGCTTAATGACAAGCTGTACACATACAATGCTGTGAAAAAAGCATTTGCCCCCTTCCTGAGTTGTTATATTTTTTTTCACAACTGTTTCAGATCAGCAAAAAAAAATAAAATAAATAACATTCGACAAAGATAACCCTAGTAAATACAAAATGCAGTTTTTAAATGATGATTTAATTTATTAAAGGCAAAAAGCTCTCCAAACCTACCTGGCCCTATGTGGAAAAGCAATTGCCCCCATATCTTATAACTGCAATCAAGACTTTGCAGTAACTGGCAATGAGTATTTTACATTGCTGTTGAAGAATTTTGGCCCACTCTTATTTGCAGAATTGTTTTAATTCAGCCACCTTGGAGGACTTGAGCTTGAGGTCACAAACTAATGGCCAGACATTCTCCTTCAGGATTTTCTGGTAGAGAGCAGAGTTCATAGTTCTATCAATTACGACAAGTCGTCCATGTCCCGAAGCAACAAAGCAGTCCCAGACCATCATGCTACCACCACCATATTTGACTATTGGTATGATGTTATTTTTTATGAAATGCTGTGCTAATCTCCAAAAAGTTTAACTTTTGTTTCAACAGTCCACAGAAAATTTTCTCAAAAGACTTGGGGATCATTAAGATGTTTTTTTGGTAATAGCTTTTTTCCTTAATAAATAAAATCATTGTTTCACTTTTGGGCTAGGAGAGGAGTAAGGTCTACACTATCAGAGATCTATTCAGAGAGGGTGTGTTCATGCCGTTTCAGCAGCTAAAAGCAAGATTTGATATCCCACAATCACATTTTTTAGATATTGACAAATATGACATTTTGTAAGAAAAAAAAAAACAAAAAAAAAACATTTCGCCCCATCTCTCCAAACGCCACAGAGGAGCTGGATGGAGAATTGCTTGAATGTGGACCCCACACAGAGAGGGGCCATGTCTGAGATGTACAAAGTGATACAGATAGTAGCATCACCCTCTGTAGACCACATTAAACAAAAGCTGAATTAGGGTTAGATCTGTCTGAGGAGACTTGGAAGAAGGCAGTCAGGTTGGTACACACTTCATCAATATGCATTAGACACGGCCTCCTACAGTTCAAAGTGCTTCATAGACTTCATCTGTCAAATAGCAGGCTTTCTAAGCTCTATCCAGGAACAGATGAAAGATGTCCACGGTGTAAGTGCGATCCAATTACCCTAAGCCATATGTCTTGGGCCTAGTCAAAGTTAGAGGACTTTTGGGAGGGAGTGGTTGGTACCCTAGCAGGAGTGTGGAATATACGAATCCCTTCAAATCCTGCAACAGCATTGTTTGGTGTGGTCCCAGAGGACTACAACCGGTCAGCTACTCATGCCACAGTCGTTGCCTTTACCACACCCCTCACTTGGAAACTCATCCTGCTCTATTGGAAAAAGACTACCCCCCCTCACAAACGCTGGATTGAGGACTTGACATCACACCTCAAAGTAGAACAGCTTAGGTACACAATCCAAGGCTCAATGAACAAGTTTAACAAAATCTGGCAACCATTCCTAGATTACATTGGAAACGTGTCTAGGAAAACTACATAAACCGACCCCTTGTAATTGATGTAATTTACTTTTCCCCCCACTACCCCCACCTTTTTTAACCCATTATTACTAATTATTTGTGTGCAATGTGTCTTATGGTTCATGTCTGCATGAACCATATGGGCTGCACGGTGGCGCAGTGGTTTAGCACTGTGGCAGCACAGTTTTACCCTCGGCCGGGGGATCGCGGGGATCATGAGATCGTGGGTTCGATCCCAGCCCCCGACCAACAGTGAGCTGTGTGGAGTTTGCATGTTCTCCCCGTGTTGCGTGGGTTTACTCCGGGATTTCTCCGGTTTCCTCCCGCATACCAAAAACATGTCGGTTTAGGGCGCTCGCGCACGCAGCGACCGGCAGCCGGTGGCTTGTCACCAGACTGCAAACCAAATCTACCTACGGGTACAAATAAGTAACAAAAAAAAAAAAAAAAAATGTCTGTTCTTTAACCTATTGGAAACCCAGTAAAAAATATATGGCTAAAAATGGCATTTTGTATTTACTCAGTTATCTTTGTCTAATTAATATTAAGTGTGACAGATAGGCAAAAAAAAAAAATCAGGAAGGGGTCAAATACTTTTTCACAGCACTGTAAGTCATTCCCAATTTTAAGATGACAAGAGCATTTTCTGTTGGAGGGCAATCTAAAGATTTAGGATGAAATATAAAAATGCTTTACATTAAACAACAACCATTCTGGCTCCAGATGTTGGAATTCAAAAATTAATCTGACTGTTTTCCATGTCATACTATGTGGCTCGTTCCAGCTGAGATGCCAGGCGCTATAGGCAGAAACCAGGACACCAGGTGCCCCTGAAGCCCATACTGGGCGGAGTACAGTGGATCTTTGTTGTTTTTCATATGGCTCAAGTAAACCACTCTTGGTCTGGCCCTTCACCAAGGACCAGTTTGCTTTGGGAGACCCTACCAGGGGCAAGCAACCTACAACAACAGCGGGGCTCCTGGGATCGTTAGAGCTTGCAAACAACTCCACCACAGTAAGGTCGTGATCCACATAGGGGTATAAAATAAGTGACAAGACAATGTTTCTGTTGTGGAAAATTCTTTTCTCATTGCACTTCACAATAAAATAAATGGATTCTGGTTTGTATATGATGTGCTCATTCAAGGGTTTGTAGTTATTACAGTGTAGATAAATGAATCTTCTTCTTGCGTAGTTAAAATGACAATAACTGCCCTGTTTATGACTTTAGAAAAAAATACTTCCGTAGGAAAACTTTAGGACTGATATGTATATTTATACTCTTATTGACACCATAAGGCCTGTCTGTGTGTGAATGCATATGTGTGAGAGGAAAAGGGAAAATGAGACGCAGACTGTGAGAGGTAGGACTACAAAAGTGTTGTGTACCTGTACCGATGATCAAAGCGCACGGATGTGCGAAAGAGAGAGAGAGTGACTTGCATCGCATCCTTCACATTTATTTGTGTGTGTGAGAGAAGGGTGTGAATGATCAAAGTGTGTGTGTGTGTGTGTGTGTGTGTGTGTGTGTGTGCGTGCGTGCGTGCGTGTGTGTGTGTAGGTTTTTGATAAGGCTGACACCTGAGCCTAGAGCAGCACCACTGGGGGATTGTGGGTAGATCAAGACAAGACCTCTAGACCTCAGGGTTTGAATGCAACAGCACAACAAAAATCAATCGAGAAAGTATCAATCAATGGAAGAAAGAAAGAGCGTTATTACTATGTTGCTTTAGGAAATAAGAAGAAAGGAGAGGGGAATAGTGGTGGAGAGGAGGAAAATGAGTGGGTGTGAGTATAACAACTGTCTAGCAAAGAAGTAGAATCCAAGTTTTGCAGTATTTTTTCCATTCTTTCCATGCAAATCGGCTTTGCAAAGTAAGCTTTAGTCAAGAATATTGGCTTGGTCTTAATGTCCACACTCATGGTCTCATAGACTTTGACATATGTTACAGATAAGTCCTCAAGGGCTCAGGGCTGTCCCACTGTGAAATTTGGAAAGTGCTTGAGGGCTCTGTGGTGGCGTTTTTGAGCCCTTTACGCACAGTTTCCACAAGACTGAAACGCTGAAGTCATCGCTTGAGGGAATTATCCTCAAGGAGGTGTTCAATAGGATGTTCCCAATCATCCCAAAGAAATATGCATGGAATTAGCAAATAACTAACAACATTTAGAGTTGTAATATAAGCTATCTCAACATAACCAGCAGTCTCTTTTTTCCTGAAACCATGCATAAAATTACACAATCACATCTTAGTGTCACACACAGACCTCTGGCCCAGGCTGCATATTAATTTGGAAAGTGCTGCCCCACTTTTGAGATATCACTTCCAACCTTTGCACCTTCCTGCTCTCACATTTTCAGCCAGAACTGAGGTGATGATAATTAAAGTCCACTACAGATCACAGCTTATACTGTGAGTGGACACTGAGATTGAGCCACAGTGGTGCACGCTACAGCAACAAAAACAGGACACGGAGTACAGAAGCTGAAAAAAGGCCATAAAAACGGGATAAGAATACATAGCAAGCTTGTTTTTGTGTGTTGGCGAGGATGACATTGACAGATGTGCTTGTTGATGCTGTTTTCCTCACAGAAACTCACGGACATTTGGAGACACTTGCACAAATGTCAGTGACCTCTGCTGGCTTGACCTGCAATATAAATGTTCACACACCCACATGCTGTTTGTACAAAAGGTTTTGCAGCTCTCTCAGGGGGTGCTGAAGATGAAAGAAGTTGCTGTCATGTCTGTTTCTTGTGGGCCATGCATTAGTGCTATGGATTAATAGGCTTTTTCAAAATGCGGTGCACTGATACAGGAGATCCCACACTGTGCTCCAGCTCAGCATTGCATAAATTCAGTGACTAAAATTTTTATCCCGCTGGGCTGTTGTCGGGAGGAACTAACTGAAAGAGGGTGCAGCAGAACTTTGAACTAAGTTACAAGAAAAACATGCATCCTCAATGTTATGGCACTTTCCTGTTTTTTGATTTGGCATGTAGTGATAAAATATTGCCACATCATGCATGCTGTTCTACGATGTTAGGGATGTGTATTTTTATTAAATTTGAGCTACTATACACTCGAATACATCAGTATTTTTTAATATTCTTCATTCAAAAACAATAGCTTATATATTTTCTATTTTTAATCAGATGTACAAAGACAAATACTGTACATATCAAAACTGCTGGCTGGTCAAATACAGCTGAAGTGTTGATGGAAGCAGGTAGAAAAGTATGTGGTGTATCCTCTGGACGGAGGAAAGAAGACAAGGAAACTTGGTGGTGGAATGAGGAGGTACAGGAAAGTATTCAAATGAAGAGGTTGGCAAAAAGGTGGGATAGTCAGAGAGATGAATAAAGTAGACAGGAGTACTTGGAGTCTAGTTGTATGGCAACGAGAAAGGTGGTAAAGGAAAAGTGAGTTGTATGAGAGGCTGGACACTAAGGAAGGAGAAAAAGACTTGTATTGATTGGCTAGACAGAGAGATCAAGCTGGAAAGGATGTACAGCAGGTTAGGTTGATTAAGGACAGAAATGGTGATGTGATAATGAGTGAGGAGAGTGTGTTGAGAAGATGGAGGGAGTACTATGAGGAGCTGATGAATAAAGAAAATGAGAGAGAGGTACAGTATGTGAGGGTGGTGCAGGACATGTATGAGGGCAGCAAGTCAGTGGTAAGGTGTGCTGTAGCAGTGACAGATGGATTCATTATATCAATGATCAGCTCTGAGCCCCTTCTTGTTTGCTATGGTGATGGACTGGCTGATACACGAGGTTAGACAGAATTCTTTATCGACCATGGTGTTCACAGATGACATTCTGATCTGTAGTGAGAGTAGAGAGCAGATGGAAGAGAACCTGGAAAGGTGGAGGGGTGCAATGGAAAAGCGGAAGAGGAATGTCAGAAGTAAGACAGAATACATGTGTCTGAATGAGAAGTAGGTACTGTAGGTGTAACGGTAAAGATGTAAGAGGCAGAGGTAGTAAAGGGAGAGGAGTTTAAATACCTGGGGTCAACCATCCAAAGCAATGGACAGTGCACAAAGAGAGGTGAAGAGAGTGCATGCAGGATGGAGATGAGTGTTGGGTGATTTGTGATAGAAAGATAGAAGCTAGAGTGAAGGGGAAGATTTACAAGACTGTATTGGGACCTGCTGTAATGTATGGTTTAGAGATGGTGGCACTGACAAAAAGACAGGAGGCAGAGCTAGAGGTGGTAGAGTGGAAGATGCTAAGATTCTCATTGGGAGTGACTAGGAGGAGCAGGATTAGAAATGAGCAGTGTTGGTTGGGCAAGTTACTAAAAAATAGTAACTAGTTACAGTTACTATTTGCTTCTTTTCAAAAGTAACTGAGTAACTTACCAATTACTGTATGATTAAAGTAACTAGTTACTTGGAAAAGTAACTTTCATGTTACTTTTAAATGCATACTTAAATCATCTTCTTTTTTATTATTTATTTTTATTTATTATCTTGCACACATAGCAAGATAATTTAATTAATGGATTACATTATAGGCTTATTAATGTCAGGTTGAAAACAGACTGTCTCAGACAGAGCTTTTAGAACAGGTTCAGTCTGCTTTATCCTGTCTTGAGAGCTCTTATTGTGGGAAAAATCTGAAGAAAATCAACACAAAATTGCCAATAATTTCCTCATTTTGGAGTGAGAAATGGGGTTTGTGGAGTGAGAGGGAGGGAAAAAGAGTGAGAATCACTCCAAAAGAGTGAGTTGGCAATGCTGCAAAAAGCTGTCAATGTTTATCTTACCTTTATATTATGGGTTTAAGCCGATGTTCGGTGATCCAAAGAAAATGTTCATTATCCACAGTCCAAATGTCTGCTGTGATGGAGACATGACCCAGTCCCTCAAATTCCTTTTGGAGATCAAATCCATTTTTGAATTATCTTTATCCAGGTAGCAAGTAAATGTGTTTTAACTTCAGTGGGTCACAGTCTCAGCTGTCTGATGGAAAATGACTTATCAGATCTTTGTTCTGTAACGACGTATCTGCCAATCGGTCAGTTTAATTCTTACTGGATCACATACTGTCCAGATACATATCTGTGCTTGAAATCGAGCCATGGCTGTTCAGATAACTACATGGTGTTGTTAGCATAGCACAGCACTAGCTTTGTTGGATCTTGTTGCTGTTCTCAGGCGCTTCTGAAGATTGCAGTCGGTCTCACAAGGCCCACTAATATGCTTTTGTCCTTAACCGCGACGAAGGAAAAATAATCTGTCTATTTCCACAAAACAAAGTAGTTTCATCTTTCCCCAGCAGGAGCAAGCTCCATTTGTGGCTGCTGGCTGCAGCAGTGAAGAGGCTCTTTGCAACAGGTTACGTTGACTGACAGCTGCATTATCTACGCATGGTCAGTTTGTATTTATTTGTGCTAAAAAATATCTATCCTTATTAATAAAACAAGTAACGCATCTGATCAAATTTCAATAACTGTAACGCATTACTGAACTTTTAAACAGTAATTTCGTTGCAGAGCATGTTACTGCAAAAGTAGTGGTGTTACAGTAGTGCGTTACTCACAACACTGGAAACGAGTATATCAGAGGGACAGCTCAAGTTGAGGGGTTTGGAGACAAAGTGAGAGAGACAATGTTGAGATGGTTTGGACATGTGCAGAGAAGGGATAGTGGATATATTGGACAAAGGATGTTGAAGATGGAGCTGCCAGGCAGGAGGAAAAGAGGAAGACCACAGAAAAGATTCATGGATGTAGTGAAGGAGGACATGAAGAGGTTTGGTGTGGCAGAGGAAGACGCAAGAGAGATGGAGGCAGATGATCCACTGTGGCGACCCCTAAAGGGAGTAAATGAAGGAAAAAAGAAGATATAACAAAGCTGTGATGCCACAAGGACCTAAATGATGTTTGGGGACATTTGTTTTCTGCTAAACTAAACAACTTTTGGGCCAGATGTAGTCAGTAGGAGTTTTTTTAAACTACATAAGAATAACAGATTAGAGTACCGATAGACTTGCCAGCTTTGAGTGCAATGGGCAGTGCTCCCAGCAACATAAAAAATATTTATATAAAAATAAAAATGAGACCCATCTAAAATGTGAATGCTTCACTGCAACATTATGTGGCCAAATAACTGAAGCAGAAAAGCGGATGAAACTGAGCACTAATGCCAAATGTTGCTTGAGATACAGTTTCTGTAGCCATACATGAACTACAATAAAACGGAATCAAAAGAGATTATTGTTGCATATATATAAACAACAGCAGAGTGGAATTTTTTTTTTTTTTTTTTTTTTTTTTTTTTTTTTTTTTTTTTTGCATATGCTAACTTGCTAAGAGGCTTGGGTCAGAGCATGGGGTCAGCTATGATCCAGTGCCTCTAGAGCAGATAAAGTTCAGGACCTTGCTCAAGGGCCCAGCAGTGGCAGCTTGGGGATGCTGTGGCTCAACCCCGTGACCTTCTAATCAGTAACCTGAAGCATTAACTGTTTCATGTTATTGTGTATTTGTGCACTGTAAGCTCATCTCAGTTCAGCGATGAAGTTAAACTGCTGACCCTCAGCTTGAAGATTATTTCACAGTGTTGATATTCACATTCAGGGTGTATTTTTATGGTCAGATGGCACAGAATGCCTCTCTTGCCAGTTCAGTCATTTGACCTCAATTCATTTAATGCAAACATTAAATGGAGCTGGCCACAGCACAAGCCTGGCACAACGTCGCTGGGGAAGATACCAGGCATATGCTGATATCTGTTGGCTTAAGTCATGAATCACATATTCATTTATATAGTATATCTATCCATTTAAACGTTTATTTATTCAGATGAGTGTTTCTCAGAAAGCCAAGCACTGTTTTTTTTAATGTATAGCTGTGATCATTTATCCAGGATCACATTTTCACTGCTGGATGCTGCCCAAAAACCCCCATCACACATGCAAATAAAGTTGATCTGTTGGTTCTCTGAGTAGATCCACTGGAGCAGTCAGGTGTCAAGGGCTTTTGCACAGGAATAGTTAGCAGACCAAGTATTTAACTTTTACTTGTTTTACTTAGATTTCTCCTGCAAGCTCATATTAACATATGAGCTTGGTGTTGAAATTTACACTTAATTCACATACTTTCATTTAAATCCAGTATGCAGGAGCACAATGATTCCTCGCTTACCAAATGTTCTACAGTATATGTTGATTTTAGGTGCTGTTTTTTGTAGGCATATTTGTACCTTACAGCATGTTTATTATTGTAGAAATGGGCTCCCTACAAAAAGCTTTAAATAGCTTATTTGGGATGACCCGTTCACACTCCAAATCAATGTGAAAAAAAAAAAGCCTATTGTATACTGCTACTCATGCTGTTGATAATTCATATTGTAATTCATTCATGCTGTTGATAATGTGTGATGTGTGTGTGTGTGAATAAACTGTTAAACTGTATCAGTGGAACTTTATAGCTTTTTAACATCACAGTACACATTAAAAGGAAATTTATTTGTATTGATTAGTTTTGGCTTTGGACCAACTTTTACTGACGTTTTGTCAAACGTCTGGCTCTGCTTGCAAGTTAATGATTGCTGGTGTTTGTTGGCAAACGCTGGCGAAAGCTGTGTTCTTTGAAAATTTTCAGCCTGCTGAAAATTTACTGATGTTTGGAAATAAACGGTGAACGTTGTGCTCATTTTGTAAAAGATCCTGAGTGCTGAGCTAAGTTATGCAGAGTTTATGTAAGTCAGCCTCAGTTAAAGCTGGGTTCACTCTATAGAGTTTGGACCGACTTTTACAGATGTTTTGAAAAATCAGAGAAATACTCAGCGCAGTTCAGCTGACATCAGCGTTAGGAGCCACTCATATAAAGACCAGTGTTTGTGGAGGCTTTCTGCCATTCTGGACCTGCTTCTGGAGTGAACACATCTCCTTTGGGCATATGTTTCAGTATTTATTTTCATTTTATATTCCTATGTAGTTACTTCTACATACCCTTTCCCCCCTGTTCATTCATTCATTCATTCATTCCTCTAAAAAAAAAAATAAATAAAATAATGCTATAGACTCCAACACTAAGTCCGCAATTAAAATGTGAATGTGGATGGAATTTAAAAAAAAAACTATTAATGAATCATCCGGTTTCCTCCCACATGCCAAAAACATGCAAGTTAGGTTAATTGGCATCAAAACTGGGGATTCTAAATTGTCCTTAGGTTTGAATGTGAGAGTGAATGGTTGTCTGTCTCTCTGTGTTGGCCCTGCGATGGACTGGCGATCTGTCCAGGGTGTACCCTGCTCTCGCCCAAAGATGCTGGGATACGTTCCAGCCCCCCCATGACCCAAAAAGGATGAAGCGGAAGAAGATGAATGAATGAATGAATGAATATTAATGACTCATCATATATATAAAATGACGGGTGATTATATTTTGACTGTTACACCTCTCTCCATTAAAATAACATAAAATCCTGTTAAATGTCATTTACTTTTTGACACCATATCAGCGCTGTTTGATTCACACAATGGAAGTGAACCAAAAAATCCTGAAGAATGATTACACATGGAGCAGAAAATTAAGAACAGTAAATTTCTCATTGAGAAGATTTTTTTTTTTTTCTTTTGGGCTGTCACATTTTTAGGAGATTGTGTGTGTGTGTGTGTGTGTGTGTGTGTGACAGACTCTGACTGAAAATTTCACGAAAATTTCACAAAAGCCTTTATTCCACAGACCAAGAAAATGTTCAGATAGGAAAAAACAAAACAAAAAAACAGCTGTTTTTTCCAAGGCAACCAGTAATCTGTCCTAGCAAAAGACACGTTTGTGCAACAGCACAGCCTAGTGGTAAAAAAATAACAATGTAAAGACACGAAACCACCCACCAAACCACACCCATCACCTGCAAACAAACCCACAGACCCACAAATGTCTGTTTTATATATACTGCTCAAAAAAATAAAGGGAACACTTTGAAAACACATCAGATTTTAATGGGAAAAAATAAGCTGGATATTGAAATTGTGGCAGATTAGTCCAGCTTACTCAGATTAAAAAGTGTTCCTTTAATCTGAGTAAGCTGGACTAGCCTGCCACAATTTCGATATCCAGCTTATTTTTTCCCATTAAAATCTGATGTGTTTTCAAAGTGTTCCCTTTATTTTTTTGAGCAGTGTATATATATATATATACTGTATATATATATATATATATATATATATATATATATATATATGTATGTATATGTGTGTGTGTGTGTGTGTGAAGAGGTCTTTTGCAAAAACAGATAAGTCCAGTTGAGTTCAAAATGAGAAAAAAAACACTTTTTCATCTGTAGGTTTATAGGTGTTAGTATTTCCAAATCAGCTTCTAAGACATGGTCACTTGAAATATGTGTATCTCAGACATAATAAAGCAAAAAAAAATCAAACATCAACTCATTGTTACTTTTTGGCAATTTATTAGTATGTCTTGGTTCCAAGGTTGTCATAGCCAGGAGCGGCACTGGGGTTAAGCTCCCAGTGCTCATAAAATACTCCTTATGGCGTGCGTCTCGAAAAGCCTCTGACAACTAAGTCCAACTCTTAGCCTGCCCGTGTGGTTTAGTCTCTAAGCCCGGCGGAACTGCTTTTACTAATAGGAGAAGGGGCGAGGGCGGATCTCTGGCGCCTTAAAACCAGATGCTTCGGGTAGATGGTGGCTCGTCAACCTGGGAAGGTAGCCCATCTAGAGGAAGGTAAACCCTGATTTCAAACCTCCGCTGCCTTGCGGCATACCCGGTCACGGGAAAGGCTTCGGGAGTCAACCCTGAGGAAAAATCCGGAGTCGGAGCCCCTAAGGCAGTTCTATGTTGTGCTCAACATCGTTCTGGCACCTCCTGCAACGGTGTTGGTGCCAAACTGTAGCAGCCCTGCTGTTTCTTTGGATTCATCAGTGACGTGGAGAGGGGGGACATGCTGCATGGGCAACATCTTGTCCTCCATATCTTCCTGCCCAGGCTTGAATCCTACCAATGCCCAACGCTGGAAGGTAGAACACCGGATCACTGGAGAGGACACTCCAGCTTCGCCTTTGGCGTAGACAAAACACGGGGAATGACAGTTACCGGTTATAAGCCACTGCTCAATTGGCGTGGAGCGCGGCGCCAGGGGTTGTTCCCGACGGTGGGAGGGATCATCGGATCTCACTGGACAGCTACCGCCCGCCTCAAGCTGGGCAGCCCCCAGCCAATAAGGTGTTGTCCCGCCACAGCTTGCTTTCCTCATTGGGTGCATGGGGATGAGGAGAAGTCTGAACAGCAGGATAAGAACCTTTGCACCAGGCAAGACAATAAAACAAAAGTGACCAACTCTAAAACTGGGAACTTGGAACGTCCGCACTATGATGACAGGACTCGCTGCTAACCTCAAGGACATCAACAACACCAGGAAGACTGCCATCATCAATAATGAGCTGAAGAGACTGAGAGTGGATATCGCCACTCTCCAGGAAACACGGTTGGCTGACGCAGGCACACTGAGAGAGAAGGACTACACATTCTACTGGCAGGGAAAGGGCAGTGACGAACACAGGGAACACAGAGTGGGCTTCGCAGTGAAGAACACCTTGCTGAAGATGGTGGAACCGAGGAGCACTGGCTCTGCACGACTCCTCACCCTCCGCCTGAACACCACTCAAGGCCCAGTCACCCTCGTCAGTGTGTATGCCCCAACACTGACAGCCACACCAGAGGCAAAAGACAAGTTCTACGAGAATCTCGCAACAACTGTCAGGATCATCCCCAACTCTGAACAACTCATTCTCCTTGGAGACTTCAATGCCAGAGTGGGTGCTGACCACGACTCCTGGCCCTCCTGTCTTGGACCTTTTGGCGTGGGCAGAATGAATGACAACGGACAGCGGCTGCTCGAGTTCTGCACATATCACGATCTGTGCATCACAAACTCGTTCTTCAAGACCAAGCCCCAACACAAGGTTTCCTGGCAACATCCGCGCTCAAAACACTGGCACCAGCTGGACTTGATCCTGACCAGGCGCACCTCACTGAAGAACGTGCTAATCACCCGTTCATTCCAGAGTGCAGATTGCAACACAGACCATTCATTGGTGTGTTGCAAGGTCAAGCTGCAGCTGAAGAAATTCCATCGTGCTAGACAACCTGGAAAGGCACGGATTGACACCAGCAAGATGGCTCAACCAGAACTTGTTGAGCAGTTTGCCTCCACCTTTGAGAAGGAACTTGGTGTACCACAAGAAGGAGAATCTGCAAAGCAGAAGTGTGAAGAGCTGCGAAACACCATCCACCGCACAGCCTTAGCTACCTTTGGGAGGAAGACCTCGAAGTCACAGGACTGGTTTGATGCCAAGTTGACTGAGATGACCCCCGTCATTGAAGCCAAGCGCTCAGCACTTTTGAGTGCAAGAAGTACCCAAACGAGAAGAATCTCCAGATTCTCAGGGCTGCGAGAAGCAAAGTTCAGCAGACTGCTCGGCGCTGCGCCAATGAGTACTGAACTCAGCTCAGCCAAGACATTCAAACTGCTGCCATAACAGGGAACATCCGTGGTATGTACGATGGCATCAAGAAAGCACTTGGTCCGGTTCAGAGCAAGACGGCCCCCCTCAAATCCTCCATTGGGGAGATGATCACAGAAAAGAACAAGCAGATGGAGAGATGGGTGGAACACTACTCCGACCTCTACTCCAGACAGAACACCGTGACACCGTCAGCCCTTGATGCCATCGACTGCCTGCCATCCATGGACGAACTTGACGCCGAGCCAACCATTGACGAACTCAGCAAGGCAGTTGACAGCTTGGCCGCTGGCAAGGCACCCGGCAACGACGGCATACCCCCTGACCTGATCAAGCACTGCAAGACCGCCCTACTGCTGCCATTGCATGACGTCCTCTGCCAGTGTTGGAAGGAAGGTGCCGTACCACAGGACATGAGGGACGCCAAGATCATCACCCTCTACAAAAACAAAGGGGAGAGAAGCGACTGCAACAACTACAGGGGCATCTCCCTCCTCAGCGTTGTTGGCAAAGTCTACGCACGAGTTGTTCTCGTTCGTCTACAGAAGCTTGCCGAACGTGTCTACCCCGAGTCTCAGTGTGGCTTCCGCGCTGCGCGATCGACGGTAGACATGATATTCTCCATCTGCCAACTCCAGGAGAAATGCAGAGAACAGAACATGCCCCTGTACGTCGCCTTCATCGACCTCACCAAAGCGTTCGATTTGGTCAGCAGAGAGGGCCTTTTCAAGATCCTGCCAAAGATAGGATGCCCACCAAAGTTGCAAAGCCTCATTGAATCATTTCACACCAACATGCAGGGGATAGTGCAGCACGATGGCAACGTCTCAGAGCCATTCAACATACGCAGCGGAGTGAAACAGGGCTGTGTACTTGCGCCAACCCTCTTTGGGATTTTCTTTGCTATGCTCCTGAGGCATGCCTTCAGCACAGCAACAGAGGGAATCTACCTGCACACAAGATCTGACGGCAGGCTTTTCAATCTCTCCCGCCTGAAAGCCAGAACCAAAGTACTCGAGGCTCTAATCAGAGACATGCTGTTCGCAGACGATGCTGCAGTCGCAACCCACACACAGCAGGAGCTTCAGACCCTGATGGACCGCTTCTCCCAGGCATGCAAGGACTTCGGGCTTACCATCAGCCTGAACAAGACTAACGTCTTGGCGCGAGGCACGGAAACACCACTAACCATCACCATCGACGACTACGAGCTGGAGGTCGTGAATCAGTTCACGTACCTGGGGTCCACGATCAGCAACAACCTCTCCCTTGATACAGAGATCAACAAGAGGATTGGAAAATCAGCCTTCAAACTCGCTCGCCTCACCACACGAGTGTGGGAGAATCCCAAACTCTCTGTCAAGATGAAGATGGCAGTGTACAACGCCTGCGTCATCAGCACACTGCTCTATGGGAGTGAGACGTGGACAACATATGCCCAGCAGGAAAAGAGACTGAACTCCTTCCACTTGCGCTGCATCCGCCACATCCTGGACATATCCTGGCAGGACAAAGTGCAAGAACCAAGCAGACTGCCCGTAAAATCTACTGGAGGAAGAAGCCCCCCAGGAGACAGCTAGCCACCAGGGCTGCTCGGAGAGGCGCTCTGGCCACCGGCAGAGTGAAGAGGCCTCGCCGTCACAGGTCCGTGGCTCTGAGAGAGATCCGTCGCTACCAGAAATCCACGGAGCTGCTCATCCGTAAGCTGCCCGTCCAGCGCCTGGTGAGGGAGATCGCTCAGGACTTCAAGACCGTCCTGCGTTTCCTGAGTTTCGCCGTCATGGCTCTGCAGGAGACCAGCGAGACCCACCTGGTGGTCTCTTCTTCGCTAAGGGGGTCACCATCATGCCCAAAGACTTCCAGCTGGCCCGCTGCATCCGCGGAGAGAGAGCTTAGACTTTCTGCTGCACATTCACCAGCCATAATGCTCTGCACTGTGTGTCTATATATATACATTTATAGTAATATGGACATATGTTTGCTAGATGTTGTTTTTTCTTGCCTTCTGATTGTTGCTCTGAGTGTTGCTATCCCTGTGCTGTTGCAATCCTGGAATTTCCCCATTGTGGGACTAATAAAGGCTTATCTTATCTTACGGAGAACTGGCAACTGGCAGGAGAGACGTTGACCGCCCACAGCTACGCTTTAGAGACGTCTGCAAGAGAGACATGAAGGCCCTGGAGATCAACACAGAGCGCTGGGAGGACCTTGCAATGGACCGCTCCAAATGGAGAGGCACCCTGACCAGACAGCTCAAGGCGGGTGAAGAGAAACTGACTGCTGCAGCAGATGAAAAAAGGACCCGCAGGAAGAACCGCCACAGACCCAGCAGCACGGAGACCACCCACAAGTGCGACCTGTGTGACAGGGACTGCCATTCGCGCATCGGCCTGTTCAGCCACAGGCGGTGCTGTTCCAGCAAAGTAGACATTTAGGATTCTCTTCCATGGTCATCATAGACCGACCGAGGCCGACGAGTATGTCTTTTTTTTTTTCTTTTTTTGCAAAAACAGATAAGTCCCGAAAGCCATGCTATTTCATCTGGAACATACTTGAATGTCTATAAGCATCAATGTAGTATGATTGACACACTGATTTAGGCATATCCACTCAGTAAAATGGTATAATACAGCTATAATAAAGTTAATAATAATAATAAGCTAATAATTCAAGATTCAAGATGTAAAGATGTTATTGTCAATACTATTATTTGTACAGGACATACAGGAGAATTGAAATGGCGTTTCTCTCTCTTCATTGGTGAGCACAGTTTAAAAAGAAAAGGAAGGCCGGAAAAAAAAAGAAACTCCTTCGCCATATAGTGTACTATACAGTGAATGCGCAGCCAATGGAGCAGTGAGAGAAGAGCTTCACATAACAACATAAACTACATTAAGGTATTTATATTTAATAATTCAGCAAAAATGATTTGATTTAATACATATTTACTACAAATCACACGCAGGTATTCATTTTTTTTACCACGTGAGTCTGTTACATTTTACTCTCACGTGATGACGTCATTAACCGTGCCATGAAAACAAGCCCAATAGTGTCCGAAAGCTGATAATTTTATTGTTGTATTGAGTTTACTGTACTATATCTAAATTCATTATATAGCGAGTAGGGAGGGAGTGAGTGAGTGAACATTCTGAACACAGCCAGGGAAAATCAGTCAGAGACCAGGGAGGCAGCCAAGATGAGTCACGTGACCCAAATACCAAGCGCTGATTTGTCCTGTGGAGTTATCTGCTTTTGTAAAAAAAAAAAAAAAACGCTCCCGGTGTTAATCAGCTTTTGAAAAAAACCCACGAATTTGTAGCGTCTATAACATAGGACATATTGGCTTTTGAGACAAAATGATTCGAACTTCTATAAGGAGGTAATGTTAACAGTTGTTTGATGTAAAGAGTGAAATTTTCATGGAAGTGGCGTTTATCAGTTTTTGCAAACAAACTCTTCATATATGTGTGTGTGTGTGTGTGTATCCCATAGATTAGAAAAATAAAAAACATATCATACACACCATGTTATCACTAAACAAATACTCTACATTGTCCTCTTATATATACGTATATACAGTATATACTGTATATATATTCTTGTTTTTTTAACTCCCCCTTCTTTCTATTTCTCTTTCATTCCTGCATGTCTGAACTGAGTTTTGATCTAAAAACATCTATTTTCACCAGCATTTCAGTCAACATTTGCCAATGGAGCTTAAATTAGGCTGACTTCGGCAAACTCTGCATAACTTAGCCCAGCACTCAGGGACTGTTACAAATTGAGGACAGCTTTCACCAAAGTTTATTTCCAAACGTCAGCAAATTTTCAGCATGCTGAAAATTCTCAACGAATAAGCAACTTTCACCTTACGAGTGCGCATGTGTGGACCATGCGACCCGACATCCGGTTCAAAGGTCAGGACTACCAAACAGTTCGCTAGCCGCCTTGCTTTTGTATAGAGACAGTACTGTCTCACCTGAACAACTGCCGTTTAAAGTCTGCTTCAAGCTTTAAATCGCCGTTATGACAGGTACACATTGTGCTGTAGTGAAGTGTGGGAACAGCATGTATCATCTAGAGCGGTGGAAAAGCAAACTTGCAGCATACGTGCGTGTAACTTTGGGACCAGCGTGTGCACATGTCCGCTGCCATTCACCTTATATACATTCCCCATGGAGCTGAAGGATCCGGATGGATGTAATTGTTGAATTAAAGCAGTAAATCTATATTATAACATAATTAAATAGTGTTGTGTATTGCTCAAGTTCTAGCCTAATTGACATGAGTCTAAACCCTGAAGTAGTAGGTACGGACAGGCAGGCCTGGATCTAGGATATAGTTCTTTGTATATTGGTAATGAAGCTTGATCTACACACACATGTAATTGATAAGTAAGCTAGTATAAAGTAAAACTGTAAATCATTGAAAACATGTGGTACTTAAACTATAGTAGTATCGACCTATAGATCTAAGTAAGCAGGCTATGCCTTGTAGTGAAATTTACTCAAAATGACAAAACCAAAGTTGAGCTTTCAAACCACTCGCTTACCTTCTTTGTAGTCATTTCAGAGTCTAGCAAGTAAGGGTGCTTGGTCCTTTGACAACAAAAAATCTGCTATGTCAGCGTATATACAGGTGGCCATTTTGTCCAATTTCTGCAACGTGGCTGCGAATGCAAGCACAACTAGTGCATCCTTGCTTTTGTGGGTACAACCGGGAAGACCCCTACGCATACAATATGCTCGTAGATCAGGAACTTTCCATAAATTACATGTATCAATAGAGCATATTTGGTAGCCACGTTCCCATGATGCTTTGCGCGAGCCGAGATGCAAAAGTCGCTTATACATCCTTCGCCAGCGTTTGCCAGCAAACACCAACTTTTATCAACTTTTGCCAGCAGAGTCAGACGTTTGTTAGTAAAAGTTGATCCAAACGTTGTGGTCTGAATCCACCCAAAAAAACAGGTTCAGGATGGCAGGAAGCCTCCACAAATGCTGATCTTTTTATGGGCGTTGCCTGACACTGATGTCAGCTGAACTGCGCTGAGTATTCTTTGCTTAAGTTAACCTAAGTTGGCAGCTCCTATACATATGCTAGCCTAAGTTGGTAAAAGTTTGACAACGTCAAATGCAATGCTGGCAAATGCTAGCAAAAGTTCGTAAAAGTCGGTGTGTGCTCACGATCGTGATTTCACCAATGTTTGGACTAAATTCTCTGATTTGTCAAAACATCAGTAAAAGTCGGTCCAAACGTTATAGTGTGAGCCCAGCTTTAGCTACCCACCTGCCTCTTAAACAGCTATTACTCTAGATCCCCACTTAAGCACTAGCAGATGGAGTTTTAAGACTGTCAAAACAGTTCTTTCTCCATTGTTCAAATGTCTAACCCTCTGAGTATCAGAGAGAGTAATTTAGGCTCAAAATTAGTTTTTAAAGTTTTATTAGATTCCCAAATATTGATTTATTGTTTTTGCTTATGTCCTTAAACATTGATTTGTATTTGTTAATTATTGTGTCCCACTCCCCTCACATGCTAAGCTTAGTTATGTGTAAACCCATTGCCTGCTTAACCTGGGTTCACACTATAGTGTTTGGACCGACTTTTACAAATGTTTTGAAAAATCAGAGAAATTAGGCCAAACGTTGGTGAAATTACGTTTGTGAGCAGGTTTTTTTTTAATCCAGCGGACACCAACTTTTGTGAACTTGAAAGAAGATTTTTTAACTCCACAGCCTTCCTTGGCCATGGCCTTGTCTGTTACAATTCAGAGATGATGCCAGTCGCTCTCTTTGTCCATGAGTTGAAAAAGTTCCTTCAGTTATATTATTGTTCACCTCGGCCTGAGTTCTATTAATCTGCTCTGGTGAATGCAAAATTGTAGATTTAATTCAAAACAACTGTTGGGATATTTTCATTTTGAATCATTCTTTTTAAAGAATGACAGTGAATCAGGTTAACAATGGAAGCCGAGCCAATAAATCCCGGAGAATGGTTATGCACAGAGCAGAAAATTAAGAACAGTAAATTTTGCAATGAGATTTTTTTGGGGGGGGGCTGTCATATTTTGGGGGGATTATATATATTTTTTTCTTTTTTATTATTCCCCCTTCTCTGGCCTTTGGCGTTCCAGCACCATGAACAGTGACACTTCTTCAGCATTTCTTTTGTGTCCGTGCATGTTTGAAGTGAGTTTCAGTCTAAAAACATCTGTTTCTGCCAGCATTTCATTCGACATTTGCTAATGGAGCTTAACTTTAGCTGACTTAGGCGACCGCTGGACAACTTAGCCTAGCACTCAGAAACTTTTACAAACTGAGCACAGCTTTTACCAATGTTTATTTCCAAATGTCGTTAAATTTTTAACATGCTGAATATTTTCAAAGAATACGACTTTCGCTAGCATTCGCCAACAAACACCAACTACCATTAACTTTTGCCAACTTTTGCCAGCAGAGCCAGACATTTGCTAAAACATCAGTAAAAGTTGGTCCAAATGTTGTAGTGTGAATCCACCTTTAGATATCAATAGAATATACAGAATTCTTGAATAATTAAAATTCTTTGTCACCCAATTAGCAAGTTTAGCTGCAGCGTACACACTGTACAGTCATGTAAAAAAAATTTGGACATCCCTTTAAATATTCAGTTCTTTAGTAAGAAATGTTCACATATCTATTTCTAACCTTGTTTTTGTTTTCATTTGTATTTTTTTAAATATATTTTAGCCATTTTAAGTGGGAATGAATGTGGGGGTGTCCTAAAAAAGATGGGGGTGTCCTAATTTATTCCTCACTATTTGTTTAGAATTACATTTTACAGAAAATTTGAAAAAAAAAGACTAATTCATTTTTAATTGTTTAGTTGTATTACATGAATCTCACGGTATTTTTAACATTGATGTTGAATATCCATATGTCCAAATATGTTTAAAGAAAACACACAGGCTCAAACAAGGTGTCCTAATTTTTTCACGACTGTATATACTATATAATGCAAGCAATAATTTGCAGACTCTGTCAACAAATGCATACAAAAAGTGAGTGATCTGACTAAAAATGGACCTTATCAAAGAGGTGCAGCATCTATTCGGACTGTTCTGTGTGTTTGGTGTCAACTTGAATTGAACTGAAGTATGAAGTTTTCTTTAAATATTATAATCACTCTCTGTCTGCAGCTCCCTGTGGAGGACAGTATGGTGGATCTGAAGGTGTTGTTTTGTCTCCAAACTATCCTTTAAACTACACTACAAGGCAAACGTGTTCCTATTACATCTCTGTTTCACCACAATTTGGTAAGTATATAAATACTAATTTATAATGAATATTTTAGTAAAAACACTATCTGACATGATGGCAAACACTGTTTGTGTATTTATTTTTGCACAGTGGTGTTTGGACAGTTTGCAGTTTTCCAAACTGCGATGAACGATTCAGTGGAGCTGTTTGATGGAGCCAGTGACAATGCTCGGCTCCTCAGCTCTCTGGCTGGGTCACATTCAGGTGAGTTTGACTGTTTCCAGGCTCCGTTAGTCATGCATGCTCATATTGAAGGAAATCACTTAGAATATTGCAAGACTAAATATTTTTAAAAGCCTGTTCTAATGTTTTCAAGTTGCCCCACCCAACACTTTTTCACATCTTTAGAAGGGGAAAATAATGAAATTGTCTGAAAGAAAGCAGCTCTGGAGGGCTGTAGAACACAGCACCAGTGGTCGTTATCGCAATTTATTTGACAGTGATGTATGTGGTGAAAATCCATTATGGGTTATCTTTACAAGAGGAAATCAGCAGTGGAAAGCGTCTCACTGGGGCCATACAATATACAGTAGCACTGATACTCCTTAACACAATCCTCCATGGGTTTTCTTATCTTCCAACTTTGAGTCAAGCCAGCTTGGCAACACTTTGAGTCACTACACAGCAGCACAGTTAAATATGTGGCAGAATTATTGTAGATTACAGAGAATTAAGGATGAAATGCTGATGAACATATTGGCTTCTAAGACGTGGCACCATTGCAACATAAATTAGCATTTTGTTTCTTTTAAAATACAAATGGCAAGAAAAAGTTTGTGAACCCTTTGGAATGATCTGGTTTTCTGCATTAATTGGTCATAAAATTTGATCTTATCTACAGCTACATAAGTCCCAAGTGTAGACAAGCACCATGTACTTAATATCACACTAACAATTATAATATTCCATGCCTTTATTGCACACATCCATTAAACATTCACAGTGCTGGTAGATAAAGTAAGTGAACCCTTGGTTTTAATGACTGGTTGACATTATTCTATAGGATACCTTGATAATCTTGAGAATTATTTTTCCCCTGGATGATGACAGGTGGTCCAGGCCCCAAGACTGCAAAGCAGCCCAACATCATGATGCTCCCTCCACTGTGTTTCACTGTTGGGATAACATTTTCATGTTGACATGCGGTGCTCTTTTTATGCCATACATACACGTAGCACTTTGTGTTCTTCCCAGACAATTCAGCCTTAGTTTCATCAGTCCAGAAAATATTTTCCCGGTAGCACTGTGGACTGTTAAGGAGCCGTTTGTCAAACTTCAGGTCTGTACTGATTTTTTTTTTTTTTTTGAAAGTAGGCTTTCTCCATGGTGTCCTGTCATGGACACCATGCTTGTTCAACGATTTGCATATGGTAGACTCAGGAACATAGATTTTAGTCAGTTCCAATGGTTCATTCGAGCCTTTAGCTGTTACTCTTGGGTTATTTTTTTCCCCTCATTGTATATTCTGCATTGTGCCTTTGGAGTTAACTTGGCTGGGCACCCACTTCTTAGGGAGAGTAGTCACAGTATTAAATCATCTCCATTTGTAGATAATTTGTCTAACTCTTGACTAGTGAATCCGGAAAGTTTTGGAGATTACTTTGTATCCCTTTCCAGTTTTATGCAAATCAACAATTCTTGATTGTAGGTCTTCGGAGATCTCTTTTTTTGCAAGTCATGGTTCACATCGGCAGATGCTTATGAATAGCAAATTCAAAAAGTTCTGTGAGGAAGAACTGTCCAAAATTCCTCTTGAACATTGTGAAGGTCTGATCAGCAGCTACCAGAAGCATTTGTTGGAGGTTATACCCCCTTTACACAGCATGAAGCTCATTGAAAGATCATTTACACAGATGGAGATCGTTGTAAGGTTTTTGTGGTGATCTACAGAGATCTTTGAAAGATCCTTGAGAGATCAGTGAGAGACCAGGAGTGATCACCTAGACACCAGTTGAGATCATTGAGACACCAGAACAGATTGATGAGAGATCAGTGAGAGTTTGTTTGGCAGTCAGAGATTTCTAGTGCTCTTCTATCCCATTTACACAGGGATACACTGATAGATGACCCTGTCAAAAACAATCTCTCAACTGTGGAGCCCGTGGAAATCACTGGGAGAGTATTGAAAGATCATTGAGAGATGCTGCCATTTTTTAATCTATCAATGATCTCTCACTAGAAACATCTGGCTGCCAGACAAACTCTCAGTGATCCCTCAGTGATCTATCCTGGTCTCTTGATGATCTCTATGGGTCTATCAACGATCTCTACTGGTCTCTCAGTGAGCTCTCCTGGTCTCTCAAAGATCTTTTACAGATTTGTATAGATCACCATGAAAATCTTACAATGATCTCCCAAACACACAGATGGAAATTGTTGAGAGAGCAGGTCAATTTTTGATCTCTCAATGCTCTCCCAATAACTTGACCGCAGTGGTCCCCAACCACTCAGTACCGAGCACAGAGGAAAAAGAACTAATTGATTCTGTTGCTCTGTCTTGTCTATCAGAGTCTGTGTTTTTCTGAAAAAAAAAATTACAGAGAATATTCTCTCTCTTTCCGTGCCTAAGTCCTACCTGTCTGTCTACCTGCTGCACGTCTTGACACACCTGTCTCATCAGATACAGTAGTGTGAAAAAGTGTTTTCCCCCTTCCTGATTTCTCTTTTTTTTGTATTTTTGTCACATTTAAATGTTTCAGATCATCAAACAAATTTAAATATTAAACAAAGATAACACAAGTAAACACAAAATGCAGTTTTTAAATGAAGATGTTTATTATTAAGGGGAAAAAATTCAAACCTACATGGCCCTGTGTGGAAAAAGTGATTGCCCCGTAAACCTAATAACTGGTTGGGCCACCCTTAGCAGCAACAACTGCAATCAAGCGTTTGTGATAACTGGCAGTGAGTCTTCTACAGTGCTGTGGAGGAATTTTGGCCCACTCATCTTTGCAGAATTTTTGTAATTCAGCCACAATGGAGGGTTTTCGAGCATGAAACACCTTTTTAAGGTCATGCCACAGCATCTCAATCGGATTCAGGTCAGGACTTTGTCTAGGCCACTCCAAAGTCCTCATTTTGTTTTTCTTAAGGCATTCAGAGGTGGACTTGCTGGTGTGTTTTGGATCATTGTCCTGCTGCAGAACCCAAGTGCACTTCAGCTTGAGGTCACGAACAGATGGCCGGACATTCTCCTTCAGGATTTTTTGGTAGACAGCAGATTTCATGGTTCCATTTACCAAGCAAAACAGCCTCAGACCATCACACTACCACCACCATATTTTACTGTTGGTATGATGTTCCTTTTCTGTAATGCTGGTTACTTTTACGCCGGATGTAATGGGACACACACACCTTCCAGAAAGTTCAACTTTTGTCTCATCAGTCCACACAGTATTTTCCCAAAAGTCTTGGGGATCATCAAGATGTTTTCTGGCAAAACTTAGATGAGCCTTTATGTTCTTTTTGCTCAGCAGTGGTTTTTGTCTTGGAACACTGCCATGCAGGCCATTTTTGCCCAGTCTCTTTTTTATGGTGGAGTCATAAACACTGACCTTAACTGAAACAAGTGAGGCCTGCAGTTCTTTGGATGTTGTTGTGGGGTCTTTTGTGACTTCTTGGATGAGTCATCGCTGCGCTCTTGGGATAATTTTGGTCGGCCAGCCACTCCTTGGAAGGTTCACCATTGTTCCATGTTTTTGCCATTTGTGGATAATGGCTCTCACTGTGGTTTGCTGGAGTCCCAAAGCTTTAGAAATGGCTTTATAACCTTTTTGAGACTGATAGATCTCAATTACTTTGTTTCTCATTTGTTCCTGAATTTCTTTGGATCGCAGCATGATATCTAGCTTTTGATGATCTTTTGGTCTACTTCACTTTGTCAGGCAGGCCCTATTTAAGTGATTTCTTGATTGAGAACAGGTGTGGCAGTAATCAGGCCTGGGTGTGGCTAGAGAAATTGAACTCAGCTTTCCAAAGATGTGATAAACCACAGTTAATTTATGTTTTGACGGGGGGTGGGGGGGTCACTTTTTTCATGTAGGATTGGATTTTTTTTTTACTCTTAACCTGTTGCACTCCAGTGTACCGCGGGCGGACACGTCTCTGCGTCCTAGAGCGCACAAGGGCGCTGCGTCCTAGAGTGCACTGAAAAAAAAAGCTGCATTTCTGTTCTTCCACTACAGACACAGCCGCGAACAGAAAGCCAAAGGAGTGCTTTGATTGGTTTAGATGTGATTGACCTCTCATTTGACTAATAAGAGCCTTGAATTGGGTTTCTGAAACCTTGAAGAACCAATGACTGAAAACCTAGCAAGAAGGACCCGCCTACCAACGGCTGCGAATACAGCCAGCCAATTGAAGCACAGAAGTTCGAAAACTGTTTTGTGTAAGGCTGAGTGACACACAGGCATTCGCCAGTCTTTTTTTCTTACTACTGTTATTTGTTTTGAAAAATCGTTCGCCAAAACCACAATCATGGAAGCGCAAAACCGCAATAATGGAATTATGGTTTGACCGGGTCGCGTGACCAGAACCACGAGTCCGTAACAAGCGGACCAGCTTCATGTTCGTCTGACAATAAGGAAGAGAAGTTTGCCAGCGACTTTGCTGTTGTGGACAGGTAAGTGTTATAAGCTAAATTATTCTTTATTCCTGAAAATTGTAATCCAAATGACTTTTGACCGATCGGTAAATTACAACTGTGCGTTATCGCAACATGACGGACCCGGACCGCTCTGGTCTGGGTCCGTCATGTTGCGAACGCCCCCCCCTCCCCCACCCGCTACTCTTCTGTAGCGGATTGCAGATATATTGCAGATATTTTAGTCCAACTGTGCGTAGTAGACCGCGGCGTGCCGTGACCACGGCGCACCGTGGGATGTCCGTCCTCTGTAGCGGGGGGGTGGGAGTTGTTATCTTCTACATTACAAATATTTTAGTATAATTTTTAGTGCACTGTAGGTTATTTTTTCTTGTAAAAAAAAAGCCACACATTTTTTACGTGGCATGCTTCTTTGTGTGTGGGGGCTTGTTTGTTCATTCATTCATTCATTCATTCATGAATGAATAAACAACCCCCCACGTGCACACATACACACACACAGCCCTACACCTTTCATTAGAGCCCAAGATGAAGCTTCTATATTGAATCATTCAAAAGTTACAGACGTTTTTCCAAACTGTGCCATTTGGCACAATTTGGCACAATTCAAAAACGCCTGGGAACAACCTAAGAAAAAAACTGTGTAATATATTCATTTTTTGTGGTATTGTTACAAAATTTTGACCTCAGCTGGATAACACTTGGTTCTACATTTCTGTTGCATTTTCCAGCCCCAATCTGAAGCTGTGTGTTATTTGCAAGCATTTGTATCCAAAAAAACACCCAGGCGAAATTTATTTTCTTCAAGTTCAGTATGTTTAGATGACTGTTACTCAGTGGCCGGAGCACTTAGAGAGATTATGACTGTTTTGCCAAAAAATTCAAAGTGTTTTCTTTTAAATGAGACCAACCCCATGAAGATGCTGCAAAGGGTTGAAGAACAGCTTTTGATTTACTTTGGGTTTGTTATTTTTTTGGCGTTTTTAGGGAAATTGACCAGAGTGCAAGGGGTTAATAATAAACACCTTCATTTGAAAACTGCATTTTGTATTTACTTGTGTTATCTTGATGATCTTGATGATCTTAAACATTTAAGTGTGAAAAATATACCAAAAAAAAGGAGAAATCAGGAAGGGGCAAACACTTTTTCACACCACTGTACTCATCTTTCCTCTATCGCGAATTGTACCGGGAGACAAGCATGTTAAAGGTAAAGGCTATAAAACCATCTCCAAGCAGCTTGATGTTCCTGTGACTACAGTTGCACATATTCAGAAATTTAAGATCCACGGGACTGTAGCCAACCTCCCTGGACGTGGCCGCAGGAGGAGACGGATAATACGAATGGTAACAAAAGAGCCCAGAACAACCTCAACACATTCATGGTGAACTCCAAGGTCAAGGTACATCAGTGTCAGATCGCACCATCCGTTGTTGTTCGAGCCAAAGTGGACTTCATGGGAGACGACCAGGGAGGACACCACTGTCGAAAACAAATCATAAAAAAGCCAGACTGGAATTTGCCAAACTGCATGTTGACAAGCCACAAAGCTTCTGGGAGAATGTCCTATGGACAGACGAGACAAAACTGGAACTTTTTGGCAAGGCACATCAGCTCTATGTTCACAGACGCAAAAATGAAGCATACCAAGAAAAGAACACTGTCCCTACTGTGAAACATGGTGGAGGTTCTGTTATGTTCTGGGGCTGCTTTGCTGCATCTGGCACAGGGTGTCTTGAATCTGTGCAGGGTACAATGAAATCTCAAGACTATCAAGGTATTCTAGAGAGAAATGTGCTGCCCAGTGTTAGACAGCTTGGTCTCAGTCACAGGTCATGGGTCTTGCAACAGGATAGTGACCCAAAACACACAGCTAAAAACACCCAAGAATGGCTAAAAGCAAAACACTGGACTATTCTAAAGTGGCCTTCTATGAGCCCTGATCTAAATCCTGTTGAACATCCGTAGAAGGAGCTGAAGCATGCTGTCTGGAGAAGGCACCCTTCAAACCTGAGACAACTGGAGCAGTTTGCTCATGAGGAGTGGGCCAAAATACCTGCTGAGAGGTGCAGAAGTCTCATTGACAGTTACAGAAATGGTTTGATTGCAGTGATTGCCTCAAAAGGTTGTGCAACAAAATATTAAGTTAAGGGTACCATCATTTTTGTCCAGGCCTGTTTCATGAGTTTGTTTTTTTAAAATAATTCTGTTGAACCACAATTCAAAAGCATTGTCTGATTTTTATTGGTTAATTTTCATAGAATTTTTATTTATTACCACTTTTGTCAGATTCAAGTTATGTCTGTGACCAGTGTGGGTTTTTCTTTCATTAACAGAGGGGTACCAACAATTTTGTCCACGTGTGTAAATGTTTCAGGTCATCAAACAAATTTTAATATTACACAAAGATAACCCAAGAAAATACAAAATACAGTTTTTAAATGAGGATTTGATGTATTAATGGAAAAAGCTATCCAAACCTACCTGGCTCTATATGAAAAAGTAAGTACCCCCCTAAATCTAATAATCGATGTGCCACCCGTAGAGGCAATAACTGCAATCAAGTGTTTGCAATAACTGGCAGTGAGTCTTTTACATCACTGTTGAGGAATTCTGGCCCACTCTTCTTTGCAGAATTGCTTTAATTCAGCCACAATGGAAGTTTTTCAAGCATGAACGGCCTGTTTACAGACATGCCACAGCATCTCAATCTGATTTAAGTCACTCCAACACCTTGATTTGTTTTTAAACCATTCAGAAGTGAACTTGCTGATGTGACCAATTAATGCAGAAAACCAGGTGGTTCACATACTTTTTTCTTGCCACTGTATTTACTGCCATGTTTAATATATTTTTGCCTTATAGAGGAAAGAAATATGTTTAAAAACACATTACTACAGGTCTTTGCAAACCATTTTTACAGTGCTGCAGTGCTTTGGAGTCTAATGATGAAAATAAATAGATAAGTCAGTCAGAGAAAGCACAAACATATGTAGACAGATATGACAGTTACTCAGCATAGTTATATTTATTTTTAGCACTACAGCCTAGAGTTTTGCTCCTTTGTGGTCTTTTTATACCTGCATGGATCAGTAAGCTTAATTCAGGATAGGATGTGACAGTTTTTGTTGGCTCGGTGTTGGTGCACGTGAACTTTTTTTTGTGTGTGTATGTGTTTCCTGGCTAACCGCCATCCATCTGTGTTAGTTCACAGGAAAGAGGTCAGTTTAATATACTGTAGAATGGGTGACTTATTCCCTAAAGTTCATTTGGGTTTAAATTCCCCCTTTTGGGCTAAACAACAAATTAAGCACACCACGGTTTACAAAATAATGTTATCCGCATCATTGCCCTATCACTCATGCACACACACACACACACATGCACACACAGGGCAAACAGCTTTGTAGCACATTGTTCCACCTAACTGACTTATTACCCGGACGCACAAACATATTAACTCCCATACATGCACACCAAACATACACACACACACACACACACACACACACACGTCCCAGTGCAGCTAATGATGGTTCTAAATGTCAGCCACACCAGGCCATGTTTTCCCCATTTATCACTGTTACTTCATTTGCCTGCGTATGTGTGTGCATATAAATCTCTGTTTGCTTGTGCTTGCCGCGTCCGAGTGTGTGTTTCTTCTTGGATTTTCATTCTTGTGAGGCCCATATTTCACCACCAGGAGAGACTGAAGTAGGAAGTGCTAAGTTATTAATGAAAACCAGAACTGTTAAATGCACATGTACCATAGGCAATTGAATTCTTGGGGATGAATTGTAGAACAGACGGTATTACTTAAATCATGTTGACTGTGAATATGTTTAGGAAGATCAGGAAGACCCAGCAAAGTTTGTCCCTTAAGTTGTTTAAATTTATTGGACGTGATTAACAATAAATCTGTTAGCAGGCATGGTGGTTGCATGAGCGTCAATGTCCACCATCACGATACCTCTAGCTACACATTCCAAATCCCCACTGCAGCAGCTTGCACCTGTCCAGGAGACACCGTTTTTGCTGGGTTCATCACGCTGCACTCCAGGAATGTGTGGACATTTCTGGTGTAAGTTGAATGGGCACAGTCAACAATAGAAGCACCTCCTGCTGCCACGTTCCTAATTTTCTATAGCAACATAAACAGAAGGACAGAGTGGGTCCATTTGCGTAGCTCCGTTTCAGAGCATATAACATGTCTTAAATTGTTATTGTGACTTTTTTAATCAAATAGTTGCCTTCAAAAATTGCAAGCTCCACCTTTAGTTGTTTTTGATGCAAGCTTTTATATAGGGTGTTTAAAAAGCCCTATAAATTTCAGGTTTTTTTTGGTAGAGCAGTAACTTCTCCTGAAAAGGTTTAGACTTAATTTGCTGTTAAATATTTTATTCTTCCAGGGTCTGAGTGACCCATCATTACTGACAGCTCTTAGCACTTTTTGTAGTGGATTACCTCAGTTAAGTTTGTGCTCCTTGATTAACATTGCAGGCTAAAAATTGCTTCACACTTTTTAAATTATGCCTTAGCTTGTCTTAAAATGTTCCAGCAAGAGAGATGCGAGCCCACATTATTTTTGCATGTCTATGAGTGTGTGTGTTAGGGGTGGGACAAAAGATTGATTCAATGATGGATCGCAATACTCGACACTAACGATGATGCACCAATCCCTAAATGCATGGATCGATCTTTTACTAATTATATATTCATGTAAATGTTGCATACTCTCTTGGGTATTCAACCAATTGCATTTTCAGTCCACTAAATGGCGCAAAGCAAGTACCCAGTTAAGTGAACCCATAGCTTGTCTCTGTGAGATTTGCAGCCAGCTTTGAAAGTTAGGAAGCAGTTAGCTCAAGTGTCGGGCCTTTTTTGGATTTTATAACAAAGATGGAAGGAAAGACCTTGACATGGCACACAACCCACAAGAAGCATGAAAAAAAAACAAAACATGTGGGACAGCACACGTGTCAGAGCAGCATTAGCAATGGCTAAGCTAAAAACACACCAGCATGGAGCTTGTGAGTAGTGCTTGGAGAAAAAGTAAGTAATTTTTATTCATGACGCGCTTTTCAGAGACATATAGTCACAAAGCACTGTAGAATAAAACAGAATAAAAGGAATTTGATAGAAAAAAAGCCAGTTTAAACTGGCTTTTGGTACGTGGAATGTCACCTCTCTGGTGGGGAAGGAGCCTGAGCTGGTGTACGAGGTTGAGAGATACCGGCTAGATATAGTCGGCCTCACCTCAACACACAGCTCCGGTTCCGGAACCAGTCTCCTGGAGAGGGGCTGGAGCTTGGCCTTTTCTGGAGTTGCCCTGGGCGAGAGGCGACGAGCAGGGGTGGGTATTCTTGTATCGCCCCACCTTGCTTCCTCTATATTGGAGTTTTCCCCAGTGGACGAAAGAGTTGCTTCCCTGCGCCTTCGGGTTGGGAAACGGGTCCTGACCATCATTTGTGCCTATGCACCAAACGATGTTTCAGAGTACCCACCATTTTTGGAGTCTGTGACTGGGGTGCTGGAGGGTGCTCCTCTTGGAGACTCCATTGTCCTGCTGGGGGACTTCAGTGCGCACGTGGGCAACGACAGTGAAACCTGGAGGGGGGTGATTGGGAGGAACGGCCTGCCCGATCTGAACCCGAGTGGTGTTCAGTTATTGGACTTCTGTGCTAACCACAGTCTGTCCATAACAAACACCATGTTCAAGCATAAGGGTGTCCATATGTGCACCTGGCACCAGGACACCCTAGGTCGCAGGTCGATGATCGATTTTGTTATTATATCATCAGACCTGCGACCGTATGTCTTGGACACCCGAGTAAAGAGAGGTGCAGAGCTGTCAACTGATCACCACCTGGTGGTGAGTTGGATCCGATGGCAGGGGAGGAAGCCATTCAGACCTGGTAGACCCAAACGTATAGTGAGGGTGTGCTGGGAGCGTCTGGCTGAGGCCCTTGTCCGGGAGGTCTTCAACTCCCACCTCCGGAAGAACTTCAACCACATTCCAAGAGAGTCTGGAGACATGGAGTCTGAATGGGCCATGTTCTCCACCTCTGTTGTTGAAGCGGCGGCCCAGAGCTGCGGCCGCAAGGTGGTCGGTGCATCTCGTGGTGGCAACCCCCGAACCAAGTGGCAGACACCAGTGGTGAGGGGGGCCATTAAGCTGAAGAAGGAGTCCTGTCAAGCTTGGTTGACTTGTGGGACTCCCGAAGCAGCTGAGGTGTACCGGCAGGCCAAGCGGAGTGCAGCTCGGGTGGTTGCTGAAGCAAAAACCCGGGTATGGGAGGAGTTCGGTGAGGCCATGGAACAAGACTTTCGGTCTGCCTCAAAGAGATTCTGGCAAACTGTCCGGCGGCTCAGGAGGGGAAAGCAGCTTCCTGTCCACACTGTGTATGGTGCGGATGGGACACTGTTGACTTTGACTGGGGATATCGTCGGGCGGTGGAAGGAATACTTCGAGGATCTCCTCAATCCCACTGATACACCTTCCACAGAGGAAGCAGGGTTTGGGGACAAGGGGGATGACTCGCCTATCACAGGGGCTGAGGTCGCCAAGGTGGTTAAAAATCTCCTTTGTGGCCGGGCCCCGGGGGTGGACGAGATTCGCCCTGAGTACCTCAAGGCCCTGGATGTTGTTGGGTTGTCATGGTTGACACGCCTCTGCAACATTGCGTGGAGGTCGGGGGCAGTGCCTTTGGCATGGCAAACCCGGGTGGTGGTTCCTCTCTTCAAAAAAGGGGACCGGAGGGTGTGCTCCAACTTTAGAGGGATCACACTCCTCAGCCTCCCTGGAAAGGTCTATGCCAAGGTACTGGAGAGGAGAGTCCGGCCGTTGGTCGAACCTCGGATTCAGGAGGAGCAATGTGGTTTTCGTCCTGGCCATGGCGCATCGGACCAGCTCTTTACCCTCTCGAGAATTCTTGAGGGCTCGTGGGAGTTTGCCCAACCAGTTTACATGTGTTTTGTGGACTTGGAGAAGGCATTTGACCGCGTCCCTCGTGGATTTTTGTGGGGGGTGCTTCGGGAGTATGGGGTATCGGGCTTGTTGTTATGAGCTATTCTGTCGCTGTATGACCGTTGTGAGAGTTTGGTTCGTATTGCCAACACTCGGTCGGAGTCATTCCCAGTGAGAGTTGGACTCCGCCAGGGCTGCCCTTTGTCACTGATCCTGTTCATAATTTTTATGGACAGGATTTCTAGGCACAGCCAGGGAATGGAGGGTGTCATGCTTGGTGACCACAGGATCTCATCTCTGTTGTTTGCAGATGATGTTGTCCTGTTGGCTTCATCCAGCAATGACCTACAGCTCTTGCTGGGACGGTTTACTGCTGAGTGTGAAGCGGCTGGGATGAGAATCAGCACCTCCAAGTCCGAGTCCGTGGTCCTCAGCCGGAAAAAGGTGGATTGTCCTCTCCGGGTTGGGGACAGGCTCCTGCCCCAAGTGGAGGAGTTTAAGTATCTTGGGGTCTTGTTCACGAGTGAGGGGAAAATGGAGCGAGAGATCGACAGACGGATTGGAGCAGCATCTGCAGTGATGCGGACGTTGTACCGGTCTGTTGTGGTGAAGAGGGAGCTTAGTTCTAAGGCAAAGCTGTCGATTTACCAGTCAATCTACTTTCCTACTCTCACCTATGGTCATGAGCTTTGGGTAATGACCGAAAGAACGAGATCGCGGATACAAGCGGCTGAAATGAGCTTTCTCCGTAGGATTGCTGGACTCACCCTCAGAGATAGAGTGAGGAGCTCAGTCATCCGAGAGAGGCTCAGAGTAGAACCGCTGCTCCTCCACATTGAAAGGAGTCAGTTGAGGTGGTATGGGCATCTGATTAGGATGCCTCCTGGATGCCTCCCACTTGAGGTGTTTCAGGCACGTCCCACTGGGAGGAGACCCCGGGGCAGACCCAGGACTCGGTGGAGAGACTATGTCTCCCAGCTGGTCTGGGAACGCCTTGGTATCCTCTCTGAAGAGCTGGAGCAGGTGGCTGGGGAGAGGGAAGTCTGGGCTTCTCTGCTTGAACTGCTGCCTCCGCGACCCGGACCTCCAGAAAAGCGGTAGAAGATGGATAGATGGATGGATGATAGAAAAAAAAATAAAAAAATACAAAAACAAGTTAAAACAAGATGAAAATTATTTTAAAATATCAGACTTACCATTAAAAAGCAGCTGAATTGAAACTCAACGGAAAGCCTCTTTCAACAAAAAAGTTTTCAGTTTTTTTAAAAGAGTGTACAGAGCCAGATAAACATGGCTGGAGTGAGAGTCAATTCCAAACAGCACTGTCCGCCGTCCTCCCTGTGTGCAGAGACGCGTCTCCGTGGAAAATGAAGCCCTGAGAATACTTTATTGTATGAAAGAGATGTCAACAGTTTAACTTTAGGACATGATTTGAGGTTGAATAAGGTGAAAAAAATTTGAAAGCTATGGTGCCATCCTATAGCGAATCAACGATAACGAAATTGCAATATCGGGTATCACGATAGGATCATATCATGACCCAAGTATCACGATCCATATTGAATCGCAAAGTCCCTTGTGATTCCCACCCCTAATGTGTGTGCTGATATATAATGTTTTTTCTTTAATAGTTTTTGTCAAATGTGCTATTTTTTAAAAAAGTGGAATACTGTATAAGCTGTTACTTTTAAATAATTGTGCACATTTGGCTGCATGTTTGTCTGTGTTATCTCAGGAGAGACATTGCCACTGGCAACTTCCAATCAGATCATGCTTCGGTTCAATGCTAAGAGTGGTCAGTCAGCTAGAGGCTTTCACTTCGTCTACCAAGGTAAGTCTCATTTTGCATCTTTTTTCTTCCATAAATACATTAACTTACAAAAAGTTGTAATTAAACCCAGTTACTGTGTCACCGTGTTGGATTCTTTATTTACTGCCTCACTGTAGCTGTGCCCCGGACCAGTGACAGTCAGTGCAGTTCAGTGCCAGAGCCTCGGTATGGGAGGCGGATCGGTTCAGAGTTCTCAGCAGGCTCTGTGGTTCGGTTTGAGTGCAGTCCAGGCTATCTGCTGAAGGGACCAAGTGCCATTCAGTGCCACGCTGTACCAGGCGCACTTGCACAGTGGAATACAACAACACCAACCTGTATAGGTAAGGCTGATGGCCCTCACATCTCTTTCCAAATTCCCCTTATAAAATTCTTAGAATGACCATGTTCTTGGCTTGATTAATATGAGCTGAACAGGTTGCACTGTTGCTGAATAGTTCTTGGAGACTGGGGCCACTAATATGAACTTTCAGTCATGTCCAGTAATGTTAACCAAAAAACTCCCACGCTACCAAAAATTATGTGGAGTTTCTCACTTTTCTGTTTCCTCCGACATGATTTTCCCCATCAATACTAGCTGTACAGAAGTTAGCACAATTCCCAGTTAGTTGCATCTTCCTCTTTAACTAACTAAGGTGCATTATCACCAGCTTATGACAATTCAAGGAGACGATACCAAAGTACTTGAAGAGGTGCTGGAAAGGCAGCAGTTATCAAGGTATTATCACAATGCAGACCACATAGGATCAGATGGATATAATGCAGATTTTTTACTGCTTTCACATTAAGTGTGGGCTTCACCTCTGAGTTAGCGTGCAGAGCAGGGAAAAGGGAAAAAAGTAGGCTGTGTTTCCCTATGAACATTATACTGTGAAAATTAATGAAAGCCAATTTTTTTACAACTTTTTTACACACACATTTTAAGCTCAAAAGTGTCTCATCCTGTTCACCAAAGTGGGACAGTTTCAGTTGAGTCCGTACTGGTAGCACAGGTGACCAATATGTGCTGCACTCACCTGTGTCTTCATGTCAGGAGGAATACCACACACTGAAATATCTTTTATAATCTGAAGGGTTCTTCAATTTTTGCCAGTCCTTTGATTCCACTCCTGACTCTACTTAAATTATATTTTTACCTCCACCAAGGGAGGAGGTAATGTTTTCGGTAGCTTTGGTTGGTTTGTCTGTTAGCGACATAACTCAAAAAGTTATGAACAGATTTTGATGAAATTTTCAGGAAAGGTGTGTAATGGCACGGGGAACAGATGATTAGATTTTGATGATGATCTAAGAGTGTATACCTCCACCAAGGGCTTTGTTTGTATTTGTGCAGCAGGATTACGCAAAACTACTGGATGGATTTGGATGAAATTTTCACCAGAGATGCTTCTTGGGCTAGAGGATCTGAGAATGCATACCTTCACCAAGGCTCTTATCTTATCTTACCATCTTGGATTCTGTGGCTCCACTGAAAACCAAGCAGCCTTGATCCAAACCAGAACCATGGTTCGATGACAGAACTTGTACAGTCAGACAGGAGTGCCACAGAGCTGAACGCAGATGGAAGAAGGACAAACTGAAGGTGTCATTGCAGATTTTAAAAGACTGCTGATGTCAGTATCAAACTACTGTTAAGCAGGCAAAAAGCGAATGTTTTGCTCATATTGTTTTATCTCATTGTCATAATCAACGTGTTTTATTTAACACTGTTGACTCTGTTCTTAACACCCCACAGACTGACTGTTTGGAGGCCTCCTCTGAGTTATGCAATGATTTTATGCACTTTTTTATTGATAAGGTGGCCACCACCAGGGCTCTCATCTCAGCTCCTGCCTCTGATCCCTCTGTCTCTGTCCCTTGTTCTGCTGTTTTTAATCAGTTTGAACCTGCGACTCTGTCATTGTTAGAGGACGTGGTTGGCCACATTAAGCCCTCAGGGTCTCCCTGTGATGCTGTCCCTCCTAGACGTTTTAAAGAGGTGCTTCCCAGTATAAGCCAGTCAGTTCTCACCATCTTGAACAGCAGCCTGTCATCTGGTGTGGTTCCTGCAAATTTTAAATATGCAGTAGTGCAGCCCTTGATTAAGAAACCTGGTCTTGATCATACCATGTTTGCAAATTTTAGGCCTATTTCCAAGCTGCCATTTCTCTCAAAAATTTTAGAGAAAATTGTCTATATGCAGCTGAAATGTTTTCTGGAAGAACACGGTACTTTGGAGGTTTTTCAATCTGGTTTCAAAGCTCTTTATAGCACGGAGATAGCCTTGTTAAGAGTTTTTAATGATATCTTCTTGCATGTGATTCAAGTGAATATGCTGTTCTTGTGTTGCTTGATTTACAGTAACTGCTCCCTTTGACACAGTGGACATCATGTTTTAATTTCCCATTTGCAGCACCTAGTGGGCATTTGTGGCACTGCTATCAATTGGTTTAGGTCCTATTTGGCAGACAAGAGTTTTAAAGTTAGCATCTCTGGGTTTGAATCCTCTTCTGCTCATCTGCCTTACGGGGTCCCACAGGGGTCATTTCTAGGGCCCATGCTTTTTTCTTTGTACATGCTTCTGCTGGGTTCCATTTTTAAAAAGCATGGTATCTCCTTCCACCTGTATGCTGATGACTGTCAGATATATGTCCGTTTAAAACAAAAAGCTGCCTCATCAGTAAACTCACTCCTGGCATGCAATGAAGACATCAAGTCTTGGATGGCCCTAAACTTTCTAAATTTTAATGATAAGAAGACAGAAGTGATGGTGTTTGGACCTAGTGGCCCCTGTGGGTCCCCTCCTGTAAACTTGAGCCCCCTCACTCCTTACGTGAAATCCACAGCTAGGAACCTTGGTTTTATCATGGACAGTGATTTTAATTAGACACTAAGATTCGTTCCGTGGTAAAATCCAGCTTCTTTCATCTAAGGTGTTTAGCAAAAGTAAAAACCATTCTCTCTAGACTGCACCTGGAAACAGTAATCCATGCTTTTATTTAATCTCGGCTGGATTAATTACTGTAACGCACTTTATGCCGTTGTCAGCCAGTCATCTTTTTTGCGTCTGCAGCTGGCTCAAAATGCCGCTGCTTGTCTTAACAGGTACACATGGAAGAGATCACATCATACCCATCTTAACGTCACTCCACTGGCTGTCCGTGTATTTTAGAGTTCATTTTAAAATTCTTTTATTTGTCTTTAAATCCTTGAACAGCCTTGCTCCACCTTACCTCTCTGAGTTTTTTTCATCCCTACACTCCCACCCGGTCCCTCAGGTCAGCTGAACAGCTGCTTCTGGAGGTGCCAAAGGCGAGGCGGAATCTCAGAGGGGACAGAGCCTTTTCGATCATGGCACCCATGTTATGGAATGATTTACCCCTGGACATCAGACAGGCACCTTCACTGTCCATTTTTAAAACCCGTCTTAAAACATACTTTTACTCCCTGGCCTCTGACCCAGTGTGAGACATTGATTTTATTGAATGAAATGGATTTTTATCTATTTATTTATTTTTACCTTTTATTTTGACTGTGGTTCTATATTGTTTTTGTGTTAGTGCCGTGCTTCCTGCTTTTATGTTTTCTTGCTGTACAGCACTTTGTGTAGTGAGTGTTGCTTTTAAAAGTGCTTTATAAATAAAGTTGATTGATTGATCTTCTCACAGTGACCCCGGTCACAATAAACCGATTACTGAGAATAAACTGATGCTGGCAGTAATCAGTTTTCTCTTGCTTACATCCACTGAATAAACTGATTATCGAAGAGTAAACCAGTTAATGAGTTAATGACAGCAGTTACATGCCCTTTACTGGCTTATCCTGTTTACATGGCTGCTTGAATAATCAGAAAATTCCAGAAATCCAATCATAACCAGTTTATTTGTGTACATGTAAACATGGTCACTGTGTTAGCAACAATACTTCAAAACTAATGGACAGACTTTGATGCAATTTTCACCAGAAGTGGCTCTAGGCCTACACACAAACCCATTACATTTTGGAGGTGATCCATGACAGACGGAAGGAGGCTTGGTGGAGGTATGCGCTCTCTGAGTGCTTTTCTAGTTTTAATTTTGGAGCTCAGACAGGAGAACTTCTGTTTTGCTTGAGAAGTTTGGTTTCTTTTTGTTTTTAAACTTTGAAGCCATTTTTACAATTGAAACTCCTGGTCATACACTACAGAAGTGTGGCCTTATATGGTAGTCTTAGGGCATCAATTATGCAAACTTCAATACTTGTGAACGTGCACTCACACATTGGTGGAATTCACCATTTTTACAGACTGTTTATACACTTCTGTAAGACGTACTAGCGTTTGTTGAATCTGGAGTGGCATGTTCATACTAATGCAGCTTTTTAACAAAGTAAGCGGGATTTACACATACTAATAATAACATGTTCTTGCGTGGGACCCAATGTTTTTAACAATAGATGCTTTGTTTTCTTTTAAATTGTCTGTTTAAAAAGCAAATATTTTGGGACTGTTTCTATTCTCACCGGACTTTGTACATCAACAATATTTGTTTTCATGTTTTCTCTGCCCTGCCCGGTAATTATAATTGAAACACCATATTGTCTATCTCGGTGTATGCAGAGCCATATTCCAACATTTAGTCCCCATCTGTTGCTAGAATTTAGTTAAAAGAATTTTGCTAAAAATACTATATTTTATGTTATTTTTCTAGTTCCCTGCGGCGGCAATTTGACTGAACGTCGTGGTACAATACTTTCTCCTGGATATCCTGAACCATACCCAAACAGTCTCAATTGTATGTGGCGGATTCATGTCAGTGAAGGGGCTGGGATACAGGTATAATAAGTATACAACTATAGGTGGATAATGTATACTTTCTGTTCTTGCTATAGTAGAATGTGTAGGCGGTTCTGTTCATTTCTGTCTTTTCATATTTGCTCTTTAGATCCAAGTAATGACATTTGCTACAGAGCACAACTGGGACTCTCTTGAGATCTACGATGGAGGAGACATGACGGCTCCCAAATTAGGGTCATTTTCTGGTATGACAGGATGCACACATAACCACCAGAACTTATGCACAGACACATGGACGAAAAGTTGTGTGACAGACCAGATATGACACTTCCTATGATACAGATACACAAGCACATACCCAGCAGATTTATGATGAATTAGACATGGCAGCTCTTAAACTATAGATATACACAATATGGCACACACAAGAGAGCCGTGATGGATGGCTTATAATACCGAAAATATGACATATATCTTAAATAAAGAATAAATCTTTTTAAGACAAAGGATTCATCCAATTCCAAGGAGTCAGTGAGAAGGGTTTCACCACGAGACTGCAGATGGAGGAAAAAGAAAATGAAAGAGGGAGAGAAAGAAGACAGGCAGGGATTAAGAATGATCTAACCTTTTATGATTTCCCTGCAGAGTTTCCCCTGTGACCTGCCCCAAGCACATACCTGTCACACAGCTATCGCACATAAAACATGCTGCCCATAGGGTGACACACTCCCCCACCCCACCCCCACTATACACACAAATGACAGTGCCCTTCTAAAGAAAGCACACCGGGGAGCTGCCCACTATAACCATGGTGATGTGGTGTTGACCACTGAGCAGCTTTACTGGGGCAGATAAGGGCTGCTCCACATAAGGACACTAAAAGGCTAGCTGTCCACGGGGGGTGTGAGTGGAACTTCCCCCTCTCTACACATAATTTCCCAGCTGGTCTTGGGAGTCAAACAAGACGTGTACTCTGAAACTTGCTCTCTGTAAAAGCAACACCATTCATTTTTGATGTAATTTCTTCCTTTAAGCCCAGCATTGTGTTTCATAAACTTTTGTCATGTAATATTCCCACAGCATCAAACAACTGTTTTTTTGGTCACCACCACTAACACGCTCTGTGACTCTCTGTGGCAATAGTGAGCCAACTCTGCCACAGCAAACTTATTTTTTGAAGGGGCATATTACAACCCAAATCATTATTTTCAACCAGATCATCAATGATGGAGTAGCTCATTCTGGCCCGAGGCAATAACCCCAAGAGAGCTCCATTGTCCTGACCACTGACCTTGACCTTAAACACGGCCTGAATGCAGATCCATCAGGGATGTTCTTATGATCAAGGTTAGTTTCCTAGGCAGCTTAACATTTTTCATGAAATCATAAATGTCCAGACATCCTGACCCTTGACAGTGACCTTGACCTCAACCTGGATGCAGACCCTCCTGAGGATCCTTGTGAGTTTGGCGACCACTGGGGCAATTACTTAGGAGTAGCAATTTTCATGAAATCCAATAAGTGCCCAAATTTTCTGACCTTTGACCTTGATTTTGAGCACAGCCTGGATGCAGACCCACCTGAGGATCATTGTGAGTAAGTTTGGTGAGAATTCGGGAAAAATGCCTAGGAGGAGTGTATATTCCCATGAAATGTGGATGGACAGACAGAAGAGTGGACAGCTGAATGGACAGGCGGACGGATGCTATGTCATTGCATTAGATAATTGATTAATAAAAATGTCTAACCAAGCACATTTTACTGACTACAATTAAAATGCAACTAATAACACTTTCATTTTCTCCACCCTCCTAATAAAGAGTTTGGAAATCTGCAGAATGTTTTCCCCAAGTGTGTATGTGGGTGCAAAATCAATATGAAAGAAATACTGCTTTAAACTACTCACAGAAAAATATTTCTTGAATTCATATTCACACAGCCATCACTTACTGAATAACCTTGACATTTAGGCTGTATGTCCACAGTGAGTGTTTCTCTCAGTGGAAATGCTCTGGACTTATTTTTTCTGGGCAAATCACAGGCACTCTTATAAAAAAAGAAAAAGGTCTCTGCCTTGTATCCTAGCAACTGCCTGACCTGTCAGAGCTTAGCATCAGTATTTTACATCAAAACTCTCAACCACAACTGGTAAGAAAACACTCATCCCTCCAAGCTTTTGCCTTCAGATATTGGTCATGGTGTGATCAAAGGTAACCTTTTAGTCTAATTCTGGATGGTTGGTTACAGAGGTGTGCCTCTGATGAGTGATGCGGTGCTCCAAAAATTGAACTGTATTCAACTGTAAATGCTCTGAGAACAGCGAGAAAAAACGCTGACCTGAGAGCATTTATGTCTTGAGGGCATTAAACTGTACCACATAGAAGATGGATAGAGAATAGACAGAAAATAGGTGCTCCCGGGAAGGGGGGGGGGTACTGTCTGTTGACACACAGCCTAAGACAAATGTTCTTATAGCTAATATGCTTCTTAAAAGAACAGAGTTAATTTCTACTCAAGTGGTATGGAGACTGAATACTGGGTATTTCTGAAAAAGACTCCTTAAAGGTGATAGAGACAACATTCTGACCTCCTGGTCAGCAGGTGTCACACTTACTCTTGCCCCAACTGCTTGGTAGAGACACATGGCATCAGCCTGGTTGCGCTATTGGCTGTGACCTCTTTAGACGTATGTTCACACTAAGAAATCAAAGTACAGAAATGGACCTAAAAAGGTACAAATGCTTGCCGCTTCAGCTGTGCCCTAAAAGGTACGAGAATTGTACCTTGGAAGATCATATCTGAAGCCCCAGTGGCAACTATGGACCTTTGTTTAGATTTACAGGTACATTTTTGTCACTGGGGCTCCAGATATGTTCTTCAAGGTACAGCTCTCATACGTTTTAGAGTACTGCTGGAGCGACAAGCGTTTGTACCTTTTTAGGTTCATTTCTGTACTTTGATTTCTTAGTGTGTACATGTTAGGGCCTCTTTACACAGCAGGGAGATCATTGAGAGTTTGGCCCAATTTTTGATCTTTGGGATCTTTTGGGAGATTCTTGTGTGTTTTGAAAAGACCGTGTCAACTATGGAGAACACTGAAGAACATTGATAGCTCAAAAATTGGCCAGATCTCTCAACAATCTCTCAATGATCTCCACCCCTGTGTAAAGGGGTGTATTACCAACCACTGTAGTCTCATCATCCAAGTGCTGAGAATATTAATATTATGATTATTTCGAACTCGTAAAAAAATTTTAACTTATTTTTTCATCAATAGATTATTTTTTTAAGACTGAAGAGTTTAATTCTTAACCTTTCTAAACACTTTGTTGATGTGTTATTTTTTTTAAAAAAGGTCACCTTTAAATAACCTCTTTCTAAAATATGCTTTATGAAACTCAAAATACTTCCTCTATAGCATCACTTGAAAGAATCTTTCAGTTCCGAGTGGGCAGTTATTTTTCTGTGTGTAGGACACGTATAGTATTTGACACTGACTGAGATACAAACCTATTTATAGATAGATATATGGATAGCTAGCTAGCTAGATGTACAGTGGTCTGAAAAAGTGTTTGACCCCTTCCTGATTTCTCATTTTTTTGTATGTTTGTCACACTTAAATGTTTCAGATCATCAAAGAAATTTGAATATTAGACAAAGATAACAACACACGATGTATTTTTTTAATGAAGGTGTTTATTATTAAGGGGGGAAAAAAAATCCAAACCTACATGGCCCTGTGTGAAAAAGTGATTGCCCCCTAAACCTAATAGCTGGTTGGGCCACCTTTAGCAGCAGCAACTGCAATCAAGCGTTTGCAATAATTGGCAATGAGTCTTTTACAGCGCTGTGGAGGAATTTTGGCCCACTCATCTTTGCAGAATTGTTGTAATTCAGCCACAGTGGAGGGTTTTCGAGCATGAACTGCCTTTTTACATGCCACAGCATCTCAGTCAGATGCAGGTCAGGACTTTGACGAGGCCACTCCAGAGTCTTCATTTTGTTTTTCTTAAGCCATTCAGAGGTGGACTTGCTGGTGTGTTTTGAATCATTGTCCTGCTACAGAACCTTCAGCTTGAGGTCATGAACAGATGGCCAGACATTCTTCTTCAGGATTTTTTGGTAGACAGCAGAATTCATGGTTCTATTTACCACAGCAAATCTTCCAGGTTCTGAAGCAGCAAAACAGCCCCAGACCATCACACTACCACCACCATATTTTACTGTTGGTATGATGTTCCTTTTCTGAAATGCTGTGTTACTTTTACGCCAGATGTAATGGGACACACACACCTTCCAAAAAGTTCAACTTTTCTCTTGTCAGTCCACAGAGTATTTTCCCAAAAGTCTTGGGGATCATCAATATGTTTTCTGGCAAAACTGAGACGAGCCTTTATGTTCTTTTCGCTCAGCAGTGGTTTTTGTCCTGGAACTCTGCCATGCAGACCGTGTTTGCCCAGTCTGATTCTTATGGTGAAGTCATGAACACTGACCTCAACTGAGCCAAGTGAGGTCTGCAGTTCTTTGGATGTTGTTGTGGGGTCTTTTGTGACTTCTTGAATGAGTCATCACTGTGCTCTTGGGGTAATTTTGGTCGGCCGGCCACTCCTGGGAAGATTCACCACTGTTCCATGTTTTCGCCATTTGTGGATAATGGCTCCCACTGTGGTTCACTGGAGTCCCAAAGCTTTAGAAATGACTTTATAACTTTTTCCAGACTGATAGATCTCAGTTACTTTCTTTCTCATTTGTTCCTAAATTATTTTGGATCGCAGCATCATGTCTAGCTTTTGACGATCTTTTGGTCTACTTCACTTTGGGCTGCACGGTGGCGCAGTGGTTAGCACTGCGGCAGCACAGTTTACCCTTGGCCGGGGGATTGTGGGGATCGTGGGATCGTGGGTTCGATCCCAGCCCCCGACCAACAGTGATCTGTGTGGAGTTTGCATGTTCTCCCCGTGTTGCGTGGGTTTACTCCGGGATTTCTCCGGTTTCCTCCCACATGCCAAAAACATGCATGTTAGGTTAATTGGCTGTTCTAAATTGTCCCTAGATATCTGTTTCCTATAGGCCCTTAGAATAGAGGGTTAGTATTAATGAAAGCGCTTTGAGTGGTCTTTGTGACTAGAAAAGCGCTATATAAGTGCAGGTTAGTTAGTTAGTTTGTCAGGCAGGTCCTATTTAAGTGATTTCTTGATTGAGAACAGGTATGGCAGTAATCAGGCCTGGGTGTGGCTAGAGAAATTGAACTCAGCTTTCCAAAGATGTGATAAACCACAGTTAATTTATGTTTTAACAGGAACGGGGGGCAATCACTTTTTCACACAGGGCCATGTAGGTCTGGATTTTTTTTACCCTTAATAATAAACACTTCCATTTAAAAACTGCATTTTGTGTTTACTTGTGTTATTTTTGTCTAATATTTAAATTTGTTTGATGATCTGAAACATTTAAGTGTGACAAACATACAAAAAAATGAGAAATCAGGAAGGGGGCAAACATTTTTTCACACCACTGTTCTTGATTGATCCCAAACTGGGAAATTACAGTATCACTCAATTTGTATTTAGTCATCTTATACTGTACTTGCAAAATCTCATGTTGTATTTTTTTCGAATAATTAAGATATCGGAGAAAAAGCCCATTGACCAGTATTTCTGTTTTTTTTTTTTTTTTTTCTCCTCTTGGCATTTCCAGGAACGACAGCTCCAGCTCTCCTCAACTCAACATCCAATCAGCTCCTGCTGCACTTTCAAAGTGACATCAGTGTGGTGGCAGCAGGCTTCCATCTAGAATACAAGAGTAAGTTAAATATTTCTAAAACTGAACCTGAAAAATGTGGCACGAGTTGTGGAAACATCGACAGAGGAATTAATCTTTGACCCTTTCTGTCCAGAGTCTCTAAACGCGCATACACCACTGCAGCCAAAACTTTAACATCAAATAGCAAGAATCAGTGACCTGAACTGGTACCGCCTGAGAGATTACACACACATACTGAGAGCAACATGGGAGCGCACACACAGGGCACACACCTAGAGGGACATAAACAACATCACGCAAACACATACACAAAGTGATTTTAGTTGACGTCATACAAGCACATACAAGTAAGTCCACAAAACAGGCAGAATACACACATAAATATGTAGCTGCAGAGGGGTATAGACACGGATATAAGCATCATGGAGTTACACACCTGTCAGGGCATGGTTGTGCTTTTCAGCCCTTTGTAGTTGTTTTAGCTTAGCATTACTTCTAGATCAATGAACCTGTCCCCCTTTGTGAATATGAATGAGAATTTGTGTGTGTGCACGTACATGCGTGCGTAGGTGGCTGCACACTTTTGTGGCTTACCGACCTGTATTTGTGCCGTCACAAAGAATTGAAAGCCAGGAGAAGTAGTCACTGTTAGGGACAGTGTATTGCTTCACCGATTGAGTGGATATTGAATGCAGCTTCTCAGCATACGTAGCTGGTGTCAGTGGATGTAAGCTAAGAGTAAGTGGTGAAGTGGTATATGGGAGCGGGGAGAAAGGGGAAGTAGGTGATTAAGAAAATAAGAAAAGCTAAGAAACAAGGAGGATCTGTATTCTCTATTATTATGCTTTGTGCCTCTATTGTGTATTGTTTACCGTTCTATGTAGGAAACGACACAATATGAGGTTTCTTGTTGTTTCCCAGAACAAAAAATTGGTATCATTAAAAAAATCATATTAAAGGGCCCCCAGAATACTTTAAAATATACATAATATACATAACTGTAAGAGCTTTTGCAGGTCTCGGATGAGAGTTGTGCACGTCTTAAAATGAGCACCCACACTTTAATCTGTAGCTGAATTTGTTCCCACTTTGCCTGAGATCTTTTGTACAGGAGGTCTCACCACAAAGTAGTCTTTCAACTTTTTTTTTTCCTCATTAAGCACAAAAGTTTTGCAGCGATGACTCAACCTACCTGTTCAATAGGTGATGAGAACAGACTCACCAAAATTATTGTTTGCCCTCAGATGATTGCTCAGTCTGATCCTGCCTGCAAACACTCTATTAAAAAAAAAAAACAACTCACAGAGGATTCAAACAATAGACTTGTTGATACTTTCAAGTTTATGGTCTTCAGATTCACAATGCAAACACCTTCAATAATTGAACTATTCCTGGAACGGCAGTCTATTTATGTACTGATTTTTCACTGTGCTGTCTTCTTTTATACTTTGGAAAAGGAAAAACAAGCCCTCATTTTCACCTGCTGTTTTTTCCTGCTGATCTGGAAACATGTGCCAGTGGACACTAACATCTGCTGTTGACATGTGAATGACTGTGGTGATTATGTTCTCATCATTTTAAGCAGACTAAAGGGCCTTTTGTCTAAAGAGTGCAGCGAGACATCTCTTCCCCCCCCCCCCCATCTGTCCCCATATAAACTGAAACAGAAGCATCGTAAATTCAGTCAGTTAGACTTAAATGCTGACACTGTCCAGTTGTAGTCTAGTGGCCCTAGTGGAGTGCTTTGTGGTACTGTCAGCATTTTACAGAGCATTACTGCTCCCTCATTGCCAGGGAAAAAAGGGAACAGTGTGCTAGCACATAGAGGGGGGGAAAGCTGGTCAGCCAAATGGAATTGTTTCATTGATCAGCTGTCATGACAGCCCGCTGATGCTCAGCCTAATAACACACTGTGTGTGTACGTTTCACGCAGCTTTGTCACTTTTCCTTCCACTTAAAAAAAAAAAATCTCTCCCCAGTCTTCCTCTGTTAAGTACACTCTCATGTAAAACTCACCCATGCGCGCACGCTCACGAATGCCTTTCCATGAGGTTGGGCCACCTGGGTGGGGTGAGAGAGAGAGAGACAGACAGACAGAGAGGGGGGAGAGAGAGAGAGAGACAGAGAGAGGGAGAGAGAGAGATCCATGGGATCATGGCGTTTTGCTGGTAGGAAGGCAGATAATGAACCAACAAGAACAGACACACAAACAAACCCGCCCGCACACAAACGTTTGCTCCCCTGTTCCCCCCCTTCCTTCATTCTCTCTATCCCTCTTCCATCCCATGAGTTGCCATGGTAACCGCTCTGGGGCAGTCTCCTGCAGAAGTTTGCACACACACACACACACACACACACACAACCACAGATATACCCCTACTGATGCTGTTTGATAAGGACCTGCTGCTATCAGACTTATTAAGGACGTGGTTAACTTTTATTGTGTTGGGAATGCATGACCGAAGTCACTGCATTAGCTTTGCAGTTTTTTTTAATACGTCCAAAGCTGCTGTCTCTACGGACAGCACTGTCACCATTTCAAAGCTGAACTTGTATGTAAGAAATTTTAAAACACACACGATTCAGTGTTCCTCATGCAAGAACATGTCAGTGTTAGTATGTGTGTATTTTGTTAGTAAATTGCGTTAGTACTAACGAGCCCCTCCTGATTCAACAAACGCTCCTATGTCTTCCAAACGTGTGTAAACAGCATACGTAAAAATGGTGGATTCCACCCATGCGTGTGTGGGTGCACGTACCTGCGAAATGAAGGTTTGCATAAGTGACAGCCTAAAACTACCATATAAGGCAGGTCACGCTTTCCGGGTGGAGGGTCTTGTATTGCTGTCATACCACCTTTACTCATGGTGCAGACAAACTACAGTGGTGCATAAAAGCTGTCTTAGGCTGCATTCACACCAGGATAGGCTGGGGCTCTCGGTTCAACTGGGTGGGGAATGCCGAGAATTTTCGCACCTTCGTTTGGTTTGCATTCACACTGCAACAGACCAAACTGCCTGGACAACATCACGCAGTTACAACAACCGCTCTTTTGGGGTGCTGTAACCAAAACCACCACTGACCAGGAAGAAAAAATCTCGGCGAAGAAGAAAAATCCGGCTCATCAATTGGCCAGGACTGAAAATGGAAATCCGTTCCCTTCAGCCGGGTTGTTTGTCTGCCACAGACGACACATTTTTTAACTTTTTACCTCGGCTTTTGCCAGTAAAAGGGTTTCTTGGATTCGTACAGTTGTCTTTATTGTTATTTTCTACCCAAAATGTACTACAGTAAACATCACTTCCTCTTCTCAGACTACGTGTTGCTATGGTTACACAAATGCCAAGGGGCACTTCCACCCTTTGGTCCACTGGATATTTCGTTTGGCTTCGCACTGCAAGTGAAGCGCACCAGACTTAATTTACAAGACAACCCCCATTTTCAGGGGGACCAGACTTCGCTTGTTTGGTGCACACCAGAGTTCCAACGCACGGTTAGACAGCACCAAACAAACCAAACTATCTGTGGAATCCACTGTTTGGTCCTTTGGTCCGGACCAAACAGTGGCCATCTGAATGTGCCCTAAAATTCAAATACAGTGATCCCTCACTTATCGCGGTTAATGGGTTCCAGAACCGACCGCGAAAAGTGAAAAACCGCGAAGTAGCGTCACCCCTAATGACGTCACCCATAAATAATACGTCGGCGGCGTAGTGGCTCGACGGGAAGACTATTTCGCACAAAAAGGCACAAGAGAACAGCGAAAAGTTCCACGCGGCGAGACTAAGCAACATGAGCGATAAAGAACAATGAATGCGGTCTTCCTTCGCTGGGTATGGGCGCTCGGCAGGGAGAGAAGCTGGGTAAAACGTCTCGGCCAATCAGCTTGCGAGATTCCCGAGCCGAGCCAACACGAGAACAGCGAACAGAGAGGTGGATTTTGAGTTGTGCGGGCTCTCCGTGTTGATACCTGATGTTCTAATGTAGTCTCCCTGCCTTCTGCTAGCGCCCGCCCATTTTTTCTCAATTTTGAATTTTTGATGAATATTTTTGAAAAATCCGCGATGCACTGAGGGCGCGAAAGGTGAGGCGCGAAGTAGCGAGGGATCACTGTATCACAGCATCCTAACCTTTGACCGTAACACAGAGTACACTTACACTCTAATGAAGAGATGCTCATTTTAAACATTTAACATATCCCACCCCACCTGCAAGGGCTGCTGGGAAATGGGAATCCTGTTTTGTTTTTCTGTACCAAATTGATAAACTAGGGGGCCCCAAAATGCAGTCTTGCATAGGTCCCCCCAAAACACTATGCAGCAGCCCTGATGACACATTTCACCTACTTGGGCTTAAAATACGTACTTAAAAAAATACAAAAAATAGACTTTTGTTCGTTTTCGTATTACAATGTTAGTTTATGGAAATAGAGTTGAATCTTTTCTCAAATTGTAACTCAGAGGTTGTACCCCCCCACACACCTTGTATGAAAGTAGTAAAAATCTGAATATATCTATGTATATCTATATATCTATAACTGATAATTCACTTACTGATCAGTCTTAGAGATCATGATCACCTTACCTGAGACACCCCACTGCGCTGTCCTCTGGTATAAGGAAGCTGTGTACTGCCCCGGCAACACTGCAGTCCGGCAGTGACATTTAAAGTCTTATTTTGCATCAGATATGATTTGGACATTGATGGAAGGATACTGTTTTTAATTGTCTTAAACTAGATTTTAATTTTAATCATAACTTAAATCAAAGCATAGAATCTTGTTGATTTATTATCCATTCATAGGGTTTACACTTTATACTTGATTCAGACAAATAAAATAGAGAGCCATTTAGTTAAATCTAAGGTTAGAATAACAGCAAACAATCTATGCATAACTAACAACTGGTCTGGACCACTTGTAAATTTTGTTAGTAAATGTACTATATAGATGCTAACAGATTGGAGAATCCCAAAAGTCCACGTAAACTGATCATACATCAAATCTGTTAGTGCTAAAGGCTCTTGAGTGAGGTTGAATATATTGCATTTAATTTCCATTGATTTAAAGGAAAAAATATACAATATAATCAATATAATAAATGTTATCATTATTTCTATATGTTGAAGGACTATAATAAAAATGGTATTATGGTCCTCTTCTTTAAAGTTTTCATATTGTGCATTTTTCAGTGATGCATTTTTTTTAGTTGTGATATCCTCAAAGACACGTATGAAGTTTTAAAGACTGACGACAGAGTGTCGCCACTGGTATGGACCTCTTTAATTAAATGGTATATGTGTAAGGGAATTTATAACTTTCACATATTAAAATGTATTCTAATGTATAAAAGTACGCACAGAGTTGGAAGTTGTAAATGGTGTTTATTTGTGGGCTGGATATCTGTTTTCTGGGTGAGACGTCGCCCGGGTTAACAAGGTCAGTTGTTCCTGGCAGCAGAGGGCGAAGGACAGAGCTGCATGGAGGAATCTGATCAGACCTAAATGAGTAATTGTCGCCCCCGACAGACTGCTATGATGATGATGATGATGAAGTCCATCTGTGAGATAAAAAGAGTTAAGGTTAATAATTAAGTTAATTGTGTGAGGCAAATAAATAAAAAAAACCACTTACCTTTGCCAGCATACTTCCTGGTGGTGTCTCGGGCAAAAGATTCCTCGTGGGCTCGAGCGCCTTATAAAGGGTGCCAAGAGGGAACAGTATGCAGTAGATGAGTAGAGGGGGAAGTTGGTGGTGGATTTAAATGTAAATAATGGTTTATACTATTTATTGTACTATTTATGGGTGTTTATTATGTGGGATTTTGTAAATATTATGTAAATATTATTTACATGTTTAATGAATATTTTAAGGTATTGTTGAGTATATGTAAAATGTGTATATTTATTGCCTTACCTGTGGACATTGGTATGTTCTAACCAGGCTAATTATCTCACTATCAGCAGGTGATTTTCATTTGGTTGTTGATGGGTGTCAGATGTTTTAGAGTGAAGTTGTTTGCCTACATAGTGTCTGAAATAAATGGAAAAATGCTTGTTGCAAATTCTTGAAGTCTAGCTCTTCTGTGACACGCGCCTTGACTGCTTGAGCCGTATGACAAGACCAAAAATTAAAAAAAATTGTGTTGTTTTACAGCTCCTCATGAAAGCCGCCTGTCTGAAGCTGTTGGTTTTCTGGTTTTCAGCCTGCTCATTAATATTAATGAGCCCCTAATCTGATTGGGTAAAGTTTTTGTGAGCGGATCAATCACAAGGGTGCATTTGTTTTCCTATAGTTGCGTTCTGCTCCACAGTGTCATCATCATCATAGCAGTACTTCAGCAGTATTCCCTACTCAGGGAATATCAATTAAGAGAACTTGCCTCAACAAAATTTCTATCTACATTATATCTATCTGAAACGCCCTGCAATGTCAACTCCCTTCTCTGTGTGTTACCATGGTAACGATGGATAGGTTTTGCTGCTGCTGTGGATATATTATAGTATTAAATAAAATATTAAAACAAATACATTTTTATCAATATAAATGAACTAGTGCATGCCTGTGTATGCCCATAGAAAGCAAGTGTAAGCAAGCATTTCTGCATGCCCGTAGAAAGTTACTGTTACCATGGCAACAGTAACCATGGCGAAACCTGCCTTTCATCTTTGACGTCACCACTCATTCAGTGATGACTGCCTTTGATCTGTGATGGCTGCCATTGATCTTTGAAGATGTCATAGTGAGTCCTATGATCGTGAGTGATGCCTGCCTGTGATCTTTGATGATGTCATAGCAAGTCCTATAATCTTTTAGCGAGTCCTATGATCTTTGATGATGTCATAGTGAGTCCTATGATTGTTCGTGAAGGCTGCCTTAGATCTTTTGGTGTCTATATGACATCATATAGACATCATGTTGACATCATAGGCACATTATAGGCAATCCTATAATCTTTTAGCGAGTCCTTTGGTCATGACAAACACACAGAGATTTCTTGAATTATATGTAATAATATAATAATAATGTAATATAATAAGAGTGATGATATGACTGTTAACCAGGACACAGTCCAAGGACGGATAACAGACCGGCCTGGGTGGCCAACATCTTGGCCGTGAGAGGCCAAAATGTGTAGAGTGATGATATAGAGTGAAGTGATGATATAGAGTGAAGTGATGATATAAAGTATGAGGCGACGAAGAAGAGTGATGTCTGAAGATAGAGTTGAGGTTTGATTGGGCACAGCAATGATGATAGAAGGACTACAGCTCCTGACCAGATAGAGTGATGATATGGAATGAAATACGTGGCGGTAATGCACCTGTAGGCTGGTTGCCAACTGCCAATCAAATCTAAAGAAGAAGAAGACTGTTAACCAAGTTTATAGTTTGTGTCACTCATATTTGAGGGGCAATGAATTACACAACATAACAAAAATATTTTTTTGTAAGTTGTCTGTGTTTTTTCAACTGATTTAAGACAATTTTGCTCCGCTGAATCCGAAAATGACATCCGTTTCTCTCGATCAGGTCAGGTTTTTATGCTAAGTTGTAAGCAGTTCCACAGCAGTTGTACAGTTGTACTGTAAATTGAACAGTAGACATTGATAAAGGTAAGTACATGTAAATTGAATGTTATGTCATCATTGTTCAAAATTCACAGAATTCCAAGAAATAAAAAAGAATTTTGCATCATATAAAGCAAGAATACCCATCCATGTAAACAAAAATGTAAAAAACATGTGGCCATAGTTCAAAAAGTTGACCTGATTGAGCAAAACCAATGTGATTTTTGGATTCAGCACATCAGAAATTGTCCAAAATCAGCTAAAAAAAACTTAGACAATAAATTTGGTGTTGACCAGTGTTATGGGTAATTTTTTGTCAACTCCCCGTGAAGTGATGAACAATTAATTGTTCACTTCTTTCCTACTCAGTTCTCAGTTCCCTTTAAACTGAACACGTTTTGCTCCCTACAGTACCCTATGCAGTCTGCTTCATAGGGCACGACTAAGCGAACACACCTTATCTTCAAGAACTGGTCAGGTGTTGTTGGGTTTGTGATGTCCCAGGAAGTGCAGTCTACTTGTTTTTTGAGGGATTAATTAAATAACGGTAGCATGCATTTTTTTGTGAACGTTTTAATATTTTGACAGTATACATATAACCCATGACCATAATTTATAAAGTTAAAATACAAACACAGTTTTGCACAATATGGGACCTTTAAAGCAGAGAGGAAATGCTTTTGCTATCTTGGTTGTGCATAATAAATTGCATAAAGTTGTAGTGAATTATATGCGTTACAATGAACATAAAGATAACACAGCCTAGTTTGGTCAAAAAATTAACAACTGTTGATTGTGTCACTTCAAATTGTCAGTCGATGTGCTTACATCATTGGAACCATAACCGTGCAGAAAAGTTCCAAACAAAATTGATAGTAACTTTGAATATTAATAATTACCCATGCCGACAGGGTCGAGGCATAGGTAGAGTAGTCACCTTTGTATGTTCGTTTGTCTGTCTAGACTGGAACTTGAGAAAGAATAAAGCTAGGGTCACCAAACTTGGTATATGAGTAAACCTCAGACTTAGCATGTGCTGCTATACTTTTAAGGTCACGAGGTCAACTATCAAGATCACAGGGTCATCCATGCTCTAACTCAGCAGGGAATGTAGCTTCAGCCACCAAACTTGGCACATAGGTTGACCATGGGAATAGCACCTATGGCTATGCTTTTGGGGTCAAAAGGTCAAACATCAAGGTCACAGGTTCATAAAAGGGCAAAATCCATTTTGGCCCACAGTGACTTCAGTTAAGAAGAAAAAAAAAACAAGTACGTGTGATGGGGAACTAGGGCTGCAAAAGGGGTGGGTCTGCATCTCTGAGTGCAGTTCTAGTTATTGATTTCATATTTTCCATTTTCCTTTTTATTGTAGCTGTTGGCCTTACCACTTGCCCAGAACCAATGATCCCAGCCAATGGCATTAAAACAGGAGACAGATATATGGTCAATGAAGTGGTGGCATTCAACTGTGAACCTGGGTACACATTACAGGTAATAGACACCCCCCCCACACACACACACACAGACACACTCACACACACGTGCACACACACACACTCACATTATCACGGATCATTAAACAAACACGTTCATATATTCACATATTTTATATATAATAAACTACTGTTTTTTTCCTCGATATCAATGTTCATTGTAGCATTTGTTGTTCATCTAAAGTATAGGGGATATTAGTTTTATGTTTCTAATATGAAAATGAGACACTGTCATTTTGAATAAGCACTCCTTCCCAAATGAGTTAAAATAATTTTATTGTGTTAGCAGTAGAAAGTATTTTAATTGTTTGAATATCTCTTTTTATTTCTCAGTAAATTAGAAAATTACTTTTTACAGCCTTTTTTAGGAATAATGTAAGCTGTTGTATAAAATAAATTCCAAATGGTACATGAAGAAACCTCCAAACCTTCCAACTAGAGACTACAATTAACTGGAATGTTCAGTTCCACTGAAGTTAAGACTTTCATTTTTTATAGCCACCCTTTTTTATAGGTAAACTAAAATATAAATTAATATATATGATCAGAAATGCCTCTTTGCCTTTTATTGAAAGAAGTACATGTTGACATTTTTTAAAGAAATAAATTACATTAGTAGTGAAAATGTACTTCCTAGCATTCTTTGACATCACTTTTTTCCTTTTAATTGAATTTATCCCACTGCACTTTCACTTTTAGGGCCACTCACATATTTCCTGCATGCCGGGGACAGTACGTCGATGGAACTACCCGCCACCTCTTTGCATAGGTAAAACACACACACACACAAATGCAAACAGGCTGTTGGGGCCAGGGGGAAGAGAATGTGTCTTGCTGATGTGGAGTTCACATTTTATAGCAAAATATAAAAATGTAAATACTGGAGCAGATGGGCACCGTCAGGAAGTCTGATCTTTTTTTCAAATTTTTTAAAAAGCTACTGTTTGATGACTTTTTTTCCCCCCAGATGCATCTAGAAACTTAATTTGTGACACAGTAACATGCCTCATCAAAAGTTAATTGAATATTAATTTTACAGTATAAAGTATAGACATATTGCCGTCATAGTATTTTTATGAGCTTAAAAAGAGATTTGTGGACGCATCAGTATTCTTGACTGATTCAAGTTCAGTGACCTGTAAGATCAATATGTCTGCTAGTTGCAAACACAACTGCTGCCGAAAGCCAATGCTTCCTGGCGTCTGCAATAGAGTTATGTAACCTTGATTCCATTGATGTTTAGGCCTGAATAATTCAGACCTTGGTGAAAGATCCTGGAAGCCAGTTTCAGTTAAACTCAATCTTGACAGAGCATGACTGCCATGTCCCCTTTTCATTGTTTGTTAAATCCAGCGTTTCCTATTTCTGTTGGAAACATTTGCATTGACCCATTTGTGCCTGAATTTGTCAATAAAGATAGGTGCCATGACAGGGGGCAACATTGTCACCAGTAGTACAATTGAATTTTGAGGAAAATAATGTTTGATCTATTTGCAGTGACCTAATATTCAAACTGAGTGTTAACACAATGATCTATTTTATATACACTATATACCGTATATAATTTTTAAAAAAACGTTTGAGCAGTGTCTCCCCTGTCCCTGTTTGCAGCTCGCTGTGGTGGGGTGCTGACTGAGATGAGTGGTGTCATCCTTAGTCCAGGTTTCCCTGGCAACTACCCTGGCAACCTGGACTGCACCTGGCAAATCACCCTGCCAACTGGATATGGTAAGTAGTATGGATTGAAGAGCATTCCTAAAAGGAGGCTGTCACTTTTTGCACATCCGGTGGCATCATTTCTTCTTTTCTACAGAATCAGCAGCAGATTTACCAGAAAATATAGTAACTGCTTTCATTCAAAAGGTTTGCATAGTTGGCTATGTGACTATGATGATGCTGTGTGGCTAACACAATGTGGTTGGAAACCATGAAGCTAGAACAAAGTTACTCGAACAATATAGCCAAAAAAAAATGTTAGGACGTCACACTGAGGGTAGAAGGCGGCATGCATAAATGGCAAAGAAAAGGATTGCAAACAAGAAACAGCCGAGAACAATAAAGAGGAGGAGTGGACAAAAACAAGAAAAAAAGCTACATATAACCGGAAGTAAACAAAGGGCACTATCAAAATAAAAGACAACTCAGAAACATTGACAAGGTGAGGAAAAAACAATACATGAACCTTACCAAAATAACAGAGAGAAAATGACAAGGTGTCATGTTTGCCCCTTTCAGGGCATAAATGAGGCGCCAGATGCCAACAGAGAGTTTGTTTGTTTATTATAGAGGATACAAAATAATGAGCCACTTGGGGCAAAACATAAGCACTAAACATAGGCACAAATAAAAAGTACTAACACAAATACAAGAAGGTAGCAAGGGTGGAACCTGATGCTATGGAATAAACACTTACAGATATAAAGTAGTGAGGAAGGAAACTGGAGCTGGGCATAGGGACTCCAGTCTACGTGGGTGTAGGTCGCAGAGAGGAGTGAGCCTCAGCTGCTCCCTTAAATACTGAGGGCAAAAGGAAATGAAACAAACAGGAGAGGAGGAAATGTAATTGCAAATCAAGATCAGCTGTGACAGTGCCGGCTAGACTTTGACAGCCGGAAGTTCAGCCGCGGCGCTGTCACAGTAAAAGCCCTGAGAAAACCCAATGATAACTGAGCAGAAATAATGGAGAAAAAGGGAGAATACCGAGTGGCCCGGGCGCGGATAACTCAGCACTCGGATCACCACAATACCCCCCGTTCAAAGGACACATTCCAGGCGTCCAAAGTAACATCCAAAAAGCCCCCCCACCACCACCCCCAAACCAGAAGGCTAACAAGACCGACCTCAGGTGGGCGGAGGGGGAAACAGGCTAGGAGGGAGACAAACCAGAAAGAAAACAGGCACGAAATGACATACAGAGAGAGAAAAAAAAAAAAACTACAAGGATCGGATAATAATAAGGGTCAAACACAAAATAGCGCAGCTCATACATGCATACAACATGAATAACATCACAGGAAGTCCAAAACCAGATAAATAAGTAGAAACAAAAATATAGGTGCACTTCAGCTCAGAGAAAAGTCCAAAACCAGATAAACAAGTGAAAACAAAAGTACATGTACACTTCAACTTAGAAAATGCTCAAGTACAGCAGAATAGGCAAACAAAAAATATATCAGTACACTGCTACTCGATCTCAGGGCAAGGGAAAAAACAAAACAAAAACTCTTTAGCAATATAGGAGAGAGGAAAAAAAAAACAACCAAAACACAAGTATGGGGATACCGGCAATGTAGAGAGAGAGAGAGAGAGCGAAAAAAAAGGCAGTTCAGTTGGCCTACCGGCATCCAGACTCTACATTAGGAAAGAAAAAAGCAGTTTGGGTGGCCTGCCCAAGTCCCAGAACTGGGGAAACAGTACCTCAGGCGGCCGGCCCAGGTCGCCGAACCAGCGAAGCAGTCCTTCAGGCGGCCGACCCAGGACACAGAACCGGCGGAACAGTCCTTCAGGTGGCTGGCCTGCATCCTTAGACCACCAGGACCGGAGGGGGGAGCTCGGAGGCAGCTTTCCTACCAAGAGGCACAACGAGGGGAAGCCGAACCAAATGAAAGGGACCTCAGCGGCGTTCGGTGGTGGAGAATATGGGGGAAAGGGGGGAAATGGGGAACCAGTCCAGTGTCAGACGGAAGTGGATCTGCAGCTCCCTCACCGACCTCGAACCGGGTCAGCGCAGCACCTGGGATGACCTCCAAACACAAACCCGGAGCCTCAATGAAAATGACCGGAGCTGACTCATCTCCGGTGACCCTGGGAGAAGGCTCGGACAGAGAGGGAGAACAGGGGTCAGGATCACCGGCAGTGGCAGAGCCCGGCGAGACGAGCGTGGATGCAGCAACCGGCTGCACCTGGTTCTTCTCCCCAAGAGACAGGCAAGAATGCTCCAAGACAGAAAGTAAGAAGACAAAATAGAGCACTTGCCTGATCTCGAGCTCTACCGCCATCCAGGACTCCGACGATCCAAGCTCGACGATCTGGAGGTCCATTTCTGGTTCCCACTCAACTGCGGTAGCCTCCGCAGCCGGCATGATGGTCTCCACAGTTCGAGAACCCCCTGGCGCTGAAACCCATGCCAGTGGCCCACTCGGCGTGGTGGCAGGGGATCCATAGCCTGCTGGAGCTGACTGCTGCTCCACGGAGATCCGGGGACACTTTATCATCGGCGCAGGCTTCAAATGACAGTCAGCCTTCCTCCTCTGCCCATGACGCAGCTGCGGGACTGGAACCAGGCTCTCCAGGACCGCAGGCTCCTCCTCCATCCGACGGTCTATTCCTGGCACCGGGGAACGCTCGGAGAGAAGGGGAGGAAACAAAGAGGTAGCAGGTTCAATTTCAATGGCTGCAGCAGGTGCTGTCTTCACCTTTCGTCGTGGCGCGGGGAAAACAGCTGGCTGGGAGGCAGAGTTCTTCCGGTGATCCAGGACAGGATCCGGACAGGAACCTCGCGGAAGAACATCCCGATCAGGAGGCTTCCCCCTCATCGGAATGACCATGTCCTGGGGAGGAGATGGAGGCTTCTTGGCCAGATTCTCCATCGGTTCCCAGTTCTTCTGATGTAGAACCGTCAGCGCCGCCAACCTCTCCCTGCCATCTGGATACGAGGTCAGGTGATAGCACTTTAACACCTTTTGCGTGAGGTCCAGGTACCAGTGTACGGTGTCTGAGGGGGTGAACAGACCGGCATTGGACAGGAGGTCATCAACCTCCATCAGATACTCCATGCAATACCCGAGCTCAGATGACGTCATTTCTCCAAATAACACTGGCACCTGGAAAAGGGAAAAAATTCAAGCCCAAAAACAAACTTGTGGCTGACACCTCGCTTGGCTGCAACCTACTGTCATGTTTGCCCCTTTCAGGGCATAAATGAGGCACCAGATGCCAACAGTTTGTTTGTTTATTATAGAGGATACAAAATAATGAGCCACTTTGGGCAAAACACAAGCACTAGACTTAGGCACAAATAAAAAGTACTAACACAAATACAAGAAGGTAGCGAGGGTGGAACCTGACACTATGGAATAAACACTAATGGATATAAAGTAGTGAGGAAGGAAACTGGAGCCGAGCGTAGGGACTCCAGTCTACGTGGGTGTAGGTCGCAGAGAGGAGTGAGCCTCAGCTGCTCCCTTAAATACTGAGGGCAAAAGGAAATGAAACAAACAGGAGAGGAGAAAACGTAATTGCAAATCAAGATCAGCTGTGACAGTGCCGGCTAGACTTTGACAGCCGGAAGTTCGACCATGGCGCTGTCACAGTAAAAGCTCTGAGAAAACCCAATGATAACTGAGCAGAAATAATGGAGAAAAAGGGAAAATACCAAGTGGCCCGGGCGCGGATAACTCAGTGCTCGGATCACCACACAAGGATTCCAACAATAATGAAAAAAGTCCAAAAACAACCAAAGGCGAGTGCCCATGTCCCAATCATGATAACAACTCTAGAAAGCATAATTGTTTTTTACAGCTGTTGCAAGTTAATGTGTAAATTTACATATAGATGAAGGTGATTTTTATAATAAATATAAGCGCTTGTTGGATGAAAATGCTGTTTTTATCAAACCCTGTATTTTCTAACTTTTATTCCTTAAAGACTCCCTTTACTTATTATAACTTTTTATCTTCAAATGAGCAAGATGTGTATTATTGTATTAAAATGTTATCACTGAATGTTTCCAGTATATGTGGTGACCTCAGGGACATCTAAATTATTTATTCATCTTTTTAACTGCTTAATCCATTTTGGGTCACAGGGGGGCTGGGGTTGATTCCAGCTTCTTGGGGTAGCAGGCGGGGTACATTCTAGCAGGGGTCTCCAACCTGGGGCTCCTGGAACGTTCAGGTTTCTCTGGGAGATTTTCTAATTTCACTTCTTAATTTGACCAAAGATTTGCAAATAATTTGCAATTGTTGTGCATGTGTTCTGTAGGCATCCTTGCATCCATGCACAACAACAGCAAATTATTTGCAAATCTTTAGACCAATTAAGAAGTGAAATTAGAAAATTTCCCACAGAAACCTGAACATTCCAGGAGCCCCAGGTTGTCTAAATTATCTCCATCACTATTTTTTTCCAGACAGACACAATGTCTTCTGCTCTATGTGATAATCAAGTTGCATTAGGTAAATAATTAAGTTAAATTAGGTAAATTTAATGTTGTTATTAGTATTGCTATATCAATTTTATAATTCTCATTTTGCTCTAATTATTCCAATATCTGTTATTTGTTTATGGACAAGTGTTTTACAGATGCCAAACACCATATCATGTATAACCAACGCTAATTTGAAATGCACTTCCCCATTAGTGCTTATTTTGTCTGCTTTATTTTGATGCATTCAGTGTGAAATGTACTTTTTATCGGTTTCTTTTTTATTCATGGGCATTTCATCCATCAAGCAAATTAAGCAAATGCTGAGGGCTCCCAGCAGCTGAAGGGGCCCCAAAGCTATAAGGTGTATCTCAACATCATAGCTTTAGTCATTGACTTAGCAATATTTTTAAACTTAGACTATCATTCACATTTCGCTAGGGGGCAACATCCAAATCATACAAAGTACACAGATGATGGTCACAATGATAAAAGTTACAAATATCCCAACAGAAACAACTTTGACATATGCATGGCATTAACACACAATAAACTGACTGAGACTGAGTCTAAGAAGAACATGCTTTTTTTTTTTTAGCATTGACCATTTCTCATCAGCCCTTGCAGCTGCGTTCACCCAGAAGGCTACAATATTTTTTGCGAGAACTAAAAGCAGCTGTCTTCATTTGTATCAGCTGAGCTCCTTATTTGTTTAGTGAAGCACTTAAAATCTTAGTGTAAAATAGAAACCAAACTGAACTGCAGTGATAATGAAGCTCTGTCAGGGTAATAAATTGATATATACACAGAGTTTGAACTACTTCTGGTATAACAAGGTCACTTCCTCTTTGTGTTGTATGCTGTGTTTCTTTCAAGTTCTTGACATATCATAGAAAAAGAAGTTCATGTTTAAAAAAAAAGAGAAAAATAACAGGAGAAATTAAGTTGTGGGTTCTGTGGATAATTTATAGGCTGATAAATGGATAAAGCATGAAAGTAAGAGGAAGTTTGACAGCTTTTATAAATAATGCTCTGTTTTTTTAAATGGTGTTGTTTAGGTTTATTTAGTTTGAAAATGTAGTACTTAAGCTGCCTAATTTATTTTTTTTTCTTTTGTGCGTGTATTTTATAGTGTATTTAGTCATTTTATATCTGGTATACATTCATTTTGTATTATGCAAGATGTACTGGATGTGGTGTGTGCTGTCTACAAATCTAGCAAACAAACAGGGGGTGCCAAGGTTGGGGACGGGTAGAGGGTGTCGGAGGGTGTTGTTGGAGAGGGCTTACAAACAAAATCTTGCATAGGGCCCTGCTTTTACTGTCCTTTAAATTCTATTTTAATCTTGCTTTATATATTTTTCATTTTTGGCACAGTTGATAGTGATTCACTATATTTAATGCAACATATTTTGTGTAGGCACGATTACATTTTATTTCGATTGTTGGGCGGTATGGCGTACATTTCGGGTCAGTTCCTTTTGTTATGCTTTGGGGTGGTGAAATAATAAAAAGTTTGATTTTGCTTGAATATCTATGTCTTATGATCTTATGTCGTGTTTGCATTCTAGGAGCCCATATTCAGTTCCAGAATTTCTCTTCAGAAGATAACCATGACTTTCTCGAGGTCAGGGGTGGACCCCAGCACAGCTCATCCCTTATTGGACAGTTTACTGGCTCACAGATCCCACCTGCTCTACTGAGCACCACCCACCTGACCATCATCCACTTCTATAGTGACCACTCAGAAAACAGACCGGGGTTCAAACTGACCTATCAGGGTGAGTTTACATTTTGTTTTATCTAAGGGCGCAAGTCTTGATGTATTACCCCAGGTATTTACAGTTTTAAAAAATAGCCCCCTTGTGTTCAACTTGAACCCTTTAATGCTCAGAATACACGAACATCATCAAACTTTTGTTCAAATAATAAAGCCTCTTAACTCCAAGAAATAAGGGAAAAGATGAAAAAAACAGTACTGCAATGAAACTGTGAGCTTTGATCCATTTATACTAAGGAAAAAACTTATGGATCCCCACTCAGCGTTCAAAGAGGGAGTAAACCTAAGCCCTAAGCACTTCATTTCAAATACACGAGACACTGTTGAGCTGAGAGCGTCAACCTATATGCCAATAAACCAGAAAAACACTTAGGTACATACACATACACAACTCACATTCCTGTGTACATATTGTTTTTCTTTGTTTTTCCCAGCTTACTATCATAAGTCCCCAAACACTGCTGCCCTTCATTGTCTGACTGATTTCTTTTGTGTGATGCGAACAAGTACATTCAGGTGTTTCATGATGCTACCTCCTGCTCAGCAGCTTAGGTTCTTCGGTCAAAGACCAAGAGTTCAGTAGTTTATATGGTTGTGTGCACATCCATAAAACCTGAATCTAAGTGCTTGATGCCAAAACTCTTTGAGAAAAAGTTCCCACATGCTGATATTTTGACTGAAATGTCACTCGAAAAGCTTAAGGGAACTCTGATTCCAGTTGTTGTTGTTGTTGTTGGGGGGGGAGTTCACATTACAGTGTCCTTAACGACATTTTTTGTGTAGATAGTTTCAAAAAGTTTTTCCTGAAATCATTTGGAGCCACTTTCTTGGCTATAGCTGCACAGCTGCAAGTATTCTCAGTACCAGAACCTAAACTCTTAGCAGACTTTAATAATTATCTGGCTTTCCTTTCCTAGCTTTATGTATTTACTATATATTGGGGTTTTTTTTAATTTATTTTCTTGATGTTTGCTTTCATATTGTTGCTTGTCCTATTTTCACATTGTCAGAGTAGCTTTGTTTATAGCTGGATATAAGCACAAGTATTACTACCTGCTAACCTGACGTACCTCTGACGGTGCCATTGCTCCAGGGTCATTAGCCAGGAGCCACCCTTCACTGATGTTTTTCTTTAACCCCAGACAAAATCTCAAGGTGGTGGAGGAGCAGCTGGGACGTCGCCACACTGCTTCCTGCAGCTAGCTCAAGGATCCTTTTTCTCCCCACAATCTATCCTTTCTTCTGAGACAGATCCAAAATCTTCCTTGCTCTGCCTCCTCTGCCAGATCTTTGAGGGCCTTCCTCATCTTTAACCCTGTAATCCCAAGAGTTTTCAGAAATCTCTGGCTGGATGCTCCTGCATAGCCTCTGCAACCAATTTCCACTGGATAAGTGAAAGCCCTCCAACCCACTTGTAAACACACCACTGCCAGGTCTGAATACCTCTCCTCCTTCCTCTCAAACACACCCTCCAAGTGCTTCTCCCATGGGACAGTCAGCTCTGCTATTATAACCATTTTGGCTGGAGTGGACCAGAGCACAATATCAGGCCATAGGGAGGTTGTGATGATCTCCTGAGGGAACGTCAGCTGGCAGCTGAGGTCAGCTTTTATGTTTCGGCGTCACATGATAAAATGGATCGATCCATGATACTTCTACTTTGCACTGTGCTTCCTTGCCTGATAAACCGAATTAGGTGTTGTAATGTTTCAGGGTTTGCCCTGTTTACTTACAGCATATCTGATCCCGGATATCTGCAAGTTTCCACAGGACTTGGTCATGATGGCATCTATACCAACCTTGTGCCAATACTACCTTGCAGCCGGACAGAATAGCTGTAGGCTTGGGTTCTGGTGATAACATAGTCAGCAGAAAACAAGGCCATTACATACTCCAAAAGAACAGAGAAATTTGTTCTTTTTTTGAGGTAGCAAGAACAAGAACAAAGTTCTTTCTGGCCAGGACATTTCATACTTCACAAGAAACTCAAGTGCAGATCTCCTGTAAAATTCAAATTTCTGACCAACCACACAACAGTTCTCGGACACCACACAAGAGAAAAGCTCTGCCATGATGATGTGTCAAGAACAAGCAGCAAGAATTCCCAAGCCAGGGCTGCAAGAACAAAATGACGTCATTTTGTTATTGCAGCTCTGGGAGAGAGAACTAATTTCTCTGTTCTTGCAGAGTATGTAAAGGCCTTCAGCATGAAGCATGCGCCACATATCCTTCCCCTTGATGCTCCTGTTAACCACAGCCTTCCAGGTAGTGTGCCTCCCTTGGCTCCTCTGGCCCACAGCTCGGATCCAGAAACACTCCTCTTCTAGTTTCTTTATTTCAGAAATGACCAAGTCTTTTCTTTCCTTCTTACTGGCTTTGGACCACACCCTTGCTACTCTTCCCATCCAAGTCCAGACCTCCCTGCCTGCATCCATCTAACAGTCTCAGAGTGTTTCAGCCAATTGATGGCCTGATCTACTGTCTGTGTCACACTCCACCTTCATCTTCTTTGTACCTGTTTGTACAGTTGGATCAGATGAGTCTTTCAGCTTGAACACCAGCCTCACCTTCTCCTGTCTCCAAGTTAATGAATTTCAGAGGGAGTGTCAAGGTGTTCCTGCCAAACAGTCATGTACTAGAAAGACATCAGGGAAGGCCCAGTCATTTTGGGATGTAAGTGTTTGCCTCTGTGTCCATTTTCAGAGCTGTTGTTGATGTGATTTCACACAGCTTCAGGTGCACAAGAGATGTTTGAAAAAGACAAACCAGTAGCACCAAACCTTGGATTTCCCTGGAAGAAAACTTTTGTTCCATCCATCTGTCAGGTGTAATCTTACAGAGGCATTCATGTGCCTTTCTGACAAGTCGGCTGTATAGAGCCTTCCAAGGCTCCGCACCAGTTGGTCCACCAAGAGGGGAATTCTCTTGCCATCAACTATAAAAAAGATTTTGTCATTCCTGACTCACTTCTGGATTGAGAGGCTGTGGAACTTGGCTGGGTATATTTTCATTCTGGCCCATGTTAGTAGTTCTTCAAATCTTTTCAGGGGTCTGGAAGTGCTGAAGTCAAATAGTGACATCATCCGTGTATCTTTGTGTGGCCAGGAACCACAAACCCGAATGGAATTTTACTTCTGGGACCATCTGTCTACCCCCACATACAGTGCATCTGGAAAGTATTCACAGCACTTCACTTTTTCCACATTTTGTGATAAGATAAGATAAGATAAGATAAGCCTTTATTAGTCCCATAATGGGGAAATTCCAGAATTGCAACAGCACAGGGATAGCAACACTTAGAGCAATAATTTAGAAGATAAGAAAATAAGAGCAGTGAATATACAGTACATACGTACACATAAATATATAAATGTATATACACACAGTGCGGAGCATTGTAGCTAAATGGTAAAAATGGTAAATGGCATTCACTTATATAGCGCTTTTTTATTCTCATCTCTTGATGACCAAAGCGCTTTACAGATCCTGCTATCCACCCATTCACACACACATTCACACACTGATGGAATAAACAGCATAACCGTATATTTAGTTACCCTACATGGTATGAATATGTACCCATACATATTGTCACCCTCCATAGCGACTGATATTGTCCTAGTTGTATACTGGAGGGGACCATTTGTGTAAGTCTGTTGTGTCTTTTGCATTCAATACTATTAGGTCGTCACGTTTTTTTGCTATCTCTGTGAGCAGCCCTGCTTAGGTTATACAGTCTAACAGCCGTAGGTAGGAAGGACCTGCGAAACCTCTCGGTCGCGCACCTAGGATGATGTAGTCTACTGCTAAATGAGCTCCTCAGTCTGTTCAGTATGTCCTGCATGGGGTGGGACTTGGACTCCAGCAGAGATGACAGTTTAGCCACCATCCTTCTCTCCCCTATCTCCTCCACTGGATCAAGGCGTTTCCCCAGGACAGAGCTAGCTTTCTTGATTAGTTTGTTCAGTCTCTTCCTATCGGCTGCTGTAATGCCGTTGCCCCAGCAGACCACTCCAAAAGTGATGGCTGATGCCACCACCGTGTCATAGAACGTCTTCAAGAGCACCCCTTGTACACCAAAAGACCTGAGCCTCCTCAGTAGGAACAGCCTGTGCTGTCCCTTCTTGTAGAGTGCATCAGTATTGTGTGACCAGTTTAGTTTATTGTTCAGATGAACACCCAGGTACTTGTAGGATGTCACCATCTCAATGTCTGTTCCCTGGATGTTTACTGGTACTGTGAGGGGTTGTCCTTGCCTGCAGAAATCTACCACCAGCTCCTTAGTTTTCCTCGCGTTGATCTGGAGGCAATTCCAATGGCACCAGTCCACGAAGTCCTGGAAAAGTCCTCTGTACTCAGCTTCATCTCCGTTGGAGATGAGGCCGATGATCGCAGAGTCGTCAGAGAACTTCTGTAGATGGCAGTGTGTTGTGTTGTGTGAGAAGTCCACAGTATAAAGGGTGAACAGGAAGGGAGCCAAAACCGTTCCCTGGGGGGCCCCCGTGCTACCGATGATCGTGTCGGACACACAATCTCGGATTCTCACAAACTGTGGCCGGTTAGTGAGTTAGTCCAGGATCCATGATGACAGGTGTTGGTCCACCCCTGCGCACAGCAGCTTGTCCTTCAGGATCATCGGTTGGATGGTGTTGAAAGCACTGGAGAAGTCAAAGAACATGATCCTCACTGCATTCCCGGGCTTCTCCAGGTGGGACAGGGAACGGTGAAGGAGGAAGATCACTGCATCCTCCACCCCAATGCCATGCTGGTAGGCGAACTGGAGTGGATCCATCGCTGGTCCCACCAGGGGGCGGAGGTGAGCAAGGAGCAGTCTCTCCAGGGTCTTCATCATGTGAGACGTCAGGGCCACTGGTCTGTAGCTGTTCAGGTCTTTGGGGTGGGAAGTCTTTGGTACAGGTACCACACAAGATGTTTTCCACAACTGTGGTACCCTCCCCAGCTTCAGGCTCAGGTTGTGCTCAGGGTATGTTATAGCCTTATTCCAAAATGGATTAAATTAATTTTTTTCCTCAAAATTCTACACACAATACCCCATAATGATAACATGAAAAAAGTTTGAGATTTTTGTGAATTTATTAAAAATAAAAAACTAAGAAATCCATGTACGTAAGTATTCACAGCCTTTGCTTAATACTTTGTTGATGCACCTTTGGCAGCCATTACAGCCTCAACTCTTTTTGAATATGATGCCACAAGCTTGGCACACCTATCTTTGGGTAGTTTTGCCCATTCCTCTTTGCAGCACCTCTCAAGCTCCAACAGGTTGGATGGGAAGCGTCAGTGCATGACCATTTTTAGATCTCTCCAGAGATGTTCAATTGGATTCATGTCTGAGGTCTGGCTGGGCCACTCAAGGACATTCACAGAGTTGTCCTGAAGTCACTCTTTTGATATCTTGGCTGTGTGCTTAGGGTCGTCGTCCTGCTGAAAGATGAACCATTGCCCCAGTCTGAGGTCAAGACCGCTCTGGAGCAGGTTTTCACCCAGCATGTCTCTGTACATTGCTGCATTCATCTTTCCCTCTATCCTGACTATTCTCCCAGTTCCTGCCGCTGAAAAACATCCCCACAGCATGATGCTGCCACCAACATACTTCACTGTAGGGATGGTATTGGCGTGGTGATGAGCGGTGCCTGGTTTCCTCCAAACATGACGCTTGGCATTCATGCCAAAGAGTTTAATCTTTGTCTCATCAGACCAGAGAATTTTGTTTCTCATGGTCTGAGAGTCCTTCAGGTGCCTTTTGGCAAACTCCAGGTGAGCTGTCATGTGCCTTTTACTAAGGAGTGGCTTCCGTCTGGCCACTCTACCATACAGGCCTGATTGGTGGATTGCTGCAGAGATGGTTGTCCTTCTGGAAGGTTTTCCTCTCTTCACAGAGGAATGATGGGACTCTGACAGAGTGACCATCAGGTTCTTGGTCACCTCCCTGACTAAGGCCCTTCTCCCCCGATAGCTCAGTTTAGATGAGCGGCTAGCTCTAGGAAGAGTCCTGGTGGTTTCAAACTTCTTCCATTTATGGATGATGGAGGCCACTGTGCTCATTGAGACCTTCAAAGCAGCAGAACATTTTATGTACACTTCCCCAGATTTGTGCCTCCAGACAATCCTGTCTCAGAGGTCTACAGACAGTTCCTTAGACTTCATGCTTGGTTTGTGATCTGACATGCACTGTCAACTGTGGGACCTTATATAGACAGGTGCGTGCCTTGCCAAATCATGTCCAATCAACTGAATTTACCACAGGTAGACTCTAATTAAGCTGTAGAAACATCTCAAGGATTATCAGTGGAAACAGGATGCACCTGAGGTCAATTTTGAGCTTCATGGCAAAGGTTGTGAATACTTATGTACATGTGATTTCTTAGTTTTTTATTTTTAATAAATTTGCAAAAATCTAAAAAAAACCCCAACTTTTTTCACATTGTCATTATGGGGTATTGTGTGTAGAATTTTGAGAAAAAAAATGAATTTAATCCACTTTGGAATAAGGCTGTAACATAACAAAATGTGGAAAAAGTGAAGTGCTGTGAATACTCTCTGGATGCACTGTAAGATGATCTGAAATGCTATTGTAAAAAGGATGGGTGAGATTGAGAAGCCCATTGCTGTCCCCTTCTCCAGCAGTTCAACAATTGGATCAAAAGTTCTGCAGTAAAGGTCGATAATCTCCAACCTGGTGTCATGGTGCATTTTCTTTCAAACTTACATACATTGTGCAAAATTGTATTTTCTTGAGTTTTAGCCTCATAGAATATGACTGGCCAGGTTTCCACCCATGGGACCTGGCCGGACTCAGCCCGAAGGAGTTACATGGGTCTGCCCTCCAGTGGGCTCACCACCTGCAGGAGGGACCATGGGGATCCGGTGCTATGTGGATCAGGTGGCGGTCAAAGGCGGAGACCTTGGAGGTCTGATCCCAAGCTTCCTAAAATGGCTTTTGGGATGTGGAATGTCACCTCTCTGGTGGGGAAGGAGCCTGAGCTGGAGCATGCAGTTGAGAGATACCGGCTAGATATAGTCGGCCTCACCTCAACACACAGCTCCGGTTCCAGAACCAGTCTCCTGGAGAGGGGCTGGAGCTTGGACTACTCTGGAGTTGCCCCAGGCGAGAGGCGACGAGCAGGGGTGGGTATTCTTGTATCCCCCCCCACCTTGCTGGCTCAATATTGGAGTTTTCCCCAGTGGACGAAAAGGTTGTTTCGCTGCACCTTCGGTTTGGGAAACGGGTCCTGACCATCATTTGTGCCTATGCACCAAGTGATGGTTCAGAGTACCCAACCATTTTGGAGTCTCTGACTGGGGTGCTGGAGAGTGCTCCTCTTGGAGACTCCATTGTCCTACTGGGGGACTTCAATGCGCACGTGGGCAAATGACAGTGAAACCTGGAGGGAGTGATTGGGAGGAACGGCCTGCCCGATCTGAACCCGAGTGGTGTTCAGTTTTTGGACTTCTGTGCTAACCACAGTTTGTCCATAACAAACACCATGTTCAAGCATAAGGGTGTCCATATGTGCACCTGGCACCAGGACACCCTCAGTCGCAGGTCAATGATCGATTTTGCTTTTGTGTCCAAGTGTCCAAGACTGTATGTCTTGGACACTTGGAGAAAGCATTCAACCGTGTCCCTTGTGGTCTCTTGTGGGGGGTGCTTCAGGAGTATGGGGTATCAGGCTTGTTGTTATGAGCTATTCGGTCTCTTTATGACCATTGTGAGAGTTTGGTTCGTATTGCCAACACTCGGTCGGACTCATTCCCAGTGTGAGTTGGACTCTGCCAGGGCTGCCCTTTGTCACCAATCCTGTTCATAATTTTTATGGACAGAATTTTTTGGCGCAGCCAGGGAACGGAGGGTGTCATTCTTGGTGACCACAGGATCTCATCTCTGTTGTTTGAAGATGATGTTGTCCTGGTGGCTTCATCCAGCAATGACCTACCGGTCTTATTGGGACGGTTTGCCACTGAGTGTGAAGCGGCTCGGATGAGAATCAGTACCTCCAAGTGCGAGTCCATGGTCCTCAGCCGGAAAAAGGTGGATTGTCCTCTCCGGGTTGGGGCCAGGCTCCTGCCCCAAGTGGAGGAGTTTAAGTATCTTGGGATCTTATTCATGAGTGAGGGGAGATTGAAGTGAGAGATTGACAGACAGATCGGAGCAGCATCTGCAGTAATGCGGACGTTGTATCGGTCTGTTGTGGTGAAGAGGAAGCTAAGCTCTAAGGCAAAGCTGTCGATTTACCAGTCAATCTACATTCCTACCCTCACCTATGGTCATGAGCTTTGGGTAATGACCGAAAGAACGAGATTGCAGAGATACAAGCAGCTGAAATGAGCTTTCTTTGTAAGATTGCTGGACTCACCCTCAGAGATAGGGTGAGGAGCTCAGTCATCCAGGAGAGGCTCAGAGTAGAACCGCTGCTCCTCCACATTGAAAGGAGCCATTTGAGGTGGTATGGGCATCTGATCAGGATGGACCTCCCACTGGAGGTGTTTCGGGCACATCCCACTGGGAGGAGACCCCGGGGCAGACCCAGGACTCGCTGGAGAGACTATGTCTCCCAGCTGGTCTGGGAACACCTTGGTATCCTCTCTTAAGAGCTGGAGCAGGTGGCTGGGGAGAGGGAAGTCTGGGCTTCTCTGCTTGAACTGCTGCCTCCGTGACCCAGATCTCCGGAAAAGCGGTAGAAGATGGGTGGATGGATGAATATGACTATGGATCACATGTATACTGTAAAAATACTGTATGTAAAATGCTCACTTCACAGAGAAATAGAGGAATAAAGACTTAGACACAAGTAAGTTGCACTTCCTGGGTAATATGTCATAGTCCATCAAGCCCCACCTTCATTTCTGAAAGTTATCAAGACAATCAAACACTGACTGCCTCACTGCTTTTGAATGGTGCACCCAGAAAACCTTTACCCAGTCAGAATAGAGACTTATTAAATGAGCCTGATTGAAACCAACTGTTTTGGACAGAGTTTTATGGACAACTTTTATGATGACCTGTAATACTACACAGAAATGTTTTTGGTTTTTAAAGATACATACACTGCTCACAAAAAGTTAGAGGTATTTGGCTTTCGGGTGAAATTTATGGAAAATGTAAAAAGTTCAAGCTATTTTGATATTATATCATGAAAGTAGGATATTTAAATAGAAGCATGCATTGGTGACTTCCTTGTCTCAATTTACTGAAATAAAAGGTGGATCTACCACAACAAAAAATGTAAATGCCTCAATAATTTGTCATGTGCCCTTGGGCATCAATTACAGCTTGACAACAACATCTCATGCTGTTCACAAGTCGACTTATTGTCGGCTGAGGCATGGCATTCCACTCTTCTTGAAGGGCGGTCCTCAGGTCATCGAAGTTGTTGGGTGCAGGGTTACGAGCCTCTACAAGGCAACTCAGCTGATCTCATAGGTTTTCTATGGAATTCAGGTCTGGAGAAAGTGCGGGCCACTCCCATTTGAGATACCCCAGCCTCCAGCAGCCATTCCCTAATGATGTGACCTTGCTGAGCTGCAGCATTGTCATCCATGAAAATGAAATTGGGTCTGTTGTTCATGTAGGAGCACAATGACTGGATTAATGATGTTATTCAGGTAGTATATGCTTGTCACTGTACCATTCACAAGGTGTAGGGCAGTTCCGTATTGACTAGACACACCTGCCCAGACTGTAACACCACCACCACCAAAGGCTCGTCTGGTGACAACAGTGGCTGATGCATAGTGCTCTCCTTGATGTCTCCAACATCGTTGGTGGCCATCATTTCTGCTCAACATGAATCGACTTTCATCAGAGAACAGCACTGAGGCCCACTGGTCCCTTGTCCAGCGTAAATGCTCCCTGGCCCATGCAAGATGATGATGCCTGTGCTTGGTGGTGTGGTCAGGTACTCTTGCAAGTCGTCTAGCACACAGACCATGTTGATGTGAACATTTTCGAATAGTCTGACATGACACTTAGGTGCCTCTCACCTCCCTTAAATGTGCCTGGAGTTGAGTGGCATTCATCACCCGATTCCGCAGAGCACTGTTCACAATGAAGCGGTCATCAGTGTGGGATGTGGCCAAAGGTCGTCCACTTCTCTGCCTTTCTGTGACTCTTCAAGTTTCTCTGTTGCAACCTGCTGATGACACTCTGAGATACTCTAAGCTCAGTGGCCACTTCCCTCGGAGAACATCCTGTTTGAAGTCTCGCAATGGCGAGGTACTGTTGATCAATTGTTAGGTGTCATCTTGGTCTCATGATGTCAAAATGTGAGCAACATGATGAAGAGGACTGTTTAAATACCAATTCTAATTGAACCAGAAAATTTATTGGTCAACTCATGGATCAAACACCTGGTGTGAATTTTTCCATTAAGCACCTTGATGGAGAACAGCAAGTTCAGCAAAAAGTACTGAAACATTGAAGAGTTGGACATGTGCATTCAGAAGGTTAGAGAAGGTCAAATTAAGTTCATCTGTAAAGCTTATAGTGCATTTTAGGTGCAGCCTGAAATTTCACCCGAAAGCTGAATATCCCTAACTTTTTGTGAGTAGTGTATGTCTTTGAAGATATCATGAGTTTAAATAACTTGGGTCAACCATCCAAAACACTGGACAGTGCACAAGATAGGTGAGGAAGAGTACAAGCAGTGTGGAGTGGGTGAAGATTAGTGTCAAGGGTGATTTGTGACACAAGAATAGTAGCAAGAGTGAAACAGAAGGTTTACAAGATGAGAGACATGCTTTGATGTCTGGCTTGGAGATGGTAGCACTGATAAAAAGACAGGAGGTAGAGCTGGAGGTAACATAGTTGAAAATGTTAGGATTCTCATTGGGAGTGACTAGGGGGCACAGGATTAGAAATGAGTATACCAGAGGGACAGCTGAGGTTGTGCAGTTTGAAGACAAAGAGAGGCAAGACTGAGATGGTTTGGACATGTAGAGAAGAGGGATAGTGGATATTTTGGAGAAAGGACGTTGAAGATGGCGCTGCCCGGCAGGAGGAAAGGGGGAACGACCACAGAGAAGATTCATGGATGTTATGGAAGACATGGAGAGGGTTGGTATGACAGAAGATGATGCAAGGGATAGGATGAGATAGAGGCAAATTATCCTGTGTGGCATCCCCTAATAAAACAGCCAGAAGAAAAAGAACAAGAACTCCTTGAGGATGTCAAACTTTAAAATTAATCCCTGGGTAAAGCACAAAATGGGAAGTTTTGGATCCCACTGCAACCATCAGGGCACTCCATGCAAGTAGTAGTAGTAGCAGTACAATGTACATGTGGATCGGGGTTCCTGTCTGCTGCTGCAAACATTGTTTACATTGATCAGCAGCTGAGTAGTTGTTCTTGTGTTGCTGGACACTGCCTTTCTCTCAGTCCTTTTGTATTGACTGAGATTCCAGTGTCATTCACCTCTGCTCTGTTGATGTCACATTTAATAGATGACCATGACTTGCCATGACACTCACGCAGAGTGAGAAGTGCCCTAGAAATAGCTGTGGTACTGACTTCACTTCAGGCAATGGGGGTATGCACTGCATACCTGTGCCAGGAAAAATGTGTGGGAAGAGATCCAAACAATCAGTGGTGCTGTGACTACTAGCTGCAACATCTGTATTGGAGTATCAGAGGTTTTTTAATGTCTCTTTAAAGGTGAACAGGACTGTTTTCATGAAAACAAGTATTGTGGAGGAACAAAATAAGTTCAGGCGAGACACGGCGAGCTGAAGGTTTAAGAGTTTTATTCCTTCATCATCATGAGACACACTGCAGCACTGTGTGCTGTGTGTGAGCTAGTGAGGCATGTAAAGTCAGCTCTTTTATACAGACAAGAGAGAATGCATGGCACATTTACATATTGATATACATATCAGACAATACATATAAATCGCGTGATTAACTGGCGCCAGACTCCTCTCCTTACTCCGGGGATGAATAACAATAGTCATTGTTCTGGTTGTCCCCCTAGGGCTCTCTGTTCGTATGCAATCCCTGCTGAGCGTGAATATTATCAGTCTGCATTGTTTTGGGTGCCCACACGTGTGCTGGGTGCCCACACCGCTCCCCCCAGAACGGTCAGAAGGGGTTGTGACACCCCCCCCCATCGTTTGGCTCCAGCTCCGGTAGAACTGTCGGAGGGCATGTCAGTCCGTGAGAGGGACGGGGGAGGGGTGGAAAGGGCAGTGTGCTCCACTCCGAGTTCCAGCACGTTGAATGGCCGTGGATCGTGGGCACACGGGCCGGTGTGCAGTTGTGCGTTATGGAACCAGACGGCGATCGGCCAGCTTTGGGAGTGAGGTGCAGGAAAAGCTCTGTGCAGGAGGAGGTTGAGGGGGTGGGAGTAAGCAAGTGCCGGCCCAGGACGTCAAAGGTGTCTGGGCCGCGCAAAAATTGCGTGTGGATCCGTGATGGTGAGGAACTTTTCCCGTTAAACGTGGCGGAGATCCACAGCGGCTGTGAAAAAATTATATCTCTTACTTCTCTCGTGTTTTGGTCCAGCGAGGATGTGGGGAAGGCGAGCGGCCAAATTCCCCGAGGATGCGTAGTGGCTGTGATAAACTGAAGCTGTGTCAGGGACTCGGCAGTTTGGCTTTAGGTGCGGGAAACGGCCCTAAAGTCATCGGGGAAAGCAATTGGCTAAATTCCCCTTGTGCGCCGTGGCTGGAAAACTCATACAAAGTCCTGTGTGCTGGCTGCATGCATGCTTCAGGTGCGCGAGCACCCCTGAAGGTTCTGAGGGTGGCAATCGACCATTTTACTCGGGCATGTGCATCGGCGGAGGACGCTGTATCAGTCTGTGGAGCCGATTTGTCCCTGGTGCGTGGCACGTGTTTGGCACAGTGACCACATAGCTGGCAGTTGCGCTGTCCTCATAACCCTCCAGTGTGAGCGCATGGCTTCTGCGCGCGGAAGGTCCGTTGTCGAGAGGTGAGTCAGGGTCAGGGAGCTTGATGGAAATCAGCACAGTCGGCGTCGATGATTGTCCCCGTTCAGGCTGCTTCCTTTGTTCGCTCGTGTTGCTCATGATTCTCGTCGTGCGTCTCGGTCCCAGTGCTGCGCTGTCAGCCCTGGAGGTAAAAGATCAGGCGAGGGACGCACCGTGACGCGTTCTGAGGCTTTCCGTCCGGGTCGTCTCCGGGGTGTTCGCCTGGTGTTCCATTCTTCGTCCAGGGTCACCAGTGTGGAGGAACAAAATAAGTTCAGGCGAGACATGGCGAGCTGAAGGTTTAAGAGTTTTATTCCTCCATCATCATGAGACACACTGCAGCACTGTGTGCTGTGTGTGAGCTAGTGAGGCATGTAAAGTCAGCTCTTTTATACAGACAAGAGAGAATGAATCAGAATCAGAATCAGAATCAGGTTTATTGCCATTGTTCATGTAGTACACAAACTAGGAATTTGTCTCGGTACAATGCTGCAACATTAAACATGATAAGATAAGAGAAATAAACTATACATGTAATAAAGTGTAGGATAAGATTAAGTGATACTGGTCAACAGTTAAAATATATATTAGCCAGCAGCAGATACTGTGGAGAACTATATAGTGCAGTCGGTAATGCAGGAAGAAAACAGTGATGATTGACATGAGTCTGGTTGAGCTGCTGTACATGGTGCACGAGAGTCACTTAGTGTTCAGCAGTCTAATGGCAGAGGGGAAGAAGCTGTTCATGTGACGGGAGGTTTTAGTCTGGATGGACCGAAGTCTTCTACCAGAGGGGAGGGGGGCAAACAGTACGTGACCAGGGTGTGAGGGATCGGCTATGATCCGGCCAGCACGCCTCCGGGTCCTGGAGATGTACAGATCCTGGAGAGATGGGAGCTTGCAGCCGATCACCTTCTCAGCAGTGCGCACGACGCGCTGCAGCCTTAGTCTGTCCCTGGCAGTGGCTCCTGCGTACCACACGGTTATGGAGGTGGTGAGGATGGACTCGATGATGGCTGTGTAGAACTGCACTAACATCTTGGTGGGTAGCTTGAGCTTCCTCAGCTGCCGCAGGAAGAACATCCTCTGCTGGGCTTTTTTGATGAGTGAGCTGATGGTCAGCTCCCATTTGAGGTCCCTGGTGATGGTAGTGCCTAGGAAGCGGAAGGAATCAGCAGTGGTGATGGGAGAGCCTGAGAGGGTGAGGGGGGGCAGAGGAGTAGTGACTTTCCTGAAGTCTACAATCATCTCCACTGTCTTCAGAGCGTTCAGCTGCAGGTTGTTATTGCTGCACCAGGACGCCAGCTGGGCCACCTCTCTCCTGTAGGCGGACTCGTCGCCGTTGGAGATGAGCCCGATGAGGGTGGTGTCGTCCGCAAACTTGATCAACTTGACAGACTGGTGGCTGGAGGTGCAGGAGTTGGTGTAAAGGGAGAAGAGTAGGGGGGAAAGTACACAGCCCTGGGGTGATCCGGTGCTGATGCTAGTATAGTCTGAGACAGTCTTTCCCAGCCGCACATGCTGCCTCCGGTCCGTCAGGAAGTCGATGATCCACCTGCAGAGGGAGTCAGGCACGTTGAGCAGGGACAGCTTGTCCCGGAGCAGAGCGGGGCGGATGGTGTTGAATGCGGAGCTGAAGTCCACAAACAGGATCCTGGCGTAGGTTCCCGGGGAGTCCAGGTGCTGCAGGATGGAGTGGAGGGCCAGGTTGACTGCATCGTCTACAGACCTGTTGGCTCGGTAGGCAAACTGCAGCGGGTCCAGGAGAGGGGTGGTGATGGACTTGAGGTGGGACAGGACCAGGCGCTCAAAGGACTTCATGACTACAGAGGTGAGCGCTACAGGTCTGTAGTCATTAAGTCCAGTGATCCGTGGCTTCTTGGGGACAGGGATGATGGTGGAGGATTTGAGGCAGGATGGCACGTGGCATAACTTAAGGGAGGTGTTAAAAATGTCTGTGAATACAGGAGCCAGCTGTTTCGCACAGAGTCTCAGGGTGGAGGGAGACACGCCGTCTGGGCCGGGGGCCTTGCGCGGGTTCAGTCTGGAGAACTGTTTGAGCACATCCTGCTCACTGATGATAAGGGGAGGGGGGGAGGAGGGGGGGGGGTGCCTTAAATGAAGTAGGGAATGTGGAGGCTGTGGAGCTGGAGGGAGGGGGGGAGTTGGACACAGATGACGAGGTGTCAAAACGGGCATAGTGTTGGGACAGTCTCTGACAAAGGGCTTTGTCATCCTGACCTTTAGGAGCCTTAGGTCGATAGTTGGTGATTTGCCTCAGTCCTCTCCACACGGAAGCCGAATCATTAGCAGTGAACTGCTGCTGGAGTCTCTCTGAGTACACAGATTTAGCCCTCTTCAGCTCTCTGTTAAACCGGTATTTAACCTCCCTGTAGCAGTCCCTGTCTCCACTTTTCAGCGCTGCTTCCTTCTCCTTCCTGATCTGTCTGAGCTTAGCTGTGAACCAGGGTTTGTCATTAGAGTAACTCACCCTGGTGCGTGATGGAAGAATGTTCTCTTCACAAAAGTGGATATATGAGTTCACAGTGTCCGTGTACTCATCCAGATCATGCGTGGCTCCTTTAAGCATGCCCCAGTCAGATATTTCCATGCACGTTTCCAGCTTCTCCTCAGCATCACTGGTCCGTATCTTCGTAGTGCTCACAACAGGTTTAGTGAGCTTCAATCTCTGTCTGTATGTGGGAATGAGGTGAACCATCACGTGATCAGATAATCCCAGCGCAGCTCGAGGGACAGCGCGATATGCGTCTTTCACTGTGGTGTAACAGTGATCCAGTGTGTTTAATCCTCTGGTGGGGCATTTAATAAACTGTTTGTAGCGGGGGAGATCGTGGCTCAGATTGCACTGATTAAAGTCGCCAGCCACAATAATCAGCGAGTCTGGAAAACTCCGCTCTGTGTGTTGAATGTGATCCGCGAGCACGCGCTGAGCTTCGCGCGTGTCCGCGTCGGGAGGGGCGTACACAGCGATCAATGCATGGCACATTTACATATTGATATACATATCAGACAATACATATAAATTGCGTGATTAACTGGCGCCAGACTCCTCTCCTTACTCCGGGGATGCCCACAGTATATTTTTAAAAATAACACTTCAAAAAATGTTTAAAGTCTTTTTATTCTTCAAAAAATGTATGTTGATGAAAAAAAAAATATTTTTACAGGACCAAAATAATCACAATATTTACTTCTGAGCAGCTGGATGACAAGACTCCAGTCTATGCTCCAGTGGTCGGAAACATAGATATGATACCCTAGATAGGACATGGCTACCATTTCATGGCAACGGAGGTGCTATAATTTGTAGGTAATTAAAATGGTTCACAGCACCTTCAGCACTGTGATAACAAACAAACAATTGTTCATTTTATTTACTGTAATCATATAAGTAAGCTATGTATATGAAATGTGACTAGCCTAGCAGCTAGCCATGGTCTATCTAATGTTTACATATGTATGGTTGGTAAAGATATCACAGCCAATAGCATGAATTGGGTTGATGCCACATGTTTCTACAAACCAGTTAGTGCAAGAGTAAGAAAGACACTGGTGTCTCTACTGGTGTCTCTGTCGCCTTTAAGTGCAATAGATTTATATAGAAATCATAGGTTTAGCACAATAGATCTCATTTGACATTTTCTACACATTGTGGGAGGCAAGATTACTGTGTAAATCCATGCATTTCAATATAATGAATAATACATATATACAATAAAAATACGTATATGTCTGCCTTTCTAGTTAAACTGAGATTCAATTCCCTAATATCCAACAATCTGGTAGATTTAAAAAGATTTTGTCATATTTCCACATCCGTAATCATGTCTCTTGTTCTTCTCTGTAGCCTATCAACTTCAAAACTGCCAGGATCCATTTCCTTTCTCCAACGGTGACATCATCAACAGTGACTACAGCGCGGGTCAATCAATAACGTTTCAGTGCTACTCTGGATATGTTTTGATCGGACACACAGTTCTAACATGCCTACATGGGATCAACAGGAAGTGGAACCACCCGTTCCCACGATGTGAAGGTACGAATGACTCACAACTTCTCACAGCTAATGGTATTTAATTTAAAAAGGTACTGTATGTTGTTTGTTGCATTTTGTGTATGAGCTATAATTACACTAAGCATGTATTATACAGTTTGTTTTGTGGTGCAGTAAAAAACTGTTTTTATACAGTAAAAAACAACTGCAACAAACCAACTCTAATCTCATATAGATCAAGACATTTCAGAAATGTTGTCAAGTCAGCTTTATTTTTTTTGTCCTGTTGAAATTCAATTATTTCAATTTTATAAATGCATATCAAAAGTGGCACATGCAGATTTTCCTAGTTCACCAACTGTGTCTCTCCATTTTTATTTATTACTTACTTTACTTTCCTCGTCACTTGGCAAGAAATGCAAAAACCTGACATGGGGACTGCTGCATATTTCTTTTTATGCATCCTCCATTTCACTGAAAAGGCAGTGGTTGTCAACTCACAGCATTATTTTCCTGTTTTGTGTACATAAATGCTGAAGTACTTGAACTTTTCTCATGAGAAAGTAACTTTCTATAGCAAGAAGTCATAGAAATTTTGACCAGGGTGCGATAATATGAAAAAGAGAGAGCAAAGTTTATAATAATCCAATCTGAAAGGTGATTTTGTCATTATACACTCATGAAATGGGTTCGTAAGATATTAGTCTATTTTAAATATGGTGGACCAGGAAAAGTTATATGCAGTACCTTTAAATTGAAAACATTTGCATGCAGATAATCTTAGGACACCACTTTTTTTTTTTTTTTTTTTATAACAGCTCCTTGCGGCTACAACGTCACAGCTGAAAATGGGACCATCTACTCACCTCAGTACCCGAATGAATACCCAAACTCTCAAGACTGCAGCTGGCTCATCGCTGTTCCCCATGGACATGGAGTTTATATAAACTTTACCTTACTGCAGACAGAGCCTGTCACTGATTACATTGCGGTCTGGTGAGTCTGTTCACATTCATTCTTCTTATACACACACACACACACACACACACACACACACACACGGCATGCATATAGATGAATTGTGAAATGGCTTTTTAGTGCCTCATGCATGCAGTGATTGCATCATTGACGGGTAAGTATTAAATGCACTCCCACCCCGTCTCGTCTCTGCACATTAATAAGATGTTTTCAGTTGTATTAACTTTCTCTAAGAATATATATGTATTCTTTTTCATTCCGTCTTGCACATGCACTCTGATTCTCAACCAACTCAAGAGGTTATGTTTTAATTTTGTCCTTGGCATTCTTTGCTTCTCTATTATTTTTTGCTTTGTACAAAACTCTTACCTTCATCACTCAAAAGAAAGTACCCCTATGTGCCAGTTTTATGTTGACGATATCATAAAGGGAGACAGTCCCACGTGGATGTGTATATGGCACTGCAGATGCACAGAGACCATACAATTTACTACTGATAATACAGCACCTAGTGCGCATATATACTCTGTTATGCGTACACAGACTCTCCTATAGTAATAATTGTATTCAGTGTGCAGGTAAGAGTGTAATACTGGGAGTGTGAGAGTAATGCATTTACAATGGGACCACTGACCAATTCAATCTAACTCAGTACCGTGGCCATACGCAGACCCAGAGAGGGCTCAGGAATTCTGGAAGTAATGATGAGATTCAGTGGGGAGTGAGAAATGTAATGAAAAGAGTGGCAGAGCTGGGTTCACAATTCCAACAAGACTCGGCTGGATCTGACATGTTTCAGTCAATCCGAGGGGAATTTCTCGCTTAAGAGTTTTAGTTTGCATCGCGTTTCCTGTCAAAGGAAAAAGACAAAACGGTGAAAGTCTTAGCAGGAAAATTTAGTTAAAGTTTAGTTTGAGCAGATTCATCAAAGTTCATATTTGGTTTCTGGGTGAGGTCAGGCTTTAAATTTCAGACTCAAGAGTCAAGCCCTACGGAGTAAACAGCTGAGTTGTAGGCAGTGGGAAAGTGATATATTCACAGTTGGTGACTACTTGCCTTCAACCTTGCCAGCTAGAAGAACCATGGATTTAGCTATGGAGGTGTTAGGGTGAGTTATTTTGCAGCTGTAAATTGATTTTCGTGATTCATGTGCTTTTGGCACATTTTGCAAGAAGCACAATTATAAAACCAGATTCACAGATTCTGGGGAACTAAAGAGCCCTGGTTTCTGAGATCGCTGCATAAGAAATGGCTAAATATAGAGATAAATCAAATGCATGAATGTATTTGGGGGTGACAGGGGGCTGCTCTTGGAGGGAAGAAATACTTTTCTCAGATCCAGTGAAATACTAGAGTCTTTGGCAAATGCAAAGGCCTAGTGACACTGCACATGCATGTGTGTGAAGTATAGTGGTATCTCATTATTCCATCTATCCATCCATCCATCCATCCATTTTCTTAACTGCTTAATCCTTTGAGGTTGCAAGGGGACTGGAGCCTGTCCCAGCTTCTTTCAGAGTACACCCTGGACAGGTTACCAGTCCACCACAGGGCTATCTCATTATCCCTTGAATGCAAAATTGAAGCAAAAACAATCAGTTTTGAGTGCTGTCCTTCTTAAACTTTTTTAAAGGTAGTTTGCATATGGTGTATGTGTAATTCCATATCTTAGCTATGATTTGTTGTTTTTTTAATTAAAGAAGACAAATGATGTTATTTGAGCTTATGGGATTGAGAGCAGCACGGTGGCGGAGTGGTTAGCACTGCGGCAGCACAGCAACTCACCCTTGGCCGGGGGATCCTGGGTTCGATCCCAGCCCCCGATCTGTGTGGAGTTTGCATGTTCTTCCCGTGTCTGCGTGGGTTTACTCTGGGATTTCTCCGGTTTCCTCATCTGTCCAGGGTGTACCCTGCCTCTCGCCCAAAGATGCTGGGATAGGCTTCAGCCCCCACGACCCGAAAAGGATTAAGCGGAAGAAGATGGATGGATGGATGGATTGAGAGCACTGCTTTAGTCATGATTCGGGTATAAGACTGATTGGGCAGGAAGCATAAGCTAATCAAGTCCTAATTTATTAAGTGGAAAACATACATTATATTTTATAAGAAAGTGCTTTTAAGTAAAGTTAATTTCCAAAAGTGAGGTGGCCTAAATGAGCAGATAAGCCAAGTCTTTTATTCTTCAAAAACACATTTAAAATGCAAACAATTCAGGAATTGTGCTGGCTAAGTTTTTGATTTTTCCATGCATGCATGTCTGTGACACTACTCTGTTGCACTATTGATGCTTTGAAATCGGCATAACATGTTTGTTGGGAGCATTACACTGTACTGGCATCGTGCTTTCCAAGACGTTGGACTGCTTTTAGATGAGGATGGGGTGGGGCAGACTTTGAAGGAGTTCCCGTCATCATTTCAGTCTCCTATCAACTATGACTGAAATTGCAACCATATCAGCTGACTGTATACCTCATATTAATGCAAAGCTTTCACTTCTTGCTTTGGATGACTGACGCTTCCAGCACTGCTTAAGCCTGGCCTGATAAGAGCGAAAGCTTTTGTGACACATCATCACACAAATTTATCGCATAGGTTGAAATATGGAAAACCAGAATTCAAAGCCATTTACAGTGAAAATTAATGATTGCAAAATATTAAAGACCTGTTATTCCAAATGGATGGAGACAAATGGTTTGCATGTTTGCAACAGTGCAAATTTGTGTTCATTAGCTTTTCCTTCTTTTTTTTTCTTGTTTGAACTTGAATTCATTTGCACCATGAGAAAGCTTTCCTTTGTATTTGATCTGACAACACCTTTGAACTCACCTGTCTCACTTACAGTAAGCCAGGGAGAGTGTTACGAGCTCAGGAGCGTTCTTTTTTAAGCTTTTCTGGCTGCTCTTATTGATCATGCTGACTTCCTCCTTGACCAGCCTGCTCCTGCTTTGGTTTCTCATTAGTCAAACTTGTAAGAGATGTCTTTTGAATGTGCTTAATCCATGTCTTGTATACAGCACACCACAGCGATGTGTGTCTGCTGGTTTCCGCTGTGTACACTCGTGGGATTCATGTGACAGCAGCTGCATCCAGATGTTGGGGACTGAAGCCAAACATTCTCTGCGGTCTTCCACCGGTTGTGTTTGGCTCACTGCCTAATACCACTGAAGCAGTTCTAGTTGTGGGTGGCAGAGCTAACATCAGAGCGAAACAGTACTGTGGTTAATATGATGCTGGGCACTAAATCAAAATCATCTTATTCAAATATTTTTGGGCAATACCGACAAAACCTTACCTGCCTTTGTTTGATGATAATGAAAAAATAATATGGAAGCAGTAAATAATTTATTGAGATTTTATTCAGGGTCATTATATTGTCTTATAGGCTCAGAAATATAATAAAGTCAGAGAATGGAGAGAAATAATAATGCTCAATTTTAATAGATAGTCTCATTGTTAAAATATCAAAGATTTCTGGTTGTATTTGTGTCTATATAGTGGCATTTTCTTGTTGATGTCAGTGCATTTCATACTAGTTTTCAGTCATAGTGGCCCAAACAAGGCTTTCACACTCAGCATAGTATAATAAAAAGTTGTGATTCAGAAATTTTAACACCTTATATGATCACAACTACTAGAAATCTACAAGCATGGTAGAATCTTTTTTTTTTTTTTTTTTTACCTTGTCAGTCAGTATTGACGGTGTCCTTTAAAGCAGTGGTTCCCAACTGAGGTCTGCCAGAGAGCACAGGGATCACAAGGTTTTGTTATCCCCGCCGGTCGAAGACCAAAGGGGGATTATGTTATGCCGATGCCCACCTGTCCATCCGTCTGTCTGCCTGTCCATCCGTCTGTCTGCCCCACCTGTTTTGTGAAGTCAACTCCTCCTACACTTTTGTTCCAAATGTTTTAAAACTTGGCACCAGGGTTTGATGTACACTAATGATGCACATGGAAAAGTTGAAAGCTGCTCTCTTTCAGTATGATATTGGGATCTTCAAAGAAAACAGGCCGGGGATTATTACACTTGCCTCAGAGTGCTCTTGCCTGCTTTGAAGGTGTGCAGTTGTAAAAGTGACATTTATGCATGTTAGATTCAAAAAAAATCTCAACAACACACCCAACCAGACTAAAAAGTCAACTTAGACAAACTGGAAACATATTATAATCCCACTTAAAATATATTAAGCGTATTTTTGGTTTACATTTGAAACTTTTTTTGGATATACAGTATGTGTGCAGGCAAGTGTGATCGTGGGGTCCTGGCTTATTTCGTACACACGAGGGGTGGCTCTGTGGGGAAAAAAGATTGGGAACCTTTAAGGAAAACCAGACCAAACAGAGTTGATGTGTGTGCTGAAATGCTGAGCGTGCCTGCCATAGTAGTAAAATTCTGCTTAATTAGCTTTTGAACTAATTATGCTGAATGCTTACATAGTCTAGCGTTACCATTCATTAACCAAGACAGATTGTTCTTATTGAATTAATATAGCAGTGCAGTAAATGAAGCCTCTCTCTCACGCTCAATGTTAGAAATATGTTTTTGGTTTTTTTTTTGGGTTTTTTGGAGGGAGGGGGGTTAATTATATAAAAATTAAACTGATTGAAAGCCATGGAAGTCTGCTACAGCTTTCTCTCTCTGCCTTATGCAGTCTGGTCATCACAAAATAAAAAGATAAAGTTTAAACCTGTTATACTCTATGAAGATAACCTTATTCAATATAATCCATCATTACTATTGCCTCAAATTAAAAACTGAAGGTCATATTTGTGAAGTTGCTTCTTGCTTCTTTCTTTTATTCTCAGGGTGATGCAAAACATTTTTTACTCATGCACTACAAATTAGGCAGCCCATCCTAGTTCTGCTTATCTAACACGATAGAATCCATCTCACACTACATCCATGTATGTTTCATTGAGATTGTGACTGTGGAGGCCTTATTACTGTTTTTCTTCCCGTCTTATGTTTACAAGGGTCTCTATTTTTCAGTTCTTTACCGGCCGAAAGCTTGAATATTCACAAGCATAATGTTTCGCCTTTATTATATGTACTGCAGGTACCGTGTCTGACAGCCTGACAATTTAGGTGTGACTTAATAAAATATACTGTATTCAGTTAAATTTGAATTTGCATACAGTATAATGTAGCTTTTTAATATTGCTTAAATAAATAAATTAAATAGATAGATGTACTTTATTTATCCCAAACTGGGAAATTACAGATATGAATACAAATATGAAATGTGATATGTTTTACCATGAGGTCTGAAAAGAGCAAGCCAGCTTGTTAGCACATCCCAAGGATCCAACATCTGGCTGTTAGAGGAAGGAAAGCCAACGGTAATGCCAACAGCAACAACGGATGGATGTGCACATGTGTTAATAATAAACAAAGTCATATAGCCACTGGAACTAAGACATGTTTTGATTTGTTTCTCGGGTTTATTAGAGCCCATACATTGTTATTAGGAATAGTTAAATGGTATAAGCAAGGCAATGGCTAGGCTAGGCTGAGCTTACTAACATCAGCCATGGTATGCTGTGTGCATAAATTAAGTTTTAAAAAACTGATCCAAAATTGGAAAAAGATGTACGTTTTGGAGTGATTCACAGTTTAATTAGTTCATGCACTGGATTGGGTAAATGTTTGATAAAAGATGTAAACAAACACGATAAGTGCACTGTGCAATGTTATCTGGGCTAACAATGTTGGCCACCAGATACTGTATGCATAATTTAATAATAAAATAAGCCTCGTAACAACTGGGAATAAGATTTATGTTTTGGTATGATTCACAGGTTCATCTGATCCCATGCCATGTTATTTGGAATGGGTAAATGTTTAATGACTTGAATAAACAACACACTAGCTATGAAATATGGTGACTCACTACCATCAGCTTTTGCTGTACAACAGCACATGACATAATGTTGCCAAACAGAGACGAGTAACAGGTTTCAAAGGGATGACACCAGAAAAGTGGGCAGCCAGGCCAGCAGTGTAAAAAAGTCTCTGAATAAATAGGAGAGCTAGGGCAGAGTCAACTGATTGCTTCAGCAGTGGCTGACAGTAATCAGCCACTGCTGAAGATTTGAGGTGCTCATTTATTTTAATAAAAGAAAGTGCAAAATTTAACTGACAACACCTTTAATGATTTAACAATATTTCTTTTTGGGGAGTCAGAAAAACATTTTTATTGAGTTTTTGCATTTTTTTGTAAAAATAGAGCCACAAAATTCTAACAGTGTTAATTTAAATGACCCAGCTACCCCATTTTGATCCTCTAAATGAGCTTCTACACCTTCAGAAGACCTTGAATTATTGAGGAGCTAAGAGATCCCAGGCACTCTCTATGAATTAAAGTTTTAAAACCCTTGTTTAATCCAATGGCGTGTTCATTAAATCCTAAAACTGGGCATTTAGGAGTGTTGGAAAATGTAACCTTTCAACAACATTCAATATTTAATGAGTGAAGTTAAGCCTTTAATGTGTGGGTTTTGTTCAACCGACTTGTTTGAAATGGTGATAAAAGCAATGAAACTAACACAATAATATCTTGTTGCTTCTCCTTCAGTGAACACACACATAGACCAGATATCGGTTTTATTTGACCGATTTTGGTCAACCGATACCAGTTTTATTAGCTTCTTTTTCTACCTCTAATTAAATGAAGCCAATGAAATCAGTTCACATTTAGGAATTCAAAGAACTTCAGATTCATCTCAAACCTTGAAAAAGCTTCTTTTTTTTTTTTTTTTGTATCTGTAGCAGACTAATCCGTGGACTCTTCGTTCTTTTAATATTTCATTTGTGAAGTGAAAACAGAACTACCGAAATAGCCGTTATATCGTTCTCACCTTGTCAAAATAAAATCAAAACTGAGCAAAAATGACATAACGGATCTGATTCTGATTGGTGTCGTTTTCCTTTTGTTTTGTCGGTCACAGCCAGAAGTGGTGATAGCAGCCGCAGAGCGCCACCATTTTCAAATAAGCCTGAAATACTAGCTGCTAAATCTCACTTTAAACTCTGGAAAATGCCCAAAGTTGCAGCATAGATTCATACAGACATCACCATCAGATGAAAGATGAGAAGGATTGGCAGAAATATACATTTATAGAATTCCCTTCAGCCAGCAAAGGAGGATGTTGTGGACAAATGGATACTGAAGGCCTCAGGAGTCATGAAAGATTGACGTGATCCTCTGGTAGGTCTATGGGGAGACCTATTGTTAAGGTCCATTGATCCGAAAATTAGGACCAAATTAATTAGGCCTAAATTAATAGACTATTTTTCTTTGAAAATTAAGGTTGCATTTATGTCTCACCCATCATAGGCATAAATTAGTTAATTAAACATGCTATTTATGACAGACATAACAGTTTAATTTTTATTGCCCATATTATTAAGTATATATACATTAATACACTAAATGCAAAGTATGTACATACTGTATGTGGTGTGGTGGATGAGAAGGGAGGATGTCATGTTGGATGGCTGAATTGTAGTAAACTTATTTATTTGAGGGCTGGTTTGAACTGCATATAATCATTTTTAACAATTAGACTTTAGGACCAATGAGCCTTCAGAATATTGACTAGTCACCCAAATTGTGCTTTCTATTATTAGTATAAAACGGTCACTAATTTACTGAATTGTATTTCTACTATTGATAAGCAATGAGTTTAACAAATATATCAAAAAATAATAAACCAATAAATGAAAATTTTGAAGTCCTTCACTGTCCAACAGCCACACAAGTCAGTAAAGGTTATTAACATTCAGCTGAGCAGAGGAGTTAATGTGAATCACTGTGAATTTTTTGAATCCAGCAAACTGAGATGGAAGCACCTTCTCCTTTCTTCTTTAAGACCTACATCGATGTTTTACATGTTTACAATTTAAATCCATAAAAAAGTCTAATTTAACTGTGTTAACCTTTTTAAACTAGAAAAGCACTCGGAGAGCGCAGACGTCCGCCAAGGCAGCTCAGTCCCCCATGCTGTGATCCACTCAAAAATGTAATTGCTGGACTTTGAAAAGTCCTGCATTTATTTTATCTATATTTTCAGATTCCTTGACCATCAAAACATACCTTTAGCAATTGGATTCACATTGATATCTTTATTAGTTCAGTAATTATTGACAAAAATCACTTTTTCTGTAATGGCGGTTTTCTTCTGGATATAACTCCATAGCTTTTGAAGATACAACAAATCCATTGGCACACTACTGATTCCACAGTGTCTTGGCTATATTTTGTTGTATGTTTATATCTTAATTTGTTACCTTACAGTGATGAAAATTCCAAAGATCCCCTATTATTTGCTGTTCTGGATCACAGTATCCAGATTTTTTTGCAGGATCCAGATCACTCTTTGATATTTCCTAGAACCTATTGGGATCTTATCCTGTATTTTTTTGGCAAGCGTCCTGACCATTTGTTGTGGAGTTATATACACATATGCTAAAAATGGCCCTATCTCGCAATGATAAAGAATCCTTTTAAAAATTCCTGGATCCAGACGGTGATCCGGATCACTCCCAAAATCTAATAATTTCTTCCTTGTCCCATTTTGGACTTTTCCTGAAAATTTCATCAAAATCCGTTCATAACTTTTTGAGTTATGTTGGTAACAGACATACAGACAAACAGACAAACCCCGGTAAAAACATAACCTCCTTGGTGGAGGTAATAACCAGTCATTCACATGTTTACACAACTGTGAGCTGCACCTCAGTTCATGCATTCTTTATGCATTTATTTATGACAAGACCTAATCTGGTATTTCCAAAAATTGTTTGTTTTTTTTAATTATTAAATAAAAGGTTGATCTCAAGTACTTTATCTGTATTCACTTATTTATAATCATTAATATTCACTGCAGGTTTGGGTAGAATACAAGTTATATTTATTCAGAAGTCAGACATTGACAGTGATGGATAAACATGTTGCCAGAAAAGGTTCTTGTACTTGTAGATACTTTGACAAAGCAGTACTTAGATGAGTAACTTTATTGCAGGATACTTTCTACTCAAGTACATGTGAGGATAAAACTACTTTTACTCAAGTACCTTTGGTCACAGTCACTAAATTTTAATTTCACTGATTTGGAAAATGATTAGAAATGTGCCTGTTTAAAATGACTGATTAGTCTCACTAGAAATCACTGCATCTCTGGTCATTTTAGTAAATTTATAATCTAGCTGAGATGGGTGTTGATATTATTGTTCTTCTATTCCAGCTACAAAGAACAAATAATTTAAGCAAGTTAGATTTAAAAAGTTCCAAATTTTTGTGAAAAGTTTATATGTAAAATGTTACAAATTCTTGTTTTAAAAAATCATTTAAAACAGTCATAAATTTGACAAAGTGATGCATTTAAAAGAAAAATGTTCGAAATGTAGAACTGCTAATTTTTTAAGTAAGAAGTCGAAAATGTATGTTACAAAAATCTAATTTATGTGGAAAAACTCAAATTTATAGGATAAAAGTTGTATATTCAAAAAAGACAAATTATATGAAAAGACACAAATTTCTGAGAATAAGTTTGCAAATTTAGAGCCGTCATTATTACTCCAGTAACTTTTTAATTGAATACTTTCATCCTCACCTTTTCTGGCGACGACTCTTATACGTGAACAATTTCAATAACAGTAACATTACTTGAGGACAATTTCTGGCTTCTCTACCCACCTCTGGTTTTAAGCAAAGATGTAGATAGAAAATTAACTAATTTTAAACTGTTAATTAAATTAACAAATAAGAAAAGGTATTTTGCTGTCCAGTTAAATTTTATTATAAGAATTAAAACAGGGAGAAGAGTGCACGGTGGTGGTGATGACAGTGAGTCCTGGTTGCTCCTAGTTGGTGTGAAACATCCTGAACAGACTGAAGTGAAGGACCAGGGATCTTCTCTGCTGTCCTCTGGAAATAGAAATGATTTTAGGTCACAGCATTGACTCTTTCCTGTACTATAACTTTAACATTTAAGACACTGAATTTCACCTGTGATGGTTGGGGTCATGAACAGGTTCTCATCAGTCTGGGACAAGTGGTCCACACTGTCTTCAGGTTCCACATTATGAAGATCTTTTATCAGACACACAGAGAAATAGAATATTAGGCCATAGTACACTATGAAGTCTGTTTTTCTGAGTTTATTACTTTGCATGTGAAAGTTTGTGAAGAGACTATAACAAATAAATCTGTTTACTGTAGTGACTGATATAAGGTAGTCACATGAAAATGATTACTTGTATATTAAATTAGTTTTATGGAAGAAAAAACTTTAAGCTGTAACACTTGGAAGAAAAGACAAAAACATCACTTTCTAAAGTGGGACATATTAAAATACAAAAGACAATCATGTACAAATACCGTAGAATCACCCAGAATGCAAAGATCAACACTAAATATCCCGGCCGGGTCATGCCGAAGACTGTATAAAAGTGGAACTTCCTGCTGTCCAGCTTGGTGCTCAGCAGTAATGGAATGGAGGAGGGAAATTTGTGGCGGCGCCTTGCATGGCAGCGACCCCTCTGATTCTAGATGTGATTAACATTGTAGATAAGAGAAACGTAATTTCATTCTACTGTACATGATTGGCTGTATGGATTGAATGACAATAAAGTTGGCTTTACCTTTTAAAATCAAAGAGACTCCAGACATATTAAAACTGCTGGAAACCTGCATCATCTCAGTAATCACTAACTGATCCAACATGTGGACCCCAAACTAATCTGAAAAGAGAAAAAAGTAATAGAAGCATAATTTATAAGTACAACTTACCTGTTGTAAAGTGGTCAAAAAAGAGGTCACATCAACCTTTCATGACTCCTCAGGCCTTTGTTATCCACAACGTCTTCCTTTAGATCTCATTGCTGGCTGATGGGAACTCTATAAACGTATATTTCTGCCAATCCTTCTCATCTTTCATCAGATGGTGATGTCTGCATGGGTCTATGCTGCAACTTTGGGCATTTTCCCAATTTTAAAGTGAGATTTAGCAGCTAGTCTTGAGGCTTCTTTGAAAATGGTGTTCTGCTGCTGTCATCACCACTTCCAGCTGTGACTGACAAAAGGAAAGCAACACCAAACGGAATCAGATCCGTTATATCGTTTTTGCTCAATTTTGATTTTATTTTGACAAGGCGAGAATGATATAATGGCTATTTTTGGTCATTCTGTTTTCATTTCACAAATGAAATAAGATAAGATAAGATAAGATAAGCCTTTATTAGTCCCACAACAGGGACAGGTTAAGATGACCGAAATTCACAAAATCAATGACTTTAATCTGTCAGCAGCCTTCAGACAAACTAAACGTGCCAACATTGGATTTCAAAATAAGATAAGATAAGATAAGCCTTTATTAGTCCCACAATGGGGAAATTCCAGGATTGCAACAGCACAGGGATAGCAACACTCAGAGCAACAATCAGAAGGCAAGAAAAAAAAAAAACAAGCAAGCAAGAGCAGCTAATATACATATGTACATATTACTATAAAATATATACGTATATACACACACACACACAGACACACAGTGCAGAGCATTGTAGCTGGATGGAATAAATATATGAATATATGAACACACAGTGCAGAGCATTGTAGCTAGATGGAATAAATATGTAAATATATAAACACCCACAGTACGGAGCATTGCAGCTAGGTGGAATAAATATGCAAGTATATAAACACACAGTGCGGAGCAATGTAGCTAGATGGAATAATATGTAGATATATAAAAACACAGTGCGGAGCATTGTAGCTAGATGGAATAAATATATAGATATATAAATATAAACACACCCAGTGCTGAGCATTGTAGCTAGATGGAATAAATATATAGATATATAAATATAAACACACCCAGTGCAGAGCATTGTAGCTAGACGGAATAAATATGTAAATATATAAACACACACAGTGCAGAGCATTGTTGCTAGGTGGGATGAAACAGCATAACCGTCTATTTAGTTATCCTACATGGTATGATTATGTGCCCATACATATTCTCACCCTCCATAGCGACCGGTATGTTCCTAGTTGTATGCCGGAGAGGACCATTGTGTAAGTCTATTGCATCTTTTGCATTCAAAAAAAAACTATTAGTTTGTTACGTCTTTTTGCTATCTCTGCGAGCAGCCCTGCTTAGGTTGTACAGTCTGACAGCCGTTGGTAGGAAGGACCTACGAAACCTCTCGGTTGTGCACCTGGGATGATGTAGTCTGCTGCTAAATGAGCTCCTCAGTGCATCCAGTATGTCCTGCATAGGGTGGAACTCGGACTCCAGCAGAGATGACAGTTTAGCCACCGTCCTTCTCTCTCCTATCTCCTCCATCGGATCAAGGCGTTGCCCCAGGACAGAGCTAGCTTTCTTAATCAGTTTGTTCAGTCTCTTCCTATCGGCTGCAGTAATGCCACTGCCCCAGCAGACCACTCCAAAAGTGATGGCTGATGCCATCACCGTGTCATAGAATGACTTCAGCAGCGCCCCTTGTACACCAAAAGACCTGAGTCTCCTCAGCAGGAACAGCCTGCGCTGTCCCTTCTTGTAGAGTGCGTCAGTATTGTGTGACCAGTCTAGTTTATTGTTCAGATGAATACCCAGGTACTTGTAGGATGTCACCATCTCGATGTCTGTTCCCTGTATATTTACTGGTGCTGTGAGGGGCTGCCCATGCCTGCGGCAGTCCACCACCAGCTCCTTAGTTTTCCTCGCGTTGATCTGGAGGCAGTTCCGATGGCACCAGTCCACAAAGTTCTGGATAAGCCCTCTGTACTCAGCTTCATCTCCGCTGGAGATGAGACCAACGATCGCAGAGTCATCAGAGAACTTCTGTAGATGGCAATGTGTTGTGTTGTGTGAGAAGTCCGCAGTATAAAGAGTGAACAGGAAGGGAGCCAGCACCGTTCCCTGGGGGGCCCCCGTGCTACTGATGATCGTGTCGGAAACACAGTCCCGGGTTCTCACAAACTGAGGCCGGTTCGTGAGGTAGTCCAGGATCCATGATGACAGGTGCTGGTCCACCCCTGCGCGCAGCAGCTTGTCCTTCAGGATCATCGGTTGGATGGTGTTGAAAGCACTGGAGAAGTCAAAGAACATGATCCTCACCATATTCCCGGGCTTCTCCAGGTGGGACAGAGAACGGTGAAGGAGGAAGATCACCGCATCCTCCACCCCAATGCCATGCTGGTAGGCGAACTGGAGTGGATCCATCGCTGGTTCCACCAGGGGGCGGAGATGAGCAAGGAGCAGTCTCTCCAGGGTCTTCATCAAGTGGGACGTCAAGGCCACCGGTCTGAAGCTGTTCAGGTCTTTGGGGTGGGAAGTTTTTGGTACAGGTACCACACAAGATGTTTTCCACAGCTGTGGTACCCTCCCCAGTTTCAGGCTCATGTTGAAGATATATGTCACAATCCCACACAGCTGGTCTGCACAGGACTTGAGGAGCTTTGCGCTGATGCCGTCCGGTCCCGACGCCTTCCTCGCCTTGATCTTCCTCAGCTCCGTCCTCACCTGGGTCTTGGTCAGGGTCAGGATGGGGGGCTGTGTGTTGGGAGTGGGGGGGGGGTGTCGGTGGAGTGGGGAGTGGGTAGCAGGACTTGATTTCTTAGGGGCAGCAGTGGTTGTTGTGCAGACAGGGGGGAGGGCAGTTGGTCAAATCTATTGAAAAACAGATTCAGGTTGTTCGCCCACTCCCTGCCCCCCGTGGCCTGGGGGGAGGTATTCTGGAGCCCCGAGATGGTTTTGAGGTTTCTCCAGACCCCGCTGATGTCGCTCTGTTGCAGCTTGTCCTCCATCTTCTTCCTGAAGCTGTCCTTGCCTTCTCTGATCTTTCTCCTCAGCTCCCTCTGTACGGACTTCAGCATCTCCCTGTTCCCCGACCTGAAGATCCTCTTCTTCTCTCTCAGAAGTGTTTTTATCTCAGGGTTGATCCAGGGTTTGTTGTTTGAGTGACGCCGTATGGTCTTGGTGGGAACGGATTTGTCCACACAGAAGCTGAGGTAGCTTAATATTAAAATATTAAAAGAACGAAGAGCACACGGATTCAGACTGTACATTATTTCTCATTAGGTATCTGTTCATTTTCTTCAAACTGGTTATGTTCAGCAAAAAAGCTGCAAGAAATCTGTAGATCATCAAGAAAGTGTCATAATTGCTGCTGCAAGGAACCTTTATACATTTGGTTTCTGTTTCAGTGCATTCCTACTTGCCTGTAATTTATCATGTTGTTAATTAAACTTAAGGAGTAATACATGCAAATTTCTAGAGGTATATTTGTTTTGAAGTCAAAGTTCAAGGTAACAGTGTCACTGTTTGTTTGATTTTCCCAACTGTAAAACGAGAACAACTGCAGATATCCAGATATCAGCCCCAAACTTGGGACAGGAAAGATACATGCAAAGTTCTAGACACACTTTCATTTAAAGGTCATAAGCTCAAAGTTCAAAGTTACAGGATCAGTTTGTTTTTGTCTGATTTTCCTGACTTGAAAACAAGAGCAACTGCAGGCATTGACACCAAATCTCTGCCTGAATAGTGTATACAAAGGTCTACACATCCATTTATTTTGAGATCCAAAGGTCAAAGTTCAAGGTCACGGTATTGGTATGAGTCTCCACCTCTACTCAGTGCTTTTCAGTTTTGTCATGTTCATGTCATCTTTCAAATAGTTTTGATATATATATATATATACACTACCGTTCAAAAGCTTGGGGTCACCCAGACAATTATTTTGTGTTTTCCATGAAAAGTCACACTTATTTACCACCATGAGTTGTAAAATGAATAGAAAATATAGTCAAGACATTGACAAGGTTAGAAATAATGATTTGTATTTGAAATAATAATTTTTTCCTTCAAACTTTGCTTTCGTCAAAGAATCCTCCATTTGCAGCAATTACAGCATTGCAGACCTAACATGATTGCACAAGGGTTTTCTAATCATCCATTAGCCTTCTGAGGCAATGAGCAAACACATTGTACCATTAGAACACTGGAGTGATAGTTGCTGGAAATGGGCCTCTATACACCTATGTAGATATTGCACCAAAAACCAGACATTTGCAGCTAGAATAGTCATTTACCACATTAGCAATGTATAGAGTGTATTTCTGATTAGTTTAAAGTTATCTTCATTGAAAAAAAGTGCTTTTCTTTCAAAAATAAGGAAATTTCTAAGTGACCCCAAACTTTTGAACGGTAGTGTATATATATATATATATATATATATATATATATATATATAGTTTTTTTCTATTATTATGCCTCAGTGTGCACATGCAGCGTCTGTGTGTGTGCCCATCTGTCTGTCTTTTACCAGGTTTTCATCTTGCCCAGTCAAAATCAAGTGGAACTAAAGGCTTTTATCAATGAGAGAGAATTTCCTGATAGGTCTTTGTTTTTAAGATAAGCCAAGATTTGCTCACCTCAGTGGTTCTTGTGAGGGATCAGGGCTTTCACAAAGGTAACTGAGCTCACAATAGATTGCTTTGGGGTCTTGCACATAAAAACATTTTCTGTAACAATGGGGAAAAGATCTGCATGCATATGTCAACATTACAGAAAACAACAAACGTTCACTCACCTAACGTGTGGAAAAACTACTGTTGTAAATATGCCAAGCCAGTAGGTGGCAGTGCAGCAGTTTTACAGTACCACATGTGACTTCTGTCAGCCGCTGATTGGGTGCTGAACTTTTAAAATAGCGATTGTTAGTGAAAAATAAACACATTCAGCAACTCACTATTTATTTCTCACCTTGATCGTTTTCAGAAATATGCTTTGCTGTTTAGTTTTGAAAATATGAGAAAATTTAAGGTCCCAGTGCCCATCTTGGATGGGGATGAACAGACTTGAAGAGACTGTCTTGCGGGCGATGCAGTTTGTGTGTCTTCTAATGGTGACATCATTGTCATAAGGGCGAAAAAATTAGGATACCCTGTATAAGCCTGTGTGTTTTTTTAACATATTTGGACATATGGATATTTAATATCAGTGTTTAAAATACTGGGAGATTCATGTAATACAACTAAACAATTAAAAATGAATTAAAGATTTTTTTTCAAATTTTCTGTAAAATATAATTCTAAACAAATAGTGAGGAATAAATTAGGACACCCCCCATCTTTTTTAGGACACCCCCACATTCATTCCCACTTAATAAAATAAATAGTAAAAAAAAAAATACAAACAAAAACAAGGTTAGACATAGATATGTGAACATTTCGTAAAAAACAACTGAATATTTAATGGGGTATCCTAATTTTTTCACATGACTGTATGTCCTGCTGGCAGTTTCCCCCCGTGCACACAGAGGAGGAAAAATGATGTGCTTCCCCTTGTAAACAAATAGCAAGCATTTCAAAAGCTTGCATGCGTGGACTGACACAATACTTAGCTATCCTATGCTGGCATTCCACAAGCATTGAGGCATCAGCACCTGTTCTGCTTTAATTTTATTGTTAGTCTTTTGTTTATGTGTATTAGTGGGATTTTGGCATGTTTGTGGGTATGTTTTGAGCTGTTCTGGAGCTCATCTTAACATATTAGTGTTTTTTTTTATTTATGTACTCATGAAGGAGTCTTGATATTTGTATCTGTGTGTATTAATGTAGCATACACATACCATACACAGAGTACAACACCTAATTTGATTCTGACTTCCCACTCACACTAGAGGGCTGTGCAAAATGAGCTTTTCTACCTTCTTTGGTTTGTACTGGACATATACTTATTTCATATACTTTTTTTTTTCAAACCACAATCTTCTACTTATTCATTAATTATTCTTCACTAACTTTCCAGCTGTCAACATTTCTTTCTTCTTCTGTGTTTAGGGATGGCCCAGACACATCCAGTCCTCAGCTGGGAGTCTTCAGTGGCAACACAGCGTTAGAAACGGCGTACAGCACCAGCTCTAAGGTCCTGATTCGCTTCCATTCGGACTTTTCAACAGGAGGTTTCTTCATTCTCAATTTCCATGGTAATAAATAATGATAATAATTATTATTATTATTTCAATATGTCTTCATTTACTGAACATTTTAACTCAGACTGAAAAATATTCTTAGCAAAACAAATGGAAAAATTAGGTTATGTCAGAGTGCTTTTAAAATAAAAATTAAATGCTAGGCTAGGTATTTGAGTGCCTGGTGTTTCTTTTATTCTTTTGTTCACATTTTTCTTTTGCAGCCTCCATTACTTACTTTTATGTAGTATGTAGTTCCAATCTCTCAATAGTGCTTTCTCATCTGATGTTTTTTCCACAATAAGAAATCTTGAAGTGTGGTCACTCGGTGGTGCTTTTTAATGGGGTACAAGATTGAAAAAAAGGAAATAACATACACTAGTACTGACAAATGATGCAACTCTATGCGTTTTTATTCAGTGCAGTGCTGTTCTCTTTGAAGTGCCTGCCTATTTGTTGAGAATCAAAGGCAACAGCTGTGTCTGTGCATTAAAAAAAGCTTTAGGGTAGTATTTAATTGTTGTTTCTGTTTCTTTTGTAAAAAAAAAAAAAAAAAAAAAAAAAAGAATCTAGTGAATTATTTTTTGAAATGTGGACAGATCATCCGTACTTGAAAATCCCAGTTCTGCTTTTGTTAGCAGGCTAAGGCAGGAAAGCAGATCTCTGCCACAGTATGCTGGTGGAGAAGGTTGAGAATTAAATGATTGATGATGCTCTTGTCAGGCTTTCCTTACACATGTTACTCAGGTGGAGGAGAAACATTTCGTCTAGTGCAGCATAACTTCTAGCTGTTCAACAGTTCAAGAAGAGTTTGACACAGTTGTTCATTTCCAAATCAAATCATGCAGTGTTTCAGTTTGAATCCACAAGCCCATCTTATTTTATTTTGCACTGCTGCGATATCAAATGTGTCACTCTACAGTTACTATACTGGAGTATTGTGATAACAATGTTATTGCGATATATCAACAAAATTTGAAAGCAAAAAAAAAATCTTCTCAGTTAAATTGGTCTTTATCTTTGTTTACAGTGTGTTTTCATTTTTAATATGGTGTGTGTAACTTTAGAAAAGTGTGCAAAAAGAACAATTACTCTTAAAGGACTGTTAAAAAGCAGCTACTGTACATATATTGCATATTTAAGCAGTATAACAGTTGAGGTCATTACGGCATCATGAATATACTAACTACATGTGTGATATTCAGGCATTAGAGTATCACACCCGCAGTTACTATATTCATGATACCGTAACGACCTCAAGTGTTATATTGCTTTTTTTACAACAGCTCTGCAAGCACCGTTTATTAAATGACAGCAATACTGGACAAAATATTATGATTTGTTTGCTTGACCAGTTATTTTGCACAACCGAGAAAAAAATAGTCCCTTCTAAATGTAGCCAATAACTGTTGCTAAACATCTCAATCAGCATGGAGATGTCTGTTATGTCTGGAAAGCCGGAGTGATGCACAGAGAGTGGTGCTGTTATGAACACGAACTTTATTACACACAGTAATATAATGTACAATACAGGTCTCCTATCTCCTATTGTGCCAGCCAGGAAAGAGGCCCAAAGATGGCAGCTCTCACCCTATATTGACTGGCGTGATGACGGCACCAGCCGGCTGCGTCATCACGCTGCTCCCTGCAGTTAACCCCTTCACTACATTCTCTTCCCCCCCTTGCAAAAACACAGAACACTTCTAATCAGACCTTCCCCAATTTGGCATAAACAATCATAACCCACAATATCCACATTTGTTTTTTTTGTTTTTTTTAAACACACACTTCAACATTATTATCTAATTAAACACACAGTTTCTCTTTTGTCCTTTTTTGAACTTAGAACTAGGGTCTGCAGGTGGACCGCCGCTGGACCCGACGTGGCTGGGTGGATTATTCTGCCATCTGCTCCTAGCTGCGTTCCTAACAGTCACTTTTTTTTTCCCTTACGGTCTTCCATGGGGAGAGCAGTTCTGCCTGAGGGGGTCTGTGGCGGGCCCGTGGCGGCCTCCTCCCTGGAGCTTTGAAGCGGGCCCATGGCGGCCTCATCTCTGGAGGTTTGAAGTGGGCCCGTGGTGGCCGCTTCCCTGGAACTGTCAGACCCCCGGGGTCAATCTTCATGACGCTGGGCCTCGAGTCCCACACTGTGGTAGCTGACTCCCACGGAGCCTCGCTGTCTGGAGCTGCCACCCGGACAAGCCATAGTTGGTTTGCATGCCAAGCCGAACAATCTGTCAGCCGAAAGCACGTTGTTCTCAGCTTCGCCACGATCCTCAGCGGTACCCGTTGTTTCACTGGCTGTGGCCCGGTCAGTCGCCATCCCAGTCTCTCACCAGTGTGAACTCGAACCCAGTCCCTGACTTGGATCGGCGCCTTACTTGCTTTTATTCCTTGTCATTGTGCTCCCAGTGGCTCTGCGTGCTTGTTCGGCTTGGAACCTCTGCTGTACTGCGGCGGTTCCGCAGTCACCATGTTCGTTGCAGACTCTTCACCCATTGTCTCCGTCGTCCATTGAGACTCATAGGTGCAGAAGGTGTCCGGTGCCTCTCCGGCGTCGCCTGTTGGGGCGGACTCTTCATCTGTCAGCTCGGTCATAACCTCCGTAGCTCGTTGAGCGAGGGTACAGAAACAGTCCGGCTCTTCCTCTCTGCCGTCTGAAGTGCTGTGCTGTGCCGCGTTGTGTCTGTGCCTGGCTACTGCTGCTATGGTTCAGGGCTTTCTGCATGCTTAGGCTCCCCCTCCCATGGTTACAATTCTGGTTGAGGGGGAAACGGAGGCGAGTCTTGTCGCTGTTCTCTCTCCATGTCATGTTCACCCACTATGCTGTGGTCAGTCTCAGTACTGAATTCTCCCTTTTCTCTGCTCTCACTCTCTGTGCTGTGCTCTTCGGCTGGCTCGTCACGGATTAGCTTGTCGTTGTCGTTCTCGATGGGCACAGGCTTCTTCTCCTCCAGCTCATTGAGGAACGGAGGCAAGTCCAGTTGTTGCCCCCCTTCCGGGCGGCTCTCCTCCTGAGCGCATGGGGCGAATGGAGTGTTGTCGGTGCAGTTCTGAATTACCTTGTCAGCATTGGTCTTGTTAAACCCGGGCTCCTTCTCCTCCAGCTTCGGTTCTGGTTGTGCAAGGGAGTCCGGTCTCTGTTCTTTCTCCATGTTGTCTTCACCATCTGTGCCATATCCACTCTCTGTGTTACGTTCGCTGTCCGAGCTATGCTCGTCCTTCACGCTGCGACCACTCTTTGTGCTGTATACACTCATTAGCTTGACACGGGCTAGCTCGTCTCTTAAGGGCCCGAAGGCACACCTGCTCTCTAAGATCTGGACCTCCGGCTGACAGGTGTGCTGGCAATGGAGTAGGTGTGTGCGTTGCTGGCTCCTGCTATATTTTTTTTTTCAGTATTACTTTTTAAACCCTACTTTGCTGCAAGCTATCAACGTTTTGGACGTTTAATACGTGCGGAATCTGTTTTGAGTTGAGAAATATGTCCAAAACAAGAAAGCAGACTGAAAAGGAGGCAGCAGTGAACGATGCTAACACCAGCTTAGCTGAGGATGCTAATATAAGCCTTAACTCTGCACTTGTTGCCTTGCTTGAGCAACACAGAATGTCCATAGCTGCTGACTTTAAAGCTTCATTTGATGTTATTAATGGCAAGCTGGACAAGATTCAAGCAGATGTGGCTAACCAGGAGCAACACATTGGCGACCTTGAAAGCAACGCGGAGGACGTCAGCCAGCGCCCAGCGGCGCTTGAAGCTACATGTGAGTCAATACAGGAGGAGAACAAGCTTTTGAAAAACAAACTTTCTGACCTGGAGGGAAAAAGCAGGAGGCTGAATATTCGTCTGGTGGGTCTGCCGGAGTCCTTTGATGTGGGTCCACGGCCATCTGAATTTTTTTCTCGGCTGTTGGTGGACGTTTTTGGCACACAAACTTTGCCATCTCCCCCAGAGCTGGATAGAGCCCACCACAGCCTCATGCCCAAGCCGGGTCCGAACGGGAAGCCGCGCGCTGTCATTATTTGTTTCCACCGGTTTCGGTCCAAAGACTTGGTGATGAGAGAAGCGCGGAGAAGCCGTGGGACTTTGGAATATCGTGGACATAAACTTCAGTTCTACGAGGATTATAACCCCGACGTTCAGAAGCAACGAGCCGAATATAAGGAGGTTATGTCCGAGTTGTACAAGAGAGGTTTTCGTCTTTCTCTTCTCTTCCCCGCCAGGCTCCGGATAACTCTTCCAGATGGCAAAAACCAGTGGCTGTCGTCCGTCTCAGAGGCCACCCGCTTCATGCAATTCTTGGAGAGAAATCAGCGATTTTCGCCCTGAACTGGTCATTCCTGGGTTGACCAACTACCACACTGGACTACTTGATTATTACTTCATTAAAGCTGCATTGACTGGACATTGATGCATTTTTAGATGTTTAAAAACAAGGTAAAATTGGCTCCCTATACGTTGTTGTTTACTTTTTTTTTTTTTTTAGGGTAAAATGTTCATACTATGCAGGATTGAAGCCAGTTGTATGGGAGTATTTTGTTAGGATGAGAATAGAGCAGGAGATGGAGCGGTTGCTGTTCTATGCAACCGGCTGGAGTGTTGTTATAGGTTTGGTTGTTGATTTTTTAATTATTTTTTTTTTATGTTATCAATTTATTAACACCCCCCCCCCCTTTTTTTTCCTTACCCGTACCTCACCCTATTCCTTTTTGGGCTACACAACACAATATATAAATTCTACTCTTTGAATGAACAGTAATCTTACTTTGGTAAGCTGGAATGTGAAGGGGTTGAACCATCCAATTAAACAAAAGAGAGTCATGTCACGTCTAAAGCAACTTAAGCCTGGGGTACTGTTTTTTCAGGAAACCCATTTGCAGGATTCCGACCACTTGCGCTTGTCAAAATGTTGGTCAGGACAATTTTTTCATTCAAATTTTAAAGCTAAGGCCAGGGGCGCCGCTATTCTTATTGATCGAAATATCCCATTTATTCCCTCTAATGTTGTGTTAGATAAAAATGGACGATTTATAATAGTATCAGGTAAACTTGGCAATAAACATGTCACCTTGGCTAATCTGTATGCACCGAATTTTGATGATGTACACTTTTTTCGCATCCTTTTTTCGCAGCTTCTAGATTTAAATACTCATTCTCTAATTCTTGGGGGTGACTTTTGTATATGGATCCGATCTTAGATCGCTCATCCTCAAAACCTGCTAGTCTTAATAAATCTGCAACTTATGTTAAGTCTTTTCTTGAGGAATATAGCCTTATAGACCCTTGGCGTTTTTTACATCCTAACGACAGGGACTATTCATTTTTCTCTCACGTACACCATACTTATACCAGAATAGATTATTTTTTGTTGATAATTTATTAATTAATAACCTTTGCTCTTGCAGTTATGATAGCATCTCGGTTTCTGATCATGCCCCTCTTGTACTTAAAATGATTCTCCATGGATGTGACTCCATGAGAAAGCATTGGAGACTGGATCCATTATCACTTACAGATAAAAAATTGGTTGCGAATATTTCTTCTAAAATTACGTTTTTTTTGAAAGAAAATAAAACTCCTGGTATGTCGAACAAAACGATATGGGAGGCCATGAAGGCATTTCTTAGGGGAGAATTTATCTCATTGGCAGCATTTAAAAGACGATCCGCAATACAGGAACAGAAGGCTATTTTAGATCAAATCTTGGACATTGACAGGCAATATGCTCAATCTCCATCACCCGCTCTGTACAAGGAACGTTTGACATTACAAACTAAACTTAATTTACTCTCCACTCGACAAATTGAAAGTTGTTTAATAAGGAACAAGAGTGAATTTTATGAACATGGCGAAAAAACTGGTAAACTTTTAGCTAATCAACTGCGCGGTATTAGAGCTAAGCAAATTATTACTGGAGTTAGGACAGATAAAGGAGATGTGACATCTGATCAACAAGTGATTAATGATATCTTCAGGTCATTTTATTCCAAATTATATACAGTACCTCAGAATATACAACAAACTTAAAGGATCTGCAAGATTTTTTTGATTCTATTGATATCCCTTCGATTTCCTCAGAATCTCGGCAAATTCTAGAAGCTCCCATCACAAAAGAAGAAATTCATCTGGCAATATCATCCATGCAATCAGGAAAATCTCCAGGACCTGATGGGTTTTCCACTGATTTTTTCAAAAAATTCTCTGACGACCTTGCCCCTTTTCTTTGTCAAGTTTTTACAGTCGCTTGACTCTGGTACACTTCCTCCTTCATGTTACCAAGCCTGTATCACTGTGTTGCTTAAAAAAGACAAGGACCCTGTTGATTGTGCTTCTTACAGGCCTATTTCCTTGTTAAGTACCGATGTTAAAATTTTGTCAAAGTTGTTAGCTTCAAGGTTGGAAAAAATTCTTCCTTTTATAATTTCACAGAACCAAACCGGTTTCATTAAAAATCCCCATTCTTTTTTTTAACTTGCAGTGGTTGTTTAATATTACTTATACTCCTCACCACAACATACCTGAATGTCTTATTAGTTTGGATGCTGAAAAGGCATTCGATAGGGTTGAGTGGCAGTATTTGTTTTTTACTTTGGAGAGATTCGGTTTTGGTCCTTCCTTCTGTTCCTGTATTAAACTTCTCTATGCTAGTCCTTTAGCTTCAGTGTTAACTAATTGTCGCTATTCTATTTTAGGCTTTACCGTGGTATGAGGCAAGGCTGTCCTTTGAGCCCGTTGCTCTTTGCCTTGGCAATTGAGCCGTTAGCTATTGCAATCCGTGGGAGCTGGGATTTTCTAGGCATTTGTAGGGGCGGCATCGAGCATAGGGTTTCACTCTATGCCAACGATCTTTTATTATTTCTCTCCAACCCACTTACTTCATTACCTGCTATACTCAACATTTTGGATAGTTTTAGTAGGTTTTCTGGTTATAAAATTAATTTCAATAAGAATGAATTGTTTCCGATTAATGAAAAGATTTGAGTTCAGGATCTTGAAAATTTTCCTTTCAAGGTTGTTATTGATCATTTTAATTATCTTGGGATATGTTACTAAACAATTTAATCACTTGTTTAAAAATAATTTTCTCCCCTTATTTGACCAGTGCAAGCAAATACTTTTATCCTTGTCCTTAATTGGCAGAATCAATTCTGTAAAAATGATGCTACTTCCAAAGTTTTTATATTTGTTTCAATGTCTCCCCATTTTTATTCCTAAATCCTTTTTTAAGTCTTTGGAATCTCTGATTACCTCATTTATTTGGAATGGTAAACATCCGAGACTGAGGAAAGTTTTTCTTCAAAGACCCAAATCAGTGGGTGGCATGGCTCTGCCTAACTTTCAATATTACTACTGGGCAGCAAATATTAGGTGCATGTTATATTGGAAACATTTCTATCTGGAACCCAAATCACCCATTTGGATCCTTATGGAGTCACATGTGGACAATCAAACCTCCCTACCGGCAATTTTAGGTTCACCACTTCCCCTTGCTTTGTCTACACTGGGTAATAACAAAGTAGTTCGTCAGTCTCTTAGAATTTGGTCTCAATTCAGGAAAAATTTCGGTCTTCAGTTTTTCTCCATTAGAAGTCCAATTGCTGCAAATCATTTATTTACCTCATCAACTACTGATATTGCATTTCATATATGGCACAGAAAAGGTTTAAAATCTTTTGCGGATTTATATTTTGATGGACAATTTGCAAGTTTTTCTCAACTTTCCACTAAATTCGACATCACTTCTACACATTTTTTCCGCTTCCTCCAGGTCAGACATTATGTGCAAACCATGACAAAACAATTCCCTCAAAAACCTTCTGATAATCCTCTAGATGATTTTTTATTAGTTAAACCAACTTGTAAGGGGGTAATATCAGTTTTATATAATTTAATTTCAAATTTACAATCTTCTTCTCTGGCCGCTATTAAATTGAATTGGGAACAAGATCTTAATTTTACTTTTACTGATGAACTGTGGGACTCTATTTTTGGCCAGGTTCACACTGCATCAATGTGTGCTCGTCACGCTCTTATTCAATTTAAGATCGTGCACCAGGTGCACCTGTCCAAGGTTAAGTTAGCACATATTTACTCGGATATAGACCCAACTTGTGAAAAGTGTGGTAACGCTCCTGGCACTTTGCTTCACATGTATTGGTCCTGCCCTTCATTGATGAATTTTTGGCATTCTGTTTTTATCACTATGTCTGAAGTCCTGCAATATCAAATCAAACCTGATCCATTATGCACCATTTTTGGTGTGGCTCCAGAACTTGTCTTGCCAAATTCCAAATTAAAAGTATTCAAATTTTCATTATTATTGGCCAGACGTGCTGTATTACTGAAGTGGAAAGACTCTTCGCCCCCTTCACATGTACGGTGGATAAAAGATATAATGTCCTGTTTGGATTTAGAAAAAAATCAGATATACAGTTCATGGCTCTGAAAACAAATTCTATAAATTATGGCGCCCGTTTCTTGACTTCTTTGAAAGACCCACGATTATAGTTTCTGAGTAGCTCATATCCCCTTTACCCCACCCCCACCTCACACACACAACTTTTGTTTTTTTTGTATTTTTATTATTATTATTGTTGTTTACTTAAAGGTTTTTGTTTTTTGAAGCATCCACATTTGTTAGTTTTAAATTCTATTTTTGTGCTGTTTGGTTAAAACAAAAACGAAAATTTCCAATACTTTGTATTGTATTGATTCTTCACTTAATAATAATGAAAAGACCTTTGAAAGAAAGACCTGGACCTCCAATATATAATGTCGAGTTGACTCACCTGCCAATTTTTTCGCCCAAAGAAAGCGAATCGCTGGGCTGTAATGTTGGTCCAGCTGTAGTAATGTCTCTCTATCAGAATCACACATTTGCCAAATGAGTCTGCTTGACCCAGCGCACAGAGCACGCGCCGTCCCTCCTCGCCTAGACCGAGAACCAGTACGCTCTTTAGCTTCTCATCATCTGCGCCATCCAGGTCAGCCGCGTCGATATAGTCTTTAAATGTGTCGGACCAGTGGTGCCATGAGACGGCCGGCTCACCCGGGTTCTCCAGAAATGGTCAAAGTGACCCCAAGCACGCTTCCATGGTTAATCCTCCGTCGCCAAATGTTACGTCTGGAAACCCGGAATGATGCACTGAGAGTGGTGTTGTTGTGAACACAAGCTTTATTACGCACAGTAATAAGATAAGATAAGCCTTTATTAGTCCCACAATGGGGAAATTCCAGGATTGCAACAGCATAGGGATAGCAACACTCAGAGCAACAATCAGAAGGCAAGAAAAAACAACATCTAGTAAACATATGTCCATATTACTATAAATGTATATATATAGACACACAGTGCAGAGCATTATGGCTGGTGAATGTGCAGCAGAAAGTCTAAGCACAATACAGGTCTCCTCTCTCCTATTGTGCCAGCCAGGAAAGAGGCCGTAAGATGGCAGCTCTCACCCTATATGGGTTGGCGTGATGACATGACCAGCCAGCTGCGTCATCACGCTGCTCCCTGCTGTCAACCCCTTCACTACAACATCTATTGTCATTTCACGCACATCTATAGATGCAAAGAATCTGTGTGTGTGTGTGTGTGTGTGTGTGTGTGTGTCTTCCTCACATATCTCTCAAGCCATTCGTCAGACTGGCCTCAGATTTTATGTGTTTTGCTGAGGTTATGAGGGTGTGTATCCCCAAGTGTGGAGTTGTTCAGTCAAAATATCTAATTTTTATCAATAAAAGTTTAGTCATCGCTCTCTCCTCAGGCTCTGGCTTCTAGAAGTGTGGGCGGGGTCGAATTGACGCCATACTGATTGGATAATACATGGCATCAGTCGCCACAGAGCTCTGTGAGCAACACAAGGAAGCGAAAAGCCACGGATTTGACTCAAAAAAGATAATACTGAATATTTAAAAAAATTATACCATAAAGTTGCCGTGATTGTGTAGGTCTAAAGGATAATTCGGCATACGTGGAGAACATGAGGCGTGTGAGAAGACTGGGTGGAGCGTCAGCGGGGACCCAGGTCTGACAAAGAACACCGGTGTATCCATTCCAACACAGGACACGGCGGGAGAAGCAGCGGCCCGACCGAGGGGACCACGGTCCTTCGTGGGGTGGCACGCCCAGCCTGCCCAGTCAGTGGTAGGCGGGAGTCCAGACTGCTGCTTCACCCGCGTGGTGCCACTGTACTTTGAAGGCCTGTGAGTCCCTCCTCCCGCGCGAGTATCTAAAAATTAAAAACTTACTAATAATACCACCATGATTGTGGAGCGGAATGGCCGGAATGACTTAACAACCAAACAGGACACAAAAATGCCCAAATAACGAAATAAAATCATTTTTAGTTAAATATTTACAGGCAAATGGGCAACAGTTGCAGTCAAACAGGTCCTTCTGCTGTGTATAATAATGTTGGGTGTTTTGTAGTTAATTTGGTAGATTACAGTTTTAAAAACCTTTTAATAACAAAGTATTGATACAATATAAAATGATGCATTACTATGGGTCTCAAATGTTTGTAAACGTGTCCTGATATAGTACTGCATGAGTTTATTGATGATACACAGAAGAAATTCAATATTACACTGAACTCCATCACTGAACAGTGATATAAACTAAAATAATTATAATGGTGACTGAACAACTCTCATTCCCCAAAGTGCGAGATACACTATTATCTTGAATATAAGTGATAAAAGATCACATAAATTAGTGATCTGACAAACAAATAAACAAGGGATCTGAAACAGTCGTTAATATTGGATGTTCCATTCATTTTCAATATTCAGGTATTTTGTAATTAATATTCACACAATCAAATAAATCTTAGTGCCGTTCAGTCCCTTTCATATTTGTCAAAGTCTAACGTGTGATTGCCTACACACAGTATAGGCTACAACTCTATTCCACTTTCAAACACAGCCTACATGCGGGCCTGTAAAGCCTAATTGGGATACCTGTTTCAGACAGGAATACAGTCATGTGAAAAAATTAGGACACCCTGTATAAGCCAACATATTTGGACATATGGATATTTAATATCAGTGTTTAAAATACTGGGAGATTCATGTAATACAACTAAATTAAAAATGAATTAAAAACTTTTTTCAAATTTTCTGTAAAATATATTTCTAAACAAATTGCAAGGAATAAATTAGGATACCCCCCGTCTTTTTTAGGACACCCCCACATTCATTTCCACTTAAAATGGCTAAAATAAATGTTAAAAAAATGCAAATAAAAACAAAAACGAGGTTAGACATAGGTACGTGAACATTTTTTAATAAAGAACTGAATATTTAATGGGGTGTCCTAATTTTTTCACATGACTGTACTTGGTTCTACCGGCAATCCACTAGTGTAAATGAATTAAATATTGTCAAGTGCATAAGTAAGCATTTATAAAACACATGTACACCTGTTGAGTTGGTACTGCAGAAGACCCAAGATCAAAACGTAGCCAATGCCGGTGGCTAATAGTTAGCATGCTAGCAATTTAGTGCACTTTGCTCGCTTTTCTTCGCATTTTCAGATGAAACAAAGAGTCCATCACCACAAAGGTATTGTGGTTTGTTATCGAGACAATAAATCCAACTCTAGCACTGCCTATTTTTTTAAACAGATGTGAAATAGCTTCACGATGTTTATACAAGGGCAGACTGTAAACAATAAGGCTTTTTTTCAAAAAGGTGGGACTTTCCTGGTCAGGTAAGAAATCTTTTCAAACAGCACCTCACTGTGGAAATTAAGGTATTCAACACAGTATTGCAATTGTCACCGAGAGTTAGTTGACAGTAAATTAGTGTTAGTAATTAACAGTTATATGAACACCTTTGAAGCAAAGTGATACATATCCAGTGAAACATTGGAGTGCAATTAGTGTGGATTTTAGTAACTTTTGGAATCCCTATTCTCCAATCAAATTGCTCAGTCGGAACTAATTGTTGTATAAGTATTATTAAAACAACAGATTATCACATGATTTAGTGTTGTGGGTTTTGTAAATCATTGCATTATTGTGACTCCATTAATACCAATCAATACAGTATATTAGTTTGTGATGAATGTGATGAATATATTATATTTTCACTTCTTGTGATACATGCAGGTTTGCTTTCTAAATTGTCACATGTCCCTTTAACATTTGTGGAAGTCAATTATGTTGCCCAGAGACCAGGCAAATTCTAGGTTTAAAACTTACTCTTATATTTATAATATGCAAGACATGAATAACCACATACTATTTGATGCCCTAGCTACGCAATAATGAACAATGGCCATGATTATTATAGTGCATATAATAGCAGGCAAAATTATCTAAGGAACAAAGTAGCATATCAGTCAACTTGATGACAATATCTGCAAACATGTTGGTTTTTAACTGAGATTTTCTTAGCTATAAGCTCTTCCAGGATTGCGCCTCATGCTCTTTGTTACTTCATAAATCTGACGACTCATTTTCGCCAGGCCAGCTCATCAACCAAAGCAAATGGTTTCTTTTGTTTTTCACATTGCAGCCTGTGAACCACTAAATTGAAATTATGGGCCTGTAAGGGAGTACATCTTGGTCTCTTTAGCTTGTTTTCTTGTGTCTCCAGCGTACCGTCTGAAGAAATGCCCTCCTCCCACTGTGGTGGAAAATGCAGAGATGATCTATGAAGACAAAGACTTCCAGATAGGTAATGATCCTCAATAAAACGAATTGCTTTTGATGCATAAAGAAACTCTAAATATTAAAAAAAAAACTCCATCATTATAACAGATCATCCTATAAAACTGTATTATTAATAGCAGGTCAACAAAATCTGCATTTGTGCATTAAAAATGGGCTAATTTAACAAAATTTTTTAATGATATTGTTTGGTACATACTTCAAAATTAAGAAGAATCATCAGGCTTATCTAATGTAGTACATCATGAGATCAAAATGACAAACTACCTGATCATGCCTGTAGTAGGCCATTATTCTTCTGATTGATTACTTCATTAAGGGGCACATTACTTTGCAAATGCATTATCTGAATATAGCAGTGTGTCATAATTTTTTTAGTGTGTGTGTGTGTGGACGTGCGTGTGGAGGGTATAATATATTTCTGTTGCCGCCAATATGACTTCTACATTTCTGATCGGATTGACTTCAAATTTATGCAGAAGCTTTAACTCATCAATACCTTGGACACGTTCAATTTAGCGATACATCTAATAAGGGGTTCCATTTTTTCTGGAGGGCAGTTTGTACATTTTAGCTGCAGTTAGCCATTCAATCATTCAGGGTTATTTCTACGCTTATTATAGCCCAGGGACCGGTCGTATCCTGTTGACCACTCAAAGCACACACCCTGTCCCCAATCATGTTTGACTGGGACTTTTACATTCAGCAAACTTTATTTTAGTTAGCTCAGGCTGTGTTTGTCTAGCTAATATTGAAATTAAACTGTGTGGCAAATGGTACTGCAATATTTAATCTCTGAGACGTTTTGATCAAAGCATGTCATAGACATCTCTTAAACACCTCTAGGAGCTGTGTCAAAATGTAGGAAAAATTGTATAATATGCCCCTGTAAAGAGTCATTTGTCCATTCATTTAGGTATTACTATAAAAAAAAAACAACCTTATTTCAGTTTTACTTTTTGTATTTCAGAAACCAGTCAAAAATCAGTCTTTGGGGTTTTTTTTAATGCCCATTTCTGAAAAGAAAATCCCATTTTAAAAAAGATACCTTCTGGACACTCAGCATGCCTTTGTTCTTAGCAAAGTTTTATGGGGTGTTTGGGCTCATTATCTCACTGCAGAATCTTCAGAAATATTCACACCACAGGGTGTAACACATCTTAGAGAAATGGCAACATACACCACCTCTGATTTGGTGCAGGTATCCAGCTCCAAAGTTTAAATAAAGGCTAGAATATTTCCATGCATAGAAACGTGTGTAAACCCTCTTCTTGATGGTTTAGAAAACACTGTGCCTTGATATAGCTTGCTGTAATTTGAGTTCTTGTTTTGACAATTTTTTTATTGTGTACGCAATTGGATTCATGTGTAATTATCTGATCATTTGTTCATATATAGTGAGCAATGACTCTCACAGGAGTCATAGATTTAATACTTAAAGGAAATAGTGCCACAAATACTCTTACATTTTCTTACTGGAGCATTTAATTGCTCCTTGTGTTTTTACATCCTAAGATTTTCTAAGCCGTAATTTTAATTGTTGAATGGATGTTACGGATTTTAAATGAGGTCTTTGATTTTTGGAGCTTACTGCTCTCCCAAGCTTTTCATAAACATCCATTATGGTAAAAATGATTGCTTGTCAAGTTTTTCATTTTCTCACAGCCTTTTTTTTTAATGTGATTTGTGCAAAGCATCTTACTCTTAGTGACCTTTTAGATCATCTGGGACTGCAGTTTTAAAGAAAAGAAATGCAGACATTTCATAAAAACCCAGCAAGATCAATTTATCCTGCCAGTGGTAAATAGAGCCTAGTCTCTTCGGGCAAAATATGTAATCATTCCTCTGTGGGAAAAATATGTATTTTTAAATGTCAGCTTTTTATGAATTCAGACAAGTTAGTTGAATTTTGAATGATTTTTTTTGATTTTGTTGGTGACCTTTTGATAAATACAGTATTAGTTCAATTTCAGGATCACAAAAACATTTTTTATGTAGTGATACAGACAGAAACTAATTTGATCCATAGAATAACATTCTCTGTCATACTGGGGTAACACAACATTGTTTGTAATATATCATTGCGGCATGTTTTTTCACTGCCCGAGTTCAGTATCGATTTGCACAAAACTTAAAATTCTCTTGTTGGAATTTGCATTCTCAAAACCTGACAAGGTGGTGTTAAAGACGCACTCCAGCGAGTCTAAAACCACCTGAAAAACCAATGTGTATTACCCAAAATAGTATATTGTGGCTTTTTATACACAAAAAACTTTCATTGCCCTAGAATGGCTTGGAAAGAGCTTTTACATCTTCATCCTACTTAAGTATGCATAAACCTATGAATATTCTAATTAGCTCCACCCATACTCCCGCCCACCAGTAGCTGGAAGAACACAAGGACATTGTACAAGGCTCTGAGAAGGCGATCCAACTTGAAGTAAAAGTTTCCATAGGTGAACCTGCTGAAGGATCATTCTTGGTGGAGTGGAGAGTCACTGGAGCCGGCCCCACATGGAGGCTGGAGGGCTCCCCAAAGGTCTCTGGTTACCCACTCACCACATATCGCCTCACAGGGGGCCAGCAAGCATTTCACCTCGGTCTGGTGTGGCCGCCAGCCGGCTCACCTCCGAGCTTTGAGCTGCTCCGAGGTGAACTGCTCGCCATCTCCCAGCGAGGTGATCCGCAGTGAGTAGGTAACCAGAGACTGCTCCTTTGGGGGAAGAGGGAGGAGCCGAGGGGCATTCGGCTCCTTCGGAGTGTTCTCCCTGGCCTCGGAGCCGGTCTCACTCTCCCCGAGCTGAGTGCTCCTTGGATCTTCCCTCTTCCCTGAAGGAACGGTCTCTGGTTACCCACTCACCACGGATCGCCTCGCTGGGGGCCAGCGAAAGCTCACTCTCCCCGGGTCTCCCCAGCCTCCTTTGGAGCGAGCTAGGGAGAGCTCTCTGAAGGAGGCAAGCCGGCTGGTGGGTGCTCCCAGCAAGGTGAGGGGAGCCCTCCAGCCGGGCAGCAACTCTCCACTGAGGATGATCCTTCCGCAGGTTCACCTACGACGATATTCACTCCGGCCGTTGGACCACACACACCAGGGCTGTCTCCCCCGACATGCAGGGTAATGCAGGTTGCAAACCCATGTCTGGTATTTTAGCAGGGACACTGAGTTTTTTCCAAATACAATTAATCATTGCTGTCATATTTTCATGCCTATGGAAAAAGACATGTAATTTAAAAGAAGAGGATTTCTTGCTCACACAGCCAAAAACTGAACACATATAATCTACCATCTTTCCCAACTTGTAAAAGCTCCTGCTGCTCCTTGGCTCCCCTTTTTTAACTCTTCGGCTCCTCCCTCTTCCCCTAAGGCAGTGAACTCAGGTCTGTAGCCACGCCCAGTGCTTAGCCTGATTGGTTAATGTTATAACCAATCAGACTAAGCAGGAATGCTTACGCTGCTGGAAACAGTCTGTCCAAACTCACCTGTTTGGGGGGGGCATTCCCTAAATGGAAATTCACAGCAGAAAACACAGACTTGGGACTGCGGTAAGGTTTTGCTCTGGATATGTCTTGTAAGTCACAAAAAACATGTTCGACATGTTAACGACTGAAAAACTTGATTTTTGCCGGAGTATCACTTTAAGGAAATGTATATGAACAGAAGACCACTTTAAAGGTGATTTAACATGTCATGTCTATGCTTTACTATATTATGTCCTTTTTAATACTGTGGCATGCCATGATGTCACTGCATTTCACGCTTTCATAACTACACATAAGGATATAGGCAGGGTGTAAATTTGATTTATCCATAATTAAGGCCTTAGGCTATGTGTCCACCAAATGCATTTTTTGTTGTCGCTGAACCACCCTGAACCTCTTTTTTATAGCGTTTTTGTCTTTCTGATCAAGTTTAAAGGATGCAGTAGACGTCCCTGACAGTTGGTAGATCTCTGAACCGATGCAGCTCCAATTGAAGCAACAGAAGCACAAATTATTTGGGACTCTTTACTCTCACAACCTAAATATTAAAATGACAGATAAACTCTGTCTTTATGTCATATACTTCATCCCAGGGAAATTGCTTACTCTTCTCATTTTTATTGTAGAAATCAAATGAAACAGATGGGGACAAATTTCATTGTCTTGATTTGATGAAAAAAATTATTACGATACAGTTTGGTTGTTCTTCTGACATCAGTCATTTTTGCTATATAGAAGCAAAGTAGTACTTTGAAAAGCCAAAAGAAATGTTTTATTCTGTGACAGGGTCTACAAAGAGGCGTTTTTTCCTCCTGACAATATTTTTTTTCTAGGTTTTAAGAAAAAATATGTACCTTTTCTAAATTGCGAGATTTTCAACTGACCTTTGTCTCAACTTTATTTCTGGAGGGCTGATGTTATGTGCTCTTCCGTGGATCACCAGCTTATCGGGGTGGAGGGGTTTGTGTGTCCTAATGATCCCAGGAGCAAAGATGTTGGGGGCAACTTGCCCCCGGTAGGGTCTCCCAAGACAAATTGGTCCTGGGTGAAGGGTCAGACCAATAGCGGTCCAGTAGATCCCCCATGAAAAGGTAACAGCAAGGATCCAGTGTACCCAAAGGAGCCACATGGGTCCGCCCTCCAGTGGACTCACCACCTGCAGGAGGGATAATGGGGATCATGGTACTGTGTGAACCGGGCGGCAGTCTGGGCTGCTGTACTTGGACTGCAGCCCCTGTGACCCGGACTCCCGGATAAGCAGTAGAAGATGGATAGATGATGTTATGTGATTGATTTGGTTTGATTTATGTGATTTGTTTGTTTGTAGGATAACTCAGTAATTCCAAATATACCAGATTCTTTACCATAGATGGGAGTGGTCCCAACTTACAAGTGATTCATATGGGTAACCAATGTAGAAATTGTTGTTATTACCAAGACTACATTTTCTGGAACTGATTGTTATCCATATCTATGGCAGCAATTTAATTTGTTCACTTGTATTTTTTATTTATATATTTATTTTTGTTTGTCAGGTGATATTGTGAAGTACCGCTGTTTACCTGGATACACACTCATAGGAAAGTCGGAGCTTATGTGCAAACTCAACTCCCATCTGCTTTTTGAAGCTCCGCCACCAGCATGTCAAGGTAAAGCATGGCCACACACTACAAGGTATTTTGGCTGATTTTGTGCCCGATTCTCCCGTTCTGACAAAAGAAAGTCCCAATTGTCTTGGTGGCTCTCCTGATTATCTAGTCTGATATTCTTGTTGTGTGAGGTGGGTTACAAGAAATCCAATCAGCTCAAAGGAATGTGATGGCCTATCTGAACTCAAATCCTAAAGATCCAACATGTTTATGATCCAGTATCCTCTTGTATGGGGCGATCTCTGAGGACAGACGAGACCTCTGTGGGTAGTCATGTGAGCAAAACGACAATCAATCAGAAAGTCATTATTTACAGTGAGAGGTCTTGCAAGACTTGTCAGACCTGAGTTGCCACTTCTCACTTTTTTCCCTTGACTTTGTACTAATTTTTTTTCTGAAAGTCTCATATAAAATTGAGCAATGGCAGGTTGCATCTTTATGCCCCCTTTACACAGGGGTGGACATCATTGAGACATCATTGAATGATGGAAAAAATGACAAGATCTGTCATGGATCTCTCAGCGATCACCAAGATCTCTATGACCTCTCAATGATCTTCAGTGATCTCCATGGTTGTCAAAGTTTTGACTCAGTCCAAAACAATCTATCAATGATCGCCAAAGGGAAACAATCTCTCAAGGAACTCTCAAGGAGCACTCAATGACCTCATCAATCTCCCATTGATCTTGGCAAACACTGAGAGATTATTGGAAGATTGTTGAGAAATCTGGCCATTTTTTCATCGCTCAACGATCTCTATTGGTCTTTACACCTGTGTAAAGGGGGTAGAAAAGCACTAGAAATCTCTCAAAGGCTTGGAAACCCTCTCCTGGTGCGTCAATAATCTCTCAGAGATCTTTCAAAGATCTCTGGTAGATCACCATGAAAGTTGCCAAAAATTGAATTTTTAATTGCCCAAACATTTATACAGAAATGACTTTTTCTAAACTTTAGGAGTCTGTTGAGAAGTTGTGCCAATTTTTGATTTCACAGTGGTCACCCAACAATCTCGGGGCCCTTCATGATGTGGCACACCAAACTAGACAAAAAATAACCCCAAAATATAAGCAAGAGAGACTGGATTGAAGCATGAGAGTGACTGAAAGTGTGCACTGTTCATATTATGTAGGATGTAGTCTCTTGTTTGTTGTGGATTCTGGTTGTTTGTGAATCTGTTAAGTGTGTGGTGTCCTGTCTTGCTTACATCGTGGTACTCCACATACTGCAGGAACAAAATTATCTTCATGTGTGGAGCTCATATTTTCGAAATCTGTTATTTTAGAAATCTTTTATTGTTGGCCAGACTTTAGTCACAGAATAGTAGAGTACAATTAGAATATACTGTATATGTGCATGCAGGTGTGAAAATCAGGAGGAAGACCCCTACATACGTCCAGATGACCAAATGTCATTGTTAAAATAGCTGCCAACTCAGAGAATTTACAATGCACACTGCATACCTGAGACAGATTAAAACAGTCAAAATCAATACAACAGAGGTTAAGTTATCCTGACCTTTGACTTAACACTAGCTTCAGAATCGACAGGTCTTTGACATGCAGTAATGCTACTTCAGCCGTCTTTTGGTTAGATCATCCCTGCTTAATGAATGTCACGTCTTTTCCAGACACAGTTTTGTTGCCTGATTTCCCCTCACAGCCGCAGCTGTTCAAACTGGCTCTCTGAACCTCTGCATGAATAATAAGCTGATGATGGCATTTAAAAATAGTGGCAGTCCACTCGGATCTGGCTCTGAATGATAGCAGCATCCTATAGCAAGACTTGAAGTGGAACTATTGTACTCAGTTTCAGCTCAATATTATTATTCTTGGGCTCCACTCCGGATGCCTAGAGTTGAAAATAATCCTCATTTCCTTTACTGGGCCTTGGTGTGAGTCCTGATTGTCCAGAGAAAGTTTGAACAGCAGGAGGGTGGGTCTGCTGGGATCACAAGTGGAGCCGTGTGCCTCTTTCTGTGATCCAAGAGTAGACAGAAGAAAGTGCCGACTGACTTATGATCTACTTCTGCTAATAAATGCCAGTCTCTGATACATTTGCGATATAACTAATTACATTTATTGAAATACATGTGCTCAAGTAACTTTTTCATAAAATTGTGCTTTTTTTGTGAGTAGTTTCTATGTGAGGGGAAAAGAGTCATGAATTTTTCACAAATTAGTCACAATTTTAAAAAAAAATTGTGAGATTTAAAAAAAAATACAAATTTATGAGAAAGGAGTCTTAAATGTACAAGAAAAACACTCAAATTCAGTAGTAGAAAGTTGCAAATGTATGTGGGGGAAAAGTAATTTAGATAAGGAAAAATAAGAAAATTAATGAGGAAAAGGTCACTATTTTATGAATAAAACAGCTTTCAAATTATGGAGAAAAAGTTGCAAAATGAAAAGAAATTGGCTCAGATAAATTTGTTACTCACTGTTCAAGAAACTAGACACTTGAGTCACTTTTTTGTGATTACTTTTTCTTACGCTTAAGTAATTAATATAAGGTAATGCTACTTTTATTTGAGCACATCTTATAACTTAAGTAAGGATGAGCACAATGGATCATTTTGAAATTAGTCAGCACCGTTCCTACTCATATTTATGCAGCCAAACAATGTAATGCATGTTTCTCCACCAAGAACAGCCTCAAGCATTCACATCTGTGCAAGGAGTTGTGCTGTTTCTGTGTGATAATTGTACTTTCAATTAACTAATTATTCTTGGTGGGTTGTCATGTTGCAAGTGGAGAAATGTGAGAAATCATTAATTTTAAGTTTGGAATGAATGATTAATGATTAATGATTGCCATTCCAAAGTTATTTAGATTTTTAGCTTTTTAATTCTTTTTTTTTTCTTGAGAAATATATTTAACCTCAGTATAATAATTGAGAAATAGGTTTTGGTGTTAATCAAATAATTTCTTATGGCACTTTCCAGCAAACTTCCTCATCTAATTGACAGGGTTTCTGTTGGTAACATTTCTGCATGGCAGCCCACCACACCAGAAACTGAGTCGCCACGCTAAGAAAAATAAATGAAAGAATGACGCTCCACAAGCACGCACACGAACAACGCATGTGACAGTCATCTGCGCGTCAGAGTCTGGAAGCGTGCCGCCCGCGTGACCATTCCATTCGGCAGGCAGATGTGTCTATCTAGCGTTGCTGTCCGAGAAAACCATGAGCTTATTGAAGTACTTTAAATGAGAAAAAAGCATTAGAGGTATGTAAGGAGTGGAGGCATTTATGGTGGTTTTAACCCACTGATAACAGGAACAACTAGAAAAGCACTCATAGAGCGCGTACCTCCACCAAAGCTCCTTCCGTTTCTCATGGATCACCTCCAAAATGTAATGGGTTTGTGTGTAGGCCTATAGCCAGTTGTGGTGAAAATTACATCAAAGTCTGTCCATCAGTTTTGGAGTGTTGTTGCTAACACACTGTGAGAAGATAAGAGCCTTGGCTGAGGTATGCATTCTCAGATCATCAGCAAAATATAATGGGTTCCTTTCTAGCCCAAGAACCACCTCTGGTGAAAATTTCATCCAAATCCATCCTGTAGTTTTTGTGTAATCCTGCTGCACAAATACAAAAAAGCCCTTGGTGGAGGTATGCACTCTCAGATCATCACCAAAATCTAACCATCTGTTCCCCGTGCCATTACACTCCTTTCCTGAAAATTTCATCAAAATCCATTCATAACTTTTGGAGTATTGTTGCTAAAACACTGTGAGAAGATAAGAGCTTTGGCTGAGGTATGCATTCTCAGATCATCACCAAAATGTAATGGGTTTCTCTCTAGCCCAAGAACCACCTCTGGTGAAAATTTCATCCAAATCCATCCAGGAGTTTTTGTGTAATCCTGCTGCACAAATACAAACAAAGCCCTTGGTGGAAGTATGCACTCTCAGATCATCACCAAAATCTAATCATCTATTCCCCGTGCCATTACACACCTTTCCTGAAAATTTCGTCAAAATCCATGCATAACTTTTTGAGTTATGTTGGTAACAGACAGACAGACAGACGGACAGACAGACAGACAGACAAACCATGGTAAAAACATTACCTCCTTGGCGGAGGTAATAATGAGTCACTAGACATCGTTCAACAGGTGTGGTTAGGCTTTATATGCAGGCTAACTGAGGGAAAGGCAAAGGTGACTGAATTGTGAGGATTTCCTTCACCAACCACTACAATATTAACTAATTTATGTTCATTATTATTTACCTGGCAAGTTAAAATGATTGAAATTCACGAAGTCAGTGGCTATGTTTACATGGACACAAGTAACCGGATTAAAAGCCTGATCGGAATAAAAATGCTTCATGTAAACACGCCAATCTGAATATTCTAACCCGATCACGCTCATTCAGATCAAAATTTCATTCCGATTGAGAGGGGTGGGTTATGCCAATTGTTAATCCGAATGGTGTGCATGAAAACACTTATTCCGAACGTAGGGCAGAAAATATGTTTACTGCGCATGTCTGTACACCAGCCGCACGTTGACATGACGTATTTCCGCCTTAGCAGCAGCTAGCGGAAAACATAGCGGGAGTAAAACAAAACTGGTCTGTATCGTCCAGCTGTCTCCCTCTGTTCGTCATATGCAGAAGTATGCACTTGTAGCTTCATTACGGAGACCAGCAGAAGCAAAAGTACAGTCTGAATAACACAATACAGGTCAATTTCGACACGAAGCGGGGCTTGCTAACATCGGAAGTTGCTTCTTCTACTATTTTAGGAATGTCGAAATGTTGACGTGCGCATATCAAAATGATTTATTCCATTTAAACGTGTGACACAGGGAAACGCACGTCCTAACCGGATCAGCTTTTTCAGGGTCCACGTAAACAGTAAAATTCTGATCTGAATTGTAATCAGATTGATGAAATTTTGCCCATGTAACTGTGGCTATTGACTTTAACCTCTTAACTGTGTATGTCGCCAAACTGCGACCTAACCCCTAGAGGTCAGCAGTGGTAAAGATTTTTTTCAAGAAAATATTCAGATCAGATGTCAGAACTTTACAAGGCTATAACTTGAAAGTGGTAAGAGATAATGGCTTACTGTCAATTAGAGAGATGTAGAATATGATCCAAAGTTTCAGATAGGAGTAAATTTACGCATCTAATTTGCATACAAACAAACAAAGACATTTGTCACTTACCGCTTGTAAGGCGGCGTCCTTTTGCAGCATTCTGGTTGTAATTTTGTCCTCTCATGGTCATTTTAGCTTTCTCTCTTACATCCAGAAACTGTTATTGATTATTCCACCTTAATTTTGCTTTTATCCCCGGGCAATTTATCTTATATGACGACATGCAACCGGTGACTGCTCTACAGTCACATGGCGCTCTAGGCGCCGGCAGGTGAAATCAACGAGCTTCACGCTCCCTGTGTTATAAGAACATGTAGACATCTACCTTCATAAGCTAAATAATCTCTTTTAAGAATCATAGTTGGCAAATTCGGGACCAAATCCTCCGAATTTGCTCTTCTTTCTGCGATCACGTATGTCCACAACGATGGGTGCCATCCATTTTTCTTTGTAATCTCAAAGACGAAGAAGAAGAAGAAGAAGAAGAAGAAGGATTTCTTCCTCTTTGGTGTATTACATGTCATCCATGAGTCCTCCAATGCGTGTCTACCACCTTGTGAACTGGCATCATCAGTACAAATCCTCAGTACAGCTGGGCAGTGTTTCTCCAGGTCTTATCAGTTGACAGGCGCAGTGCCGCGCTGTGCCACTAGGGGCAAAAGAAATCACACAGCTTATAGGTTAATCCATCAACAGCCTTCAGACAAACTAAACATGCCAACATTTGGATTTCAGAATAAGGGAGGAGAGTGGTGAGGAGATTTCTAAAAACTCTAGAAATATATAGAAATATTATAACAGAAATAACTGCATCTTTGGGGATTTATTTCATTAAATATAATTTTTTTTTTTTTCTTTGAAATCAGAGTTAAAATTATTGTTCTGTTCTCATCATCATCAGCCCTCTTAGCCCACACATTCGGAGCATAGAGCCTCAACGAACGAACGCCAGTGGTCTTTTCTAGTTGCCTTGGTCTTAACTTCTATCCAGGTCACACTCATCGACTTCATGCCCTTTTCCACATCTCTTCTCCAGGAAAGCCTTGGTCTGCCTCTTTTACATTTCCCTTGTGGGTTCCATTGCACTGCTAGTCTGGTGATGGAGTTTTGCATTTTCCGGAGAGTATGGCCCAACCAGCGCCATCTTCTTCTACAGATGGAGCTTTCTACTTCTTTTTGCTGTGCACATTGGACCAGGTCTTAATTTGTGATTTTGATGGGCCACCATATCCTCAGAATGTGACGGAGATGCTTGTTGATGAAGGTCTGCAGTTTCCTGAGGTGTTTCTTTGTCAGGCTCTATGTTTCGCACCCATAGAGGAGGGTTGATTTAACATTCGAGTTAAAGACTCACAGCTTGGTTCTCGTGGATAGACTCTTTAGCTTCCAGATTGGCCGGAGTATTGAGAATGCAGTCTGAGCCTTGCTGATGCGGGCGCTGACGTCCTTTGTTGTGCCTCCTTCTTTATCTACTATACTGCCCAGATATGTGAACTCTTACACTTGCTCGAAAATGTCTCCAGGGCACTCGGTAGGGTAAGCTCTTCCAGTTGGGCGCATCCTCATTTCTTTGGGGGTTTTTTTTTCGGTGTTAATCTTCAATCCTATGCGCTTGGCATTAGCCTCGAGGTTTTTGTTCTTCTCCCTCATATCTAGTCAATGTTGATCCAATGCTTTGGCTCAATAAGATGACATCATCCGCAAAATCTAGATCTTTGAGCTTCTCTGTAAGTGTCCACTGGATTTCTGTTGCATGCCCTTCTGTGGTCTCTCTCATCACACAATCCAGCACAACTAGAAAGACCATGGGGGTGAGGAGGCACCCTTGCCTTACGCCTGTGGTCATGGAGAAGGGTTCAGTAAGCTGGCCGTCATGTACAACTTGTGCTTGGCATCATTCATAGAAGATTTGTATTATGTTGGCAATTTTTCCAGAGACTCTATAGTGTCGAAGCATGCTCCAATGAGTATTTCTGTTTACAGAGTCGAAGGCTTTTTTGAAGTCGATGAAGAGGAGGAATAGTTGGGAATTGAACTCAAAGGACTGCTCTATGATAATTCTAAGGGTGGCTACCTGGTCACAACAAGAGCGGTTCAGCCTGAACCCAGCTTGATTGTCGCAAAGTTTGCTTTCCAGGGCATTGACTCTGCGATTGAGGATGACACAGCACAATACCTTGCTGGCTGTGGAAAGGAGGGTAATCCCTCTCAAGTTCTTGCAGTGGGTCAAGTCGCCTTTCTTGGGCAGTTTATTTATCTGTCCTCTTTTCCAGTCCTCAGGAATACATTCCTGTGTTCAGATCTTGTTAAGTAGTGATTGTAGGGCTTCCACGGATTGCTCGCCCCCTTCTTTCCACACTTCTGGCGGAATGCCATCACAACCTGCTGCGTTTCCATTTTTGAGGGACTTCAGTGCCTTCTTTATTTCCATCTTGGTTATGATGCTTGTCTTTATGGGGAGTGGTTCTGTTGCTGGTTCTAGCTGTGGGGGTTCTCTGGAGGGGGTCTATTTAAGACTTCCTTGAAGTGTTCGCACCATCTCGAGTTGCTCCTGTGTTAGCCCAATTAGTTTGCCTTCTCTGCAGCGTACCGGTTTGCACTGCTTGGTCCCTTTACCACTAAGAGTTCTTGTAAGTTGGTATAGTGTCTTCGAGTCATGTTTGGCTGCTGCTTCTCTGGCATCTTTAGCTAGTCCTTCGACCCACTCCCTCTTATCCTTCCTACAGCATCTTTTCACCCTTTTAGCAGCCTCATTGTGCTGTCTCTGGGCATTTGTTTTCTGCCCACGAGTCTTTGCATTGTGCACATTTGCTTTTAACTTGTGTTTCTCCTTTATCTCTTTCCAAGTGTCTTCACTCATCCAATCTTTCTGTTCCCTCCTCCTCTTCTCAAGTACTTCTTCACATGCTCCTATGCAGGCTTTCTTGATCTTCTTCCAGTCTGTTTCAATGTCATCATTGTCATCCTTTTCTTCCTCTTCATCTGAGCCCATGTACAGGCAGTCAGAGTGGTTTGCTAGCTCCAGTTTGAACTCTTCTTTCACTTCTTTCTTCTTGAGCTTCTCCACTTGGTACTTGGTGGTCATCTGTGTTTTGTTCCTCTGGGCAGCTAGCCTTGTCCTTAGGATACACATTACCATATCAGATACAAATATCTGCACTTCTCCTCACCTGGCAGTCCTGCATGGTTCTGTGCCATCTCTTTGTGATCATGATGTGGTTGATCTGATTTTATACATTGGTGTCAGGCGACTGCCAAGTGAGCTTGTGTGCTAACTTGTGAGGGAAGAGGGTCCCACCAATCATCAACTCACAGAACTGCACAGAAGTCTGCCAGCCGTTCGCCATTCTCATTCATGAGTCCAACTCCATGCCTTCTTATGATGTCCTTGTAACCTTGATTTGAATCACCCACTTTGGCGTTGAGGTCTCCCATCATAATTGTGATGTCTCTTCCTCTTGCTCTTGGTTGCATGAAGTAGCTGGAAGAAGTCATCCTTTTCCTCATCTGTGGCCTTGTTTGTGGGGGCATACACCTGGATGACAGTTGCATTCTGGCACTTAGACTTGAATCTGGCGGTGATGATTCTGTCAGACACGGGCTCCCACTCAATTAGGATCTTCGCAGTCTCCTTGGTAATGACCATTCCTACACCTCAGCTGTGATCCTTATGTTCTTCTGGTAGATTGGAGTAGATGATTTCTCCTCCTTGTAGTGTTATCTTCCCTGTGCTGAGCCATCTCGTTTCACTGAGTTCCATAATGGCAATGTTCATACCTTTCATTTCAGCAGTGGCTTGTTTGAGCTTCCCTTGTTGGTACAGTGTTCTAACGTTCCAAGTCACAGTCCTTTTAGGGGTAGTAGGGGACAGAATCTTTGGCCTTTCCGGAGTCATAGGCTGGCCCCTATAATGGTCGTCATAGTGATCCTAGGGTCCTCCAGCGAGACTGCTTTTGAGCTGGAGTTGACGTTTGTTCTTAAGGTTCCCCATTTGATTACAACCCCCCCACCCCCACCCACACACACACACACAACCACCACCACTTTGAGGTGGGCACTCCGACTTCGGGGGAGAAGGTTGTTCTGTTCTGGCTCTGTAAAATTATGATCACAAGTGTAAATTGTATGAGGAAAAAAAGTCAACATTTTACCACAACCTGTCTTAAATTTATTTTAAAAAAATGTAATTTTATTTAAAAAAAATAAACAAATTAGCCATAAAATAATCCACAAGTTTATAATAAAGTCTCAAATGTACAAGAACAGTCATAATTTTGCAAGAGGAAATTACAAATTTGAGGAAAATAGTTGCAAATTTAGGTAAAAACAAATTTACAGAGGCAAAAAGTGGAAAACTACAAGAATATGGTTATAAATTTAGGAAACAAAACTCAAACCTTCAAGACGAAAGTCATTACTCAAGTATTTTTCTAAGTAGGTGCTTTTGTACTTTTACACAACTTTATTAGTAATTTAATAAGATGGCACTGCTTTTACATGAGTGCAATTTCTGGCTACTATACCCATCTCTGATCATATAATTTAAGTATGTGTAAGTAAATTACTACAGTATTATGAATGCTTTTTTCCCTTTGAGTGTCATGTTTTCTCATTTTTACACATGCGTCATATACCCTCCCCCCCAAAAAAAATAGGTTGCTACCATGCCAAAGTCTTTAAGCCAGAGGAAACACTGACTGAGCATGTTTACTGCAGTACATTGAATTTTAAGACTAAAGAGACCTGAGGAAATACAAGAAGAATTTGGATTTTTCACCTCTTGTAAATACCGGTAGTGGCTCCTGTAATTTCTGTGTGATGAATGAATATTGATTTGAATCTTCTTCTTGAGAAAATTACCTTTCCTCTTGAGGGTTGAAGAGATGTTCAGCCTTCACAATCACGTGGAATCATTTTTTATTATAAAGCAGCAGTATAAAAAGTCAGCGTATGAAAAAAATTTAACAAAAATGCTCACTGAAAAAAACCTAAGGTTCTGCTTCTTTTGTGTTAAATCGCAAGCAGGTGTCAAACAAAATATTGAGCCAAGGCTTCAATATCTCACTTCTGATCAATGTAAATAAATGGGCATATTTTAAAGGAGGAGAAGATGGCTCTGTGGCCTTCATATTGTGAAAATCCTGTTTGCATTTTAATATAAACCCTCACACATCTGAGAAAGTTGCCAATGCAGATTAGCTGTGTAAAGCATACATTTCCATGTTTTATGTGATTTGGCAGAAAAAAAAAAATAGTTGGGCCTGCTGATAGATTAAAAAAAAAGAAAATCCAATGAAAAGGGGTGTTATTTTTACAAAAAGTAACCCCTTTTAAAAAAGATTTTATTTCAGTTATTTTTAACCAATCTGTCTTACCATTGTCTGTTGCCTTTCTAGCCCAGTGCCCAGCCAATGAGGAGCGTTTTTCATCATCAGGAGTGATACTCAGCCCTGGCTTTCCAAGCAACTATCCAAACAGCCAGACATGTTCCTGGCTTCTCCGCATGATCCCAGGTACAGTGTGTGTGACACAGCGCACGGTGGATGCTTGTAGGTTACACAGTTGTGACAAGAATGAATAATTATGTGTGCATGTGTCATTTTATAGTGTGAAAGAGTGTATGTGTCACAGCCTTTATGTAAAATTCATGGAAATGCTGCTTTCTATACATGCTAAATGTGTCGGAGTAAAAATAAAGCCATCTGGCAAACATCGGTAGTCCTGCCACCCAGCTTCAGTAACCAGACATGTCCACTTTGAGGGGTGTTTTTTTAAATGTTTCTGGTCCTTTGGATTAAGAGATGGAGCTTTTTTTTGACATTGAGGTGTGGTGGGGCGCACTGTGTATTAGGGGGAAGCTGTTGCAAAAAAAAAAAGTGCACCAGTGTGTATAGGTGTGAGCTACATGTCAAAATTCATCCACACAAATGTTATTTTTTTGTCATTTTAAAGCAGAACGTTGAATTGTAACACAAGAATCAATGTGAAGCCGTTCTTCTGCTGTATGCATACGCATCTCTGCATTTGTTTTCAGCATTTACTCTTATGTATGCATCTTTTCCCACAGGTTACACCATCAATATTTACGTGGAGATGTTTCACAGTGAGAAGCAGTTTGATGAACTGGAGATTTTTGATGGTACGCTGTGCTTTTCCTCTGTTTGTCAGAGCGCAGTCAAACAAACTGCAGTCATAAATACCTGCGAAGATCTCTATCTGTATCCTCGTGATACAGGTGGTGCATGGTGGTGATATGGAAGTATATTACACGCAGTGCCATATGGTATGCAAGCCGTAGCCAAATTTTAAAATTTAAATTTCTTCCACCTGCCAACACCCGCATACTACCACAGCCAGCAAAAATTGGTTGGAAAAAATGCTGCAAAGATGACTTTCCCCACCATTTAATCAATGTCTGGGTTTGGTTTAAAAATGAAAAGCAATCTTTTTCAGATCATTGAAAATGCACCTATTTTTGGTTAAATACACTGCATTCCAAATTATTATGCAAATGATACTTGCCTCTGATTTTCCTAAATAGTTGATGCAAATGACAGTACAATTTTCAAGTCAACCGTTAGAGCATAATTCAAATTTTATCAAATAAACCTCCCAATTACTTTTTTTTTTCAAAAATTAAAAAAACCCCTCAAAATGCACTGTTCCAAATTATTATGCACAACAGAGTTTAAAAATATTTTATTGGTTGTAAAGAACTGAAAATGGTCATTTGTTGAATTTGCATCATCAGGAGGTCATATTTACTGAAATCAAAAGCTATTTCAATCAAAAATATCTTAACAGGCCAAGTTACATGTTAACATAGGACCCCTTCTTTGATATAACCTTCACAATTCTTGCATCCATTGAACTTGTGATTTTTTGGAGAGTTTCTGCTTGAATTTCTTTGCAAGATATCAGAATAACCTCCCACAGCTGCTGTTTTGATGTGAACTGCCTCCCACTCTCAGATCTTTTGCTTGAAGATGTTCCAAAGGTTCCTAATAGGGTTGGGGTCAGGGGAGGATGGGGGGCCACACCATGAGTTTTTCTCCTTTTATGCCAATAGCAGCCAATGACACAGAGGTATTCTTTGCAGCATGAGATGGTGCATTGTTATGCATGAAGATAATTTTGCTACAGAAGGCACAGTTCTTCTTTTTGTACCATGGAAGAAAGTGGTCAGCCATAGACTCTATACACTTTGCCAAGGTTATTTTCACACCTTCAGGGACCCTAAAGGGGCCTACCAGCTCTCTCCCCATGATTCCGGCCCAAAACATGACTCCACCATCTCCTTGCTGATGTTGCAGTCTTGTTGGGACATGGTAGCCATCCATCAACCATCCACTACTCCATCCATCTGGACCATCCAGGGTAGCACGGCACTCATAAGTAAACAAGACTGTTTGAAAATTTGTCTTCATGTATTTCTGGGCCCACTGCAACCGTTTTTGCTTGTGAGCATTGGTTAGGGGTGGCCGAATAAGAGGTTTACGCACAACTGGAAGCCTCTGGAGGATCCTACACCTTGAGGTTCGTGGGACTCCAGAGGCACCAGCAGCTTCAAATACCTGTTTGCTGCTTTGTATTGGCATTTTAGGAACTGCTCTCTTAATCTGATGAATTTGTCTGGCAGAAACCTTCCTCATTATGCCTTTATCTGCATGAACCCATCTGTGCTCTGAATAAGCCACAAATTTCTTCACAGTATGATGATCACGCTTCAGTTTTCATGAAATATCTAATGTTTTCATACGTTGTCCCAGGCATTGCAGTATTTGACGCTTTTCGGCAGCCGAGAGATACTTTTTTCTTTCCCATATTGCTTGAAACCTGTGGCATGCTTAATAATGTGGAACATCCTTCTTAAGTAGTTTTCCTTTAATTGGGCTGACCTGGCAAACTAATTATGACAGGTGTCTGAGATTGATATCAGTGATCCAAAGAGCCCTGAGACACAATACCATCCATGAGTTTAATTGAAAAACAAAAAAAAAAATGAATGTTTATGACACTAAAATCCTATTTGCATAATAATTTGGAATGCAGTGTAGGATCTGCTGTATATTAGGCACACCCCAATTTTCAATTACTATTTCTGGGCTAAATTAAGGCTTGGACTGCCCAAAAAAACAATGTCTAAATTACATCTAGTGCTGGAACGGACTGTGTATGCAACACTTCCATATGCCTGTATTTATGCATTAATGCCTCTACCCACCTACATGATACATGCATCACAGGTGGAGAGAGGTTTTCACAGGTACAGTCTGTGTGACTGAGCACTTACATGGATATACCCACACAGTGCATTCTGTATAACCAAGCAGCTTTGATTCATGTTTGTTTTTAAAAAGTAGCAAGAGTTAATAAAGAACACAGTGTTTAATTTTTGTTTTGGGTTTGGGGAGTTTACCCCCCAGGACTTCCAACTGAGTTGTGTAACACTAACAGTTTAGTAGTGTACAGATTAGATGCTGTGCCCGGGTGTGCGTTTAATTTCACTCTCTTTAATTATTTTTTTCTGCTTTGTAAATTAAGAACTTTATATGACATCCATAAGCAAATTAGATGTTAGCAGGTTTTGAAATATGTGCATTTGATAGCAGGGCTAGCATATATAAACAACTGATATTTATATTACACTCAGGCCTGTCTATTTGTCTTTATCTTGCAAAGTCAGTCCCAAACAAACCCTCACTCCCTTTGATGTTGCCGACAGCAATGGCATCATTGAGTAGGCGGCTGAGGATGGGTTTGTTTTTGATTTACTGTAGCAAAATCGAAAAGGAGCAAGATGTCATTAGGTGTTTGGAAATATGGTTCTAGACTGTTTGAGAAAATGCTTTAAAATGTATTTATAGTTTATAAGTGCTATTAGAAATGTTTTAAAAAAAGTTGTTTGATGTGTTTAAAACTTGCACTAGAAAGGATTTGCCGCTTAAGGCAGCAACTGTCATGATTGGGAGGGAATAAAAAACCCAATAGCAGGAGTAGAACATGCCATTTATTAACTTAAACCACAACAAAATAACCAGTCCAGTTGACCACACAAATACAGAGAGTTGCAATGATGAATAAAGGCCACCAGACATACAGGACGCCACCCGGATGCTCTACAGCCTGGCGAAGGGAATGCCTAGTGCCTCAGAGCTGCTGTCGACACAGGGAGAAAGGCAAACATGAAACTTACGGAACTGGAGCGATCCGGGGCTGTCCGTGCAGTCTGATGGATGAGGGAGTGAAGCAGGGTCATACGCCAACATCAAGTAATCCTCCGTCTTGAAATGTGAAGCTGAATATACGTAGGTAGTGAGACACATACGTGGAGAACACACTACCACGTACGAGGGTGAATGCCCGGATAATCTCTTCCCACAAACACAGCATATTTGTAATAACCAAACTAAAGAGGGAAGAGATTGCTGGTGTGAGGAAACGTGGCCTGAACATAATTAAACCCTGGTGTGCATGAGTGAGTGTCTGAGCGTGTGAATGGGAGTGAATGGAGTGAGTGTGTGTATGTGTGTGAACACCTGATAACAAAGCACAGCTGATGGCACTTGACAGGAGGAGGGGGCGTGCCCGAGCTGTCAAAGAGCGAAGACCCAATAGCTCCCTGAAGCACCTGGTGGAAAATAGGGCAAAATAACCATAAGTCAGAACTGGGTTTGAAACCACCAAACCCAGCTTCATGACAGCGCCCCCCCCCCCCCACACACACACACTTCCAGGGGTGGATTCCAGAAACCCCAGTACCATCCATCCATCTTCTTCCGCTTAATCCTTTTTGGGTCATGGGGAGCTGGAGCCTATCCCGGCATCTTTAGGCGAGATGCAGGGTACACCCTGGACAGATCGCCAGTCCATCGCAGGGCCAACACAGAGAGACATACAATCATTCCATCAGCCGAAAACAAAAAGAAAAGAAAAAGCACACCTCAAGGGACACACACCCCCCCCAGCAACAAACAATTACCCAGGGTGGGAGGTGGGGGAAAACGGATTAGGAGGGAAGCAACCAGTGAAAAACACAAGTAATAACCAAATAACGAGCAGTGACCCTCCTAACGACCCCCCCCACCTAGGACCCTAACCCCAGTCCCCAGAAGTCCAAAGTTCAGGGGGTCGGCCAGAGTCCCAGGCACCCAGCATGGCAAGGAGTGACTGATTGGGCGGCCTGCCCAAGTCTCATGTCCAGCAGGCGGCCCACAGAACAGCGTCCGGCGGCCTGTCCGGGCCAATGGGCCACCCGACCCAAAGGTCAAGTCTTTCAGGTGGCTGACCAGTGTGGTGGAGCCACCAGGACTGGAGAGGAAGGCGGAGAGGCAGCCTACACACTCGGGAACCTCGGTGGCCGAACTCAGGGACAGGATCCCCCTGCCTTCCGAAGCCTGGAGCAGCGGGACTGTAGCACCCGCGATGGTCCCAGTCTGAGACATGGCTGCACCCATGATGGTCCCAGTCTGGGATGTGGCTGCACCTGCGATAGTCCTGGTCTGGGACGTGGATGCACTCGCGATGGTCCCGGTCTGGGACGTGGCTGCGCTGGCAGTGAACCCCGGCTGAAGCTCTGCTGCGCCAGTGGTGGACCCCGGCTGAAGCTCTGCTGCGCCTGCGGTGGACCCTGGCTGAAGCTCTGCAGCACCGGCGGTGGACCCTGGTTGGGGCTCTACTGCACTGGCGGTGGACCCCGGCTGGGGCTCTACTGCACTGGCGGTGGACCCTGGCTGGGGCTCTGCTGCACCCGCAGTGGGCTCCGGCTGGAGCACCATTGCACCTGCGGTGGTCCCCATTGGGGGCCTCATTGCTCACATGGTGGCCTCCCCAGCGAGGGAGGTAATGCTCCTCACAACCCCTGGGGCTGGACCCTGATCCTCGCCGGCTTCTGGCGAGATCAGCTGCTCTCCAGCGACCCTGGCAGGGGGCTCCGAACCCAGAGGGAAAGAAAGAGAGACCGGGTCAGGGTTGCCTGCAGCAGCAGAGCCCAGTGAGGCGGCCCCGAGGGCTACTACCAGTTGCCCCGGGCCTGCCTCACCATGAATCAGGCAGTGTGACATCGACATTGACATTACTGACATAATGGAGCACACTTGCCTGAACTCGGGCTCCACCGCCGTCCAGGACTCCAGCGACTTAGGGTGCGTGGGTTCCACCAGTCCGTCCAGTGCTGTACACCCATCGACATCCTCTGGGACCGCTAGCCTCGCATCATTATCCATGGGCAACCCAGGTAGTGGCGGCTCCTCTCCAGCGACCCTAGGAAGGAGCTTGAAGGGGATAGGAAAGGAGGAACGGTTAGGGTCGCCAGCAGCGGCAGAGCCCGGCGAGGGGAGTCCAGATGGGACTGGGAGCAGCACCTGACTCTCCTCTCCAAGAGCCAGACAAGATCTCTCAATCACTGACAAAGGAACTACAGGAAAGATTACTTGCCTGTGCTCAAGCTCTACTGCCGTCCAGGACTCCGACGATGCCGATGATGATGTTCTGGGTCCCATCGGCTGGAGGTCTGGTCCGGGGAATGACTCCACTGCGGTGGCCCCTGCAGCAGGCGTGATCGTGGTTGCAGTCATGGTACTCCCGTGCGCCATCCTCCCCATCACCGGCTCCTCTGGCATGGCGGCCGAGGACGACTTTTCCACTGGCCCATGAGCTGGACCCTCCATGGCCTCCAATTCCTCTCCCTCGAGCGACCTGGATCCCGCACCGGTGAGCTTGTAGGGGCACACAGAAAGGAGTTGGTGAGGTCAGGTACGGGAGCATTATATGCCGCTGGGGCGGAGCGCTCAGGGGACTGCACACCCCGAGTCTCCTCGCTAGGAGGCAGGCAAAATTGTTCATCAACCATGAAAGTTAAGTGAGAAATAACTTGCCTGTCCTCCTGCCACGGGACGTCCTCCGCAGCCTCCGAGACGTCTCCTCTCCTCTCTTCTCCTCTCCGGGTGTTCCTCCTCATGCTGCACTGGTGAGACTGGAAGCCTCTTCCGGCGGGAGTTCCTCCTCTTCTTCCTCCCGGACGGCTCAGGAACCAGGTATTTCGGGATGCGAAGCGCTGCGCTGGACAGCGAGTCAGCCAGGCCGAGAAGCTCCGTCTTCTCCAGAGAGGGAAGCAGAGTGGCCGCGAGAAGCTCGAGTGCTGGGGGATCCTTATCTGACTCCTCCTCACAGTGCTACCCCTCCATCCGGCAGTTGAGCCGGGCCAGTCTCCGCTCCTCCTTAACCTGGCAGTTGAGCTGGGTGAGTAGGGCCAACCACTCCTCCTCCATCGACGAGCCCGTGGCTTGAGTTGACGCAGGGGGGTGGAACCCTCACAGCTGGGGAAGCACGTTCTTGGGCCTCTCTCTCATGGCGCTCCTCCTCGATCCGATGGTTTATCGTGGCCAGCAACCCCAGTCTCTCCTCCTCCATCATAACGTCTGAGGATTGGGCGGGTGCCGGCCCTGGGGAAGAAAGAGAACCGCAAGGAGAGGAGGGCTTCCTCCACCGGGAGCGTCTCTTCTGACGGGTGACTGGCTCCGGTGTTGGAGCGGCACCCTCCAGCTCCACGTCTGGCAATGGGAGGATGGCGGAGAGGATGGTGTCCACCGTAGGAACAATCCGGAGGTTAGGATGGCACTGCTCGACGTCCTCAGCGACGAGCCGTGCCCACTGCACGTCCTCAGGAAACTGTGGCCACTTAAAGGCAAAGATCGCCTCTTCCAACAGATCCTGGGCTCTCTGCTCCTCGTCCATCCAGAACATCCCACCATTACTCGAGGAAAAAGGGAAAAAAAGGTGAAAGAAAAAGAAAAAATGCACGTCTACTTTGCTGGGTTTTTTCTGAATGGTTGGGGCATTCTGTCATGATTCCTTGTGCGCCATTATGTGGTGCACAAGGGAGAGAATAAAAAACCCAATAGCAGGAGTAGAACGTGCCATTTATTAACTTAAACCACAATAAGATAACCAGTCCAGTTGACCACACAAATACAGAGAGTTGCAATGATGAATAAAGGCCACCAGACATACAGGACACCACCCGGATGCTCTACAGCCCGGCGAAGGGAATACCTAGTGCTGCAGAGCTGCTGTCGACACAGGGAGAAAGGCGAACATGAAACTTACGGAACTGGAGTGATCCAGGGCTGTCTGTGCAGTCTGATGGATGAGGGAGTGAAGCAGGGTCCGATGCTAACATCAAGGAATCATCCATCTTGAAATGTGAGGCTGAATATACGTAGGTAGTGAGACACATACGTGGAGAACACACTACCACATACGAGGGTGAATGCCCCAACAATCTCTTCCCACAAACACAGCGTATTTGTAATAATGAGACTAACGAGGGAAGAGATTGCCTGTGTGAGGAAACGTGGCCTGAACATAATTAAACCCTGGTGTGCATGAGTGAGTGTCTGAGCGTGCAAATGGAAATGAATGGAGTGAGTGTGTGTATGTGTGTGAACATCCGATAACAAAGCACAGTTTGTTATCGCACAGCTTGACAGGAGGAGGGGGCGTGCCCGAGCTGTCAAAGAGCGAAGGCCCAATAGCTCCCTGAAGCGCCCGGTGGAAAATAGGGCAAAATAACCATAAGTCAGAACTGGGTTTGAAACCACCAAACCCAGGTTCATGACAGCAACACCTAATAGTGGGGTACAGGGAAACTTACTGGATGGAGCTTTCACGTGCGCTATTATTTTTTATTATAATTTATTCAGATTAGGCCAATAGTTAGATAAAATATTGCATGATGTCATATATTCTTCATAGTGAAAATTGTGAAAAACCTCTTTGCTTTGCTAGGATCCTCGGGACAGAGCCCTTTGCTTGTTGCATTAAGTGGTAACCACTCATCTCAACTGAACTTCACTTCAAAAACAAACCAGCTCTATCTGCGATGGTCCACCGACCATGCCACCAACAAGAGAGGATTCAAGATACGATACTCAGGTACCTTTGCCTTTTCTTTTATGTGTATATTTGTACAGAACATGAATTTAACAGTAAATTACTCAAGAGCTGACAACTGTCTCATCTGATAGCTCAAGTAGGTTCATTTTGTCTTCTTTTAATTATTTATCTTTTGTTCTTATTAAAGACAAGAATAGAAAGGAGATGTCTTTACCATCTTAACATGTTTCGACATGTTTCCCTCTGATTTATCACTGCATTTATATACACTATATTATCTTTTAGTAATCTGGCTTTGTCAATGTTATGATATGCAGAGCAGGAAAGGAGGGAGGACCCAGGGCAGGCAATGATGCAGATTGAAAATAATGTATTAAATACAAGGTGTGCACACTGACTGAGAGGATATCCCCAGCATAAATCATATACAGTCATGTGAAAAAATTAGGACACCGTGTATAAGCCTGTGTGTGTGTGTTTTTTTTAAACATATTTGGACATATGGATATTTAATATCAATGTTAAAAATACTTGGGGGATTCATGTCATACAACTAAACAATTAAAAATGAATTAAAGACTTTTTTCAAATTTTCTGTAAAATGTAATTCTAAACAAATAGTGAGGAATAAATTAGGATACCCCCATCTTTTTTAGGACACCCCCACGTTCATTCCCACTTAAAATGGCTAAAATGAATGTTAACAAATGCAAATAAAAACAAAAACAAAGTTAGACATAGATATGTGAACATTTCTTAATAAAGAACTGAATATTTAATGGGGTGTCCTAATTTTTTCACATGACTAGGCATGTAATGTTTCTCTATCCCCTCACCCCCAGCCAGTCACAGCAGATGACTGCCCCTCCCTGAGCCTGGTTCTGCTAGAGATTTCTTCCTGTTAAATGGGAGTTTTTCCTCTCCACCGTCGCTAAGTGCTTGCTCACAGGATCATCTGATTGCTGGGTCTTTCTGCAGTTGTGGGGTTTTCCCTGCATTTGGTAGTGCTATAAGATGACTTTTGTTGTGATATGGCGCTATATAAATAAAGCTAAATAAATAAAGCTAAATAAATAAAATAAAATAAAATGTAATGCTGCCATGAGGAGCGGAGAGGGGGAAAAAAATCAATTTAAAGGTGAGCAGACAATCAGCAAATGGACAACATGTGAGGGCAGGGATGCTAATCCTGGTAATCCTGAGATTACCAGGATTAGCCTAAAAGTTAACTGAAGAACATAAACGAGGACTAACAGGAAAATTCTTTACAAAATAAAATGGGAAATCAAGTTACAAACTAAATCAGAACATAGGAAACACTTTCAGAATAAAACTAAGACTAAGGGAGACCGAAACAATAAAAGGACAACACAAGGAATGCTCTCAATATAAGCCTGAAACTAGACAAGCAGGGCTTGACATTAACACTTGCCCACCCATCCGTGGCAGGTAGATTTCGGCAGTGGCGGATAAGACAGCCACTCCCACTAGCCACTTTGGCGGGTTGTAGTTTTCTCAAACGATATCTAAATAATAAACCTGTTGCAAAGTAAGACTATGAAACTACAACTCCCATAAGCACTATTTGCACACATACACAGTGTATTCTCATTGGTCCACTGTCAGACAGCTGTAGCCCAGGACTCTGGCTCTGCAGGTCGATTCATTTTCTTTCCAGTCGAGAAACAGCGATGAACAGACAGCAGCCGCTCTCAGGGATCAGATCACGGGGACAACTGCCCCTGATCTCCTGTTGTCCCAGCGGTGAGAATAACTTGTGCTCTCCCGCCACATTAGCTCCTACCTCTGTGGTTAAATAGGATTATTTTTAGAGCAAAAAGTTCCCGTTTACTGTCCGCAATTGTGCAAATTTAAGTTTTTGTATGACAGAGACAGAAAAGTGACTAAACTTTGTTGCTGTGAAGAGCAAATGAAGCTTCTTCTGAGGTGAACTTTTGTTTACCTGTGATTATCTGACATCTGTGATTGTCAGCCATTTCATGGAAGTAAAACTTCTAATTATGTATTTTTAATACGCTGGTCCAGGGGTGTCAAACATGTCATGGATGGCCCTCACGAGCCATCATAAGATGCCACATATCACCAGTGAGTTTGCACAGTTTATTTGCAGAACAGAAAAGGAACAAAATAACAAGCCACGGGGGGCTAAAACACACTACAATGAGTACTCAAACAATGATGAGGAGGAACAGATTCATAATGAAAACACTTACTATCATGGATGGAAAGTCGTTAGCGTCTGACCAGGGAAACACGGCGAGGAACGCTCGATGCTGTCAGACAGGGAAAATCTGACGAGACTGCCGTGCCTTTCGTTCTCAGCTGCCCTCTTAAGTGGAGAGCAGCTGATGAGGCGAAATGTGGCTCAGCTGTCCACTCTAACAGCCAGAAGCCCCTCCGAGCGCTGTCACAATAAAGGCTCGGAGAGCCAAAAGGGGCATGCCCACGTCAGAAAGGAGAAAATAGTGCATGGCTCGAGCGCGGGCGAGATCGGCGCTCGAACCATAACAAAAAACGGCCCGCTGGGGGTCCAAGTTTTTCTCTGAATTTACAGCTTTCTTTCTAGTAAATTTCTGACCTTTTCTACTGATTTGAATTGCTCATGTAAATTTGAGACATTTTTCTCCTTAACATGAGACTTTTTTCACATCAGTTTTCTTTTTCTTCTAGTGAAAACGGGTAGTGCACTAACGACGTAGTACAGCCCTTAAGGGGTGTCCCAATTCATAGGGGTCATTTTCAACCCCTACACCTTGGCCTTTGATTTCAAGGACCAAGGGGTGGGGATAGGCAAAGGGGAAGAGGTACAAATGAGAATTTGGACGGACCACAAATCTACCTGTACTTCACTCTCATATTGCAAATATTTTTCTCGACTGCTTTACAGTATTTACTCCTGTTAATAATTAAAGTATTTCTTTTGCAATTTTTGTGTATGTGTAAGGGTCACTTACATTTAGAAAGGTTGTAAATTTAGTTCAAGTAAAATTTATCATGGAATAGTCAAATTTTATCATGTTAAACATAATTTTCCAACCACAAACTTGTGGCTAGTGAAAGGCTGAGTGGCTAGTAACTTTGGAAAATCACTAGCCACAGTGGCCAGTGAGCAAAAAAGATAATGTCAAGCCCTGTAGACAAGAGTAAATCAGAATAACACTAAGTCCAAAATAACAGAAGAACTCAAAGGGTTTGGTATGATCATAAATCATGCCCCCCCCATGACAGTAAAAATGTTTGACTAGCATAGTTTATATCACTCCCGAATATGAATAACCACCTAGAATACCTTTTTTTTTTCATCTCAGGAAAATAATACGTCAGGAGAAGTAGGTGAGTTAGCAATGATCATCTAGAAAAAATTTTTAATGCACCATGTTGGTGATGAGCCAAAGAGAATTAGTAACTCCAATTTGCTAATTTATGTCAGATTGAGTGAATTATATCCACTTGCTTGCCAGCTCTGCGGGGTTGTGTGTGTTGTTGTTTTGTTTTGCTTTTTTTAAGATTTGAATTGAGCGGTATTTCAGCCAGCCCTTAATCATGGGTTTTAACTTGTTAAGAATTTGTTGGTTGTGGAAAATATAATTTACTGTGACACTGATCCTGTTTGTGCTTGAAAGGAGTTAGTCACAAGGGCTGTCTGCTGGCTCACTGTACTGAACAAAATCTGTGATATATTTTAGACTCAGGGTTATATCACACAAATACAATGGCCTCAAGTAATGGTATTGTCTTTTCCCCATGGTGCTGTATAGGTCTGACAACAACAGCTATACAGAGAACAAAGATTTATGGTTGAGAGTGTTCACTTACTATACATTATTGATGCCCTCGGGTGCCTTATATTGAAACAAACTATACATATAATGCACTATATGCCATATATGCATCTTTAACAGTTGCTTATGACTTATTTGACAGGCTGTTATGATTATCGCTATAGAGGTAGGAAATAAATTAGGTCTATAGGGTCTACAGAAGATCTTTGTATGTGTTGTGTTTTGTTTGTTTGTTGGGGTTTTTTGTTGGGGGAGGTGTAGGTGTGATGGCATCCATCTTTATGACTGCACTTGGGACCATTTTAGTTGTCCAAACTCCCTTTATTGAAACTCTTTTTTTAGCTTCTACTGATGAGTAGCATGCATTCCCCTTGGAGGAACCATTTTAGTACCCAGAAGTTTTTTTGCATATTCCCACTGGAAGTATATAAGAAATTTTAGCTTTCCCAACGCCACTTACAGGAACCTTTTTAGCTGTCTCCAGAAATACAGGAACCTCTGTGTGATACATCCTTTGAAGGCAAACACCCCACCTTAAATCCTGATGTGATTACTCATCAAAAATAACATTGTTCCTGTAAGACATTGTCCAACTTAAAATTCTGTTGTTTTACTGCTTGAAAAGTTATGGGGATTGTAGATGAGTATTATATTTAGTATGTTTTTAGTAGTGATGGATGTATGGTTATGTATTTAAGAATATCAATTCATCATTTTTATTTACATTTTACTGCATTCAGTATAGATTTAGGTAATTGAATAAAAACCCAAGTAAAAATATATAATGGCTCCATGAAATCTGTTTGACTCCCTTATGAAGGCTTGTATGCTGAAATGTGGTTTGGTTTTTTTTAGCTCAAACATGACTACACCATGAAAATAAATTTTTTTTTTAAAAATTATTTCTTTAAAAGAGAGTGCCCTGGAAAGTTTTTTCTATTCAGGTTTACACTTTTCCCATCCAAATAGCACCTCAAACAAACCCAGGCTGAATCCAGGAAGTGCTCCTACAAAATTTTTGAATTTTTAAAAATATTCTACTTGATACTGTATGTTTGAGAGATATCAATAGTGGATGTCATATACCCCCAGGATGCCCTTTACCCCCAGTCTGTTCCTTCAGCCCCCACCCCGAATTCAGAATAAGGGCCATGTTACAATGACTCGATCCATAATCATTTCTCGCTGATGCAGAACACATTTATGGGCATTTCCAAGTTCATTTCCTTATCACAGCAGCACAAAAAAATTTCCACAGGACGCAAGGTGTAAAAGAGGTTGGTCTAATTATTCAGAGGTGTGTTTTGGATAATCCAATCCAAAGTGCTCCTGCCCAGCCCTTTAATGCACAGAGGTGCATTAGCTAAAAGAACTCTGATCTTAACGGCTTGTTTAAGATGGGTTTTGCATTAGCCAAAGGGCGTGCATGTGAGCAAAAATGCACACAATTGTAATGCTGCTTGGTAATAAGGAAGACATCAATCACAGTTGATGCCCACTTAGTTATTTTAGAGAGAACAATTGGGCAAGAGATAATGCTGGGCTGAAAAATCAGCTGAATGGTTTAATGTAGTGCTCACAGATGCAACACACAGACATGAATGGGTTTGAAACTTCAGGAAAAGAAGATGATGCCTGTGCAAACTTTCATTAAAGGATCATTATACAGTATATCATATGTATCATCATATAAATAAAATGATGGGTGATTATATTATGACTGTTAAAACTCTCTCCCTTGAAAAAACAGAAAATCCCAGTCAATTTTAAAACACACCACTGAAATAGCATTAAACAATGCGCTTCTGGCGACAGACCTCCTTTTTCTTGATTAAAAATACATTGTCATAACATGCACCATAATACCAGTGCGCATGAGATTGTGTGCTGCCACACCTCTTTGAAATGACTCTCCTCTTCCCAGCACACAGCAGGTGCACTATCTTGTTGTTCTTCTTCTTCTTTTAGATTTGATTGGCGGTTGGCGACCAGCTTACAGGTGCAATACTGCCACGTACTTCACTCTATATCATCACTCTATGCTCATGTTCACCTGTGCACTATCTACTGGTAACTAGATAGTGTGATGCAAAACATAAAAAACAGACCATGCGCTGACAGAAACTAAGAAAAACACTGGCGTACAGTGGGAAGTCTGGCACAAAAGTCCGTTGATGACCATCAAAATAGGGCCCTAAGAGTGTAATGTGTTATCTAATTCCATACTTGAAATTACTTCAGTTGACATAACAATGTAATTCTATCTTTGTTGTGTTTTTGGTACAGAAAATCAAAATATATACAATAATAATAAAAATCTAAAAACTGAAATTTGAAAATACACAGTATACAATAGGATTACAAACAAATAAAAAGATATAAAATTATGGAATAATTCACAAGTCTTGAACTGTAGAAAATTCAAGAATTCAAAATTCAAGAATTGCTTATACTAGTGCATACCTGTGCATGCCCATAGAAACCAAGTATAAGCAAGTATTTCTGCATGCCCGTAGAAAGCAGGTGTAAGCAAGTACGTCACCACTCATTTTTCTTCTTCTTTTAGATTTGATTGGCGGTTGGCAACCAGCATACAGGTGCATTACCGCTACTTACTGGGTTGGAGTGTGGACAAGAGAATGGCAGGGGAAAAAAAAACAAGACAAAAAAAAAACACCTAAATTCTTTTAATTAATCCAGTTGCACTTAAATATCTAAATAGACCTACATACGTATATTTCTTTGACTGTAGTTTCTAACATACAAAATCCAGCTGAGGTTTTAGCCATGTTTCCTGTATGTAGATTACTTGGGTTTGTCTTGCATATCAGATATAAACTTTTTGAATTCTTGCCCATTTGATATTAAACTACTGGCATTCCATTGCAAAATCGTGATTTCCATTATAACCCACTAGCCCATGATGTCTGTGAATTTAAAGATCCCCCACTTAACAAGTCCTCAACTGCTTCCCAATGTAGCCCCTTAAAAGGAACTCCGATTATAACGACTTATAGATTTAAAAATACAAACACTGGCCTCCACTATTAAAATACATTGTTAGAACTATATAAACATTTATTGTAGTTATAAAAATCGTTTTTGTTTACAATGTAAATCGATACATGGCGGCCGCCATGTTTTCAGGTGCGCAATGCATTCTGGGGGCGATGACGTAGAATGCAGCCGTTTTTTCTGTCTTATACAAGCCAAGAAGCGAAGCTACGAACTACTGCCATTTGTCAGTGAAAATGCCACATTGCGCGGCTTTTGGATGTAATTTCCAATCAAAGGGAAATAAAGAGAGCGAGGTAAGCCTCCATAGCTTTCCTAAAGAGGGAGAGTTGAGGAAAAAGTGGGGCGGCAGTGGCTCAGGAGGTAGAGCAGGTCGTCTAATAACCTGATGGTTGGCGGTTCGAATCCCGCTTTCCCCAGATATCCTGCCGTTGTGTCCCTGGGCAAGACACTTCACCCGCATTGCCCCAGTGCCCATAACACTGGATATGAATGTGTAAAAATGTTTAAATGTTCGGTGGTGGCCAGAGAGGCCGTTGGCGCGGATTGGCCGCCACGTTTCAGTCACTCTTTGAGTGTCTATGATAAAGCGCTATATCGCTCAAAGCGCACGCTTGACCATCTTTTAGTTCTAACAACTAAAAGATCATAGGATCCTATGGTCGTTGCGTTCATAGGACTCGCTATGACATCAGCTATGACATCTTCAAAGATCAACGGCAGGCATCACTCATGATCATAAGACTTGCTATGATATCATCAAAGATCAAAGGCAGCCATCACAGATCAAAGTCAGTCATCACTGAACAAGGGGTGACATCAAAGGCAGGTTTCACCATGGTTACTGTTGCCATGGTAACAGTAACATTTCTACGGGCATACAGAAATGCTTGCTTGCACTTGCTTTCTATGGGCATGTACGGGTATGCACGGGCATGCCCATAGAAAGCAATAATGGTATGAGAATGGTTATGGTAAGCAGGGATAATTGCGTTATTTCTGAACTGTCCATGGCATTCTGAAATTGTCAAGTCAGTTGATAAACATAGGACTCAAAGGTAGCTAAAGAAACCGTTCAACAATGAGTAAAATTTATTCATCATTTTGTTTTAATCAAAGCTCAGCTGTCAGAGAGTACTCTGTGTTACGATGGTACAGCCTGATCCCCACCAAAGGACTAATGATAATTTAGTCTTTACTGTCTTCTAATTGTTAATACATATTTGGAAAATTGGTACTGTATGTTCATTAAAATCCCCATAATCATACTGACTGAGTGGAGAACTCGTTTTCACGATTGGAAATGAGGAAAATGATGATTTATCTAGCATTAGTGCATACCTGTGCATGCCCGTAGAAACCAAGTATAAGCAAGTATTTCTGCATGCCCATAGAAAGCAGGTGTAAGCAAGGGTGTAAGCAAGCATGTCAGCACCTGTTCAGTGATGCCTGCTTTTGATCTTTGATGGTATCATAGCGAGTCCTGTGATCGTGAGTGATGACTGCCTTTGGTCTTTGATGATATCATAGTGAGTCCTATGATCTTTGATGATGGCATAGCGAGTCCTATGATGCCTATATTTGATCTTTGATGATGTCATAGCAAGTCCTATGATCGTTGATGATGTCATAGTGAGTCCTATGATCATGATGCCTGCGTTTGATCTTTGATGATGTCATAGTGAGTCCTATGATCGTGAGTGATGCCTGCCTTTGATCTTTGATGTCCTATAATTGTGAGTGAAGCCTGCCTTTGATCACACCCAGACACACACACAGATTTTCTTGAATCACTCTGTACTATGGTGTCTATATGACATCATATAGACATGTAGAGATCATAGGCACATCATAGGCGATCCTACGATCTTTTAGCGAGTCCAATGGTCGTGACAGACAGACACACAGACAGAGATTTCTTGAATTATACAGTATGTAGACTCTACATATAATGTGAGTTGTATCTTCACTCTACATTGTAGAGTGAGGATACCACACGTGAGCTCAATAATACACTGCTATTGTTTACATCGTTTGACTCCTTTGTCTCTGGATTGTCTTTGATCCTGCAGACGAAGGACAAAGGCAAAATCCAATCTGTCACATATCGACTTCCCTGATTGTCTTGTTTACTTTGGGTGCACAATCCAAACATTCTCTGTGTACTGTATTCTTTCTTCCACATTTTACTCTTGGAATTAATATCCTATTGCATCTGTCTGTCTCACTTCTGTAACAGTTGACTATTGCTTATTGCAACATTTAAGGGCAACATTTCAGGGCAAATTGAGTTCCTCAGAAACTCTTAATGTTTCTCTTGGGCTGTAAAGAGTTTTCCTTTTTTTGAAGCCTTCACAATCTCTGTACAGTTGCCGCTGAAAATTAGTGACTTGTATTCAGTACAATACAACTGAAACTGATATCATGGTCCTCAGATAAAATTTTGTCTCAAAGGAGCTCATGTCTGTTATTACAGTTTTAAACTGAATTCTAAGGCACTGGAGGACTGGGTGTTCAGTTGAGTGAACATTTATCCAACCATACCTCAGTTAACTGTGTTGGAGAGATGTGCTCTGATGGGATGTAATATAATAATAATACAATACTATAGTACTATATGAGTCAGTAAGATTGAATGATTTAGATAACATTAAAGACGCACACTCCAGTGCTTCTAAAACCACCTCAAAAGCAAATGTGTATTGCCCAAAATAGTATATTGTGGCTTTTTATCGACAAAAAAAACCTTTCATTGCCATAGAATTGCTTGGAAAGAGCTTTTACATCTTCCACCTACTTAAGTATGTACAATCTATGAATATTCTAATTAGCACCACCCACACTCCCGCCCACCAGTAGCAGATGCCGCAAGGCGAGCCCTTCCCTCTCCTCTGACCTGAGAACATCAAACACTGCTTCGCTAAACAATGGCCAGTGGAAACATTGAAGTGATTCAGCCATACATGTACACGCACCGACCCCCTCCAAAGCGAGCTGACTCTCAGCGATCCCACCTGGGGGCTGGCGGGTGCCCACCGGGCAGCTCTTTGGGGATCGGCAGTCTGATGTGCCCACCCGTCGCAGTGGAACCACAATGTCAGTGTGGTGCATGTGGCCTCACCCCGGCCATTGCGCCACGTGCCCCCAACTCACCTCCCTCCTCCACAGGGAGCAGGGTGTTTCCCCCCAAAAAACCTTCACCGATCCAAGTCAAACAAATGCAAAACAGATGGGTGGCAGTCTTGGTGCCTTCATCCCCCCGTCTCTCTCTGGATCAGCCTTCTGACCGTGTGCCTACCATTCCTCTGTGGACGCCTCCGGGATTTCACACGTGCAGGCGCGGCAGCCAGTGGACTCTGGTCTCTGAGCTGACCGCGCTCCGCGTGTGCTACGGGGTTCCGGAATACAGAAGCCCCAGTGGTGGAAAACTACGGGCAGCCACGGTTGGTTTCGTGCCGTCCCTGGGAAAGGATGCTGAATGTCAGCATGGTAAGTGGTAGGTAGACCGTAAGCCTCTATCCGTTGATCCATGTTGGCTCCTCCCTCTTCCCCTGGGGGAGTGAACTGGTGGAGTAAACAGGTGTTTAGCCATGCCCAGTGCTTAGCTTGGTTGGTTATTGTTATAACATATATATATATATATATATATATATATATATATACAGTATATATATAATGCTTACATAGGTAGAAACACTCTGTCCAAACTTGCATTTTTTGGGGGGGTGGAGCTTAACTGGACATTCACAGGACTGATTTTGCTCTTGATATGTCTTGTAAGTCACAAAAAGCATGTTACAGACAAGTTAACAACAGAAAAAAATTGATTTTTGGCAGAGTGTCACTTTAAGATTTATTGCTGAAAATGAAAATCACAGTTGTCCTGATCAGTGGGAATGCCATTCCACTAATACAAAGCCAGAAGCAAGGCAGGCCAAGATCAGGTGAAGCAGTGACCACGTCAGAGGAAACAGAACACATTCCATTTTTCTGTTTTGCCCTCTTCACAGGTCTATCATCAGTGGGATTTTTTTATGCTGAGTTCAACACAGTAATACCAGAAGAGTTTTGTTTGGGTTTTTTTGTTTTTTTTTGAAAAAAAAAAAGAGTTTTAGGGACATGTGATGGTTTTAAAGTTATGACACATACCACAGCCACAGCTATCTCTGGTTCCATTCCCAGTCACAGCAGTCCATCCTACATGTCTCTCCCCTGTGCTTCACCCCATTTCCAGTCAAAATGACCCAAATTACATAGTTAGGAAAATCTGTCTTGATTTTAAAATTTATATTACCCGGTTAAACTTTTTTAGCACCAGCTTAACAACTGGTTGGGAGTTTTGTGAATTAACAACAGAGTGGATTGCTTTGTTAATATCCCTTCCACTTTCTCTGTGACTGCAGCTGCCTACTGTAGCATCAATGATCCTCCAGTGAATGGAGGCATGGTCAACCGAACTAAACTTCGCCCAGGTAGCAGACTTCAGTATTTTTGTAACAGCGGCTATCGACTAATAGGATCAAGCAATGCCACCTGCAGGCTCGACTCCAGTGGACTTTTCCAGTGGGATACGCCACCACCTTTTTGTCAAGGTAAAGTTTTAAATTCATTCTTTAACAGTTGATGCAGCTGCAAATGTGTAGCCTTAGAAGATTCTTTTTTTTTTTTCACCTTTGTGATGTGGCAGCTGTTTCCTGTGGAATACCTCCATCCCCTGGCAATGGCAGCTTCCATGCTTACCAGTACACTGTTGGTAGCCAAGTCACCTACCAATGTAACCATGGTTATCACCTCGACCCGAGTGCGCCAATGACAGCCGTGTGTTTAGAGGATGGCAGCTGGAGCAATGCTGCTTCATTCCCTAAATGTTTATGTGAGTGGTTTTAATTATGATTTATGGGTGTTAATGAGCATCCATCATTGTGCGTGGTATGACTGTTACAGTAAAAATGTTTTAGCACAATATAAGCCAATGACTCTGTTTTACTTTGACAGAAGTTGATGTATTTTGTATGTATTGTCAAAATGTAATGCCTGATTGGTGCTGATCAGTACTCAAAGGGGGTTTAATACCAATCAGTCTGGTTCTTTTATATGGTAAACCTTCTTGTTATGGTCTTGAAAATATTGTTCTTACACACATTACCAATGTATGAGTTTATAGATTTTCAGTTTTATATTTTTACCATAGGTCACACAGACTTAACTGTGATTCAGTGTTTTGATTGCTCTTTATTTTTCAGCCATCCACTGTCCCAGCATTGAGGGCATCTTGTCAGAACACATGACCTACCGACTGGTTTCTGGTCGGCTGGGAGAGTTTGCTTCTGTGGTAATGCTGGAGTGCTCCATTGGATACTATTTAGGAGTCGGACACCGGATTCTTCACTGCCTTGCCAACGGCACCTGGGAGGGGTCAGATGACCCAGCTACATGCAAGAGTAAGTACTGATGTGTGCATGGACACCATTATGATACTCTCATGTACAAGAAATGGAAACTGCTGTTTTTGCCAAGTCATCTGACCGATTTACTTCGTTACAATATAACAGGAAATAAAATTGGGATTCATTTTGAGATTGTACATATATTCTTATACTGCATAACCAGTATACATACAGTGGATATAAAAAGTGACAAAATATAAGAAAGTCACTTTATTTAAGAGCAATTGGGTACCAAAACAACTAAATGCTGTAACTACATCAAAAGGTGCTTCAAAGCATTTAACTGTGTATGTATATTTTGTATTTTTTGGTATTTTTTTTCTCCCTAATAGATTTGTTAATTTTTCAGTTGAAATGTGCAGGTTATAGGACGTAATGAAGGGAAAAGATTGGTAATTATTTATTTTGGTCTTATTTTTTACATCACAAAAAAATCTGTATTTTAAAGAGGGGTGTGTACACATTTCATATCCACTGTATATTTTAGACTGTTTTGCACCATATACAGTACTTCGCATTTCATTTTTAATTTCTTACATTATTTTATTGGCTTAAATGGAAACCTATTATATTTTGAGTGGGATGTGAATCCACTCAAAGTGTAGATTAAAAAGAAGCCTATTCACTCAGACACATAATGAGACTTCTACATGAGCAGGGAATATGTGCAGCTAAGAAGAGTATCAAAAGAATACGTCTGTCTTCCAGCTACTTCCACCAACGGTAAAGAATTACAGTAGTTATGAAACGTAACATACCCACTCTGCATCAGTCAAACAACTGGAGAAGTTAGAGGAGCTTCTGGCAGATTTTGCATCTTTTGTGACCAAGAAAGCCCATTCTTTTCACCTCGTTTACGTGGAAACATGGTCTTGCATAACAGTGCTTGTTGCAAGTTGAAGGATTTCTAATAGCAGGAAAGGGACAGCATGAGGAAAAGTTGTGATTTGTGTGAGCGTGTTACTGTTCATGCATTTCCTTTACTTCTTAAAGAAAAATAGGAACTTTACTGGGGGAATATGTTTTCAAACGCCTGAGGATATTAAGCACTGCATGTTGTCCTGGGATTTTTGATGCTTTTTAAACAGGATGCAGCCTGTGCTTCATAAATGTGCCGTATATGTCAGCTGTAGTGAAAGTCTGGCCATGCAGTGCGCCTTTGCTGCTTGTTCCATAAAGAGAAGTTGAGAGAGAACTTGGTGACTTTGAAAACTTTGCAGTAGACGTTAAAATTACATAGTGTTGCATAATATATAACATGCCAACGAAACAGTGGAATGCGTACCTTCTTGAAGTTTAACAATTATTAAAAATTGAAATCTTGGATCTTTCTGTATATTAGGGCCAACGGTTTTACCTTGATTTTGTTATATTTCAGTTCATTTTTTGATCCATTATTTTTGCTGACCTACCTAACACAGTGGCGGCTCCGAGGGATTCGGGGAGTGTAACAAGTGTCTCTTCTTCCAGTTGGCTGGTGATTTTAGAGCAGTGTCTCCAAAGATTTTAATGAAAAAGGACCTCAAGTCTTCTCACATAAATTTAATTAGATTGATATTGTATTGTAAAGCAGAATTTATAGGGCTGAACTTCATAATGGAAGTCTTGTAATGCTTATTTCTGGTTGTTGAAATGTGCTGAAAACCTCTCAGCACACCCCACTTCATTTCCAGATTTTTATAAACACTGAAAATGTAAAAAAAAAATGCAAGTTCCCCATATTGTTTAGCCACATCCTGGGTTAACGTGCTTGTTTGTTTACTCAGTCATCTCCTGTGGGGAACTCCCTTCTCCACCCTTTGGTACCAAACTGGGGACACTGACGACATTCGGAGCAACTGCCATCTTCATGTGTAACCATGGCTACACACTGGTGGGATCACATGTCAGGGAGTGTGGCGCGAATGGGCTGTGGAGCGGTGTGGAGACCAGGTGTTTAGGTAAGGTCCATTAAATGTGATGGGATGTTCATTGTGCTGCGGTTTGTACTTGGTTGCTTTGGCGTAAAAGGGAACCATCTGATCAATCACAAAAGTGAATTTAACACGTTAAATGGTGTGACTCACTGAAAATAGAAGACAGAAAACTCTTCTGGGAATGAAATGCAGTAAGCACTAAGTGGAATCAAACCCTTAGACTCATCAGGAATAATACATACTGCCAAGAGAAATCAGAGCACCAAAGACTCTAAACAAATTATAGTGTAATGGTATTTTGTTTCTTCCACAAGTGTTATCATTATGCTCTGCACAAAAAGTAGAGAAAAAAGATAAGCTCGGCACTCATGTCAAGAACTTTTTCAGGAGAAAAATCATTTTTAGCTGAACTGTGTGAAAACAAATTCTTTACTCAGAGTTTCAGCTATATCAATTAATTTAGGAGTCTCATGCATGAATAAAAGAAACTGTGAAGCTGTCATCTCTTAGAAGTTACAAAGTTTTCATTGTGTTTTTCAGTTTCCTTGGTCAAGTTTTAGGAAATTTATAAAAACGGTGTAATTCAGAGAATTCAGTGAAATTGTTTTGTGTTTCTGTAGTTGCAACAAAATTTGAAAGAACGCCTTTGAACATCAGGATTTAGATGTAGACTCCACCATTCAAGCCTTTCAAAGTTTAACTTTCAAACAGATTCTGAGTAATCATTTGACAGTCTAGCACTGTTGAGACAATAACTATGAATGTGTTTTGAATTACAAATGTGTTGCTTCTGAAATGCTAAAACAGCTTCAATAAACAATAACTGTTTGAGTTGTTTTTCATTTACAGTGTGTTATTTTTGACATTTTGTTCTCCTAGCTGGCCACTGTGACTCTCCAGATCCAATTGTCAATGGCCACATTAGTGGAGATGGCTCCAGTTACCGTGACACCGTGGTGTACCAGTGCATGTTAGGTTATCGTCTAATTGGCACATCAGTCAGAATCTGCCAGCAAGACCATCGCTGGTCTGGAACGACACCAGTCTGTGTCCGTAAGTACTTTGATGCCAGTACCACTGTAATTTGTAGTTGCATTTAGCTTCTAATGGAAATCACAGAATAAAAATATCCAGGATTTAAATTGCTGTGTTGATGACCTCCCTATAGCATCCTTATAAAATGTTTGAACATATGAACAAATAATGAAAAAATACTGCTCAAAATATTCCCACACCTTTATGTTTCTCGTATTATTTTTACAAATCTCTTCTGTCTTTCAGCCATCACTTGTGGTCACCCTGGAAACCCAGCCAATGGGCGAACTAATGGCACAGAGTTCAACCTCAATGATGTTGTCAACTTCACCTGCAACAGAGGGTACATCATAAGTGGAAATGCTCGTGCTCAGTGTCGACTCAATGGACAGTGGAGCAGCCCCCTGCCTAGCTGCAAAGGTCACAATCACATTTATTAACATAGAGCTGCACATTTTCTTGAAATGTTTTATCTGGTGAAATCATCCCTCCAGATTCAAATTCAGTACATAGAACAATGTTTCTTTTTCTTATTCAGAGCAAGAAAAAGTAGTCATTTGAGTGGAAAAATGTTGGATAAATCCTGTCATGTTTGTTTTTGCATTGATAATACTATCTCAACATCATAGTTAGCAAATATAAAGAAGGCCAACAAACGTTTTGTTGTTATTGAAACAATATGTTCCACTTTCAGGTTCAAACCAAGTATTGCAAGGATGCTATTTGCATTTGATGTTTCCTCCTAGATTATAGAAATAAGACGCTGTGAAAGATTAACATAAATTTCAGGATGCAAAACAACTGCAGGAATACCATGAACTTCCTCTCTTTTAAAGCAGTACTATGTAACTTTATTGCTCTGGGTAGGAACTCTGAAAAAGCTACAACTATGGCATCTATGACCTCATTCCCAACAACCAATGGCAGGATGCTTTGTTGTTGGTTTCTAAAGTCGCACCCTGTGATTGGCTGTAGGCCTGCGGTCATAGTCACCATAGTTGCAACCTTTTCAGTATTCCTACCAAAATCAGACCTGTCACAGGCAATGTGGCTCCACTCAGGCTATGGGGGAAAAACAATCACCTGGTCAAAGGTTGCTGTACCATCAAACTAATTTTGGAAACATTATTTTAAAGTGAAAATCTTACATAGTGTTGCTTTAATTGCCATCGGGTCTCAACCATACTGATTTTAAAAAAATAAATAAATCAGATTTTAAAAATTATAAAAACGTGAGTCACGTAACCCACAGACCCTACTCAGCAGGTGATTGGTATGTATTATAAACACTGACTTCTGCACTGGACAATATTTAATTTGGTTACATGTATGTGAGATGACGATAGGCCTATTCTTTTCTATATTATGCTTCATTGACACCGCACTCCCTCTCATATGACATTGTTTAATAAACAGTGTTATGTTCAGGCTCATTCACACAGGACCTGCAAGTGTAAATATGTGTAAAATGCACTTTAAATTTACATCCATGATTCCTGTGTGACTGCAGTTTACTAGGGAATATACAGTACGTTAAACCACATTAATGAAAAAAATGGAAAAGTGCACCTTCTCATTTGGCTTTACTTGGATTTATGCATCACATGCAGGGGACACTGAAAACTTTATTCCAGCATTCCACGCACACAGCACCTGCACTCCCTTTAGATCTGCATGTGCTAGACTTCCATATACTTAGATTTACACAATCACCACCTCGGCTCACCTGCATTGTAGGTGGACGGAGGTGCCCATAGGTGCTTATGCATACATGTGGGTTTAAGTGAGGCTGCACCCTTCTGCTCCCTAATGATTATACACCTCAGTATACACTTCTGTGATGACTTTGCTTACTCAGTTGCATGTTTCTTGTCTTCTGTAATGCATCATGGAAATTCTTGTCCCCACTGGAGTCAGGAAGACAGACAGTAAGTCTGTCTTTAGGGTATGATGAGGTTTGTTGATACATAACCTTAATAATCCCAAAGGAAACTGAGGACATTAAGAACACTCTTTCACACGTTCAACTGGATAAGGCTGCCACAGTTTGTTTTTGTCTGAGTGCATCATGTCTCTTGGCTCCTCAGCAATATCTAATACATCCAGTAAGATATTTATGACTCCAATGCACTAGTTGAGGTTTTTAAAAGCAGGACTTTGCAAACAATTACTGTTATCACGCTGGCTTTGTCCAAACACATATTTTTTTAAGGCCGGATCTGCTGCCAACAGACTGTTAAACGCAGATCTGAATAATTGTAGCATAAACACACAGCCTCACCACCGAGTTCATTTCTGTGTGGTCGGTCAGTCTGTAAATAAACAAATAAATTTATCTGTGCACGCACACCCCACATACACACACACACACACACAGCTGGGTACATGTCCAGAGATGCACTTTTATTCATTGTTAACCATGCATGGTTATTACAGTATAAACCCCTTTAGACCTCTAGTATTGTAGCAGTTAGGCCATACTAAAACACACACAGACATTTTGTACAGTCATAAGAGAAGATCAATAAAGCATAGTTGCCCACATGGGTTTCCCATTGATGAGATTCATCTTTGCTTGCCTGGCTGCTTTCTTCATCCCCACTCCCCTCTTTTCTTTTCTTTTTTTTCGGTCTCATCCTTCTCCTCCCTCCCTCTCTCTGGCTCGCAGCAGCAGCAGCTGTCAGTTATGAGACAGAAACTTTCTTTGTTCCCATAGGGTGCCACACACTCCCACACCCACACCCACACAGGCACTGCCATCTTCCCTGTGGACTTGAATTTGAGTGAATGTCAGTCTCCCTTGTGATATGTGGAAAAATCAAACTCCACCCCTACTGGACTGGCATGCACCCAGAGTGGAGAAGCTAGAGAACAAAGACAGAAAAAAAAAGCAGGTTGTGGAGTGACAGAAGGGTAGTTTAGAAAGGACCAGAACAGAGCAGCAAGCACAATAGCCATTTGTAACATTATGATTGGTTTTACAACCCCATCAGTTGTGCTTAAGGGTGTACTATGTATGCGTAAAGTGTATCATAGAATATTAAAAATGATTAAATGGATACTCGCCAAACATGAACTTTTTGGATAGAAAGGTTAAAAATACAGTTTCTTGCAGGTGGGTCAAAAAGTGAGTCGGTCTTTGTTCAAATCCCTCACTCTACAGCTGAAAAATAACATTTAGAGCCCCAAGCATGTGGTCTTGAAAGCTAATTTTTCCCCTCTCTTGGCAACTTTGATTTTTTTTTTTTTTTTTCAGTAGGGCTGACAAGTATGAAAATGTAACCAGATGTTACTCTTGACTTTAGCTTACTTAAGACAGAACATTGCTGTGGAGTTGGTACACTTTGAATGTTCAGTAATCATCTGACACAAAATATAAACCATTAGGTGTCAGCTAGTTATACTAACAACCCTTCCAAAAATCAGTCGAGGATATCTTCCCCCACTGACATTTTACATGGTACCTCAGTGCCTCCATTTCTTTGTTCCCTCATTGCCTAGCAACACTGACTATCATCTTCCACAGGCACTGTAGCATCGTAAGACATGAATAAAGTTTTCTTCGATGAAGGAAGTCTTTTTCTTTTCAGCAGATACAAGTAGAGCCTGCTTCCTCCATTTCAGCAAGCAGACTGTGTGGTCGATTCATAGCTGAAATCCTCTTAATGTTTTGTGTACTGAAGGCAAAAGTACTCTCACTCCTGAGATAAATCAGGCTTTTTTTTCTGTGGGGAAGTGTGGGGAAAACATTACATAGTGAAGAAAAAAAGTTTATAAACATCCAGTCTGAATAATATTATCATTAAAATTCTTCAAAATTTTAAATGACACATGGTGGACAAGGAAATGTTATCTGTGTTGCCTTTGAAAATGGTCCACCAAAAGTTAGTTCCAAAATAAACAAGCTGGTGACAGTTATGAGACTGAATTTCTAAAGGCTTCATAATACCACAAATACATGGATTAGGTTTTCCTGCTTTATTGTCCTAGCAGGGTCTATGTGTTCTCTTGTACAGTGGTGAACTGTTCGGATCCTGGCCATGTGGAGAACGGTGTGCGTCAGTCTGGCCTTCGTTACCCAGAGGTCTTCAGCTACGGGGTAATGGTGGTGATCCATTGCAAGCGAGGCTTCTACCTTTTGGGTTCTGCACTCCTCACATGCCAACATAATGCACTGTGGGACCGACCGATCCCTCGCTGTCTAGGTATGGATTGACATATTGATTGTTGGATTATTTTGTGAATGAAGTCAAACAGTGATGATAAAATCGAAGCTTTTGTAAAGGTGATGTTTAGCACTGTTTTCTCACAGCAAAAAGGTCCTGGGTTAGAATCCATGAGCTGGCCAGCTGGGGCCTTTCTATGTGAAGTTTGCATGTTCTTCTCATGTCTGTGTGGGTTCTCTCTGAATATTCCAACTTCCTTCCACAGTCCAGAAACCTGTATGTAACTTTCCTGGTCCTGGTAGAAACACTGAAAGTACTACAATGATGGTGACTGTGACTGGAGTCCCAAAAGCCAATCACAGGGCACAACTTTAGCCACCAACAATAAAACACGTCATTGCCACAGTTGTAGTCTTTTCAGTGTTCCTACCAAAAGCAGAGCTGTTGCAGGTAATTACGGCTTACTCAGGCTATGTGGGAGTGACATTCACCGAATCAGTTGTTGATGCATCTTTCATAGTGTTGCTTTAAGCGGAGATTCTAATTCTATTAATAGTGCTGTGAGAAAGCGTTGTCCCCCTTCCTGATTTCTTATATTTTTCCATATTTGTCACACAAATGTTTCACATCATCAAACAAATTTTAATATTAGACAGAGATAACCCAAGTAAATACAAAATACAGTTTTTAAATGATGATTTCATTTATTAAGTGGAAAAAACCTATCCAAACCTACCTGGTCCTACGTGAAAAAGTAACTTCCCTCCTTGTTACATCATGAATTAACTGTGATTAACCATATTTTTTGGAAAGCTGAGTTCAGTTTCATTAGCCACACTCGGGCCTGATTACTGCCAGACCTGGTGAATCAAGAAATAACTTAAATACAACCTGTCTGACAAAGTGAAGGTTAAAAGATCTCAAAAAGCAACACATTATCCCACAAGCTACATAAATTCAAGAACAGATGAGAGACAAACCACTATTGACTAAAAACAACACAAAGGTTCATCATATATTTGCCTAAAGACCTCATGATGACCAAGACTTTTGGGAAAATATTCTGTAGACTGACGAGACAGAAGTTGAACTTCTTGGAAGTTGTGTGCCCCATTACATCTAAAACAGCATTTCATAAAAAGAACTTCATACCAACAGTCAAACATGGTGGTGATAGTGTGATGGTCTGGGGCTGCTTTGCTGCTTCAGGACCTGGACGACTTGCCATAATTGATGGAACCATGAACTCTGCTCTCTATCAGAAAATCCTGAAGGACAATATCCGGCCATCAGTTTGTGACCTTAACCTCAAGCCCTCCAATGTGGCTTAATTAACCCCTTGCACTCTGGTCAATTTCCCTAAAAACGCCAAAAAATAACGTACCCAAAGTAAATCAAAAGCTGTTCTTCAACCCTTTGCAGCATCTTCATGGGGTTGGTCTCATTTAAAAGAAAACACTTTGAATTTTTTGGCAAAACAGTTATAATCTCTCTAAGTGCTCCGGCCACTGAGTAACAGTCATCTAAACATACTGAACTTGAAGAAAATAAATTTCGCCTGGGTGTTTTTTTGGATACAAATGCTTGCAAATAACACACAGCTGTCAGATCCGGGCTGGAAAATGCAACAAAAATGTAGAACCAAGTGTTATCCAGCTGAGGACAAAATTTTGTAACAATACCACAAAAAATGAATATATTACACAGCTTTTTTCTTAGGTTGTTCCCAGTCGTTTTTGAACTGTGCCAAATTGTGCCAAATGGCACAGTTTGGAAAAACGTCTGTAACTTTTGAATGATTCAATATAGAAGCTTCATCTTGGGCTCCGATGAAAGGTGAAGGGCTGTGTGTGTGTGTGGGGGGGTTGTTTATTCATTCATGAATGAATGAATGAATGAACAAACAAGCCCCCACACACAAAGAAGCATGCCACGTAAAAAATGTGTGGCTTTTTTTTTTTACAAGAAAAAATAACCTACAGTGCACTAAAAATTATACTAAAATATCTGTAATGTAGAAGATAACAACTCCCACCCCCCTGCTACAGAGGACGGACATCGCCCATCGCTACATGACGGAAAGCGGGGACGGTGCGCCGCGGTCTACTACGCACAGTTGTACTAAACTATCTGCAATAATATCTGCAATCCGCTACAGAAGAGTAGCGGGGGGGGGGAGGCGTTCACGGTCCGGACGCGGTGCACGAACCGTGTCCAGTCCGTGCGCCGTAGTCTACTACGCACAGTTGTAATTTACCGATCGGTCAAAACTCATTTTGATTACAATTTTCAGGGATAAAGAATAATTTCGCTTATAACACTTACCTGTCCACAACAGCAGTGTCGCTGGCGAACTTCTTTTCCTCATTGTCAGACGAACATGATGCTGGTCCACTTGTTACGGACTCGTGGTTCTGGTCACGCGACCCGGTCAAACCATAATTCCATTATTGCAGTTTTGCGCTTCCATGATTGCAGTTTTGGCGAACGATTTTTCAAAACAAATAAGAACAGTAGTAAGAAAAAAAGACTGGCGAACGTGTGTGTGTCACCCAGCGGCTTACACAAAACAGATTTTGCAAGGGAGGCACGCTTTCGAACTACTGTGCTTCAATTGGCTCGCTGTATTCGCAGCCGTTGGTAGGCTGGTCCTTCTTGCTAGGCTTTCAGTCATTGGTTCTTCAAGGTTTCAGAAACCCAATTCAAGGCTCTTATTAGTCGAATGAGAGGTCAATCACATCTAAACCAATCAAAGCACTCCTTTGGCTTTCTGTTCGCGGCTGTGTCTGTAGTGGAAGAACGGAAATGCAGGGGTTTTTTTTCTCAGTGCGCACTAGGACACACAGTGTGCGCCCTAGGACGCAGAGACGTGCCCGCCCGTGGTACACCGGAGTGCAAGAGATTAAAACAATTCTGCAAAGGAAGGTGGCCAAAATTCCTCAACAGCAATGTAAAACATTCATTGCCAGTTATCGCAGAAGCTTGATTGCAGTCGTTTCCATCAAGACACACAACCATTTATTAGGTTTAGGGAGCAATTACTTTTTCACATAGGGCCAGGCAGGTCTGGGTAGCTTTTTTTCCCCTAATTAATCCCTTAATTCCCTTAATCTTTGTCAAATATTAAAATTTGTTTGATGACCTGAAACATTTAAGTGTGAAAAATATGCAAAAATAAAGAAATCATGAAGGGGCAAAAACTTTTTCACAGCACTGTATGTGTGCCTGTGTTGGCCCTGCAATGGATTTGTGAATTGTCCAGTGTGTACTCTGCTTCCAAGAGTATTAAGTACTAATGAAAAAGAATGAATGAATGAATGAAGAACAATGTGGGCAGGTTTACAGTACAAATGTAACCAGAACATGCAGCAAAACAGGATTGAAAAGATCTGTGTCACTACTGTATTATGAACAGGTGTGTCTACAAAACTGTAAACACAGGCTGGTGACTTTACAGGTGCATCTCAATAAATTAGAATGTCATCGAAAAGTTGATTTATTTCAATAATTCAATTCAAAAAGTGAAACTGATGTATTATATAGATTCATTACAGACAGAGTGATATATTTCAAGTGTTTATTTCTTTTAGTTTTGATGGTTATGGCCTGCAGCAAATGAAAACCCCAAATTCAGTTTCTCAAAAAATTAGAATATTATATAAAATTAATCAAAAAAAATTTAATAAAAATGTTGGCTGATTGGAAAGTATGTCCATGTACACACTCAATACTTGGTCGGGGCTCCTTCTGCATAATTCCTGCCTCAGTGCAGCATGGCATGGAAGCAGTCAGCCTGTGTTACTGCTGAGGTGTTTTGGAAGCCCAGGTTGCTCTGATAGCGGCCTTCAGCTCATCTGATTATTGGGTCCGGTGTATTTCATCTTCCTCTTGACAATACACCATAGATTCTCTATGGGATTTAGGTCAGGAGAGTTTGCTGGCTAATCAAGCACAATGATACCATGGCCATTAAACCAGGTATTTGTACTTTTAACAGTGTGGGCAGGTGCCATGTCCTGCTGGAAAATGAAATCAGCATCTCCATAAGGCTTGTCAGCAGAGGGAAGCATGAAGTGCTCTAAAATGTCCTGTTAGATGGCTGCACTGACACTGGACTTGATTAAACACAGTGGAAAAACACCAGCAGATGGCATGGCTCCACATATCATCATTGACTGTAGAAACTTCACACTGGACCTCAAGCAACTTGGATTCTGTGCCTGTTCACTCTTCCTCCAGACTCTGGGACTTTGATTTCCAAGTGACAGGACTTGGCACCTGATTTGGGGAGCCAGTCATCTGCTGGTGTTAGTCCACTGTGTTTTATTAAGTCCAAAGTCAATGCAGCTGCCTACCAGGACATTTTAGAGCACTTCATGCTTCCCTCTGTTGACAAGGTTTATGGAGATGCTGATTTCATTTTCCAGCAGGACTTGGCATCTGCCCACACTGCTGCCAAAAGTACCAAAGCCTGGTTTAATGACCATGGTATCACCATATTTTACTGGCCAGCAATCTCTCCTGACCTAAATCCCACACAGAATCTATGAAGTATCGTCAACAGGGAGATGAGAGACACCAGACCCAACAATGCAGATGAGCTGGAGGCCACTATCAAAGCAACCCGGGCCTTCATAACACCTCAGCAATAACACAGGCTGATCACCTTCATGCCACGCCACAGTGATGCAGTATTCATTCATGCAAAAGGAGTCCTGACCAAGTACTGAGTGTGTGCATGGAAATACTTTTAGTCGGCCAACATTTCTATTAAAAAAAAAAACACAATTTTTTAAAATTGATCTTGTGTAATATTCTAATTTTTTGAGAAACTGATTTCCAGGTTTTCATGAGCTGCAAGCCATAACCATCAAAATGAAAAGAAATAAACACTTGAAATATATCACTCTGTCTGTAATGAATCTATATAAAATATGAGTTTCATTTTATGAATTGAATTACTGAAATAAATCAAGTTTTTGATGATATTCTAATTTAGTGAGATGCACATGTATTTTTATTTATCTGGATAATTCATTGCAGGTATGAAATACCTGAAGAACAGAAGCTGGGGAGCAAATAAAAACAGGGAAATTGAGACTGTTCAGGAGAGATAATGAGAGGAAAGATATGAGAAAGAGGCTTGCAGGTTTGTGTGAGTGTGTGTGTTTGTGTGCATGCACTTGTGCACAGGGAAAAAAAGAAAGTGATCATGTGTCTCTTAAGGCAATAGGTGTTCTTGTCAGAGAGCTACCATGGCTGATGGAAACATAGAAATTAAACTAGAGCATGATAGAGAGAAGGAAGCCGATTCACAGATGAAGAGAGAAACACCAAGAGGTAAACAGAAGTGCAGGATGAGGACAGTAACAGACGCAGAGATGAGAAACCAGACGTAGAGGCAGGGAGGAAGGGGCAGATGCTGGTGAGGCACTTGCACCTGTGCATCAAACATTGTGTTCCAGAAACAAGGTCTTATCGGAAAATTGGGGGGAGAGAGGTGATGACTGAGGGGCAGGGAGAGGATGGAGTAATACAATTTGGGGGTGAGGGGAGATATCAGAGGACAAGTCATTTGGCAGAAATAGAAAATCGAGAGCAGTTTCATATCTGTGTTCCCCAGAAACCCGTGCCCAGTAAAACATGGATTTCTTGATATCTGAAAAAAAAAGGGTTTTTTTTCCTTCCAGATGGTTGTTGCTTTAATACTGGTGAAGGATTTCTTCTCATTTTCAACACAGAGAAAAGGGGGAAAATCTGTTTTTCAGCTAAATTGAATTTAATTTGAGATGAGTTATTGGGTTTTTCTCTCGCAGGCAATTCAATTAAACTTAATAAAAGTGAGCTTCTCTGGCACAAGTCCATTAAATGTAGGCTAACCAGTTTCAAATATCCCTGCATTCACATCTGTACTGTATTGTTCTAAATGACGTAAGGCCTTAATGGTCAAGGCATATGTCACACAATCATAATAAAATTGATTTCCAGCTGACCTTTGTTTCATTGTACACTTCTCTCCCACATACTCCATTTAATGTCCATCCCAATTTATACCATTTGTGCACTTTGACACAAACATACACACAAAAATACAATAAACTCTAAATCCCGCCAATCTCTTGCTGACAGCCCCTCCCTCACACTCTCTCCTGCAGTGACCCAGCTGCACCACCTAATGCAGAAGTATCTGGAATCTATAGTTGGACGCAATCATGCACACTCTGAAACCCCCCTCTCTTTCAATCTCTCACTGTGTCTGTAGCGATATCCTGCGGTGACCCTGGTGTACCACCTAATGCAATAGTGTCTGGAACCCACACTTGGACTTACGGTTCAGTGCTGCAGTATTCCTGTCTGCCTGGTGGGACGTTAGTGGGCAATCCTACTCGGTACTGTCAGGAGGACGGAACCTGGAGTGGGGCACCACCCTACTGCACAGGTAAATAAAAAAATGTCTCATTAAACATGCCTTGCTGGTGTTGGTTTCAGATTATGGAATTATCTGTCTTGGGTGTTTAGTAAGTTAAAGTGTGGTAGGGTTTCACTGAAGCAGTGCAAAAGAGGTTGTCTTGAATATAAAACAAAATTCCTCAACCACACTTGAAGTCAGGACTTTTCACAGAAATGTACGTTTATCATGAAATCTAAGGATCATTCTTTATGCACTACTGTTCACTTACACATATATTCATTCATATTGTTTAAAGTGTCACTACTGAAAGTTTTACATGCATACATAGCATTACATACAGTGGATATAAAAAGTCTACACACCCCTGTTCAAATACCAGGTTTTTGTGATGTACAAGATAAATCATTTCAAAACTTTTTCCACCATTAATGTGACCTACAGTATAACCTGTACAACCCTATTGAAAAACAAACTGAAATCTTTTAAGGGAAAAAATAAAAAAAACTTACAATAACCTTATTGCATAAATATGCACACCCTTAAACTAATACTTTGTTGCAGCACCTTTGGCTTTTATTACAGCACTCAGTCTTTTTGGGTATGAGTCTATCAGCGTGGCACATCTTGATGTGGCAATATTTGCCCACTCTTTTTTGCAAGAATGCTCCAAATCTGTCAGATTGCGAGGGCATCTCCTGTGCACAGCCCTCTTCAGATCACCCCACAGACGTTTGATTGGATTCAGGTCTGGATTCTGGCTGGGTCATTCCAAAACCTTAATCTTCTTCTGATGAAACCATTCTTTTGTTGATTTGGATGTGTGCTTTGGGTCACTGTCGTGCTGAAAGATGACGTTCCTTTTCATCTTCAGCTTTCTAGCAGAAGCCTGAAGGTTTTGTGCCAACACTGACTGGTATTTGGAACTGTTTATAATTCCCTCCACTTTGACTATGGCCCCAGTTCCAGCTGAAGAAAAACAGCCCCAAAGCATGACACTGTCACCACCATGCTTTACCGTAGGTATGGTGTTCTTTTGGTGATGAGCAGTGTTGTGTTTGTGCCAAATATACCTTTTGGAATTATGGCCAAAAAGTTCACCCTTGGTTTCATCAGACCATAACACATTTTCCCACATGCATTTGGGAGATTTCAAATGTGTTTTTGGAAAATGTAGCCAGGCTTGGATGCTTTTCTTCGTAAGATAAGGCTTCCGTTTTGCTACCTTACCCCATAGCCCAGACATACGATGAAGACAAGAGATTGTTGTCACATGTACTAAACAGCCAGTACTTGCCAGAAATTCCTGCAGCTCCTTCAGTGTTGCTGTCGGCCTCTTGGCAGCCTCCCTGACCAGTTTTCTTCTCATCTTTTCACCAATTTTGGACCATGGCTTGTGCTGTAAGATGTGACAACAAAAATGTCAGGAAAAGCCTACTAGAACAGCTGAACTTTATTTGGGGTTAATCAGAGGCACTTTAAATGGTGGCAGGTGTGTGCTGACTCCCATTTAACATGAGTTTGAATGTGATTGGTTAATTCTGAACACAGCCACATTGCCAGTTATAAGAGGGTGTGCATATTTATGCAACCAGGTTATTGTAAGTTTTTTTTTCCCTTGAAAGATTTCAGTTTGTTTTTCAATTGGGTTGTACAGGTTATAGGTCACATTAATAGTGGAAAAAGTTTTGAAATGATTTACCTTGGTCTCATTTTTTTTACATCACAAAATCCTGGCATTTCAACGTGGGTGTGTAGACTTTATATCCACTGTAAGTACATAAACCATTAAGTGAAAAACTCACTGAAAGTAAAATGGTGATTAATTCAGTGAACTTAATAATGTAGAGTAATTGAAACACAAAGAAAGTTAGTATTGTGGAGGGAAAAAGCAGACGAGACACGAACTGACGACACAGAACTTTATTTCTCCTCCAACACAGAACAGAATAACTTGAGTGCCAAAGCAAATTCCTTAATACACTTTCTTCCCGCCTCACATTAACATACCAGTTACCGAGCATGTACACACATCAACATACACATCACAGAACAAGGCTCAATACAATACATCCGCACCCCTGCGTCCTCAGGTGTGAACCTGGCACAGCGGGGGTGAAAGGCACATCTTTATCTCTCACGTCTTCCCCCATTACCACTTCTAACTACCCCCCCTCCAACACCCCGAAGGCCTGGGTGAAGTGCCATCAACTTTGTGTCACCACCACCCCCCCGAACACCCAGCAGGGGTCCTAACCTTCTGGACCTTTGGGCTTGAGCAAGCACCTATAATGGTTGTGGCATGGGGCCACCAGGCCGGTCGAAATGAATTCCTGTCGAGGTGGGTAGGAGAAAGACTCGGTCTCTGGAGGGGGAAAGGGTGGGGAGGGGAAAAGTTAGTTTCCTGATAACAGTCCTCTGCAGGGGATCACAAACCTGCGGACCCACCATAGGTGGACGCCCGCGCCGGGGAGCTTGAGCCAACACCACCCGCTCATCTGCCAACACATAAGTAGGCTTTAGCCTGTCAATGCAGATCGTTTCCTCACGCCCCCCAAGGTCTAACAAAATGTTTTGCCCCCGTTTCCAACACTCTGAACGGGCCATTGTACGGTGGATGCAGCGGGGTTCTGTGGGCGTCGTGCTTAACAAAAGCGAATTTGGCATTTTCCAGACGCTTTGGAAGGAAGGTGCAGAGAAAACAATGGTGTGCCAGGCCAGGAATGCTGGCAGCCTCTGTCCCAGGAAAACGGTGTGTGTGCGGATCGGTACCAGGCATGCGGCTCTCTAGCAAAAATTCACCGGGGAGCCGCAACGGCTGAGAAAAAAACGAGCTCTGCTGAGAAAGCTGCCAGATCTTCCTTAGGTGCGGAGCACAACCCAATTTGCATCCTTTAGTGAGGCTCTGAGCGCTGCTTTAAGCGACCTGTGAAAACACTCACACAAACTGTTAGCCTGTGGGTTGTACGCGGTGGTGCGGTGGATTTTAACCCCCAAGCTGTCAGCCATCGCGGACAAGCGTTCCAAAATAAATTGCGGTTCCCCGTCAGACGTGACGACCGACGGGGATCCGAACAGTGCGACCCAAGCCGACAAAAACGCACGGGCTACCTCGGCTGAAGTGGTGGAATTCAGCGAAACCACCTCCGGCCAACGCGCAGTGCGGTCCACGATTGTTAGGAGGTGTGTGAACCCCTGCAACGGCGGGAGGGGACCCACTAAATCCACGTGTACATGGTTGAACCTCCTGGCTGGAATTTGAAAAGGCTCGAGGGAGGCTCTGGTGTGCTTGTGCGCCTTAGCCCGTTGGCACGCGACGCATGCTGCAGCCCATTCTTTCACATCCCTGTGTAAGTGAGGCCAGACAAATTTGGACCCCACTAGTCTAACCGAGGCTCGCACACTGGGATGTGAAAGGGAGTGGACGGACTCGAAAATGGGGCGGCGCCAAGATCTCAGAACCACCGGGCGGGGGCAGCCAATGGAGTCGTCGCAGAGCAAGGGGGGGCACGCTTCTTGTACCGCCCTGCTCTCCAGCTTTAATCCGGTAGCTGAGGACTGGATCGCGCAAATGTCTGCGTCCCCGGATTGATCGGTGGCCATTGTGGAAAAATTGATGCCCGTGTATACCAGAGAGACCAGCGTGCATGACAGGCAGTCTGCCACAGCATTAAATTTACCGGCTACATGTTGGATGTCAGTCATGAGCTCTGAAATTGTGGCAAGTGCCGTTGTTGCCGAGCTGACCACGGTTCTGAGACTTTAAACATCACGTAGGTCAGCAGTTTGTGATCGACAAACACAGTAAACTCACGACCTTCAAGCCAGAACTGAAAATGACACGTAGCGAGGTGGAGAGCCAGCAACTGTCTGTCGAAAGTGCTATCCTTACACTTGCTGTCGCGCAAAGTACAGCTGAAAAAGGCGAGGGGCTGCCACGAACCGGAGATGTACTACTCCACCATGGCCCCTAGTGTGACATCCGATGCGTCTGTGGTGAGTGTTATTCGCACTGACGGGGCCAGGTGGGTCAGCAAAGCTGCATTGGCGAGCGCTGTTTTGGCACCTGTGAAGGCCTGGACCTAGTCGGGAGCCCAGTCAATGCTATCTGTGGGTTTCTTTTTTTTTTAGCGTGCCGTACAGCGGCTGCAGCAACTGGGCTGCACGGGGGAGGAAGCAGTTGTAAAAATTGATTATCCCCAAAAATTCCTGCAGCGCCCTCACAGTCTGCGGATGCGGAAAATCTGACACTGCGCGTACCTTATCCGGCAGCGGGATTGTGCCCTCCGGCGAGATGTGATGGGCCAGGAAGTCGATTACTGGCAGCCCGAATTTGACACTTCGCTGGGTTAACAATCAGCCCATGTGCTTCCAACCATTGGAACATTTGTTTCAGATGGGTGAGGTGCTCCTCCTCTGACGCGCTAGCCACCAAAATGTTGTCTAAGTAGATGAAAATGAATGGCAAGTCACAGAACACCGGGTCTACCATCCTTTGGAAAGCTTGTGCTGCGCCCTTTAAACCGAACGGCATGCGCAAAAACTCGAACAAACCGAAGGGATTATTACCGCCGTTTTGGGGACGTCCTCTGCGCGCACTGGGACCTGGTGGTAACCGTGGACCAGATCCACTTTTGAAAAAAATGTGCATCCTGGCCAGGTGCACAGAAAAATCCTGGATGTGCGGGATGGGGTAGCAATCGTGTTCCGTGGCATTGTTCAAGCATCAGAAATCGCCACACGGCCTCTACGACCCATCAGATTTGGGTACCATGTGCAGTGGGGATGCCCAAGGGCTGTTGGAGCACCTAACGATGCCCAAGCATTCTAAGTTAGCAAACTCCTTGCGTACCATGGCTAGTTTAGCCGCATCCAGGCGGCGAGGATGCGCAAAAACAGGTGGACCTTTTGTGAGTGCTGGAAACTCCGACAGCAAACACTGGTACTTACCCTGGAGCTAGAACATTAGCATGTGTTGGTGGCCCAACTCCGCGAGCTGTGCAGGGCAAGGAGAAAAAAGATACAGCGTCCACTAAGCGCCTGTTGGCAACATCAACAAGTAGTCCATAAGCACACAGAAAATCAGCACCTAAGATGGGGACCGAACATGCAGCTACCACAAAGTCCCACTGGTAATTGCATCCATGTAAATATACAGTCACCGTCCTTTCTCCAAACGTTCTGATGCGGGCTCCGTCAGCGGTCATTAAAGACAGGCCACAGCCTTCTGCCAGCTTGTCTGCACTGACTGGCAAAATGAGGCTCTTCTGGGAACCAGAGTCTACAAAAAACATCTCCCCAAACGTGTGTCCGTGATGAAAAGCAGCTTCTCCCTGTCGCCAGTGGTCACAGCTGCTACTGACCACTGGCTGTCCCATTTCCTGGCTTCTTGAAGTGGCACGGTGGCAAACAACGCTGCGCTTCCTTGCTAAAACAGCGGTGATAAAAAAAACTGCACCCTGGTCTTGTTTCTCCGCATGGCCGTCCCGGCCACCACCCTCAGCTCCTCGACCTCACTGGGCTTCACCAGAGATCCCAGTTTCACTGCCTGAATGCTGAAAGCCCTGTTTGTTAGGATGATGCGGTTTGCCTCCTCTGCTAGCGTGCACTAGTCCCTGGCCACCAGCAGTGGTGAGTTAGCGAGAATCGCTCTCGCAAAAGCCGGTAGGTTTCTGAGGAAGAGGTTGGTGAAAAGGAAAGATCAGTCGTCCGTGCCCATCAACGCAAACATGCTCTTCATCAGATCCACAGCTGATCTGTCTCCTAGCTCCGTGTGGGTGAGGAGCTTTTCTGCCCTCTCTGCATCTGAAAGGGTATAATGGCACAGCAGCAGCCGCTTAAGAGCGCCGTATTTTCCTTGGGCTGGCGGGGCTCGGAGTAGACTCATGACTCGCTGCGTGGCGCGTGCGTCCAGTGCTGCCACCACATGATGGTGCTTCGTGTCATCTGCCACAACTCCGCGGAGGGCGAATTGGGCTTCCATGTGAATAAACCAAGCGGCCGAGTCGTGAAGCCAAAAGTCCAGGAGTCTGACTGCAACAGCGCATGCAGCGGTGGGAGACTCCAGAGGGAGTGTCTCCTTGGTGGTGCTCGGTCCGTTTTCCATTTCACGTCTCCAGGTCACCAATGTGGAGGAAGAAAGCAGACCAGACACGAGCTGACGACACAGAACTTTATTTCTCCAACACAGAACAGAATAACTCTGAGTGCCAAAGTAAACTCCTTTATACACTTTCTTCCTGCCTCTGGCACCCAGGGTAAACACATTGACATACCAGTTACCAAGCATGTACACACATTAACATACACGTCACAGAGCAAGGCTTAATACAATACATTCACACCCCTGCGTCGTCAGGTGTGAACCTGGCACAGCAGGGGCGAAAGACACATCTTTATCTCTCGCCTCTTCCCCCATTACCATCTCTAACTACCTTCCCCCCTCAACACCCCGAAGTCCTGGGTGGAATGTCATCTCCTTTGTGTCACCACAGTAATCAGTATATTGATATAATGTAGTAGTATCACCTGTTGTGCTGCGTTGTCACCACTGGTCAGTACTGCATAACTGTAGCTGACAGATAACTATGGTTAACAACAGTGATGTGCGGTGAGTTTCATTTCCAGTGAGGCTGTGATGCTTTCAGGGTCAGATTTACAAATTGGATTTTTTAAATCATTTTAACAGAACAAGTGTAAGGTATTTTATTGAATTACCTCTTAATGGAATACACAGAAAAGGCGGTAATAAAAGTCCATGTTTTCATTTTATAATTCTCCTTGACTATAGCCAACATGCAAACCCTAGGTTACACAAGTAAAATGTATTAAGTTATTTTACAAACAACTTTGTTGGGCACAAAGTTCATTATAATTTTTTTGGTCAAGGAATAATGTAAGTTATAGTGGCTCAGAGAGCTATATCACTCTGTGTTGCAGCTCCACAATTTACACTCATTACAAATTATTATTAGTATTTACAACTACTTACCTTTACTGGTTAATGACGTAAATGTGCTTGTCCTTCTGGACAAAAATCACTGTGACTTTGTTAAAAAATATCCTTATCTTCCTTTATTTAAAAAAAAAGTTATGGTGCTCAAGCACTCCCCCTCTCATTAAGGCAACGGTACTGCGCAGCCTCAGACCATGATTTTCAGCCTCATCTGACCACACATCACTGGTTAACACTGTGGTTCAGAAATATTATTTCATTAAGTTGGTTTGCTTTTGTCCCGTTGTGGATCGCCACCTTATTAGGTGTTTTGGTGGCAATGGCTCTGGAGATAGAGCAGGTCGTCCAATAACTGGATGGTTGGCGGTTCGAATCCTGCTCTCCCCAGATATCCTGCCATTGTGTCCCTGGGCAAGACACTTTACCTTGCCTCCAGTGTCCATAACATGGTATGAATGTGTATAAATGTTCGTTAGCGGTTGGAGAGGCCGTTGGCACAGATTGGCAGCCACCTTTCAGTCAGCCTGCCCCAGGGCAGCTGTGGCTACAGCAGTAGCTTGCCACTACAACTGTCTGTCTGTGGAGTGAATGAATAACGTATCCATTTGTACAAGCGTCTTTGAGTGTCTATGATAAAGCGCTATATAAATCTGATGCATTATTATTAAGGTGGAGGGATTTGTGTGCCGTAATGATTCGAGTAGCTGTGTTGTTGGGGACGACTTGCCCCCTGGTCATGTCTACCAAGACAAACTGGTCCTGGGTGAATATCCAGACCAAGAACGATCCAGTGGATCCCTATGAAAAAGTTACAGCAAGGACCCAGTGTACCCAAAGGAGCCACATGGGTCCACCCTCCAGTGGGCTCACCACCTGCAGGAGGGATCATGGGGATCATGTTGCCATGTGAACCGGGCAGCAGTCTGGGCTTCTCTGCTTGGACTGCTGCCCCTGAGACGCGAACCCTTAGATAAGTGGTAGAAGATGAATGGATGGCTTCCTTTTGGTTTTGTACGCACATGTGGTTCATGCCAAAAAAGTGGTGGACTGTCACTTAAGTTATCACAAACTGTGGCTGAATGCTATTTCAAACTTCATATTGTATGGGCTCCACAATTAGACTATACAGTTTATTGAATTATAGTTATAAAAAAAAATTAAACCTTTTAAAAGTGATATTTCCGTGTCTGACAATTTGTAGAAGCTATGTGTATGTTAATTTGGGAGCCGATTACCCTATTGAAAGATTTATAAAGACTTTATTTGAAGGTTATTATTTAGGTTGCATTTTATAAATCATATATAAACTAACTCATGAGATAAGAAGGAAAATAGTGGAATTAATAATAATGCCAATTAGTGAGCCTACATTTATCTCTTCTCTCAAACCTCAGGTATTAATTATTTTTAGATTATTCTATTTTCTCAGCATCAGATATTTGGCAGTAAGTCAGCAGCATTTAAACTCTTGATCTTGCGTCATATTAAGCCTGCATCAATGTATGAAATGTCTTATAACAGATTTATAATTGCTTATTTGTGATTTATAAAGTATCTATAATGTAATAAATAGCTTATTAATATAAATGTTTTGTTAGCACACTCTTACCTTAATTGCCTGCTGTAACTTCTATCTTACACAAGCAATCTGTCCCCGCAGCCATGCAGTCCTTTGTTGCACATCCTCCTTTTTTCATCTACTGGAAGGAAGCATTGTAACATTTTCCAAGATCATTTTTTTCAGCAATTTTCTCTGTAATACCTTCCACATTGCACTAATACAGGTACATCTCAAAAAATTAGAATATTATGGAAGAGTTTAATATTTTTTGTCGCTCACTTCAGAAAATGAAACCCATATATTATATAGATTCATTACAAAGAGAGTGAAATATTTCAAGTGTTTATTTATTTTAATTTTGATGATTATGGCTGACAGCCCATGAAAACCCCAAATTCAGTTTCTTAAAAAAAATATTACATAAAATTAATTTAAAAAATAGTTTTTAAACAGAAATGTTGGCCGATTGAAAAGTATGTCCATGTACACACTCAATACTTGGTCGGGGCTCCTTTTGGATTAATTACTGTATCAATGTGGCGTGGCATGGAGGTGATCAGCCTGTGGCACTGCTGAGGTGTTATGAAGGGCCAGGTTGCTTTGATAGTGACCTTCAGCTCGTCTGCATTGTTGGGTCTGGAGTCTCTCATCTTCCTCTTGACAATACTCCATAGATTCTCTATGGGGTTTAGGTCAGGAGAGTTTGCTGGCCAATCAAACACAGTGATGCCATGGTCATTAAACCAGGTTTTGATACTTTTGACAGTGTGAGCAAGTGCCAAATCCTGCTGGAAAATGAAATCAGGTTCTCCATAAAGCTTGTCAGCAGATTGAAGCATGAAGTGCTCTAAAATTTCCTGGGGGACGACTGCACTGACTTTGGTCTTGATAAAATACAGTGGACCAACACCAGCAGATGACCTCTGTTCAGATAAAAGTAAATTTTGCATTTCACTTGTAAATCAAAGTGAGTGGAGAGTGCCTCTCCACTCTTGAGAAAGAGTGGAGAGGCATAGGATCTAAGTTACTTGAGGTTTAGTGTGAAGTTTCCACAGCCAGTGATGATTTCAGGAACCATGTCATCTGCTGGTGTTGGTCCACTGTGTTTTATCAAGACCAAAGTCAGCGCAGTCGTCTCCCAGAAAATTTTAGAGCACTTCATGCTTCAATCTGCTGACAAGCTTTATGGAGAAGCTGATTTCATTTTCCAGCAGGACTTGGCACCCCCCGCCATCAAAAGTATCAAAACCTGGTTTCATGACCATGGCATCACTGTGCTTGATTGGCCAGCAAACTCTCCTGACCTAAACCCCATAAAGAATCTATGGAGGATTGTCAAGAGGAAGATGAGAGACACCAGACCCAACAATGCAGACGAGCTGAAGGTCACTATCAAAGCAACCTGGACCTTCATAACACCTCAGCAGTGCCACAGGCTGATCACCTCCATGCCACGCCACATTGATACTGTAATTAACCCAAAAGGAGCCCCGACCAAGTATTGAGTGTGCACATGGACATACTTTTCAGTCGGCCAACATTTCCATTTAAAAATTATTGTTTAAAATTAATTTTATGTAATATTCCAATTTTTTTGAGAAACTGAATTTGGGGTTTTCATGGGCTGTAAGCCATAACCATCAAAATTAAAATAAAGAAACACTTGAAATATTTCACTCTCTGTGTAATGAATCTATATAATGTATGGGTTTCACTTTCTGAAATGAGTGACAAAAAATATTAAACTTTTTCATGATATTCTAATTTTTTGAGATGTACCTGTATAAGCTGCCATTTTTGCTTGGGTAAACTGTCTACTGAAATTAGTATGTGTCAATATTATTAACAGAGCAGTCCGTTTCATATACAATGAAATAGACATGATGATATGTCACTAGTATAAACTGAATGTCTGATCATTTATAAGTTATAAAGACATGGAGGAGTCCCTTTTATTTGCTCCGCAGTAGGGTTGTGCATATCCCTCACCATACAACTGATCATTTCTAAACTCGGCATCAACAGTTTCAACAGCTGAAATGCAATAAGCTTACTCTGCTGGCCTCAAAACAGAGCACTCAGCAGGGCAGAATCCATCCTGCAGCTGAAGAACTCATTGAGATGCAAGACACTACATTTGGAGCTGTACCCTGTTAAACTCTCAAATCCCCGCCAATGGAATTTAAGCTGCTAAAATTGTGACACGCTCAGTGCCCTTAATGCTAGAACAATTTGGTACAGCCTACATGCAAAGTACAGTGCTACAAAGTGTGGGTATGTGCATGCACGTGTGTCACTGTGTATTAAACAGTGAGCTGGCAAACTGTGTCTCCCTGAAATTTCTGCAGAGCACATGTTTTTTTTTTTTTAGGTGATGTTGTGGACCACCAACAGGAATACGTGTGTGTATTTTTAGCACAGTAGTTCCAGGGAGAAACAAGCTCATCACCCTGTGTTTTATCATTCAGTTGCTCCAAATCTCTAAAACCTATTAGAAGACTAATGGGCATTGTCTTGCTGTGAATTCATGGAAATATGTTTGGATTTGATGTGCAAATTGATGAGGTGTCATGTGTTTCTCTGTTTATGCGTGATCACTCCGGGACTGCGTGGGGGGGAGAGGGAGGGTCGTCTCTGGTAGTTGTTGCGCTCGGTACATTAACTTAATGCCTCTTTTCTTGCTGTAGGTGCAAGCGCTGGAATCTGCGGAGACCCAGGAATCCCTCCCCATGGTGCTCGTCTAGGAGGAGAGGAATTGAAAACCAAGAGCCTTTTGCGTTTTAGCTGCGAGGCAGGATATAATCTGATTGGCTCTGCCGAGAGAACCTGCCTCCACAATGGCACATGGAGTGGCACCCAACCCGTCTGTCAAGGTGGGAAATGTGGCGATGGCTTCATGCTTGGCCCTGTGTTCTGGAAAGATGTGACTTTTAAAATCATTAAAATGTTGTTAGAAATGTGCATTCCTGCCTCACATGCAGTACATACCATGCAGGCTGTACAGATATTTCTGTCACAGCAATGAAAAATGAAGAAGTGATTTCTCATGCTGTCAGGACATTTATTTATGGTCTCCGCTTTCTATTTATAAGAACCCTGTTTAAAGCACTGCTGCTTGCTTTATATAAGGACTTGAGTGCAATAAAATACCGGCCATTGTACTCTTTGATAACAAGTCACTCATGTCTCATTGGAGTTTATGTCTGGGACCCAAATTAAAGCTTATAAAACAGTGCAGTAAAAAGTAAACATTGCGGTAAAATGAGCCGGTTCAGATTTTCTATAAACCCACTGTGCATTTGTGGTGTATGGATTTAATTACTCGATATTTCATTTGAGGCTAAATCAGCTCAACCACCAGAAAAGAATGGTTTAATCTTTTCTTTGTACCCCCTTTACACAGGGGTAGAGATCAACGATGAAAAAATGGACATATCTCTTAGCAATCCATTAATGATCTCCAGTGCTTCCCCTAGGTTTACAGCCTTTGGTGGGGAGGGGGGTAGCGTGAAGGTCGACAATGACAAACTGTTAAAGGAATCATGGTGTTCTGGTGCTATATAGAAAAATAAATGTAGAAAAATTACAGAATACCTAATTATTGAAAACGAATGGGACATCCAATATTAGCAACGGTTTTGCAACCCTGGTTTATTTCTTTGTCAGATCACTGATTTGTGTGATCTTTTATGACGTATTTTCATAATAGTGTATCTTGCACTTTGGGGAATGGATCCTAGCATTTTTAGCATTTTTTCTTATCAGGACCAGGCCAAATGTCCTCACAAGGAAAAATGTCCTCACAAAAAAGGTGGTTTGTCATGGGGTGGTCTACACAAGAATAGAAAGACAGGAGCACACACACACACACACATACATACTGGTTTTCATGTTTGATGGGAACCAATTTTCAGATCATCACTTGGGAAGACTACCCTTTCTACACAGACAGATTCCTTGCATTTACATAGAAGATTGACAGGTCCAGGGTTGTGGGCTCGCTGCGCTGGCTGCCTGGCAACCTGGCCTCCCTCGATTGTCCCTCCAGGGGTGGATGCCTGGCTTTCCTGGGGCTTGCTGACATCGGACATTTGTGCCCTGTGGGGGTTGGTGGCACTGCCTTGCCTGCTCGGGGTTCCCGGGGAAGAACTGCTGTGACCGGCCCCCTGCTTCGTATGTTTCCTGACAAACCACTCACATGCACACAATTATTTTGCACGCACTCTCATATATACGCACATGCACAAGTGTCTCTCCTTTAACAGGTGTGGAAACCAGACTCGTGTTGAGACATCTTCGGTGGAAGAAGCAGTTTGTGTTCTGTTTGTTTTAGTTGTTGGTTTGTTTGTCTTTTTGTCTGTCCCCCTCCCTTTTCTTTCCCCCTCCACGCACTTCCTTTCCCTCTTTCCCATTCTGTCGGGTCTTTCATGGGTAAAATAATTAAAATAAAGTATTAAAAGTTATTACAGGAGGAGTTTACAACACTATGCAATACATAGTTAGGTACTGTAAAAGCTCCTCTTGGCAAAGTAAATCTGTTTTGGCACAATAAGGGTGACAGATCCCTGTTCTGCTTGCTTAGCTGCCTGACAGGACAAGGGGGAGAAAAAAAAAAAAAGACAGAAGATTAACTTGACACTCTGGGGGGGCCGTATAATGGTAGTGGAAACACTGATCTCTCAGCAATCACCAAGATCTCTCCGTGATCTCGCAATGATCTTCAGTCATCTCCATGGTCGCCAACATTTTCAGTCAGTCCAAAACAAGCTCTCAATGATAACCAAAGGGAAGTGATCTTTCAAGGATCTCTCAAGGAGCACTCGATGATCTCATCAGTCTCCCAGTGATCTCTCAGTGATCTTTCAGTTGAACTCTATTGGTTTTTCATCGAATGCTGAGTGATTCCTCGCTGATCTTTCAGCCACCGCTGCCTTTGGGGTGGAGAAAATTGCTGTTCATTGAAACATGCAAACTCCACTCTGAAAGGTTCCTACCCCTGCCAGCCTGGGGATTCGAACCTGGAACATTCTAGCTGTAAGGCAACAGCGCTAACCACTGTACACCATGCTACCCAGCCCATATGGCTGAGAGATCAGTGAGGGATCACTGAGCATCCAATGAAAGACCACTAGAGTGTATCGGAAGACTGCTGATAGATCTTTGGGAGACCAATGGGTGATGGATGAGATCACTGAGCTCTCCTTGAGAGCTGCTAGAGAGATCGTTGAGAGATTGTTGTGGACTGAGTCAAAACTTTAAGGAGACCGTGGTGACTGTGGAGATCACTGGAAGATCATTGAGAGATCCTGGCAATCACTGAGAGATCATTGGAATCATTGTTGACCTGGCCTTTTTTCAGCTTTCAATGATTTCTCAAGGATCTTAACCCCTACAAAGGCATTCTGGTTATGTATGTATTGTATGTGTATATGTGCATGCAGGCATGTTAATTAGTTAATATTAGTAGTAGTAGATTAGTTTATTTGACAGGGACAGTGCAATAAACATAGACAATTAATCAAAGACGATCAATCTGATGTGTTGCACATAGAGTGTATAGCTATTAGCTAATTTGCAACTCTTGTCCCTGGATGGGCTTTAGAAAAAAGAATCAAGTAAAGATGGGAAAAAAAAAAAAATATATACACAATAACCACATACATCAATGCAGAAAAACCATAAATACACAATTATAAATATTATAAATATTATAAATACACAAATATAACAGCCTGACTCACATTTAACATAAATATTATAAACATTATAAATACACAAATATAACAGCCCGACTCACATTCAACACATATAACATAACTCACACTTGCCCATTTCAGGCCTTCCTCCCTCCGTCACTCACTATAAACAAACACATTTATTCCTTCCCTTCATTCACTCTCACTTTGCAGACAATTAATTCATACATGAGTATGATATATATATATCTATATATATATATATATTGGGATAGGACAAGATAACTTTTTGCTTCAATCCTTTTCGGGCACGTTTAAAATTTTTATTTTTGTTTTTATTTTGTCTTGTTTGAAATAAACAGTATAAATCAATCAATATACTGTATATAAATATATATTTTACCCCCTTTAGACAGGGGTGTAGATCCTTGAGAGATTGCTGAAAGATGAAAAAAGGCCAGATCTCTCAACAATCTTCAAATGATCTCACAGTGATATGTAAAATATAGTTGCAATCAAAATTATTCAGCCCCATTTTAGCATTTTAGATTTATTGGTAAAATTTAAAATAAATTATACAAGAGCAGTTTAAATAGTGAAATAAAACCAATATTTCCGGGTCTGGCGCCACACGAGTTGGCTGCCTTTTGCAACAGCGGCTCACTTCTGAGTCTTTTTATCTTCCTTCTTCTTTCTGATCCGGTGATAACTTTCTGATCCGGCACACCTTTCACTCTATATATATCACGGACACACAGATCGCCCCAAAGGTCTTCCGAGTCGGCGGACGGAGCCTCTGTTTACAGCAGGAGACGATACAGCAGGGAAGAGCTAGCTAGCACTCAACCGCCACCCGGTGCTAACGGAGAAACTTGACATACCGGGGAACTGAAGCGAAAACGACACGGGTGCCGGGCTGGAGTTTAGGCGGCGTGCAAGAAATATAAGACAGAATAATAAAGAGCGATGGCAAGAACCAAGCAGACCGCCCGTAAATCTACTGGAGGAAAAGCCCCCAGGAAGCAGCTGGCCACCAAGGCTGCTCGAAAAAGCGCTCCGGCCACCGGCGGAGTGAAGAAGCCTCACCGTTACAGGCCCGGTACCGTGGCTCTGAGAGAGATCCGTCGCTACCAGAAATCCACGGAGCTGCTCATCTGTAAGCTGCCCTTCCAGTGCCTGGTGAGGGAGATCGCTCAGGACTTCAAGACCGACCTGCGCTTCCAGAGCTCCGCCGTCATGGCTCTGCAGGAGGCCAGCAAGGCCTACCTGGTGGGTCTCTTCGAGGACACCAACCTGTGCACCATCCACGCCAAGAGGGTCACCATCATGCCCAAAGACATCCAGCTGGCCCGCCGCATCCGCGGAGAGAGAGCTGCACATCCACCAACCACAATGCTCCGCACTGTGTGTCTATATATATACTGTATATATATATATATATATATATATATATATATATATATATATATATATATATATATATTAATATGTACATATGTATACTGGCTGCTCTTGTTTTTTCTTGCCTTCTGAGTGTTGCTCTGACTGTTGCTATCCCTGTGCTGTTGCAATCCTGGAATTTCCCCATTGTGGGACTAATAAAGGCTTATCCTATCTTAATTTAATATTACAAGGATTGGATCCAAATTCAAAACTAAATCCTACTTTCAAAGACTACTGCACTCTTAAAATTATTCAACCCCCTGAACAGAATTCCTCATAACAGCACACATTTGCAAATCAGGTGTGGTCTCAAGAACAATTGATGCAACAATCTAGGTCTTCATTAGTTGCATCAAGTGTGCTTGAGATAGAGCACCTTAAATACCTGGACTGTCAATGGTGATGTTTGATTGCATGTTAGAAATATGGCTAAGTCAAGAGAATTGTCCAAAAAGTCCAGAGAAGACATCATTACCTTGCACAAGAAAGGAAAAGTTTAAAGTTAAAGTAAGTGGCTACACTACCTGGATGTGGCAGAAGGAGTAATGAAACAAAACTGGAACTTTTGGGGCCAATAGATCCATGGTCTCTGGAGGAGGAAGAATGAAGCCTATGCTGAAAAGAACACCCTGCCTGCAGTGAAGCATGGCGATGGCTCAGTGATGCTTTATGGCTGCTTTGCTTCCTCTGGCACTGGAAACCTGCAGCATGCGGAGGACAAGATGGATTTGATCAAATATCAGGAAATCCTGGGAGAAAATGCCATCTGTGAGGAAGCTGAAACTTGGGCATCACTGGACCTTCTAACAGGACAATGATCACAAGTGTACCTCAGAATCCACCAAGGTTTGGTTTCAGAAGAATTTCTGGAAGATACTAGAGTGGCCATCACAGTTGCCTGACTTGAACCCCAGTGAATACTGTATCTCTGGTGGGATTTGAAAAAGGCAGTTACAGGACACAATCTCAAGAATATTAGTGAAATGGAGGCTTTTGACCATGAGAAATGGGTTAATATTCCTCAGGAATGCTGCCAGAAGCTGGTGTCTGACTATGCATCCTGTTTGCAGCAGGTCATAACAGCAAAAGGGTGCTGTACTAAGTGCTAAAGAGGCTTGTCATGAAGGGGTTGAATAATTTTGAGACAGCAGTAGTCATTAAAAGTGGTATTTTATGTTGAATTTGGAGAAACCACTTGTAATATTAATTGTGTTGAGCTGTTTAAATTGTTCCTGTTTGATGTTTATTGCAAGCAGCTGCTAGTTTATACCTTTTGCCAATAACCCTAATTTGCAGTGGAGGTTGAATGATTTTGTTTGGATATCTATCTATCTGTATATGTATATATATATGTGTGTATATATATATATATATATATATATATATATATATATATATATATATATATATATATATTTGGTTGTCCAAGAAGCTCTCAATGATCTCTCAAGAATCTCTCAAGAATCTTTCAAAAATATCTATAGACCACCATGAAAGTTGCTGAAACAGCTCCCAAATGTTTCCACAGAAATGACTTTTTCGAGGCTTTAGGAGATTATTGAGATCAGTGTTTGCGCTCTCAGTAATCACCCAACAATCTCCGTCTGTATAAAGGGGACAGGACACAGTACTCTATCATCAAAATAACAATAGCAATAATTATGATGATCTACTGTATATTGTGCTCTGTGTGTCTCTCGCTTTCTTGCACTGTTTTTATGTGTATACATGCAGTGAGATAGACGCGGTATATGTATAGCTGCAAATTAAGATACACATACAATACACCATATTATCTTTTTTCTCCTTTTCCTTTAGTGTGTTTTTTTTCCTTTTTGTGCAAATCAAAGGTCTGATGTCTAAAGTTAAAAGGTGACAGTAAAGGAACATATTTTCTCCTGCTGAACTTACATGTCTTGTTTGTAGTCAAGGCTGCTCTTCTGTTAGTCAACCAGATCATCATGTTACACACTACTCACTCTGACTCAAAAATGCCTCAGCAAACTGGAACATATACCAAATACTCAGTTGTTGGCAACCAGTATTTTTGGTTTTCCAGCATCTGAGAGACTGAAGCCTGTCAATTACACTTATTTTTCTGATGTTAACATCTGATGTCATCTAATGCCACACTTTAAGACTGTCTGGAAAGCAATATGAGCATGTTGGTTTCTGCCTTTATGATAGTCTCAGCTTGAGTTTATTTACTGCTTGAACTCCAATGGAAAAAGAGCAGAATGTAAATATTTCTGGAAGTGGTGATGTCATTTCTTGAGGACATTATGTGGCACAGAATCGGAGTCTCAAAATTCTGTGTCCACATCTGATTAAAGTATCTTTTGTAATCAACTGTCAGTGGACAGTGAGCTAGGCTGATACTAGGGATTGACGATGTCTGCTGGAGCCATTTTTAACAACTTTTTGCCAAAGGAAAAAAAGTCTACAAAGAATGGAGAAAAAAAAGGTATTTTAACCTTCAAATGAAAGTAAAATTGGTGAGCTGTAGTTATAAAGTGGCCTGTCAAAATCAGTCAACTTGTCTCATAAATTTTAACCTTTTTTGGGGGGGGGGAACATTTGCACTTTTTTCATAAATGTGATTTTTTTCCTCTTTTTTCCTCTTGGAAGTTGAGTATTTTTCTTAATATTAAATTTATGAGGTTTTTCACTGAAATTTGCATCTTGTAGTTTGCCTTTTTTTACTTATAAATTAGAAACTTTTTCTCAAATTTGTGATTTTTAATTTTTCTCGGTTTCACATTACAGCGCCACTGATTGTGGGCTAATGAGCAGCACGTGGAAACAGAGCTGGCCTAGACTGATAGAGCCAGGTTAACAGACATTTTGATTATCACTGATTGCAGTTTGAAATTTTCCTACAAGAACACAATATTAAAACACGATGTTCACAAATTCATTATCATGCATTAATGGACAGCAAAAATCATACATAATATAAAGGTTTTGGGAAATTAGTATTTTGTCAAATATTTATGCAGATTCCAGTTTGTGCGAGCATGGTTATGTCAGTGTGGCCCAGATGCAAAGGACGAAAGTGTGTCGCTCTAACCGATTGAGCTGATCGTGCACAACACGGTGCTAATAAAGTGCATCCAATAGCTGCTTTTGAAGACCCTCTGTAAACACATGGGAATTTAGGGGAAATTAAAGGGGGTCCCCACAGAGCTGTAAGAGTCACTGCAGTCCTGTACTGCTGTCTCTGTTGACGTCACTATTTCTGTCTCTGGCTGAGTAAAGCACTGCTGACATTAGCTCCACTGGAGTCTGTTGCTGATTTTAGATTCAGCCGTAGATACTGTGGGCTGTTTTAGCAGCAATTTCCTTTTGCTGAAGGGATGGTGAGTCATACTGTATCAGTGTACACTTCTGTATCATTACCGGTATACTAAACATAGGTGCTGCTTCATCTCATTAAGAAAAAAAAATAAAAACTAAACCAACACTGCAAAGCACAGGCCTCAAAACTAAATGTTACCAAAAAGCTTTAGAAAGTCCATAACAGACAAGCAAAGGTGGGAAAAATATTTTTCTTCGTAAATTTGCAACTTGTTTTCAAATATAATTGAAATTTGAACGTTTTCTTGAATAAATTGTATCACTTTACAATAATAGTGCCTTTACAGAGGATTTACAAATAGTTTCTAAGTAGGCTATTAATTAGGTTATAAATCATGAATAACCACTTAAGTATTCTATAAATCATGAACAAGCAATTATAAATTTACTAAAACATATTTCACACACCTATGCAGGTTTGCTATACATAAGTTTATGCTTTTGTCTCATATATGCAACAGTGCAGCTTTTGAATTTTTTTTAAATTTATGACTAGTCTGTCTGTCTCTGTATAATTAGGGGTGGGAATCACAAGGTACCTCATGATACGATACGTATCTCGATACTTGGGTCACAGTGCAGTGCTATCATGATATGACATTTCCTTAAGTATTGCAATGCCATAGATTAAATATAAAATTATATATAATTAATAAAAGGTTAGTGCGTGTTTGTTTAGGTTGCTTCATCACAAGTGTCAGGTACTGCAGTTCTACGCCACACACTCTGTACCGAATCAATGTTTGGCCCCACCCCCAGCACCATCTAATGGACTGAAAGGTCAAATGTTTTTTTATTAATCTGGTCTCTAAATATTTAAGTTTGATTTTGTAACAATTATTATTGTTTTAATAAAGTATCACAATACTGTCTCTGAATCAATACAGTATCACCACCACAAAGTGTCACAATACTATGACGCATCAGTTCCCCCCCACACACACACCTCTTATATACATACATACATACAGTTCAGGCACCCCGATGAGCGCTGTGAAGAACTGTTATTTTTCTGTGTATGACAAAATGTATTTAAGTTTTAGTATATATTTTACATAAATGTACTCAAGTAAGAGTAAGGAGTACCCTACAATAAAAGTATAATAATGCAGTAAATCTAAATCGACAGTACCCATATAGATCAACAAGCTCTAAAATTGCCCGTTAGTGTTTTAAGTCATGATTTGCTTTCATGGGCTGTCTAACTTACCTCTCAGAAAGCATTTTGTTACACATAAGTGTGTGTGTGTGTGTGTGTGTGTAATGCTAATTATTTATGCCCATCTCCAGTTGTTTTTCATTAGGCTAATAGCGGTTAAAAGCTGATTCAGAGAGGGTGAGACATCTATCACTGAGGCACAAACACAAAGAAATCCATACACACTTCCAGACAAATACACACCCGTATAGAGCCTCTTGCTCACAGCACATACATTAAACAGTCACTGATGAAAGCAGTTGGTTATCGTAGATGTGTGCGTGGCGCTAGATTGTGCGCTGCACCTACAGTGTCACACACGCACCCTCTTGAACAAGGCTTTTAAGGGCTCTAACTAATGAATTCCTTTCAATAGGTGTTTGATTGTTAAAGGCTGTCAGCTGTCATGATCTTATTAGTGAAATGTGCTTGTGGCTTGTTACTAATTCCTGTCGCTTCTGCTAATGTGCTGTGCCAGCAAACTAAAGGTCGATGGCTCACCAGTTTGAGCTGGAGCACTTTCCTGTCTGCCTTCATGGCCTTCCCCTGACAGTTTTGTTATAATCTCCCTGACCAGCAGTGGCTTAAAAATAAAGCCTTTGTCTTGTCAGAAGAAACACTTTTGTGAAGATGTATGTTGTCTAATCAGTAGGTGACATTACTGAACACAGAGCAAAAGGCTGTTCTTTGGGTAAAGTTTTCTTAAAATGAAAGTGAAACTACTGTGTTAACATATACAGTTGTCTCACTTTATCTAGAATAGAAAAATGTACATTTTCTTTAAACAGATAAAGAGTGGCTGGCAAAAAGGCACTAAAACACAGTACAGCTCAGCATACTTGTGAAACTACAGTAAGGTAAAATATGTGACTAGAACAAGTTGGCATGCCTCATCTCACCCAACAATCTCACCTCTGTGATGCAGAAGCAAATAAAATGGTCAAAGCTCATTAATACAGTTAGAAAACACAGCTGTGCAATGATTGTATACACCACTGCACTTAATTACAACTTACGTTTGTTCACTGCTCTGAGTTACACTCATTATGGCAGGGACATCACCTCCACAGCATATGCTACCAATCAACAAGGTGAAGATGATTACAGCCATCTTTTATCCAAACTATGGGGGTTAGCTTTGTCACACTGTTTTACAGTGACTTTAGTAACAATGGTTAACAGTAGTATAGTTTACCATATGTGACTTCACAGTAAACTGCTGTTAATGTAGCACTAACTTATTAGCAGAACTAATTATTAATTCATATTGGCTGTAAAAAAAAAAACTACAGTCACCTGGTTGCACAGACTGGTTTGTAACTTCTTTTTCAACAACACAAACACAATGCTAATATGCACAGGTTACTTCGATAAATGCTGTGTGGTCAAGAATTTAGCAAATCTTAAACTAGTAATATTTATTAACAGTCAGTGAGTAGCAGTACGGTTTTATGCCAAGAAAGAGTACCACAGATGCAATGTTTGCTTTAATAGTGTTGATGGAGAAGTATAGAGAAGGTCAGAAGGGGCTGCACTGTGTCTTTGTGGATCTAGAAAAAGCGTATGATCAGGTGCCATGAGAGGAAGTGCGGTAGTGTATGAGAAAGTCAGGAGTGGCAGAAAAGTATGTGTGGGGTTACATCAAGGATCAGCTCTGTGGCCCTTCTTGTTTGGTATAGTGATGGACAGGCTGACAGACAAGGTCAGGCAGAATTTTCTGTGGACCATGATGTTTGCAGTCGACAGTGTGATCTGCAGTGAGAGTAGGGAGCAGGTGGAAGAGACTCTAGAGAGGTGGAGGTATGCTGTGGAGAGAAGAGGTATGAAAGTCAAAATACATCTGTGTAAATGAGAGGGTGCAGATGTAATGGTAAAGATGCAAGGAGTAGAGGTAGTGAAGGTAGATGAGTTTAAATAGCTATCCAACTATCCAAAGCAATGGTCAATGCAATGGTCAGTACACAAGAGAGGTGAAGAAGAGCATGCAGACAGGGTGGAGTGAGTGGAGACGAGTGTCAGGAGTGATTTGTGACAGAAGGGTAGCAGCTAGAGTGAAAGGGAAGATTTACAAGACAGTAGTGAGACCTGCTATGATGTATGGTTTGGAGACAGTGGCACTGACAAAAAGACAGGAGGCGGCGCTGGATATGGCAGAGTTGATGCTAAGGTGGTAAAAAGGAAGACCACAGAGAAGGTTCATGGATGTGGTAAAGGAGGCCATGGAGAGGGTTGGTGTGAGAGAAGAGGATGTAAGGGATAGGGTAAGATGGAGGTAAATGGTCTGCTGTGGTGACCCCTAAAGGGAGCAGCCAGAAGAAGAAGAAATGAGCAATATTTATTCTATACTCTCTATGCTCTATTTTATACTCAGGAAGCACATTGTCCAAAATTGTTGACTGATAATCAGCTTCATAACTCTACTTTGTGGCCACTGCTGTTTTGCACCATTATTTGTTTCCTTCCACAACTGTTCTTTTGGCATCCCTGCAGTAAACAGAATCAGCCAACTGCTGGGCTTGGAGCTTTTTTTTTTTTTTTTTACATAGCTCAGTAGCACGTTGGCAGTTATAGTTGGCACTGCAGATCCATTACCAGCCTTCTCCATCCCCTTAGCACACAACTGGAATGTATCTGCTGTTGAGTGCAGGGGATGACTTTAACAGCCACATTTTCTACCATTTTACTGCACTTTATGGGAATGTAAACTTGAATGGAGATGTAGAAAAGTAAGCATAAGAATGATATGCAGAAAAATAAATAACAGCTATTGCGTTCACTGCTGATGGCATCTGCAGGCTAACCTCTCTTGCGCCACATCACCCCAGTAACCTTTAATCATTAATCAGCTTCACCACCTGAAGGATGAATTTTATGTCATTTCCAACTAATTCTAGTGATGATCTCATTATTGCAGCCCACAGCCGATCAGCCCTGAGGGACAGTATGGCTCACACTGATATTATCACTGTGTTTAATTAACAGTGATTGGCATTTCCTCACTTTGCAGCTGTATCTTGTGGAAACCCTGGCACCCCGGCACATGGCAGAATTGTCTTCAGTGATGGAATCACCTTTGGCAGCTCTGTGGCTTATGCATGCTGGGAAGGTTTCAAGACATCAGGCCTGACTACCAGACACTGCACAACAAATGGGACGTGGACAGGGCAACCCCCAGATTGTACTGGTAGGATGGTTTTAGTATTATTACTGTCTTTATCATTTGTCCTAACAGCATGGGGTGAAGCTATTACTGTTATGAATTAGCAAAGGTTGAGCAAGCTTCATTATAGCACAAGAATTGCTGCTGAATACACTGTCAGTGGTGTCATGTGCATGATAGTTTTTAGATAATTTAAGACAAGTATAGACTGTGAAGCTTGTGGCAAGCCTGCTGTTGTGCGCCTTCAGAGCTGTGCAAGGTTAAGTTTGTTGTGTCTGAGAGTTTAACTTGTGTAGTTTAGCAGAGGTAAACAGATGTCTGGGGAAAGGGAGAAAAAGAAGGTGGGAGGTATTTGAAATGAGGTAGGGATGCGCTTAAGGGAAGTTAAGGCAGGCAGTTTGTGAGAACATTGAGTAGGAGGCATGGAAAATATTTTTTCAGCTATGTTAGAAAGCACAATAAGTTAAACTTTAGTAAAAATATACAAGGGGTGGGTCCAAGAAATACTGCCCTCTCACTGCTGCGGTAAGGAGGCTGGAACAACTAATTTATGAGATGCAATGTACATCCTGTGTTCATGACTGATCCTATTAAAACTCCATTCATCCCTTCAGTGATCAGCTGTGGAGATCCTGGGCCGGTGGCCAGTGGAATCTATCAAGGAAGAGAGTTTCACTTTAACCACACAGTGGTCTACCGCTGCAACCCCGGTCACCTGATGGAACCACCTGGATATGGACGCAACGTTCTGCGCTGCACTAAAGATGGAACCTGGAACCAAACCAAGCCGAGCTGTAGAGGTATGAGGAACTAATAGGCTAAAATTACAGCTTTAATATAACAAGTGCAAGAAAATCTCACTTCAGTTTAGAAAGTTCTTTAAAAATAAACTGATGGATCCGCAAGTTATTATAGGAGACGTCCTGACTCTTGTAGTAGTCAAATGAATACAATAATTGTTCTTATGTGACTGATGATAGGTTTTAGGGATGTTGCAGTCTGGGATAGGTTGATTGTAGGTGGTTTAATAAACATTCTGTTTTATTATTAACAAAACCATGATAGTAATAAAACACTATGCAGGTGCAGTGTGGTCAACTTCTGACCAGAGGGCCAATGGTTCAAGTCCCGCTCTCTCTGCAGTCTGCATGTCTTTGAGAAAGACACTGAACCCCAAGTTGCTCCTGGTGGGTCAGGCCAGCGACTTGCATGGCAGCTCCTCCGCCACCACTGTGTGAATGGGTAGATAGAAGGATCTGTAAAGCACTTTGGTCATCCAGAGATGAGAAAAAAAGTGCTATATAAGTGAATGATATTTACCATTTACCATAATTAGGGCCCGAGCTACTGACAGTGTCAGTGGGCGAGAGCCCTATCATAATTGTTAGGGCCCTAGCCACTGACAAAGTCAGTGGGCGAGAGCCCTATTGAAATTGTTAGAATTTCTTTTTTTTTTCCTTCTTCTCCATCTAAGATCTCATTTTTGGGGTAGTGAACGTGCATGAAAACTCACCATTTTTTTGCAGGGACCTCAAGACTGGCAAAAAATTTAATATTTTGGAGGAAATATGAATGACCCCACAAAAATGGCTCTACAGCGCCACCTAACATGTGAAGTCAATGGGGAGTGGCACACGCTTACTTTTGTGTAGAAAGATGAAAATCGGATGAGATGTTGATCATGTCAAGACATGCAAAAAACTCCATAGAAGTGATGGTCTACACCAAACAGGAAGTCGGCCATTTTGGCAGGAAGTGGCAGTGACCAAATTTCCACCTTGCACATTTGATCGAACTCGTCCTAGGATTTTTGTCCGATTGAGCTCATTTCTGGTGACAATCACCTATACCCATGTGCCATTTAAAGTTATTGAAAACTTTTCTTAAAGCTCGACAGTTTGGCTGTAGGGGCGTGGCGATGTTTGATGCCTCACCATGATCATTCTATGACCATTCTGACGGCAATAACTCTGGTATGCATTGTCAGATTTCAACCAAATTCAATATTATGGATATCAGTCCAATTCCAAACAGTTCTATAGAACAATATTCATAGAAATCTACAGCTCCATCAAGTGGTTAAAGGAAGAATTGCTGAAAACTTTTATTTATTACTCACGTACCACTTGCCAGAATGACATGAAATTTTCTGAACTTCATCAGACCACAGGGATGATCATGACTGCACATCAGCTTTAGCATGACGTCACACTTGTTACCATGGACACGCCCTCCTCACCATTCAATCGGTGATCTTGTGGGGAGGGTTAGGAAGGTCCTAGAGTCATGAAATTTGGAACATAGGTAGAGGTGACTGTCATCTGTAGTCCTATATGGGTTAGCAACACATAACTGATAGGTAAGTTTTACCATGGCGACATGGCAAAGGTTGACTCCTCGCCATGGAACACCGAAAAGTTGCAACTTGGACAAACTTCATCCAATTTTCACCAAATTTTCTACGATGGATATTAGTCCAACCCCACACGCTACTACATAAAAATGGTTGACAAAACTTATAGCACCACCTACTGCTCATGGGAAGTACTGCGCCACTTGCATTTGAACAAACTCCTCCTGGGGGCCTGCTCCCATTGAACTCATTTTCACATGGCGGCATCTACAGGCGTTGGCCATTAAAAGTTATCAAATGTGAGTCGCAATTTCAAAAGGCGTGGCTACGACACCATGGCGAAGTTTTATTCCTCCCCTTACAACATCAAACAGCTGTAACTCGAGCAAAAGTCGTCCGATGTCCACCAAAGTTTCCATGATGGAAAAAGTCCCGCCCCGAATGTGTCTACATAAAAATACCTGACAAAATATATAGTGCCACCTAGTGGTTAAAAGAGGAATTGCTGAAAACTATTTTATTTGTCAGTCACGTGCCACTTGCCAGAGTGACGTGAAATTTTTCAAGGTTTATCAGACCACCTGGTTGATCATAACTGCACATCACCTTTAGCATGGCATCACTGCTATTACCATGGACACAGCCCCCTCGCCATTCACTCCATGATCTTGTTGGGAGGGTTGGGAAGGACTTGGAGTCACGAAGTCTGGAACATAGGTTGAGGTGACGGTCATATGTAGTCCTATACGGGTGGGCAACACATAACTGACAGAGAAGTGTTGCCATGGCGACATGGTGAAGGTTGACTTTTCGCCATGGAACATCGGAAAGTTGTAACTTGGACAAACTTTATCCGATTTTCACCAAATTTTCTAAGATGGATAGTAGTCCGACCCTGCACGCTACTACTTAAAAATGGTTGACAAACATTATAGCACCACCTGCTGCTCACAGGAAGTACTGCACCAAATGGTTTTCTTTATTATTCACACAAAGCATGTCGTGCATGAAAACTCACCATTTTTTGCAGGGACCTCAAGACTGGCAAAAAATTTTATATTTTGGAGGAAATATGAATGACACCACGAAAATGGCTCTACAGTGCCACCTACCATGTGAACTCAATGGGGAGTGGCACACCCCTACTTTCGCGTAGAAAGATGAAAATCGGGTGAGATGTTTATCATGTCAAGACATGCAAAAAACTCCATAGAAGTGATGGTCTACATCCAACAGGAAGTTGGCCATTTTGGCACGAAGTGGGAGTGACCTGATTTCCACCTCGCGCAGTTGACGTGCATTTGATCGAACTCGTCCTAGGGTTTTTGTCCGATTGAGCTCATTTCTGGTGACAATCACCTATACACATGTACCATTAAAAGTTATTGAAAACTTTTCTTAAAGCTCGACGGTTTGGCCATAGGGGCGTGGCGAAGTTTGATGCCTCACCATGATCATTCTATGACCATTCTGACAGCAATAACGCTGGCATGCATTGTCGGATTTCAACCGAGTTCAACATTAAGGATATCAGTCCAATTACAAACAGTTCTACAGAATAATATTCATAGAAATCTACAGCGCCACCTAGTGGTTAAAGGAAGAATTGCTGAAAACTCTTTTCTTTATTACTCACGCGCCATTTGCCAGAATGACGTGAAATTTTCTGAGATTCTTCAGACCACAGGGATGATCATAAATGCTCATCAACTTTACCATGATGTTACACTTGTTACCATGGACACACCCTCCTCGCCATTTAGTCCCTGATCTTGTGGGGAGGGTTTGGAAGGTCCTGGAGTCATGAAATTTGGAGCATAGGTAGAGGTGACTGTCATCTGTAGTCCTATATGGGTCAGCAACACATAACTGATAGGGAAGTGTTGCCATGGCGACATGGCAAAGGTTGACTCCTCGCCATGGAACCTCAAAAAGTTGCAACTTGGACAAACTTCATCCGATTTTCACCAAATTTTCTACTGTGGATAGTAGTCTGACCCCACACGCTCCTACATAAAAATGGTTGACAAAACGTACAGCACCACCGACTGCTTATGGGAAGTATTGTGCCACTCACATTTGAACAAACTCTTCCTGGGTGCCTTCTCCCATTGAACTCATTTTCACATGGCAGCATCTTATAGGCATTGGCTAAAAAAAAAAAACAAACTGTCAAATGTCAGTCGCAGTCTCAAAAGGCGTGCCCACGACACCATGGCAAAGTTTGTCTCCTCCGCTGACAACATCAAACAGCTGTAACTCAAGCAAAACTTGTCTGATGTTCCCAAAGTTTCCATGATGGAAAATAGTCCTGTCCCGAACACATCTGTATAAAAATCCCTGACAAAAGATATAGCGCCACCAAATGGTTAAAGGAAGAATTCCTGAAAACTATTTTATTTATTAGTCACGTGCAACTTGCCAGAGTGACGTGAAATTTTCTGAGGCCTATCAAACAACATGGTTGATCATATCTGCATATCACCTTTAGCATTTCATCACTGCTTTTACCATGGACATGCCCCCCTCACCATTCAATCCGTGATCTTGTTGGGATGGTTGGGAGCGACCTGGAGTCATGAAATCTGGAACATAGGTTGACGTGACTGTCATATGTAGTCCTATGTGGGTGGGCAACACACTACTGACAGGGAAGTGTTACCATGGCAACATGGCAAAGGTTGACTACTCGCCATGGAACATCAGAAAGTTGGAACATGGACAAACTGATTTTCAGCAAATTTTCTACAATGGATATGAATCCCACCCCACGGGCTTCTACATAAAAATGATTGAAAAAAGTTAGAGTGCCACCTACTGCTCAAAGGAAGTACTGTGCCAAACTGTTTACTTTTCATGCAGCGCTTGCTGCAACAACAGGAAATTTTCTGAGCCAGCTAGGTACGACAGGCACCGGGGTCCGCGGTTGTGTGGGGGGTGAGGTCCGCTTACAGCTGCTTGCAGCTTTAATTAGAATTTTTTTTTTTTTTCTTCTCCATCTAAGATCTCATTTTTGGGGTAGTGAACATGCATGGAAACACACCACTTTTTGCAGGGACCTCAAGACTGGTGAAAAATTTAATATTTTGGAGGAAATATGAATGACACCACGAAAATGGCTCTACAGCACCACCTAACATATGAAGTCAATGGGGAGTCGCACACGCTTACTTTTGCGTAGATAGATGAAAATCGGGTGAGATGTTTATCATGTCAAGACATGCAAAAAAACTCCATAGAAGTGATGGTCTACACCCAACAGGAAGTAAATCATTTTGGCAGGAAGTGGCAGTGATCAGATTTCCACCTCACGCATTTGATCAAACCCATCCTAGGGTTTTTGTCTGATTGAGCTCATTTGTGGTGACAATCATCTATACCCATGTGCCATTAAAAGTTATTGAAAACTTTTCCAAAAGCTCAACAGTTTGGCCGTAGGGGCGTGGCAAAATTTGATGCCTCGCCATGATCATTCTATGACCATTCTGACGGCAATAACTCTGGTATGCATTGTTGGATTTCAATCAAATTCAGTATTATGGATATCAGTCCAATTCCAAACAGTTCTATAGAGCAATATTCATAGAAATCTACAGCACCACCTATAGGAGGCAGAAAGTATTGCATCAGAAAGTTTGCATCATGTTTTTTTAATACTTCGGGAATGGAATGTCGGATTGGCACCAAGATAGATATGATGTATATGGGTATGCCTCCGAACAATTACAGCTATGAATATTTATGAGTAGCAATAGCACCCTCTCTTGGAGACATGAAGGTTACACCAAGGCTTTTCTTCAATATCTCTAAAATAAATAGTCTGGTACCATTTACTGTATGGTGACAATCATCTATACCCATGTGCCATCAAAAGCTGTTGAAAACTTTTCCAAATGCCCAACGGTTTGGCGGAAGGGGCGTGGCCAAGTTTGCCGTATCGCCGTCACCCTTCCAATGGCTTTTACTCTGGCATACATTGACTGATTTCAACCAAATTTTGTGTGGTGAATAGGTAGCTAATACTGATAATTTCTATAATAAAGAATGACGCACAGCGACAGCACCCCCTACCGCCAATGGACAGGAAGTTGCCATAACTTTAATGTTTGCTCTCAATATGTCTGTTCTTTTCATTTTCTCTATCCCCTCACCCCCCAGCCAGTCACAGCAGATGACTGCCTCTCCCTGAGCCTGGTTCTGCAAGAGGTTTCTTCCTGTTAAAAGGGAGTTTTTCCTCTCCACCGTCGCCAAGCGCTTGCTCACACAGGGTCACCTGATTGATGGGGTCTTTTGGCAATTGTGGGGTTTCTCCTACATTTGAAATTGCTATGAGATGAATATTGTTGTGAAATGGTGCTATATAAATAAAGTTGAATTGAATTGCACTCACATGTCATACTCACGTGCCGCTTGCCACAATGACGTGCAATTTTCTGAGGTTTATCAGATCACCTGGTTGATCATAACTGCACATTACCTTTAGCATGGCATCACTGCTGTTACCATGAACACGCCCTCCTCACCATTCAATCCGTGATCTTGTTGGGAGGGTTGGGAACGATCTGGAGTCATGAAACCTGGAACATAGGTTGAGGTGACTGTCATATGTAGTGCTATATGGGTGGGCAACACATAACTGACAGGCAAGTGTTGCCATGGTGAAGGTTGACTCCTCGCCATGGAACATCGGAAAGTTGTAACTTGGACAAACTGATTTTCACCAAATTTTCTATGATGGATATTAGTCCTGCCCCACACAATCCTACATAAAAATGATTGACAAAAGTTATAGCGGCACCTACTGCTTACAGGAAGTACTGCGCCAAACGGTTTACTTTATTTTTCACCCAGCGCTTGCTGCGACATGGGAAATTTTCTGAGCCAGCTAGGTACAACGGGTGCCAGGGTCCGCGGTTGAGCAGGGGGGTCAGGGTCCACTTACAGCTCCTTGCAGCTTTAATTGCTGTTGTTGTTTTACAGCAATTTTTCCATTTTCCTTAAAATAATAGATTGTTTTGTTAAAGCTTCAGTAACAAAACAAATTACAAAAAAAAATTAAAAAATACAGTGTTATTTAAAAATGATAGCGCATACCTTCAACATGACTTAAAATTGACATGTTTCGGGACCCAGGAGACAGACACTGACACGGGCAAATTAGTGAACAATAATCTTTATTAGAGTGAAAGGGTGTGTAGTGCAAGTGTAAGAGCGTGGATAGTATCCTGGTCACTGGAGCTGAGCACCCTGGACGGAGACCCGGCAACCCTGGAACATATAAGCACAGACAATTACTTTTGTCCCACGCTAGTGACAAGCTATCAGTAGTGAGGCTTACTTGGGAGAAGCACAGGTTACGTCCTGCTGAGAACCAGCGGCCGTGCAACGTGGAGGTGAAGGCGTCCGTGAACGTGCTGAGGCTTCCACCTGTGACTGTGGCGAGGACAGGTCTTCCAGAGACTCCGGCTGTGACTCCCCAGACCGGGACGATGACAAACCAGCTGATGACAAGACCAGTGATTCCACAGAACGTGGTGATGATGATAATCCAGATGATGACAAGGCGAGTGATTCCACAGAGCGTGGTGACCATGACAATCCAGATGATGACGAGGTGAGTGATTCCACAGAACGTGGTGACGATGACACGACAGATGACGATGACACAAACTCCACCGGTAACGGTGGCCAGTACTCCTGTAACTGATACAGTAATAATTCAGGAATTTGTGGAGCAAGACGTACCGGTAGTCGTGGTGGTAGCGAACCGCTACGTGTGCGTGTTGGCGTTACCCCGTCAGCTGGGGATGCAGGTCCGCCGCCAAGGGAGTCCACCTGTGCACAGGGGTAGAGGTTAGGAGTAGAGTAGCAAACAGTTCTCTTACGTGCTTGACTTTGAACAGAAGTCCTAGACGAGGCAAGAGAAGTTCCTGATGAGGCCAGAGAAGTTCCTGACGAGACAGTTCCTGACGAGACAGTTCCTGACGAAGCAGTTCCTGACAAGACAGTTTCTGACGAGACAATTTCTGACGAGACAGTTTTTGACAAGACAGTTCTTGACGAGACAGTTCTTGACGAGACAGTTTCTGACGAGACAAGAGAATACCTTGACGAGGCCAGAGAGCGGAGTTCTGGTTCTTTCTCTGACGAGGAGGACAGACGACTCCGTGCCGGGCTGTCAGCAACACTGGCTTTTAACAGCTGCTGATTAACACCTGTGGATCTGTGCGCAGCTGGAGTTAATGATGCCAATGACGGCCCAGAGGCCGCCATGACAGTACTCCCCCCTCTAGCAGTGCCTCCAGGCACCTGCCCAATCCTACCTGGATTCGCCCGGTGGAAGTCGCGAATCAGCTGCTTATCCAAGATCAACGCTGGGCGAATCCAAGACCGATCCTCCGGTCCAAAGCCCTCCCAGTCCACCAAATACTGAAGGCCACGACCCCGCCTGCGAACATCCAAGATGGCAGTCACCCCCCAGGCCGGATGGCCATCGATCATCCTTGGGGGTGGGGGTGCCGCGGGAGCAGGGCACAGGGGGTCAGAGACGTACGGCTTGACCTGGGAGACATGAAAGGTGGGGCAGATACGCATCGAAGAGGGGAGAGACAAGCGCACAGACACAGGGTTAACAATATGATTAATGGTGTAGGGACCAATAAAGTGTTTAGTAAGCTTACGCTTTTCAGCCAGCACACCAATATTCCGGGTAGATAACCAAACCTTCTGACCCACCTTATAGTCCGGGGCGGGTCTCCTATGCCGGTTGGCCACCTGGATATTACGTTCAGTGGTCTTCAACAAAGCTTGGCGAGCGAGGAGCCACACTCGCCGGCAGCGCTTAATATGTGCCTGGACTGAAGGAACCGCTACCTCCTTCTCCTCCTCAGGAAACAACAGAGGATCAAACCCACAAGAGGCTTTAAACGGGGAGACGCCCGTGGCCGTGGAGATCGTGGTGTTGTGAGCGTACTCAATCCAGGGCAGGAACTTGCTCCAGGAGGATGAGCAGGAGGAGATGACACAACGGAGGGCGGCCTCCAGCTCCTGATTAGCCCTCTCGCACTGACCATTACTTTGGGGGTGATAGCCAGAAGAGAGGCTGGCAGTGGCTCCAAGTGCCGTGCAGAAGGCCTTCCAAACTTGCGATACAAACTGGGGTCCTCGATCAGACACAATATCCGCAGGGATACCATGAAGACGTACCACGTGTTGCACCAGGAGGTCCGCAGTCTCCTGGGCCGAAGGCAGACCCCAAAGTGGCACAAAATGGGCCGCCTTCGAGAACCGGTCTACAATGGTTAACACTGTGGTGTAGTCATCTGAAGTGGGTAACCCAGTCACAAAGTCCATTGCTACATGAGACCAGGGGCGTGAAGGAACAGGTAACGGATGTAGTAAGCCAGCCGGGGGAGATGACGTCGTCTTCCTGGTGGCGCACTGAGCGCAGGCCCGGATGTAGCCAACAACGTCCTTCCGCAACCCTGGCCACCAGAAGGTCCTTTGGAGATCCACAGTACGACCCACTCCAGGATGACAAGCCAACTTGGAAGCGTGACCCCACTCAATCACCTTGCCTCGGACAGCGCGTGGAACAAACAAGCGGCCCGGCCCCCCCCCCCCCCCAGGGTCCGGCTCAGTCTTCTGGGCCTGGCGAACCGTCTTGCAGATTCCCCAGGACAGGGCGCCCACGACGCAGGAGGGCGGCAGATTAGGGGTCTCCTGGTCCTCGGAGGATGGAGGGTCAAACTGCCGGGAGAGAGCGTCCGGCTTACCGTTCTTGCTTCCCGGCCGGTACGTGATGGTAAAATTAAACCGGCCGAAGAAGAGGGACCAGCGAGCCTGGCGTGCATTCAGGCGCTTAGCCGTCCTGAGGTACTCCAGGTTACGGTGATCAGTCCAAACCACGAACGGCTGAGCAGCCCCCTCCAGCCAATGTCTCCATTCCTCCAAGGCCAATTTCACAGCCAGTAACTCCCTGTCCCCGATGCTGTAGTTCCTCTCTGCAGGGGAAAGACGATGAGAGAAAAAAGCACAAGGGCGAATCTTACCATCCACAGGAGATCGTTGGAAGAGTACTGCTCCAACTCCCGCATCAGACGCGTCCACCTCCACCAAGCACTGAAGCTTCGGGTCCACCTGGGTAAGGACTCGGGCCGAGGCGAACTCCCTCTTGAGCTTCTCAAATGCATCGGCTGCTTCCTTACTCCAGCAAAATGGAATCTTAGGGGAGGTGAGATCAGTCAAAGGACGAGCAATATTACCAAAGTTAGGCACGAACCTCCTATAAAAATTAGCAAACCCCAGGAACCCTTGAAGCTGCTTTCTGGAGGTGGGTGCAGGCCATTCCACCACTGCTTTGACCTTGGCAGGGTCAGGAAGCACCTGGTTCCGAGCAATAATAAATCCAAGGAAGGAGGTCTGATCAGTGTGAAACTCACATTTTTCGGCCTTGACAAACAGCTGGTTCTCCAGGAGGCGCTGTAATACCCTGCGGACATGCACCCGATGTTCCTCTAGTGTGCGGGAGAAGATGAGGATATCATCAAGATAAACGAAAACAAATGAGTTCAAAAAATCCCGTAGTACATCGTTAATCAAACGCTGGAAAACCGCTGGGGCGTTAGTTAACCCAAACGGCATTACCAGGTACTCAAAATGACCGCTGGGGGTCCGGAAAGCCGTTTTCCACTCATCTCCTTCTCTAATGCGCACTAGATGGTAGGCATTCCTGAGGTCCAGTTTAGTAAACCATGATGCCCCCTGGAGGGAGTCAAACGCAGTGTACATCAAGGGCAGAGTATATTTATCCTTGACCGTTATCTCATTCAGCCCCCGGAAGTCAATACAGGGGCGTAGTGAACCGTCCTTCTTTCCAATAAAGAAAAATCCGGCCCCCACGGCCGAAGATGACGGGCGGATGATACCAGAGGCCAAGGATTCCTTTATGTATGTATCCATGGCCTCGCGCTCCGGGACTGACAGGCTGTAAAGGCGGCTAGCAGGTAGAGGGGCCCCAGCCTTCAGATTAATGGCGCAGTCATACGGACGATGGGGGGGTAAAGACAACGCCCGAGATTTGCTGAACACTTGCCCCAAATCGTGATAAACCTCAGGTACTTTAGATAAATCCGGGAGATGAATCGGGCAGAGGCACTTTCACGGATGGGGCGCACGCCACTGATTGGAGACAGGCGCTAAGGCAGAACATACTCCATGCCGTTATTCTCCCAGCTTGCCAATCAATAGTGGGGTTATGTAGTCGCAGCCAGGGATATCCCAGAATAACGGGCGAAGAGGAAACGGGCAGCACTAAGAACTGAATCTCCTCCCTGTGATTCCCTGAGACAATTATAGACACAGGCGCTGTCTGAAGATTAATGGTGGTCAACGACGCCTTTGACAGGGTAATCAATCTGACAGGGGGTTCTAAAGTCTGACAACTAAGGCCCATCCGGGTTGCCAGGTCTCTAGAAATGAAATTCTGCTCAGCTCCAGAATCGACTAACGCTAGTGTGGAGTGTTCTGTGTGAGTATGAATGAGTCTGAGGGGTAAATGACAAGTAAGGGGTTCCTCTGTGTTCTTGCCCGTGAATCCCCCTACTGCGATCCACGGGCCTTCCCTTTTAACTTACTAGGACATTCGGAAACCCCATGTGACTCCTTCCCACAATAGAAACACAGGCCTTGATCCCTACGGCGTTGTTTCTCAGCTGCAGACACCTTAGAATGACCAACAATCATGGTTTCCTGATCCGGGGCCTTTTCTGACGCGGGTAAAGCGAGAGGAAGAGAGTCAGAGACACGAGGGCGGGGTTTAACCGGACGGGAAGTAACTCGCCGACCAGCCGCCCGTTCCCTTAACCTACTATCGATACTAACTGCTAAAGCAATTAAATCTTGCAAGTTATCTGGTTTATCCCGTGCCGCTAACTCATCCTTCAGCTCGTCGTTAAGACTGCGTAGAAAAATACCACAAAGACATGGCTCCCCCCACCCAATCTCTGCGGCCAAGACCCGGAAGTCAATGGTGTAATCTGCAGCTGATCTCTTTCCCTGCTGTAGGCTTAAAAAACGTTCTGTCAACACCTCTCCCCTATCCATGTGATCAAATACAGACAGAAACTCAGACACAAACTCCTGGTAGGTAAGCAGAGAATAGCTAGGTCTAGCCATGATCGAATAAGCCCAGTCCAAGGCTCTACCTGCCAGCAAATTTATAACATAGCCTATCCGGCTAGAGTCGAGAGAAAAATCCCCAGGCACACGCAGAAAAACTGATTCACACTGTAAAATGAATCCTCGAGCTTCCCCGAGTTTTCCGCTGAACCGGGCAGGTGTTGGAATAGGAGTGAGGCGAGAGGACGAGGAGGTGTTAGCTAGTCCTGACGCTAAGCCTGCAGGGGTTGAAGTATTGCGGTCGGGGGAAACGTTTGCTGTCCCTCCAAACGATTCAGCCGACCATTAATTTGAGTTAATTGATTCAAGATTACTGTCTGCTGGTGGGCTAGCAAATCTACCCGGGCGCTAAGAGTGTTAATTAAGCGCGACAGTGAGCTGTCCGCTGGGTCAACGTGACAGAGTCGTACTGACATGTTTCGGGACCCAGGAGACAGACACTGACACGGGCAAATTAGTGAACAATAATCTTTATTAGAGTGAAAGGGTGTGTAGTGCAAGTGTAAGAGCGTGGATAGTATCCTGGTCACTGGAGCTGAGCACCCTGGACGGAGACCCGGCAACCCTGGAACATATAAGCACAGACAATTACTTTTGTCCCACGCTAGTGACAAGCTATCAGTAGTGAGGCTTACTTGGGAGAAGCACAGGTTACGTCCTGCTGAGAACCAGCGGCCGTGCAACGTGGAGGTGAAGGCGTCCGTGAACGTGCTGAGGCTTCCACCTGTGACTGTGGCGAGGACAGGTCTTCCAGAGACTCCGGCTGTGACTCCACAGACCGGGACGATGACAAACCAGCTGATGACAAGACCAGTGATTCCACAGAACGTGGTGACGATGATAATCCAGATGATGACAAGGCGAGTGATTCCACAGAGCGTGGTGACCATGACAATCCAGATGATGACGAGGTGAGTGATTCCACAGAACGTGGTGACGATGACACGACAGATGACGATGACACAAACTCCACCGGTAACGGTGGCCAGTACTCCTGTAACTGATACAGTAATAATTCAGGAATTTGTGGAGCAAGACGTACCGGTAGTCGTGGTGTTAGCGAACCGCTACGTGTGCGTGTTGGTGTTACCCCGTCAGCTGGGGACGCAGGTCCGCCGCCAAGGGAGTCCACCTGTGCACAGGGGTAGAGGTTAGGAGTAGAGTAGCAAACAGTTCTCTTACGTGCTTGACTTTGAACAGAAGTCCTAGACGAGGCAAGAGAAGTTCCTGACGAGGCCAGAGAAGTTCCTGACGAGACAGTTCCTGACGAGACAGTTCCTGACGAAGCAGTTCCTGACAAGACAGTTTCTGACGAGACAATTTCTGACGAGACAGTTTTTGACAAGACAGTTCTTGACGAGACAGTTTCTGACGAGACAAGAGAATACCTTGACGAGGCCAGAGAGCGGAGTTCTGGTTCTGTCTCTGACGAGGAGGACAGACGACTCCGTGCCGGGCTGTCAGCAACACTGGCTTTTAACAGCTGCTGATTAACACCTGTGGATCTGTGCGCAGCTGGAGTTAATGATGCCAATGACGGCCCAGAGGCCGCCATGACAAAAATCTCTCCACATGTTGCCCTAATTGAGTCTTTGGATGGAGAAAAATAGAAAAATCCAGATGTTTGTTTCTTGATAAAATATAAAAATGCCAACCTGTCATTGTTTCGGTAGCTAATATTTTCAGCTGTTTGGAATTTTCATGCAGATGCAGCCATGGGTTTTTTTTTTCCTTGTTATTTTACTAAACACACACACTCACACACAAAAGCAGCTGTTTTCAAACCGTAACCCTATTTCCACTACCAGGAACCAATTTTGCAGGAACTTCCCTCATCGTGTTTGTCTCCACTACAGGAAACTCCCCACAAGGAGTTTGCAAGAACCGTGGTCAGGAGTAGGTACAGTACTTCAGAGTAGGGCTATGATGATATATATCGGATGATGATATTAAAAACGTCTATCGTTTCATAAAATACTTGTTTATATTGTGATTTAAAGTGCACATACTCCCATTTCTTGAGCAAAGCTCCTCACACACTACTTGTCAGCACCCCCCACAGTGCACACAGCAGAACAGGTGGGTGGTGGGTGGATAGGCTTTCCAGTGGTTGCTAACTCCAAACTACCAATTTAGTCAAATATCTGCTACTCCTGTTTGCTAGAGATGTGGGACTGTTTTCCATCGTGCTGCATCAGAGAGGGTAGTCCACTAACCTTGTTTTAATAGGAGGTAAGTAACGTTAACACCGGAGTGGTGGCCTAGTTGGTAGAGCATCCGCCCCACAACAGGGAGGTCGTGAGTTCAAATCCCGGCTAGGTCATACCAAAGACCATATAAAAATGGTACTTTCTGCCTTCTAGCTTGGTGCTCAGCATGACAGAATGGAGAAAGGAACGTTTACGCACAGAGCTACCAGAGGATTGACCCCCCACTGTGGCTTTCACTACTCACAGTAGCTGTGTGGAACTAGGGTCAGTGAAATGGAGAAAGACACCACCCCATTCACCACATGGTGTCCCACATGCTGTGGAAGGAGGGATTAACTTAAGTAATGTTAACACCATGTCTAATTATAAAACGACAAATGCTAAATGATAATGCTAAGTTGTGCTAATTGGAAACATTATAGTGTATCAGACCATTGTTTCTTTGGTTTAAATTACTCCTGAGTTTCTTAGTTTTTTCTGAAAAAAATTATTAAAGCTGCAAAAGTGCATGATGGTAACACATACACACAAAATAAATTAATTAAAACAGGTTGAAGCAGCAAGTTGGCTCTTAAAGGGCCTATATCATGCAAAATCGACTTTTTTGAGCTTTTAAGATAAGATAAGCCTTTATTAGTCGCACAATGGGGAAATTCCAGGATTGCAACAGCACAGGGATAGCAACACTCAGAGCAACAATCAGAAGGCAAGAAAAAACAAGAGCAGCTAGTATACATATATATATATATATATATATATATATATATATATATATATATATATAGTATATATACACACACAGTGCGGAGCATTGTGGTTGGTGGATGTGCAGCAGAAAGTCTAAGCTCTCTCTCCGCGGATGCGGCGGGCCAGCTGGATGTCTTTGGGCATGATGGTGACTCTCTTGGCGTGGATGGCGCACAAGTTGGTGTCCTCGAAGAGACCCACCAGGTAGGCCTCGCTGGCCTCCTGCAGAGCCATGACGGTGGAGCTCTGGAAGCGCAGGTCGGTCTTGAAGTCCTGAGCGATCTCCCTCACCAGGCGCTGGAAGGGCAGCTTACGGATGAGCAGCTCCGTGGATTTCTGGTAGCGACGGATCTCTCTCAGAGCCACGGTACCGGGCCTGTAACCTGTGAGGCTTCGTCACTCCGCCGGTGGCCGGAGCGCTTTTCCGAGCAGCCTTGGTGGCCAGCTGCTTCCTGGGGGCTTTTCCTCCAGTAGATTTACGGGCGGTCTGCTTGGTTCTTGCCATCGCTCTTTATTATTCTGTCTTATATTTCTTGCACGCCGCCTAAACTCCAGCCCGGCACCCGCGTCGTTTTCGCTTCAGTTCACCCGGTATGTCGAGTTTCTCCGTTAGCACCGGGTGGCGGTTGAGTGCTAGCTAGCTCTTCCCTGCTGTATCGTCTCCTGCTGTAAACAGAGGCTCCGTCCGCCGACTCGAGAGACCTTTGGGGCGATCTGTGTGTCCATGATATATATAGAGTGAAAGGTGTGCCAGATCAGAAAGTTATCACCGGATCAGAAAGAAGAAGGAAGATAAAAAGACTCAGAATTGAGCCGCTGTTGCAAAAGGCAGCCAACTTGTGTGGCGCCGGAACCGGAAGGTTCCAGAAGGTTTAAGCATGTTATAATGTTAATTCCCCACCAAAAACACCCCCAAAGTGGAGTATTCCTCCTCAACCCTGCTCTCTGAGCTGCTGCTCCGCCCTGTCCCTGATAATGACTGGGTCCCCACGTTCATATGTATGAACGTGGGTGAGCCACCCACTCCAGGAAGTACCTGTGCTGCCAGCACCGCCCCCAGGCTAACGCACACACCCACTTTCTCCACGCAGCTGATGGAGCGGTGATCGGCAAAACTCTTTTACTTTAGCACTGACGCTGTGAAGAAGTAGTTCCTCTCGCACCTAATCTGCTCAATGACAACAACTGTTTGCTTTTTTACGTAAGACAATGTCTTCTAAGTGGCGTAAATGTGTCTTTGGCTGTGAGAGATTTAGGAGTTTGTTCAGCCTTCCTAAAGAAGAGCCTACTCATCAGAAATGGTCAAAATAGACCAGAATGCAGAGGCTAAAATCAAAATATTATTCGTGATTAACCATACACTACATAAGAATAATATTATAGGCTAAAATAATAACAGGAGGCTAAAGAGTTCAAATCAAATCAAACTTTGTCATATTGCTGTACATACAACTGTAGTGCAGGCAAGATTAAATTGCGTTTCTCTCGGCATCCATATAAATAGAAGCAGCATGATTTAAGACACACTCCCACATAGCTCCACCCCCCACCCCCACCCCCAACCCCCCCATCCATTCACACATCCCCGAGACATACTTGGGGAAAAAAACAAAAAAAACAACAAAAAAACCCCAACTAACTATAATATACAAATAATATACAAAATGTCCGTAGGTGCAGTAGTGTGTATGAGAGATTCCGGGTCAACTGTTCAGCATCCTGATAGCTTGTGGAAGGAAGCTTTTGATCAGTCTGGTGGTTCTGCCTCTGATGCTTCGGAATCGTTTACCAGATGGAAGAAGTTCAAAGTGTTTATGCAGAGGGTGAGAACGGTCCTTGACAATGTTCAGTGCCCTGCTCCTACAACGGTTCTGAAAAAGTTCTTGGACAGAGGGGAGGGAGACTCCAATTACCCTCTCAGCCCCCTTGACTATCCTCTGCAGGGCTTTTTTGTCTGACATACTGCAGCTGGAGTACCATGTAGCAATGCAGTACGTCAGAACACTCTCCACCACACCTCATCCAACATGCTCAACCAACATGCTCATCCATCTTTTCTAAAGTTTACTGTAGATGTTGTTTTCGTGGGCGGAACCCAGCGACACGCTGCAGCAGCCGGCTCAAGGGTTACATCATGAAATGCAGGGCAACCACAAGAAGGAGAGGCAGAGCCTCAGAGATCGAGGCATCTTACTTCCGGGCTCGTGAAAATAACTCATATTTCATAAGAAATTCATTCTCCAGTGTACCAAAGGTAATATACTATCACATACATGCATATAGTTTACTCTGAAAGGCTTAAAATAGCATGATATAGGCCCTTTAATGTAATTTATTTGATTTCTAATAATTTTAATTAGTGGGGAAAGAAAGAAGGAGAAGAATTTTAATTAGTCAAGTAGCAATAATGAATAAAGTTAAAGTCATCACATGTATTTTATTACATTACCTTATGTGTCTTTGATTTTCAGATCATGACCAATCTGAAATATTTTTTTTCCGCAATATTTTTATTGAACCTTTTTTTTTTTTACAAACATAGCACACACAGTCAGACACTAACACAAAAGTAATTTAAAAATTAAAAAACAACAACAAGGACTTCCGGTTATGGCTGCCACGTAGGACGGACGTGTCTCGCTCTGCTCTGCTCCTGGAAAAAAAAAAAAAATCGGCAAATAACTCTCTCATTTGGGACAGAACGTATCCCAGCATTTGGGCGAAGATATGTCGGCGAAGCCTAAGGCTGGAAAACCAGGAAAAGGAAAAAGCGAGCCGCCGAAACAGTCCAAATTAACGGACTTTCAGGTCTGTGACGCAGTAAACAAAACTCCATATATGGCGGAGGAGGCTGGCAACGCTGCGATATCTGCGGGGAATGGCGCAGATGCGCTGATGGCTGCCATGAGTTCAATGAGAGCGGACTTTTCCTCTAGATTTGATGGGATTATGACAGCGTTGGAAGGAATAAGAAAGGAATTGGGTGACTGTGTAGAACGAACGGCGCAGATGGAGCTCCGTCTCGCTAGTGCTGAAGATGACGTCACCCGTCTTCAATTAAAGGTGCGCACTTTGGAAAAAAAAAATAAATCTCTGGAAGATAATATTTTGGATTTGGAATCTCGGTCGAGACAGAATAATTTGAGGCTGGTGGGTCTTCCAGAGGAATCAGAAGGTCGGGACGTATGTTCCTTTCTGGAAAAGTGGATTCCGGAGGTGCTGGGCAGCGAGGAGTTGCAATCAGCAGTGGTTCTGGAAAAAGCACATCGTATTGGCCCACGGAGAGATAAGGGACCGCCGAGGACCTTAATTATGAAGTTTCTTAGCAACAGAGACAGGATGAAGATCTTCAACGCTGCACGAGCTAAAATAGGAGAGATTAAACACCAGGACCAGCAGGTGCGGTTCTACCCAGATTTGGCCACAGGAATCCAGCAATTGAGGAAGCAGTTTGATCCCGTACGTAAGGAGCTGCGCAACCTTGGGATTCGTCATGGTGTAATCTATCCTGCGAGACTGCTGACCACGTATGAGGGCAGAACCCACATCTTCAAGACCCCAGAGGAGGCGCAGGAGTTCATCAAGAAGATCAAAGAAGAAGAAGAGACTGGTGGGAGCTAAGCATGAACAAAATATAAGGTAGAATAATTAAGCATTTGCACAGGCATCTGACTGACTTGAAGTAAATAGTAAGTTTACAAAATATAGATTGTATTATATATTAAAAAAACAAAACAAAAACAAAACAAACAAAAAAAAAAAACTATGATGTACAAAGTTGTTAAAAATTTTGGAGTTAAGTTGGAAAACTACAGAGGAGAGTTAATGTTACGTCATTAAAAGCAGTAGAGTTAGGGTGATTGGGAGGATGAAGAAGGAGTGGCTTAGGCTGTTCCCCGTGGGTGTGGAACGGTCGATGGCTATATCGGGAGACAGAATTTTTCTTTTGATTTTGGGGGGTTTGCCACAAGTGTGGGAAGGGGAAATTTGTTTGTGTGTAGTTTGTAGGATGAATGTTCAACCACTCATGTTTTTGCTTCTCTGTATGAGCATGTTTACACTGCAAGGTAATCCCAAACTCTCTATTGATCATGGACCAAAGTGTTAATCTTAATTTAACTTCATGGAATTGCAGAGGTCTACAAAATTTAAAAAAACTTAAACAAGTTATGAATAAAATAAAGGACATGGGTTCAAGAATTGTGTTTTTACAAGAAACTCATCTGATAGAGGAGGATGTTAAAAGAATTAGGAGTAGATGGCAGGGAAGTGTATTCACCTCTTCATTTTCATCCCGAGCCAGGGGAGTTATGACTCTCATACATAAATCAGTTCCTTTTCAAGTGAAAAATGTAATTGGAGACAAATTTGGAAGATATGTAATCATTCAAGGTTCTTTGCTATTAGAAAATATAAATCTTGTGAACTTATATGGTCCCAATATAGATGATCAGAAGTTCTTTGCTAATTTATTTCTCATCTTATCATCACTTACAGGGCAACATATAATAGCAGGGGATTTTAATTGTACATTGAATCCAGGTGTGGATAGATCAACAGGACTGGATTGTACGCACATTGGATGTAGGATGACTATTAATCATTTTATGAAAGAATTGAGATTGTTAGATATATGGAGAGAAATGAAACCACAAGTTAAAGCCTATTCTTGTTATTCCAGTACCTACAAGACATTCTCACGTATTGATTATTTTTTGATTTCCACAGAATTAAGGTCCAAGATTCAAAACTGCTTTTATTTTTTTTTTCCACAATATCTTTATTGAACCTTTTCTTTTTTTTTTTTTTAACAAACATGATACAAACAATCAAACACTAACACTAAAGTACTACAAAAAAAAATGCACTAAAAACACCAACAACCACCAACAAAATCAAGTCTTCAACAATGCTCCTCTGTTTAGTCTAGACAATCCAATACATAAGTATACATATTATGTTCACCAGTTTGGAATTTACAAGGTCCACACACATCATTCACCTTCTTCTTCAAGAGTTATGTTTAAATTTTTTACATAATCAATAAAAGGTCTCCATATATTCTCAAACACAATTTCCTTTGATTTTAGTATATATGTTATTCTTTCTAATGGAAGGTTTGTTAACATCTGTCTTAACCACTGAGTCACATCTGGTCTATGAGTCTTTTTCCATAATAGTGCAATACATTTTTTGGCATTAAGCAAACTGAGGTCTATGAATGTTCTTTCACTTTTATTAAAATTATGCTTTTCTGGGTACAGACCCAACAAAAACAGTTTAGGATTCAATATGATTTGTTTTGAGATTATTTTTTCAATTGTTACCCTCACCTCTTCCCAAAACATTCTTATTAATCTACATTCCCATAAACAATGAAATAGGGTTCCTTTACTTTCCATGCATTTTGTGCATGTATCTGGTATATTTTTGTTATATCTATTTAACTCCTCCGGTGTAACATACATCCGCATTAACCATTTGAAATGTATCAATTTAAGGCGTGCATTTATTGATTTGGTTTGAGCTTCTGTACAAGCCAATTCCCATTGTTCCTCTGAAATTTCAATTTGCAGATCTTCTTTCCAGTAGTTTAATCTTTTCAGTGAATTTTCACTTGAAGATAGTGTCAATGAGTTATAAAACTCTGAAATAATACCCTTTCTTTTACTATCTTTCATCATCATTTTTTCCAAGGATGAATAAATAGGTCTAGTGAGAGCTTTATTTTGATTTGATCAAATAAAGTTTCTAAGTTGAAGATATTTAAAAAAATGTGTTCTATTGAGATTAAATTTGATCCTCAGCTCTTCAAAAGACATTATGTTGTCTGCACCTGGCAAATATAAATCCTGAATCTTTTGTATCCCTTTTAAATTCCATACTTTAAATACAGCGTCCGCTCTCCCTGGTTTAAAATATTGATTACCCCATATTGGACTAAATTGTGACAATAACTGTGGTTCTTTTAAATAGTTTTTAGCTTCACACCATATTTTGATCATATGCTTTACAAATGGATTTTTAACTTGTTTTTGTAATTTTTTTGCCGAATCTGAGTATATGAATATGGGAAGAGGTAAAGGTAAATTGTATGATTCCATTTCAGTCCAGTGGGGGAGATCATTTGATGAAAAATAATATGTCATAGACCTCAGTTGTGCCGACCAATAATACAACATAAAATTTGGACATTTCAGACCTCCACGATCAAATGGTAAATATAATAAAGACAAACGTAATCTAGCCCTCCTGTTGTTCCATATAAATTCCACTAACTTTTTTTTTATTCTTGAGAATAGATCTAAAGGTGGTGATAAGGGAATGTATTGAAATAAATAAAGTATTTTAGGTAAAATATTACTTTTAAGTATATTGATTCTCCCGATCATCGACATTGGTAGTGACATCCATCTCTGAGTTAACTCACTGATATCTGACATTAAGGCTTCATAGTTGACACTGGCGACTGATTCTAGCTTAGGCATAATTTGGATTCCTAAATATTTAAACTGATTTACAACATTGAATTGATTTACCTCAGGGGCTGGGTAATTTCTCTGGGTCTCATTTAGCATTAATATTGAAGATTTAGTTTTATTTATTTTATATCCTGATATTTCCCCAAAATTCTTTATTAAATTCAACAAGGTTGGAATTGATTTTTTTAGATTCGACATAAACAAAATTATGTCATCGGCGTACAGGGAGATTTTATGTTCTGTTGGTCCAACTTTAATTCCATATATTTGTGAATGTAAACGTATCGCTATCGCTAAAGGTTCAATTGCCATAGTAAACAGTAAAGGTGAAAGTGGACAGCCTTGTCGACATCCTCTATTTATTTTTATTGGTTTTGAAATATTGTTATTTGTTAGGATTTCTGCTGTAGCATTATTGTATATTATTTGAACCCATTTTATGAAATTATTTCCAAGTCCAAACCTTTGTAGTACTTCAAAAAGAAAGGGCCATTCAACTCTATCAAAGGCCTTTTCGGCGTCCAATGATAGGAGAGCTGTATCCGGTGCTTCTTTATTAAAATAAATAATATTAAATAGTCTTCTTACATTATGGAAGCCTTGTCTACCCTTTATAAAGCCATTCTGATCTCGATTAATAATATTTGGTAAAATTTCTTGTATTCGTCTTGCTAATATTTTACAGATTATCTTAAGGTCGGCGTTTAATAGGCTTATTGGTCTCATATTTTCACATTTATTAGAGGGCTTACCTGGTTTTGGCAGCAGTATAATTAAGGCATTATTTATGTATGATGGTAAATTATTATTTTGAAATGCTTCTAAAACCATTTCCAAAAAAGGTTTTATTAATTTATTCTTAAATTTTTTATAAAGGTCAACTGGAAGACCATCTGGTCCTGCACTTTTTCCTGATTTCATATTATCAATGGCTAGCCCAACTTCTTCTTGACTAATTTTAGACTCCAATATCTCCCTGTTTTCATTTGGAATACACGGTATAGATAGTTCGTTCAAAAACCCATTTAGTTTTGTTAATTCAGGTTCATTTTTGGTATCATATAATTTTTCATAGTAATCTCTAAAGGCTCTATTAATTTCTAAAGGATCTATAACTACCTGTCCATTACTTATAATACTGGTAATTGGTGTTTTAATTTCCAATTGTTTAATCTGCCATGCTAATAATTTTCCTGATTTTTCACCTTGTTCATAAAAAGATTGTTTCAATCTTAGAAGACTCGAGGCAGCTCTATTCGCTGATTTTTTGTCGTATTCAGCTCTCAAAATCAGTAATTCATTCTCCAACCTTGGGTCACTTCCTGCATACACTTTTTCCTGAAGATTTTTTATTTTATGTTCCAATTTAGCTCTCTCCTCTCGAGTCTTCTTAGATTTTGATCCTGTATAACTAATAATATGTCCCCTAATAAAAGCTTTGAAAGCCTCCCACTTTACACATGCTGATGTTTGTGTAGTATTGATGTCAAAGAACTCGTCTATCTGTTTTTCTATATACTTGACAAATTCCTCATCCTGAAGCCATTTATGCTGAAATTGCCATCTACCTGATTCCTTTATCAATTTTTTATCTACATATATTAGACAACAGGGTGCATGGTCAGAGATCACGATGTTATCATAAAAGCAGTTTTGAATCTTGGACCTTAATTCTGTGGAAATCAAAAAATAATCAATACGTGAGAATGTCTTGTAGGTACTGGAATAACAAGAATAGGCTTTAACTTGTGGTTTCATTTCTCTCCATATATCTAACAATCTCAGTTCTTTCATAAAATGATTAATAGTCATCCTACATCCAATGTGCGTACAATCCAGTCCTGTTGATCTATCCACACCTGGATTCAATGTACAATTAAAATCCCCTGCTATTATATGTTGCCCTGTAAGTGATGATAAGATGAGAAATAAATTAGCAAAGAACTTCTGGTCATCTATATTGGGACCATATAAGTTCACAAGATTTATATTTTCTAATAGCAAAGAACCTTGAATGATTACATATCTTCCAAATTTGTCTCCAATTACATTTTTCACTTGAAAAGGAACTGATTTATGTATGAGAGTCATAACTCCCCTGGCTCGGGATGAAAATGAAGAGGTGAATACACTTCCCTGCCATCTACTCCTAATTCTTTTAACATCCTCCTCTATCAGATGAGTTTCTTGTAAAAACACAATTCTTGAACCCATGTCCTTTATTTTATTCATAACTTGTTTAAGTTTTTTTAAATTTTGTAGACCTCTGCAATTCCATGAAGTTAAATTAAGATTAACACTTTGGTCCATGATCAATAGAGAGTTTGGGATTACCTTGCAGTGTAAACATGCTCATACAGAGAAGCAAAAACATGAGTGGTTGAACATTCATCCTACAAACTACACACAAACAAATCCCCCCTTCCCACACTTGTGGCAAACCCCCCAAAATCAAAAGAAAAATTCTGTCTCCCGATATAGCCATCGACTGTTCCACATCCACGGGGAACAGCCTAAGCCACTCCTTCTTCATCCTCCCAATCACCCTAACTCTACTGCTTTTAATGACGTAACATTAACTCTCCTCTGTAGTTTTCCAACTTAACTCCAAAATTTTTACCAACTTTGTACATCCTAGTTTTTTTTTTTTTGTTTGTTTTGTTTTTGTTTTGTTTTTTTTTAATATATAATACAATCTATATTTTGTAAACTTACTATTTACTTCAAGTCAGTCAGATGCCTGTGCAAATGCTTAGTTATTCTACCTTATATTTTGTTCATGCTTAGCTCCCACCAGTCTCTTCTTCTTCTTTGATCTTCTTGATGAACTCCTGCGCCTCCTCTGGGGTCTTGAAGATGTGGGTTCTGCCCTCATACGTGGTCAGCAGTCTCGCAGGATAGATTACACCATGACGAATCCCAAGGTTGCGCAGCTCCTTACGTACGGGATCAAACTGCTTCCTCAATTGCTGGATTCCTGTGGCCAAATCTGGGTAGAACCGCACCTGCTGGTCCTGGTGTTTAATCTCTCCTTTAGCACGTGCAGCGTTGAAGATCTTCATCCTGTCTCTGTTGCTTAGAAACTTCATAATTAAGGTCCTCGGCGGTCCCTTATCTCTCCGTGGGCCAATACGATGTGCTTTTTCCAGAACCACTGCTGATTGCAACTCCTCGCTGCCCAGCACCTCCGGAATCCACTTTTCCAGAAAGGAACATACGTCCCGACCTTCTGATTCCTCTGGAAGACCCACCAGCCTCAAGTTATTCTGTCTCGACCGAGATTCCAAATCCAAAATATTATCTTCCAGAGATTTATTTTTTTTTTCCAAAGTGCGCACCTTTAATTGAAGACGGGTGACGTCATCTTCAGCACTAGCGAGACGGAGCTCCATCTGCGCCGTTCGTTCTACACAGTCACCCAATTCCTTTCTTATTCCTTCCAGCGCTGTCATAATCCCATCAAATCTAGAGGAAAAGTCCGCTCTCATTGAACTCATGGCAGCCATCAGCGCATCTGCGCCATTCCCCGCAGAAATCGCACCGCCGCCAGCTTCCTCCGCCATATATGGAGCCTTGTTTGCTGCGTCACAGACCTGAAAGTCCGTTAATTTGGACTGTTTCGGCGGCTCGCTTTTTCCTTTTCCTGGTTTTCCAGCCTTAGGCTTCGCCGACATATCCTCGCCCAAATGCTGGGATACGTTCTGTCCCAAATGAGAGAGTTATTTGCCGATTTTTTTTTTTCCAGGAGCAGAGCAGAGCGAGACACGTCCGTCCTACGTGGCAGCCATAACCGGAAGTCCCAAAACTGCTTTTATGATAACATCGTGATCTCTGATCATGCACCCTGTTGTCTAATATATGTAGATAAAAAATTGACAAAGGAATCAGGTAGATGGCAATTTCAGCATAAATGGCTTCAGGATGAGGAATTTGTCAAGTATATAGAAAAACAGATAGACGAGTTCTTTGACATCAATACTACACAAACATCAGCATGTGTAAAGTGGGAGGCTTTCAAAGCTTTTATTAGGGGACATATTATTAGTTATACAGGATCAAAATCTAAGAAGACTCGAGAGGAGAGAGCTAAATTGGAACATAAAATAAAAAGTCTTCAGGAAAAAGTGTATGCAGGAAGTGACCCAAGGTTGGAGAATGAATTACTGATTTTGAGAGCTGAATACGACAAAAAATCAGCGAATAGAGCTGCCTCGAGTCTTCTAAGATTGAAACAATCTTTTTATGAACAAGGTGAAAAATCAGGAAAATTATTAGCATGGCAGATTAAACAATTGGAAATTAAAACACCAATTACCAGTATTATAAGTAACGGACAGGTAGTTATAGATCCTTTAGAAATTAATAGAGCCTTTAGAGATTACTATGAAAAATTATATGATACCAAAAATGAACCTGATTTAACAAAACTAAATGGGTTTTTGAACGAACTATCTATACCGTGTATACCAAATGAAAACAGGGAGATATTGGAGTCTAAAATTAGTCAAGAAGAAGTTGGGCTAGCCATTGATAATATGAAATCAGGAAAAAGTGCAGGACCAGATGGTCTTCCAGTTGACCTTTATAAAAAATTTAAGAATAAATTAATAAAACCTTTTTTGGAAATGGTTTTAGAAGCATTTCAAAATAATAATTTACCATCATACATAAATAATGCCTTAATTATACTGCTGCCAAAACCAGGTAAGCCCTCTAATAAATGTGAAAATATGAGACCAATAAGCCTATTAAACGCCGACCTTAAGATAATCTGTAAAATTTTAGCAAGACGAATACAAGAAATTTTACCAAATATTATTAATCGAGATCAGAATGGCTTTATAAAGGGTAGACAAGGCTTCCATAATGTAAGAAGACTATTTAATATTATTTATTTTAATAAAGAAGCACCGGATACAGCTCTCCTATCATTGGACGCCGAAAAGGCCTTTGATAGAGTTGAATGGCCCTTTCTTTTTGAAGTCCTACAAAGGTTTGGACTTGGAAATAATTTCATAAAATGGGTTCAAATAATATACAATAATGCTACAGCAGAAATCCTAACAAATAACAATATTTCAAAACCAATAAAAATCAATAGAGGATGTCGACAAGGCTGTCCACTTTCACCTTTACTGTTTACTATGGCAATTGAACCTTTAGCGATAGCGATACGTTTACATTCACAAATATATGGAATTAAAGTTGGACCAACAGAACATAAAATCTCCCTGTACGCCGATGATATAATTTTGTTTATGTCGAATCTAAAAAAATCAATTCCAACCTTGTTGAATTTAATAAAGAATTTTGGGGAAATATCAGGATATAAAATAAATAAAACTAAATCTTCAATATTAATGCTAAATGAGACCCAGAGAAATTACCCAGCCCCTGAGGCAAATCAATTCAATGTTGTAAATCAGTTTAAATATTTAGGAATCCAAATTATGCCTAAGCTAGAATCAGTCGCCAGTGTCAACTATGAAGCCTTAATGTCAGATATCAATGAGTTAACTCAGAGATGGATGTCACTACCAATGTCGATGATCGGGAGAATCAATATACTTAAAAGTAATATTTTACCTAAAATACTTTATTTATTTCAATACATTCCCTTATCACCACCTTTAGATCTATTCTCAAGAATAAAAAAAAAGTTAGTGGAATTTATATGGAACAACAGGAGGGCTAGATTACGTCTGTCTTTATTATATTTACCATTTGATCGTGGAGGTCTGAAATGTCCAAATTTTATGTTGTATTATTGGTCGGCACAACTGAGGTCTATGACATATCATTTTTCATCAAATGATCTCCCTCACTGGACTGAAATGGAATCATACAATTTACCTTTACCTCTTCCCATATTCATATACTCAGATTCGGCAAAAAAAATTACAAAAACAAGTTAAAAATCCATTTGTAAAGCATATGATCAAAATATGGTGTGAAGCTAAAAACTATTTAAAAGAACCACAGTTATTGTCACAATTTAGTCCAATATGGGGTAATCAATATTTTAAACCAGGGAGAGCGGACGCTGTATTTAAAGTATGGAATTTAAAAGGGATACAAAAGATTCAGGATTTATATTTGCCATGTGCAGACAACATAATGTCTTTTGAAGAGCTGAGGATCAAATTTAATCTCAATAGAACACATTTTTTTAAATATCTTCAACTTAGAAACTTTATTCGATCAAATCAAAATAAAGCTCTCACTCGACCTATTTATTCATCCTTGGAAAAAATGATGATGAAAGATAGTAAAAGAAAGGGTATTATTTCAGAGTTTTATAACTCATTGACACTATCTTCAAGTGAAAATTCACTGAAAAGATTAAACTACTGGAAAGAAGATCTGCAAATTGAAATTTCTGAGGAACAATGGGAATTGGCTTGTACAGAAGCTCAAACCAAATCAATAAATGCACGCCTTAAATTGATACATTTCAAATGGTTAATGCGGATGTATGTTACACCGGAGGAGTTAAATAGATATAACAAAAATATACCAGATACATGCACAAAATGCATGGAAAGTAAAGGAACCCTATTTCATTGTTTATGGGAATGTAGATTAATAAGAATGTTTTGGGAAGAGGTGAGGGTAACAATTGAAAAAATAATCTCAAAACAAATCATACTGAATCCTAAACTGTTTTTGTTGGGTCTGTACCCAGAAAAGCATAATTTTAATAAAAGTGAAAGAACATTCATAGACCTCAGTTTGCTTAATGCCAAAAAATGTATTGCACTATTATGGAAAAAGACTCATAGACCAGATGTGACTCAGTGGTTAAGACAGATGTTAACAAACCTTCCATTAGAAAGAATAACATATATACTGAAATCAAAGGAAATTGTGTTTGAGAATATATGGAGACCTTTTATTGATTATGTAAAAAATTTAAACATAACTCTTGAAGAAGAAGGTGAATGATGTGTGTGGACCTTGTAAATTCCAAACTGGTGAACATAATATGTATACTTATGTATTGGATTGTCTAGACTAAACAGAGGAGCATTGTTGAAGATTTGATTTTGTTGGTGGTTGTTGGTGTTTTTAGTGCATTTTTTTTTTTGTAGTACTTTAGCGTTAGTGTTTGATTGTTTGTATCATGTTTGTTAAAAAAAAAAAAAAAAAGGTTCAATAAAGATATTGTGGAAAAAAAAAAACAACAACAAAATAAAAAAAAGTAATAAAAACAACAACAGCCATTAACAAAAACAAGTCAACAACAATGCTCCTCTGTTTAGTCTAGGTAATCTATTACATAAGAATACATAATATACATTCACCAGCTTGGAATTTGCAAGGTCCACACATATTCACCTTCTTCTTCAGAAGTTATGTTTAATTTCTTTACATAATCAATGAAAGGTCTCCATATATTCTCAAACACATTTTCCTTTGATTTCAGAAAATATGTTATTCCTTCTAGTGGAAGGTTTGTTAACATCTGTCTTAACCACTGAGTCACATCTGGTCTATGAGTCTTTTTCCACAGTAGTGCAATACATTTTTTGGCATTAGGCAAACCGAGGTCTATGAATGCTCTTTCACTCTTATTAAAGTTATGTTTTTCTGGATACAGACCCAACAAAAACAGTTTAGGGTTCAATGTGATTTGTTTTGAAATTATTTTTTCAGTTGTTACCCTCACCTCTTCCCAAAACATTCTGATTTTTCTACATTCCCATAAACAGTGAAATAGGGTTCCTTTACTTTCCATACATTTTGTACATGTATCTGGTATGTTTTTGTTATATCTATTTAATTCCACTGGTGTAACATACATCCGCATTAACCATTTAAAATGTATCAGTTTAAGACGTACATTTATTGATTGGGTTTGAGCTCCTTCACAAGCCATTTCCCATTGTTCCTCTGAAATTTCAATTTGCAGGTCTTCTTTCCAGTCATTCAGTCTTTTCTGTGAGTTTTCACTTGAGAATAGTGTCAATGAGTTATAAAACTCTGAAATAATACCCTTCCTCTTACTATCTTTCATCAAAAAATTTTCCAAAGATGAATAAGTAGGTCGGATGAGAGCATTATTTTGATTTGAACGAATAAAATTTCTAAGCTGAAGATATTTTAAAAAAGTGTGTTCTATTAAGATTGAATTTAATCCTCAGTTCTTCAAAAGACATTATGTTATCTGAGCATGACAAATATAAGTCTTGAATCTTTTGAATCCCTTTTAAATTCCACACTTTAAATACAGTATCCGCTCTCCCTGGTGTAAAATATTGATTACCCCATATTGGGCTAAATTGTGACAGTGAGTGTGGTTCTTTTAAATATTTTTTAGTTTCACACCATATTTTGATCATGTGCTTTACAATTGGATTTTTAACTTGTTTCTGTAATTTTTTAGCCGAGTCTGAGTATATGAATAAGGGAAGAGGTAAAAGTAAATTGTATGATTCCATTTCAGTCCAGTGAGGGAGATCATTTGATGAAAAATAATATGTCATAGACCTCAGTTGTGCTGACCAGTAATACAACATAAAGTTTGGACATTTCAGATCTCCACGATCAAATGGTAAAAATAGTAAGGACAAACGTAATCTAGCCTTCCTATTGTTCCATATAAATTCCACTAACTTTTTTTTAATTCTTGAGAATAGATCTGAAGGTGGTGGTAAAGCAATGTTTTGAAATAAATAAAGTATTTTTGGTAAGATATTACCTTTAAGTATATTAATTCTCCCGCTCATCGACATTGGTAGTGACATCCATCTCTGAAGCAACTCATTAATATTTGTCATTAAGGCTTCATAGTTGGCATTGGCGACTGATTCTAGCTTAGGCAAAATTTGAATTCCTAAATATTTAAACTGATCTACAACATTGAATTGGTTTACCTCAGGAGCTGGATGATTTCTCTGGGTCTCATTTAACATTAATATTGAAGATTTTGTTTTGTTTATTTTATATCCTGATATATCCCCAAAGTTCTTTATTAAATTTAACAAGGTCGAAATTGATTTTTTAAAATTCGACATAAACAAAATTATGTCATCGGCATACAGGGAGATTTTATGTTCTGTTGGTCCTACTTTAATTCCATATATTTGTGGATGTAAACGTACTGCCATCGCACCACTGCGCCACCGTGGGCTGCACGGTGGCGCAGTGGTTTAGCACTGTGGCAGCACAGTTTTACCCTCGGCCGGGGGATCGCGGGGATCATGAGATCGTGGGTTCGATCCCAGCCCCCGACCAACAGTGAGCTGTGTGGAGTTTGCATGTTCTCCCCGTGTTGCGCGGGTTTACTCCGGGATTTCTCCGGTTTCCTCCCGCATACCAAAAAAAACATGTAGGTTTAGGGCGCTCGCGCACGCAGCGACCAGCAGCCGGTGGCTTGTCACCAGACTGCAAACCAAATCTACCTACGGGTACAAATAAGTAACAAAAAAAAAAAAAGAAAAAAAAAAGGTTCAACTGCCATAGTAAACAATAAAGGTGAAAGTGGACAGCCTTGTCGACATCCTCTATTGATTTTTGTTGATTTTGAGATATTGCTGTTTGTTAGGATTTCTGCTGTAGCATTAATGTGTATTATCTGGACCCATTTTATGAAATTATTTCCAAGTCCAAACCTTTGTAGGACTTCAAAAAGATAGGGCCATTCGTCCAATGATAGGAGAGCTGTATCCGGTGCTTCTTTATTGGAATAAATAATATTAAATAGTCTTCTTACATTATGGAAGCCTTATCTTCCCATTATAAAGCCATTCTGATCTCGGTTAATAATATTTGGGAATATTTCTTGTAGTCGTTTTGCTAAAATTTTACAGATTATTTTAAGATCAGCATTTAATAGGCTTATTGGTCTCATGTTTTCACATTTATTAGAGGGTTTACCTGGTTTTGGCAACAGTATAATTAAGGCATTATTCATGTATGGTGGTAAATTACCATTTTGAAATGCTTCTAAAACCATTTCCAAAAGTGGTTTTATTAATTTATTCTTAAATTTTTTATATAGGTCGACTGGAAGACCATCTGGTCCTGCACTTTTTCCTGATTTCATATTATCAATGGCTAGCCCAACTTCTTCTTGACTAATTTTAGACTCCAGTATCTCCCCGTTTTCATTTGGAATACCTGGTATGGATAATCCACCCAAAAACCCATTTAGTTTTGTTAAGTCAGTTTCATTTTTTGTATCATATAATTTTTCATAGTAATCTCTAAAGGCTCTATTAATTTCTAAAGGATCTATAACTACCTGTCCGTTACTTATAATACTGGTAATTGGTGTTTTAATTTCCAATTGTTTAATCTGCCATGCTAATAATTTTCCTGATTTTTCACCTTGTTCATAAAAAGTTTGCTTCAATCTTAGAAGACTCGAGGCAGCTCTATTCGCTGATTTATTGTCATATTCAGCTCTCAGAATTAGTAATTCGTTCTCTAACTGTGGGTTAATTCCTGCATACACCTTTTCTTGAAGAATTTTTATTTTACGTTCCAACTGGACTCTCTCCTCTCGGGTCTTCTTAGATTTTGAACCTGTATAACTAATAATATGCCCCCTAATAAAAGCTTTGAAAGCCTCCTTCATCCTGAAGCCTCCTGCTTCAGGATGAAGCCATTTATGTTGAAAATGCCACCTAACTGGGCCCTTTGTCAATTTCTTATCTACATATACTAGACAGCAGGGTGCATGATCAGAGATCACAATGTTATCATAGAAACAGTTTTGAATCTTGGACCTTAATTCTGTAGAGATCAAAAAGTAGTCAATACGTGAGAATGTCTTATAGGTATTAGAATAACAAGAATAGGCTTTGACTTGTGGTTTCATTTCTCTCCATATATCTAGCAATCTCAATTCTTTCATAAAATGATTAATGGTCATCCTGCATCCATTGTGCATACAGTCCAGTCCTGTTGATCTGTCTATACTGGGATTCAATGTACAATTAAAATCCCCTGCTATTATATGTTGCCCTGTAAGTGATGATAAAGTGAGGAATAAATTAACAAAGAAGTTTTGATCATCAATATTGGGGCCATATAAGTTCACCAGATTTATATTTTCTAATAACAAAGAGCCTTGGATAATTAGATATCTTCCAAATTTGTCTCTAATTACATTTTTCGTTTGAAATGGGACTGTTTTATGTATGAGAATCATAACTCCTGTAGCTCGGGATGAAAATGATGAGGTGAACACGTTACCTTGCCATCTTCTCCTAATTCTTTTTACATCCTCCTGAAGCGGCATGAAATAAAGCAGCGTTGAGAGGTTTTAAGTAGAGTTTATTAAATCATACCGCCTTCACAGGATCCCCGCTCCGGTGCAAGTGTGAGCAGACCGGAGCAGGATCCTCAGGCTCTCAGAGGAGGAGACACAAAGAGTGTGTCTGCAGCAGCGGCTGAAGAGTGAGTGAATGAGAGAATGAGCATGGATTACAGTGCAGTATATATACCCAACTACAACAATACATAAAAGAGCATTCCCCAGCAGTTGGTATGATCAAAGAGATTGCAGAACAGGCATGAGACATTTGCATTTGAGAGACATACATCACAATAGGCAGATTGCTGGCCTCTGCTCCAGCTGCAAGACAAAGAGGTTACAAGGCACATCTACATATTGATCTCAGTCTCTAGGTCACAATAAGGACAGGACGCATGAACACAATGCATGAAAGGCACATTAACATCACAGTAGTGAGCCAGAAGAAGCGGGGCTGCCTGTAGACATTAATACACACATTTCACTGTTCTGTTAATTGCTCTAGCCGAGCGCTGTGTCTGTCCAGTCTGTTGTGGGGGTTACACCAACCCGCCACACGCTCCCTCCCAGAGGGCTCGGCAGACGGCCGAGGTCTCGATCATGCAGCTTGGGCAGCGAGCAGGAGAAGCTCTGTGCAGGCGGGGGGGGGGGGGGGGGTGGGGGGTGGTAAGTGCCGGCCGGGAGCGGTGAAATCGTCCTGGCCGCGCAAAAATTGCTTGTTGTTCCACGATGTCGAGGGGCTGTCCCACTGAACTTGCGGAGATCACAAGAAGAAAAATTAGTCTCTGACTCCTCTCGTGGCCATGAAGAAAAGCAGGAGCGGCTGTAAGAAAAAAAGGAACAAAAGCAGAGGGACTTGGCGTGTTGACTTTAGATGCAGGCACAACCCTAAAGCCTCGGGAACTGCAGACAGCTGAATTCCCCTTGTGTGCCGTGGCTAAGACCATAAAATCCAGTGAGCAAGCTGCGTGCCTCAGGTGTACGAGCAAGCCTGAAGGGCCAGTGTGCAGCAGAAGGAAGGCGGTCAGTGGAGCCGTATGTGTCCCGTGCGTGGTGCGCCGTCCTCTTAACTCCCCGGTGTGTGCGCCGGGGTTCCGTGATGGGTGGGCCAGCTGGAGAGGAGAACCAGGGTCAGGAATCTTGGTGGAGATCGGCGCAGACGGCGCCGATAAACATCTATGATGAGCTGTGGCTGCAGATTAGTCATGGTGCGTTGGAGCGTTGGGGGGAGATAGACGATCTTTGTTCCTCAGGCTCGGGTAGATGAGTAGGATCGCTGAGAGGGAGGAGTAGCTGTGAGAGGGAGAAAACGTTCTGTGTCCCTCGGCCGGTCCAGCGTGGACGTCCCGATCTCAGGCGAGGGTCGCGCCATGACGTTTTCTGCAGTTTTCCCGGTCGTGGGTGATGTCCGGAGAGTAGCTTGCCTGTGTTGGCTCCGCGTCGAGGTCTCCCTGAAGCAGAAGGGAGGGCAGCTCGTTTGCATCAGGCTGCTGTGTTCGCTGGCAGTGTGTTTTTTTCAGCGTCGGGTCGCCAGCGTGGCCGTCCAGACCAGAAGGTTGCGTTGCACAAAGCGTGTGCATTCTTGGGGTCACCAGTGAAGCGGCATGAAATAAAGCAGCGTTGAGAGGTTTTAAGTAGAGTTTATTAAATCATACCGCCTTCACAGGATCCCCGCTCCGGTGCAAGTGTGAGCAGACCGGAGCGGGATCCTCAGGCTCTCAGAGGAGGAGACACAAAGTGTGTGTCTGCAGCAGCGGCTGAAGAGTGAGTGAATGAGAGAATGAGCATGGATTACAGTGCAGTATATATACCCAACTACAACAATACATAAAAGAGCATTCCCCAGCAGTTGGTATGATCAAAGAGATTGCAGAACAGGCATGAGACATTTGTATTTGAGAGACATACATCACAATAGGCAGATTGCTGGCCTCTGCTCCAGCTGCAAGACAAAGAGGTTACAAGGCACATCTACATATTGATCTCAGTCTCTAGGTCACAGTAAGGACAGGACGCATGAACACAATGCATGAAAGGCACATTAACATGACAGTAGTGAGCCAGAAGAAGCGGGGCTGCCTGTAGACATTAATACACACATTTCACTGTTCTGTTAATTGCTCTAGCCGAGCGCTGTGTCTGTCCAGTCTGTTGTGGGGGTTACGCCAACCCGCCACACTCCTCTAATAGATGAGTTTCTTGTAAAAATACAATTTTTGAATCTATGTCTTTTATTTTATTCATGACTTGTTTAAGTTTTTTAAGCTTTTGTGGACCTCTGCAATTCCATGAAGTTAAATTAAGATTAACGCTTTGATCTATGATCAATAAGGAGTTTGAGATTACCTTGTAATATGAACATACTCTTACAGAGAAGCAAAAACATGGATGATAGAACATTCACCCTACAAACTAAACAAAAACAGATTCCCTTTCCCCTCCTCTCAATCACCCTGACACTACTACTATTCTTATGACATTAACTCTCTTCTGTAGTTTTTTCAACATAACTTCAAAGTTTTATAGCAACGTTGTACATCATAACTTTTTTTTTAATACAGTCTGTATTTTGTAGACATGTTTATGTTTCAGATCAATCAGATGTCTGTACATATGCTTAAATGTTCTACCTTTGTCATGTTCATGCTTAGCTCCCACCAGTTTCCTTTTGGATCTGCTTGATGAGCTCCTGCGCCTCTTGAGGGGTCTTGAAGGTGGGGGTTCTCCCCTTATATGTGACCAACAGTCTTGCCGGATGAATTACTCCGTGACGAATCCCTAGGTTGCGCAGCTTTTTGCGGGCCGGGTCTAACTGTTTCCTTAATTGTTGTATTCCTGTAGCCAAGTCCGGGTAGAACCGCACCTGTTGGTCCTGGTATTTAATTTCCCCTTTAGCTCGCGCCGCATTGGTGACTGTCATCTTGTCTCTGTAGTTGAGGAACTTCATAATCAGTGTCCTCTGTGGTGTCTTATTATCTCTCGGTAGGCCGATTCGGTGAGCTCTCTCTAAAACGACCCATGACTGCAGATCCGCGTTGTTCAGCGCTTCTGGAATCCACTTTTCCAAAAAGGAACATGGGTCCCGTCCCTCCGCTCCCTCCGGGAGGTCCACCAGCCTCAAATTATTCCGTCGCGAGCGGGATTCCAAGTCTAGGATGTTATCTTCCAGACATTTGCATTTTAATTCCAGTGTTTGCAGTTTAGTTTGCAGGCTGGTGACGTCATCTTCAGCGCTTGAAATTCGGAGCTCCGCCTGCGACACTCGCTCCATGCAGTCGTTTATTTCTTTTCTCATACCTTCTATCGCTGCTATAATCCCGTCGAATTTAGACGAAAACTCTGTTCTCATGGAGTTTTTTGGGGTTTTTTTTTATTTTTTTTTATTACTTATTTTGTACCCGTAGGTAGATTTGTTTTGCAGTCTGGTGACAAACCACCAGCTGCCGGTCGCTGTGTGCGCAAGCGCCCCTTAACTCCCTAACCTGCATGTTTTTGGCATGTGGGAGGAAACCGGAGAAATCCCGGAGTAAACCCACGCAAACACGGGGAGAACATGCAAACTCCACACAGATCACTGTTGGCCGGGGGCAGGGATCGAACCCACGATCTCCGCGATCCCCCGGCCGAGGGTAAAACTGTGCTGCCACAGTGCTAACCACTGCGCCACCGTGCAGCGCAGTGGAGTTGATGGCAGTGAGCACTACGTTTGTCCCCTCTTCAACTGTTCCCGCTCCGCCGCTGGCTCCCTCCTCCGCCATTGCCTCTGGAGTTTTCTCTGTTTCGCCTCGAGCGTGGAAGTCTGTTAGCTTGGGTTGTTTTGTCGAGTTACCTTTTCCTCCACCTAATTTTCCAACCTTAGTCTTTACCATATCCGCACCAAAACGCTAGGATGGGTTTTTGTTCCAGTTAAGAGAGTTTTAGTATTTATTTTTTTTTTATTTTCAAGAAGAGAGCAGTGTGAAACACGTCTTCCTACGTGGCCGCCATAACCGGAAGTCAATCTGAAATATTTTTACTAAGAAACAAAGGTTAAATCAGGCCAAAATAATAGTCATCAGCAGGTTGTGGATCTACATTTCAATTTTCATTGATTTAAACTAACAGCTAATTTATATCTGTAGATGGCCAAACATATTTTTTTTTTTTTTTTTGCTATTCTCCTCAGGCTCAGGAAATATTTAACTTATTGATTACTTTTTATTCATATGATATGATTTAGAAGAAAGACCAAAAATTTGAGAATTAAGTCTCAAATGCACATTAAAAGCTATAAGACTGCAAAATTGTCAGGGGAAAAAGGTGCATGTATAAAAAAGTTTAAAAAAAGAGCTGGTGCTTTTTACAGTACTGTACATGATTGTCTAAACTGTAGAATTTACAGAAAATGTATATTGCGATATATATCATTATTGTGATAGCCTCTTCTTCTTCATTCAGCTGCTCCCTTTAGGGGTCGCCACAGTGGCTCATCTGCCTCCATCTCACCCTATCCCTTGCAACTTCCTCAGTAACACCAACCCTCTCCATGTCCTCCTTCACTACATCCATGAATCTTCTCTGTGGTCTTCCTCCTGCCTGGCAGCTCCATCTTCAACATCCTTTGTCCAATATATCCACTATCCCTCCTCTGCACATGTCCAAACCAACTCAGCCTTGCCTCTCTTACTTTGTCTCCAAACCGCTCAACCTGAGCTGTCCCTCTGATATACTCATTTTTAATCCTGTCCCTCCTAGACACTCCCAGTGAAAATCTTAGCATCTTCAACTCTGCCACCTTCAGCTCCATCTCATGTCTTTTTATCAGCATCACCGTCTCCAAACCGTACATCATAGCAGATCTCACTACTGTCTTGTAAATCTTTACTTTCACTCTTGCTGCTACCCTGCTGTCACAAATCACCCTAACACTCATCTCCACCCACTCCACCCTGTCTGCACTCTCTTCTTCACCTCTCTTGTGCATTTTCTACTGCTTTGGATGGTTGACCCCAGGTATTTAAACTCATCTACTTTCACTACCTCAATTCCTTCCATCTTCACCATTACACTTGCCTCCCTCTCATTCACACTCATGTATTCTGTCTTGCTTCTACTGACTTTCATTCCTCTTCTCTCCAGAGCATACCTCCACCTCTCCAGGTTCTCTTCCACCTGCTCCCTACTCTCACTACAGATCACAATGTCTTCTGCAAACATCATGGTCCATAGAGATTCCTGCCTGAGCTCATCTGTCAGCCTGTCCATCACCATGGCAAACAAGAAGGGGCTCAGAGCCAATCCCTGATGTAACCCCCCCCCACCTTGAACCCATCTGTCACTTCTACAGCACACCTCACCACCGTTTCGCTGTCCTCATACATGTCCTGCACCACCCTCACATACTTCTCTGCCACTCCTGACTTTCTCATACACTACCACACTTCCTCTATTGGCACCCTATCATATGCTTTCTCTAGATCCACAAAAACACAGTGCAGCTCCTTCTGACTTTTTCTATACTTCTCCATCAGCACTCTTAGAGCAAACATTGCATCTGTAGTACTCTTTCTTGGCATGAAACTGTACTGCTGCTCACTGATTGTCACCTCTCCTCTTAACCTGGCTTCAACAACTCTTTCCCATATCTTCATAGTGTGGCTGATCAACTTTATGCCTCTGTAGTTACTACAGCTCTGAGCATCACTTTTGTTCTTGAAAATTGGTACCAAAACACTTCTACACTCCTCAGACATCCTCTCACTCCCCAAGATTGTGTTAAACAATGTGGTTAAAAAGTCCACTGCCATCTCTCCCAAACATCTCCATACCTCCATAGGTATGTCATCTGGACCAACCGCCTTTCCGTTCTTCATCCTCTTCAATGCTGCCCTCACTTCTGCCTTGCTAGTCCTTGGGACTTCCTTGCTTATGATCTTTCCTTCATCCATCCTCCTCTCTCTCATTTTCTTCATCAGCTTGTAACACTCTTCTATAACAGAGAATATTACTAAAAAATGGGGATGAAATGATTTCACTCTGGACAGGTTCATATGGTTTTGTGGGTTATTATTCTAGTTCAGTAGTGCACAAAATAATGATTATACACCAATATACACTACCGTTCAAAAGTTTGGGGTCACTTAGAAATTTCCTTATTTTTGAAAGAAAAGCACTGTTTTTTTCAATGAAGATAACTTTAAACTAATCAGAAATACACTCTAATATCTAATATACATTACTAATGTGGTAAATAACTATTCTAGCTGCAAATGTCTGGTTTTTGGTGCAATATCTACATAGGTGTATAGAGGCCCATTTCCAGCAACTATCACTCCAGTGTTCTAATGGTACAATGTGTTTGCTCATTGCGTCAGAAGGCTAATGGATGATTAGAAAACCCTTGTGCAATCATGTTAGCACAGCTGAAAACAGTTTAGCTGGTTAGAGAAGCTATAAAACTGACCTTCCTTTGAGAAGGTTGAGTATCTGGAAAAAAATATTTCAAATACAAATCATTATTTCTAATCTTGTCAATGTCTTGACTATATTTTCTATTCATTTTACAACTCATGGTGGTAAATAAGTGTGACTTTTCATGGAAAACACAAAATAATTGTCTGGGTGACCCCAAACTTTTGAACGGTAGTGTATATCTCATCCCTTCTTTACAATACCCACAATGTATTTACACAATTTACAGTATATTCACACAAAAATAATTCAGTATAGTGTTCATTTGTCCTTTAGTGTTCCCAATCTTAGACGGCCAAAAAATAAAAAAAGGAGAAAAATAAAGTGCTTCAATAAAGTCACCCAAAAACCAACAGGACATCACTGTAGAATTTACCCAAAAAAAAACCTGAGCTCAGTCAAGATGGAGATGAGGAAAAAATAATGATTGTGAGACAAAAGGGAACGTTCTCACTGGCTTTGGGTCCGCTGCCCTTCCCTCCGGTTGCACAGTGAATTCCCTGGTCCAGTGTCCTCCTCCCGGGCCAACCAACGTGCCGGTTGACGGCGAGGAATGCGCCATCAGCTGCCGGTCCCACGTAGACTTCCAGCGGACCGACGCGCCTCCTGGTTGCTCCAATAGTCTCAATAAAAGGCCTTTATTTCAGATGTCCATATGACGGCCGCTCCTAGTCACAGCGGGCCTGTCAGTCTGTGAGTCTGGGATGAATGAGAGAAAGAATGTCTCCCGGCGACTTCCGCCTTCCTCTTATCATCAATCCCAGCTGCTGGTAATCATCTGATGGCCACTCCCAATACCAGCTGATGTAATCCTGGGTAGATTATGTTTTCACATGCATACATTCAGAAAATAGAACATGACTGTCACGAGGCACAAACATGAAATGGAGCATTATAAACATTGCATCATATCAATCAAAATACCTCAGACCTCCTTTTATGTCGCTACCATTCTCTCCATAAAAGGGGCGATGCAATTAAATATGTGGCAGTGCTACAAGCTCTTCAAAGTACTCCTTCCACCTTCTCAACACACTCATTATTTGTTAGTGCATTACCATTTTTGTCCTTAATCAGCCTAACCTGCTGCACATCCTTTCCAGCTCGATCTCTCTGTCTAGCCAATCGATACAAGTCCTTTTCTCCTTCCTTATTGTTTAGCCTCTCATACAACTCACTATATGTCTTTTCCTTTGCGCCTCTCTCTTTGCCATGTGCCTAGATTCCAAATACTGCTGTCTACTTTCTTCATCTCCCTGACTATCCCACTTTTTCTTTGCTAACCTCTTCCTTTGAATACTTTCCTGTACTTCCTCAGTTCACCACCAAGTCTGCTTGTCTTCCTTCCTCTGTCCACTAGATCCACCACATACCCTTCTACCCGTTTCCCGCAGTACTTTTGCTGTACTTTCCCAGTCATCTGATAATTCTTCCCTACCACCCAGGGCCTGTATCAACTCCTTCCTGAACTCTGTGCAACCTTCTTCCTTCTGTAACTTCCCCCACTTAATCTTTGGCTGTGCCTTCACTGTTTTCCTCTTCTTGTTTTCCAAAGCCATCCTACAGACTGCTATCCAATGCTGTCCAGCTACTTTCTCCCCTGCTACCACCTTGCAGTCTCCTATCTCTTTCAGATTTCTCCTTTTGCATAGGATGTAGTCCACCTGTGTGCACCTTCCTCCACTCTTGTAAGTCACCCTATGTTCCTCTCTCTTCTTAAAGTATGTGTTTACCACAGCCATTCCCATCCTTTTAGCAAAATCCACAACCATCTGTCCTTCCACGTTTCTCTCCTTAAAACCATACCTACCCAGAACCTCCTCATCACCTCTCTTCCATTCACCTACATGTCCATTAAAGTTTGCTCCAATCACCACTCTCTCCCCCCTGGGAACACTTTCTACCACTTCATCCAATTTACTGCAGAATTCCTCTCTTTTTTTCCTCACATCTAACTTGTGGGGCATACGCACAGACAACATTCAATATCACACCTTTGACTTCTAACTTCAAACTCATGATTCTGTCTGACTCCCTCTTTACCTCCTGAACACTTTTCACATACTCTTCCTCCAAGATTATTCCTACTCCATGTCTCTTCTTATCGACACCATATTAGAGCAGTTTAAATCCACCTGCAATGCTCCTAGCCTTGCTTCCCTTCCATCTGGTTTCTTGAACACATTATATCTACCTTTCTTTCCCCATCATATCAATTAACTCTCTGCCATTACCAGTCATCGTCCCTATATTTAACATCCCTACTCTCACCTCCACACTTCTACCTTTCCTTTTCTCTATTTCCTTTCTAACATGCCTTCCCCCTCTCCTCCTCCTCAATCTCCGATCAACAGTAGCACAATTTCTACCGGCACCCTGTCAGTTAACAGCACTGGTGGCAGTCATTGTTAAACCGGGCCTCGACCGACCCGGTATGAAAGTCTCATTTGTCATGATCCGCATATTTGATTTGGCAAAGGTTTTACGTTGGATGCCCTTCCTGACACAACCCTCCCCATTTACTCGGGCTTGAAACCAGCACTAGGAGTACACTGGCTTGTGCATATATTGTTATCGTGATATAAGATTACTTATATTATGATATGAAATTTGGGCCATATCACACAGCCCTACTTCAGAGAGGCCTGAAAACTGCTGGGTGTGGATTATTGACTGTGTGCTAATTGGATAAAACTCTGTATCGTGACCAGAGTGCATAATGCTGCCATGATTGTGTTTGATTGAGTCTCAGTGATGATTCAGCATATGTGGAGGACATGAGCATTACAGTGGAGTGATATGGTTGTTACTGCTGTCCTCTGCCGGGATGTGAACAGACACAGCTGGCCAACAGGAGTAAGACTCTACTGGTTTCTCTCTGTGTGCTCACGTGGCTTTTATAATGTCTATTGGGCACAGGACTGGCAGCTTGAGCTGTTTGTAGCCAGAGAGTGAATCTTCACCATTGGCCAGCTGGAGGTGGAATCACTGCTGGTGCTACTTGCACTGTTTATGTCGTTAAATCAAGCAGTTCCTCTCTGCAATTATTAAGGTGCATTCAGAACAAGCACAACTAATCTTATTCGTGCAATGCGAGTACATGTTCACTCAATGTGTCACGTGACTAAATTTAGTCGATACACTGAGTTAACATGTACTTGCGTCGCATGATTAAATTTAAAATCAAATCAGGTTTATTGTCATATTCAGTCAGGAAACATGTTTCCCTGTACAATGAAAATCTTTCTTTGCGTTCTGCCACAAATGCCACACAGTATAAAATATAAGTCAATGAATAAGGTAATAAAAAGTACACAATATACACAATAAGGATTAAAAATATAAACAATAAAAACTATAGAAACTACAGAAATGGAGCTGCAAATACTATATACATTGTGCAAATTAGTGCAGCATCAGTTTATGTGCACTGAGAGCAGTGAATGTAAACAGTTTCAATAGTGAGTGCAGTTGCACATATGCAAAGTGACAAAAGTATAAACAATAAACAGTTGGATGCAGTTGCATGAGGTAGTCATATGATTGCAGACTCCTATCAGCTGTTTAGCAGTCTGATGGCAGTGAGAAAGAAAGAGTTCTTGAGTCTTGAAGTCCTACATTTCACACTTCTGTACCTTCGATCTGAGGGTAGATGTGTGAACAGTCTGTATTGGGGGTGGTTGGGGTCCTTAAGAAAGGAGGCAGCTCTCCTGTGGACTCTGCGGTTGTAGATGCTCTGCAGAGAGGGCAGTGGAGTTCTCATGATCCTCTCTGCAGTCTTCACCACTCTCTGCAGGTGTCTGCGGTCCAAGACAGTAGTGCTGCCGTACCACACAGTGGTCAAGATACTCTCAACAATGCAGCTGTACAAGTTGCCAAGGATCCTGGGTGATATCCCATACTTCCTCAGCCTCCTCAGAAAGTACAGCCACTGTTGAGCCTTCTTGACCAGTTGTGTGGTGTTCATTGTCCAGGTGAGGTCCTCAGTGATGTGGACACCCAAGTACTTAAAGCTGCTCATCCTCTCCACTTCGAGCTCCCAGATTAACAGTGGGCGATGAGGTCTCCTCTCCTTCCTCATGTCCACTATCATTTCCTTTGTCTTGTCTCTGTTGAGGGAGAGGTTGTTGTCCTTACACCATGACACCAGACCGGCCACCTCCCTAGGCTGCTTCATCCCCGCTAGTGATTCTTGCTATCACTGCGGTGTCGTCTCAGACTTCAGGATGATGTTGTCCTTGTGAGAGGCAACACAGTTGTGAGTGAACAGGGTGTAAAGGATGGGACTGAGGACGCATCCCTGTGGGGTACCTGTGCTTGTAATGATGCTACTGAACTTCTGTTTCTAATCCAAACAGACTGGGGTCTGCCAGCTAGGAAGTCTAAAAGCCAGTCTTCCTTAGTTGCATTTGTTCTGAACACACCTTTAGACAACAATGACAAGCTGGTCCCTATGCACTCCCCTCTACATTTATTCTGTGCATAGTCATTTCTGTAATGAGTTCAACATATTTTACTTTGCCACGCTGAATTGGTGAAGATTACATCAACAACAAATCCTCCAGAGACCGATGGTACCTACCTCCATAATGGAGACATGACAGGTGGGAGGACAAATACAAGAACGGCCCTGAAGAAGTTCCTGGCCCCTCATTTGTTTCCTGGTTCCTGGTAGTGAAAACTGGGCTCTTGATGGAAGTAAGTATTATTTTAGGAGTTAATACGGATATCATACTTAATATGGACAAACTTTTGTCGTGTTTAAGAGATGCTCTGTTCAGAAAGGCTTTACTTGACTTTTATGAAGAACATGGATCACATAGCAAGTATATAAAGTTTTGTTGCATTCCGCACTAATGCACTAAAGAAGAACAAACACTGGAAGAGAGGTTTTTTTTTTATCTCTGTGCAACAGAAATCTTCAAATAAAAGAAACACTAAAGAAGAAGGAGGTTAGTTAATGGTAGTGAGCTGTGCAATGGCACTGGAAAAGACCCATAAAAGCACGGAGCATTTAAGTAAGAAAAACAGTATTCCAATGTGAGCTGGCATACTAAAATAACAGATTGTGAATTCAGTGGCGCATGAGAAAAGGAAGATTAGGCCACAGGAAATAATAACATTGCTCCTTACAAAAACAGAGTGTTAAATCACGGTTTATTTCCTGAAACCCTTCTGTTTTTCCAGAAACACAAAGAGCGGAAATAAAAAAGAATGCATTAAAATAAAATGAGTCAGAGTTTTACAACAGCCCATATTTAGAGTTTAGACTATGATGCTCAACAACAGTAAAGGGGAATGTTTCCTGAGATCCTCCCCGCCGTTTCTTCCCACAAACAGAAAATCTCCTGCTGGCTGATGCAGTTGGAGAGGCTTTGAACCGAGATGAAAAAATGAGAAAGCAGGCAGAGAGGCTACCATGAGGGAAGCAGGGAGAGATGCAGAGAGGGAAAACAGGGAAGAGAAAGATACTGCAGGTGATACAAACTGGGACTTGGGGCAGGAAATTGAAAAGTGAAAATTAGAGGAGATATGGAAAAATGGGAAAGAGTGGAAAAGATGTTGGCAGGAAGCAACTTGACTCTCTTCTGTTTCTGTTACTGTACAGCCACCTCATTTTCATCCTGTCTATGTTCCTGCCATCCTGTTATAGGACGGTTTTCTTTTCACCCGCAGACATGCCATGGGAAGAAGTTTTAACCTATCAAACAGTAGCTTCATGGCCAAAGTGAATCCGGTAAGGCTTAGAAAGAAGGATGAGCAGAAAGAAAGACAAGGAGGTAGAGAAGAGCAGAGGGGAAAAAATCGAAAGAGATGAAGAGGTGTTGTGCAGGAAAAAAACAATAGATTAGAAGGGGGAGATACAAAACACACAGTGATACACAAAGCCTAATCCTGAGATTTAGAAGGGAGGAAAATGAGAGGTGGGAAAGGAGGAGGGGAGGTGCAGAACGTGATGAGCTGTCAGCATGGCTAAAAGGAGAAGCAAGTGAATGAGGAAGCAAGAGATGGGAGACGCAAAGGGAGCCAAATCAATACCTGCCCCCAAAATCTGTAAACACATGGGGGAAAAGAAGGGATTAAGCCCATAAAATGTGTTAACTGAGTGAATTGCACCAAGAGAGATATACTTAAAAGACAAAAGGAAGGGAGAGAGGGTGCATTCATGGTGAGGGGAGACCAAGAGAGAGGGGAGAAGAGGATGAGAGAGGACTGAAGCTAGGACAGAAGGCCAAAGAAAGAGAGGTGCAGTGAGACAGCAAAGCCTGGGTTAGGAGAAGGGATCGGTGGGGAGGAAAAAAAAAAGAAATGTATGCAGACAGAAAGAAGGAGGCAGGGGACCACAGTGTAAGAAAGAGCAGAGTGTTTGAGACGTGAGAGGAAAGAAGAGAGGGTGGAAGGAGTGGAAAGGAGCCAGCGATCACGATGATGGAGGGAACAGCAAAGGTGCATAAGCAAGCAGGGATGAGAGTTAGTCCTCACCACTGGGGCTGGGAAGCCACCCAGTTGCTTCACAATGAGAAGAAGGCACAAAGAAGTAATAAAAGAGTTCAGAAAGCTTCAATTACAGCTACAATTGTGTTGGGAGGTGTCAGAAACCAGAAGAACTACCAATCTGGAATATTAAGTCTGAAAGTCGATACAAATGTGTTGTTTTTCTTCTTTTATTTTATACTTAGCTGGAATTTGACCCTGAATAAGCAGAGGTGGGGAGGGCCAGAACTCATACTCAAGTAAAAATAGCAGTTCTTTATGAAAAAAAAAATTACTCCCGTGGTCACCAAACAAGTAGTGTGAGTAAGAGTAAGAAAGTACACACGTGGACAAAATTGTTGGTATCCCTCTGTTAATAAAAGAAAAACCCACAATGGTCACAGAAATAACTTGAATCTGACAAAAGTGGTAATAAATAAAAATTCTATGAAAATTAACCAATGAAAATCAGACAATACTTTTGAATTGTGGTTCAACAGAATTACTTTAAAAAACAAACTCATGAAACAGGCCTGGACAAAAATGATGGTACCCCTAGAAAAGATTGAAAATAATGTGACCATAGGGACATGTTCCACCAAGATGTGTCCTCTAATTAACATCACAGGTGTCTACAAACTTGTAATCAGTCAGTCGGCCTATTTAAAGGGTGACGAGTAGTCACTGTGCTGTTTTGTGACATGGTGTGTACCACACTAAACATAGACCAGAGGAAGCAAAGGAGAGAGTTGTCTCAGGAGGTTAGAAAGAAAATTATAGACAAGCATGTTAAAGGTAAAGGCTATAAGACCATCTCCAAGCAGCTTGATGTTCCTGTGACGACAGTTGCACATATTATTCAGAAATTTAAGATCCACGGGACTGTAGCCAACCTCCCTGGACGTGGCTGCAGGAGGAGACGGATCATATGAATGGTAACAAAAGAGCCCAGAACAACCTCTAAACACATTCATGGTGAACTCCAAGGTCAAGGTACATAAGTGTCAGATCGCACCATCCGTCGTTGTTTGAGCCAAAGTGGACTTCATGGGAGACGACCAAGGAGGACACCACTGTTGAAAACAAATCATAAAAAAGCCAGACTGGAATCTGCCAAACTGCATGTTGACAAGCCACAAAGCTTCTGGGAGAATGTCCTATGGACAGACGAGACAAAACTGGAACTTTTTGGCAAGGCACATCAGCTCTATGTTCACAGACGCAAAAATGAAGCATTCCAAGAAAAGAACACTGTCCCTACTGTGAAACATGGGGGAGGTTCTGTTATGTTCTGGGGCTGCTTTGCTGCATCTGGCACAGGGTGTCTTGAATCTGTGCAGGGTACAATGAAATCTCAAGACTATCAAGGTATTCTAGAGAGAAATGTGCTGCCCAGTGTCAGACAGCTTACTACTACTACTAACCTACACTTATATAGCGCTTTTCTAGTCACAAAGACCACTCAAAGCACTTTTACTAGTGCTAACCCTCTATTCTAAGGGTCTATAGGAAACAGATATCTAGGGACAATTTAGAACAGCCAATTAACCTAACATGCATGTCTTTTGGATTGTGGGAGGAAACCGGAGCCCCCGGAGTAAACCCACGCAGCACAGGGAGAACATGCAAACTCCACACAGAAAGGTTCCAACCCCTGCCAGCCTGGGGATTCGAACCAGGAACCTTCTAGCTGTAAGGCAACAGTGCTAACCACTGCACCACCGTGCTGTATATAGCTTGGTCTCAGTCGCAGGTCATGGGTCTTGCAACAGGATAATGACCCAAAACATACAGCTAAAAACACCCAAGAATGGCTAAGAGCGAAACACTGGACTATTCTAAAGTGGCCTTCTATGAGCCCTGATGTAAATCCTATTGAACATCTGTGGAAGGAGCTGAAACATGCCGTCTGGAGAAGGCACCCTTCAAACCTGAGACAACTGGAGCAGTGTGCTCATGAGGAGTGGGCCAAAATACCTGCTGAGAGGTGCAGAAGTCTCATTGACAGTTACAGAAATCGTTTGATTGCAGTGACTGCCTCAAAAGGTTGTGCAACAAAATATTAAGTTAAGGGTACCATCATTTTTGTCCAGGCCTGTTTCATGAGTTTGTTTTTTAAAATAATTCTGTTGAACCACAATTCAAAAGCATTGTCTGATTTTCATTGGTTAATTTTCATAGAATTTTTATTTATTACCACTATTGTCAGATTCAAGTTATTTCTGTGACCATTGTGGGTTTTTCTTTCATTAACAGAGGGGTACCAACAATTTTGTCCACGGCTGTATCTACTAAAAAGGTGAGGTGTTTCTCTTGAATTAGTGACTGTGCTCATAAATTTGTTTTTGTTTTTCATAGATTTGTATCCTTTTTCTTGTAAATTTAATTCAATTCAACTTTATTTGTATAGCACCTAGTCACAACAAAAGTCATCTCAAGGCACCAGATACATAAGCACAAATCATAAATAATTCAGAGAAAAGCCCCAACGATCAGATGATCCTATGAGCAAGCACTAGGTGACAGTGGAAAGGAAAAACTCCCTTATAAGAAAGAAACCTCTGGCAGAACCAGGCTTGTAAATTTATAGCTGCTTATATATTTGAAACTTTTTAAGATAACACTTCATCAGTCCCAGAATGGGGAAATTTACAGTATTGCAGCAGCAAAGGGATAGCCGCACTCAGACCAATAATAAATAAGAGAAAAATGGGGTTAAAGAAACAGTATATACACAGTGCAAGAAGTCAGAGAAAGCAGAATAAAATATTTTTCTAATAAATTCTCACCAATTTATGAGGTTTTTCTTGTAAAATTTCAGATATTTTTCTTGTAATTTTAGGTTTTTGTCATAAGTTTCCTTTTTTTCACAAATTTGTGGCTTTTGTGAAATAAATGTGCTACTTTTTCTCATAAATTTGCATTATCTTTGTGATAAATTTGAGACTTCTGTCAAACATTTTTTTGTACATTTTCAACTTTTTACTTGTAAATTTACAACTATTTTCTTAGAAATTCAACACTTTGCTGTAGCGAATTTGTGATGTTTTTCTCTTAAACAGTAATAAATCAAATATTTCATCAGCCAGAATATACCAGTGTGTCTTATGATATATCATCATAGCAGAATGAATGGAGCATGACACCATCTGTCTCCTGGTTAGATGTTTCAAATCTGATGGGAAGAAACTCAATTGAGAGAAAAACATAACTCATATCAAAAGTAAGTCATTTTGTGGGGATAAAACTCTTATTCAATAATGAAATAAAACCCCACTGGCTGCTAGCTAGCCACCAGTTTTCATACCGTGAGTCACACAACGATAGAATGATGAACTACATGTCATTAGAATGTGGGGCTGGCATGTGTGCAGGTTTGTTGACGCTAATGATATACAATAAGTAGCACTGTAGAATGGAGAACAGAATAATTAATGATTAAATAGTAAAGGAAGTCTCAGAGGATGGTTTTGGGGAGGTCGGGGCTTTACTCAGGACCCTGGTGACGTAAGAAAAATGTAAATGCAAAAATGTAAATTAAGATTTTTCAATGTGTGTTTCTACATTCTAACCACATCTGTATATATATATATTTTTTTTCATTATTTAACATTCTTTTGTGCTTATTGGTGTGTATTTTCTCTGTATGTTTGTTTCTTTGTGTGTGTGTGTGTGTTTCTGGGACTGTCTGCCATCCTGTGCATGTATTCTGTGTATGTGTGTCTTATTATATATCATCATAGCAGAATGAATGGAGCATGACACCATCTGTCTCCTGGTTAGATGAGAATTACACTGGCTTTATTAGATGTTTGAAACCATGCAGATGGTTATCATTATCGGAGGGAGTCACGCACACACACACACACACACACACACACACATGTTTATCAGGGTGTTATGAAGTTAAATGCATCAACATCCAGCCACAAAAATGCACTTGTGTGTATGAACACTCTGCGAGCCTCTGAAAAATCTTGTGAAAATTCTTTCACTTCGTGGTGATTGAACAGTTTATGGATGGATATTCACAGTTAAGTTCTCCACGTGTATCAGATGCTTTTTAAAATGTATGCTAATCTATCTGATTGGGAAGTAATAGAGTATAAATACTTTTCAGGAATCTGTACTTTAATTTTCACTTGTCTGTATTTTGCTTGAATATTTATTTTTCTGATGACATTTCACTTTTTACTCCCTGCGTTTTAACACTAATATCTGTTCTTCTTACTCCTTGCATTTTCAAAACAGGGTTGTTACGTTAATTGTTGTACGGTACAACTTTTTCATATCATGAGCGTTGTTGTGCTTCCCAGCAACATCAAGACAGATTTTAACCAAAATGGATGGACAGTAACACCTAGGCAGGACAGACCCTTGGTGTATGTGTCAGTACATATCACACACAAGAGGTATAATGGCCTAAAAGATGTGACAAGATGAGATGAAGTTTGGCAAATGTAAATATGATACAAAGTATGCTCTTGTATTGATTGGTCATCCTTAAAAATAGAACGCTGACATGGGGCAGCACTGGCTCAGGAGATAGAGCGGGTTGTCCAATGACCAGAGGGTTGGCGATTTGAACCCCCCCCCCCCCCCCCCGCCATCCTGCCATGTTCTGGAGTGACTGAATAATGATTCACTGTAAAGTACTTTGGGTGTCATGAAAAGTGCTATATAAATCCAATCCATTATTATTATTATTAGAAAAATGGTTTGCACATAGGAGGAAATGTAGTCTTTAATTTTATGTTTTTAGCTGGAATTGTTTAATTGTCTACACATTACATTAATGGCACAAGGTTCAGTTAGCTTTAAACACCAAATAGAAATGGTCTTCAAAGAGCTACTGTTTAATTTTTCATATTTTGAGTACATTTGTGAGCCTGTGCTAGTGCATCTCAGTGAATAAGCACGTCATGGTTGGTAATTTAATTTCAAAATCCTACAGTATAATCATAATCAAAATTAAATCAGAAAGGATTGAGATATTTTACTACCTACAGTATGTATTGAATACTGAATATATGAAAGTTGATATATTTTTTATTTTGTAAAAAAAAAAAATGTTTCACGATATTCTAATTTACTGAAATGCACTAGTACTTTAAGTTATTTGTTATACAAGTATTTTTACTGGACTTTTACCACCTCTGGTTCATTACTCATACCTATGTTAATTAGTCAAATCAACTTTATCAAACGTTTTAGAAAAAATTGTGTATGAACAGCTGCAGTGGTATCTTGATTTTAATATTTCTGAAAAGTTCCAATCAAGTTTTAAATCACATCATCGCATGGAAACAGACTTTTAAGAGTTTTAAATTATCTTCTTTTAACTGTTGATTCCGGTAATTCTGCTGTTCTTGTGCTTTTGGACTTGACTGCAGTGTTCGACACAGCTGATTGCAATATTCTTTCACGTTTGTAGTTATGTGTGGGCATAAGGGGCACTGCCCTTCAGTGGCTAAAGTTGTACCTCTCCAACAGGAGTTTTTCTGTTCAGCTTGGTGAGTTTTTCTCAACTACATCCTAGTTGAATGTTTTTACTTTGAAAAAATTAGAGTGTTCAAAACAGGCCCGAATACCGCAGCTAGGAATAATGGAATAGGACCCCGGTTCCATTTTGTGGGTTTTCTCTCTGAACTGGAGCCATGATTAAGAGGGATGGCCGGGGGCGTTCGTATTGTGCCGCTAGAAGTGAAATTCTTGGACTGGTGCAAGATGGACGAAAGCGAAAGCATTTGCCAAGAATGTTTTCATTAATCAAGGACGAAAGTCGGAGGTTTGAAGACGATCAGATACCGTTGTAGTTCCGACCATAAACTATGCCGACTAGCGATCCGGCGGCGTTATTCCCATGACCCGCCGGGCAGCGTCCGGCCCTCGTCTTTTTACTTTATACATGTTACCTTTGGGTTCCATTTTTAGGAAGCATGATATTGGTTTTCATTGTTTTGTAGATGATGTACAAATCTGCCTTTAAAAACTGAAAATTATTCTTCAGTCCAGACTTTATTAGACTGCCTCAAAGATGTTCAGTCTTGGATGAAAATCAACTTCCTGCGCTTAAATAAAAATAAGACTGAAATCATTGTATTTGGACAAGACATCTTAGGAGGCTATGACAGTGTCATTGGCACCCTTAGTTCTTATTTTAGTTTGTTTGCAAGAATCCTGGGTGTAATTTTTGATAGCGATTTTAAACTTAACAAACAAATCTGTTCAGTGGTCAAGACTAGTTTTTTTTTTTTTTTTTATCAGTTATGACTTTTAGTAAAGCTAAAGGCCTACCTTCCCAAACCTCACTTTGAGAGAGTTATTCATACTTTTATTACATCTCTCCTTGACTTCTGTGACTCTGTATGTTGGTCTTGACCAGTCGTCATTAAAACAACTGTTACAGCCACTGTGTAGGACTGAACGTTACCGTAGGTCCTTCATCCCGACAGCAGTTAGACTGTATAATATACACATAGGATAAATACTTGCCATAAACGTGCATGTATGTATATTTTTATTGATGTGTATAGTACAATTTGTACATATTTTAAATATCATTGATCTTGTGTTTTTAGGAGGTTTTCTGTTTTTTTATTTTTGGTTTCTGTTCTTTTCTGACTTTGTGCTGCTGTGACAAATGAATTTCTCCAGTGTGGGATTAATAAAGTCTTATCTTAAAATGTCCAAAATGCTGCTGCCCGCTTAGTGGCAGGGAAGAAACTTTGTGACCACATCACCCCGATTCTTGCCTCTCTGCACTGGCTCCCTGTTAATTTTAGGATCCAGTTTAAAATTTTATTGTTTTTCAATGTGTAAATGGTTTAGCATCTTTTTACTTTTCTGAGCTTCTTCAGCCTTATTGCTCAGCCAGAGCACGGAGGCCAACAAACCAGCTGCTTCTGGCCGTTTCCAGGGCCTGGTTAAAAACCCGTGGTGACAGAGCCTTTTCAGTAGTGGCCCCTAAACTGTGGATCAGCCTACCTTACCAGGTCAGAGCTGCACACACACTTTTGAGCACTTTAAAACGCTGCTGAAGACTCATCTTTTCTCCTTGTTATTTTAGTCCCAGTCTAGGTGAATTATCTTGATCTGCTTAGTTTTTAAGTTTATTTTTATTTATTAATCTATTCTATTTTTTGTATTATTAATCTATTTTTATATGTTTTTAACGTTTTTATCTATCTTACCCTTAATTATAGAATGTGTGGTAACTGTAAAGCACTTTGGTCAACGGAGGTTGTTTTTAAATGTGCTATATATATAAAGTTGACATGACTTTTAAATTAGCTTTGAAAATTATGACAAACCTTAGCATTAAATAATTCCCCTTTCAGTTGATTCACCCTTACATCTCTTTTATCACACTCATATAGACTACCAACACATACAGTATGGCATAAGTTAAAGACGTAACATTTAATTTGTCTGAATAAATGTGTAAGCAAATGTGATCAGATATAATTTAGTGTAATGAACAACCACAACAGAAATTATGAAATATTTTCGCATTTGTACTAAGTATATTTAGGATAGTTTCTGAACTCAACAACTAAACCTAACATGAATAAATTGAAGCTAAATTCCCGGCGTTACTAAAACCACTTATACTGTCATATAACAAAATGACAGAAATATTTACTGTAGTGAAGTTGATATTTGCATAACATGTGGCATGTCACAGCAATGGCAGAAAAATTCTAATATGTTCCAGAAACTTTCACTCAATACCTGCTTTAGGATGGTGAATATCCATATGGTATTGGTGATTATAGTTGCCTGCAGGTTTTGCTGTCTTTAGTTTTTGTTTTGTGTAAACTAATTTGTCATAATTCCTATGGTTACAGGCACACAAATAAAGCAATTATAATTGAATTTCTGGACTTACCTGATTATTCAAGTAGTCATGTAAACAGATTAATCAGATAAAGGCAATTATCGGGTTATGAGAAATTGCATTAGCTGAAGTAGTTTACTGCCCAATAACCTGTTTATTCAGTGCACATTAAATCTGTTTATTACCTTTATCTGATTACTCCCAGTTATGGGATTATTGTGACCATGTAATCAGGCTCATTGACACTGCACAGTTCAGGCTGTTCTTTCTTACTGCTTTCTATGCTATTCCAAGTCTAAATCCAAATTAATTATTTAGCCTAATTTCTCCATTTTTGATAAGAGCATATGGGCTGCTACCACAGCCACAGAAAATGCAGAATGAGTTCATGCTTGACAACAGCGGTTTCATGAAAAACAAAGTTGTGATCTGCAGTACCGCCTTCATGTGTGTGTTTCAGTAATCCAGTGTGGGCCTCCTCCTCAAGTACAATATGGGAAAGTGGTGGGCACTGACCATTCATGGGGATCAAGTGTTAGTTACAGCTGTTTCCATGGTTACCAGCTGTCCACCCCGACTGTGTTAACCTGTGAGGGGAACGGGACTTGGACAGGAGATGTACCACAGTGCCTGCGTAAGTCGGCGCCTCACTGCATTGACTCTAAACTGCAACACCTTTAAAATTGTACTTTGAAAAACTGTTGGAGTGCTAACTGACATTGATTTGTGTCCTTCAAGCTGTCCTTTGTGGAGATCCTGGCTCTCCTGGAGGAGGAATCAGAGAGGGGAACGTGTTTTCATTCCGGTCAGTGGATAACTAGATCAATATCTGACAGCTGCTGTGTCTATGTTATAATTATGATAGAAAATGTGCTGTTTACCATGTATTGCTGTCCCCGTTTGTTTATTTAGAATTCTGAGGCTATGTTGACACTTTTCTTGTTTCTCATTCACACATTGATTTAAAGGTGAAAACTTGCCTCATTTAAACTTTGCACCTCAAAACCTGCACGATACGGCTTTACTGATTGGTCTATGTGAGCACCCACTGTGACACATTTACTATAAGCTGAAATGTACTTATTAAAGTCAACCCCAAACTGCGTACTTCAACATAGTTGTAATTAAATTTATTGTGACCTTATGTAGTATTTTTGTTCCAGTGAGAATTTTGTGTCTGCAGGGAAAAAAACAAAAAACTAAATAAAGCTGTTTACATATCGGTTTAAACTCTTCCAGACTCCTTCTAGAAGATTAGAAAACAGTGCCAGTACAGAAGAAGCAAGTCATCACTTTGTTAAAAACTGTGATTTCTCTATGCAATTAAAATCTTTTTCCCACATAGGTCGGAGGTCAGGTTCTACTGCCTTGCCCCATACTTGCTGGTTGGCGCTGCCTCCAGAGTCTGTCAAGCTGATGGGAGTTGGAGTGGCCAACAACCAGCCTGTATAGGTAATTAAAGATTAAAAGAAAATAATCACACTCTGCAAGTCTGTTGAATTTTCAAAATGTAAACCTGTTCATTCTTTAAATATAGTTGTTTTTAATGGTTATTATGATAAAGAAATTATTTTGTTACGTATGCCAGTAACTGCAGTTGCTTCCATTTGTCCCAAAAATGTGGAATAAATAGGAGGGACACAAACTGTCACTCCATTAATGTGCATACTACTTTAAATTGTGACCTCATAGTTGCGGTAAATACAATTTCGGTTCGTCAAAGAATAAGATCCCCGATTTGTCTCCACTTCCCTTGCTCCCTGCCCTCTTTTTAGTCTCACATCGTATCTAAGGGTGGATTCACACTACAACGTTTGGACCACTTTTACTGACGTTTTGGCAAACGTTAGGCTCTGCTGGCAAAAGTTGGTAAAAGTTAGTGATGGTGTTTGTTGGCAAACACTGGCGAAAGATGTGTTCTTTGACAGTTTTCAGCATGCTGAAAATTTGCCGACGTTTGGAAACACACGTTGGTGAAAGCTGTGCTGAGTCTGTAAACGTTCCTGAGTGCTGGGCTAAGTTATGCAGAGCTCGCCTAAGTCGCCCTAAGTTAAGCTCCATCGGCAAACGTTGACTGAAATGCCGGTGGAAGCAGATGTTTTTAGAAGGAAACTCACTTGAAACACAAGAGAAATGTCGAAGAAGTGCCACTGTCCATGGTGCTGGAATCCCAAAAGCAGAGAGAAAGGGGAATTTTTAAAAAAAAAAAGTAAAAAATATAATCCCCCAAAAATGTAACAACCCAAAAGAAAAAAAAAAAAATTCTCCTCAATGTGAAATTTACTGTTCTTAATTTTCTGCTCTGTGCGTAATCATTCTCCAGGATTTATTGGTTTGTCCTTCCATTGTGAGGAATCAAAAAGCACTGATGTGGTGTCAGAAAGCAAATGATATTTAATAGGATTTTATGTTATTTTATTGGAGAGAGCAGTAACAGTCAAAATATAATCACCCGCCATTTTATTTATATGATGATACACTAAATATTTTTTTATTCCATCCACATTCACATTTTAATTGCGGACTTACTGTTGAGTCTATAGATAGGCATTATTGTCTTATTTTTTAGAGGAATGAATGAATGAATGAACAGGGAAAAGGGGCATGCAGAAATAACTACTTAGGAATATAAAATAAATATATGAAAGACAATTTATCTTGTGAGGGTGTAGGCTTTGCAATCCTTTTTGGCCTACGGCTTGGCTGACGCTTCTCCTGAAGAGGGAGGCGTGATGGACCTCAGCGACCTCAAGGTGGACCTCTCTCACGAGGGGCTCCCATGTTTCGGGACAGTGGCAGGAACAGCAGCAGTAGCACTTGGTGAACCACTTGGTGGTTCTTTGTTTTCATGGGTGTTCTTGGCACGTCTCTTTTGAGGCACTGCCACCTTTCCTCTCCCTCGCGTAGTCCAAAACATTAAAGTTATCCACTGAAACGTATGCCCAAGGGAGATGTGTTCACTCCAAAAGCAGGTCCAGAATGGCAGGAAGCCTCCACAAACGCTGATCTTTATATGAGCGTCGCCTGACACTGATGTCAGCTGACATGTGCTGAGTATTCATTTGCTTAAGTTAACCAAAGTTGGCAACAGCTACACATACAGTAGCCTAAGTTGGAAAAAGTTTGCCAATGCTGAATGCAATGCTGGCAAATGCTAGCAAAAGTTCATAAAAATTTGTAAAAGTTGGTGTGTGCTGCATTAAAAAAAAAACCTGCTCAGGAATGTATTTTCACCAACGTTTGGACTAATTTTTCTGATTTTTCAAAACGTCTGTAAAAGTTGGTCCAAATGCTATAGTGTGAACCCAGCTATAAGAAGACAAAAATGCCCCAAACTCAATATACGTATGTTTTAAGTATCAAATCGTTTGTGCATATTACTGTAATTGCTTTAGTCTGTTCATTATACTTGGGGTTTTGCTTAAATTCAAAAAAATAAATGTAGAAAACTCTTGTATGGGTAGGTCATATGAGCTGTCTTTGTTCCAGTGTACATCTCTGTTTTGTTACAATACAAGGCAATAATTGAAGCAATAACATGAAATGTAGGATTTTATGTGAACAAGCAAATGTCTAATAACTACTTACTATAAAGTTTATTTTGAAGACCTGTTCATTTCTTCCTGTTAACATACTTTATATATGGAAAAAACTATGTAGCATATACTGTATGTATACAATATAAACCTTTGTTATTGTTTTATATGTATTTTTTTAAAATATACATATTATTGTATTTCCAAACTTTTGGAGAAAGATTTTGTTTACTTCAAAGGAAAATATTCTGTCATCTTATGATTAAAATTGTGTGAAATCAGATTATTGGTAAACAAGATTGCAGGGCTTACTCATTTCCACATTCTGGCATTAGTATTCCTGCATAGCAAGAGCTGGAGATATTATCTAATCAATTGATGAAGTGTGGGGTTTTGATGTCAGCTTTTGGTTTTCTATACAGATTTTATCTCGTAAAGCAGCCCTTCACTTTTTGAAGTGAAATTGAGGTTCATGTGGTGGGTGTTTTGAAGGCACTAAGCTTAAATTGGAACAAGTTGTGAAATCACTGGGGAAATGCTAAATTGATGCGTTATAGCTGAAGTTTAATTAAAGCGCCACAACCATCATAAGATTTTTGTCATGTGAATCTGCTTAAAAGGAATATACTGTAGCTGTCTTCTCTGACATACTGTGTATTCTCAAAAAAATTATACATGGAGGTACTGGACCATTCTTACAGCAATTCAAGTACCTCTTAAAATGCAACTTTTTGCCCACAAAGTCATTTGAATGTGCATAAATTACATCACACTACAGCTATGCACATAATGTGTTTAACATACATTATCTTTGCTGATGAACATGTGAAAGAACACAATGTTTAATGTATCCCTGTGTCTGTGTGTCTGCATGTGTGTGTACAGACCCAGCTTTCAACAGCTGCCGTGATCCAGGAACTCCAGCCTACGGTGTCCCCATCATGGCCCAAGGCTTTCAGGTGAGAAATATATCAAAGACTTCAACAAAATATATCGACTTACAGTGGGAAAAATAAGTATTGAACACGTCAACATGTTTCTCACTAAACATATTTCTGATGGCGCCATTGACCTGAGATTTTCACTAGATATCAGTAACAACCAAATTAATCCATACATACAAAGAAGTCCAGGCAACTGTGTTCACAAAACAAGTTATATTTAATAAAGTGGAATGACACATAAGAATAAATATTGAACATGATTGGTGAAATTCATTTAATATTTAGTAGAAATTAGCCTTTGTTGGTAAGAACAACTTCCAAGCACCTCCTTTATAGAGAAACTAGGTACAAGCATTGCTCAGGGGTGATTTTAACCCATTCTTCCACACAAACTGTCTTTAAATCTTGAAGGTTCTGTGGGTGTCTTCTATCAACTCTGATCATTCCATAGATTTTCAATTGGATTCAGGTCAGGTGACTGACTGGGCAATTCTAACAGATTTATTTTCCTTCCCTGGAGCCAGTTGAGAGTTTCCTTGGCTGTGTGTTTAGGATAATCGTCTTGCTGAAATGTACACCCTCATTTCATCTTTAGCATATTGGCAGATGGCAACAGGTTCTTATCAAGGATGTTTCTGTACATTTGTCCATTCAGCGTTCCTTCAATTATATGAAGTCTGCCTGTACCATGTGCTGGAAAAACACCCCCACGCCATGATGCTCCCACCTTCAAACTTCACTGTTGGTATGGTGTTTTTGGGCTAATGTGCAGTGCCATTTCTCCTCCAAACATGCTGTGTGTTGTGGCATCCAAAAAGTTCAATTTTGGTCTCATCTGACCACACTATTTTCTCCCAGTATTTTTACTGGCTTGCCCAAATGTTGTGCAGCAAACTTTAAAAGAGCTTCATCATGCTTTTTCTTCAGCAATGGAGTCTTGCGAGGTAAGCGGGCATAGAGCCCTTGTCGGTTGAGTGCATTACTTATTTTTTTCTTTGAAACAGCAGTGGCTTCTAACTCCAGGTCTTTCTGGAGCTCTCCACACGTGGTCTTTGGCTCTTGGATAACTCTTCTGATAATTTTTTTTGACTCCTCTGTCAGAAATCTTGGCAGGAGCTCCTGGTCATGGCCGGTTTATGGTAAAATGATGTGCTTTCCAGTTCCGAATGATGGCTCCAACAGTGCTCACTGGAACATTCAGCAGTTTAGAAATGTGTTTGTAACCAATGCTATCTTTATGTTTTGCAACAACAAGGTTGCAAAGGTCTAGAGAGAGCTGTTTGTTTCTACCCATCATGAGTTCATTGTGATGTGACAATCTGATATTCATAGATCTTTTTAAAGGCTATCAGTCAGAACTTAACCTGCTGAAATTAATTTGCACTGATGGGGGATGGGATGGCTTCCAAAATTCTGATGGATTTCGGCTGGTTTCTTGGCTTTCTATGCCTTTTTGCACCTCTTTTTCTTCATGTGTTCAATACTCATTTCCTGTGTCATTCCACTTTATTAAATATAACTTGTTTTGTGAACACAGTTTTGATTGATTGATTTTATTTATTTGAACATTCTGAAAAAGAAAAAAAGAATTTAAAACAAAACAAAAAACAAGCCAAAAATAAAATGTTCAAAAGGAGTGGGAAGAAGCCAACACTTATATAGTCCCACCCCTTTTCCACACCCAACAAATTACAGTATCACTCTTAGTCATCATTCATCCCACAACCACATTCACCATAATACACCCAATAGTCAAATTATACAACAGAAATGACACAACAACAGTCCATATTGACAACAATACCAACATCCAACAATATTGCAACAACAATAAACAAACACTTCTGACATGTTCAACACAAACACAGACAACACCATCACAATCACCATAACATAATAACACACACAACAACAACCTTCCCTCACTGAAGACACACTGTAACATCACTGCCCTTCATGTTCATACTACTCAAAAATCATTTCTTTATATGTTGATTTAAATATATGGATGTTTGGACGTTGCCTGTGTTTCTCCCCAACCCATTCCACTATTTTACCCCACACACAGACACACAAAAAACCCTTCCTAGTAGATCTTACTAAGTGCATTTTAAATTTTGTGTTCCCCCGTAAATTATATTTCCCTTCTCTCTCACTGAAAAGATTTTGTATATTGTGTGGCAAAAGGTTTTTACTGACTTTAGACTTTAATTGTGCTGTAAAATGGGCTGCACGGTGGTGCAGTGGTTAGCACTGCGGCAGCACAGTTTACCCTTGGCCGGGGGATTGTGGGGATCGTGGGTTCGATCCCAGCCCCCGACCAACAGTGATCTGTGTGGAGTTTGCATGTTCTCCCCGTGTTGCGTGGGTTTACTCCGGGATTTCTCCGGTTTCCTCCCACATGCCAAAAACATGCATGTTAGGTTAATTGGCTGTTCTAAATTGTCCCTAGATATCTGTTTCCTATAGGCCCTTAGAATAGAGGGTTAGTATTAGTGAAAGCGCTTTGAGTGGTCTTTGTGACTTGAAAAGCGCTATATAAGTGCAGGTTAGTTAGTAGTTAGTTAGTAAAATAATGAACCAGATCCCATAATTTCAATAACTTTGAATGTAAAAACAATAAATTAGTATGTTCGAGATACCCAACTTTGTGTATAACACGGACTGCCCTTTTTTGTAATATTAGCAATGAATTAAGTTTACTTTTATAATTGTTACCCCAGACCTCTATACAATAGGTCAAGTACAGAAGTACTAATGAGCAATACAAGATATGAAGTGATTTGTAATCTAGGACCTGCTTAATTTTATTTATAATTGCAATATTTTTTGCAACTTTGTTTTGTATGTATCTGACGTGTGGTTTCCAACTAATTTTATCATCTAGTATTACACCCCAAAACTTGATCTCCTTAACTTTTTCAATAATCACATCATCTATATGAATATGTACTGTATATCTTCTTTATTTTTACAATTACCAAATATCATTACCTTAGTTTTATCTATATTTAGTGATAATTTATTAAAATCCATCCATTTTTTAAGCTTATTTAATTCATTATTTAGAGTATGGATTAGTTGATTATAATTATATCCAGAATAAAATATATTAGTGTCATCAGCAAATAATATTATTTTTAATAATTTAGAAACTTGGGAATATATCATTTATATATATGTTAAATAATTTGGGACTCAATACTGACCCCTGGGGGACCCCACAGGCAATTCCCATACACCCAGACAGATATTCTCCCATCTTCACAAACTGTTGTCTCTCAGATAGATAACTTGTAACCCAATTCAGAGCCATTCCCCTAATACCATACATTTGCAGTTTATTAAGAAGTATTGAATGATTTATTGTATCAAATGCTTTTCTAAAATCTATAAATACACCAATTGCATATTTTCCTTGATCTAATGCATTTATTATTTCCTCTGTTGCTTCCATTATCGCCAACGATGTTGTACTCTTGGCTCTAAATCCATATTGGTTCTGATTAAGCACATCGTGTTTATTTAAAAAGTTTTCTAATCTGTTGTTGAAACGTTTTTCCAGAATCTTTGAAAATTGTGGGAGAAGCGATACTGGTCTGTAGTTTGTGTATTGGTGTTTATTTCCTTGCTTGAATAATGGTATTACTTTTGCTATTTTCATTTTCTGCGGGAATGAGCCAGTTTGAAATGATAGATTACAAATATATGTGAATGGTTTTAATATGCCATCAACAGTTCTTTTTACTAGTGCCATATCAATACCATCACAATCAGTAGATCATTTATTTTTACACTTTTCAACAACAGATTTTACCTCTAGTTCATCCACTGCTGTAAGAAAGATTGACCGAGGGTTATTCCCAATCAATGTCTCACTCACGGTGTCTCTTCCTTGGTTTGGAATTTTTGCTGCCAGCTCTGGTCCAACATTTACAAAAAATGTATTCATTTTATTTACTACCATATTCTTATCATAATTATCACCACAGTTGTCAGTAAAAAACTCTGGATATATCATTTTCTTAGTTCCATTTTTCCTTAATTTATTTAATATATCCCAGACTCCTTTTATATTATTTTTATTTTCATTTAACATTTTCCTATAGCATAATTTTTTACTAGTTCGTATTATTTCAATTAATTTATTTTTATATGTTTTATATCTTTTTTCAGATTCTTTGGTTCTTAATTTAATGAAATTTTTATAGAGATAATTTTTTCTTTTTACAAGCATTTTGTAGCCCCTTGGTTAACCACGGGCAATTTTTGTATATATGTTTTTATTAATTTCTTTAATTGGACAGTTTTTATCATATAATGATTTAAATATATCAATAAATTTATCATATGCCAAGTCCACTTTTTTCTCTCTATAGACAACATCCCAATTCTGTAACATTAAGTCTTCTTTTAAATCATTGCTTCTATCTTCTGTTTGTATTCTTTTATAGATAATCTTTTTACATGGTCTATTATTATTATTACTCTCATTAGCCCCATAATTAACATCTAAAGAAACAAATACAGGCAGATGGTCACTAATGTCATTTATTAGTATACCACTCACCATATTATATTCAATAACATTGGTAAAAATGTTGTCTATCAGGGTAGCACAGTGTGTCGTTATTCTCGTAGGTTTTGTAATCTTTGGAAATAAGGTTAAGCTATACATTGTATCTAAGAAATCTTCATTTGGTTTGTGTTGTTTTGTTTTCATTAAATCTATATTAAAGTCACCACAAACAAAAGATATCTTTTTGTCTTATTTTTGCATATATCTTTTCCATCCCATTTCTAAATTTTTCCATATCAGATCCTGGTGCTCTATATATACAACTTACTATTATGTTTTTTCTATTTTCCATCGTAATCTCAATTATTAAACATTCCATACTTTCATTCACTGTTGATGTCATGCTGTTGCCTTGACTTCTTTGTATGTATGGATTACTTTGGTTGTTACTGATATCTGGTGAAAATCTCAGGTCTACTGCTCCATCAGAAATATGTTTAATGAGAAAAAATGTTGACGTGTTCAATACTTATTTTCCCCTCTGTACAGTTGAATCGGCATTATGTAACTTTCTTGTTCTGGGTAGGAACACTGAAAAGACTGCAACAGGGGTGTCCAATCATATGCCATGGAGGGCCAAGACCCTGCAGGCTTTACCTCCAACCAGTGTCTTCAACAGCAGATTCCACTGAATTTCTTCCCACTGATTGCTGATAAGTGAACACACCTGCTGAAGAGACTGGGTAGAAGAGAAAACCTGCAGGGTCTTGGCCTTCCTTGGCACATGATAGGACACCCCTGGACTATAACTACGGTGACTATGGCCTCAGTCCCAGCAGCCAATCACAGAGTACTTAGTTGTTGGTGGCTACAGTTGTATCCTGCGATTTGCTCTTGAGATTGAGGTCATAGTCACCAGAGTTATAGTCCTTTTAATGTTCCTACTGAGAACAGAGCTGCTGAAGGCAATGTTGGCCCACTCGGGTTATGGAGAAAGTGACATTCACCCTATCAAAGGTTGATGTACCATCAAAATAATTTTAAAAACATTATGTTAAGGTGAAAATCTTACATAATGTTGCTTTAATATCCAAGTTAGAGTAATCCTAAAACAGTTAAACCATCTGTACAGGTCATTGTTTAAATTTTGTCTCATCTGCTTGTTTTGCTACAAGTGTAATATTCAATAGTTTTTGTGAATTTTAATTGTTTTTCTTAAGGTCCCATACTGTGCAAAATTCTTTGTGGGTTTTAATCTCAAAATACAGCCATAAGTTACATGTACACCATTAAAATGTTGAAACACTCACTTCACAAAGAAACACTCTTTATTTTGTTAAACTCTTAAACAAAGGAGCAGGTTAAACTCCCTGGGTTTTAGGATTTTACAAACTAACAAGCTCTGCCTTCAGTTCTCCAGGTTAGGAAAGCAAATCCAACTTGGCTGCCTCCTCATTTGTGATTGGTCTACTCAGAAAACCTTTACTCAATCAGATATGAGGATCATCGTTATTCGTGAGCAGGCTGAAAACTCAACTACTTCAGCCAGAACGTTAAAGGCAACTCTTTTGAGGGACTGTAAAAAAAATAAAATAAAAAATAAAAACCCTAAATGGTTTGTGATCTTTAAAATTGCATTCACGTTATATGTCCTTGAAGATGTCTGACTTAAAATGAATCCCTAGAAAATGCACAATATTGGACCTTTAACTGGACAAGGAGCCTTTTAAAGAATGTTGGGTTGCATCTGCAACATTATGACAAGACCTTATCAGGAACAGGAAGTAGATATGAACCAAGTTTACATGATAGAATAGTAGAAGTAGTAATAATGCAAGAACGATGTGTGAATACAGATAACACCATCTGAAGTTTAGCACACTGGGCTTTAAAAAGCCATTTACTAAACATGGTAGAGACCTAGTCTAAACTAAATCTCATTTGTCTAGGGTTGGACGAGATGCTATTTTCTTTTTATCTTAGACATCAAGCTGTCTGAAGCAGAGATAAGGATGTGTTGATGGATTATAGCGGCTGTCCAATCCTTACTGGAATTTAAGCAAACATGCAGATCCTTCAATTTGTGAAGGCATAATTGGATATCATCAGCATATCATACCTCCCTTGACATTTGTGCAAAGAGGAGAAGGGCTAGAAACAGGCACAGCATGTAATGTAGCACTAACAATATTAGTCTCAAAAATGACTGCAACCTCCAAAGCCAACAAATTTTGTAAAATTAAAAATGTGTTGTACAGTGTTCTCTGTAATTTAAGTGTGTTCAACTCAGTTCAAATTCAGATTAAAGTTTTTAGTTTGAGCAAGACAAGATGTTTTTTTTTTTTGTTTTTTTTTGGGGGGGGGATTCCATTCATACAAAATTACCTCAAAATTACCCCCTGCTGCAGAGGTCTTATAGAGACTTGTGGGATTTACGGTGCATGTTTGTGCATTTGTCATATGTAGGTTGGCAGTAAGATTTCATTCAAGTGCCGCAAAAACTACCACATCCTCGGTTCAACAACAAGAACGTGCCTTGAAAACTTAACCTGGAGTGGAACACAACCTGAGTGCATAGGTAAGAAATAACTGTGTGAAACTGTTACACCATGGAAAAAGTTTTTATTTATTTTTATCCCACACCGTCAAAGACTAAAGTGGGCAAAGACCAAAGGGGGATCATGTTATGGGGTGGTCCATCAGTCCATCCATCCAGTCTGTCCTTCTGTTTGTCCCACTTTTGTGAAATCAACTCCGACAGTTTTGTTCCAGTTGTTTTGAAACTTGGTACCAGGGTTTGATATACACTGATGACGTGCATATTGCAATTTGGCTCCAATTGGATGATTTTTTGCAGAAGTTATAGCCCCTGACTTATGATCTTCTATTTCACCTCAGTTAATGGACAGCAACTGTTTTGTGAAATCAACTCCTCCTTACAGTTTTGTTCCAAGTGTTTTGAAACATGGTGCCATGGTCTGATAGACACCAATGATACGCATATTTCAATTTGACCCTGATCGGATTACTTTTTGCAGTAATTGTAGGCCCTTAGATCAAGGTCAGTGGTCAGTTTTTCCCTAAATCTTGTAAACATGATAACCATTAAAAAAATGATATGGGCTTTTCAAATCCATACCATAGCATACCATCCAAGACAAATCTTGGATGGTTTACACCAGGCCCACAGGCAACATGCGGCCCAGAACCAACCCCCGAGCAGCCTAGGCCCAGTCTGTGGCCCAGCCATAGAAGCAAAGGCCAACACGCCCCACAGAACTGCAGAAATCCATCGATTACCACAGACTGCAAATGCCAACACTCCACGCAGCCCAGCAACCGTCAACCCACAATGCAGCGCACCTGCCCCAAAGCGTGGACTCTATTATTATGATTGTGGCTGTGCCAGCACCAAGACACCAAGCCTATACCAAATGCGAACAGGCGGCGCAAATGCACACAAAGTCAATGGAAAGAGGCGAGTACATGCAAAATCGCACACTCACATTCCAGCGACAGCGCCAGCCCTGAGACTCCACCGTCATCGGAGCAAATGCATCAACATTGGAGAGCAAACCAGCTCGAACATGAGACTGCCACCCATCTGGAGAAAGAAGGACTGGGAGCTCCCCAGTCAAATTGGGACGCCGCTGCCACCCACCCACGGACTCCTTCCATGGACATGCAAACAAGGCCAGCAGGCCAGCAACGCAAACACCCACCATCCTGTGGAGCCCCAGAGGCAGGGACAACCCACCCAGGTGAGCCCCCCTATCAGATAATGTAAACCTAAACATGACGTTTTTGGAGGTATTTCAGCAGCAGGTTGAACACAGCTGCAGAAGTTATAAAGGCAACTTCACCTGTCTGCAACTCACTCAGATGGTGAATTCATGTCTGTTTGTGTGTTTACATTGAGTTATAATGTAATCGCGCCATACGAAAAATTTGCCCATTCGCGTTTGGTGTGAAGGCACCTTAAAACATGCCATTGTCAACTCTGAAGCGTAAAATTGATGATGAAAATAGTTGGTTTAACTCTGCCTGGACTGATATGTGTGTGCAATGGAATGTGTAGTTATAAAAAGAGGTTCCTACTCACATGTGGTGATTTAAAACAAAAACCACAATAGTGGATGTGCAATGTTTGTCATCAATCTTTTCTTGGGGGGGGGGGTTGTGCACTGAAGTGTTTGACAGTTCATTTTTTAATTCAGCTAAATACACTTTGTGATGTGCCAAGGTCAGTTATGTCCAGGATGTAGTATATTTTATTTAAAAAGGGAAACAAATGTAAATGCTTCTAGCAGTTCACATTGAGTTTTTATGCACTTTGAGATATGCCTTAGTAAGATGTGTCCAAAATGGTTATTTACAGAATTGTATTTTTTTTCCATTTTTATTTATTTAATTGTTGTTCAAGAGGAAAAATATTTCTACTACTTCAAGTTATGCTCAACCCCAGCACTGTCATTGTGTTTTTATGCACCTTTGATGCGCATTTGTCATGTGCCAAGCGCACATTTAGAACCAAGATAATGAATAAAAAGTGCACATTTTTTGTCATATTGATCTGTGTTGGTTTGAAATTTGTCATATTCAACAGATCGCTGAACATGTGCGACCCAGTTACATGTCTTGATTTCAAATTGTAGCCCAACTGATTTTGTAATTGAATAGCCCTGGTTTACACCCTGACCTGACTATGGGTTTGGGGTCAAAGGTCACAGTGGGATCTTCAAAGAAAACAGAGGCGGGGGATGTTGCACTCGCCTCAGAGTGCAGTTATATTTCATTGTTCCTGGGCTGGAATGTGTTATTTTAAGATTTTTTTTTTATGCCCAAATAAATAGAAAGGACAAATTTTTCTCTTCAAACCTATTTTTTCCCTTCCAACTTCACAGTCATAAATCTCAAAAGTTACTCACTCTTTAATATTTTTTAAATTTTGTATGAATTTAGTATAAATACATATATTGTTTTATTCATAGGTTGTTTTAATCAGACCTTATGTAAGTGGAAAAAGTGCCAATGTGCCCGTATTACATAGATTACGTTAATTTTCTAAACACCATTATACTCATCACAAAAGCAAAGTTTGAAGAGGAAAAAAATAAAATTACAATTTTTTGCTCTTTTACAACACACACAAAGAAATAATGAATACTATCCAGGGACAAATTTGTCACACAGTGTTACAGGTGCAAATTATAGTAAAGTAATTTATGAACTCTTGCTGAAATATTACTGACAACTTTTACTCCCTTTCCCTACACACACACTGCAGCTCATTCCTGCCGACAACCAGAGACCCCCAGTAATGTAGATGTTCGATCGATGGACCTGCCAACATTAGGATATACCCTGATATACACCTGTCAAGATGGTTTCTATCTGGCCGGGGGATCAGAGCACCGAACCTGTAAAAGTGATGGGAGATGGTCAGGAAAACCACCACTGTGTAAAGGTACTCCGATCCTATCTTAACAATGAGCTGCTTATATATGAAATGTGGTGATCTTGTGCCTAAATTCTGAACTTGAGCTCATGCTCCCATATGGTTTAGGATAAATGCAGCTTATCAACCTAATGTTATTTCTGTGCTCTTGGAAATCTGCCTTAAGCGTATGTAAGCCAGGATGATGGGGGGTTTTCTTCATAAAAAATTCTGATAGCCCTGTCTAGGCGCAAAAATGAGGAGCTGATGGCTGTGAATACTGTGATGTACAAATATATGAAAAAAAAAACCAAAACTGTATGCCCAGACAGGACTTTTTTAAATGGAAAAAATACATATTTTTTTGTGGTTCAGTGTCTTTTTTGTTCTTGTTTTTAAACTTTTATATGTGTTCTCTTTATAAAAACATATATAGCCACACACTATATGAAGTTCAACTAAACTTTGTTTTTGTGTTTCAGTTGGGGCAAAAATCAATCCAAAAGGCAGAGGAGAGTCTGACGTCCAAAAGAACAAGATTCGTGGTACGCAGATTAATCAGCAACACTAGCACACACAAAGTTGGACTCTAAATGCAGTTACTGTATTTCACTTGCTACTTGAATTTGCCGCATATCAAACTTGGCTTATTACACAGTTTGCAAATAAAGTGCATTTCCCAGAGAGCAATATATAATGCAGTGCGGTGTTGCAGTTAGTGTTAATTCACTCACTGTCTGGATAAGTAGTATTGATTCAAATTTTAAACATGACAGTGAAAAGCCCTCTGAAGGTGGGTTCGGCTGGGCTCACATTAAGTAAATACATCAATGAAAACATTCAAGAGAAATACCACGTAATACCTTGCGAGTTCTAAGGAGGATTTTGAAATCGATACGTATGGTTGGAGGGAGCCAGCAAAGCTAAACAAATGGCAGAGAAAAAGGCCAAACACCTTATTTTTGCTAAAATATTGCAGCAGAGCTTTAAATAAGTCATTGATTATAAGTCATATTTGTGTGGGATTCTGACACCTGGGGTAGATGGAGTTTTTTTTTTTCTTGGCAAGTACAGTAAGGGAGATATTAATCCTGAGCTGTTTGGAAGCCACCACCCATGTCCATGACCTTCAAGTTGCAAATGTTCCTAAATTACAAAAACACAACGCGTGACATTGTGTGTGTAGTGGTGAGATTAGTTGTCTCTGCATTAGGAGTCATTTATCTTCTCGTTTCAGAACAACAAACTTTACATTTCTTGTTCTTTTCTGCTTTATTGCAGTTCCAGTGGATGTCTTTTCTCCCAGCTCTGAGTGGAGCGGTTTCTATGAGTATTTGGGAAAGAGGCAGGCCACCACATTCACAGTTACTGGGTTCAATGCTACCAGCAGCAGAGTGAATGTCACTCTGCTGGAGACCAGTGGGGTGTCAATCAGACTGTCAGGTAAAAAAACAAAACAGGAAAGCACTTTGCATAAAATTATTACTCTGTGTTTTGACTGTTTTTTACAAAAGACCTCTTATTGGGTTTTCACACAGTGTGAATTTGATGCATAAATATGACCGTAAACCATTACTTGTATGTATTGATTTTCAATTCAATTCAGCTTTATTTATATAGCACCATTTCACAACAAGAGTAATCTCATAGCACTTTCAACTGTAGGGGGACCCCCACAATTGCAGAAAGACCCCAGCAATCAGGCACTTGGTGACGGTGGAGAGGAAAAACTCCTTTTTAGCAGGAAGGAAGCTCCAGCAGAGCCAAGCTCAGGGAGGGGCAGTCATCTGCTGCGACAACCTTTTCAAAGATTAAATTAAGCATTTTATATATATCAGAAGTCTTATAGTAGAGACTGTTTTATTGTAATAGTCCTGAAGTTCAGAAATCACACAAAATCAATCAAAAACTGTTTATTTTTGTTAGTTAAATAATGGCCAGTGTGAATGTGAAGCTGTTGTAACTCAACCTTAAAGGGGTCATTGACTGAAAAATTGGGGTTTTGTCGATTTTAACCTTCTGAAATGCATCTATCAAAACATTCACTTCTCTTAAAAAAACCAGCATTTAAATAGTTTCTGTCTAAAAAGTCATTTTAACTCTTCAGAGTTTGCTTTGAAACATCATAAAATGGTAAACTCAGCGTTGATACGTGCCTTTTGCTCTACTATGGGCCAGCCTCATTCATACCATCCAGTCTCTTGTCCTGAAATTTATTTTAATGAATGTTCTGGATGATTTTAACCCAGACTTACTGCTCTGTTCCTGTCATTTCACTACAGATTCATTTCAAAAGCTTAACCTCTTAGGGCGGCGCGGTGGCGGAGTGGTTATCACTGCGGCAGCACAACAACTCACCCTTGGCTGGGGGATCCTGAGTTCGATCCCAGCCCCTGACCAACAGTGATCTGTGTGGAGTTTGCATGTTCTCCCGTGTCTGTGTGGGTTTACTCCGGGATTTCTCCGGTTTCCTCCCACATGCCAAAAACATGCAAGTTAGGCTAATTGGCAACAAACTGGGGATTCTAAATTGTCCTTAGGTATGACTGTGAGAGTGAATGGTTGTCTGTCTTTCTGTGTTGGCTCTGCGATGGACTGGCGATCTGTCCAGGGTGTACCCATCCTCTCGCCCAAAGATGCTGGGATGGGCTCCAGCCCCCCCGCGACCCAAAAAGGATTAAGTGGAAGAAGATGAATGAACGAATGAATTAACCTCTTAAAATTCTGGTGTTTTGTCCACGGAACGTTTCAAATTTTCTCTTGCCACTCAGTGAAGAAAATTTGATTTACTGTGCATATGCTATCTTTAGGCATTAGGGAAATTGGCTGGAATGCTAAAAGGGGTTAACTTAAACGGTAAATGGCATTCACTTATATAGCGCTTTTATTCTCATCTCTTGATGACCAAAGCGCTTTACAGATCCTGCTATCCACCCATTCACACACTGATGGTGGCATGCTACCTAACATGGCGCTTCCAGACCCACCAGAAGCAATTGGGGTGAAGTGTCTTGCCCAGGGACACAACGGCAGGATACCCGGGGAGAGCGGGATTCGAACCGCCAACCATGTGGTTATTGGACGACCTGCTGTTGCTCTATCTCCTGAGCCACTGCCGACCAAAGTTAACTTAGATTTCACCAAAAAGCTTAGTCTTAAGGATAGTGCTGAATCGCATGCAGTGATGCTATAAAATGCCTAAAGATTTAAGATATAATATCGATTGACTGTGGAGGGTCTGAACAATAATTCAGCATATACGACCACACATATGCATAGGGTGAGCTGGATTACAGTGAAACAGACAAAGCACAGGACTGATAGCCGACACAGTCCACCACCTGGAAGTCTCCCAGGAGCCGTTTTGTTGTGCTCTTGTGTCCTCCCAAGGCTTGTGCTGCATGACTACATACAGGTGCATCTCACTAAATTAGAATATCATCAAAAACTTGATTTATTTCAGTAATTCAATTCATAAAATGAAACTTATTTTATATAGATTCATTACAGACAGAGTGATATATTTCAAGTGTTTATTTCTTTTAATTTTGATGGTTATGGCTTACATCTTATGAAAACACGAAAATCAGTTTCTCAGAAAATTAGAATATTACCTAAGATCAATTTTTAAAAAATGATTTTTTTAATAGAAATATTGGCCAACTAAAAGTATTTCCATGCACACACTCAATACTTGGTCAGGACTCCTTTTGCATGAATTAATACTGCATCACTGTGGCATGGCATGAAGGTGATCAGCCTGTGTTACTGCTGAGGTGTTATGAAGGCCCGGGTTGCTTTGATAGTGGACTCCAGCTCATCTGCATTGTTGGGTCTGGTGTCTCTCATCTCGCTGTTGACGATACTTCATAGATTCTGTATGGGGTTTAGGTCAGGAGAGTTTGCTGGCCAGTAAAATATGGTGATACCATGGTCATTAAACCAGGCTTTGGTACTTTTGGCAGCAGTGTGGGCAGGTGCCAAGTCCTGCTGGAAAATGAAATCAGCATCTCCATAAACCTTGTCAGCAGAGGGAAGCATGAAGTGCTCTAAAATGTCCTGGCAGACAGCTGCATTGACTTTGGACTTGATAAAACACAGTGGACTAACGCCAGCAGATGACTGGCTCCCCAAATCAGTTGCCAAGTCCTGTCACTTAGAAATCAAGGTCCCAGAGTCTGGAGGAAGAGTGAACAGGCACAGAATCCAAATTGCTTGAGGTCCAGTGTGAAGTTTCCACAGTCAATGATGATATGTGGAGCCATGTCATCTGCTGGTGTTTTTCCACCCTGTTTAATCAAGTCCAATGTCAGTGCAGCCATCTAACAGGACATTTTAGAGCACTTCATGCTTCCCTCTGCTGACAAGCTTTATGGAGATGCTGATTTCATTTTCCAGCAGGACTTGGCACCTGCCCACACTGTCAAAAGTACAAATACCTGGTTTAATGACCATGATATTAGTGTGCTTGATTAGCCAGCAAACTCTCCTGACCTAAATCCCATAGAATCTATGATGTATTGTCAAGAGGAAGATGAAATACACCAGACCCAATAATGCAGACGAGCTGAAGGCCTCTATCAGAGCAACCTGGGCTTCCATAACCCCTCAGCAGTAACACAGGCTGATCGCCTCCATGCCATGCTGCATTGATGCAGTAATTATACAAAAGGAGCCCCAACCAAGTATTGAGTGTGTACATGGTCATACTTTTCAATCGGCCAACATTTCTATAAAAAAAAAATCATTTTATATAATATTTAATTTTTTGAGAAACTGAATTTGGGGTTTCCATTTGCTACAAGCCATAACCATCAAAATTAAAAGAAATAAACACTTGAAATATATCACTGTGTGTAGTGAACCTATATGAGTTTCACTTTTTGAACTGAATTATTGAAATAAATCAACTTTTCAATGACATTCTAATTTATTGAGATTCACCTGTATGCCAAATTATAGTTCAAACTCTCCACAGTCATGGTAGCATTAGATTTTATTTTTATAGGCCTTAGATTTTCATGTTGCTCTTTATCTAGTCACACGTTATGCCTCCTCATTTGTGATTGGCTTTGCCACACGTGTCAGTCGTGAAGCTTTCACCCAATCAGATTAGGGGCTCATGAATAACACTGGGAGCCATTTTCTGGGAGCCATCACAGAGTGGCTTTCTAGATCTCATGTAAAACACAGAAACCATTTTTTGATTATCAGAATACACATATATGGTCATGATGATGCTAGAATTTGAAATTAATCTATGGAAAAAGGCAATTCAATTCAACTTTTTTTATATCGCACCATCTCACAGCAACAGTCATCTCATAGCACTTTCAACTGTAGGGGAAACCCCCACAATTGCAGAAAGACACCAGCAATCAGACGATCCCCTGTGAGCAAGCACTTGGCGATGGTGGAGAGGAAAAACTCCCTTTTAACAGGAAGAAACCTCCAGCAGAACCAGACTCAGGGAGGGGCAGCCATCTGCTGCGACTGGCTGGGGGGTGAGGGGATAGAGAAGAAGAAGAAAAGAACAGACATGTAGACAGCAAACAGCATGATGGGGACTCAGTCTATGGGAGAGAACAAACAGATGTTAATGACCAGCAAAAATATTTCATTGAGAGTGAAGAAAGGAGTGAAGCCCAGTACATTGTTGGAGATTCCCAGGCTGTCTAAACCTATTAGCAGCATAACTAAGGGAGGGTTCACGGGCATCTAATCCCACCCTAACTAAAGGCTATATCAAAAAGGAAGGTTTTAACCGTATTCTTAAAAACAGAGATCAAGTCTGACTCCCGAATCCAGATTGGCAGCTGGTTCCAAAGGAGAGGAGCTTGATAACTGAAGGCACTGCTTCCCATTGTACTTTTGGAGATTCTAGGTATTACAAGTCATCCTGCATTTTGGGAGTGTAGTGCTCTGTTAGGATGATAGGGTAGTATCAGATCTTTTAAATAAAAAGGGGCCTGATTATTTAGAGCTTTGTAAGTGAGAAGAAGGATTTTAAACTTAATTCTAAATTCTATGGGAAGCCAATGAAGGGAGGCCAGAACAGGAGAGATGTGATCTCGCTTTGTAGTACCTGTTAAAACTCTTGCTGCAGCATTTTGGATCAGCTGAAGACTTTTTAAAGATGTTTTAGGACAACCTAAAGAGTTACAATAATCTAATCTAGAGCTAACAAAAGCGTGGATCAGTTTCTCAGCATCACTCTGAGACGAGATGCTCCTAATCTTGGCAATATTATGCAAATGGTAGAAAGCAGTCTTAGAAACAAGTTTAATATGTGAATGAAAGAACAGATCTTGATCAAAAATAACTCCAAGGTTCCTCACAGAACTAATAAGAGAAAGAGTAACCACATCCAAACTAAGAGTTTGATTCGGAAAGGTATTTCTAAGGTTTTTGGACCAACTAGATTGACTTCAGTCTTATCTGAATTTTGTAGCAGGAAATTATGTTATCCAAGCTTTGATTTCCTTAAGACAAGCCTCTAATTTGGCTAATTGATTACTATCAGAACCAGAATCAGATTTATTGCCATTGTTCATGTAGTACACAAACTAGGAATTTGTCTCGGGGCAATGCTGCAACATTAAAACATGATAAGATAAAGAGATAAAAACTAAAAAACTAAAAAAAAACAAAACATGCAATAAGTGTAGAATAAGAATGAATAATACTAGTCAAAGCAGTTTTAAATATATTAGCGAGTAGCAGATATTGTGGAGTACCACATAGTGCAGTCGGTAATGCAACAGAAAAACAGTGATGATTGACATGAGTCTGGTTGAGCTGCTATACATAGTGCACGAGAGTCAATAAGTCACTTAGTGTTCAGCAGTCTGATGGCAGAGGGGAAGAAGCTTTTCATGTGCCGGGAGGTTTTAGTCTGAATGGACCGAAGTCTTCTACCTGAGGGGAGGGGGGCAAACAGTACGTGACCAGGGTGTGAAGGATCGGCTATGATCCGGCCAGCACGCCTCCGGGTCCTGGAGGTGTACAGGTCCTGGAGAGATGGGAGCTTGCAGCCGATCACCTTCTCAGCAGAGTGCACGACGCGCTGCAGCCTTAGTCTGTCCTTGGCAGTGGCTCCTGCGTACCACGCGGTTATGGAGGTGGTGAGGATGGACTCGATGATGGCCGTGTAGAACTGCACTAACATCTTGGTGGGTAGCTTGAGCTTCCTCAGCTGCCGCAGAAAGAACATCCTCTGCTGGGCCTTTTTGATGAGGGAGCTGATGGTTGGTTCCCATTTGAGGTCCCGGGTGATGGTGGTGCCCAAGAAGCGGAAGGAATCTGCAGTGGTGATGGGAGACCCTGTGATGGTGAGGGGGGGCAGAGGGGTTGTGACTTTCCTGAAGTCCACAATCATCTCCACTGTCTTCAGAGCGTTCAGCTGCAGGTTGTTGTGGCTGCACCAGGACGTCAGCTGGGCCACCTCTCCCCTGTAGACGGACTCGTTGCCGTTGGAGATGAGCCCGATGAGGGTGGTGTCATCCGCAAACCATCTGCCGCAAATCATCTGGCTTCATTGACAAGTATAATTGTGTGTCATTGGCATGACAATGAAAATGTATGCAGTGCTTTCTAATAATGTTGCCTAGCGGAAGCATATATAAACTAAAAAGAATGGGGCCTAGCACAGATCCCTGTGGAACTCTGTGACTGAGCTTTGAGTTGGAAGAAAACTCACTGACATGAACAAACTGGAACTTATCAGATAAATAAGATTTAAACCACTGCAGCAAAGTTCCATTAAGTCTAACAAGGTGTTCTAGTCCATCAAGTAAAATATTATGCTCGATAGTATCAAAAGGTCCAAAAGGTATCACTAAGGTCCAAAAGGACAAGTACAGAAAGAAAGTCCATCATCAGATGCAATAAGGAGGTCATTAGTGACCTTCACCAAAGCTGTTTTAGTACTATGATGGATTCTAAACTCAGATTGAAACTCTTCAAATAAACCATTTCCTTGCAAGTGGTCAAGTAATTGCGCAGCAACAGCTCTAAGATTTTTGAAATGAAAGGCAGATTAGAGATTGGCCTATAGTTAGCTAAAATTCCTGGATCCAGCATTGGCTTTTTAAGTAAGGGTTTAATTACAGCAGTTTTAAAGGCCTGCGGTACATGGCCTAATGTTAATGAAGAATTGATTATTTGAAGAACAGAGCTACCAATAAATGGGAAGACTTCTTTAAATAACCTGGTAGGAACAGGGTCTAAAGGTAGATTCACACTACAACGTTTGGATCAACTTTTACTGACATTTTGGCAAACGTCTGGCTCTGCTGACAAAAGTTAGTGATTGCTGGTGTTTGTTGGCAAACGCTGGCGAAAGTTGTGGTCTTTGAAAATTTTCAGCCTGCTGAAAATTTACCAATGTTTGGAAATTGTCATGGGATGGCCCTCACAAGCCATCAATAAGACGCTATAGGCCAGCTGGTGAGTTTGCACAGTTTATTAAAGGGTAGAATAACGATAAAGTAATGAGCCATGGGGGGCTAAAACACACTATCACTATAACACAGGCTATGACAAGGAGGAACAGATTCACAATGAACACACTTACAGGGAATGGAGAAATCAGCACGGAGGCTGGACGACGGGATGTCTGACGATGTCAGACGAGGAATGTCTGACGGACACTGCAGCGATGCTCAGCCCTCAGCTGATCCCTTAAATAGGGCTCAGCATGGGACAGCTGATGAGGCAATCACTAAATGCAGCTCAGCTGTCAGAGCTCAGCTCTGACAGCCGGAAGCCCCTCCAAGCGCTGTCACAATAAGAGCTCGGAGAGCCATCGGGGGGGACACACATCAGCTGGGAGGAAAATACTGCATGGCCCGGGCGCGGATGAAATCGGCGCTCGAACCACGACAGTACTACCCCCCGAGGCGGCGAACTCCGGACGCCGTATGACACCCAAGCCCCCCACCCCCCCACCCACTCACCCAGGGTAGGAGGATGGGGGAAAGGCCTGGAGGGTGAGAACCAGAAAAGACAAAAAACGCCAAGACGATGACATGGAAAAACACAGGGAACAAACGAAGCAATTACAGAGCATGGTAAAAAAAAAAAAAAAAACACAATACTTCATAAAGCACGGATGGAACATAGACAGGACAAAAATGCAAATAACAGAAGGAGGCCTATAACTAAAATACACAGGCCCATGAGATACAATGTGGCAGACACCAATCATCCCTCAGACAGGGGAGGGGAGGGGAGAGGGGAAAAAAAAGGCACGTTAAACAGCGGTGAATACATAGATCAACATAGAGCAAATGACAATACACCCGAGTGACCTTAATATTTAATGGAAATAAGAAACACACGGGGAGGACGGCAGGCAGAGTCCAAAGAGACAGGAACAGTTCTGGTGGTCTCCCTGCGTCCAGTGTCCAAATGGTCAATAAGGGGAAAAGGGAGCGTTCGGGCGGCCTACCCCAGTCCCAGGCCCGGAGAGACGGAACCTCCGGCGGCCGAACCAGGTCACCCAGTAGGAAGCACAGTACATCGGGTGGCCGATACAGAACGCCGAACCGGCAAAAAAGCTTACCAGGCGGCCGACCCACATCACTCAGCCACTAGGACCGCAGGGGAAAAATTGAAGACGGCCTCCCTGGAGAGGGGGAAGATAAGGGAGAGCCGGGCCGAAGATTGAGAACCCCAACGGCCCCCGGTGGAGATGAGTTGGGGGAAGGATGATGACAATGATGATGATAATGATGAGCCAGTCCAGCGTCAGGTGGCAGAGGATCTACACCTCCCTCACCAACCTTGAACCGAACTGGCGCTGTGCCCCTGCTGGACCCCGTTCGGATCGGCGCGGCACCCACGACGGACCCTGATTAGGCCGGAGCAGCACCCGCGTCGGTCCCCGATTGGGTCTCGGCTGCACCCACGTCGGACCCCAATTGGGTCAATGCCGCACCCGTGATGGACCCCGACTGGGTCGGCGCAGCACCAGGAGCGACCTCCAACCCCAAACCCGGAACCTCCAGCACAGCGACTGGGATTGACTCCGCACCGGTGACCCTGGGAGAAGGCTCAGGAGAAGAAAAAGAACTGGGATCAGGATCACCGGTAGCGACAGAGCCCAGTGAGACGAGCTTGGATGCAGTGGACGGCTGCACCTGGCTCGTCTCCCCGAGAGACAGGCAAAAATGCGCTAGAATAGATAGAAGGAAGACAAAATAGAGCACTTGACTGCACTCAAGTTCTGTCGCCGCTCAGGACTTCGACAATCCGGGTTCCGAAGGCAGTAGGACGTCCTCTGGCTCCCACTCAGCAACGGCGGGCCCCACAGCCGGCATGATGTTCTTCACAGTCTGAGGACCCTCCAACGCTGACGTCCACGCCGACGACCCGCACAGCGTGGTGGCAGGAGATCTTCCACCTGCTGAGTTGGACCGCTCTTCCGTGGAGACCCGGGGATGCTTCGTCGTCGGCGCAGGCTCCAAACTGCAGTCCGCTCTCCTCCTCTGCCCATGACATGGCTGCGGGGCTGGAACCAGGCTATCCAGGGCCGCAGGCTCCCTCCTCGTCCGGCAGCATAGGCCTGGCACCGCAGAGCACTCAGGGGAAGGAGACACAAAGATAGCAGGTCCATTACTAATTACTGCAGCAGGTGGAGGGAGTTCAGGGGACTGTGAACCCCGAACTCTGCCCCCAGGAATCAAGCAAGGTGATTCATCCAATATGGGAACAGCATGAAAAGTTACTTGCCTGATCCGTAGAGGCCCGATGGAACCCGCTGCAGTGGACTTCGTTCCTCCCTTGCCCCGAGGAGGAGCCGCTCGCGATGGACCCATAACAGGCGTCGCCGAAGCAGGACTCATAACACTCACAGTGGCCGAGGAAGACGTCGAGGAGGAGGGGATGACAGCCGAGGCGATCCGGGCACGAGGAGCTGACAGAACAGCAGGGAGAGGTGACCCGGGGAGAGAGGCTGCGGGAATTCCCTCCTGACGAGACATAGAAGCGGCAACTGTCAGAGAGGTAGAGTCTTTCAGACGACCCGGAACAGGATCCGGATGGGGTTCTCACTGAGGCTTCCTGTTAGCAGTGTGACGACGGTTACCGGCAGAGGGCAAGGCGAAGGAGAGGTTCGGGAAACGCCGCTCCTGTGCGGAAACAGAAGCGAGCAGGTCGGCGAACTCTGGATAGTCACTTAACACCGGATTCCTCTCCACCAGCCTGACTGCCGCCGTCACATGCTTTATAATCTGCGTGGGGTGAACAGCGGAGCGAGCTGCAGCCACTCGGTCCCGGATGGAAACAGCTGACTGTTGTTAGCTCCTCCGGGGGAATCCCGACTGACGTTTCACTCTCTCGGGGATCACCCTTGGGCGGTGCGAACTCCTGGCCTGGAACGGGGACAGGAATGGGATCCGGAAGCGAGGAGCGAGGATGCCTCCTCTTCAACTCCCTGCCGGAGTTTTCCTCCAGCCCATGGAGTCTCTCCCGGCGCGCAGTGATGTCTGCCTTCCTCGCTGTGACTTTCGGGTGGTTGGAGTAGCGGGGAAGGTGATTAATAGTGTCCTCAGCGAGGTCCAGGTACCAGCGCAAGCCGCTGGGGAAGCGATGGCTACGAGCGTTGGAAAGGATTCCGTCGACCTCGATGACAGCCATAATTAGCTTGTAGCCCAGGCTCGTAGCGTAGTCCTTGAGTGGCGACGCCATATCCCAGCATGCTGGTACGCTGAACAAGGGAACTAACAAGTCCAATTTAGGCAAAACTCATGGCGACCAGCGTCTCAGTCTGGCTGCAGTCTACTGTCATGGGATGGCCCTCATGAGCCATCAATAAGACGCTATAGGCCAGCCGGTGAGTTTGCACAGTTTATATTAAAGGGTAGAATAACGATAAAGTAGTGAGCCACGGGGGGCTAAAACACACTATCACTATAACACAGGCTATGACAAGGAGGAACAGATTCACAATGAACACACTTACAGGGAATGGAAAAATCAGCACGGAGGCTGGATGACGGGATGTCTGACAATGTCAGATGAGGAATGTCTGGCGGAGACTGCAGCGATGCTCAGCCCTCAGCTGATCCCTTAAATAGGGCTCAGCATGGGACAGCTGATGAGGCAATCACTAAATGCAGCTCTGACAGCCGGAAGCCCCTCCGAGCGCTGTCACAATAAGAGCTCGGAGAGCCATCGGGGCCACACACATCAGCTGGGAAGAAAATACTGCATGGCCCGGGCGCGGACGAAATCGGCGCTCGAACCACGACAAAAATACACTTTAGTAAACGCTGTGCTCATTTTGTAAAAATTCCTGAGCGCTGCGCTAAGCTATGCAGAGTTTACATAAGTCAGCCTCAGTTAAAGCTGGGTTCACTCTATAGTGTTTGGACCAACTTTTTACAGACGTTTTGAAAATCAGAGAAATACTCAGCGCAGTTCAGCTGACGCGCATAAAAATCAGTGTTTGTGGAGGCTTCCTGCTGTTCTGGACCTGCTTCTGGAGTGAACACATCTAACTTGGGCATATGTTTCAGTATTTATTTTCATTTTATATTCATATGTAGTTACTTCTGCATACCCTTTTCCCTGTTCATTCATTCATTCATTCATTCATCTAAAAAATAATAAAATAATGTTCTAGACTCCAACACTTAAGTCAATATTATTATTATTATTATTATTAATAAGTAAAATATGAATGTGAATGGAATTTTTAAAAAAAACTATTAATGAATCATCATATAAATAAAATGACGGTGATTATATTTTGACTGTTACAACTCTCTCCATTAAAATAACATTAAATCCCATTAAATGTCATTTACTTTTTGACACCACATCAGCACTGTTTGATTCCCATAATGGAAGTGAACCAATAAATCCTGGAGAATGATTACACACTGAGCAGAAAATGAAGAACAGTAAATTTCTCAATGAGATTTTTTTTTCTTTTGGGCTGTCACATTTTTGGGAGATTATAAGATAAGATAAGCCTTTATTAGTCCCACAATGGGGAAATTCCAGGATTTTACAGTACAGGGATAGCAATACTCAGACCAGTAATTCAGAAGATAAGATAATAAGAGCAGTGACTATGCATATGTACACAGAAATATACACAGTGCGTAGCATTGTAGCTAGATGGAATAAACAGCATAATGGTCTATTCAGTTATCCCACCTAGTATGAATATGTACCCATACAGTATATTACGTATTTGAATCAGCCTAGTTGTCACCCTCTGTAGCGATTGATATTGTCCTAGTTGTATAATGGAGGGGACCATTATTGTGCAAGTTTGTTACTTATTGTGCATTTAATACGGCCTCTACGAGCAGCCCTGTTTAGGTTATAAAGTCTAACAGCCATGGGTAGAAAGGACCTGCGAGGCCTCTCCGTCGCGCACCTAGGATGGTACAGCCTACTGCTAAATGAGCTCCTCAGTACGTTCAGCGTGTCCTGCATGGGGTAGGACTCGGACTCCAGCAGAGATGACAGCTTAGCCACCATCCTCCTCTCTCCTATCTCCTTCACTGGGTCGAGGCGCTACCCCAGGACAGAGCTAGCTTTTTTGATTAGTCTATTCAGTCTCTTCCTGTCGGCTGCCGTGATACCGTTGCCCCAGCAGACCACTCCAAATGTGATGGCTGATGCCACCACCGAATCGCAGGTCTTCAAGAGTACCCCTTGTACACCAAAGGACCTGAACCTCCTCAGGAGGTGCTGTGAGGGGTTGTCCTCGCTTGCGGCAGTCCACCACCAGTTCCTTAGTTTTCCTCGCATTGATCTGGAGGGAGTTCCAATGGCACCAGTCTACGAAGTCCTGGATACGTCCTCTGTACTCTGCATCATCTCCATCAGAGATGAGGCCGGCGATCGCAGAGTTGTCAGAGAACTTCTGCAGATGGCAGTGTGGTGTGTTGTGTGGTGTGAAAAGTCAGGGTATAAAGGGTGAACTGGAAGGGCACCAGAACTGTTCCCTGGGGGGGGGGGGGATATTGCAGATAGTGTCACACAATCCTGGGTTCTCACAAACTGTGGCCAGTTTCTGAGGTAGTCCAGGATCCACTATGACAGATGCTGGTCCACCCCTGCACACAGTAGCTTGTCCTTCAGGATCACTGGTTGGGTGGTGTTGAAAGCATTGGAGAAATCAAAGAACATGATCCTCACCATGCTCCCAGGCTTTTCCAGGTGGGACAGGGACTGGTGTAGGAGGAAGATCACTGCATCCTCCACCCCGATGCCATGCTGGTAGGCGAACTGGAGTGGATCCATCGCTGGTCCCACCAGGGGGTGGAGGTGGGCAAAGAACAGCCTCTCCAGGGTCTTCATCAGGTGTGATGTGAGGGCCACTGGTCTGTAGCTGTTCAGGTCCTTGGAGTGTTGGGGTCTTTAGTACGGACACCACACAGGATGTTTTCCACAGCTGTAGTACCCTGTCCAGCTTCAGGCTCAGGTTGAAGATGTGCTCCACAATCCCACAGAGCTGGTCTGCGCAGGACTTGAGAAGCTTTGAGCTGATGCAGTCCGGACCCAGGGCCTTCCTCGCTTTGATCTTCCTCAGCTCCACCCTCACCTGGGTCTTAATGAGGGTCAGGTTGGGACAGGGGGGGGGCTGTGTGCCTCGAGTGAGGGGTGTTGGTGGAGTGGGGGAGTGGACAGCAGGACTAGATAACGGTAGAGGCAGCAGTGGTTGGTGTGCAGGCAGAGGGGAGGGCGGTTGGTCAAATCTGTTAAAAAACAGGTTCAGGTTGTTCACTCACTCCCTGCCCCCCCGCAGCCTGGAAGGAGGTATTCTGGAGCCCAGAGATGGTTTTGAGGTTTCTCCAGACCCCGATGATTTCACTCTGTTGCAGCTTGTCCTCCATCTTCTTCCTGAAGCTGTCCTTACCCTCTCTGATCTTCCTCCTCAGCTCCCCCTGTACGGACTTCAGCTCATCCCTGTTTCCCGACCTGAAGATCCTTTTCTTTTCTTTCAGCAGGGACTTTATCTCAGAGTTGATCCACGGTTTGTTGTTTGAGCAACACCGTATGGTCTTGGTGGATATGGTGTTGTCCACACAGAAGTTGATGTAGTCTGTGAAGGTATGTGTGAGGCTGTCGATATCCTCACCATCGCAGAGCTGCTCCCATGCAATGATTTCAAAGCAGTCCTTAAGTGTGTCCATTGCCTCCTCAGACCATATCTTCACTGTGTGCGTAACCGGAAGTTGTCTGTGCACTAGGGGTTTGTACACAGGCAGGAGATGAACCAAGTTGTGATCCGATCTCCTGAGTGGGGGGAGTGGCAATGAGGCCTCCTTAGGCCTCCTTAGCATTTGCATAAAATAAGTCCAGTGTTTTATTGTCTCTGGTGAGGCACGTAACATACTGGGTGAACGTGGGCAGAATGGAGGACAGTGAAGTATGGTTAAAATCACCCGAGATGAGGAGGAGAGCATTATGACTGAGTGGATGGCGTCACACGCTTTCCCACCATTCGCAGACGGATTTGCATAAATAACAATGCAGATCACGTGTGAGTATTCCCTCGGGAGGTAAACAGGCCGCATGCTAAGAGCTAGCAACTCAGTGTCTTTGCTGCAGTGTTGCTCTTTAACCGTGATGTGCCCAGGGTTACACCATCTATTGTTCACATACATTATCACCCCTCAACCCCTTGTCTTCCCACTGTCTGGTGTCCGGTCTGCCCGTATTGCGTGGAAACCCTCCAGTTCGATGTTAGCATCTGTTGCTAGTTCTGTTAGCCACGTCTCAGTAAGCAACATCATGCTAATCTCTCTGAAGACGCTCTTATAACGGGACATGGCCGCTAGCTCATCTGTCTTATTAAGTAGCGATCGTACATTCCCCATGATAATGGATTGAAGGACTGGTCTGTACCTTATGTTCCTCACTCGTCGCCTTACTCCAGCCCGAGATCCATGTCATTTCCGCCTGATTTCTCTTGGTATGTTGAGATTTTGCGTTAGCACCGTGGGGTGGTTAAGTGCTAACAGCTGATTCCTGCTGTACCATCTCCTACTGTAAACAATGGCTTTGTCCGCTGGCTCAGGAGACATTTGGGATATGAGCCAAATATCAGACTGATATCAGCACCAGTGCAGCGATCTGTGTGTCTGTGATGGATAAGGTAAGATAAGATAAGATAAGATAAGATAAGCCTTTATTAGTCCCGCAATGGGGAAATTCCAGGATTGCAACAGCACAGGAATAGCAATACTCAAAAAAACAAGAACAGCTAGTATACATATGTACATATTACTATAAATACATATATATATGTACATATTACTATATATATATATATATATATATATATATATATATATATATACGTATATACACTCACCGGCCACTTTATTAGGTACACCATGCTAGTAACGGGTTGGACCCCCTCTTGCCTTCAGAACTGCCTCAATTCTTCGTGGCATAGATTCAACAAGGTGCTGGAAGCATTCCTCAGAGAGTTTGGTCCATATTGACATGATGGCATCACACAGTTGGCGCAGATTTGTCGGCTGCACATCCATGATGTGAATCTCCCGTTCCACCACATCCCAAAGATGCTCTATTGGATTGAGATCTGGTGACTGTGGAGGCCATTTGAGTACAGTGAACTCATTGTCATGTTCAAGAAACCAGTCTGAGATGATTCCAGCTTTATGACATGGCGCATTATCCTGCTGAAAGTAGCCATCAGAAGTTGGGTACATTGTGGTCATAAAGGGATGGACATGGTCAACAACAATACTCAGGTAGGCTGTAGCGTTGCAACGATGCTCAATTGGTACCAAGGGGCCCAAAGAGTGCCAAGAAAATATTCCCCACACCATTACACCACCACCACCAGCCTGAACCATTGATACAAGGCAGGATGGATCCATGCTTTCATGTTGTTGACGCCAAATTCTGACCCTACCATCCGAATGTCGCAGCAGAAATCGAGACTCATCAGACCAGGCAACGTTTTTCCAATCTTCTATTGTCCAATTTCGATGAGCTTGTGCAAATCGTAGCCTCAGTTTCCTGTTCTTAGCTGAAAGGAGTGGCACCCGGCGTGGTCTTCTGCTGCTGTAGCCCATCTGCCTCAAAGTTCGACGTACTGTGCGTTCAGAGATGCTCTTCTGCCTACCTTGGTTGTAACGGGTGGTTATTTGAGTCACTGTTGCCTTTCTATCAGCTCGAACCAGTCTGGCCATTCTCCTCTGACCTCTGGCATCAACAAGGCATTTCCGCCCACAGAACTGCCGCTCACTGGATATTTTTTCTTTTTCGGACCATTCTCTGTAAACCCTAGAGATGGTTGTGCGTGAAAATCCCAGTAGATCAGCAGTTTCTGAAATACTCAGACCAGCCCTTCTGGCACCAACAACCATGCCACGTTCAAAGTCACTCAAATCACCTTTCTTCCCCATACTGATGCTCGGTTTGAACTGCAGGAGATTGTCTTGACCATGTCTACATGCCTAAATGCACTGAGTTGCCGCCATGTGATTGGCTGATTAGAAATTAAGTGTTAACGAGCAGTTGGACAGGTGTACCTAATAAAGTGGCCCGTGAGTTATATATATATATATATATATATATATATATATATATATATATATATATATATAGACACATAGGGCGGAGCATTGTGGTTGGTGAATGTGCAGCAGAAAGTCTAAGTTCTCTCTCCCTCCGCGGGTGCGGCGGGCCAGCTGGATGTCTTTGGGCATGATGGTGACCCTCTTGGCGTGGATGGCACACAGGTTGGTGTCCTCGAAGAGACCCACCAGGTAGGCCTCGCTGGCCTCCTGCAGAGCCATGACGGCGGAGCTCTGGAAGCGCAGTTCGGTCTTGAAGTCCTGAGCGATCTCCCTCACCAGGCGCTGGAAGGGCAGCCTACGGATGAGCAGCTCCGTGGATTTCTGGTGGCGACGGATCTCTCTCAGAGCCACGGTAACGGGCCTGTAACGGTGAGGCTTCTTCACTCCCCCGGTGGCCGGAGCGCTTTTCCGAGCAGCCTTGGTGGCCAGCTGCTTCCTGGGGGGCATTTTTCTCCAGTAGATTTACGGGCGGTCTGCTTGGTTCTTGCCATCGCTCTTTATTATTCTGTCTTATATTTCTTGCACGCCGCCTAAACTCCAGCCCGGCACCCGCGTCGTTTTCGCCACAGTTCCTCGGCATGTCGAGCTTCTCCGTTTAGCACCGGGTGGCGGTTGGAGCTAGCTAGCCAGCTAGCTAGCTCTTCCTTGCTGTATCGTCCCCCGCTGCAAACAGTGGCTCCGTCCGCCGACTCGGGAGATCCTTGGGGCGATCTGTGTGTCCGTGATATATATATATAGAGTGAAAGGTGTAGAAAGAAGAAGGAAAATAAGAGAAGGGCAGTCGCAAAGGGCAGCCAACTCGTGTGGCGCCTCCGGTCCGGCGGAACCGGAACCGGAAAAAGTAATAAATTATATATCAAGCAGAGAGTAGACAGACTGAAAATTTCACGAAAAACCTTTATTCCACGGACCAAGAAAATATTTTTTCAGACATCCATCCATCCATCCATCTTCTACCGCTTTTCCGGAGGTCCGGGTTGCAGAGGCAGCAGTTCAAGCAGAGAAGCCCAGACTTCCCTCTCCCCAGCCACCTGCTCCAGCTCTTCAGAGAGGATACCAAGGTGCTCCCAGACCAGCTGGGAGACAGTCTCTCCACCGAGTCCTGGGTCTGCCCCGGGGTCTCCTCCCAGTGGGACGTGCCCGAAACACCTCAAGTGGGAGGTGTCCAGGAGGCATCCTTAATCAGATGCCCATACCACCTCAACTGACTCCTTTCAATATGGAGGAGCAGTGGTTCTACTCTGAGCCTCTCCTGGATGACTGAGCTCCTCACCCTATCTCTGAGGTTGAGTCCAACAATCCTACGGAGAAAGCTCATTTCAGCTGCTTGTATCCACGATCTTGTTCTTTTGGTCATTACTCAAAGCTCGTGACCATAGGTGAGAGTAGGAATGTAGATTGACTGGTAAATCGACAGCTTTGCCTTAGAACTCAGCTCCCTCTTCACCACAACAGACCGGTACAACGTCCGCATTACTGTAGATGCTGCTCCAATCCGTCTGTCAATCTCTCGCTCCATTCTCCCCTCACTCGTGAATAAGACCCCAAGATACTTAAACTCCTCCACTTGGGGTAGAAGCTTGTCCCCAACCCAGAGAGGACAAGCCACCTTTTTCCGGCTGAGGACCATGGACTCGGACTTGGAGGTGCTGATTCTCATCCCAGCCGCTTCACACTCAGCGGCAAACCGTCCCAGCAAGAGCTGTAGGTCATTGCTGGATGAAGCCAACAAGACAACGTCATCTGCAAACAACAGAGATGAGATCCTGTGGTCACCAAGCATGACACCCTTCATTCCCTGGCTGCGCCTAGAAATCCTGTCCATAAAAATTATGAACAGGATCGATGACAAAGGGCAGCCCTGGCAGAGTCCAGCTCTCACTGGGAATGAGTCCGACCGAGTGCTGGCAATACGAACCAAACTCTCACAACGGTCGTACAGAGACCGAATACCTCGTAACAACAAGCCCAATACCCCATACTCCCAAAGTACCCCCCACAAAAAACCACGAGGGACGCTGTCGAATGCCTTCTCCAAGTCCACAAAACACATGTAAACTGGTTGGGCAAACTTCCACGAACCCTCGAGAATTCTCGAGAGGGTAAAGAGCTGGTCCAATGTGTCACGGCCAGGACGAAAACCACATTGCTCCTCCTGAATCCGAGGTTCGACTAACGGCCGGACTCTCCTCTCCAGTACCTTGGCATAGACCTTCCCAGGGAGGCTGAGGAGTGTGATCCCTCTAAAGTTGGAGCACACCCTCTGGTCCCCTTTTTTTAAAAAGAGGATCCACCACCCCGGTTTGCCATGCCAAAGGCACTGCCCCCGACCTCCACGCAATGTTGCAGAGGCGTGTCAACCATGACAGCCCAACAACATCCAGGGCCTTGAGGTACTCAGGGCGAATCTCGTCCACCCCCGGGGCCCGGCCACCAAGGAGATTTTTAACCACCTTGGCGACCTCAGCCCCTGTGATAGGCGAGTCATCCCCCTCGTCCACAAACCCTGCTTCCTCTGTGGAAGGCGTATCAGTGGGATTGAGGAGATCCTCGAAGTATTCCTTCCACCGCCCGACAATGGAAGCCCGACGGTTTTTTTCAGACAGCAAAAAAAAAAAAAAAAAAAATACAGCTGTTGTTTCCAAGGCAACCAGTAATCCGTACTGGTAAAAGACACATTTGCAGAACAACATAGCCTGGTGGTAGAAAGGTAGCACTGCAAAGACACAAATCACCCACCACACCCATCACCCTTCAAACACACCCACAAATGTCGATATATATATATATATATATATATATATATATATATATATATACACTGTATATACACACACACATACACACACACTACCCTTCAAAAGTTTGGGGTCACTTAGAAATGTCCTTATTTTTGAAAGAAAAGCCCTTTTTTTCAATGAAGATAACTTTAAACTAATCACAAATACACTCTATACATTGCTAATGTGGTAAATGACTATTCTAGCTGCAAATGTCTGGTTTTTGGTGCAATATCTAGATAGGTGTATAGAGGCCCATTTCCAGCAACTATCACTCCAGTGTTCTAATGGTACAAAGTGTTTGCTCATTATGTCAGAAGGCTAATGGATGATTAGAAAACCCTTGTGCAATCATGTTAGGTCTGCAATGCTGTAATTGCTGCAAATGGAGGATTCTTTGACGAAAGCAAAGTTTGAAGGAAAAAAATTATTTCAAATACAAATCATTATTTCTAACCTTGTCAATGTCTTGACTATATTTTCTATTCATTTTACAACTCATGGTGGTAAATAAGTGTGACTTTTCATGGAAAACACAAAATATTTGTCTGGGTGACCCCAAACTTTTGAACGGTAGTGTATATACCATACATTTAAAAAAAATTTAAAAACATGTCATACACACCATGTTATCACCAAACAAATACTCTACATTGTCCTCTTACATATATATTTTCTTTTTTTTTTTCACTCCCCCTTCTGTCTATTTCTCTTTCATTCCTGCATGTCTGAACTGAGTTTTGATCAACATCTATTTTCACCAGCATTTCAGTCAGCGTTTGCCAATAGAGCTTAACTTAGGCTGACTTACGCGAACTCTGCATAACTTAGCCCAGCGCTCAGGGACTATTACAAATTGAGGACAACTTTCGCCAACGTTTATTTCCAAAAGTCAGCAAATTTTCAGCATGCTGAAAATTCTGTATGAATACAACTTCCACCAGCGTTTGCCAACAAACACCAACTTTTGCCAGCAGAGCCAGACGCTTGCCAAAACATTAGTAAAAGTTGGTCCAAACGTTGTAAGATGAATCCACCCAAAAAAGCAGGTCCAGGATGGCAGGAAGCCTCCACAAATGCTGATCTTTATATGAGCGTCGCCTGACACTGATGTCAGCTGAACTGCGCTGAGTATTCTTAGCTTAAGTTAACCTAAGTTGGGAACTGTTACACATACATTAGCCTAAGTTGACAAACGTTTGACAACACTGAATGCAACGCTGGCAAATGCTAGCAAAAGTTCGTAAAAGTTGGTGTGTGCTCACGAACGTAATTTCACCAACGTTTGGACTGATTTCTCTGATTTTTCAAAACGTCAGTAAAAGTTGGTCCAAACGTTCTAGTGTGAGCCCAGCTTAAAAGACAAGTTGAAGGCTTGGATGAGGAAATTATTTTGTCTAACTCTAAAAGGTCAGTTGGAGTAAACTCATCCAAACATATCAATTGAAGGAGTTGTAGTAGTTGCTTTATTTAAGTTAACAGTGGGAAGAATCTGATTTTTATCTCTGATAGATGAAAGTTTATTATTGAAGAAGTTCATAAAGTCCTGACTAGTGAGCTCTAAGGGAATGCTAGATTTGACAGAGTCCAACTCTGTCAGCCTGGCTGCAGTGCTGAAAAGAAACCTGGGATTATTCTTGTTCTCTTCTATCAATGCGGAATAATAACTTGTTCTGGCTTTCCCAAAAGATTTTTTATAAATTAGAAGTTGATTTCTCTAAGCTAAATAGATTTCCTCTAATTTAGTGGAGCGCCATTTTCTAATTGATGAGTCTTCTGTTCTAAGCTACGAGTAAGTGTTGAACCAAGGAGTTAGAAATCTCTGATTAGACTTTTTCTTTTTTAAAGGGGCCAACATGTCTAGAGTCTGATGCAGAGAAGCTGCAACACTATCTACCATGCTATCAATTACAGCAGGAGCAAGCTCTCCGTAGCTCGTCTCTGTTGTGTTGACACATGGCATTGAGGAAACGATCTGCTTAAATTTGGTAGCAGCATCATCTGAGAGGCGTCTACTGTAGTAATATTTTTCTTTAGGAGCCAAATAGTCAGAAATAGTAAGATCAAAAGTTAACAGATAATGTTCTGACACTACAGGGTTATGAGGAGACACTACCAGATTTTCTATTTCTATGCCGTATGTCAGAACAAGGTCCAACGTATGGTGGAGATAATGAGTAGAATTTCCTACTTTCTGAGAAAACCCCATCAAGTCTAATATTGAATTAAATGTCATATTAAGGCAGTCACTATCTACATCTACATATATATTAAAGTCCCCTACTATAATTATTCCATCTGATTTCAGTACTAAATCAGCTAACTCAGCAAATTCGGATAAAAACTGAGTAGGGTGAGGGAGGACGATAAATTGGCAAATAAAATTGGGTTTAACCTAAAATTGCTAAAATGCCCAATACTGAGGACCAGGCCCTCAAAGAAATAATGTGTTTTTTGCTTTACATTCACTTGCAATTTGGAATGGTAATTGTTGCTACTTCTCCTCCACGACCAGAACTTCTTGGATTTTGACAGTTTAAATAACTAGAAGGAGTTGGTTCATTTAAACCAACATAATCCTCTTGCCCTAACCAAGTCTCTGTAAGGGATATTAAATCAATCTGATGATCAATTAACAGATCATGGACTAGCAAAAACTTGGGAGTTAGAGACCTAATATTTAACAAACCGCATTTAATTTTTAAATTATGAGGAGGTACAGAGGCCAAGTCATTAAATTTAGAGGCTTCATGTTTAATTTGAGTTTTAGCAACTTTTTGTTTAATCACATTGGGATGCTTATACATTATATTTTTATTTACATTAGAGGGAGCAGACAATGATTCTCTGACAGGGAAGACAGGAGCTAAGTTGAGGGGTGGCGGGTGGAAAGAAGCTGCAGAGAGGCGTGTAAGACTGCGACTCTGCTTCCTGGTCCCAACTCTGAGTTGTCAATGACCCCTTTAAATAAGACCAATATCATAGAAACTAAGCATTTACTGATTTTAGATGCAGTGCAAATAATACAAAAACAAGCACTGCTGTAGGGTGTGAATATGAAGCAAGTTAATAAAGTTCAGCTTTCATTCACACTTATTAATAAGACACTACTGATGCCTGTGTTGAAATTGGCACAAGCCTCTATATTGCCAATAATTATTATGAACATCGACAGTGTAGAAGATAGAAAGAGAGGTGTGGAGGAGGGAATTGGGTGTTATGTCAAATATTACAATGTAAAATGTCAGTGGTACAAAATTGTGAACAACTCAGGATGGAAAAGTAAGAATTTGCATAGCAGGACCCCTGTACAAATGATGTAATATGAATTGTGGATACATGGTGCACACTACATAAAAACAACTGAGGGTTAAATAAATGAGACACATAATCCATTCATTTTATTCTATATGCAAAAAACAAAGAAAAAAATAATTTTAGCTTTTCTCATTTTGTCACATTGACTCATATTGAACAGCAGCAGTTTTGTGTTGACACATTGCTAGAGGAAAAAAAGAGTTTTTTCCACAGTTACATGTCTCTGTTTTTAACAATAGTGCCATGTGCTTGTTAAGGAGAATATGATAATTCAAAATGTCAAGGTGTCTTGCTTTCTTCTGCTTTCTTACTACCTTGTCTTTTTATATTTTTTATATCAACTCTCCTTTGTGCCTTTGCCTCAGTGTAGTTTGTTGCCTTTTCCACATTCGATGAGAAGTTAGAATTAACCACAAACTGAATACTTCATACAGTATACTCAAAATCAGCTCTTTGTCTCTCTCTCTTTAGGTACCTTTAAGTCAGAGGAAAACCAGCTGCTGTTGAAGGTCTACCAGGTGAAGGGGCCTACAGAGCATTATTACAGCAAGTTTAAAAACGACAACTGGGCAATGGATGGATATGTAAGAAATATTTCCACTTCTACCATGTATTAGTAAAATGAATACATTTTAAATGCAGGATTTAAAGGTCCCATTCACTCAAACATTGTGTGTATGTTTTAACCTTCTAAAATGCGTTTTTGGGTCATATGATTACAGTAAAAATATTACAACATCTCTTCACTTAGAAATAATTATATTTTAACATTTCAGCAGAATGGTCAGAAGCCAGTTTTTGCTCTTCTGTTATCTTTTTTTCCCTACATCACTGGCAGATGATCCAGTCTTCAGTTATAACCCATCATTGTGCTATTGGCTGTGATGATTCAGTCCAAGCCCAGAGTATGAGCACAAGGCATTAGCTTCAGAGCTACCATTGCTACTAGGAGTTAGCTTACAAAGTGTGGCTTACATTGTTATTTTCTTTAAGTTTCAGTCATCCTAATAGGCATCCCTGTTTCCATCCGGTTCACTTATCCACAGCTGATAATACTGTATATCTCATGTCAATCTGGCTTATTATATTTTTGGCATGATGGTACATGCCACGCAACTCCCCCCCCCCCCCCCCCCAAGGGGTGTTGAACAAAGCTAAGTTTTGCCAGCCTGGTCTGGTCTACAGTTATGGACAGCTAGTCTGCTACGGCTCTTGAACCATCGACTGCACCGCGTGCACTGTGCTGCTCCACGTTGCTCGCTTACAGGTTTCTGTCTTTATGAGATACTTTTGTGTCATTTACTGGCAATTTCTCTTCTGAAACATCTGTGGCACTTGTCACATTTTATCTCACTGATAGAAGGATCAGGGGCTTCTCTGGTGGTGTCTCACATTCCATGTACCGAGGTACCATGCTTTGTGTCTTTGCTCTGCGATGTGCATTATTGAGAATAGCCTCCCAGGACATATGCAAGACCTCTCTGCATGTGAGGGATGAATTGAGTGGCGCCATCATGTGACGGTCTGTACTTGTAGTCACACCGTTACTCAAGTGTGATGCCATAGCCCTGTTCGCCGGTCAATATGTGCAGTACATATACAGGGTCACCACTTAGGGGTGGGCGATATGGCCTAAAAATGATAAAACGATATTTCTGTGAATTTTCACGATAACGATATTCTTCACGATATCAAGGAGTACAGTTTTTTCTTTTAAATTTATAAAGGACAGTTTCACAGACCAGTGTTAATTATGTTCAACATATTCGGTAAAAGCAAAATAACAACTCTTATTTCTCCAGTTTGTAAAGAACAGTTTAGAATGCATTTAATTTTTTTTTTGATTCTGTATCAAATATTACCAGAAAATATTATAAACCACCACATCTTAAGCACACTGAGGGGTAGACTGGGACAAAAATTCAGGCCGGGAATTTGACTTCATCCTAGGCCACCCTGTTGTTGGAAACCAGAAACCACCACAGTGTTAGTAGGTTAACATTTTAAAATAACTGGTATCAAACTAGCAGCTGAAATGAACTTTCTTCGTAGGATTGCTGGACTCATCCTTAGAGATAAGGTGAGGTGCTCAGTCATCCGGGAGAGGCTCAGAGTAGAACCGCTGCTCCTCCATGTTGAAAGGAGCCAGCTGAGGTGGTTTGGGCATCTGATCAGGACGCCTCCTGGACGCCTCCCACTTGAGGTGTTTCAGGCACCTCCCAACCCCGGGTCAGATCCAGGACTCGCTGGAGAGACTACGTCTCCCAGTTGGTCTGGGAACATCTTGGTATCCTCTCTGAAGAGCTGGAGCAGGTGGCTGGGGAGAGGGAAGTCTGGGCTTCTCTGCTTAAACTGCTGCCTCAGTGACTCAGACCTCTGGAAAAGCGGTTGAAGATGGATGGATGGATGGAGGTATCAAACTAGTTATAAATGTAATTATAACCTTCACGTGGGACGAAAATTATAAATTTGGATTGTAACAGTCAACTGATCTATTGATTATTAAAGCAACTGATTGACTAATCTTAATTTAAATCTGGTGCGGCTTCTGATTTCTTCATCTTTTCAGAGTAAAAGCACAAGGTAAGAGGCTTTAGGTAAAAAGTTACAATTCTGCATGAAAAGGATCACAAATTTGTCACCAAAAACGTTCAAAATTAAAAAAAAAAAAAGTACCTTCATGAAAAAATGTTTAATGAGAAAAAGCAAATTTAGGAGAGAACGGTAACAAGCAGATGAGAGTAAAGTTGGTAGTGCAGACTACATATAGCCTGTAGTTTTGAAAATTCTGCAGATTTTTCTTAAAACATCTGAATAGTCCTGAAAACATTGCCTTATGAATTCAAGAGCAATTTAGCTATGGTTAATGCAACCTACTGTATTTATTACATTAAAAAATGTAAACCCTAAACACATTACTTCTGTCTTTATCTCAGTTCTATGCTCTGGGACATGTGGGGGTTTTGCTGCTTTTAACATTAAATTAATTTAGTCTAGTATGTTATTTCACCGGGTCAGGAAGAGGATCTAAATAAAACTGGGAAGGAGTGGGCTTATTTAAAACTATTATCATTTCATCATTTTTATCATATTGAATATATGCTGGCCTACCTGTTGTCTCCCAAGACACTTCTGCAGGCAAATGAGCGCTGCATCAGACCTCCCGTCTCTCTCTCTTTCTCTGTTTACCCGCGTTACAAATCTCTGTTGCACAGACAACTCCTGGGGCTGTTAACAGATTTTTTTTTCTTTCAGTTGGTTGAATAAATCACACTAGAGCAGCCACAATGAAACGAAAATAAACCTCTGGACACTTCGGACATCAGTAACACCACTTCAGGGCGAAGTAAAACTTTTTCCCGAAGCAGCGTTGTTGACATGCAGAAAAAAAAATGTGGGCAGATTATCCACATCCCTGCACTGTTTTTTTTTTTGTTTGTTTGTTTTTAAGATGGCAGTAGTCTGAAATGGCCTTAAAACTAAATTACTTTCTCACAACCAGACGAAGATGTTCCAAGCACGGAGTGCTGCTTTCCACGCCGTTTTTTCCCCGTTTGTATGGTAACACGTAACTTCTGTTGGCAGCGTAACGGACTCCAAATATCGTAGTATTCATTTTTACACCAGTATCAAAATGTATACCGTATTAATGTGAGCGATATGATATGGCACACCCCTAGTCACCACGATGGGGGGAAGGAAGGTTGAACTTTGACTATGGATGGTACATCAAACTGTTAGCATTAGCTCGACTAGGAGATCAGAATTGGTCTGTCTAACCGCATTTTGAACTCACCTCAGTGGGGAGAGGCTGACAGACTACCTGGCATTAGTTCAACTCTCACAAACATTTCATGAGACCTGTGGCAACTGTCAGCATGTGGAAACAGTGTAGTAAATGGGACCTTTAATATTTCCATCTCCCACATTTCACCTTACAACCACCTGCTTAACCACTTGCGCTCCGTTGTTCCGCGGGCGGGAAAGTCTCTGCATCCTAGGGCGCACGAGTGCGCTCTCGTGCGCCCTCGTGCACGTTCGGATGCATGACGCATGATAGAGATACTGATGGTGGTGATGTAGGTGGTGTGGCCTCCAAGCGCCACTGAAAAAAAAAGCTGCAGACACAGCCGCGAACAGATTAGTTCATCTGATTGACCTCTCATTCGACTAATAAGAGCCTTGAATTGGGTTTCTGAAACCATGAAGAGCCAATGAATGAAAACCTAGGAAGGAGGACCCGCCTACTGTGAATGCAGGAGCCAATTGAAGCACAGAAATTCGGGCTGGGTGAAGAGAGATTTACTTTTGCAGCAGATGAAAACAAAGGACGCTGGACGAACCTGCTACAGACCCAGGCTCACCCAGCAGCATGGAGAACACCCACAAGTGGGACCTGCACTCATTCCAGCAGAATAGACGTTTAGGATTCTCTTTCCTCATCATAGACCAACGGAGGCCGACGACAAAGGTCGTAAATCATTCACCAAAACCGCAATATTGGAATTATGTTTTGATCGGGATCCACGAGCGGACCAGCGTCGCGTTCGTCTGACAATGGGGAAGAGAAGTTCGCCAGGACTCTGCTGCTGTGAAGAGGTAAGGTGTTATAAGCTAAATTATTATTTCTCCCTGAAAACTGTAATCCAAAAATGACTTTTGACCGATCGGTAAATTACAACTGTACGGCGCACGAAGCACGAAGTGCGCGCGCCGCGATAAATGGTTCATTTGCCGTGTTCGGACCGTGAACGCCCCCCCCCCCCGCTGCAGAAGAGGAGCGGGGGGGGCATTCACGGTCCAAACGCCCCCAGTCCGCGGGGGGAAGCCGCGCTGACTGCGCAGCGGTCGCCACATAGACATATGAGTCTATTCCATCATGTAGCGATGGCAGTCCTCTGTAGCGAGGGGGGGGATAACCCCCCCCCCACACACACACACACAGTAGCGAGGTGGGGGAAGCCGCTGTGACAACGTTGCTGAGGAAACATGCAACGAGTGTAATCCGTCATGTAGCGAGGGCCGAACTCCGTCCTTGGTAGCGGGGGGGGGGGGGATGACCCCCCCCCACACACATACACACAGACACAGCCCTGAGTGTGACCTTTCATTAGAGCCTAAAATGAAGATTCTACATTGAATTATTCAAAAGTTACAGACGTTTTTCCAAACTGTGCCATTTGGCACAATTTGGCACAGTTCCAAAACGCCTGGGAACAGCCTGAGAACAAAGCTGTGTAAAATATTCATTTTTTGTGGTATTGTTACAAAATTTGGACCTCAGCTGGATAACACTTGGTTCTACATTTCTGTTGCATTTTCAGCCGTATCGGACAGCTGTGTTTTATTTGCAAGCATTTGTATCCAAAAAAACACCGTGGCCAAATTTATTTTCTTCAAGTTCAGTATGTTTAGATGACTGTAACTCAGTGGCCGGAGCACGTAGAGAGATTATGTTTTTTTTGCCAAAAAATTCAAAGTGTTTTCTTTTAAATGAGACCAACCCCATGAAGATGCTGCAGAGGGTTGAAGAACAGCTTTCGATTTACTTTGGGCACGTTATTTTTTGGCATTTTTAGGAAAATTGCCCGGAGTGCAAGGGGTTAAAGTATGCCAAAAATACAGCCCAATCAACACATATTTTTTAGTCTTTTGCGATGAGTTAACCTTGGGTTGAATTAAAAAGATTCTTTCAAATGTCAAATTTAACTTCTGTATATGCTGATATTATTACCCATTTGCCTTTTAGATTATTGTGTCATTTGGTGATCTGTTCTACACAGTGAACACAGTATAACAGCAACTACAGTAAAATGTGGAAAAAGTTTTGGGGACTCAAAGTACAGTAGGGGTCCTTTTGGGGACACAGCTTCATACAGTGTGAACAAAAACAAATTAAATAAATATTAGATTTGGCCACACAGTTCTCTTAGGTACTCCTGTCCGCAATGTTTCAAATAACTTCATGCAGACAGGATGTTGTAAAAATCTAAAAAAAAGTGCAGTTTTTCAGTGGGTTTGATTTCTCATTTGCTTCTCTACACTGTAATCATGAATAAATATGTCATGAACTTTAACTCAAATAAAAACAAAAACTTACTCAGCTGGACAACATATGCAGTATATTTAATTTTGTGTTCTCTGTTTTTGAGTGCTGTACAATTAATGTTTAAGTTAGTAGTACTTTATAAGTTTACAGTGTCTGTTTGGCTACGGAGAGCAGATTTCTCAAAGGAAACGCTCTAGACCCATTTTTCAGGGCACTTCACAAGGCGCTTAAAAAAAAAAAAAAAAAAGAGTTTGGTGCCCTGTATCCTTGCAACTGCCTGGCCCGTCACTCACAACTCGGCCTTGCCTTTCTCACTGAAACCTTCTACTAAACTACACTGTACCACAACAAACTGGTAAGGAAACACGCATCCCTCCAAGCTTTTGCTTTGAAATATTGATAATGGTTTTTATTTAATCGTTTAATCAAATTCTGATCTGGCTGGTGAGAGAGGTGTGCTACTGATGAGCAATGATGCGTTTCAAAAGTTGAACCTTTTTCAACTTCAAACGCTCCGAGCACAGCAACAACAACTGTTGACCGCTGAAAGCATTTTTGGGCTGAGGGCATTGAGTGCACTAGATGCTCAATTACATAAAAAATGATCAGAAAACAGATGCTCCCAGCGGGGGGGGGGGGCGGGACGCTCACTGTGGACTTGTAGCCTTAAAGTACAGTTGTCACTGTATGCCACAATAAAGGGGAGACCAGCACACTGTACCTGTCCTTTACCAAACTCATCTTTCCTTATATATAAGGATTATACACTGCTGTAGATTGACTGCATAATGGCTTTGAGTCTAAACATATAGACAGAAAAAGGGTTTTGAAGCATTTATGTAGTATTCGTGATGGGTCTTTATTTACTGCATGTTTCTTCACAATTGTTAGGTAAGTAGATCAATAAAACATTTGTTATGGACTTAACTCAGCATAAAGATTTGTAACAATCATCCTCCTAGCATTACCGTTTTGTTTGTTATATCTAATCCATAATAATAAAAGTTGAAATAATCAAAGATTAAGAACAGACATCATGGATTCCTGCCAGTTCTGCTGTTTGGCAATGCTTTGTGCCAGTTGCATTGCAGTGAGCACTTTTTCATTTTTCAACTTGGATTTGGCCCCCAGAATCAGGCTGCCAATGCAGTGATAAACTGTAGAGTCATGAGGCACCAGAGGGAGAACATTCAAGTTGTGGTACGCATCATCATGCCATTAGGCACCAAAGTCAAGTGCACTGAACATACTGAATATTGAATAATTTTAGCTGCCTACACAAATATAAACTTTTTTCACCAGCTGCAGATCTTCTTGCCCAAAATTAAACTTACATTGAAAAAATGGTCCTTGACTTGAGGAGACCCAGGACACACTGCAGAGTGCCTGTAGTCAGAGTAAATTAAGCATAGCATACATGCTGGAAGTGCTGCATTATTACCATGAAAAGGAAATATAAAAAGTATGAATTTGAGATTTCTTTGTTCAGCGTCAAAGAAATTCATCACTTGCATAATTTTTGTTTGCATCTAAATTCTGACCTATATAGGGCCTTTAAGTATTCAACAGTGCACTAGTAATATAAAGTATTATTCATGACAATACACTTCAATTAATAGCATAATGCAGACAATTATTATTGTGCTTGTAAAGTGTATTAATGTCGATGTGATTTGTTTTGGAGATGTCAGTAAAGTGAAGGATGAAGTGACGCAGGCAGTGAACAAAACACTGATCTCACATCCAGACTTTTACCATCATTTGTCCAGGCATGCAGAGGCTACAGGAGGTTAATGTTCTTATTGAGAAGTTGTTCCAGCTTGTAACACGCAAAAAGACTTCAAATCTGAAGAAGTCATTTTCACTTTAGTTCCCATTTGTTTTGTGTGTCCCAGATTTTCCTTTGGAGTGCACACATTGCATTTTTTTTTTCAGTTGTCTAGTTGTATTCCATTTGTGTGAGGTTTTGCATACATTTTTACCATAGTTCAATGTGCTATTTATAGCTGGGACTTCATATTTTATCTACACACTGTAAATACAGTTAGGGATGGATCAAGCATCTGCTCCTGTTTGACAAGTTGACAGAAAGGAGGGGGAGGAGGAGGAGGAGAAGGAGAGAGGAGTTAAGTTACTGTGTTGTATTGTAAGGATAGCAGCAACCATATATGAAGAAACATGTAAAGAGAGGAAGAGAGAGAAAGATGCTGTGTTAGTTAAATTGTATGCAAATTGAAAAAATAAAACATGTGCATTTATAACTGAAGGTAAGGCAGGTAGTCCTGATTTCCAATAAAATTTGAGTGTAATATTGTTGTTGCCTGTTATTATAAAGTAGTGTAGAGGCCAGCAATAGCCTAACAGTACAATGATTGATGATTCTGATTCGAATTAAGAGCATTATTCACATCTTCATAAATATTATGTACTTAGTATTGGAAGGATGGCAAGAGTTACATGACTAAGGTTTAAAGATCCCATATTGTGCATTTCCCAAGGATTAATTTTAAGTTTTGATATCCTCAAGCATAGATATATCTAGTTTTAAAAGCCAACACACGTTTCTGTATTGTTTTACAGCTCCTCAAAACAGCCGTCTTTGAAGTTCTGTTTAAAATGATTGGTTTTCAGACTGCTCGTTAATATTAATGAGCCCCTAATCTGATTGAGTAAAGGCTTTTGAGTTGGCCATTTACAAGTAAGGAGGCAGTCATGACAAGAGCTTAACCAAATATACGCAGTTGTAGCAGTGTGTATTTCTTTGAGAAATGAGTTTTATTACTTTAACGGTGTACTTGCGTCCATGGTTCTGCTTTATTAGTGTTAAAACCTTCAAAAACACCACTTTACATAATGCGGAGTGTTTAAACAATGGTACAGTGAAATGAACACAAATTATAGGTTCAGTTATGCTTTTTAAAAAAAAATAGTTTCATTTCATAATCACATACTCAAATACTGTAGTACTTTGTGCCTACAGACATCATATATATGTGATGAAAAAAACAAAACAAAGGAAAACCCCTGTTTATTCACTGAATGCCAAATAAACTTTCTGAGCAAATCACCCCATAAATCATGCATCATTATCATTTAAGTCATTTAGGCCATACTTCTGATTTCTCTTTTACTTTTCAGGTCACAGCAGAATCAGACCAGAAGACTTTTGTCTACCAGGGACACATTCACAGTAAAGATTTTGGCAAGTTCCATCTGACAAGACAAGGTGAGTGTGGTTGTAAATCACGCAACGCTGTTAAAACACTTGATGCTGTTAGAATGTTTGATTGAAACAGAGCCAGAAAAAAATGCATCCCATCAAAGCAGGAGGCACCTAATGCATATGCAGAAAAGCATGTTTGTGTGAGCCTTTATTTACATTGTTGGATATTGCGTCTACGTCCCTAGGCCCTGTAACCATGGCAATGGACCCGTCAAACCCCTACACAAACAGCAGCTCTGTGGCAGCAGCCATCTTAGTTCCTTTCTTTGCCCTCATCCTCTCTGGATTTGCCTTCTACCTCTACAAGCACAGGTAAGCTGTATCGTCTGCACCAATCTGGCAGAGAAAAATAGAAAACCTGCAGAGCAGAATGCAAAACAAGTGTTGGCCTTCGACTTGTGTCCACTGTCTCCATTAAAAAAGTGACTTGTTTGAGTAAGTTACAGGAAATTAAGTGAAGGACAGTAAGATGAAAACATTTTTTTTGTGGGCACACAAGAGCAGCATCATGACAGATTAATCTTCAAGATGTTTGTCTCATGAATAAACATCCACCTCTAATTATTTCTTGTTGTAATTTAATTTGCAGTGAGCCTTCATTCCTAATTTGATTTTAACTAACGCACTATTTTTTCTATATATTTAATAATTTTTTGAAAGACTCAACAAATATATCTTATTTACCACATGCCTGTCTGTTGCAAAGATTTCTGCACTGCAGAGGCATGTTGCATTGAATTATGAAACGCTGAGGCTCCATTTGATGAGGGTGTTATTACTCCAAATCTACCCTTCAATCAATATTTTTGCAAAATCGTGTTATCAGAGGGGAAAAAATCTTTCATTCTGACAGAGTGACATCTAAACCAAGCCTGTATTTTTCAAAGTACAAACAGTTCTACAATTAATAAATTACTGTTTGTCTTGTCTTGTGCTTAACAGGGTAGAGCAGGTGCCTTTATGGGTTGCAGACATTTTGGAATGTAATTATAGCTCTTAAACTCCAAGTCCTCCATGGTAAAAGCCAATTGACCTTATGTATATTAATTATTGTTCGTTGAAAGTTCACTGGAGGCTTACGGTGTCTTAAGATCCCAGATAATTCAGAAATATACCGACGGTAAATGTCATCATCATGCTTCCTTTTTAATACTTGTGTGTGTGTACAGATAAGAGCCATTCAGAGTTCTGCATTAATCACTTTGTGTGTTTAAAAAAAACAAAATTCACATCTGACTTTTAATGGACCGAATAGATGTTATTATGCTTGTCATGTGTTGTAGCTCAGTGCTCAGGTTTTCCATATGCAGTGAGCCTTCTTGTGTCTAGATCTACAGATATTAAAGAATAAAGGACTGTCAGAGTAGGTAGAAAATATATATGCATTGATGCACAATTTACTTTTCTGTTGATTAACTAATTAGCATAATCAGTCCTATGAATATAAATGTTGTGTACAGGGATTTACATACATTTTTTATGATCTATCACATCACTGATTAGGCTTGTAGACCACTGACGATATCATTACATTACTTTTTGCTATATAACCTGATTGCCAGTTAAAAAATGTGCAGTGACAGTTGATGTATATTAAAGCTGATGGTTGTATACAGGACATTGTCTGCTGACACAGATGACAATGAGAGACCTAAAGACACCTGGGGGCCTGGCGGCAGGTAAGACTGGCACCTGTCATCCCTCTGGTTCAAACAGCAACCAGAGCTCCGCCCGCCGCCACATCCTCCGTCTAACTTCTCATCTATTGTTTTTAGTTTTTAAACTTTGCTTTGTGCTGTTTAGTAAGGCTGCACAATTAAAAAAAATAGAGCTTGTTCTATTTTTTGAACTGGAAATGAATATTTAATGCTACAAGTAGAATTGAACAAAGCACTTAAAAGCAGTTCAGGAGTTATTGGAACAAATGATTCCTGATATGGAGTAACAGACAGTTTATAACCCAAAAAAGGGTACAAAGAATTTTACACTTTTTAGAAGCTGTGCAGCCCTACTGTGTCAAAACAGCAATCATTTGAAGCTTTTTTTTTTTTTTTAAAAAAAGACTTTTTATTTTGTCTTTGATCTCATTGTCATCTGTCAGCATGATGTCATCAAGAATAAATACAGTATTTGATCTGATATAAACTGGTTGAATGGAGTCGGTGACTAGTGCTTCAATAAACTGTTGTTTAAAAGGAACAGGGGGTGAATATTAAACTGAAAAACTGAGCCTTTGAGAGGAGAAGCTGGAATAACCTGGCAGTTTCTCTCTCTTTTCAGCATTTTACCATTATTTATTACCACAGTTTTATTTGCTTGTCAAAGCCTGACACTTGATATACTTTGATTACTAGCACTATAGAGCTGCAAACTTATCAGACTAGATTTTACTATGCAGCAGTCATGAAGCTTTAGCTCCACAGAGCAGAATGTTAAACTTTAGGCATTTTTCAGAAACAAAATCATTGTCCAACATACTGATATATCTACCCATCGAATCCAAAGAACCACTAAGACAGAATAGAAAAGAGGACTAACAGTGGTATGAAAAAGTGTTTGCCCCCTTCCTGCTGTCTCATTTTTTTGCATTTTGCATTTTTGTATGATTGCCACACTTGAATGTTTTAGATAAACAAATTTAAATATTAGACAAAGACAACACAAGTAAACACAAAATGCAGTTTTTAAATGAAGGTGTTTATTATTAAGGGTAAAAAAAATAAAAAAATCCGAACCTACATGGCCTTGTGTGAAAAAGTGATTGTGCCCCCGCCCCCCCCCCAGACATAAATTAACTGTGGTTTATCACATCTTTGGAAAGCTAAGTTCAATTTCTCTAGCCACACCCAGATCTGATTACTGCCACACCTGTTCTCAATCAAGAAATCACTTAAGCAGGACCTGCCTGACAAAGTGATGTAGACCAAAAGATCCTCAAAAGCTAGACATCATGCTGTGATCCAAAGAAATTCAGGAACAAATGAGAAACAAGGTAATTGAGATATGTCAGTCTGGAAAAGGTTATAAAGCCATTTCTAAAGCTTTGGAACTCCAGTGAACCACAGTGAGAGCCATTATCCACAAACAGCGAAAACATGGAACAGTGGTGAACCTTCCCAGGAGTGGTCAGCCGACCAAAATTACCCCAAGAGTGCAGCAAAGACTCATCCAAGAGGTCACAAAAAACCCACAACAACATCCAAAGAACTGCAGGCCTCACTTGCTTCAGTTAAGGTCAATGATCATGACTCCACCATAAGAAAGAGACTGGGCAGAAATGGCCTGCATGGCAGAGTTCCAAGACAAAAACCACTGCTGAGCAAAAAGAACATAAAGGCTCATCTCAGTTTTGGCAGAAAACATCTTGATGATCCCCAAGACTTTTGGGAAAATACTCAGTGGACTGACAAGACAAAAGCTGAACTTTTTGGAAAGTGTATCTCATTACATCTGGTGTAAAAGTAACAGCATTTCAGAAAAGGAACATCATATCAAGAGTAAAATATGGTGGTGGTAATGTGATGGTCTGGGGCTGTTTTGCTGCTTCAGGACCTGGAAAACTTGTTGTGGTAAATGAAACCATGAATTCTGCTGTCTTCCAAAAAATCCTGAAGGAGAATGTCCGGCCATCTGTTCATGACCTCAAGCTGAAGCGCACTTGGTTTCTGCAGCAGGACAATGATCCAAAACACACCAGCAAGTCCACCTCTGAATGGCTTAAGAAAAACAAAATGAAAACTTTGGAGTGGCCTAGTCAAAGTTCTGACCTGAATCTGACTGAGATGCTGCGGCATGACCTTAAAAAGGCAGTTAATGCTCAAAAACCCTCCATTGTGGCTGAATTACAACAATTCTGCAAAGATGAGTAGGCCAAAATTCTTTGACAGCGCTGTAAAAGACTCACTGCCAGTTACTGCAAACGCTTGGTTGCAGTTGTTGCTACTAAGGCTGGCCCAACCAGTTATTAGGTTTAGGGGGCAATCACTTTTTCACACAGAGCCATGTAGGTTTGGATTTTTTTTCCCTTAATAATAAACACCTTCCTTTAAAAACTGCATTTTGTGTTACTTGTGTTATCTTTGTCTTATATTTAAATTTGTTTGATGATCTGAAAGATTTAAGTGTGACAAACATACAAAAAAAATGAGAACTCAGGAACACTTGTTCACACCACTGTAATTAATTACTACATTGTAGAAATGCAAGATTCCACAGAGGAGGGCCTCCCTTGTGTGTACATGCTAACTTATATTTGCTGCACATCTAAGAGAATAATGGCAAGCTCCGAGTCAAACTCAAGACCCATGGATTCACAGAGTTCTATCCATCACTGAAAAGATGTCTCCTGCTGATTTGTTCATTCTGTACTCAATTTTGTTTTATTTTTTATTTATTTTTGTTGGACTGGGTGAACGTACAGTATATGTACTTGTTATGCAGTCCTGGGATAGCAGGATCTCTCCAGTTATTTCTGCTGTTGACACATGTAGGCATGGCCCATCTAAAGGTCAAACAACAATGATCATGCTACTAGCGCATCTCAAAAATGTAGAATATTGTGAAAAAAGTTCTGTTTATATATCTTCTTCTTTCAGCTGCTCCCTTTAGGGGTCGCCACAGCGGATCATCTGCCTCCATCTCACCTTATCCTTCTGTAACACCAACCCTCTCCATGTCCCCCTTCACTACATCCATGAATCTTCTCTGTGGTCTTCGTCTTTTCCTCCTGCCTGGCCATCTCCATCTTCAGCATCCTTTGTCCAATATATCCACTATCCCTCCTATGCACATGTCCAAACCATCTCAGCCTTGCCTCTCTCACTTTGTCTCCAAACTGCTTAACCTGAGCTGTCCCTCTGATATACTCATTTCTAATCTTGTCCCACCTAGTCACTCCCAATGAGAATCTTAGCATCTTCAATTCTGCCACCTCCAGCTCCTGTCTTTGTCAGCACAACTGTCCCCAAACCATAGATGATAGCAAGTCTCACTACAGTCTTGTAAATCTTCCCTTTCACTCTAGCTGCTTCCCTTCTGTTACACATCACCCCTGACACACATTTCCACCCACTCCACCCTGCCTGCACTCTCTTCATCTCTCGTGTGCATTTTCCACTGCTTTGGATGGTTGACTCCAGGTATTTAAACTCATCTACTTTCACTACCTCTACTCCTTCCATCTTTACTGTTGCACCTGCCTCCGTCTCATTCACACTCATGTGTTCTGTCTTGTTTCTACTGACTTTCATTCCTCTTCTCTCCGGGGCATACCTCCACCTCTCTAGGTTCTCTTCCACCTGCTCCATACTCTCTACTCTCACTACAGATCACAATGTCATCTACAAACATCATGGTCCATGGGAACTCCTGCCTGACCTCATCTGTCAGCCAGTCCATCACCATGGCAAATAAGAAGGGGCTCAGAGCCGATCCCAGATGTAACCCCACCCCCACCTTGAATCCATCTGTCACTCCTACAGCACACCTCACCACCATCTCGCTGTCCTCATACATGTCCTGCACCACCCTCACATACTTATCTCCTACTGCTGACTTTCTCATACATTTCTCGTACATTTCCTCTCTTGACACTATCATATGCTTTCTCGAGATCCACAAAGACACAGTGCAACTCCTTCTGACCTTCTCTATCAACACTCTTAGAGCAAACATTGCATCTGTAGTACTCGTTCTTGGCATGAAACCATACTGCTGCTCACTGATTGTCAGCTCTCCTCTTTACCTGGCTTCAACAACTCTTTCCCATATCTTCACAGTGTGGCTGATCAACTTTACGCCTCTGTAATTACTACAGCTCTGAGCATCACCTTTGTTCTTGAAAATTGGTACCAAAACACTTCTTCTCCACTCCTCAGGCACTCTCCAAGATTGTGTTAAACAATCTGGTTAAAAAGTCCACTGCCATCTCTCCTAAACATCTCCATACCTTCACAGGTATGTCATCTGAACCAACCGCCTTTCCATTCTCCATCCGCTTCAAAGCTGCTCTCATTCCGCCTTGCTAATCCTCGGGACTTACTTGTTCACCATCTTTCCTTCATCCATCCTCCTTTCATTTTCTTTATTCATCAGCTCTTCAAAGTACTCCTTCCACCTTCTCACACTCTGGTCATTTGTTAGTACATTACCATTTCCATCCTTAATCAGCCTAACCTGCTGTACATTCTTTCCAGCTTGATCTCTCTGTCTAGCTAGTCGATACAAATCCTTTTCTCCTTTCTTAGTGTCCAGCCTTTCATACAACTCACTGTATGCCTTTGCCACCTCTCTTTGCCATGCACCTAGATTCCAAATACTTCTGTATACTTTCTTCATCTCCCTGACTATCCCACTTTTTCTTTGAATACTTTCCTGTACCTCTTCATTCCACCACCAAGTCTCCTTGTCTTCCTTCCTCTGTTCACTGGATACACCACATACCTTTCTACCCATTTCCCTCAATATTTTTGCTGTACTTTCCCAGTCATCTGGTAATTCTTCCCTACCACCTAGAGCCTGTACCAGCTCCTTCCTGAACTCTGTGTGACCTTCTTCCTTCTGTAACTTCCCCCACTTAATCTTTGGCTCTGCCTTCACAGTTTTCCTCTTCTTGCTTTCCAAAGTCATCCTACAGACCATCATCCAATGCTATCTAGCTACATTCTCCCCTGCCACCACCTTTTTGTTTTATTTTTTGATTGTTGTGATTTAGAAAGACAATTATAAATAATGATATTCTATCATTTGAGATGCAGTGGTATAGATTCTATATTAGACATGTCTACTGCTGGTGCTTATGACTTTCTACATTATGTAAACAGAAGGATATTGGTGTCCAGGTGTAAAGTTCCCTTTTGTGTTACTAATCTGCCATACACTACCGGTCAAAAGTTTTACAACACCCTAATTTTCCAGTGTTTTATTGAAATTCAAGCAGTTTAAATCCAATGAATAGCTTGAAATGGTACAAACCTAAGTACTGAACTGCCACAGGTTAAAACAAAAGGTAAGGTTACCCAAAAATGAAAAATAAAGTACATTTAAAAATTATACAAAAAAGGTCTTTTTCAGGGAACAAGAAATTGGTTAAAAACTTAGTTGTTCTGCAGCAGTGGAGGTTGATCAAACCTTGAAAGTTGGTGCTACTAATTCCTGCAGGTGTCCAAAGTTTTCTTGATCATTTACAACCCCCTCTGTCTACATAAATGTAGTCTTGGAACACACTGTATAAATAAAAAAAAAAAAATATGAAAAATTGGGGTGTTCTTAAACTTTTGACCAGTGGTGTATTAGTTGAGTCAAATTATTTTAAGAAAAACACAACCTGCTCCTTCAAAGTTTTCTTTAAGCATTTCGTCACTGAAGTCAAAGCCTAAATTTCAGTTACAGTTTACTGTATTTCTGTAAAGTGAATTTATAGCTTCTGTAGACCACAGCATTTGTTGTATTATTGTGTAATTTATGTAACTCAAAGCTATTAGTGGCATAATTTTACCAGTTTCAGCGTTTGTCTTACACACAGCTTTTATGTTCTATTAGCCAACTAGATGTAAAGCCTCTAAAATGGACAAATTTAATGAATTTTGAGAGCTACAGGTATTTAGTTAACATTCAACCATTGTTTCCATGTTCTGTTGCTGCTGGTGTTCCCATCCTTTGAGTGTCGTTTTGGGAGCATGGCACATTGCATCTATATCCAGTCCAACATAATGGCAAGTCAACCCAAACAGAAATAAAAAAAAAAAAAAAAGGGAGGTGAGAATGTGTATACTGCAGTTTTTTCCAGCTTTGGCCCTTATGTCTGCAGAGTATCTATAATACTGTCAAGGCAATTATGGTAGCCATTTTTCATTCCACCAATAAAATTAAACTATTGCACCTACAGGCAGGACCGGTGCAGCGGTTTAAGCTACTGCCACGCAGGGAGGTCTGCAGTGTGTGTTGCTGTGTGCACTTTTGTAAAGTAATGGGTTGAGCATGTAGGGTAGGCTTAGTGGCTCCCCAGGGTTGGATTTCTACCACTGCGCACACACACGTACATACACTCTTAATGAGGTCAGAGTCAAACAGCATTTCAGCTGCAGTGCTCCTCCCCGTTAATAGTTCCACAGGGTCTAAGAGTAAGTGATTATATCTAACTGGATTATAGGCGCTGATAATCCCAAAAATTTAATCGGTGAAAAACAGCCAAATTAGGAGGGGACTGTCACATTTCACAGTGCGTCTGTTTGAACCCTGCAGTGAGTTTCCTAAAAGTCATCATGCAGGCGGGCTAGAAATAATGCATTTACATATTTTGTAGTAGAGCTGTTGGATGTTATTAGGCTACATGCAGACACACTCATGTGAGAGCAGGCTTTGGGCACAGGGCAGCTGAACTACATGTTCTCTAACTCCTGCATAAATTTCCCTGCAATTTGTAGATGTTCCAGAACTTCCTCTCACAAAGTTTGCACCTTTAATATCAAGGCTAAAGTAGCAGACTGATACCTCTAACAAGACAGCTGACAGGAGAGGAAAGGTTCCATTTAATGCTTCCACCCCTATTTTTTAACAAACATTACTCTGATAGACTGAATATATATTATATGTTATACAGTACCAATGAATTGTTTATTTATCTTTAAATATTTGTGCAGGTTTCTCTTATTTAAGAGTGATACAAGGACAAATTCTCTTTGCAAGATTTCTGGAATTGATTAATTCTTAATTTCCCTGAACACCTGTGCATTTTTTTTCTTTAAGAATTGAGGTGCTGATTGGGAAATTTTATGCAAATCAGCATGATAATGTTAAGCATTTTACACCCATGAAAAGGTCAGAATTCCTTCCTTGACTTCACATAAGAATTGCAATCTTCTCAACTGCAGTGTTTTCACCTACAGTTTCAATATTTCTTACAAACCCACAAAAAGATCCAAAAACGGGCACATGGAAGTGCAGCAGAAGCACCTGATAGATGTTATCCACTATTCCCTGGCCTGTTTTGGCTCTGGTTTGATTCAGTAACTCCTGAATATAATATCAGGAACTTGCTAGATCATCATATTTTATCAGTCACCAATTCTCAGGGGCTCAGTGACTGAGCAAGCACAATATGCCCAGCAGGTTTGAGGCCATTTGTTCTTAATGTCTGCCAGTGATTAAATCTTGGAGAGTTGGTGAGGGCTCTGGGGCTTATCCTCATGGTCCATGTGTTGGTAAAAAAAACCCCCAAAAAACCAAAAACAGACCACTGAAGTAAAGGTTTACCTCAAGATACAGACATGGGTTCAAAATTTGTAACGATAACTCTGTATTACAGTACATCAACTAGAAATGTGGCTTGATACAGGTTTATTATTATGTGATTCTTAGTGCTTTGACAAAAACCGATTAGGCATGACAATTTTCCTGTGAGCGTATGACAGCTTATGCAAAGTGAATTAAAACAAGGACCTCAGGAAATTAAAGCAGCTTAATTTCACTGTCATAAAAAAAAGCTTTTTTTTTATTTTACATGTCATTTTGTGTTTTAAAGTGGCCTGCACACTTTCATTCTGTGCTTTATATATTTAAACATTTATTACAATTTTACAATTAACTTTGTGAAACAACAATTTGTCTTTAATGTTGATGTCTTTTTTCTTTCTTTGGTTTTCAGGACACGTCCCAAGGTTCAGTTCAATGGCTATGTCGGCCATGAAAGCTCCAATGGCCAGGCGTCATTCGAAAATCCGATGTATGACACCAACATGAAGCCCACTGAGGCTAAGGCAGTTCGATTTGATACCACACTGAATACAGTCTGCACCGTGGTATAGTCCACCAAACCCGCCACTACTAAAATAGTGGTTCAGTCCAACCTCCATGATGCAGTCGGCAGTGTGGTTGTAACCAAACAAAAGAAGAACAAATTTGGGATCTAGATTCATCACTACCAGTCTGTGCAGCATGCTGCTTCTCTGACAACATAATCTGCACAGTAATGCGGCCCTGCTATACCCCTTTATGAGCCAACTTTAGTCAGAAAAACGAATGAGGATAAGTAAGAATGAATAAACAAGAGGGTGGAGAGTTGACAACATCAGTAACATCAGGTCTGTTGTTCAGGACATCAGTGATTGGACCAGAGACTAAGGAAAACTAAATTTGTTAATTTCCCACAAAAAGTAGCTGATGTCTGCAAATGTTGACTTTACCTCACTGAAAGAGCTGTGTATGACTAGTGTCATACAGCATTTGAATAACCTCCCTGTACTGTAATCTAACAGTAGTTTTTTTTTTTTCCAAACCGAATATCTGAAAATTGCACAGAGGTATAGGCTTACCGGCTCCCCTGCTGCAGGCCAGATATGGGCTTGATTGATGTGAAGTTCTACCCTCAGGGGAAAGCACGTAGACTATTCCACCTTCCAGTGCCCTCCAGAAATTAGCTGGATCTTTTATGTAAACAGGAGTCATCCTCAGTGTTGGAACAAAAACCTCCCACTGGACTTCAGTCAAACTGGACCCAACCAGGCTAGCTTAGTGAGTCTGTTTGTTGGTGGATTCCTATAGTGATCCTATCGATTGCAGTTAGCTTCAAATGCAGCAACTCTAAGACAAACCAGATGTATTCCTTTAAAAGAATTCACGATCTCATAAAGTACTAGACACCACTGCTCTGGATGCAACAATATTTCCAGATAAGTTTAAAATGTTTTAGCCTTTTTGGAAAGCTGAATGAATTGGGTTTGGTATAGCAGGACAATCACAGCCAGGTACATTTAGGTGTCAGTTTGTAATAGGCTTTTCTTCAAGGAGTTGCAGTAATTGTCCTTATCTTCTGCTACAATTTTGCCTTGTATGACAATGTCTGCCCAAACTATATAGCAACTAATTAGGCTAAAGCATACCAAAATCGAGCTTGTGCAAATGATGCTTTTTCCCACATTATAGTAACAGAAACAATGATATTTGAGCATTTTCAAATATTAGATTTAAATATTGCACACTTAAAATTGGTCCTGTACATTATTCCACAGTAGCTCTAGGCCAGCCGTGATGGCCTGGAATACCAGGCATTTGGATGGTGTACCACACAACGGACTGGTTTCCAGAAGCCCATCTAATCAAGGAGTCACACAACTGATTCTTGTTCTTGAACTAGCCAGAATTCTTGGCTTGGTGCCTGACTAAGTGGAAGCCTGGAGGCAATAAGCTGTCAGGATGGTCGACTGCTAGAATCAGCTGTGGCCAAATCCAGGAAATGAATTGTCTTCTTGTAACGCTGATCGGGACTATCAGCAGGATATGACTGATTTTTATATACTCTCCAGTCACATAATCAGTAACAGATGAACTGATTAACAGACAGACAGAAATTGGACAGATGATCAAAGACAGAAGGACAGACACATTTGTCCGTCATGCTGGAAAGAGGACATGTTGCTGTGGGGGGAAAAAGAGGCAAATAGATGTCTTTTATTGTCTCTTCTGGCATTTTTCTTCAGTGAAGATAATGATGAACAGACTCATGTTCAAAAAAAAAAAAAAAAAAAAAAAAAAAAAAAAAAAAAAAAAAGCCCAGTGGCCCCTTGGGACTTCCCAAACCACTGCTGCTGGGGGCCCTAAGATATAAACTTTATATAAACCGCACAAATTTTGCACTAGTGTGTTTTTCTGACCGGGTTATGGGGGGGAAAAAGAATTTTTGGTTTTGAAATGGGTTTGGAAAAAGAGTAATTAAAAAGAGCATTTTATTCAGAAACTTCTATCTTTAAAAGAAGACAAAATGGCTAAATACAGGGTTACAGAGTGTTTGTATATACACATTTATATTTCACACTCCCTGGAAGGTGTAACCACATGCTATACTGTTGTTTATTTTGTTGCCATGACAACATGCTAGCCAACTGGAAAGTTGCAAACAGTTTACCTGTGGACCTCCAAGCAGGAAAGGAAAAGGTACTCCACCATGTACAGAACAGTGGCTGTTTCTGGAAGCTCATACCAAAAGCAGGTGTTGCCCTCCAGTCAACATGAATTACTGTGCTGTTAATAATACTATAAGCCATCCAAAAGTCTATCCCTCTCGCTATTGACCACAGATTGTAAATAAAGGTGAAGTGAAGCCCACGCATCCTTAATGCCCTGTGATGACTGGCTGCAGTAAGACAATAAGCTTATTAGATAAGGGGGCATTGGCTCAGGAGGGAGAGCGGGTCGTCCAATAACTAGAGGGTTGGCAGTTCGAATCCCGCTCTCCCCAGCCATCCTGCCGTTGTGTCCCTTGGGCAAGACACTTTACCCACCTTGCCTCCAGTGTCCATGATGCTGGGTATGGATTGACAGTAGTGGTTGGAGAGGCCATTGGCGTGGATTAGCAGCCACGTTTCCATTATTCTGCGCCAGGGCAGCTGTGGCTACAGCAGTAGCTTACCACTACCATTGTCTGCAGAGTGAATGAATAATGGACTCATTATAAAGCACTTTGAATCATGAAAGGCACTATATAAATGCAACCCATTATTATAACTAAACTTACAACTAAAAATACTTAATTTACAGTTTCTTTTTTTTAATCAAACAAAAACGTAGATGTTTGTTTTTTACCTTAACATGTTTTGAGTGACACCTGCAGTCATCTTCAGACGCGTCAGCTGATCGCTGTGACGTGTCGTTTATCAGCTGTTTTCCTTAGGCGCGGCCAGCCTGATGGACCTGACAGATCCACCACGCCAGCCATGCCTCCCATTGCCAGGTAGTCTTTGGAGGATGGAATCCCAGGTGTAAGAGAAACTAACTCAGACAGATCAATACCTTCTCTGGTCATCTGAACATCTCACAGCATACAAACTATCAGTTGTGAGAACTCTTTATGAACGGGCCAGCTACATTACAGATGAAAAAGGCAGATGGGGAGGAAAAGAAACACATACGACATGCACTCACACGCTGCCAATATCCAGTATTTTTTTTTATTTTTTTTTTTTGTTACTTATTTGTACCCGTACGTAGATTCGGTTTGCAGTCTGGTGACAAGCCACCGGCTGCCGGTCGCTGCGTGCGCGAGCGTCCTAAACCTACATGTTTATGGTATGCGGGAGGAAACCGGAGAAATCCCGGAGTAAACCCACGCAACACGGGGAGAACATGCAAACTCCACACAGCTCACTGTTGGTCGGGGGGTGGGATCGAACCCACGATCTCATGATCCCCGCGATCCCCCGGCCAAGGGTAAAACTGTGCTGCCACAGTGCTAAACCACTGCGCCACCGTGCAGCCCATGGTGGCGCAGATAAATGAAAATATAAACACCAAAAGCTGAAACGCAAAACAAAAACATAACCATACCATACAGTGGTGTGAAAAAGTGTTTGCCCCCTTCCTGATTTCTCACTTTTTTTGCATGTTTGTCACACCTAAATGTTTCAGATCATCAAACAAATTTAAATATTAGACAAAGATAACACAAGGAAACACAAAATGCAGTTTTTAAATGAAGGTGTTTATTATTAAGGGGGAAAAAAATCTAAACCTACATGGTCCTGTGTCAAAAAGTGATTGCCCCCTAAACCTTAAGGTCATCCCACAGCATCTCAATCAGATTCAGGTCAGGACTTTGACTAGGCCACTCCACAGTCTTCATTTTGCTCCTCTTAAGCCATTCAGAGGTGGACTTGCTGGCATGTTTTGGATCATTGTCCTGCTGCAGAACCTAAGTGCGCTTCAGCTTGAGGTCACGGACAGATGACCAGACATTCTCCTTCAGGATTTTTTGGAAGACAACAGAATTCATGGTTCTATTTACCACAGCAAGTCTTCCAGGTCATGAAGCAGCAAAACAGCCCCAGACCATCACACTACCACCACCATATTTTACTGTTGGTATGATGTTCCTTTTCTGAAATGCTGTGTTACTTTTACGCTGGATGTAATGGGACACACACCTTCCAAAAAGTTCAACTTTTGCCTTGTCAGTCCACAGAGTATTTTCCCAAAAGTCTTGGGGATCATCAATATGTTTTCTGGCAAAACTGAGACGAGCCTTTATGTTCCTTTTGCTCAGCAGTGTTTTTTGTCTTGGAACTCTGCCATGCAAGCCATTTTTGCCCAGTCTCTTTCTAATGGTGGAGTCATGAACACTGACCTTAACTGAGGCAAGTGAGGCCTGCAGTTCTCTGGATGTTGTTGTGGGGTCTTTTGTAACCTCTTGGATGAGTCGTCACTGCACTCTTGGGGTAATTTTGGTGAGCCGGCTACTCCTGGGAAGGTTCACCACTGTTTTTACCCTTAATAATAAACACTTTGATTTAAAAACTGCATTTTGTGTTTACTTGTGTTATCTTTGCCTAATATTTAAACTTGTTTGATGATCTGAAACATTTAAATGTGACAAACATACAAAAAATGAGAAAACAGGAAGGGAGCAAACACTTTTTCACACCACTGTACATCCAAGGGATAATAGAACCAATACAAAGGATCCTGAGAAAACACAATCAGTACAGCAGTGAAACCACACATAAAAATAAGACTGCTACTAGTACACCCCAAAGTTAAAATAGAACAGGACAAAAAATGCAACATAATATATGAAATTCCTTGCAGATCATGTGACAAAACATACATCAGGGAAAGAGGAAGAACACTCAACACAAGAAAGAAAGAACACCAGAAAGAATGTGAAAGATGAAACACTAGGACAACTTGCAAGACCACAAAAAGAAAAGGCAGAAGAAGAAACCTTGAAATCAGCAATATCGGATCACTGCAAAAGGACCAATCACATCATGGACTGGGACAACACAAAATCATTGGATCAGAGGATAGTAAACACAAACGCTGGATCAAGGAAGCCACAGAACTCAGAAAACGGGCAAAGGACACCATGAACCGGGATGAGGGAGCATTCATGCTCTCCCACACCTGGGATTCCATCCTCCAGGGACTACCTGGGGACAGAAGGCGTGACCGATGTGGTGGATCTGTCAAGTCCATCAGGGTGGCCACGCCTAAGGAAAACCGCTAATAAACGACACCTCACAGCGATCAGCTGACGCTTCTGAAGATGACTGCAAGTGTCAGTCGAAACATGTTAATGTAAAAAAAACCAAACGTTTTCAACCTTTTTGTCTGACAAAAAAGAAACTGTAAATTATGGAAAAAGAAGACAAAATGAACGTACTTGAGTACTAACTGATACACCTACAAGCGGGGTAGTAACTGTTCTTATCATGTTTGTTTTTTGGATCAGTTTTACCTTGGTATCCAATGATATAAAAACACCCATGTGGTTGTGATTGAATTTGGTCATGATTGGATGTAATTGAATGGGGTACCAGTGGGCTGCCACCAGGGCCGTTTCCTGGTTTTGAGGGGCCCTAGAGCATCAGTTTGGTACACAAGAAGAAAACAGGCTTTCCAATTCCCAGCAGCCCTTGTGGGTGGTAGAACATGTTAAAGCTTAGGAAATAATCATCTCCTTAGTTAGACTAATAAGTGTACTATATGTTAATGTTGTACATATTCCAAGGTTTGGATGCTGTGATTTGAGTTTTAGCTAACTTTTATGCACCATTGTAGCTTTTTGGCATAATGAGTAAAAGTACCATGGCAGCAATACAAGGCCCCTGGTCCCAGTATCCATAACATTCATGTTAGGTACATTTGCCTGGTGGCCCTGCTCACTCACTTGAAGGCCCACTCAATAACTATCAGACCAGGCCTAGACTGGTTGCAAATGGTGTCACCAGCGTAAGATGACAGTATCCTAAATCCAGGAAGTAGAGCTTTACTTTTCTACAGTGGAAGCAAGTGGCAGCACATTGTCTATATTTATGTACACTCTATGCTAATGACAAACCAGGACTTCACAAACTGTGGCAATTTGCCAGTTTTGTAATACAGGTGCACTTGAAAAAACTTGCACAATAATGCCATGAGAACTTTCATTTATTTTTCATAATTTAATTCCAAATGTAAGTTTTCATATATTTATATTCATTGCAAGTAAAGGTTTAAGCCTTTTTTTGTTTTCATTTTAATATTTATAGATTCTGAAAATTAGAATCTTCCCTAAGATGGATCAAAAATAAGGATTTACAATACAGAAATATTAATTTTGAAAAAGGTTTGATAGCAGCTTTTGGGCCATCTGTATCGTCAAGTTGACCCTTTCATCTTTCGCTTGACTATTTTCCAAATAGTCTTTGGGGTTCTGGTCAGGCGAGTTTGCTGGTCGGTCAAACACAGTAATGCTATTGTCAGCAAAGCATTTTGTAGCAGTTTTGATGCTGTGGGTTGGTGCTAAATCCTGCTAGAAAAGAAAATCCCCATCTCCATAAAGCTTTTCAGCAGAATGCAGTATAAAGTCTCTAAATTTTACTAGTAGACAGCAGTGCTGACTTTGGACTTGATAAAACACAATAACCCAACATCAGGAGATGACATGGCACCTCAAATCATCAGACTGCAGATACTTCACACTAGACTTTAAACATCTTGGATTCTGTGCTTCACCACTCTTCTGCCCAACTCTAGGACCTTGATTTCCTTTTGAAATGCCAAATTTGTATTCATCGAAGAAGAGGATTTTTACCAATGAGCAACAGTTCATTTGCTTTTCTCTTTAGCCCAATTAAGACACTTCTGTTGTCTCTGGTTAATAGGTGGTTTGGCATTAGGGACACAACAGTTGTAGCCTCTTTTCTCAAGACATCTGTGTGCGATTGCTCTTGATGCGCTGACACTAGACTCAGTCCACTCCTTGTGAAGCTCTCCCAAGTTCTTGAATTGACTTGACAATCTTCTCAAGGCTGCAGTCATCCCTGTTGCTCAAACAACTTTTTCTACCACACCTTTTTCCTTCCAGTCAGCTTTCTACTATTGTGCTTTGATGTAACACTCTGACCATCTTTGGTTTACCTTCCTTTTGGAGTATTTCAGTGAATGTTGTATGGTCATGTGTACCGAGTTGTTTAGGAATATACTGTATGTTGTATTTATATGGCTTGATTAATAATTCACTCAAACCTGAAGTGAAATATTCTACATAATTTGATACCAGATTTATGATTTTCATAAACTATGAATCATAATAATCAAAAAAAATTTTAAAAAAAAGAATTGAAGTTTACTTTTAGAATTAGATTATGTAAAAAAAATGGAAATTTTCATGTTCTTATTTTTTTTAGATGCACCTGTATACAGTGTACTGGTAGAATATGGATTCCATATTGTAAGTTCTTTCCAATACTGTAAAACTAAAATTAAAAATGTACAGTACACACTATATGCTTTATGAGCCCAGCTTGATTGCTGCAAAAGCTTCCACAGTTGCAGTTGAATGTGGTATGAGCTTTCAGAAATATTTGACAGTTTCTCTGATGCTCTTTAAAAAGATGTGAACAGTTTCCATTTCTGCCACATCATCTCAGCTCGAGGCAGGTGTGATGCAGAGGCTCTTGTTTGAACACACCTTTTTAAAGAGCACACATAACATCCCTGTGGTCTGTTTGAGAATTGGTCATTTAAGTCAGAGGACAAACATACAGTATGAAGACAACATGCACAATTATTGTTGTCTGCAGACCCCCACCCCCCCCACCCGAGCTCTCTCATTGAGAAATACCTCGTGTGCAGAGAAAAAGTTATATCCTGCTTTTCAATGCTGGAACTTCACTGCAACAAATACACAAGCTTAGCGAGTGCATTCACTTTATTTCCCCATGTATTAAATCGAAATGTTGAAACTCAACGAGTTTTTGGGTGCCAGAAAATTCCGTAGTTTCATATCACTTACCAAGCTTGTTATTTCTAGCAGTATCTTGTCAGAATATTTTTATTTTTTGAAAGATACTGCACTTGGAAGAGATCACAGATGTAACTGCTTTTAATGTGTATCATTCAGTTTCTTTAAGCGTGTTTCCTGTCTTACACTTAATGTATTGCATTTATTTTGGTGATAGGTCCAGTTCAGCCATGGTCCATAATACTGTCATATATTTGCATTTATTAACTCCAGAATACATCTGTTCACATTCAGACATGATGAGCATAATGCAATAGGGTCAAAAAGTTGATATTTTGATATTTTTTCCACAAAAACAAGCTATATTAGGTGTTTTGCACAGATGTTTGAGAACTCTAAAACCAGAATACTGGGCATGAGGAGGTTGTCATGTCTTCCTGCTTTGAGATAAGAAACAATGAATCAGGCCACACATGGCAGTTCATATTTACATTTCCAGTAGTATCCGTATAATTGAAAGTGACTCTTCCCCAGACCCGAATGCTGCAAATGAAATGTTCCAAAACAATGGTGATTATTTATAGAGCCATTACCTCGATTGTCAGCCTGTCATTAAAATACTCGGTATCCAAGGTCATTTTAAGGCAGCCAAAAATACTAGCAGAGGGACGCATAGGAAACAGAGATATGCTAAAACAGTCAGAAGATACACATTTAGAATCTCTTCGCTGTTGTAAACAACACGTCTGTTTACCACAATAGAGCGTCTGTTTGCAGGCTTACAAAACTCCTCTTTTTCTATTACTAGAGCGCACTCTGTGCCTCTATTTTAATTGATTTAATTAATTCACTTGAGATTTCCTATGGAGTCAAGAGTGCATAATAGGGCCTGAAAATTAGAGGCTGCTAGGTTTCCACAGGCGTGATAAAAGGTCTCGTTTTTAACAATTACTGTCAAAGATCTCTTCTCCTAGTGTGCCTGAAAAAGGAAAATTTAGTCTTATTGCGTTGTCTCCATTCTGGTATGTCACAATAGAGCCTGATTAGTCACTTTTAGTGCAGATATTGAGCTTGCAGTAGGATTTTGATCTTTCTGTAAAAACGCAGCTATAGATGAGGCCCACTAACCCTTTAAAACCAGGCTGCACTTTGTTATTCAGAAGCAATTTAAACACAGAGGGTATAATTCCATAATACCACCTAACGCTGATTTTTTAATGAAGTCTCCATCAAAGTGTAATGTTATGCTAAAACACAAAGTGTGAAAATTTAGCAGTTAAGCATAGTCCAGTTAACGCTGCCTTATTTTCACCAGCCCCCGATTCTGATCACTTTGTCTCATCTCTATCAATCCAAAATTTTTGCTGAATGGAAAATGGATAGTTCACATTTTTATTCAATAAATTTAATATCAATTTGATTATTTAAAAATAAGTTTTCAATAGTAAGTTTAAAAAAGATCCATATTTTAAGAGGGAAATACTCAAAAAAGATATAGAGTTTATTTTCTTCACTATTACAGACATGGACAAATTTGTTGGTACCCTTCCACACAATAAAATCTCTGAAATAACTTGAAACTGATCAAAGTTTAATGGTTTCCTAGGCTCATTTTCTACAATACATACTATTCTTTCGATCAACCAGGGTTGCATTTTCTCTTGTGTCCACATCCTCGGAGGTTGGCTACAGTTCCATGAATCTTATACTTTAATAATATTGGTAACTGTGGTCACAGGAACCTGAAGCTGCTTGGAGATGAACTTAAAGCCTTTACAGTCAACATGATTATCTATAATCTTTCTGAGCTTCTCAGGCAGTTCTCCCCTTTGCTTTCTCTGGTCCGTGTTCAGTGTGGTGCACACAATGATACCCAAACTACACAGTAGGTTGTTGTTGTTTTTTTCCCTTTAAATAGGCTGAATGGCTGTTGAAAAGCTTGAAGGCGCCTGTGATACTAATTAAGATTGCTTGTTGGCAGTGACTGCTGCAACAGGTGGTGTTATCAACAAAAGTCACCGTAAAGACTGTCCTCAACAGTTTCTGAATATTTTTCATAAAGCGGGAATAAACGGTTTTGTACTACATGCAGCGCTGTGTTGGAACATAAAGTCGATGACTGATGAACACTTCAAACGGAAAACGGACGGAGACTGGCTGAAATTCAGAGATAGTTGTGTTTGTTTTCTGTGGAAGGGTACCAACAAATGTTCCCACATCTGTAGGTAGCTGACTGAATGGCTTCAAAAAGTAATCTTTCTTAGTTTTGGAGGTGGTAGTGAAAGTTCATAGTCCTGATATCTCTCACTTTCTAGAAATGGGGTCTTCCACATTCAAGAAAATCTAACACTGCTCTGGAAAAAACATTGGATATTTTCTCAAAACGTTTTTGTGTGTAGAATTGTAAAAAAAAAAAAAAATTCCCACGTCTTTCACTTGGCACTGTCAGCAGTTGTAAGAGTGACACCTGGCCACAGTTTAAAAGGGGAAAAAAAACCACCTGGATTTTGGAAAAAAAAAAAGTTTTCACTGTTGTCCCTGTCTTTTTCTGAAGTGATATTGTCAGCAGTCCTCTTGAAGCAAAGGAGCTCAGCATAGGTTTAGAAGTAGAAAATCTGCTAGAATTTCATTGCCAGGAAGAAATCTGACCCTCCTTTGTATGTGAGAACTCTCGATCTTCTTCTTCCCTCCTCTCACATACACACATACAAGGGGGGCTGAGAAATTCATAGGCTGACAATGATGGAGTGGTCAAATTTGACCAAATGTGGTTTATTTTTCAACATGGTCTCCTCTGTCAGTGTATCTGAAAAGAAACAGTGCGGTTGGTATCAAAAGGTTGAATTTAATGCATGACTTTTTTTTTTTGTTGCTGTAGCATAACTCCTTAATCAGCCTATGAACTTTTCAGCCCTCTCATACCTTTAATATTTTATTTTTATATAAATGATATTTAAGAATAGTTTCTGTGGCCAATTCTTTTGATTCTGGTCTCAACAGTTTGAGTAGGGCAATCCCACATGCCTAATGTTCAGCGTTACAGATAAAAAAATATTACAGCTCGTCTGAAATGATCATGAGCTGATTCAGCCCTTCTTACCTCAAAGCTGATTGTAGATTCCCACACAGTAGTGCTGTATTCACATGTTGCAGTAAAAGGAGGTATTCTCACCCCAATCAATGCTATAATGTAAGGCTTAAGCTCAAATATTTTGATGTGTTTTGTTTAACTTGTTGTCTCGGTTTACATGGATATGTGTTGAGAAATGTTAAATCCGTCAGAGGAAGTTTCCAACCATCATCACCTTACCATGTTTTCATCATTATGATCTGTTACCATCATCATATCATGTGCTGCTGAATTTGAAGTAGGTGCAAAAGAAAAAAAAAACATTTTTGTACAGAAATCTATTTTTTATGAAGATTTATAAAAAAAATATTACAAAACAAATTATTAAACATGCTGTACTTTTTATGAATAATGAAGTAGATATGGAAAAATACCGATCATTAAAATCAATGTTTTTACTGTTATACACCATGTAAAAGTCTATGGTTCAAACTGAGTATCCAATTTCAAACATGATCTCTTTTGTCCATTCTGGCTGCTTTTACACAGGAACAGAAAAGCTTTTGGGACCGAGCCGCTCATCTGTGTGTCACAACTGCAAAAAACAAACAAACAAAAAAAAAAAGATATCTCTCAAGCTTTTGGCCCACAAATTGTGTATCTTTAATTCTTTTTATTTTTTTACATTTTAAACAGCAACATTGTGGTATCTGACATTTGACATCCAACAATTTTCTCTGGCTACTGTGGAACCTTTCCTTTAAAAGTACTGTTAGGCCAGTTTTTAAAACTTCAATTTTTACACTGAATGAAAAATAAACACCCAAAAATTCAGTGTTGTAATGTCATTAACAGCATTTAATCATGTTTCTTCATTAAATGTCCTGAAAGACAAAGTTCTTGTGTATCAGCAGCCCTGTGTGGTTGTGTGGGAGGACGTTCACAGGCACAAATGACTTTGGATGGCTTGACCCCTTTATGGCTCCAAATTTGATCTCTTTGTCTAAATAAAGGGGATATCTGATTCTCCTTACTTAAATATTACCAACGCAAGGGACACTAAAAATGTCAAAACTAGGTTCTAGGTTTATTAGCAAAATTGGGAGGAGCTTTGGAGGCCCCTGTCCTGAATAGTAACTCAACTGGTACACTGAGCTCTGAAATACTGAACTAAAGGAGGGGAAACTGCATTTTCCTGTCCTCCTTGGAGATCATGGGGAGAACCACAAAGAAGTGATATGAGAGGTTAAATAACAGTATGAATGCAGCCTCACAACCTGCTGTTAAAGAGACAGTTTATCTATCAGCTATTTTGATGATATTATTTGAGAATAAAGTTTTTGATACAATAATTTCTGTCGCTTCTCTTTCTTTGTAAACCTGTATGTTTCCCTACACACCTCAGTTCTTTCGCTATGAAACACGTATAGCAGGCTGGATGACCTTAAATGTTAAAATTTCAGATAACTACTCATATCTGATCCAAGAGTACATTTGAATATACACATTGATTCAGAAAGTATTCAGTTGCCCTGTGTGACCCGTATTACTAGTTGCTCTACCTTTGAAATGTATAGTATTTTTAGACCCTTGAAAGAACACAACAGATTTTAGCAATGCACCTCATGATTGTTTTAATTATCCTTGAGATGTGCCTAGAGCTTAGAGTCCTCCGGTGGCAAATTGAATTGATTGGAAGTAGTTGAGAAAGGCACTTTCCTGACAACAACCTAGCCAAGGAACTCTCTGTGGACCTCAGCAATAAAACTGTAGCAAGGTACTGACCAGACCAAGGGTATAAAACAATTTCTCAAGCTTGAGTGTTCCCAGGAGTAGTGTGGCCTCAATAATGGTGAAATGAAAGAAGCTGAAATCTGACTTAGCCAGCGAAAAGGGCCTTGACCAGGGACACGACCAGAACTGAAAGGTCACTCTAATGGTGCTTTAGAAGTTCTCTGTAAACATGAAATGGATGGCCAACTCTGCAGCACACAATCAGTCAGAGATTTACAGTACAGTGGCCTGAAAGGGTCATTCTTAATAAAACAAGCATGGAAGTGTAGAAGTTTTCAAAATACACTATATTGCCAAAAGTATGAGGACATCCCTCCAAATGAATTGCACCAATGCACAAAGCAAGATCCACAAAGACATGGATGAGCAAGTTTGGTGTAGAGGAACTTGACTGGCCTGCACAGAGCTCTGACCTCAACTGGATAGAACACCTTTGGGATGAATTAGAGTGAAGACGGCAAGCCAGGCCTTCTTGTCCAACATCAGTGCCTGACCTCACAACTGTACATCTGGAGGAATGACCAAGCATTCACATAAACACACTCCTAAATCTTGTGACAAGCCCATCCAAAAGGTGTTCCATCAGGCTGAGGTCAAGGTCTGTGCAGGTCAGTCAAGTTCTTCCACACCACACTCACTCATCCATGTCTTTATGGACCTTACTTTGTGCATCAGTGCCCATTCATTTGAAGGGGTGTCCCAATACTTTGGGCAGTATAGTGTATATTGCATTCAAATGACTGTGATTAAAAGAGAAAAACCTTGCAGCTCTAAAGGGAAAAGCTGGCATGCTTTACAGTACATCAGAACCCAATAGCAGCTATCAAAAGGAACCACGCAAGAGACAAATGCCAGGTTTTCATTTTTATTAAAAGGGTAAGTGGAGGAAATTTTGGTCAGATCTGTGTGCATATTGCTCACTAGTGATGACAGAAGCTTCTGAAGTGCATAACTTCAGCATAAACTAGAAACAACATTGCTTATTACATCCTTGGTGAAGCATGGTGGTGGAAGCTTCATGCTACAAGTGTGCCTTATTGGGAATTATAGACAACTAATGCCACATTTCCACTATATAGTTCTGCGCTACTCTTTTCTTTTCTTTACTACTTGTTTCTCCCGCGGCTGCGCCTCCATCACAACCGCGGAAAGACGAGTATTGCTGGGGTGGGCGGGATCGAGGTGGTGCTACACTGCTGACATATAAAGGATGAGACTGACTCCTCAACAACACAGAAAAAAATAGCGGATTACGAGCGGAGGATTTCCACGGTTTTTAACACAATGAATGTCTTTAACGAGACAAGAGAATTTTACAGGAGAAGACGACGTGGATTGAGACAACACACGTTGGAGCAGGAGAGGAGAACAGCGGTTGCCCAGGAGGAATCTGAAGCAGCTGCATATGAAGCAGAGATCATTTCATTTGTTCAGTGTTCATGTGCATACATATGTCAAACGTGTTTTTTAAATAAAATGTTGTGCACTTTTAAACTATGTCGCCTCTGTTGTTCAAAACGGTTAAATGTTAACAGACGGTTAATTAAATGCTGAAACACCGGGGTAATTTAAAATTATGCAGAAACTTAATCCTAAACCCCTTTAACTTACCAAATAATTTATAATATTATAAAAAAGCCAATCCAAATCTAGACCCATTTTGTATATTGTGTAATAATGATACACTGATGATAAACTGACTTCCCAAAAAAAGCAGCAGCTATACAACGCACTTTTGGTTTGATGGAATTGCCAATTGACCTTGGAATTATATGTGGAAACTTGTTATACTTCCAGTTAACTTTAACTTACAAAATAATTGATATTATAAAAAAGCCAATCCAAATCTAGGCCCATTGTGTATCATTTTTCCCATCTATTGTTATTTATAAGGGTTATCTGTTCAGTGGTGGCTAATTACACACAAACAACGTAGAAATGACTCCAAAAAAAAAAAAAATGCTGCAGCTAGACAACTCACTTTTGGTTTGATGGAATTGCCAATGAACCTAGAAATTTTATGATGAAACTTTTTTTAATCCTACTAAATACACCGACATTGTCACACTGCCCAACACCAAATTATAATTTTCTTTTTCAAACCAAAGATCACTATGGATCTATTGAATCACAATAGCATAGGTTTATCATATACATGTCAACGTTTACAACATCGAAAATGTTATATTTGGGTTTACATGTATGGGTATTTTCGCTTTATATTATACTAGACTGCTTATAATTTATTGGAATTCTCAGAATTTGGAATGCCGCTAGAACATTCAATTCACATGTACTTACCTTTTACCTAATTCGACTTTTACCTTTATCAGTGTCTACTGCTGAATGTAAATTACACCTGTGCAACTGCTTACAATTTTACTTAAAAACTGTACCCAGTGTAGAGCAATGGATACAGCAGTGGTAATATTTATTAAATTTAACAATAACAATTACATTACCATTAAAAATCTTGACACCTTTATGGCTGAACAGCAGGATTAGGGTCATATGAGGCAATGGAATGTGTATGTAATTATTCGCCTTTATCATCCAGTGTTATAATATACAAACCACACTTTTATCCAAAAGACTAACATTTTATTACATTACAAATATTCCCAAAACATGTTAACAAATGGGGAGCTTTCAGTACTTCGACCAGACTGCCAAAATGGTTTCGGAAGGCTCCGTGGAAGGAAGCCGTCTCTGTCAGCTGATCCCTTCTTAATGCGGCTAACTGCAGGTGTCTTTCGCGCTGTTCGAGCATCCTTTCACGGATCCGCATCTCCTCAGCATGATTCTGGGCCATCAGTGATGCAAGGTCTGCAATGTTGCTGGACCTCTTCAGCTTGCCTATATGAAAGACAGAAGTCATTGTATTTAGATAACACCGGATCAAAACATGTCAGAAAAAATAATATGGAATTAAACTGTTGAAAGCCTGTGGTGGGATGCTTCGTTGCTGTATTTAAGCTCAACTGTCATGTTGTTGCCCCTCAGTAGAGTGGACTATAAGCAACTTCTGTGGTGATGTGGTTAGGCCCCCCTTCATTTCAAAAAGGATTAATTGTAAAAAGTATTTTGATTTAATGGGTTATTTTTAAAAGAATTTCTTTGTGCTGTGGCCTCATAAATCAGAATGGGTTAACAGTGTTAGCTGACTTGAAGAATTTCAGTCAAGCATTTTGATTTGAAGTCGGTACATGTGCTCCTTTTTTTTTGTGAAAATACAACAGTATTTCACCACCAACACACCTATAACACTGGGCCACTGTGGCTATGAACACCCCTGAATCTAGTATTTTTATAAATGTAGAAAGACATTTTAAATTCCTTGTTATGCGTCTATAGAAAACAATCACATATAAAAACAACCGGGTGGTAATTTTCAGTTTGTTGTGCCTTACCAGCACTTGACCGGGAGATGCAGGATGGTGATGGAGCTGGCGGTCCAGTGAGGCGGACCCAAGGGATTTGAAAACTGTGTATAGAAGGAAAAAAAACACACAATAAAGCTCACAAACAAAGTGCAACATGTACCGCAAACACAAAACTTTTTAACCAGAATACAATAAGCTTACGTCAGCGTTTTGTTCACGTGAATACTGAAATAAAAGCGCAATTCAGCAGCTTGATGCCAGGTAGCAGCAAGGTACAGAGGTAGCTAGCTATTAGCGGGCTAGCCATCACCACAATTGCCCACAATCAAACAACTTTCTTTATTGCTAAAATAAAGTGCGCTTTTGACCGAAAGGCAAGAAGACGGACAATAACAAAACAACACTCACCGTCACCGTTTTCCAATTCCGTGGCCGTGTCGAGTCCAAATTCTCTGCCAATAATAGCAGGCCGGACACTTCCTGGTATATTTTTTCATTGCAAGTTGCCCCACCAACTCGCTCTGGATGTAGTCATCGGCTACGAGGGACAGAAAAGTCCGCACCTCATCGTTTGTTCATGGAATAAACTTGCGTGTGGACATTGTTATATGAGAACACAATTGTGAATCCAGTCACCGCAGTTACTCGCTGAAATTACAAATGGCGGACGTGTAGCTTCAACAGAAAACAAAACGGACGCGTTTGGTGACGTTACGCCCTGACCAATCAGCGTTTAGCAGTCGATTGACGTCAATTCACACCTCGCTTTTCGCTCGCCTGTACCCTGCCTCTGAACAGGCATGAAAATCGTAACGGTTAAACCGTGAGGACTTGGGTGGAAATGGCGAAAAACCGAAACAAGTAAAAAAAAGTAAAGCCAAGGTGATACTGGTGGAAATGGGGCTTAAGTGTTCCCAGTAGTAGAGTGGCCTCAATAATAGTGAGATGTATGAACTTGAAATTTGAGTTAGCCAGTAAGGACCATTACCAGGAGAGGAAGAATGCAGCAGACTGATAAAAAGCTGATATTGAGCAGCTCAACGTAACTACTGTGAGAAAATGCTGGAGTATCTGTAGAATAAAATTTTGACTGGATTTTTACAGTGACCGAGGGGTTTTTCTTGTGTGTGTGTGTGTGGGGGGGGGGCTGCTGAATGAATCCACTCTGGAGACTCTTCTGTTATGTTATTTTATGCCGAACCACATGAGTAAGAGAGTTTAACACATACAGTAATTCTTTGACAAAGTGCAAACTGTGCTGAAGACCCTGCTGTTTACCCTGCTCTGTATATACAGTGTTGGCAAAGAGGAAAATGCCAATTTTATTGGCAGCTTCAGCAAGTTGAAGTAATCATTGAATTTCACCATGAGCAAGTAACTAATTTAGGTATGCTGTCTAGGTTAACAGCTCCTTCTCAAACTTGCAAATCAGTCATTGTGACTTTTTAGGGCCGTTTCCATGGCTACAGGTTAGTGAGAAACTTTGAGAGCAGCAAATGATATTACTCAGGAGGTGAACATACGTGATGTGCAAGTAATAAAATTGAATCAATGACTGATCTAAAGCTAGAAGAGAGGAGAAAACAATCAGTCAAACATTGTGTGGGTGGTTCAAACCACAGGCAGGGATGGGGACTTGAATCAGCAGAGATTTTATTTTGACAGTACCTTGCAAAACAAGTTTACAGGCTCGTTATAGGTCATTTCAAGACTATTCAACTTCATTTGTATAGTGCCTAATCACAACAAAAGTAATCTCAAGGCGTGAGATATAAGCACAAATGATAATTCAGAGAAAACCCCAATGATCGAACGATCCCCTATGAGCAAGCACTAGGCAACAGTAGAAAGGAAAAACTCCCTCATAGAGAGCCTAAGAAATTATCTTTTGAGTCCGATCGAATTTTGCCACGAGTTACACATACAATATTTGTCATTTTAAAAGACAATTTTCGACGTAATTAAAGTTGTAGGTTGTCATATAATAAAAGAGTAATATTTAATTTTTGTGAAACTGCTTAGTGGACTATATCCCCTTGTCTCAAATTATACACATTGCCAAACATGATTACAGCGGTTCCCCTCTCAAAGCTCACTTCCTGTTTTCTGACCGGTGAAAGAAGGATCCAAAGAGGAGAAAAACACAAATGTATTGTACTTTGAGAGCTGCAGCTGATATGGACTGGTAGTTACTTCCCCCTGGGCACGCTTTGAAAACAATGACATAAGTTACATGAGTCTGTTTGTAGTCTTTCAATTTACGAATTTTCACAACCTTATACTTTAACAGTTAGACAACAACCTACGCCGTTATTTACGTGGAAAATTATCTTTTTAATTGACAAACATAATAAATCTCATAGGTAGCACTACAAGCAAACGCATGTGTAGCTGGACCTAGTGGTGCAATGCCCAAACACTATGAACACTATAAATAATTAGTTTTTTTATTGGGCATAGTAGATAGTAATAGTCAAATTCAAAACTATGACAAGCAAAACCCAAGCTAAACTTGTGAATGACATTCAATTAAAACATGACACTATATCACGATCTAGTTAGCCAGCTGTCGCATAGCTTATACACACAATAATTAAAGGCTTTATCAAGACATCAGAAGATAAGATGGATAATAAGCAACATGGAGCACATAAAGCAGCTACCAAAACAAAATAAATCGGTATGTTGAAACACCAGAGAATACCAGCTGGAGGAGTGGAATAAAATCTACACTCCCAGCAATTGCTGTTGATTTACGGCCAATTTCCAACAGTAATATACTGTATTAATGTAATACGGTTTTGTACTGCAATTTGCAATGCATTGTGGGCTGTTCAACGTGAAGCAACAGCACACAGGCCATCAACAGTGTGCTAATGTTTTAAAGTACAGTAAACTACACTACTTTTTAGAATGGGTGTGGCAAACTCATGAGTGAAAATTTGGAAAGCCGCTCAGAGCATTAGGATATGTGCTGCTACTCATGAACAAGAAATCCTGCTTCAGCTGCATTCACTCCTTGAACGGTGAAGTTATGGTCTGAGGAGGCAATGGACGCGCTAAAGGACTGTTTTGAAATCACTGCCTGGGAGCAGCTCTGCGATCCACATGGTGAGGACATCGATGGCCTCACTCACACCATCACGGACTACATCGGCTTCTGTGTGGTCAACACCGTACTCACCAAGATCATACGGTGTTGCTTGAACAACAAACCCTGGATCAACCCTGAGATAGAAACACTTCTGAGAGAGAAAAAGAGGATCTTCAGGTCGGGGAACAGGGAGATGCTGAAGTCCGTACAGAGGGAGCTGAGAAGGAAGATCAGAGAAGGCAAGGACAGCTTCAGGAAGAAGATGGAGGACAAGCTGCAACAGAGCGACATTGGCGGGGTCTGGAGAAACCTTAAAACCATCTCTGGGCTCCAGAATACCTCCCCCCAGGCCACAGGGGGCAGGGAGTGGGCGAACAATCTGAACCTGTTTTTTAATAGGTTTGACCAATCGCCCTCCCCCCGACTGCACAACAACTACTGCTGCCTCTAAAGTCATCGAGACCTGCTGTCCACACCCAACTCCACCAACACCCCCCCACTCCTAACACACAGCCCCCCAACCTGACCCTCACTAAGACCCAGGTGAGGACGGAGCTGAAGAAGATCAAGGTGAGGAAGGCCTCGGGACCAGACAGCATCAGCGCGACGCTCCTCAAATCCTGTGCAGACCAGCTGTGTGGGATTGTGGAGCACATCTTCAACCTGAGCCTGAAGCTGGGGAGGGTACCACAGACTTCAGGAGGGTACCAAAGACTTCCCACCCCAAAGATCTGAACAGCTACAGACCAGTGGCCCTGACGTCTCACATGATGAAGACCCTGGAGAGACTGCTCCTTGCTCACCTCCGCCCCCTGGTGGGACCAGCGATGGATCCACTCCAGTTCGCCTACCAGCATGGCATTGGGGTGGAGGATGCGGTGATCTTCCTCCTTCACCGTTCTCTGTCCCACCTGGAGAAGCCTGGGAATGCGGTGAGGATCATGTTCTTTGATTTCTCTAGTGCTTTCAACACCATCCAACCGATGATCCTGAAGGACAAGCTGCTGTGCGCAGGGGTGGATCAGCACCTGTCATCATGGATCCTGGACTACCTCACTAACCGGCCACAGTTTGTGAGAACCTGAGATTGTGTGTCTGACATGATCATCGGTAGCACGGGGGCCCCCCAGGGAACGGTTTTGGCTCCCTTCCTGTTCACCCTTTATACTGCGGACTTCTCACACAACACAACACACTGCCATCTACAGAAGTTCTCTGACGACTCTGCGATCGTCGGCCTCATCTCCAATGGAGATGAAGCTGAGTACAGAGGACTTATCCAGGACTTCGTGGACTGGTGCCATTGGAACTGCCTCCAGATCAACGCAAGGAAAACTAAGGAGCTGGTGGTGGACTGCCGCAGGCAAGGACAACCCCTCACAGCACCAGTAAACATACAGGGAACAGACATTGAGATGGTGACATCCTACAAGTACCTTGGTGTTCATCTGAACAATAAACTAGACTGGTCACACAATACCGACGCACTCTACAAGAAGGGATAGTGCAGGCTGTTCCTACTGAGGAGGCTCAAGTCTTTTGGTGTACAAGGGGCGCTGCTGAAGACATTCTACGACACAGTGGTGGCATCAGCGATCACTTTTGGTGTGGTCTGCTGGGGCAACTGCATTACAGCAGCCGATAGGAAGAGACTGAACAAACTGATTAAGAAAGCTAGATATGTCCTGGGGCAATGCCTTGACCCAGTGGAGGAGATAGGAGAGAGAAGGATGGTGGCTAAACTGTCATCTCTGCTGGAGTCCGAGTCCCACCCTATGCAGGACATATTGAACGCACTGAGGAGCTCATTTAGCAGTAGACTACATCATCCTAGGTGCGCAACCGAGAGGTTTCGCAGGTCCTTCCTACCTACAGCTGTCAGACTGTATAACCTAAGCAAGGCTGCTCGCAGAGATAGCAAAAAAAACGTGACGACCTAGTAGTACTGAATGCAAAAGACGCAACAGACTTACACAAATGGTCCCCTCCAGTATACAACTAGGACAATATCAGTCGCTATGAAGGGTGACAATATGTATGGGTACATATTCATACTATGTAGGATAACTAAGTAGATGGTGATGCTGTTTATTCCATCTTGCTACAATGCTTCGCACTTTGTATATATATTTATGTGTACGTATGTATATCCACTGCTCTTATTTATATTTTTCGTATCTTCTTAATTATTGCTCTGAGTCTTGCTATCCCTGTGCTGTTGCAATCCTGGAATTTCCCCATTGTGGAACTAATAAAGGCTTATCACCTGGATTGTGCATCTACAAATAACAAGGTAATTAAAAACTAACTTATCTTTATTTCTTTGTCAGAGTAGTACCAAAAATTATGTTTGGAAAGGTCAGTGAGCTCTCTTGTGTCTTGCTCTTAACTCTATATGTTGCTCTGACAAACCATGAGAGACTTTGATATTATCAACTTCATAAGCATATAATGTGATTGTACACCCCTAAGTTATTGATTTTGTTGTTATTTTAGAGTGGCAACACTGGAATAAAGCCAGGGAGAGGAACAGTGACCAGCAAGGTGGTGATCATCTCTCTTTGACAGACAATAGTATTCAATTCAACTTTATTTATATAGCACCATTTCACAACAACAGTCATCTCATAGCACTTTCAACTGTAGGGGGAACTCCCACAGTTGCAGAAAGACCCCAGCAATCAGGCGATCCCCTGTGAGCAAGCACTTGGCGACGGTGGAGAGGAAAAACTCCCTTTTAACAGGAAGAAACCTCCAGTAGAACCAGGCTCAGGGAGGGGCAGTCATCTGCTGTGACTGGCTGGGGGGTGAAGGGACAGAGAAGATGAAAAGAACAGACATGTAGAGAGCAAACAGCACGATGGGGACTCAATCTATGGGAGAGAACAAACAGATGTTAATGACCAGCAAAAAAAAATAAAAAAAATATATATATATATTTCATTGAGAGTGAAGAAAGGAGTGAGGCCCAGTGCATTATTGGAGGTCCCCCGGCTGACTAAACCTATTAGCAGCATAACTAAAGGAGGGTTCAGAAACACATGATCCCTCCCTAATTGTAGGCTATATCAAAAAGGAAGGTTTTAACCCTATTCTTAAAAAACAGAGATCGAGTCTGACTCCCGAATCCAGATTGGCAGCTGGTTCCACGGGAGAGGAGCTTGATAACTGAAGGCTCTGCCTCCCATTGTACTTTTGGAGATTCTAGGTATTACAAGTAATCCTGCATTTTGGGAGCGTAGTGCTCTGTTAGGGTAATACAGTAGTATCAGATCTTTTAAATAAAAAGGGGCCTGATTGTTTAGAGCTTTGTAAGTAAGAAGAAGGATTTTAAACTTAATTCTAAACTCTATGGGAAGCCAATGAAGGGAGGCCAGAACCGGAGAGATATGACGTCTCTTTCTAGTACCTGTTAAAACTCTTGCTGCAGCGTTTTGGATCAGCTGAAGACGTTTAAAAGATGTTTTAGGACAACCTGATAATAAAGAATTACAATAATCTAATCTCGAGCTAACAAAAGCGTGGATCAGTTTCTCAGCATCACTCTGAGACGAGATGCTCCTAATCTTGGCAATATTACGCAAATGATAGAAAGCAGTCTTAGAAACAAATTTAATATGTGAATTGAAAGACAGATCTTGATCAAAAATAATTCCAAGGTTCCTCACAGAGCTATTAAGAGAAAGAGTAACCGCATCCAAACTGAAAGTTTGATTTGGAAAGATATTTCTAAGGTTTTTTGGACCAACAAGAATGACTTCAGTCTTCTCTGAATTTAATAGCAGGACATTACAAGTCATCCAAGCTTTGATTTCCTTAGGACAGGCTTCCAACTTGGCTAATTGATTACCATCATCTGGCGTCATTGACAGGTATAATTGTGTGTCATCTGCATAACAATGAAAATGTATAAAGTGCTTTCTAATAATGTTGCCTAACGGAAGCATTTATAAACTAAAAAGAGTAGGGCCTAGCACAGATCCCTGTGGAACTCCATGACTGAGCTTTGAGTTGAAAGAAAACTCATTATTGACATGAACAAACTGGAACCTATCAGATAAATAAGATCTAAACCACTGCAATGAAGTTCCATTAAGTCCAAAATAGTGTTCTAATCTATCAAGTAGAATATTATGATTGATAGTATCAAAAGCTGCACTAAGGTCTAAAAGGACAAGTACAGATGTGATGAGGAGGTCGTTAGTGACCTTCGCTAAGGCTGTTTCAGTACTATGATGGATTCTAAACCCAGACTAAAACTCTTCAAGTAAACCATTTCCCTGCAGGTGGTCAAATAATTGCGTAGCAACAAATCTAAGATTTTTGAAATGAAAGGGAGATGAGAGATTGGTCTATAGTTAGCTAAAGCTCCTGGATCTAGCGTTGGCTTTTTGAGTAAGCGTTTAATTACAGCCGTTTTAAAAGCCTGCGGTACATGGCCTAAAGTTAATGAAGAACTGATTATATGAAGAATAAAGCTACCAATAAGTGGGTAGACTTCTTTAAATAACCTGGTAGGAATAGGGTCTAAAAGACAAGTTGAAGGCTTGGATGAGAAAACTATTTTGTCTAACTCTAAAAGGTCAATTAGAGTAAACTCATCAAGGCAGATATTAGTTGAAGGAGTTGTAGTAGTTACTGTATTTAAGTTAACGGTGGGAAGAATCTGATGAAATTTTATTATTGAAAAAGTTCATAAAGTCCTGACTAGTAAGCGCTAAGGGAATGCTAGGATTGACAGAGTCCTGACTCTTTGTCAACCTGGCTACAGTACTGAAAAGAAACCTGGGATTATTCTTGTTCTCTTCTATTAATGCTGTCCATAGTTTATTTCCGTTTTGTTGACACATGGCATAGAGGAAACAATCTGCATAAATTTGGTAACAGCATCATCTGAGAGGCATCTACTGTAGTAATATTTTTCTTTAGGAGCCAAATAGTCAGTAAAAGCAAAGGTTAACAGACAATGGTCTGACAGTACAGGGTTTTGAGGAGTCACTACCAGATTTTCTATTTCTATGCCATATGTCAGAACAAGGTCCAACGTATGGTGGAGATAATAAGTAGAATTTCCTACTTTCTGAAAAAACCCCAATCGAGTCTAATATTGAATTAAGTGCCACATTAAGGCAGTCACTATCTACATCTACATGTATATTAAAGTCCCCTACTATAATTATTCTGATTTCAGCACTAAATCAGCTAAGAATTCAGCAAATTCAGATAAAAATTCTGAGTAGGTTGATGGAGGATGATAAACTATGGCAAACAAAACTGGGTTTAGCCTAAAATTGCTAAAGTGCCCAATACTGAGGACCAGGCCCTCAAAGGAATTATAACATGTTTTTTGCTTTACAATAACTAGTAATTTAGAATGGTAAATTGTTGCTACTCCTCCTCCACGACCAGAACTTCTGGGATTTTGACAGTTTAAATAACCAGAGGGAGTTGATTAATTTAAACCAACATAATCCTCTTGTCCTAACCAAGTCTCTGTAAGGGATATTAAAGCAATCTGATGATCAATTAACAGATCATGGACTAGCAGAGACTTGGAAGTTAGAGACCTAATATTTAACAAACCGCATTTAATTTTTAAATTATGAGGAGGAAGAGAGGCCAAATCATTCAATTTAGAGGCTTCATGTTTAATTTGAGTTTTACCAACTTTTTGTTTAATCACTTTGGCATGCTTATATATTATATTTTTATTTACTTTGAAGGGAGCAGACAATGATTCTCTGATGGGGAAGACAGGGGCTAAGTTGAGGGGTGGCGGTGGAAGAGGAGCTGCAGAGAGGCGTGTAAGACTGCGACACTGCTTCCTGGTTCCAACTCGGAGTTGTCAAGATTTTGGAAATTTGGATAAAAAAGATGCCAGATTGTTAGATAAATGAGACGCACCATCCAAAGTGGGATGGACGCTGTCTCATCTCATAAGACCAGGTTTTCCCCAAAATGAGCTCCAATTGTCAATGTAGCCCACATTGTTTGCAGGACACCACACAGACAGCCAGCGGTTGAAGGATGACGAGCGGCTGAACATGTCATCACTGGTCAGATTGGGGGGGGGGGGGCCCAGATAACACTACAGAGTCAGACATTGTTTTGGCAAAGTCACACACCGATTCTACATTAAGTTTCGTGACTTCCGACTGCCGGAGACAGATGTCATTAATGCTAGCGTGAATAACAATTGTGTAGTATTTACAGTTACTTTTAGCCAGCATTTTCAAATTTGACTCGATGTCGCCTGTTCTGGCCCCAGGAATGCATTTGACTATGGCCACTGGAGTCTCTAGGTTCACGTTTCTGACTACAGAGTCGCCAGTGATCAGAGTTTTTCCTCAGCAGGTGTGTCGCTGAGGGGGGAAAAGCGATTAGAAACGTGAACAGGTTTGTGGTGAACAGGGGCTTTGCGGCTAGGCTTCCTTCTCACCATCACCCACCCAGTCTCCTCACTGCTGAGGAGGACCGGAGGACCGCCAACAGGTCACCCTATGCTAGCAAGCTCCGCTGCAGCTAGGGGATGTCCGTTAAGAGTAACTGGCGCAGACGGTGTTTCAATGCAGCGGAGCCGGGATTCCAAATCAGACAACCTCGCCTCGAGCGCCTCAAAAAGACAACATTTATTACATTTACCGTTATCACTAAAAGAGGCAGAGGTGTAGCTAAACATCTGACAGAGAGAGCACACCAGAGGAGGAGAGGAAGGAGAGCTAGTAGCCATAGCTAGTGGCTAACCCAAAGCTAACAAAAACACAGATGAAAGGTGAACAGAAGGCTAAAGAGGGTGATTAGGTGACACTGAGTGCGCACACAGGTGCAACAGGCTTGATAAACAGAAGTGAGAGCTAATGGTAGATGGAAAAAAAGTGGTTAAAATACAATTAAAAGCAAAATCCTCAGGAGAGTGAGGAGAGCTAACCACATGGACAGACAGCAATACAGGAAGTGACGAAACGTTACCACAAGTGAAGCATTTACAAGCTTCACTACAAGCCACAACTGAAGCAGTTGACATTGCAACTGTCTTTTTTCCTTCAGAATCTCTTTGGCTTGTGTATTTGGGGCATCTAACAGTTTGTATTTTTTAATAATTACTGTTATTTTTTAACAGTAGCAGTATTCATGTTGATACTGCTTATTTAAATAAACATTTGTGCTATTAAATCCCTTTGTAAGTTTATTATTTAGGAGGTTTAAACACCTGTCTGGAGTCCACAGAACAATGCTATTTTTAATTGCATTAAATAGTGGGACAGCTTTGCCTTAGAACTCTGTCTCAGTATTTAATGCAATTAAAATTAACATTGTTCTGTGGACGACCCGGGCCTCCGGAAAAGCGGTAGAAGATGGATGGATAAATACTGGGATTTTACATGTTCTAAACTGCTAAACTAATTCGTTGTATTATGCCTGTCTATAGTAAACAGAAAATTTTTTAAAGTAACCCAGAATATTACTGTTGTGGAGCGTGTAAATGAAGAGGCAGATTTGTTTCAGCCGATTTATTACACATCTCTCACATCAAGCATAGACAGAATGACATTCAAGTAGAAGCTCTTCTCTTAAATACCATGACATTCTTCTAGAATCTTCTCACACACAAAAGATGATCTTCTCGTCCAATCGCAATCAACCCACTCATCCTTAACACCTCCCTGTTATCTTACTAGGGTATCTAGAATCTTCTCGCACACAAAAGATGATTTCCCCGTCCTTTGTTCCTGTCTAAGATGGAATACAATTAGGCTCTCCCCAGGTTGCCACCCCGCCCCCCCAGCAACTTAGATAGGACAAAAGGATAACAGTCCACATGCTGTGATAGAACCATTAACATCAGTCCACGTGCTGCTTGGGCTTCAGTCTTCTCCCATATCTGCTGTAACCAGAATTCGCCGCCTCCGCGGCTCTGCCCTGCCTTTGGGGGGCTGTTGTTTGGGGGGAAAACCTTTCTGTCTGTCCGTGTGGGTGCTCTGAGGCATCGTCTCTCTGGGGAGCTCCCCGTGGGGGTCTTCCACGCCGAGGGGCCCTCGCCAACAGCACTTGCTCGTCCGCCACAACGAAAGCAGGTTTGAGTCTGTCTATGCCAATTTTTTCCCTCCTACCCCCCCAAGTCTAGCAAAAAAAATGCTTATCCCCTGTTTCCAGCACTCTGAACGGTCCATCATAGGGTGGGCGCAGTGGAGGGCGGTGGGCGTCGTGTCTGACAAAAACGAACTCCGCGTTCTTCAAAGTTTTAGGCACAAAAACGCACGGAAAACTGTGGTGGGCAGGGCCCGGCAGCGTGCCTGTGTCTGCGCTACGCTGCAAAAGCTGAGACGGGCAGCTGCCCGGTGCGGGATTATCTGGCAGAAACTCCCCGGGCAGCCGGAATGGTTGTGCAAAAACGAGTTCTGCCGGGGAAGCTTCCAGATCCTCTTTAGGCGCGCAGCGGAACCCCAATAAAACCCACGGTAGCCTGTCTACCCAATTTGCATCCGTCAATGAAGCCCTGAGAACCGCTTTCAATGATCTATGAAAACGTTCGCATAACCCATTAGCCTGTGGGTTGTACGCGGTTGTGCGGTGAATTGTAATACCCAGGCTGCGGGCCATCGCTGACCAGAGTTTGGAAACAAATTGAGGGCCTCTGTCGGACGTAATGTCCGACGGGACTCCAAAACGCGCAACCCATGCTGTTAAAAAAAAGCGCGCGCCACCTCCTCGGACGTGGTTGCTGCCAGCGGAACCGCTTCCAGCCAGCGCGTGGTGCGGTCCACCATTGTCAGGAGGTGCGTGCACCCCTGTGATGGTGGGAGGGGGCCCACGAGGTCCACGTGAATATGGTTGAACCTCTTAGCCGGAATACGAAATGGCTCCAAGGGAGCCTTCGTGTGTCTGTGTACTTTGGCTCATTGGCACGCCACGCAGGCTGCCGCCCACTCTTTCACTTGTTTGCGAAGGCTCGGCCACACGAATTTCTCCCCTACCATTTTGACCGACGCGCGCACTCCTGGGTGCGGCAAAGAATGAATCGAGTCAAACACGCGGCGGCGCCACGCGGCCGGGACCACGGGACGCGGGCGCCCCGTGGAGACATCGCAGATTAGGGGGGGCATGCCGTCTTGCAGCACCCTGCTCTCCAGCCTTAACCCTGTTGGTCCAGACTGGAGCGCGCGCACGTCTGCGTCACTAACCTGCTCCGCGGCCATGGCTGCGTAATCTATCCCCACGCAGACCGGGGCCGTCACGGCGCGCGAGAGGCAGTCTGCCACTACATTCAGTTTACCCGACACATGCTGAATATCGGTAGTAAACTCTGAGATCGCGGCCAGCTGTCTCTGCTGCCGGCCCGACCACGGTTCTGAAACCTTGGCCATCGCGAATGTTAGCGGCTTGTGGTCAATGAACGCAGTGAAACTGCGCCCTTCCAGCCAGAACTGGAAGTGGCGAATGGCCAGGTGGAGAGCCAGTAACTCCCTGTCGAACGCGCTGTATTTATGTTCACTGTCGCGCAAAGTCCTGCTGAAAAAGGCGAGCGGCTGCCAAGCCCCGGCTACGCGCTGCTCCACGACCGCCCCTATGGCCACATCTGAAGCGTCAGTGGTGAGCGCTATGCGGGCTGTTGGGTCTGGATGTGCCAGCAATGCAGCGTTTGCCAGGGCTGCTTTGACTTCCGAGAACGCCCGCACTCGCTCCGGGGTCCATTCGACCTTATCTGCGGGTTTCTGTTTTTTGAGCGCGGCGTACAATGGTTGCATGAGCTGCGTGGGGAAGGAAACGGTTATAAAAGTTTACCATTCCCAAAAATTCTTGTAGCGCCCTGACCGTTTGCAGCCGGGGAAAATCCGCCACTGCACGCACCTCGTCAGGCAGCGGGATCGCTCCTTCGGGAGAGACGCGGTGCCCCCCCCCAAAAAATCAATATCCGTCACTCCGAACTGACATTTCGCTGGGTTGATTATTAACCCATGCTCTTCCAACCTCCGGAAAACTGTCATGAGGTGGGTTTCGTGTTCGTCTTCGGACGTGCTGGCTACCAGGATATTGTCCAGGTAGACGAACACGAACAAGAGATCGCGCAGCACTGCATCCATCATGCGCTGGAACGTCTGTGCCGCTCCTTTCAACCCGAATGGCATGCGCAAAAACTCGAATAAACCGAACAGAGTTATTACCGCTGTTTTGGGTATGTCCTCAGCGCACACTGGGTCTTGGTGGTAACCGTGGACCAGATCTATCTTGGAAAAAATGCGCGCCCCGGCGAGTTGAACGGAAAAATCCTGTATGTGGGGAATTGGGTAGCTGTCGTGCGCTGTGGCATTGTTCAACCTGCGGAAATACCCGCACGGTCGCCACGAGCCCTCAGCTTTAGGGACCATGTGTAGCAGGGATGCCCATGGGCTGTTTGAGCGCCTGATGATGCCCAACCTTTCCAGATTGGCAAACTCCTCGCACGCTTTGGCCAGTTTAGCTGCGTCCAAGCGCCGAGGTCGTGCAAAAACGGGCGGCCTGATGGTGGTGATAAAATGCTCCAACCCGTGTTTAGCAATGGCTGCCGAAAACATCGGGACTGTGAGTGCTGGGAACTGGGTGAGCAGTGTGTGGAACTTACCGCCTGCTGTTGTGACGTTGGCTTGTGCTGTCGGTCGGGTCACTCGAGTTATACAGGGGAGAGAGTCAAAAGACAGTGCACTAACTAGGCGCCTGTTAGCAAGATCAACCAGTAAATTATGTGCACACAGAAAATCAGCCCCCAGTATATGATAATCCAATGCTGCTATGAAAAAAGTCCACTCATATGTACGGCCGTGTAGAGACAAGAGTAGAGTCTTCTCACCAAAGGTCTTAATCTCCGAGCCGTTCGCTGCCACCATCTCGGGGCCGCTAGATCCTGCCAGCCGGTCAGCGTAGGTCGGTCGGATGAAACTCTTCTGGGCGCCGGTGTCCACGAGGAAATGCCTCCCCGAGCGTTCGTCTGTCAGGTAGAGCAGCTTGTTCTCCTCCCCGAGGGTCGCCGCTGCTACTGACCCTTGGCCTTGGCATTTTCCCGAGCGCTGGAATTGGCACGGTGGCGTACATCTGCGTGTGTTCTCTCCGAAGCGGCGGTGGTAGGAACAGAGCGTGTCTCTCTGGTGCTCCTTGGCCCCCGCTGCTGCTGCCGTCGGTGGCTCCTCGCCTCCTCCGGTCGTCGCGCCGAGCTCCGTTGCTGCCGCGATGGTCGTGAACGCCCTGGTGGCGATGATGATCCGGTCTGCTTCCCGGGCTAGTGTACGATAGTCCTGCTCAGCCAGCAACAGCGAATTGGCCAGGGTCGCTCTCGCCGCTGTCGGAAGGTTCCGGAGGAAGAAGTGGGTAAACAGAAAGTGGTCGTCGTCCGTGCCCTTTAACCTCAGCATCTTCTCCATTAGGTCTATGGCCGACCCATCTCCCAACTCAGTCCGCGTCAGAAGTCTCTCTGCTCTCTCACCGTCCGAGAGTGTGTAGTGCTGGATGAGCGCAGCCTTCAGCGCCTCGTACTTGCTGTCGGTTGGTGGATGATCGAGCAGGCTCTCTACGTGCTGAGCCGTGCGGGTGTCGAGCGCTGCGACCACATAGTGGAACTTGGTGTCATCTGCCGATATCCCCCGGAGGGCGAACTGCGCCTCGATGATGTGGAACCAGGAGCGCGGGTTGTGCTGCCAGAAATCCGGTAGCTTGATTGCGACAGCACATGTGTGGCTGGAGGTTTCCGTCGAGGTCGGCTCCGGGGATCCTGATTCGTGTTCCATGATACGTCTTGGGTCACCAGTGTGGAGCGTGTAAATGAAGAGGCAGATTTGTTTCAGCCGATTTATTACACATCTCTCACATCAAGGATAGACAGAATGACATTCAAGTAGAAGCTCTTCTCTTAAATACCATGACATTCTTCTAGAATCTTCTCACACACAAAAGATGATCTTCTCATCCAATCGCAATCAACCCACTCATCCTTAACACCTCCCTGTTATCTTACTAGGGTATCTAGAATCTTCTCACACACAAAAGATGATCTTCCCGTCCTTTGTTCCTGTCTAAGATGGTATACAATTAGGCTCTCCCCAGGTTGCCACACTGTAAATAATAGTCTCAGAAATACTGTATACTGCATTTTAGTTTCACTGTAATAGATTGGGAATATATAAGTAGCAGTATAAATACTGTGAAATTACAGTGTTGTGGCATCCTGGGCAGCCTCGGGGACATGATTGGCCAAAATAGAGGGAGTATGCTAATGAGGTAGGGACTGAAGGATTGTGGGGGACGTTTTGAGAGGATTTAATGTGGGTTCTAGGTTCTGTGTTCTTTGCTTATGTTTTTGTAATAGCAGTGTTGTTAAACGTTAGTTAGTGTTGGTGCATTGTTCTTTGTAGAAACCGTGAATGAGGGAGCTGCTCAGTTTAATGGCTTCCACCATTGTTTTGGGGGAGTTAAAAAAACAAAAAAACAAAAAACAAAACGCTGATTGAGCAATAGCTGCCTCTCATTGGCTGAAACCCCCTGCACATTACAGTATATTGCTGGCATCTCTGCTGCCAGTACTTTACTGTAAAAAATTGAATAAATACACTAAATACATTACTGTAAATAAATCACTATTGCAGTAATAAGCTGTAAAATCATTTCACAGTAAGAATACTGCAAAATAACCTTAAGGGCGCATTCAGACAGCCACCGTTTGGTCTGCGGATAGTTCAGTTCGTTTGGTGCAATCTGAACGCATGTTGGAACTGGTCCCCCTAAAAATGGGGGTCTCAGTTCACTTGCAAACGAAGTCTGGTGCGCTCTGCTTGCAGTGTGAATCCAAACGGAGTATTTAGCGAACCAAAGGGCGGAAGTGCCCCTCGGCATTTGTGTAACCATAGCAACACATAGTCAGAGAAGATAAGTAGTACATTTTGGCTAGAAAGTAACAATGAAGGCAACCATGCAAATCCGAGAAATCCTTTTACCAGTGAAAGCCGAGGAGAAAAGTTAAAAAAATGTCTCGTTTGTGGTGGACTAACAACCCGGCTGAAGCGAACGGATTTCTGTTTTTGGTCCTGGCCAATCAATGAGCCGGATTTTTCTTCTTCGCTGAGATTTTTTCTTCCTGGTCAACGGTGGTTTCAGCTACAGCACCCTAAATGAGCAGTTGTTGTAACTGCGTGACGCTGTCCAGGCAGTTTGGTCTGCTGCAGTGTGAAAGCAAACCAAACGAAGATGTGAAAATTCTCGGCATTCCCCGCCTAGTCGAACCGAGACCCCCGGACTATTCTGGTCTGAATGCAGCCTAAAATGCTGGCAACTGTGCTGTCAGCATTTTACTGTAAAATGAATAACTACAGAAATGTACCGTTTTTCACTTTTACAGTAATAAGCTGTAAAGTCATTTCACAGTAAAAATAGTGTAAAATAATACTAAAATGCTGGCAACTGCTGCCAGCACTTTACTGTTATTATACAGAAACATTTTTTGCAGTGCATCATGGACAAAAGACTTTTTGATAATGAACAGACACCAGTTAAAGTTAGTCGAGTTTATCATATTTGTGTCCTGTGGTCTGAATTTGTTCAAATACAAAGTTTTACATTCCGTTTGGTCCCCTAAAATTGTCTTCTTTCTGTCTTTTCTAAATGTTGTACATGCAACAGAAATACAAAAGTTTGACGTTCTGGTGTCATGGGGAAAAAAGTTAAATATCTTAAATAGTGAAAGCACTTTTTTCCTCTTGTTCTCCTCTTAAACAGATGGAGAGGGGGAAAGGGTACTAAATTCACCGCGAGAGTTCTCCTCATTTATTCTGGTCGGAATTTATATCTCGCCTGCTGCTTGTACAACGGAGGCACTGCAGCTCCTCGCTGACCAGATAGCAGAGGTGGAGGAAAAACATCCAGACTCTCTGCTTATCATTCTGGGTGATTTCAATAGAGCTAATCTCACAAATGAGCTTCCTAAATACAGACAGCATATTAAATGTCCCACCAGGGACACAAATACACTTGACCACTGTTACACAGTTTTAAGAAATGCCTATCATGCCGTCCCCCGTGCAGCTCTGGGTTTTTCTGACCACTGCCTGCTCCATCTTATTCCAACATACAGACAGAAACTAAAAACTTCCAAGCCTGTTGTAAGGACTGTGAAGAAATGGACTGAGGAATCAAAGCTGAAGTTACAAGCCTGCTTTGACTGCACAGATTGGAGTGTTTTTGAAGCTGCAGCCATTAACTTAAATGAACTCACTGACACTGTGACATCATACACCTGTTTCTGCGAGGACATGTGTGTGCAGACCAAGACCTTCTGCATATACAACAACAATAAACCCTGGTTCATTCCTAAACTGAAGCAGCTACGTCAGACCAAGGAGGAGGCCTACAGGACTGGTGACTGGACTCTGTACAAGCGGGCCAGAAACATGCTGACGAAGGAGACCAGGCTTGCTAAGAGGAGCTACAGTGTGAAGTTACAAAAAAACTTCTCAGCTAACAACTCTGCTTCTGTCTGGAGAGGCCTACGGAATATCACCAACTACAGGAGACCATCCCCCCACCCTGCGGAAAACCTCCAGCTGGCTAATGACCTAAACAGCTTTTACTGCAGGTTTGAAAAGAACCTACAGTTCTCACCTCCCACCCACACAAAAGGATTATCTGCAGCCCCAGGAACTCCATCCCTCCTCCACTCTGACCTCCCACCAGCACTAATGATCTGTGAAGAGGAGGTGCGCCGGGTCTTTCAGAGACAAAAGATCAAGAAGGCTGCAGGACCTGATGGTGTGTCTCCGTCCTGCCTGAGAGTCTGCTCCAACGAGTTGGCCCCCATCTTCACCCGGATCTTTAACAGATCACTGGAGCTGCGTGAAGTGCCTTCCTGCTTCAAACGCTCCATCATCATTCCAGTTCCCAAGAAACCCTCTATTACAGGATTAAACGACTACAGACCTGTTGCCCTGACCTCTGTGGTCATGAAATCCTTGGAGAGATTGGTGCTGAGCCACCTGAAGGTCATCACAGGCTCCCTGATGGACCCACTGCAGTTTGCCTACCGGTCAAACAGGTCAGTGGATGATGCAGTGAATATGGGACTACATTACATCCTGCAACACCTCGACTCCCCAGGGACGTACGCCAGGATCCTGTTTGTCGACTTCAGCTCAGCGTTCAACACCATCATCCCAGGCATTCTTCATCAGAAACTCCTCCAGCTCAAGGTGCCCCCCTCCACCTGCCAGTGGATCTCCAGCTTTCTGACTGACAGGTGGCAACAGGTGAAGCTAGGGAGATTTACATCCAGCTCCCGAAAAATTAGTACTGGCGCCCCCCAAGGATGTGTCCTTTCCCCACTGCTCTTCTCCCTCTACTCCAACGACTGCACCTCAGAGGACCCTTCGGTGAAGCTCCTGAAGTTTGCGGACGACACCACAGTCATCGGTTTGATCCGGGATGATGATGAGTCTGCATACAGGCGGGAGGTGGAGCAGCTGATCCTCTGGTGCAGCCAGAACCATCTTGAACTTAACCCAGCCAAAACGGTGGAGATGACTGTGGATTTCAGGCGACACCCCCCTTCATTCCCCCCACTCACCATCCTCAACAGCACAGTGTCCACTGTGGACTCCTTCAAGTTTCTGGGTACCACAATCTCCCGGAACCTGAAGTGGTCCTCCCATATTGACACTGTCCGGAAAAAGGCCCAGCAGAGGTTGTTTTTTCTGCGTCAGCTCAAGAAGTTTGATTTGCCTCAGGAGCTGCTGGTTGTCTTCTACACCGCCATCATCCAATCTGTCCTCTGCTTTTCCATCACTGTCTGGTTTGGATCTGCCACTAAACAGGACAAGACCAGACTGCAGCGGATCATTAAGTCTGCGGAGAGGATCATTGGTACCGACCTACCCTCCATTGAGAACTTATATCGGTCCATAACCAGGAAACGGGCGGGAAACATCTGTGCTGACCCATCACACCCCGGCCACAAACTGTTTGAACTTCTATCTTCTGGTCGTCGTTACAGATCACTGAAGGTCAAAACCACCCGTCACAGGAACAGTTTCTTTCCTCAAGCCATCACTCTGATGAACTCCTAACATTCACCTAGTCCTACCTGTTGCTGTACTCATGACTTTTCATCCATTATTACATTGCACATAACTCTCACACTGCTTTTTACTTCATTCACATTATATCACTGAATCTGAGTCCACATTGAAATACTGTGTGATTGTATATTTTTTCATATATTTCTGCAAAGTGTGGTTAGTCCGAGTAAATAACTGCATATATTCCTGTATATATTTGCATCCTTTTATAGAAACGTGGACAGACTGTAATTTACTGTACATACTCTGGTTGTCATTGAATCCTTATTTAAATCCTTCACCTGAACAACGAGAGCAAGTTTTTAGCCAAAGTCAAATTCCTTGTATGTGTTGTGCATACTTGGCCAATAAAGCTGATTCTGATTCTGATTCTGATAAATCTTTAATTCGCTTACTAGATGATTTTTTCAAGAGTTTGGAGAGTGTTGATTCTTGTCTTGTGTATGTTCCCACTGTTTGTGCACCAAATTTGTGTTTGGTCAGGCTGGCAGACAGGTTGTCAAAAAACTTGTTGACATTTGTTTTATTGAAGCTTGTAGCCAGAACGAAGCAGATAGCCTGAGGGCTTCATATAGAAAGAGTTGGATGCCTTTTCAAAACAAGCTGTAAAGCTGTCAGCTGCAGCCATCCTGTTTTCTGCCCGAGTTTCAGGGTAGTTGCAGTTGTAGGAGAATGATAAATTACAGGCAGAGCCAATACGCCATTTTAAAGAAGTTAGATCTGCATGTGCACGTAACTCACAGGTTGATGTGTATCCCACTCAACAAACCGGGCTTTTGTTTGGTGAAAATTTAAAGCCTCAAATGATTTTAGCAACAAAGATTATATTTTCAACTTTTGTTTTATTTTTTCTTTTCAGTCTGAGGGGAAAAAAAATCTATAATTTGAACTACAGCTGGTGAGCAATTTAAATTACTTTAAAAACCATTAAGAATCACCCGTGACTCTAATTTGGAGATGTTACGACCAGTGTTGGGGGTGTTGTAATGCCACTACTTTTGCAGTAACGTGCTGTGTTGACTAAATTACTGTTTAAAAATTCAGTAATGTGTTACAGTTACTGAAATTTGATCAGATGCATGACTTGTTTTATTAATATGAATAGATATTTTTAGTGCAAACAAATACAAACTGACCCTACGTAGCTGACACAGTCATCAGTCAAGAGCCTGTTCACTGCTGCAGCCAGAAGCCACAAATGGAGCTTGCTCCTGTGGGAAAAAGATGAAGCTACTTTGTTTTTGTGGAAATGGACAGATTATTTTTCCTTTGTCGCAGTTAAGGACAAAAGCATATGGGTGGGCCATGTGAGACCGACTGCAATTTTCAGAAGCGCCTGAGACCAGCAACAAGAGCCAACAAAGCTAGTGCTATGCTATCAACACTGCTAACAACACCGGATTCAATGCTGGATAAAACAACAACGCTGGATTTCAAACACAGATATGCATCTGGACAGTTTGTGACCCAGCAAGAATTTAACGACTGATTTGCAGATACGTTGTTACAGAATGAAGATCTGATAACAGTCATAATGTCATTTTCCATCAGACAGCGGTGATCCACTGAAGTTAAAACACGTTTACTTGCTACCTGGATAAAGATTATTCAAAAATGGATTTGATCTCCAAAAGGAATTTAGGAGACTGGGTCATGTCTCTGTCACAGCAGATATTTGGACTGTGGATAATGGACATTTTCTTTGGATCACTGCACATCGGATTAAATTCATAATATTAAAGGTAAGAAATGTTGACAACTTTATGTAATGTTGCGAACTCATTCTTTTGGAGTGATTCTCACTCTTTTTCCCTCCCACAAACCCCATTTCTCACTCCAAAATGAGGAAATTACTGGCAATTTTGTGTTGATTTTCTTCAGATTTTTCCCACAATAAGAGCTCTCAAGGCAGGATAAAGCAGACTGAACATGTTCTAAAAGCTCTGTCTGAAAGTCTGTTTTCAGCCCGACATTAATAAACCTGTAAGGTAATCCATTAAATTATCTTGCCATGTGTGCAAGATGATTTAAGTATGCTTTTAAAAGTAATGTTAAAGTTACTTTTCCAAGTAACTAGTTACTTTAATCATGCAATAATTGGTAAGTAACTCAGTTACTTTTGAAAAGAAGTATCCAGTAACTGTAACTAGCCCAACACTGGTCACAATGCAATCCCTGGGCCAAGGCCAGCACCACCTTTCTTCCAGCCTGGGAACACCAAGTCCACCTCAACGTGGCCCAAATCACTAACACATACAGTTGTGTTCAAAATAATAGCAGTCCCACATCACTAGCAAGATAAATCACTGTTTTTGTTAGAATTTCAACTTCTACACTGCAAGTAAGTTTCTAGAAAGTTTAGTAAAGGTATAGAAAACCAACAGACCCAACAGGCATGACGTGCATGCTGCTGATTCTGTGAAACTGAATCATTAACTGAAAGGGGCGTGTTCAAAAAAATAGCAGTGCTGAGTTCACTTAGTGAGGTCATTGATTCTGTGAAAAAAAAAAATAGGTGTTAAACAGGTGGCCCTTATTTAAGGATCAAGGCAACTGACGCTGCATATGCTGGCTGTGCATTTGTCCTTGAAAAACAGAGTAAAATGGGTCGTTCAAGACACTGTTCAGAAGAAGAGCGTTCTTTGATCAAAAAATTAATAAAAGAGGGGAAAACCTATAAAGAAGTGCAGAAAATGATAGGCTGTTCAGCTAAAATGATATCAAACGCTTTAAAATGGCAGCCAAAACCAGAAAGGCGAGGAAGAAAAAGTAAAACGACTATTCAAATGGATCGGAGAATAACCAAACTGGCAAAGGCTCAGCCAATGATAAGTTCCAGGAGGATCAAAGAAGATCTAAGGGTGCCTGTGAGTACTGTAACAATCAGACGACGTCTATGTGAAGCCAAGCTACCAGCAAGAAGCCCCCGCAAAGTCCCATCGTTAAAAAAAAAAGACATGTGCTGAAGTGGTTACAATTTGCATTGACTGGCCTAAAAAGAAATGGCATAATATTTTGTGGACTGATGAGAGTAAGATTGTTCTTTTTGGGTCCAAGGGCCACAGACAGTTTGTCAGACGTCCTGCAAACACTGAATTCAAGCCACAGTACACAGTGAAGATGGTGAAGCATGGTGGTGCAAGCATCATGATATGGGGATGTTTCTTGTACTATGGTGTTGGTCCTATTTATCGCATACCAGGGATCATGGATCAGTTTGAGTACATCAGAATACTGGAAGAAGTCATGTTGCCGTATGCTGAAGAGGAAATGCCTTTGAAATGGGCGTTTCAACAAGACAACAACCCCAAACACACTAAAGACAGATGTCAACACTGCTGTTTTTTTGAACATTATATTTCTTGAAATATTATCAAATTCAATTACTTATTCCAATTTTCTTGCTTTGAAATAGAATGTGCAGTGTCCCCAATGCATTTGTGTTCATTAAAATACAATTTATTTGAAGAATTTTGACTTTTATTCACATTTTTCAACACACTGCTATTATTTTGAACACAACTGTACATAGTCTCTTTTGCTCACAGCCAGGCAGACCAACACCTACATCCCAGGCTGGGATTCGAACCCATGACACTGATCTCAAAACCTCTCACTCTACCACTGAGCCAAAGAGAAATTCCTCACTAGCTCTTAGCTAGTAATGTAGGTGTACTCTGGCGGTGTCATGAACTGCACCACTAACTAATTCCCTATGGAAGGGTCGGTAACACCTCCCTGCTCAAGGAAGTGGTGCAGGTGTCCAATCTCGGACAAGCCCCCATTTCTGTTACATTCCCAGAAAATTCCCCATTTAAATGTTACGGTCTAAGGTTGGATTCTGTTCAAAAGTGCAGGGAAAGGAAAAGGAACTGTTTTCATTAAAGAAAACTGTGTGAAGTTGAAGCTCACCAATGCTATGGGTCTTCAGGGTCCTCAGCAAGCTCAGTCTCTGCTCCCTTGAGCGGCCAACTCAGCTGGTGTTATATTAGTTCAGTTTATTTTTAAGAGTCAGATCCATTTTAAATAACAAAAGAACAAGTTTCCAAAAATCCAAAGGTAGAACATGTTAATGCAGCAGTCCTCTCCTGAACACTTGACGTCTGAACCCACCACTCTCTCACTCTCACACCTGACATCAGTTGTCATTTAAAGGCTTTGCAGCCCCTGATGAATGAACTTCTCACATGATGCCTTCATAGGACATCACAATCACAACACCAACAGCATTTCTTTATGAAACCAGTTCCAAAGTAAAGAAATTAAAAAAAAAAAATAAGGAAAGGAAACAGACCCGTGATATCCTAACAGATATACGCCCCCCCCTTTTTTTTTTTTACCAAAAGGCTTTGCTCATTGTACAGGCTGCAGTGGGACCCTCTCCCCAAGGCATCTTTGGTGACAGTAGAAGTAAAGTGAATGACACTTCAGCTCATGTAGGGACCATGAGGTGTCACTGAAATCTGAGATTCCAAAAGTTACATAAACTTTGTTTTTCTTAAATGTAATGTGAACTAGTCCATGTACTGGTTCAAGAAATAATTGTATTTTCTTTATTTTAGTTCATTGAAGCACAGTTCTAATAATTAATTAATTGCATCAGATCTTTGAAGTTATTCTCTGGTAGTTTCAAACATAGCTCCTTTTTCTGAGCCCTTAAACTGTGCGTGTGCACGGTGAGCTAGTCAATTTAGCTTGTCTCCAACAGAAAATAAGTAGGGTGCCTCTCTTAGCAGGAAGCCCAACATCTCAGTCCTGATGTTTTCAGGCCTGGCAGGTCTCCATTCTCGTTCCAGGAAACACCAGAATGAAGAAAAACAATCCTCTTTGGTATCAAGTAAACTGTGGCTATTGTAAGTTGCATCTTCATGTAAAAGAGGGAGGGACAGTTTCACAGCATTCATTTTTACACTCCCTGGAAGCTGGTATCTTCACTAAGTGTTTTTCCTGTTGAACCATGTTAAACTGTATGTATTATCCATAACACCAGCTGCTTCACAGAAGAATGACAGGCCTAAAACAGATCAACAGTGATGGCCCTTCAGTAAGTATAAAATATTATTTTTAATCTTTTTTATTATTATTTTATATGGTAAAAAGGTTTTCCTCCCCTGGTTTGCAGTCTACATGACTCTTATTAACCTGTTCACTGTCTGTGGTGCGGATATGTGAACCTAGCATGTTGCATATGGCGTTCTTTCTATTCATGGTCTCTTGTCTTCTGTGCCTTGCTGGCGCTCAGCTCTGTCTGATGGCACTACTATGATTTGATGGGAGTTGTAATCATTTGCCTTGTCGGGATCTACAATTCAGCTAATGCACTGTACAGCAGGACAGCAACCCCGATTTTAGTATGCGCCATTTTGCACCCCTCCATTCCCCCTTTCTTGGTTTGAGCATGTCATTTTAGCGTATGGGATTATACTGCCATGATATGTCATTTACCTCCTCATTTATAAAAGACTTAAAAACTGACACATTAACATATAACTTATCTAAACTCAGCTGTGCCAATGGATGGCTTGCCACTCCGTCTGTCTGGGTTAGAGGGGGTTGTGTTTTGGAATGGAATTGAAGTCGATGCTTGACTTCTATCTTCACATGTTTCACATGCTTGCCCTGTAGTATCCAGATTATTATTAGATACAGTCAGCCTGCTTGCTTGCATTGTCTTATCTATAAAGGAAGTATGTAGTTTTTTTAAGCAAACCAGTTTTAGAATTACATGTTAGACTGTTATTTTCAGAGAAATACCTGCTAGGAGGTCACACTCAATCAACCTAACACAGGGGAGCTAATTATTACCAGGAACTGGGGCTATTATCCACCAGCCAAAACATAAAATCAGCGACATTAAAACAATTACTTTCTGATCCCACCACCCTGAGCTAAGAAATGCGGTGGGAATTCAAATTCTTGATGATAGTCTCTGATGATAGCCTGCTGTAGGCCTAAAATACCATTGTGACATGAGATTAAAAATATGAGATCTATCACCACTAATTAAACAACTGTTTTGATTAGGAAGATGCTATCAGTATAATTTTTATATGTGACACCTTTATAGTGCCCATATATATATATTTTTGTAGCTCAAAGCCAGAAAAGCAGCTTGACAGTTTTTTCTCACACAATTGCAGAGAAAGACAGAGAGGGGAGATAATTAAACAGAGAGACTGCCATATCTGTTAAAAAAAAACAATGGTAAATTGTGTTGATTTTTGTCTTGGGGTTAAAAACAATCTGAGAGCTTCATTAACCAAGACGATTGCTGTTTTCTATTCTATTAATCAGCTTTAGACATTTCTTAACTTCTGTTGTGACTTCAGGAGGGGGATGGTGTTTTACAGACCTTGAAACACATCCGATTATTGAAATTGTGTCTGTTGAATTGGAGTGTAAGAAAGCACAGTTGAGGCCAACAGTTTTCATACACCTCTATAGAATATACATACATATCATGGCAGTGTTGAGTTTCCAGTGATTCCTATAAGCAGTAGGCAATTTGAGCTGGGACGGAGGGGATGGGACCAAAAATCCCCCCCCCCCCGTTATCCTGCCATTCCTCCGTCTCCATTATTACTGCAGGGATAGTTTATATAGCATAACTGAATATGTCAACGTCTTTCTTGACTCCTTGATCATTTATTGGGGCTGCTGAAGAAACAGACAGATGGATTTTTCTCTCAGCCCTGTTCTGTAAGTGGACACTATACATTTGCGTTTGCTTGTTACCATGGTAACACGGGAAGTTGAACTATGTGATTTTTTTGGGGGGGTGGGGGGTGGAATTGTGTTCCATTTTTTTGTACATTTCATACAACAGTTACCTTTCATTCTGCTGTAGCAGACTCAAGCTGGATTGAACACTAAAATTCAAACTTTGCTTCATGTATGAACGAACTGTCTAACCTCTGCCCAGTTTCATCACCCCCAACAGGATTCAGCTGTGATGGAGGACCACATGCAGTACCCCTGCCCCCTCTCTTCCTTCCTTTCAACACAGATCCTTGACATGGAGAAGAGAGAAGCAGGAAATAGACTTCCCCACTGAGACATTGTTTTACGACCACAGCAGTAAAATTCCTGCAGAACAGGAATTTTTCTTAAAGACTTCCTAAATGTGGCTACAATGTTGCTGCGTTATCTGTTGTCATAAATGTTTCATTTATGCATGCTTTTCTTACTTATGAATCCTCATAGATTAGAAAATTCAGGTAGAGGTATTTTGATAATTTGTGTCTAGTTTGGGATAAGTGTCTGTTTGAGCATTTCACTTCCCATTGGGACGAGCGAGTTTACCAAAAGAGACAGTGAGATAGTCATGCAAAGCCCTGATTAGCTGACCCCTCAGGACCGCCCTGTGGGCATGTGCCAATACTCCTTTATCACCATGTCTAAACCCAGAATTCCCTCTCTTTTGCTACCTGTTTTCTGGAGGGAGAGGTTGTCAGCTCTCTCCCCCTCTGTAGAGGCCTTAAAGCCTCAAATCCAGCTCTTTTATCTGCCGGAAGGTAACAAAGTTTTTTTTTTTTTTTCTAGCATGCTTTAACAACCTAAACTTTGATACTTTTTGGATTTTTCTTCTTCGACACCTCTAGCAATTCATGACTAGTGGAAGTAATCTTCAAATTTTATCTTTTCTAAAGCCCACCAAGCCATGATTTCCTTCTTTAATCTTAATTTTTCTCTAAGTCAAGCGTGATCACAATTCTAGAGGTTATTCCATTTTTAAGGCTTCCTTCTGGCTATCCTGCACTACCAAACGCAGGCCTAGAGGAAATCCATTGTTCCAGCCACCTCCAGCAGACGCAAGCTCCGGGCCTGAACCAGGCTCCACCTCATCGAGGCTTTCCAGGCCAAGACCCCAGGGCACAGAACGGCAGGGAGAACCATTGCTGCCAAGGCTCATCTCCAGTCCAGGTTGGACCAAAGCCGGGCTACCCAGAGTCATTCCTTCCACGCTTGTGACCCCACCTGAGGCTTGACCATTTTGTCCTGTTCCAAGCCTCTTGGGAACCAAGCAACGCCAAGAGAGTAAGGCAGTTAACACCATTAGCTCCAAGGAAAGCCATAACTTTTTTCTATAACTACCGCCCCCTTTTTTGAGCATAAGGTAAAGTTAATCTGTTTTTTTTTCTTTTCATAAAACATTTTTCCAAATTCACTTTTCCTTAATTTTGCATTCTACTTAATTTTTACCAGTATTCTCACTTTACGCTTATTCCACATATGCAAGACCTGTAAATATGTAAATATTGCTGTTTCTTCATATATGCAAAATTACCACTGTTAATGCTATTTTTGGTTATCTTCCCATTTTACAAGCTATACAGATGTCTATTGTCATTTTGGGTTTTTCTGTAAAAAATTTACTAACCTCTTCATCGGTGTACTCTCTGTCCAGATTTTAGAATCACACAGTGTCAAGAGCTGATGACAAGATTATGAGACTGATCAAATATTGTCAATAGAATATTAACTAAGACTTAACTTACCAATTGCTGAATTCTTAAGCTTAAATCTTTGTTCATAAGAGTTTCCACCTCTATAAAACGTGGATGGTACCCCAACTAGTGTTACAAATGAGGTAATGCAAGTTATTAATAATTATTAATTCCAGCTATTAATTATTAACAATCATATACATATCAATGTATATGTATACATATGTATATATATATGTATACACATATATATAATTGTACTCCAACTTTCTACACTGACCTATCCGTATATATTTGCTTAAATTGTACATACTGTCAATTACTGTATATACTGCACTGCTGTCCTTTGTACTTCTGATTGGATGCTAAACTGTATTTCGTTACCTTGTATTCATACATGTGTAATGGCAATAAAGTTGAATCTAATCTAATCAATGGTGTCCCCACCTCATGACGCTACACTGCATACCATACAGTATGTGTTGTAGTCATTTCTTTATTATTAATTATATATTAAAGTTTAAGTCTGTTTTTTGTCTGGGACATGTGCTCATTAGAGCCAGATGTTGTTAAAACTGAGAAATACCACATAAATGGGGTGGTGGTGGGGGGGGGGGTGCACAAAAAATTAGGGAAATGACATGAAGAGCCCATGAAATTTTGTGCTCCCAACAGCTTTTCTTCTGCAGGTCTCTACCAGGGAAACACATTTTCAAGGTGTTCAGACATGTTCTGTGGCTCAGTTGGTAGAGCATCCGCCCCACACCTGGGAGGCAGGGGTTCAAATCCCGGCCGGGTCATGCCGAAGACCATATAAAAGTGGAACTTCCTGCCGTCCAGCTTGGTGCTCAGCAATAATGGAATGGAGGAGGGAAATTTGTGGCGGCGCCTTGCATGGCAGCGGCCCTCTGATTCTACACTTGGGGTGTGTGTGATTAACACAGTAGATAGGTAAAGCACAATCTCGTTCTACTGTACATGATTGGTTGTACAGTTGAATGACAATAAAGGGTGATTTAATTTCTAAGAGAAAAATGTTGTAATATTAGGAAGAAAAAAGTTGCAAACTCATTAGAAAAAAGTTTGTGTGGAAAAAGGTTTTTAAAATTGTCACATAAGTGGCAAATTTATAGGAAAAAAGTATTAACTCTATTAGGAAACTTTAAATTGCACTGTGCTCTATACAAGGGCATTCATATAACAATACAGGTGCATCTCAATAAATTAGAATGTCATCAAAAAGTTAATTAAATTCAGTAATTCAATTCAGAAAATGAAACTCCTATATTATATAGATTCATTACACACAGAGTGATGTAGTTCAAGTGTTTATTTCTTTTAATTTTGATAGTTATGGCTTACAGCTCATGAAAACCTCAAATTCAGTTTTTCAAAAAATTAGAATATTTCATAAAATTAATCTAAAAAAATGTTTTTTTAATAGACATGTTGGCCGACTGAAAAGTATGTCCATGTACACACTCAATGCTTGGTCGGGGCTCCTTTTGAATGAATTAGTGCATCAATGCAGCGTAGCATGGAGGTAATCAGCCTGTGGTACTGCCGAGGTGTTATGGAGGCCCAGGTTTCTTTGATAGTGACCTTCAGCTCGTCTGCATTGTTGAGTTTGGTGTCTCTCATCTTCCTCTCGACAATACTCCATAAATTCTTTATGGAGTTGAAGTCAGGTTAGTTTTCTGGTCAATCAAGCACAGTGATACCATGGTCATTTAACCAGGTTTTGGTACTTTTGGCAGTGTGGACAGGCACCAAGTCCTCCTGGAAAATGAAACCAGTATCTCCATAAAGCTTGTCAGCAAAGCGAAGCATAAAGTGCTCTAAAATTTTGACTTTGGACTTGATAAAACACAGTGGACCAACACCAGTAGATGACATGGCTCCTCAAATCATCACTGACTGTAGAAACTTCACACTGGACCTCAAGTAACTTAAGGCCCTTTTCCACTAGTACCCATTCGGCCCTACTCTACTCGGCTCGGTTTCTGGCCGTTTTCATTAGTACCTGGTACCAGGTACTTTTTTAGTACCGACTCGAGGCCAGGGTACAGTCGTGCTAAATCGGGCCGAAAATGTGACGTCAACAGACTGCAGGCCACTGATTGGTCAGGGTGTAACGTCATGAAAGCGTCAGTCTTCTGAAGAATCTCCAAACTTCCATTTGCAAAAGTTCACGGGAGTAAACTCGGTCACCGAGTAAACACAATATTAATAGAGATGGCGTTGCAGGTTTCGCGGAAATCTACACCATGGTCCAAAGAAGAGGTGCAGAGTTTTCTGTGCTTGGTGGCAGATATCAGTATCCAGAGCGACATGCGACCCGCACTGAAATAGATGGCAGCCCAGCATAGAACCGGACTACGGACAAGCTGAAGATGAAAGTGAGAGAACCATCGATGGTGAGTGATTTGTGATATTGTGCATCTTTTCACTTATTTATCCTGTTGGTGGTCAGCTCACTTTTTGTGAGCAATACAACACCGTCCTGTGCTGGCTAACAAGTGTTAACTAGTAGCTAGCTAGCTAGTAGCCAACTCTGCTGATTCACGCTTGCTTTGTCCAAAGTATTTGCTTGTGAGAGCAAAACGATGAAATATGTTAGTCCTGGTTTGTGTACGTGTTGCACTTAGGTGCTGTGCATTAAGTTGTATTTTCTTTCTAGAATCTGTTTCCACATGACAGGGGTCTGCCTCCCTCAGCATGTCGTGTTTATATTTTGGATACAGGTCAAGAGGACCCCAGGATCCAAAATCTCAACATATTCAAGTGCATTGTCAAACCAGTGATTTATAAAGTGATCCATATAATTTTCTAAAGTGTCAGAATAGACCCACACACCTATTCTGTGGATTTTCCCCCCAAAAAAGTGTTGGAACGGTGTTTTCGTGCTGTTTGTGTTCCACCATACAGTAAATCCCTGGATTGAAAATGTACTTGTACATGTACAGAGTGGATCCTGGGGTGTTCACTGGTCAGGGAAACAAAGCATTTTTGTCACATCCCACCACTGACTTTCACAAGTGTATTTCCCTAATACAAGTACATCTCCAAAAATTAGAATATCATGAAAAAATTCAACATTTTTTGTCACTCATTTCAGAAAGTGAAATCCATATATTATATAGATTCATTACACAGACAGTGATATATTTCAAGTGTTTATTTTAATTTTGATGATTATGGCTTACAGCCCCTGAAACCCCCAAATTCAGTTTCTCAAAAAAAAAAAAAAATCAGAATATTATATAAAATTAGTTTTAAAAAATAGTTTAATAGAAATGTTGGCCGCTGAAATGTTGGTTAACATGGGCTGTAGCCATAATCATCAAAATTAAAATAAATAAACACTTGCAATAGATCACTGTCTGTGTAATGAATCTGTATATGGGTTTCACTTTCTGAAATGAGTGACAAAAAATATTGAACTTTTTCATGATATTCTAATTTTTGGAGATGTACCTGTATATGTTTTGAACTTGCTTTAACTAACCACCACCCATTTCTGTCTTTGGTCTAGGCAAGAGGAAAGGAAAAGCAGCCACCCCACAGCGGACCACTGTGGAAAGTACTGAAATCCTTTGCTTTTATAGGTAAAGTGCCAAATCCAAAGTAGCACAATTTCCACTTAATATAAAAGGGACTGACCTGAGATTTATTTGATCATGTAAATATTAATTACAGAATAACTGAAAATGACTGGCACATCAACTGTAAAATAAACCGCTTGTTTCATCCATCCATCCATCCATCCATCTTCTACTGCTTTTCTGGAGGTCCGGGTCGCGGAGGCAGCAGTTCAAGCAGAGAAGCCCAGACTTCCCTCTCCCCAGCCACCTGCTCCAGCTCTTCAGAGAGGATACCAAGGTGTTCCCAGACCAGCTGGGAGACACAGTCACTCCACCGAGTCCTGGGTCTGCCCCAGGGTCTCCTACCAGTGGAACGTGCCTGAAACACCTCAAGTGGGAGGTGTCCAGGAGGCATCCTAATCAGATGCCCATACCACCTCAACTGATTCCTTTCAATGTGGAGGAGCAGTGGTTCTACTCTGAGCCTCTCCCGGATGACTGAGCTCCTCACCCTATCTCTGAGGGTGAGTCCAGCAATCCTACAGAGAAAGCTCATTTCAGCCACTTGTATCCGCGATCTTGTTCTTTCAGTCATTACTCAAAGCTCGTGACCATAGGTGAGAGTAGGAAGGTAGATTGACTGGTAAATCGACAGCTTTGCCTTAGAACTAAGCTCCCTCTTCACCACAACAGACCGGTACAACGTGTGCATCACTGCAGATGCTGCTCCAATCCGTCTGTCAATCTCTCGCTCCATTTTCCCCTCACTTGTGAATAAGACCCCAAGATACTTAAACTCCTCCACTTGGAGCAGGAGCCTGTCCCCAACCCGGAGAGGACAATCCACCTTTTTCCGGCTGAGGACCACGGACTCGGACTTGGAGGTGCCGATTCTCATCCCAGCCGCTTCACACTCAGTGGCAAACCGTCCCAGCAAGAGCTGTAGGTCATTGCTGGATGAAGCCAACAGGACAACATCATCTGCAAACAACAGAGATGAGATCCTGTGGTCACCAAGCATGACACCCTCCATTCCCTGGCTGCGCCTAGAAATCCTGTCCATAAAAATTATGAACAGGATCGGTGACAAAGGGCAGCCCTGGCGCAGTCCAACTCTCACTGGGAATGACTCCGACCGAGTGTTGGCAATACGAGCCAAACTCTCACAACAGTCGTACAGAGACCGAATAGCTTGTAACAACAAGCCCGATACCCCATACTCCTGAAGCACCCCCCATAAAAAACAACGAGGGACACGGTCAAATGCCTTTTCCAAGTCCACAAAACACGTAAACTGGTTGGGCAAACTCCCACGAACCCTCGAGAATTCTCGAGAGGGTAAAGAGCTGGTCCAATGTGCCACGGCCAGGACGAAAACCACATTGCTCCTCCTGAATCCGAGGTTCGACTAACGGCCGGACTCTCCTCTCCAGTACCTTGGCATAGACCTTCCCAGGGAGGCTGAGGAGTGTGATCCCTCTAAAGTTGGAGCACACCCGCTGGTCCCCTTTTTTGAAGAGAGGAACCACCACCCCGGTTTGCCATGCCAAAGGCACTGCCCCTGACCTCCATGCAATGTTGCAAAGGCGTGTCAACCATGACAGCCCAACAACATCCAGGGCCTTGAGGTACTCAGGGCGAATCTCGTCCACACCCGGGGCCCGGCCACCAAGGAGATTTTTAACCACCTTGGCGACCTCAGCCCCTGTGACAGGCGAGTCATCCCCCTCGTCCCCAAACCCTGCTTCCTCTGTGGATGGCGTATCAGTGGGAAACCGCTTGTTTATGTATTTTTTTTTTTTGTCAGATCACTTGTGTGATCCTTTGTGAGTTATGTTCATAACTGTATGTTGCACTTTCGGGAATGGGAGTTGTTCAGTCATCAATATAATTTTTTTTTTTTCCACAATATCTTTATTGAACCTTTTTTTTTTTTTTTTTTTAACAAACATGATACAAACAATCAAACACTAACACTAAAGTACTACAAAAAAAAAAAAAAAAAAAATGCCCTAAAAACACCAACAACCACCAACAAAATCAAGTCTTCAACAATGCTCCTCTGTTTAGTCTAGACAATCCAATATATTAGTATACATATTATGTTCACCACTTTGGAATTTACAAGGTCCACACACATCATTCACCTTCTTCTTCAAGAGTTATGTTTAAATTTTTTACATAATCAATAAAAGGTCTCCATATATTCTCAAACACAATTTCCTTTGATTTCAGTATATATGTTATTCTTTCTAATGGAAGGTTTGTTAACATCTGTCTTAACCACTGAGTCACATCTGGTCTATGAGTCTTTTTCCATAATAGTGCAATACATTTTTTGGCATTAAGCAAACTGAGGTCTATGAATGTTCTTTCACTTTTATTGAAATTATGCTTTTCTGGGTACAGACCCAACAAAAACAGTTTAGGATTCAATATGATTTGTTTTGAGATTATTTTTTCAATTGTTACCCTCACCTCCTCCCAAAACATTCTTATTAATCTACATTCCCATAAACAATGAAATAGGGTTCCTTTACTTTCCATGCATTTTGTGCATGTATCTGGTATATTTTTGTTATATCTATTTAACTCCTCCGGTGTAACATACATCCGCATTAACCATTTGAAATGTATCAATTTAAGGCGTGCATTTATTGATTTGGTTTGAGCTTCTGTACAAGCCAATTCCCATTGTTCCTCTGAAATTTCAATTTGCAGATCTTCTTTCCAGTAGTTTAATCTTTTCAGTGAATTTTCACTTGAAGATAGTGTCAATGAGTTATAAAACTCTGAAATAATACCCTTTCTTTTACTATCTTTCATCATCATTTTTTCCAAGGATGAATAAATAGGTCGAGTGAGAGCTTTATTTTGATTTGATCGAATAAAGTTTCTAAGTTGAAGATATTTAAAAAAATGTGTTCTATTGAGATTAAATTTGATCCTCAGCTCTTCAAAAGACATTATGTTGTCTGCACATGGCAAATATAAATCCTGAATCTTTTGTATCCCTTTTAAATTCCATACTTTAAATACAGCGTCCGCTCTCCCTGGTTTAAAATATTGATTACCCCATATTGGACTAAATTGTGACAATAACTGTGGTTCTTTTAAATAGTTTTTAGCTTCACACCATATTTTGATCATATGCTTTACAAATGGATTTTTAACTTGTTTTTGTAATTTTTTTGCCGAATCTGAGTATATGAATATGGGAAGAGGTAAAGGTAAATTGTATGATTCCATTTCAGTCCAGTGAGGGAGATCATTTGATGAAAAATAATATGTCATAGACCTCAGTTGTGCCGACCAATAATACAACATAAAATTTGGACATTTCAGACCTCCACGATCAAATGGTAAATATAATAAAGACAAACGTAATCTAGCCCTCCTGTTGTTCCATATAAATTCCACTAACTTTTTTTTTATTCTTGAGAATAGATCTAAAGGTGGTGATAAGGGAATGTATTGAAATAAATAAAGTATTTTAGGTAAAATATTACTTTTAAGTATATTGATTCTCCCGATCATCGACATTGGTAGTGACATCCATCTCTGAGTTAACTCATTGATATCTGACATTAAGGCTTCATAGTTGACACTGGCGACTGATTCTAGCTTAGGCATAATTTGGATTCCTAAATATTTAAACTGATTTACAACATTGAATTGATTTACCTCAGGGGCTGGGTAATTTCTCTGGGTCTCATTTAGCATTAATATTGAAGATTTAGTTTTATTTATTTTATATCCTGATATTTCCCCAAAATTCTTTATTAAATTCAACAAGGTTGGAATTGATTTTTTTAGATTCGACATAAACAAAATTATATCATCGGCGTACAGGGAGATTTTATGTTCTGTTGGTCCAACTTTAATTCCATATATTTGTGAATGTAAACGTATCGCTATCGCTAAAGGTTCAATTGCCATAGTAAACAGTAAAGGTGAAAGTGGACAGCCTTGTCGACATCCTCTATTGATTTTTATTGGTTTTGAAATATTGTTATTTGTTAGGATTTCTGCTGTAGCATTATTGTATATTATTTGAACCCATTTTATGAAATTATTTCCAAGTCCAAACCTTTGTAGGACTTCAAAAAGAAAGGGCCATTCAACTCTATCAAAGGCCTTTTCGGCGTCCAATGATAGGAGAGCTGTATCCGGTGCTTCTTTATTAAAATAAATAATATTAAATAGTCTTCTTACATTATGGAAGCCTTGTCTACCCTTTATAAAGCCATTCTGATCTCGATTAATAATATTTGGTAAAATTTCTTGTATTCGTCTTGCTAAAGTTTTACAGATTATCTTAAGGTCGGCGTTTAATAGGCTTATTGGTCTCATATTTTCACATTTATTAGAGGGCTTACCTGGTTTTGGCAGCAGTATAATTAAGGCATTATTTATGTATGATGGTAAATTATTATTTTGAAATGCTTCTAAAACCATTTCCAAAAAAGGTTTTATTAATTTATTCTTGAATTTTTTATAAAGGTCAACTGGAAGACCATCTGGTCCTGCACTTTTTCCTGATTTCATATTATCAATGGCTAGCCCAACTTCTTCTTGACTAATTTTAGACTCCAATATCTCCCTGTTTTCATTTGGAATACACGGTATAGATAGTTCGTTCAAAAACCCATTTAGTTTTGTTAAATCAGGTTCATTTTTGGTATCATATAATTTTTCATAGTAATCTCTAAAGGCTCTATTAATTTCTAAAGGATCTATAACTACCTGTCCGTTACTTATAATACTGGTAATTGGTGTTTTAATTTCCAATTGTTTAATCTGCCATGCTAATAATTTTCCTGATTTTTCACCTTGTTCATAAAAAGATTGTTTCAATCTTAGAAGACTCGAGGCAGCTCTATTCGCTGATTTTTTGTCGTATTCAGCTCGTCATCAATATAATTTAGTTTATATGTGTAGTTTATAGTCTATCATCAATAAACTAATGCAGTATTATAATAGCAGGACACATAATAAATATGTGACACCCATTGTAGTGCATCCTTTTATATTTTAGCAATACAAGTACAAAATACCGCCCACACTTGAAGCCAGGATGACACAGCAGTAACAGAGTGGTGGCAAAACTTATTGATAAAAATTCCATATTTTGACTGAGCGACTCCATACTCTGTGATGTACACCCTCAGTTAACCCCTTGCACTCCGGGCAATTTCCCTAAAAACGCCAAAAAATAACGTGCCCAAAGTAAATCGAAAGCTGTTCTTCAACCCTTTGCAGCATCTTCATGGGGTTGGTCTCATTTAAAAGAAAACACTTTGAATTTTTTGGCAAAACAGTCATAATCTCTCTAAGTGCTCCGGCCACTGAGTTACAGTCATCTAAACATACTGAACTTGAAGAAAATAATTTTGGCCTGGGTGTTTTTTTGGCTACAAATGCTTGCAAATAACACACAGCTTCAGATCCGGGCTGGAAAATGCAACAGAAATGTAGAACCAAGTGTTATCCAGCTGAGGTCAAAATTTTGTAACAATACCACAAAAAATGAATATATTACACAGCTTTTCCCTCAGGTAGTTCCCAGGCGTTTTTGAACTGTGCCAAATTGTGCCAAATGGCACAGTCTGGAAAAACGTCTGTAACTTTTGAATGATTCAATATAGAAGCTTCATCTTGGGCTCTAATGAAAGGTGACACTCAGGGCTGTGTGTGTGGGGGGGGGGGGGGTTGTCCCCCTCGCTACAGAGGACGGACATCAGCCATCGCTACATGACGGAATAGCCATGTGGCGATGTGGCGACCGCGGCGCAGTCACCGCGGCCCCCCCCCTTGCTACAGAAGAGTAGCGGGGGGGGGGGCGGCGTTCACGGTCCGGACGTGGCGCACGAACCGTGTACCGCGGTGCACGGACTTCGGACTTCGTGCGCCGCACAGTTGGAATTTACCGATCGGTCAAAAGTCATTTTTGATTACAATTTTCAGGGATAAAGAATAATTTAGCTTATAACACTTACCTCTTCACAGCAGCAGTGTCCTGGCGAACTTCTCTTCCTCATTGTCAGACGAACGCAACGCTGGTCCCTTGTTACGGACTTGTGGTTCTGGTCTCGCGACCCGGTCAAAACATAATTCCATTATTGCTGTTTTGCGCTTCCATGATTGTTGTTTTGGCGAATGATTTACGACCTTCGTCGTCGGCCTCCGTCGGTCTATGATGACCATGGAAGAGAATCCGAAACGTCTATTCTGCTGGAATAAAAAAAAAAAAGCACCGCCTGTGGCTGAACAGGCCGATGCACGAATGGCAGTCCCTGTCACACAGGTCGCACTTGTGGGTGGTCTCCATGCTGCTGGGTCTGTGATGGTTCTTCCTGCGGGTCCTTTTTTCATCTGCAGCCATCAGTCTCTCTTCACAATTGGCTCGCTGCATTCGCAGCGTTGGTAGGCGGGTCCTTCTTGCTAGGCTTTCAGTCATTGGTTCTTCAAGGTTTCAGAAACCCAATTCAAGGCTCTTATTAGTCGAATGAGTGGTCAATCATATCTGATCTGTTCGCGGCTGTGTCTGTAGTGGAAGAACGGAAATGCAGCTTTTTTTTTCAGTGCGCTCTTGGCGCAGCGCCCTCGTGCGTCCTAGAGCGCACGAGGGCACTCTCGTGCGCTCTAGGACGCAGAGATGTGCCCGTCTGCAGTACACAGGAGTGCAACAGGCTAAAGTACTAGATTCCATTCAACTGAAGGTATCAACTCATTCTTATTGCTGAGGCCACAGTAAAAACAAATGATTTTAAACATAACCCAGCCCTTGTAAAATCTACTTTACTGAAGCGCAGCGTGTCACTATTTAGAGATGCAGGCTGAAGATCTGCTGAACCGGGACCAGTGTGAGCGGCACATCCAGTTGTTTCTCAGTAAGGCAGCGTGGCCGGCGTGTGTGACCCTTTCTAAGTTTTTTTTTTTTGCAGTTTGAATTTTGCACATTCTGCATAATCTGGAATTTGCTGCTGATCGTAATAAACAATTTAGTGACTTATGTGTTTGCATCATGATTTTCTATTTTATCTGTTAAGACACCGGTGGGAAAAGAGTCAACAGTACAAACCATTTATCAGTGACTTTGAAAATAATGGCTAATTTTTAAGAAAAAGTAACCAAAACAGTTATTTTATTTACTGAAGACTGTATTGGTGGATGTGCCACCGCAGAAGACACTGCACACTTTAGTGATAGTACCAGTGTGTGGAGGAATTCTGGGCCATATTAGCATCTGTACTTTATCGCAATGGGTTAGGGCAGTGGCGTCCAACCATGTGCCATGGGGGGCCAAGACCCTGCAGGCTTTACCTCCAAACAATGTCTTCATCAGCAGATTCCACTGAATTTCTTCCACTGACTGCTGATCAGTGAAAACACCTGCTGAAGAGACTGGGTAGAAGAGAGAACCTGCAGGGTCTTGGCTCTCCATGGCACATGATTGGACACCCCTGAGTTAGGGTTTAATGGGATTTGACATTTTAACACAAACTGCTTTATGGTTCATAATTCTGTTGACAGACTTACACCAAACCAAAAGTGATTTCTCAAACTGCTGGATTATTCTTACACAGCTTTTCCAGTCTTTTAGTGTTTAATTATGTCACTTGGTGGTAACCTTCACATATAAAACAAAAGTGGAAACACATCTGCAAAAATTTCAAAGGTTTGTCAAAATTCTCAGTGCAATACTACATGAATACAGTATAGTACATTGTTGATGCAGAGAATATATATTTCTACAGTAGCTACCTAGTAAACCAAGTATTTTCCATGTAACCTTATGACTGCATTATTTTAATTGCTTTTAATCCTAGATCAAGTTTGTTTTGGCCTAAAATGCATCATAATTGTCAAATATACAATATCTTATTATACCTAACTCAGTACTGTTTACCTTTTGAATATATATTTTGTGGCTAATATAACCCCATAACTACAACCTGGTGATCAAGTTGTGTCAGCTGAACAGTTTTTGCCATGATACCACCACAGACTCAGTGCTGGTGGAGCAGCTACATGACATGATGTCTCAACACTCTCCATGATTTTCACACAGATCAGAGCAATTAGTTGCACAGGAAGCTAAACGTTTCTACAGACATTCTGAAGTTCTATAACCACTGATCGTTTGTGAAGCTGGGGTGACATCAGTGAGGCTGTGTTGAACAGCAAGACCCACGGTTTGAAGCGGTAATTTTCCCACAACAGAGCCACCTGAAACACACACACAGCATACATATTTTAGTACCTAGTAGTGAAAACTTGCAGACATTACAACGTAGTACGGCAGACTTAAAGCAAACTAGCATTAGCAATCATTAGCTTACCGTCATATGTGATCTAGTTCCTACGTGATCCTCACGTCTTCCACTCTATGGCTTCCCAGACGCTCCAGTACTTTTCCAGAATGTTTCGTCTCGCTGCCTGTCCCTTTCTCTGGTGGTCCTTTTTGGCCTTTATGGTGACAAAAAGCCAGAGACTGAGGAGTCGCCTTGTACAGCCACCATGTTATGTTTTGCTGGGGTCACGTGTTTTACGTCACGGCAGTGTAGCGCCGCCTTGCTGTAAAAAAAATCCCACCCACCCCAGATGTACCCAGCTGTAATGGAAACTGAATCGAGTAGAGTAGAGTAAGGCCAACTGGGTATTAGTGGAAAAAGGACATTAAATTCTGTCTCTCTCCACTCTTCCTCCAGACTCTGGGACCTTGATTTCCAAATGAAATGCAAAATTTACTTTCATCTGAATAGAGGTCATCTGCTGGTGTCGGTCCACTGTGTTTTATCAAGTCCAAAGTCAGCACAGCCGTCTACCAGCAAATTTTAGAGCACTTCATGCTTCCCTCTGCTGACAAGCTTTATGGAGATGCTGATTCCATTTTCCAGCAGGACTTGGCACCTGCCCACACTGCCAAAAGTGCCAAAACCTGGTTTAATGACCATGGTATCACTGTGCTTTATTGGCCATAAAACTAGCCTGACTTCAACTATATAGAGAATCTATGGAGTATTGTCAAGTATTGTCAAGCCCCGACCAAGTACTGAGTGTGTACATGGACATACTTTCCAGTAGGCCAACATTTCTATTAAAAATCAATTTTTTAAAATTAATTTTATGTATTCTAATTTTTTGAGAAACTGAATTTGGGTTTTCTTGAGCTGTAAGCCATAACCATCAAAATTAAAAGAAATAAACACTTGAAATATATCACTCTGTGTGTAATTAATCTATATAATATAGGAGTTTCATTTTCTTAATTGAATTACTGAATTTAATTAACTTTTTGATGACATTCTAATTTATTGAAATGCACCTGTAAACTAGATAGCATTAATAATAAGTGAGGGTTTTTAAATGTAAATTTATATCTGATTTTCTTGTAAATGTGTAGCTTCTTTCTTGTTAAATTGCAGCTTTTTCATGTAAATTCGTAACTATTCTTGTAAATTTATGACTTGTTTTTACTTGAAAATGTATTTTTCCCCATTTGTTTTCCTTCTTATTAATTTAGAACCTTTTTTCTTGTGAATTTGGGACTTGCTTATGGTAAGTTTGTGACTTTTGAGTTGCAAATAAGCATCATTTATCACATTTTTGCACCTTTATTCTTGCAAATTTGAATTTAATTGATGTTTGCCTCTTGCTTCCGCTAAATAAGTAACAATTCTCCAAACCTACCACCATCACCACCCTTCTTAAAAAATAAATTACCTGCTGCCTATACAGTGCATCCGGAAAGTATTCACAGCGCTTCACTTTTTCTACAGTTTTTTATGTTACAGCCTTAATCCAAAAGGGATTAAATTCATTGTTTCCCTCAAATTTCTACACACAATACTCCATAATGACAACGTGAGAAAAGTTTTATTGAGATTTTTGCAAATTTATTAAAATAAAAAACTAAGAAATCACATGTACATAAGTATTCACAGCCTTTGCTTTGAAGCTCAAAATTGAGCTCAGGTGCATCCTGTTTCCACTGATCATCCTTGAGATGTTTCTACAGCTTAACTGAAGTCCACCTGTGGTAAACTCAACTGATCAGACATGATTTGGAAAGGCACACACCTGTCTATATAAGGTCCCACAGTTGACAGTGCATGTCAGAGCACAACCCAAACATGAAGTCAAAGGAATTGTCTGTAGACCTCCAAGATAGGATTGGCTTGAGGCACAAATCTGGGGAAGGGTACAGAAAAATTTCTGCGACTTTGAAGGTCCTAATGAGCACGGTGGCCTCAATCATCCATAAATGGAAGGAGTTCAGAACCACCAGGACTCTTCCTATAGCTGGCTGGCCATCTAAACTAAGCGATTAGGGGAGAAGGGCCTCAGTCAGGGAGGTGACCAAAAAACTGATGGTCACTGTCAGAGCTCCAGGGATGCTCTGTGGAGAGAGGAGAACCTTCCAGAAGGACAACCATCTCTGCAGCAATCCACCAATCAGGCCTGTATGGTAGAGTGGCCAAACGGAAGCCACTCCTTACTAAAAGGCACATGGCAACCCACATGGAGTTTGCCAAAAGGCACCTGAAGGACTCTTAGACCATGAGACACAAAATTCTCTGGTCTGATGAAACAAAGATTGAACTCTTTGGCATGAATACTAGGCGCCATGTTTGGAGGAAACCAGGCACCACTCATCACCAGGCCAATACCATCTCGACAGTGAAGCATGGTGGTGGCAGCATCATGCTGTGGGGATGTTTTTCAGCGGCAGGAACTGGGAGACTAGTCAGGGTAGAGGAGAAGATGAATGCAACAATGTGCAGAGACATCCTGGATGAAAACCTGCTCCAGAGCGCTCTTGACCTCAGACTGGGGCGACAGTTCATCTTTCAGCAGGACAACAACCTTAAGCACACAGCCAAGAGATCAAAGGAATGGCTTCAGGACAACTCCGTGAAGGTCCTTGAGTGGCCTAGCCAGAGCCCAGACTTGAGTTCAGTTGAACATCTCTGGAGAGATCTGAAAATGGTTGTGCACCGATGCTTCCCATCCAACCTGATGGGGCTTGAGAGGTGCTGCAAAGAGGAATGGGCAAAACAGCCCAAAGATAGGTGTTCCAAGCTTGTGGCATCATATTCAAAAAGACTTGAGGCTGTAATTGCTGTCAAAGGTGCATCAACAAAGTACTGAGCAAAGGCTGTGAATACTTATGTTGTAGAGAATCAGAATCAGAATCAGAATCAGCTTTATTGCCAAGTATATTTACAAGTAAACACACAAGGAATTTGACTTGACATTGGGCGCGCACATTAGGCACATCCAATGACACGGCAGCCATTGAGGCGCCTGTCAGACTGGGTTAATCATCTCAGACTGGATGCAGAGGGTAAACAGAGAAGGACAATAGCTATGGAGATTATGGTGAGGTAGCAGGAAGAAGGAGTTGGGGGGAGAAAGGATGAAGGTATTGTGATGTGACATGTCATGCAGATGTGAGATGGGCGGTTGGTATAAAAGGAGAACCCTTGGTGTATTGAGACATGCTTTTCTGTGTATGACTGATGTGAGAGTGAATAAAATCGTCTGCTGCATAAATCAGTCTTGTTATTTACACTCTCCATACTGGTGACCCCTTGACGAATTATGGAACACGAGGCAAGAACCCCGGAGTCTGCCCGGACGGGAAGCCCCAGCGATGCGGCAAGCATCCCAGAAACGACCCGGACAGGAACCCCCAGCAACGCGTGCGCTGTTTCGGTCAAACTACCGGACTTTTGGCTGCATGACCTGCGGTCTTGGTTCCACCGCACTGAGGCTCAGTTTGCCCTTGGGGAATAACGGCAGATGACACCAAATACTTACTATGTGATCGCAGCGCTGGATGCTTGCACGACTCAGCAAGTAGTGAGCCTGCTCCAACAGCCTCCAGCCCATGACAAATACGGGACTCTCAAGGCCGCGCTGACCCGGCGCTACACAATCTCGGACTGTGAGAGAGCAGAGAGGCTCCTGAGGCGCTCCGAGTTAGGAGATGGTTCGGCGGTCGAACTGATGGAGAAGATGTTGCCGTTAATGGGCACAGACGACGGGCATTTTCTGTTTGCCCACCTTTTCCTCCGGAACCTCCCAACAGAGGCGAGAGCGGTTCTTGCCAATTCGCCATTGCTGGCCGCGCGTGACTACCGTGCGCTAGCCCAGGAGGCAGATCGGATCATCCTCCCCCCCAGAGCCCTTACAGTGAACGCGGCGGCGTTGGAACCCAGCGAGATGACCAGCGGAGGCGAGGACCCTCCGTCGGTAGCAGCAGCGGAGGCCAGGAAGCGCCAGAGAGACATGCTTTGCTTCTGCCACCGCCACTTTGGAGAGAACGCACGCAGATGTGCGCCACCGTGCCAGTTCAAGCGCTCGGGAAACGCCAAGGCCGGCAGTCGGTAGCAGCTGCGACCGCCGGTGAAGAGAACAAGCTGCTCTACGTGACAAACTCGCGCTCGGGGAGACGGTTCCTCGTAGACCCCGGAGCCCAGAAGAGCATCATCCTGCCATCCTACGGTGACCGGCTAGCAGGACCTAGCGGCCCCGGGCTGGTAGCAGTAAACAGCTTGGGCATTAAGACTTTTGGTGAGAGAACACTGACTCTCCCTACACAACCATATGTACGAGTGGACTTTTGTCATAGCAGCATTGAGTTTCCTAATCCTGGGAGCTGATTTTCTGTGTGCACATGGGTTACTAGTCGATGTTGCTAACAGGCGCCTGGTTAATGCACTGTCTTTTGATTCTCTCCCCTGTACAGCTTGAGGGGCCGGGCCAATAACACAAGCCAACGTCACAGCTTCAGGCGGTAAGTTCCACACACTGCTCACTCAGTTCCCAGCACTCACGGTCCCAACGTTTTCGGCAGCCATCGCTAAACACGGGGTGGAACACTTTATCACCACCACCGGGCCGCCCGTTTTCGCACGACCTCAGCGCCTGGATGCAGCTAAACTGGCCATAGTGCGCGAGGAGTTTGCCAACCTGGAAAGGCTGGGCATCATCAGGCGATCGAACAGCCCATGGGCATCCCCGCTACACATGGTCCCTAAGGCCGAGGGATTGTGGCAACCGTGTGGAGATTTCCGCAGATTGAATAACGCTACAGCGCACGACCGCTACCCGATTCCCCATATTCAGGATGTTTCCGTTCACCTCGCCAGAGCACGCATTTTTTCTAAAATAGATCTGGTCCGCGGTTACCACCGGGTCCCAGTGCGCGCGGAGGATATACCAAAACAGCGGTAATAACTCCGTTTGGCTTGTTTGAGTTTTTACGCATGCCCTTCGGATTAAAAGGAGCAGCACAGACATTCCAACGCATGATGGATACGGTGTTGCGCGATCTCCCGTTTGTGTTCGTCTACCTGGATGATATCCTGGTGGCCAGTGCGTCCGAGGACGAACACGTAACCCACATCAGGACGGTTTTCCGGAGGTTTGAGGAGTACGGGTTAATAATCAACCCAGCGAAATGCCAGTTCGGCGTGACAGGGATTGATTTTTTTGGGGCACCGCGTCTCATTGGAGGGAGCGATACCTTTGCCCGACAAAGTGCACGCCGTGGCGAATTTTCCCCGGCCTCAGATGGTCAGGGTGCTGCAAGAATTTTTGGGGATGGTTAACCTTCATAACTGGTTCCTCCCCCATGCAGCTCAACTCATGCAGTCATTGTACGCCGCGCTCAAGAGACGGAAACCCGCGGACAGAGTCAAATGGACTCTGGAGCGAGAGCAGGCGTTCTCTGAGGTTAAAGCAGCCCTGGCAAACGCCGCACTATTGGCGCACCCGGACCCGGCGACCCAGATAGCGCTCACTACCGACACCTCGGACGTGGCCATAGGGGCCGTCGTGGAGCAACGTGTCGCTGGTTCTTGGCAGCCGCTCGCTTTTTTCAGCAGGGCTTTGCGCGACAGTGAACGTAAATACAGCGCGTTCGACAGAGAGTTGTTGGCTCTCCACCTGGCCATACGCCACTTCCAGTTCTGGCTGGAAGGGCGCAGCTTCACCGGGTTCGTGGACCACAAGCCGCTAACGTTCGGGATGGCCAAGGTTTTGGACCCATGGTCGGGCCAGCAGCAGAGACAGCTGGCCGCAATCTCGGAATTTCTGACCGATATTCAGCATGTGTCGGGTAAACTGAATGTGGTAGCGGACTGCCTCTCGCGCGCAGTAGTGACCCCGGTCTGCGTGGGGACAGATTATACAGCCATGGCCGCAGAGCAGATTGGCGATACGGATGTGTGCGCGCTCCAGTCTGGACCAACAGGGTTAAGGCTGGAGAGCAAAGTACTGCAAGACGGCAGCCCCCCCCAATCTACGACGTCTCCACGGGACGTCCACGCCCGGTGGTCCCAGTCGTTTGGTGCCGCCGCGTGTTTGAGTCAATTCACGCTCTGGCGCACCCAGGAGTGCACGCGTCAGTCAAAATGGTGGGAGCGAAGTTCGTGTAGCCAGGCCTGCGCAAACAAGTGAAAGAGTGGGCTGCAGCCTGCGTAGCGTGCCAACAAGCCAAAGTACACAGACACACGAAGGCTCCTTTGGAGCCATTTCGTATACCGGCTAAGAGGTTCGACCATGTTCACGTGGACCTCGTGGGCCCCCTCCCGCCATTGCAGGGGTGCACGCACCTTCTGACAGTGGTGGACTGCGCCACACGCTGGCCAGAAGCAGTCCCGCTGGCAGCAACCATGTCCACGGACGTGGCGCGCGCTTTTTTGACGATATGGGTGGAGCGTTTTGGAATCCTGTCGGACATCACGTCTGATAGGGGCCCTCAGTTTGTTTCCGACTTCTGGTCCACGATGGCCCGTAGCCTAGGTGTTGCAATTCATCGCACAACCGCGTACAACCCACAGGCCAATGGGTTATGCAAGCGTTTCCATAGGTCGCTGAAAGCAGCGCTCAGGGCTTCACTGACGGATGCAAATTGGGTAGACCGGTTGCCGTGGATTTTATTGGGGTTGCGTTCCGCACCAAAAGAGGATTTGGAGGCTTCCCCGGTGGAGCTTGTTTTTTCTCAGCCACTGCGGCTGCCCGGGGAATTTTTGCCAGATAATCCCACACTGGACAGCTGCCCGTCTCAGCGTTTGCAGCATAGCCCAGACACAGGCACGCTGCCGGGCCCGGCCCACCACTGTTTTCCACGTGCTTTTGTGCCAAAAACTTTGAAGAACGCGGCGTTCGTGTTTGTCAGGCATGATGCCCACCGCCCTCCATTGCACCCACCCTACAATGGCCCGTTCAGAGTGCTGGAAACAGGGGACAAACATTTTTTGTTAGACTTGGGGGGTCGTCGGGAGAAAATATGCATAGACAGACTTAAGCCCGCCTTTGTGGTGGCGGACGAGCAAGTGCTGTTGGCTCGGGCCCCTTGGTGTGGAAGACCCCCACTGAGAACTCCCCAAGTAAACAATTCATCAGAGCAGCCACACGGGCAAGTCGAGGGTTCCCTCCCCCCCTCGCCATGGCCCACCCGCAGACAGACACACCCCCAGGAGCTCCCCATTGGCACAGCAGCACCGCGGAGGCGGTAAACCCCCGTTACAGCAGATATGGGAGGAGACTGAAGCGAAAAGGACGTGAGGACTGAAACTCGGTCTGAGATTCTGGGGGGGGGGGGGGTATAGACTGGGTTAATCATCTCAGAGTGGATGCTGAGGGTAAACAGAGAAGGACAATAGCTATGGAGATTATGGTGAGGTAGCAGGAAGAAGGAGTTGGGGGGAGAAAGGATGAAGATATTGTGATGTGAGATGTCATGCAGATGTGAGATGGGCGGTTGGTATAAAAGGAGAACCCATGGTGTATTGAGATATGCTTTTCTGTGTATGACTGATGTGAGAGTGAATAAAATCGTCTGCTGCATAAATCAGTCTCATTATTTACACTCTCTACAATGTACATGTGATTTCTTAGTTTTTTATTTTTAATAAATTTGCAAAAATCTAAAAAAAAAAACACAACCATTTTTTTCACATTGTCATTATGGGGTGTTGTGTGTAGAATTTTGAGGAACAAAATGAATTTAATCCATTATGGAACTAGAAAAGCACTCAGAGAGCACAGACCTCTTCCAAGTATTGGGATTTTCCCCAAATATAATAGTCCTACATTTATTTTATCTATATTTTCAGATTCGTTGACCATCAAAACATACCTTTAGCAATTGGATTCAGATTGATATCTTTATTAGTTCAGTAGTTATTGAGAAAAATCACTTTTTCGGTAATGGCGGTTTTCTTGTGGATATAGCACCATTGCTTTTGAAGATACAACAAATCCATTGGCACACTACTGATTCCTCAGTGTCTTGGCTATATTTTGGTGTTTGTTGTATGTTTATATCTTAATTTGTTACCTTACAGTGATGAAAATTCCAAAGATCCCCTATTATTTCCTCTTCTGGATCACAGTATCCGGATTTTTTGCAGGATCGGGATCAGTCTTTGATATTTCGTAGAACCTATTGGGATCTTATCCTGTATTTTTTTGGCAAGCGTCCTGACCATTTATTGTGGAGTTATATACACATTTGGTAAAAATGGCCCTATCTCGCAATGATAAAGAATCCTTTAAAAAAATTCCTGGATCCAGACAGTCTTGCGGATCACTCCCAAAATCTAATCATTTCTTCCTTGTCCCATTTCGGACTTGTCCTGAAAATATCGTCAAAATCCGTTCATAATTTTTTGAGTTATGTTGGTAACAGACAGACAAACAAACCCCAGTAAAAACATAACCTCCTTGACGGAGGTAATAAGGCTGTAGTTTAACAAAATGTGGAAAAAGTGAAGCGGTGTGAATACTTTCCAGATGCACTGTAAGTCATAATTTTCTTGGATGGAATTACTGAAACCTCTTTTGTGATCTTGACAGCTATGTTAATCATATTGTTGTGGTGGCATCCCAACTTCTCATGTGTGATTAAAATTACACCTGGTTATTTATCTGGGTATATTTAAATGAGGTTAATTTGATACACGCGTTGGATGTAGCCCCAAAAATAATCTAAGGAGCTCAGCACAGTTCTCAAACAGTGAATCACTGACTTGAATAAGTCAGGAAAGACTCTTAGAACCATTTAAAAGCAGGTACAGATCCCAAAAGCCAACTGCAAACATCTGATTCCGAGTATAAAGCAGGGGTAGGCAATCACATGCTATTGAGGGTCAAGACCCTGCAGGTGTCTTCAACAGGTAATTTCACTGAATTTCTTCCTACTTATTGCTAGTCAGTGAAAACACCTGCTGAAGAAACTTGGTGAAAGAGAACACCTGCAGGGTCTTCGCCCTCCATTCCACATGATTGCCCACCCCTGGTATACTAAAGCACACGGCACAGTTGTGTCACTGCCTTCATCAGGAAGAAAATTCAATTTGTCACCTGCAGCTGAGAGACAGTTGGTCAAGATGGTCAAGAGTAAACCCAGAATCACCAAGAAGTGGGTATGCAATGAATTAAAAGTTGCTGGAATACAAACATCTTTGTCCACAAAGTGTATTTTTACATGACCTTGTGCTGAGAGGTTGCAATGCAAAAAAAGCAGCACTTCAAAGCTTGGCTAAAGTTTGCTGCTGAATACATGGACCAAAAAAGGCCTTCTGGGAGGTTCTGTGATCAGATGAAACAATAATTATGATCACAATTATCAGGAATATGTTTGGACGAGAAACAGTGAGGCCTTTAACCCCAAAAAATGCCATACTGTGGTGGTATTTAATCTTTAATGTTATATATTATATATCATGAATAGCCTGACAATCGAAGAATATTTTTGACCAGTACAGTTGACCTGGAATGTCTTTATATCATGTGGTTAGTCAGACTGGCTGAGATTAGTGCCTGTTCAGTAAGAGTGAATAATGGTTTCCAGATGTGTGCAGACTAGTGGTGTTATGCTCGACACTGCCTACTCGACCCCGATTCGAGCAATATGAAACAGAAGTGTCGTGAGCTGTGTCTTGAGCGCTGTTTCAGCACGCCCACAGTCACATGACTGAAGCGAGCAAGGTCTCATCATGTCGGTCACATCACATGACTTGAGAGCTCACAGGAAGTTTGAGAGGGTTGGGCATTTAGGGGGAGTATTACACAAATTAGGTTTAGCTTCAGTAACATTAAACAAACATTACATTTACTAAATATTAGATAGATAGATAGATAGATGTGTGAAAAAGTGTTTGCCCCCTTCCTGATCTCCTTTTTTTGTATGTTTGTAACACTTAAATGTTTCAGATCAAAAAAATTTAAATATTAGACAAAGATAATACAAGTAAACACAAAATGCCATTTTTAAGTGAAGGTGTTTATTATTAAGGGTTAAAAAAAATCCAAACCTACATGGCCCTGTGTGAAAAAGTGATTGCCCCCCATGTTAAAACAAATTAACTGTGGTTTATCACATCTTTGGAAAGCGGAGTTCCAATTTCTCTAGCCACACCCAGACATGATTACTGCCACACCTGTTCTCAATCAAGAAATCACTTAAATAGGACCTGCCTGATCAAGTGAAGTAGACCAAAACATAATCAAAAGCTAGATATCATGCTGCGATCCAAAGAAATTCGGGAACAAATGAGAAACAAAGTAATTGAGGTCTATCAGTCTGGAAAAGGCTATAAAGCCATTTCAAAAGCTTTGGGACTCCAGCAAACCACAATAAGAGCAATTATCCATCCACAAATGGTGAAAATATGGAACAGTGGTGAACCTTCCCAGGAGTGGCCGGCCGACCAAAATTACCCCAAGAGCGCAGCAATGACTCATCCAAAAGGTTGCAAAAGGCCCCACAACAACATCCAGAGAACTGCAGGCCTCACTTGCCTCAGTTAAGGTCAGTGTTCATGACTCCATCATAAGGAAGAGAACTGGGCAAAAATGGCCTGCATGGCAGAGTTCCAAGACGAAAACCACTGCTGAACAAAAATAACAAAGGCTCATCTCAGTTTTGCCAGAAAACATCTTGATGATCCCCAAGACTTTTGGGAAAATACTCTGTGGACTGACAAGACAAAAGTTGAACTTTTTTGAAGGTGTGTGTCTCATTACATCCGGTGTAAAAGTAACACAGCATGTCAGAAAAGGAACATCACACCAACAGTAAAATATGGTGGTGGTAGTGCGATGGTCTGGGGCTGTTTTGCTGCTTCAGGACCTGGAAGACTTGCTGTGGTAAATGGAACCATGAGTTCTGCTGTCTACCAAAAAATCCTGAAGGAGAATATCCGGCCATCTGTTTGTGACCTCAAACTGAAGCGCACTTGGGTTCTGCAGCACGACAATGATCCAAAACACACCAAGTCCACCTCTGAATGGCTTAAGAAAAACAAGATGAAGACTTTGAAGTGGTCTAGACAAAGTCTTGACCTGAATCCGATTGAGATGCTGTGGCATGACCTTAAAAAGGCGGTTAATGCTTGAAAACCCTCCAATGTGGCTGAATTACAACAATTCTGCAAAGATGAGGAGGCCAAAATTCCTCCACAGCGCTGTAAAAGACTCATTGACAGTTATCACTGCTTAGGGTGGCCCAACCAGTTATTAGGTTTAGGGGGCAATCACTTTTTCACACAGGGCTATGTACGTTTGGATTTTTTCCCCTTAATAATAACCACCTTCATTTAAAAACTGCATTGTGTATTTACTTGTGTTGTCTAATATTCAAATTTGTTTGATGATCTGAAACGTTATGAAGTGTGACAAACACAAAAAAATGAGAAATCAGGAAGGGGGCAAACACTTTTTCACACCACCGTAGATAGCATTGTTTCCTCTGGTAACATTTCTGCATGGTGTGCTGCCACGCTAAGGAAATATGAATTTAAGAAAAAAATATGTAGGAATGATGCTCCCCAAGAGCGCACACGAATGCGTATGACCATCATCCGTGCGGAGTTCGGAAGCGGGCCGCCTGCATCTGTTCCAGTCAGCAGGCAGACTGTCTCTCTAGCGCAGGGCTCCTCAAATGGTGGACTCAATCACAAGTCAGTCCGGGCCCGAACATGTGTCACATTATGTGCGTTTCTTACAAACTTTACTGTGCTGCCTGAGTGTTGCGTACGCGTGCTGCGCGACACTGCTGCACAGAGCACGCCTGTCCATGCGTGTGCACGCGTGTTCAACCCACTTCCAAACACAGGATTGCTGAACGCTACTACCAGCTTGCTGAGACTTGCGTGAAGTTGTCCCCCCCACCGTCTTGCAGAGGTGCCATTGCTCGTGTGTGATGCTCATTGCTCATATGCACCCATTTCTCGTGTATGTGTGCTCATCAACGCAGGGTGCAATTACATGCAGTAATGTTCTGTAACTGTCGCCGTGATGTAGCCAATACCAAATGGCATATCGCTTTCAAAGCTGGCGCTAGCAAAAAGAAAAAAAAAAAAAAGGAAGGACGATCATAAAAAACGAGAATTCATAAAGGAATGGACAAAAATATGCGTTCATTCTGCCACAGTTCAGCATAAAACCAATGTGCCTGATTTGCAGCAACACGGGTATTGAATACTGAGGGGAGGTCAGACAAACTTGCTCAGCTGAAATCTTCAGATTAAGCTACAGACTGTCAGATCTATGACCCAGCAAGAAAGAGCAGCTGAGGCCTCACTCAAAGTGGCCTGGGTCTTGCAAACCAGCTAACTGGTGATATTAAGAACACACAGTGCATTTCATTAGCTGTGGACCATTCAACAGAATGTACAGACAATGCAGTTATGTGTCTTTGTCAGATATTACACTGAAGCAGAGGGGGAAATTTTGTGAAGACATTTTAGGTATCAAACCCCTCCATAGTTACACAAGAGGTGAGGATATTTATGAAGGCACCATGCAGATTCTTGTTAGGTTAATTGGTTGTTCTAAATTGTCCCTAGATATCTGTCTCCTATAGGCCCTTAGAATAGAGGGTTAGTACTAGTGAAGCACTTTGAGTGGTCTTTGTGACTAGAAAAGCGCTTTATAAGTGCAGGCCCTTATCCCTTATTCTGAAAGAAAGACAAATTGACCTCAAAATGGTGGTGTCCATTGCAACTAAATGGAGCTCCAGCCATGAATGGGAGAGAGAAGGGAGCTATCCAGCGCATGAAAAAGCACCATCCAGACCTGCTGTCATATCACTGCACCATTCACTAGACAGTGCTGTGTGCCAGTCTTGGAAAAGAATATTCAGAAGTGATGTAAACTATTATGAAACTTGCGAACTACCTGAGATTCTCTTCAGCACTGCCTTTTATGTGCATTTCTGAAAGAGGTGAGTGGACTATTCACGTTGTTTTACAGGTGCAGCTCATTAAATAAGAATATCCTAATTTAATAAAAAAAAGTACGATCATTAAAATTAAATCAAAAAAGCCTTGAAATATTTCTATGTTCATATAATTAATATTAAATATAAAAGTTTCCTTTTGAATTATATTGTAAAAAAGTTAACTTTTTCACAGTATTCCAATTTATTGAAATGCACCTCTACTGTAATCTATGTCATGATGGGATTTAATACAATATGCGGCGTGATGACACAGCCGGCTGGTGACGTCATCACGCCAGTATATATATGGGAGAGTCTGCCATTACAGGGCTGTCTTGCTCAGGTGACTCGGTACAGTACAGTGTGTGTAATGCCGTGTACCCAGTTCAGTAATAAAACTCAGTTCCAGTGCAGCATCCTCATCCGTCTCTTCACTGCCAGGTTTGTGGATATAACAATCTGGTCAGGTTTATGTTAAATAAATGTGGGCCTTGTGTAAAAACATTTGCATACCCTTGACTTAGTGTCCAATTAATATTTACTCAAAAGAAAATTTTCCATTTATTGTCCCTCCCAACATCAAAATGAAATATTCGCTGACGCACCATGTTAGCACTGCTCAGAACCACTGACCCACTGGAAAAAAAATGCGGACCCCTGGCAAAAACATTTGAGGACCCCTGATCTAGCGTCAATGTCTGAGAGAAGAATGAGCTTGTTAAAGAACTTTAAACATGGGAAAAAAATCAGAAGAGCAGTGGCGGCATTTATGGTGTTTTTAAAGAGCTGGTAACGGGAACTATAATGAAGAGTCGCTTAGCTAACAGGTATGATTAGGGTTCATATGCAGGGAAAGGCAAGAGTGACGGATGAAATGCTGAGGATTTACTTCACCAGCCACTACAATATTAATTAACTAATTTATGTTCATTATTATGTACCTGGCAAGTCAAGATGACTGAAATTCATGAAGTCAATGACTTAAATCTGTCAGTAACCTTCAGACAAACTAAACGTGCCAACATTTGGATTTCAAAATAAGGGAGGATTTTCCTGCTGTCTGGGTGGTGAGGAGATTCTAAAAAAAACTATAAATATATAAAAATATTAAAACAGAAACAACTGCATCTTTGGTCATTTAAGTTAATTATTTTATTAGATACGATTTTAATATTTTTTCCCCTTGAAATCAGTTAAATTATTCTGTTCTGGCTCAGCAAAATTATGGTCAAAAATGTAAATGTTATAAGGAAAACGTAAAAAAAATTACCACAGTCTGTTTCAAATTTATTTAAAAAAAAACAGTAATTTAAAAAATAGACAAAAAATAGCCATAAAATAATCCACAAATTTATAATAAAATCTCAAATGTACAAGAAAAGTCAATTTTACAAGAGAAAATTACAAATTTGAGGAAAATTGTCTCAATTTTAGATAAATTTACAGAGAAAAGTAGAAAACTATAAGAAAATTGTTATAAATTTTGGAGAAAAAAACTCAGTCATTACTCAAGTTTTTAAGTAGGTGCTCTTTGTACCCTCAACTTGATATTTTCTAACTTTTTGTATACCACCATAGACAGAGAGAGAACCTGAATTAGACAGAGCTCAGAAGGGGAAAGATGAGACAGAAGAGAGGAGCCAAGGAGAGGAAAGTATTCAGGCAGAGGGTCCATGAGAGGTGAGAGCAGAGGAAGGAGAGAAGGATGACACCAGTAAAAAGTCCAAACACAGGACGTCTGGGTGGGACCCCAACTGATCCGATATTCCAACATTCAAGCCTTGGTCGTACAATACTTCAAATGGTAAGTTCATTATGCAAAGTTACTGTGCAAAATAAAAAAAAAGAAATATAGTATAAAAATAACATATTCCAGTTACAATAGTGTCATGTGTTTTCTTCCCCCTTTCCCAGAAAAATATGTTGCCACCACACCAAGGAAATGAGAGAGAGAGAGAGAGAGAGAGAGAGAGAGAGAGAGAGAGAGAGAGAGAGAGAGAGAGAGAGAGAGAGAGAGAGAGAGAGAGAGAGAAATTCCATGTGCTCATGTGCCTCTTCATGTGTTTGGCACAATTAATATTTAAACCGGTGTGCTCTGTGGGTTGGAGTGTGTGGATGAGCTCACGGAAGACAGCCGGATGATGCCCGAGCTGAGAGACTCCTTAATATAGGTGTCCATCGCCTCTCGCTCCGGAGCCAATAGGCTGTAAAGGTGGCTCGACGGCAGCAGAGTGCCAGCCCGGAGATTGATGGTGCAGTCATATGGGCAGTGGGTGGGGGAAAAGACAGCGCTTGCGACTTGCTAAACACTGCCCCCAGGTCGTGATATTCGGGCGGCACCCTGGACAGGTCAGGAGGAGGGGAGGCGGGGGTGGACAGGGACACAGATGGGGAGCATGCTGCGGATTGCAAGCGTGCGCTGAGCCAAAAGGAGCTCCAAGAGATGACACTCCCCACACGCCAGTCAAAGGTGGGGTTGTGGAGCCGGAGCCAGGAGTAACCCAGGATGACAGGAGAAGCCGATGCAGGTAACACAAACAGGCTCAAGTCCTCCCGATGATTGCCAGAAATGATGACAGACACTGGGACGGTTTGCAGCAACACCGTCGCCAGAGGGGCCTTGGACAGAGCAATAAGCCTTAGGGGGAACTTAAGTGGACAGCAGGGAAGCCCCAGTCGGGTTGCCAGTTCCCCCGATATGAAGCTCTGCTCAGCCCCCGAGTCAATCAGTGCGTGTGTGAGAAATTCAGTCTGTTTGTAGATAAACCTAATAGGCAGGAGACATTTGGAGAGGGGATTAGGCCAAGACGAGTCCGTGAGTCCCCCTACTGCGACGCACGGACCCTCTCTTTTGGCCGAACGGGGCAGGACTCTACCTCATGCTCATCACCCCCACAATACATGCACAGGTTTAGTTCCCTGCGGCACTGCCTTTCGGCTAACGAGAGCTTGGTCCGCCCCATTACCATAGCCTCTGGTGCGTCTGAGGACTCAAGCGAAGGCAGGGCCAATAGAGGAGGCCGAGAGGAGCGATGAAACTGGGCACCCGAGCGTCCGGAAGCTCTCCGCTCGGCTGCCCGCTCCCTCAGCCTGTTATCCAAATTAATTGCTAGGGACATTAGCTCTGTTAGCTTCTCAGGCTTATCTAGGCGGGCCAGCTCATCCCGCAGGCTAGGGCTCAGGCTTCTAGTAAAGATACTGCATAACGAGGCATCCTCCCACCCCTCCTCTGCCGCTACCACCCGGAAATCGACAGCATAGTCCGCAACGGACCTGCCCCCCTATCGAAGGTTTAGCAGCCGAGTGGTGAGCACGCTATTGTGGTTGGAGTGGTTGAATACCTCGTTAAACTCGCTAACAAACTGCCTGTAAGTCAAGTTAGCGTAGCTCGGCTTAGCCATCACGGCGTATGCCCAGGCTAGAGCTCGCCCCTCCAACAAGTTAGCAACGTAGCCTATGCGACTATGATCCGTTGGAAAATCCCCCGGGACCCGCTGGAAAACTGTCTCACACTGGAATAAGAACCCACGGGCCTCCTCGAGTTTACCACCAAAACAAGTGGGCGTGGGAACTGGTGTGAGTCGGGCCAAGGGGACCTGACTAGCCTGGCTAGGAGGGGAACTAACGGGAGCCGACACACTTTAGAGGCCGGAGGAAATGCCTGTTGCCCATCCAGACGGTCCAACCGGCTGTTAATTTGTGCCAGCTGATTCAGTATAACTTGCTGCTGGTACGCTATCTGATCCACTCAAGCCTCTAAGTTGTTAATTTGGCGTGCTAACGTGCTGTTCGCTGGGTCGCTTTGACGGAGCTGTACTGACATTTTTACCAGACCCAGGGAACAGACACAGGCTCAAGTGGATTCAATTACTTTTATTAATACTGTGGAAGTGTGTGAGTGCGTGTATGTGTGGTGAATGCGGTGATGGCTGTCAGCAGTGACGTCGTAGCCGGGGGTGAGCAGAGCGCCGTTCAACCTGGCAACCCTATGACAAGACAAAGGCACAGATGTTAGTGCAGTCCACCAGTGAATGTGCGAGGCAATGACTGGGGCTTACTTTGCAGGTGGTAGAGGGACACTCAGGTTGGCCCAGAGGCTACTGCCAGGAAGACAGTGTCTGCTGTACACACCGGTGATGGACAGGTGGCCCGCTGGAGCGAGGAAGGCACGTTCTGCCGCCAAGGAGAACAGATTCCGTCGCCAGAGGAGTCCACCTGTGCACAGGGGAGAAGGCTGGAAAGGGTGAGTAGCAATAATGCTTACATGATATGATGAGGCCGAATCCTTCAAAGGGATGAAGCCAGGATGAGGAGATCCTTGACTGGAGTGAAGAGGCCTGGACGTAGGCTTGGAGACGAGAGTCGAGATTCTGTAGTCAGGGAGACAGACTGCTCCGTGCCAGACTCCAGGCAGAGCAGGCTATAAAGCCCATGGGTGATTGGGAGCAGGTGTGTGCGCAGCTGTAGAAGATGGCACAGAGCGAGTCATTACAGAGTGTAGTGAAGGAGGGACATGGCGGAGCAACCTCATTCTTGGAGCCATGATTTAAAATATTAGGTTCTGGCCATGAAACACGTGCACAAGAGGCCATGTCAAAATTGACTGCTGAATGCACTGTAACCATGAGGATGGAGAGAACAATGTCATCAACATAACAGGTAACCACTTATTATTCCAAATTATTATTGGGTTTCCCAAACCTCTCTAGCAACATATATTAAAATGTTATCAATTCCATCAGTCAGCAGCAGAGGAAGAACCTAAGCCTTCAGCAGAAGTCAACTTGTGGGAGCTTTTGGATAGCAGAGTTGGCTTGTATAATGTTATTACTTTAAGCATCATTTTCTTATTATAAAACATTGCTAATTACATTTGTTTTTCTTTTTGTTTAGGTGAAACACAGCACTCTCAAAGTGCAACAGCAGATGCCACAGTGGAAGTTCAGCAATATTTGTCTGAGCCCTGCCTCTCCAGAGACGAAGACACCCACTCTGTTACTGGGCAACACACAAAAGCATATTCCCAAACCTTTACAAGATGGCAAAAAACTATCTCCACATGCCAGCAACGTCAGTGCCATGTGAGCAGGTCTTCTCCAAAGCTGGAGAGGTAGTAAGCCACAAAAGCAGCATACTGAAAGCACACACTGTTGAAATGCTTCTTTTTTAAATAAAAATCAACAAAAACACTCTCCATTTAACAACACTGTCCAGTTGCAGAAGCACCAGCAAGTTTCCTGATGTTCCACAACATAGATTTTCCCATCTCCCTCTACAAATTATATATATATATATATATATATATATATATATATATATATATATATATTCGTTCACTGAAAATTGTCTTTTGACAGAATTTTTCCAGCAATGACTAAAAATTCTGAAAGCTGTATATCATTTGACAGATTACAAGGAGGATGATTTAATTAAAGTCAATTGAAATGACAGATAACAGACAGAAGTTTTACAAGCCTGTGAGAAAATGTAGTGCAACCTCTGATATAGAGTATTGAGGCTTTTCAGGTCTTCCACTCAGATGCAGTTCTGACAGTCAGCAGATAGTACTCTTTATTAAATGCTTCATAACACTCCCGATCATGAAGCATTTGTCTCAAAGTTGTTCATTGTTTTATGAGGCCTCAGTTTCACCACCACTAGTGCAGACTGATCAGGTTACATTATGAAATTTACCTCACCAGACTCATGGACTTCAAGTATGGTAGTTCTAGTATTGTGCTGTCAATCTGTTTGGCTGCCAGTGGAACAGGTACTTCACAAAAACATGGTTGACTTTAATCTCACATAAAAAGTGATAAAGAGATGGTTAAATCCAGCTAGAGTTAAGGTTTTAGATTGGTCTTCCCACAGTTGTGACTTACACTCCATCAAGAAACTTTGGACTGTGCTGAAGAAATAAGTATGTGCCAGAAAGTGAAAACATTTAGATGAACTCTTCCAATCCTGTCAAGAGGGGTAGTCAAACATACTGTACAACCAGAAGCTTGTCAGTGGCTACCTATAGCACTTGATTGAGGTGAAAATGGCCAAGAGACATTTAACTTAATATTCATATTGCTGATGTATCCATATATTTTTGACCCAGTGGATTTGGTTTTGTTTCCAAATCAAACAGTTCTATTTTAACCTCATCAGTTCACAATGCTTCTGTACATAGATGTTCCATCAGGCTTCTGGAGATGTTCGATTGTGCACTTTTGGCATGCATGCTTTTATCATGCACACAGGTAAAGCTTTCTTCTACCAACACTTCCATGAGGGTCTTTTTTTGTGCAAGTATTTCTGCACAGTGGAATGAGGCACCACCACCTTCGAATTTGCTAAATTTTCCTGGAAGTTTCTGCAGTCAAATGGGCATTTTGACATGCCTCTCTGTGCCACTCTGACCAGCTTATGTGCAGTTCTATCTGAGAGATATCTTGTTCTTCCAGATCTCATCTTGACCTCCATAGTTCCCTTCAGCTGCTGTCTCTTAATGATTATCTGCAAACTGCAATCTGAAGATGCTTTGCTGTCTTCTTGTAACTGTCCCCATCAGCAACTTTCATTTTTGTGTCTTACACAGTTTCATAGAGGAACCCATGGTTACCGAGTGTTTGCACAAGGTTTTAAGATTCAGGAAATTTAAAAGTGTTGAAATTGGCACCAGCTGACACTATCATGTCAATTGTTGTCATGCCACATGAGCTGATTACCTCCGCCAAGGAGGTTATGTTTTTCTGGGGTTTGTTTGTCTGTTTGTTTGTTTGTTTGTCTGTCTGTTACCAACATAACTCAAAAAGTTATGAACGGATTTTGACGAAATTTTCAGGACAAGTCTGAAATGGGACAAGGAAGAAATGATTAGATTTTGGGAGTAATCTGCATCACCGTCTGGATCCAGGAATTTTTTAAAGGTGTGGAGTGCGTGAAATAAGAGGCTGATTCATGGCAGACGGTTTATTACACACTTCACATCTCTCAAGCACAGAACAGAACGAAACATTTCAGCAGGCACTCTGCTTTTTCCCAAATCTCTCCTACAAGTCTCATGGCATTTCTCCACACACAACATGACATTTGCATTACACTGTATTCAACCCCCTACGTCCTTGACTCCTTCCTGCTATCTCGCCAGGAACCTCCTGAGCATTGTTCTCCCATGCTTATCCACTGTCTCTTGTCTGAGATGCTAAATAATCTGACTCCCCCAAGGTGCTACACTAACCCCCCCCAGCATCTTAGATAGAACAATAGAACATCAGTCCACATACCGTTTGGGCTTCCGTCTCCTCCCATATCTGCTGTAACTGGGGATTACTGCCTCCGAGGCGCTGCTGTGCTGGTGGGGGGCTGCTGGGAGTGTGTCTGACTGCGGGTGGGCCGTGACGGGGGGAGGGGGGGCACTTCGGTCTGTCCGTGTGGCTGCTCTGGTGAATTGTTTCCCTGGAGAGCTCTCGGTGGGGTCTTCCACACCGAGGGACGCTAGCCAACAGCACTTGCTCGTCCGCCACAACGAAAGAGGGTTTGAGTCTGTCTATGCCAATTTTTTCCCGCCTACCCCCCAAGTCTAGCAAAAAATGCTTATCCCCTGTTTCCAACACTCTGAACGGTCCATCATAGGGTAGATGCAATGGGGGGCAGTGGGTGTCGTGTCTGACAAACACGAACTCCGCGCTCTTCAAAGTTTTAGGCACGAAAACACGCGGAAAACTGTGGCAGGCAGGGCCCAGCAGCGTGCCTGTGTTTGCGCTCCGCTGCAAAAGCTGAGACGGGCAGCTGTCCGGTGCGGGATTATCTGGCAGAAATTCCCCGGGCAGCCGTAGAGGCTGCGCAAAAACCAGCTCTGCCGGGGAAGCTTCCAGATCCTCTTTTGGCGCGGAGCGCAACCCCAATAAAACCCACGGCAACCTGTCTACCCAATTTGCATCCGTCAGTAAAGCCCTGAGCGCTGCTTTCAGTGATCTATGAAAACACTTGCATAACCCATTGGCCTGTGGGTTGTACGCGGTTGTGCGGTGAATTGTAACACCCAGGCTGCGGGCCATCGCGGACCAGAGTTCGGAAACAAATTGAGGGCCCCTGTCGGACGTAATGTCCAACAGGACTCCAAAACGCGCCACCCATGCTGTTAAAAAAGTACGTGCTACGTCCGCGGACGTGGTTGCCGCCAGTGGGACTACTTCTGGCCAGCGCGTGGTGCGGTCCACTACTGTCAGGAGGTGCGTGCACCCCTGTGATGGTGGGAGGGGGCCCACGAGGTCAACGTGAACATGGTCGAACCTCTTAGCCGGTACCCGAAATGGCTCCAAGGGAGCCTTCGTGTGTCTGTGTACCTTGGCTCGTTGGCTCGCCATGCAGGCTGCAGCCCACTCTTTTACTTGTTTGCGTAGGCTCGGCCGCACAAACTTCTCTCCCACCATTTTGACTGACGCGTGCACTCCTGGGTGCGCCAGAGTGTGAACCAACTCGAACACGCGGCGGCGCCACGCGACCGGAACCACCGGACGCGGGCGTCCCGTGGAGACATCGCAGACTAGGGGGGGGGGGGGGGGGGCGGCATCTTGCAGCACCCTGCTCTCCAGCCTTGACCCTGTTGGTCCAGACTGGAGCGCGCGCACGTCTGCATCGCTAATCTGCTCCACGGCCATGGCTGCGTAATATATCCCCACGCAGACCGGGGCCACCACGGCGCACGAGAGGCAGTCCGCCACCACTTTCAGTTTACCCGAAACATGCTGAATATCGGTAGTAAACACTGAGATCGCGGCCAGCTGTCTCTGTTGCCGGCCCGACCACAGTTCTGAAACCTTGGTCATCGCGAATGTTAGCGGCTTGTGGTCCATGAACGCGGTGAAGCTGTGCCCTTCCAGCCAGAACTGGAAGTGGCGTATGGCCAGGTGGAGGGCCAGCAACTCCCTGTCGAACGCGCTGTATTTACGTTCGCTGTCGCACAAAGTTCTGCTGAAAAAGGCCAGCGGCTGCCAAGCCCCAGCGACGCGCTGCTCTACGACAGCCCCTATGGCCACGTCTGAAGCATCGGTGGTGAGCGCTAACCGGGCCGCCGGGTCCGGATGCGCCAGCAGTGCGGCGTTTGCCAGGGCTGCTTTAACTTCCGAGAGCGCCCGCTCTCGCTCCAGGGTCCATTCGACCCTATCTGCGGGTTTCTGTTTCTTGAGCGTGGCATACAATGGTTGCATGAGCTGCGCCGCGCGGGGAAGGAAACGGTTATAAAAGTTCACCATCCCCAAAAATTCCTGCAGCGCCCTGACTGTCTGAGGCCGGGGAAAATCTGCCACGGTGCACACTTTGTCGGGCAGCGGGATCGCTCCTTCCGGAGAGACGCGGTGCCCCAAAAAAATCAATCTCTGTCACGCCGAACTGGCATTTCGCCGGGTTGATTATTAACCCGTGCTCCTCCAACCTCCGGAAAACCGTCATGAGGTGGGTTTCGTGTTTGTCTTCGGACGCACTGGCTATCAGGATATCGTCCAGGTAGACGAACACGAACGGGAGATCGCGCAGCACTGCAGCCATCATGCGCTGGGATGTCTGTGCCGCTCCTTTTAACCCGAATGGCATGCGCAGGAACTCGAATAGACCAAACGGAGTTATTACCGCTGTTGTGGGTACGTCCTCCGCGCACACTGGGACCTGGTGGTAACCGCGGACCAGGTCTATTTTGGAAAAATTGCATGCTCCAGCGAGGTGAACGGAAAAATCCTGTATGTGGGGAAATGGGTAGCGGTTGTGCGCTGTGGCGTTGTTCAACCTGCGGAAATCACCGCATGGTCGCCACAATCCCTCAGCCTTAGGGACCATGTGTAGCGGGGATGCCCATGGGCTGTCCGATCGCCTGATGATCACCAACCTTTCCAGGTTGGCGAACTCCTCACGCGCTATGGCCAGTTTAGCTGCGTCCAAGTGCCGAGGTCTTGCAAAAACGGGTGGCCCGGTGGTGGTGATAAAGTGCTCCACCCCGTGTTTAGCGATGGCCGCAGAAAACGTCAGGACCGTGAGTGCTGGAAACTGAGTGAGCAGTGTGTGGAACTTACCGCCTGTAGCTGTGACGTTGGCTTGTGCTGTTGGCTGGGTCACTCGAGCTACACAGGGGAGAGAGTCAAAGGACAGTGCATTAACCAGGCGCCTGTTAGCAACATCCACAAGTAAACCATGCGCACACAGAAAATCAGCCCCCAGGATATGGTAATTCAGTGCTGCTACGACAAAAGTCCACTCATATGTACGGCCATGTAGAGATAAGATCAGAGTCCTCTCACCAAAGGTCTTAATATCCGAGCAGTTTGCTGCCAACATCTCGGGGCCGCTAGGTCCTGCCAGCCAGTCGGCGTAGGTCGGCAGGATGAAGCTCTTCTGGGCTCCGGTGTCCACGAGGAAATGCCTCCCCGAGCACGCGTCCGTCAGGTAGAGCAGCTTGTTCTCTTCACCGAGGGTCGCAGCCGCTACCGACCGCCGGCCTCTGCGTTTTCTCGAGCGCTTGAATTGGCACGGTGGCGCACATCTGCGTGCGTTCTCTCCGAAGCGGCGGTGGTAGAAACAGAGCGTGTCTCTCTGGCGCTCCTTGGCCCCCGCTGCTGCTACCATCGGTGGCTCCTCGCCTCCTCTGGTTGTCTCGCTGGGCTCTGCCGCTGCCGCGTTGACTGTGATCGCCCTGGTGGTGATGATGATCCGGTCTGCCTCCTGGGCTAGCGCACGGTAGTCACGCGCGGCCAGCAACAGCGAATTGGCCAGAACCGCTCTCGGCACTATTGGAAGGTTCTGGAGGAAGAGGTGGGCAAACAGAAAGTGCCCGTTGTCCGTGCCCATTAACACCAGCATCTTCTCAATCAGGTCTACGGCTGAACCATCTCCTAACTCGGCCCGTGTCAGGAGCCTCTCCGCTCTCTCACAGTCCGAGAGCGTGTAGCACCGGGTGAGCGCAGCCTTGAGCACCTTGTATTTGTTGCTGGCTGGAGGCTGATCGAGCAGGCTCGCTACCTGCTGAGCTGTGCGGGCGTCCAGCGCTGCGACCACATGGTAGAATCTGGTGTCGTCTGCCGTTACTCCCCGGAGGGCGAACTGGGCCTCGGTGTGGTGGAACCAAGAGCGCAGGTTGTGCTGCCAGAAATCCGGTAGCTTGACTGAAACCGCACACGCGTGGCTGGGGGTTCCAGTCCGGGCCGTCTGTGGGATGGCTGCCGCCTCGCTGGAGCTTCCTGACTGGGCCGGCTCTGGGGTTCTTGCCTCATGTTCCATAATACGTCTTGGGTCACCAGTGTGGAGTGCGTGAAATAAGAGGCTGATTCATGGCAGACGGTTTATTACACACTTCACATCTCTCAAGCACAGAACAGAATGAAACATTTCAGCAGGCACTCTGCTTTTTCCCAAATCTCTCCTACAAGTCTCATGGCATTTCTCCACACACAACATGACATTTGCATTACACTGCATTCAACCCCCTACGTCCTTGACTCCTTCCTGCTATCTCGCCAGGAACCTCCTGAGCATTGTTCTCCCATGCTTATCCACTGTCTCTTGTCTGAGATGCTAAATAATCTGACTCCCCCAAGGTGCTACAAAGGATTCTTTATCACTGCGAGATAGGGCCATTTTTAGCATATGTACTCCACAATTAATGGTCAGGACGCTTGCTAAAAAAAATACAAGATAAGATCCCAATAGGTTCTACGAAATATCAAAGACTGATCCCGATCCTGCAAAAAATCCAGATCCTGTGATCCAGAACAGGAAATAATAGGGGATCTTTGGAATTTTCTTCGCTGTAAGGTAACAAATTAAGATATAAACATACAACAAACACCAAAATATAGCCAAGACACTGAGGAATCAGTAGTGTGCCAATGGATTTGTTGTATCTTCAAAAGCTATGGAGCTATAGCCACAAGAAAACCGCCATTACCGAAAAAGTGATTTTTCTCAATAACTACTGAACTAATAAAGATATCAATGTGAATCCAATTGCTAAAGGTATGTTTTGATGCTCAGGGAATCTGAAAATATAGATAAAATAAATGTAGGACTATTATATTTGGAGAAAATCCCAATATTAGGGGGAACTGAGGTACTTGGCGGAGGTCTGCGCTCTCCGAGTACTTTTCTAGTTTAACTATGAGTTTGTAAATGCTTATGTGGGGTGTCCAGACTTTTGCATATGCCACAATTATTATTATCATCACTATTATTATTATTATATTTTTCAGTTAATGAAATAAAAAGTAAGCATGCATTAATGTTTACTGTTAATACTGTCCTTTTTTATGATATCCTACAGAGACGGTGTTCACATCTTGTATATATAAAAAAAAAAATGTAAAAATGCTTTTTGTTAAGGGGTGCCCATATTTTTGGATACAACTATACATGTAGTTTTAATGACCAAAAATCATTCCTATGTTGGTGAATTCTGTAAAACTCTTTTAAAAAAAATTGTTGATCTTGTGTTAGTTAGTTAGCCTTTAAAAGTGACATCGCAGGAGGTCAATATGTTAAAAGTCGGTGAACACAGATTCCTTACAGTACTTTTGCAATTAAGAAATTATCAGATAATGACTAAAATTAGCCCCTTATCTGCCCACTTCAGGATAGTGAACATTTATTTTCACAGTGCAGCTCCACTGTTGAACAAAGCAAACACTGTTATCAATGATAGAGTGAGTGAGTATGATTGGGTAAAACCTGTTTCCTCTGCAGTAGCTAATCCTGAGAGGTCATCCTATAAATATTTCTGGCCGAGTCGTGTCATGTGGGTTCGTAATCTTTGATGACCTTTTCACAATGTTATTTCTGTGTCTTAAATTTGTCATGTTAATGGACAAACACCTGTCTCATTACTGTGAACAATCTTGAATTCTTGTGTGTTTTATGCTGAATTGCATGGGTATCTTCAATTTAAAACTGCAATTCTCATTTAATTTAATTGCTCTGGATTTTGTTATCTTTGCAATGCAGACTATACAACATTGTTGTGCACATAGGACAGGCTCTGTGTTGGAGCATGTGAATGGATTAGGAAAAGATAAACATTCAAGAAAATGGTTCAGTTTGGGGGTACTGAGTGTCAGAAATTATGGTCACAATTACTATGTTTAGTCTTCTTAGTCCGCCAAGGGAGGACGGAGGTAATGTTTTCGGTAGTGTTGGTTGGTTTGTCTGTTGGTTGGTTGGTTTGTCTGTTACCAACATAAATCAAAAAGTTATAAACAGATTTTGATGAAATGTTCAGGAAATGTGTGTAATGGCATGGGGAACAGATGATTAGCTTTCGGTGGTGATTTGGCTCATAATGTGGATGCAGGAATTTTTTGATTATTTTGTGTATTAATCTGGCGCTTTTCATGTACTGCCCCTTTAAGACGTGTCCACTCAGTTACGTGTGTGGTCACGCCATAGGGCTACGCGCCTCGGCAACCCAGAAGCCAAACACTGCAGAAAAAAGTATTAGGGGGCATGTCTACCAAACTCATTTTTCCTGCTGTGGGTGACTATTTTCAATTCATTCTCTATGTAGTCCAGCATTTATAGCGCTGAGCACCCTCGGCGCTGAAACGCTTTGAACGGTGGCCACATTTTGTTGCGGTGGTCAGGGCTGAAAAAAGTTCAACTTGTCAGACTACTGTACAGCTGTGCTCATCAATGTCAGATGTTTCTAAGCAGCCAATCAGAATTAAGGAAGGGTGAGCCATAGAACGCCAGTACAGGAAGACGAGAACAGGAGGTGACGTGGAGGAGGTGGAGGCTGAACTTTGCTGCATCAATGTGAATTTATAATTGATAACTGCAAAAAAATTGTATGATAAAGCACTGTTGTGCAATATTACTTAATAATTATGAACCTTGTCAGTAAACTGTAATGAATTTTTCATTAACATTAGGCCATGTACCACAGGCTTTTAAAACTGACGTAATTAAACCCTTACTCAAAAAGCCAATGACGGATCCAGGAGTTTTAGCTAACTATAGACCAATCTCTAACCTGCCTTTCATTTCAAAAATCTTAGTTGCTACACAATTATTTGACAACCTGCAGGGAAATGGTTTACTTGAAGAGTTTCAGTCTGGGTTTAGAATCCATCATAGTACTGAAACAGCTTTAGTGAAGGTCACTAATGACCTCCTTATCGCATCTGATAATGAACTTGTTTCTGTACTTGTCCTTTTAGACCTTAGTGCAGCTTTTGATACTATCAATCATAATATTTTACTTGATAGATTAGAACACCATGTTGGACTTAATGGAACTTTGTTGCAGTGGTTTAGATCTTATTTATCTGATAGGTTCCAGTTTGTTCATGTCAATAATGAGTTTTCTTCCAACTCAAAGCTCAGTCACAGAGTTCCACAGGGATCTGTGCTAGGCCCTGGTTCCAAGGTTGTCATAGCCAGGAGCGGCACTGGGGTTAAGCTCCCAGTGCTCATAAAATGCTCCTTATGGCGTGGGTCTCGAAAAGCCTCTGACAACTAAGTCCAACTCCTAGCCTGCCCGTGTGGTTTAGTCTCTAAGCCCGACGGAACTGCTTTTACTAATAGGAGAAGGGGCGAGGGCGGATCACTGGCGCCTTAAAACCAGATGCTTCGGGTAGATGGTGGCTCATCAACCTGGGAATGTAGCCCATCTAGGGGAAGGTAAACCCTGATTTCAAACCTCCGCTGCCTTGCGGCACACCCGGTCACAGGAAAGGCTTCGGGAGTCAACCCTGAGGAAAAATCCGGAGTCGGAGTCCCTAAGGCAGTTCTCTGTTGTGCTCAACATCGTTCTGGCAGCTCCTGCGATGACGCTGGTGCCAAACTGTAGCAGCCCTGCTGTTCCTTTGGATTCATCAGTAACGTGGAGAGGGGGGACATGCTGCATGGGCAACATCTTGTCCTCCATATCTTCCTGCCCAGGATTGAATCCTACCAACGCCCAACGCTGGAAGGTAGAACACCGGACCACTGGAGAGGACACTCCAGCTTCGCCTTTGGCGTAGACAAAACACGGGGAATAACAGTTACCGGTTATAAGCCACCGCTCAATTGGCGTAGAGCGCGGTGCCAGGGGTTGTTCCCGATGGTGGGAAGGATCATCGGATCTCACTGGACAGCTACCGCCCGCCTCAAGCTGGGCAGCCCCCAGCCAATAAGGTGTTGTCCCGCCACAGCCTGCTTTCCTCATTGGGTGCATGGGGATGAGGAGAAGTCCGAACAGCACGATGAGAACCTTCGCACCAGGCAAGACAAAAAAACAAAAGAGACCAACTCTAAAACTGGGAACTTGGAACGTTCGCACTATGATGACAGGACTCGCTGCTAACCTCAAGGACATCAACGACACCAGGAAGACTGCCATCATCAATAATGAGCTGAAGAGACTGGAAGTGGATATCGCCACTCTCCAGGAAACACGGTTGGCTGACGCAGGCACACTGAGAGAGAAGGACTACACTTTCTACTGGCAGGGAAAGGGCAGTGACGAACACAGGGAACACAGAGTGGGCTTCGCAGTGAAGAACACCTTGCTGAAGATGGTGGAACCGGGCAGCAATGGCTCTGCACGACTCCTCACCCTCCGCCTCAACACCACTCAAGGCCCAGTCACCCTCGTCAGTGTGTATGCCCCAACACTGACAGCCACACCAGAGGCAAAAGACGAGTTCTACGAGAATCTCACAACAACTGTCAGGATCATCCCCAACTCTGAACAACTCATTCTCCTTGGAGACTTCAATGCCAGAGTGGGTGCTGACCACGACTCCTGGCCCTCCTGTCTTGAACCCTTTGGTGTGGGCAGAATGAACGACAACGGACAGCGGCTGCTCGAGTTCTGCGCATATCACGATCTGTGCATCACAAACTCGTTCTTCAAGACCAAGCCCCAACACAAGGTTTCCTGGTGACATCCGCGCTCAAAGCACTGGCACCAGCTGGACTTGATCCTGACCAGGCGCACCTCACTGAAGAACGTGCCAATCACCCGTTCGTTCCAGAGTGCAGATTGCGACACAGACCATTCATTGGTGTGTTGCAAGGTCAAGCTGAAGCTGAAGAAATTCCATCGTGCTAGACAGCCTGGAAAGGCACGGATTGACACCAGCAAGATGGCCCAACCAGAACTTGAGCAGTTTGCCTCCACCTTTGAGAAGGAACTTGGTGTACCACAAGAAGGAGAATCAGCAAAGCAGAAGTGGGAAGAGCTGCGAAACACCATCCACCGCACAGCCTTGGCTACCTTTGGGAGGAAGACCTCGAAGTCACAGAACTGGTTTGATGCCAAGTTGACTGAGATGACCCCCGTCATTGAAGCCAAGCGCTCAGCAGTTGCTGAGTACAAGAAGTACACAAACGAGAAGAATCTCCAGACTCTCAGGGCTGCGAGAAGCAAAGTTCAGCAGACTGCTCGGCGCTGTGCCAACAAGTACTGGACTCAGCTCAGCCAAGACATTCAAACCGCTGCCATAACAGGGAACATCCGTGGTATGTACGATGGCATCAAGAAAGCACTTGGTCCGGCTCAGAGCAAGATGGCCCCCCTCAAATCCTCCACTGGGGAGATGATCACAGAAAAGAACAAGCAGATGGAGAGATGGGTGAAACACTACTCCGACCTCTACTCCAGACAGAACACTGTGACACCGTCAGCCATCGATGCCATCGAATGCCTGCCATCCATGGACGAACTTGACGCCGAGCCAACCATCGATGAACTCAGCAAGGCCATTGATAGCTTGGCCGCTGGCAAGGCACCCGGCAACGACGGCATACCCCCCGACCTGATCAAGCACTGCAAGACCGCCCTAATGCTGCCATTGCATGACATCCTCTGCCAGTGCTGGAAGGAAGGTGCCGTACCACGGGACATGAGGGACGCCAAGATCACCACCCTCTACAAAAACAAAGGGGAGAGAAGCGACTGCAACAACTACAGGGGCATCTCCCTCCTCAGCATTGTTGGCAAAGTCTACGCACGAGTTGTTCTCGTTCATCTACAGAAGCTTGCCGAACGTGTCTACCCCGAGTCTCAGTGTGGCTTCCGCGCTGAGCGATCGACGGTAGACATGATATTCTCCATCCGCCAACTCCAGGAGAAATGCAGAGAACAGAACATGCCCCCTGTACGTCGCCTTCATCGACCTCACCAAAGCGTTCGATCTGGTCAGCAGAGAGGGCCTTTTCAAGATCCTGCCAAAGATAGGATGCCCACCAAAGTTGCAAAGCCTCATCGAATCGTTTCACACCAACATGCAGGGGGTAGTGCAGCACAACGGCAACGTCTCAGAGCCATTCAACATACGCAGCGGAGTGAAACAGGGCTGTGTACTTGCACCAACCCTCTTTGGAATTTTCTTTGCTATGCTCCTGAGGCATGCCTTCAGCACAGCAACAGAGGGAATCTACCTGCACACAAGATCTGACGGCAGGCTTTTCAACCTCGCCCGCCTGAAAGCCAGAACCAAAGTACGCGAGGCTCTGATCAGAGACATGCTGTTCGCAGATGACGCTGCAGTCGCAACCCACACACAGCAGGAGCTTCAGACCCTGATGGACCGCTTCTCCCAGGTATGCAAGGACTTCGGGCTTACCATCAGCCTGAAGAAGACTAATGTCTTGGCGCAAGGCACGGAAGCACCACCAACCATCACCATCGATGACTACGAGCTGGAGGTCGTGAATCAGTTCACGTACCTGGGGTCCACGATCAGCAACAACCTCTCCCTTGATACAGAGATCGACAAGAGGATTGGAAAATCAGCCTTCACACTCACCACACGAGTGTGGGAGAATTCCAAACTCTCTGTCAAGACGAAGATGGCAGTGTACAACGCCTGCGTCATCAGCACACTGCTCTATGGGAGTGAGACGTGGACAACATACGCCCGGCAGGAAAAGAGACTGAACTCCTTCCACTTGCGCTGCATTCGCCGCATCCTGGACATATCCTGGCAGGACAAAGTGCCCAACACAGAAGTTCTGTCCCGCACCGGCCTTCCCTCCATGTTCACTCTACTCAGGCAGCGCAGGCTCCGCTGGCTAGGCCACGTTCACCGTATGGAGGATGGCAGAATCCCCAAAGACGTCCTCTACGGAGAACTGGCGACTGGCAGGAGAGATGTTGGCCGCCCACAGCTGCGCTTTAGAGACATCTGCAAGAGAAACATGAAGGCCCTGGAGATCAACACAGAGCGCTGGGAGGACCTTGCAACGGACCGCTCCAAATGGAGAGGCACCCTGACCAGACAGCTCAAGGCGGGTGAAGAGAGATTGACTGCTGCAGCAGATGAAAAAAGGACCCGCAGGAAGAACTGCCACAGCTCCGGCAGCACGGAGACCACCCACTAGTGCGACCTGTGTGACAAGGACTGCCATTCGCGCATCGGCCTGTTCAGCCACAGGCGGTGCTGTTCCAGCAGAGTAGATGTTTAGGATTGTCTTCCATGGTCATCATAAGTCTTCAGCTGATCCAAAATGCTGCAGCAAGAGTTTTAACAGGTACCAGAAAGAGAGATATCTCTCTGGTTCTGGTCTCTCTTTGTTGGCTTCCCATAGAGTTTAGAATTAAGTTTAAAATCCTTCTTACTTACAAAGCTCTAAATAATCAGGCCCCTTTTTATTTAAAAAATCTGATACTACCCTATCATCCTAACAGAACACTATGCTCCCAAAATGCAGGATTACTTGTAATACCTAGAATCTCCAAAAGTACAATGGGAGGCAGTGCCTTCACTTATCAAGCTCCTCTCCCATGGAACCAGCTGCCAATCTGGATTCGGGAGTCAGACTCGATCTCTGTTTTTAAGAATAGGGTTAAAACCTTCCTTTTTTATATAGCCTATAGTTAGGGAGGGATCATGTGCCCCTGAATCCTCCCTTAGTTATGCTGCTAATAGGTTTAGACAGCCGGGGGACCTCCAACAGTGCACTGGGCTTCACTCCTTTCTTCACTCGCAATGAGATATTTTTGCTGGTCATTAACATCTGTTTGATCTCCCCAATAGAGTCCCTGTCGTGCTGTTTGCTCTCTACATGTCTGTTCTTTGCTTCTTCTTCTCTATCCCCTCACCCACCAGCCAGTCGCAGCAGATGACTGCCCCTCCCTGAGCCTGGTTCTGCTGGAGGTTTCTTCCTGTTAAAAGGGAGTTTTTCCTCTCCACCGTTGCCAAGTGCTTGCTCACAGGGGATCGCCTGATTGCTTTCTGCAATTGTGGGGGTTTCCCCTACAGTTGAAAGTGCTATGAGATGACTGTTGTTGTGAAATGGCACTTTATAAATAAAGCTGAATTGAATTGAACTGAATAAACCATGATATTGATTTAAGGTGGAACTGTCCAGCCCCAATGTATGGTCGATACAATTATGACAGTCTTGTTGTTGTTGTTATTATTATTATTATTATCATGTAGTCATATTGTTTTTGCTGTCATTTCTCTGTCTGTTAATAATAATAATAATAATAATAATAATAGATTGCATTTATATAGCACCTTTCATTCAAATTTTCAGGAAAGGTGTGTAATGGCACACTGAATACATGATTAGATTTTGGTGATGATCTCAAAATGCATACAGTACCTCCACCAAGGTGCTTATCTTCTCACACAGTGTTAGCAACAATACTCCAAAACTACTGAATGGTTTGTGGATCAAATTTCACCAGCAGTGGCCCTTGGCCCAAAGGTGAACTCATTAGATGTTGGAGGTGAGCTGTCAGGGCATGCCTCCGCCAAGGCCCTATCTTGCAATGTACAGATGGTGATATGGATGGACAAAGGGATGGACAAAGGGACAGAGGGGAGGACAAAGGGAGGGAGGGACGGAGCCTTGGTGGAGGTATGCACTCTCTGAGTGCCCTCTAGTTGCATTGTGCTTTAATCACCTTCACAATCAGCTGTTCCCAGTATTTAATCGAGAAATATAAATTATGACTAATAAAATGATAATCGAAAAATAGAAGTCTTAGAATTAAATTCAGAAATTAGACTTTTTATTGCCACTTTCTAGAAACTCCATAAAGGCCAAATGATCCTGATCCTTCACAGCTACCCCATAAGTAGCCTTACTTGTCTTCTAATGTATCAGACTACTTCTTTTGACTGCTCCCTTTAGGGATCGCCACAGCAGACCATCTGCCTCCATCTCACTTTATCCTTTGCATTTTCTTCTCTCACACCAACCTTCTGTCTTTTTGTCAGTGTCACCATCTCAAAACCATACATTATAGCAGGTCTCACTACCATCTTGTAAATCTTCCCTTTCACTCTAGCTGCTATCCTTCTGTCACAAATCACCCCTGACACTCATCTCCACCCTGCCTGCGCTCTCTTCTTCACCGCTCTTGTGCACCGTCCATTGCTTTGGATGGTTGACCCCAGGTATTTAATCCACCTTCACTGCCTCTACTCCTTGTATATTTACCATTACACCTGCCTCTCTGTCATTCACACGTGTATTCTCTTTTGCTTCAACTGACTTTCATTCCTCTTCTTTCCAGTGCATGCTTCTGATGTGTCAGACAACATTGGATAATGAGAAATCCCCATCCATGAAGCCTATATTTCCTCAGGTATATCACATTATCAGGCTAATATCACACAGTCATGGGAGGCTGTAAGTGACTGTGAAAAAACGTAAACAAGAGAGAGCCAGTCTGTAACTCATTATCAGGAAAGGAGCTCCAGCATCTGTCTCTTGATAACATCGCATATTAGAGTCCTCTTTGCTCTGGGTTTAATCTTTTGGCTGACAGTTGTTGATTTAGCAGGAGAACTTTATCGCCACGTGGTTTGCTGTCACTGAATTTCATTATTATTGGTTTCAATGGAGAATTTTAGTATCACATCTAAATGCTGGTTCAGGGGGCTCTTTGCTCTGCCAGCAAACATATCTTGGGGAGGCACTGAATTGCTATTATGTACTTATTGTGCTGGCCAATTGCCTGAAATGGGAAATGGCAATGGATTTTGGCATCACTGGGGGGATTCGGGCATGATTATCATTTTGGCATCATCCACAGTTGGCAGTGTGAGTGAATCATTTTCCCCATTTTCCTCATCCTCGCACTCTCTCCCTCTCTCTGTTCATGTACGTTTGTGCTCTGAGAGACAAGGAATGGAGAAGTCAGGATTCCTGTCGGGCAAATACCTCCTGAGTCTTCTCTCATCTTCCACTCTCCTGCTCTCCTCTGTCGAGCGGCTTTGTCTTTTTCTGCTTGGGTGTTTGCTCCTTTCTTGTCTTGTTTTTGCTCTCTCTCTCATTGTCTGAATGAAAGTAGTGGATATTCAGCATGGCAGCAAGTTAGAGGAGCACAGCCACATTCACATACAGCTTTATCTTTCAGGGATAACATACCAAACCACAATTAAAAGGATATTTTGAAGTCGTGCTCTATATGAAGAAGTTGTGGGGAAAAAAAGGAGCATGATGCTATGCGAGTAGCTTTGGGCTTTTGTATAGCCAGTACATTGTGTTTTGTTTTGTTTTTTTACAAAAAGCTAAAGCCAACTTAACTATAATGATGTTCAACGTGCTTTATTTTTTAACCATTTTTACAATTTGCCTTTTCAATGGTGACCCAAGCAGCTGAAAAATGAAGCAGAAACTGCAGTTTATTTATTTCAAGTGTCTTTTGGCACTTGTCAGGCTGACATTGTAAATAAGAAGCTGCTCTTAATGTCTTGAGTGGTAAATAAAAGTTAAATTAATTTTTCACTAATATGGCTCCAACTGTGGGTCCATGGAGATTATATATAATTGGCTAGATGCAACATGGCTAACATTATTCGTGGAAATGGAGGCACCATATTCTGTAAGTAACTGTCATTTTGACAGCTTATGCAGTATTGTGATAAGATTTTTTTTGAAAAGAAGTGTGTGCTGCATTTATTGTAATAATATAAGTAAGCTGTGTATATGAATGTTATGAACACTAATACAGACCTTTTTTGCATTTTGTAGTGTGCCTTAATTTTCTACCATTATCAGGCATTGAAAGTGAAAGGAAGTGGTGCTTTTTTCATGATGATATTGAACTTCTTTAGCCAGAATGAAGAAAATGCAGTATAATGCAGTACATGCCTATGTGGTGCAATGACTTATTTGTGTTTCTTTACCTAGCCAATATGGAGGCTGCACTTGGCCAACTGTGACAAGCCTGGTGGCTAGCCATGTGCAGTCTAGTGTATCCAGGGGTCCTCAAATGTTTTTGCCAGAGGTGCACAATTTTTTTATTTATTTTTTTTTCCAGTGGGCCAGTGGTCCGGAGCAGTGTTAACATGGTGCATAGGCGGATATTTTATTTTAATGTTGGAAGAGACAATAAACAGAACATTTTCTTCAGAGTAAATATTGATGAGACACTATAAATATTATTGGAGTCGGTCATAAATTTATAAGAATGACAAAAAAGTCAACTTTATGAGAAAGAATGCAAATTTACAAAAAACAGTTGCAAATTCACAAAAAGCCAATTTACTAAAAAAAAAGTTGCAATTTCATGAGAAAAAATGCGTAAATTTACAAGAAAAATCTAGAAAAAGGATACAAATTTACAAGAAAATTTTGAAGATATAAGATGTAAAAACAGCAGATTTGAGGAAAAAGTGCCAAATTTACAAGAAAAAAGTTGATAATTTAAGATGCAAAGTTAATTTACAAGAAAAAAAGCAAATAAATGCAGTAAATTCATGAGAAAAAGTTACAAATTTCTGAGAAAAGACATGGCCCTGTGTGGAAAAGTGATTGCCCCATAAACCTAATAACTGGTTGGGCCACCCTTAGCAGCAACAACTGCAATCAAGCATTTGCAGTAACTGGCAATGAGTCTTTTACAGCGCTGTGGAGGAATTTTGGCCCACTCATCTTTGCAGAATTGTTGTAATTCAGCCACACTGGAGGGTTTTTGAGCATTAACCACCTTTTTAAGGTCATGCCACAGCATCTCAATCGGATTCAGGTCAGAACTTTGGCTAGGCCACTCCAACGTCTTCATTTTGTTTTTCTTAAATCATTCAGAGATGGATTTGCTGGTGTGTTTTGAATCATTGTCCTGCTGCAGAACTCAAGTGCGCTTCAGTTTGAGGTCATGAACAGATGGCCGGACATTCTCCTTCAGGATTTTTTGGCAGACAGCAGAATTCATGGTTCCATTTACCATGGCAAGTCTTCCAGGTCCTGAAGCAGCAAGACAACCCCAGACCATCACACTACCACCACCATATTTTACTGTTGGTATGATGTTCCTTTTTTGAAATGCTGTGTTACTTTTTACACCAGATGTAACGGGACACACACCTTCCAAAAAGTTCAACTTTTGTCTCGTCAGTCCACAAAGTATTTTCTCAAAAGTCTTGGGGAACATCAAGATGTTTTCTGGCAAAACTGAGATGAGCCTTTATGTTCTTTTTAGTTTTTGTCTTGGAACTCTGCCATTTTTGCCCAGTCTCTTCCTTATGATGGAGTCATGAACACTGACCTTAACTGAGGCAAGTGAGGCCTGCAGTTCTTTGGATGTTGTTGTGGGGTCTTTTGTGACCTCTTGAATGAGTCGTCGCTGCGCTCTTGGGGTAATTTTGGTCAGCCGGCCACTCCTGGGAAGGTTCACCACTGTTCCATGTTTTTGCCATTTGTGAATAATGGCTCTCACTGTGGTTCGCTGGAGTCCCAAAGCTTTACAAATGGCTTTATAACCTTTTCCAGACTGGTAGATCTCAATTACTTTGTTTCTCATGTGTTCCTGAATTTCTTTGGATCACAGCATGATGTCTAGCTTTTGAGGATCTTTTGGTCTATATCACTTTGTCAGGCAGGTCCTATTTAAGTGATTTCTTGATTGAAAACAGATGTGGCAGTAATTATTCCTGGGTGTGGCTAGAGAAATTGAACAGTTAATTTATGTTTTAATTGGGGGGGGTCACTTTTTCACACAGGGTCATGTCAGTTTGGATTTTATTTTACCCTTAATAATAAACATCTTCATTTAAAAACTGCATTTTGTGTTTACCTGTGTTAACTTTGTCAAATATTTAAATTTATGTGATGATCTGAAACATTTAAGTGTGACATACATACAAAAAAAAATGAGAACTCAGGAAGGGGACAAACACTGTGCATACACCACTGTGTAAGTACCTAACTGTATATGACATCAATGTGTCAAGCTTTCCATTCAGATTTTAAAAGCTCTCCAAACAATTTAACTTATTACTTTATTATCACTTTTTTGTGATGTCAAAAATGAGACCACAATAAATAAAGTACCAATGTTTGATTTGGTTAGAGTATTCAGTCTTTTTGGGTACATACCGACCACCAATTAAAGCACCTCAAATAATGCAGCTCTAGTAGTATGATTTTCCTGACATTTACTCAGTTCCTACAGCATCCTTTTGCAAAAGCCATGGTTTGTAGAGAGCGTCAAAGCAGCAAAGTAGAATAGAAGAGAACAGAATAGAATAGTTACTTTGTCATTCAGAACATACACCAGTTAGTGCACGTTAGAATGAAATTTTCAAGTGCTTTCATTGTGAATGAATCTTTATTTTGGATAGATTAGATTAAAAAAGAAAGGAACAGAACCAGGGGGAAAAATCCAACAAGGTCAAATTAAACAATAACTCCTCGGATTATACAGTTCAACATAAATTATCCGAAAAGGGAGATGGCTGAAGCTGCAGCTTATATTGCCCATCCATGTTCCATCTAAGAACTCAAAAAAAAAAGTAATTGCAAAACAAAAAGCTAAAAAAAAAAAAAAGTGACAAAACAAAACTAAGCAACAACACAACACAGACTGGATATGATAATCCTTATGTGATTTTACATGTCATCTTATACGTATATATGTTTGGAGTATTTCTTCCTTTAGTTTTTGTTTAAATTGTCCAAGTGTTGTACATGATTTTAATTCAGCTCCAAAAGTGTTCTACAGTCTGATTCCCTGCACTGAGATACAGTGTTGCTTGGTGGTAGTTCTCACTGAAGGTGTTTGAAATATACATGTTCCTCTGAAATGATATTGTTTCTCCCTTATTCGGAACAACTTCTGGATATTTGCAGGCAGTGAAAGATTCTTCACTTTCAACATTATGACTGCAGTTTTAACATCAACCAGATCTTTCAACTTGAGAGCTTTCAATTTAAGAAAAAGTGGGTTTGTTGGTTACCTGTAAGCACTTTGTTTATGATTCTAATGGCTCTCTTCTGATGCATAAAACTGGATATATGTTTGTTTTATATGTATTTCCACATACTTCAATACAATATGTCATGCATGGGAGTATCAATGAATGATACAGGGTATATAGTGTGGGTTGATTCAGCAAATATTTCACTCTGTGTAGTATTGCGATTGATTTGGATATTTTACCTTTAATGTAATTAATATGTGACTTCCAACACAGTTTATCATCAATTATTACTCCAAGGAATTTAATTTCAGATACCCTTTCAATCTCTACACGATTTACACTGAGTTTAAATATTGAGTTGTTGTGATGGTTGTTTAAAAATTATAAACTTTGTCTTACTTAAATTGAGCGTTAATTTGTTTGAATCAAACCACAGTTAAAGCTTTCCCAATTCCTTTCCGAGTGTACCCAAAAGTTGTTCCAAATTGCTTCCACTGCATAATAAATTAGTATCATCTGCAAACATTAAATCATTTTTTTCCGAAAACTTTACATATATTTACATAACTTTACATATATCATTTATATGATATATGTAACAGCAAGAATGCTGTTTATTGACTTCAGCTCAGCATTCAACACAGTTATCCCCTCCAAGTTGCTCACCAAACTTGGGGACCTGGGAATCAGTACCTCCACCTGCAACTGGATCATGGATTTTCTGACCAACAGACCCCAGCATGTTAGGTCAGGCCCCAACCGTTCTTCCGTCATCACACTCAGCACTGGTGTACCACAGGGCTGTGTGCTCAGCCCATTCCTCTACTCCCTCTACACCCATGACTGCAGGCCTATGTATGGATCCAATTCCATCATAAAGTTCACAGATGACACCACGGTGATTGGACTCATCAGGGACAACGACGAGTCAGATTACAGGGCAGAGGTTGAGCACTTGGCTACTTGGTGCGCTGACAATAACCTGCTCCTTAACACCAGCAAAACCAAGGAGCTCATAGTGGACTACAGGAAGGAGAGGGAAGAGACACATGACCCCATCCATATCAATGGCATAGCTGTTGAACGTGTCCCCAGCTTCAAATTCCTGGGGACCCACATCTCGGAGGACCTGTCCTGGTCAGTGAACACCACCAGCCTGATCAAGAAGGCCCATCAGCGCCTCTTCTTCTTGAGGACATTGAAGAAGAACCATCTGTCAACTGACATCCTGGGCAACTTCTACCGCTGCGTGATAGAGAGCACCCTGACCAACTGTATCACACTCTGGTATGGGAGCTGCTCTGTAGCTGACCGCAAGGCGCTGCAGCGGGTGGTGGAAACCGCCCAACGCATCACAGGGACTCCACTTCCAGCTATAGAGGACGTCTACAGGAAAAGATGTCTGCGCCGGACACGCAGCATTCTTAGGGACTCCAACCATCCTGTTCATGGACTGTTCCAGCTTCTCCCCTCCAGAAGACGTTTCAGAAGCCTTCGGACTAGAACCAGCAGGTTTAGGAACAGTTTCTTTCCAACAGCTGTCACGTTATTGAACTTAGTTCCCCGCTGACTCTCTTACAATCATCTTTTGCCATCCTCACCTGTACATAACTGCATAACTACATAACTACATCTAACTTATTGCACATTATTTGCACATAACAGTACTTTTAACTTTCTGCACTGCTGCATATATTTGCATATATTTGCTTAAATTGCACATACTGTTAATTACCGTATATACTGCACTGCTGTCCTTTGCACTTCTGATTGGATGCTAAACTGTGTTTCGTTACCTTGTATTCATACTAACTAACTAACCTGCACTTATATAGCGCTTTTCTAGTCACAAAGACCACTCAAAGCGCTTTCATTAATGCTAACCCTCTATTCTAAGGGCCTATAGGAAACAGATATCTAGGGACAATTTAGAACAGCCAATTAACCTAACATGCATGTTTTTGGCATGTGGGAGGAAACCGGAGAAATCCCGGAGTAAACCCACGCAACACGGGGAGAACATGCAAACTCCACACAGATCACTGTTGGTCGGGGGCTGGGATCGAACCCACGATCCCACGATCCCCACAATCCCCCGGCCAAGGGTAAACTGTGCTGCCGCAGTGCTAACCACTGCGCATACATGTGTAATGACAATAAAGTTGAATCGAATCTAATCTAATCTATATAAAGATTGAATAACAATGGCCCCAAAACTGAACCCTGTGGGACTCCACAAGTAACCGTCAGTAATTGCGAGTTTTTGCTACCTACACATACGTATTGATGTCTGTTCTTTAAGTAACTACGTAACTTGGACAGTGCTACCCCCCAATACCATAATTTTGTAGTTTCTTTAACAATAATTTATGATCCACTTTATCAAATGCTTTTTTAAGATCCAGGAATACTCCAACTGAATACTCTTTGTTTTCTACAGCAGTTGATATTTTTTTCTATAAATTCCATTAGAGCAAATGCAGTTGTCCTCTTGTGTCTGAACCCGTATTGCTGTTAACACAATAAATTATTCTTTGTTATAAAGTTGTCAGTTTTTTCATAGAATATTTTTTCAAGTATCTTTGAAAATTGCGGCAATAGTGAAATGGGCCTATAGTTTGAAAATTCCCCTCTGTCACCCCTCTTGTGTATCAGAATTACTTAGGCTATTTTCATTGCATTGGGAAATATACCTGTTTGGAGAGACAGGTTACAGATTTCGTCAGTGGCTTCATTAAGTATTCAATGATAGTTTTGACTAAAAGCAAAATTCAGCTCCAAAAGCGTTCCACAGTCTGTCTCCCTGCACTGAGTGAGACACAGTGCTGCTTGGTGGTAGTTTTCACTGAAGGTTTTTGAAATGTTGAAAGATATCAGTCAGAAGAAAGGTACAAAAACATTTCCACATCATTACATATACAATATACTGTACATCAAGGGAGAAAAAGCATGTCGACTGCTCAGTGTCAAGGTGAGGGTGGACACAGGACTCAAGTGCAGGCAGATACGTCATGTGAAAAAATTAGGACACCCTATGAAATCCTGTGTGTTTTTTTTAACATATTTGAACATATGGATATTTAATCTCAATTTTAACTAGAAAAGCACTTGGAGAGTGCAGACCTCCGCCAAGCGCCACAGTTCCCCCTATACAGTGTTTGTGTGTACGTTTTCAGATTCCTTGACCATGAAAACATACGACTAGCAATTGGATTCACAATGATAGGATTAGTGGTTCAGTAGTTATTGACGAAAATGGCATTTTGCGTAATGGCGGTTTTCTTCTGGACGGTGATCCGGATCACCACCAAAATGTAATCATCTGTAGGATACCCCATTTCGGACAATCTGTGAAAATTTCATGAAAATCCGTCCATAACTTTTTGAGTTATCTTGCTAACAAACAGACAAACAAACAGACAGACAGACATACAAACAGACAGACAGACAAACCAACGCCGATGAAAACATAACCTCCTTGGCGGAGGTAACAATACTGGAAGATTCAAGTAATATAACTAAACAATTAAAACTGAAGACTCTTTAAAATTTTCTGTAAAATGTAATTCTAAAAACATGCAATTTCTGGTGAGGAATAAATTAGGACACCCCCGCATTTATTCCCTCTCTAGAAGCCAACTTTATTGTCATTCAGTCCATACAGCCAATCATGTACAGTTGAACGAAATTACCCTTCTCCCATCTACAATATTAATCACGTCTAGAATCAGAGTGGTTGCTGCCATGAATCGTGCCGCCACAAACAACTTCTCCTTCCCCCATTCTAATATGCTGAGCACCAAGCTAGAAGGTGGGAAGTACCATTTTTATACTGTGTTTGGTATGACCCGGCTGGGATTTGAACCTCCAATCTCCCGGTTGTGGGGCAGATGCTATATTAACTAGGCCACCACTCCGGTGACATTCCCACTTTAAATGGCTAAAAGTCACACACAGGTGTATCACATTGGGTGCACATGATTGGAACATTGTTACTCAGCATTTTGAAGGAGGCTTGTCCTATTTAACCTGTTGCACTTCGGTGTACCGCGGGCGGACACGTCTCTGCGTCCTAGGGCGCATGAGGGCGTCCTAGGATGCACAGTGTGCGCCCTAGGAGGCACTGAAAAAAAAAAAAAGCTGCATTTCCGTTCTTCCACTACAGACACAGCCGCGAACAGAAAGCCAAAGGAGTGCTTTGATTGGTTTAGATGTGACTGACCTCTCATTCGACTAATAAGAGCCTTGAATTGGGTTTCTGAAACCTTGAAGAACCAATGACTGAAAACCTAGCAAGAAGGACCCGCCTACCAATGGCTGCGAATACAGCGAGCCAATTGAAGCACAGTAGTTCGAAAGCGTGCCTCCCTTGCAAAATCTGTTTTGTTTTAGCCGCTGGGTGACACACATTTGTTCGCCAGTCTTTTTTTCTTACTACTGTTCTTATTTGTTTTGAAAAATCGTTCGCCAAAACCGCAATCATGGAAGCGCAAAACCGCAATAATGGAATTATGGTTTGACCGGGTCGCGTGACCAGAACCACGAGTCCATAACAAGCGGACCAACGTCATGTTCATCTGACAATGAGGAAGAGAAGTTTGCCAGCGACACTGCTGTTGTGAACAGGTCAGTGTTATAAGCTAAATTATTCTTTATCCCTGAAAACTGTAATCAAAAATGACTTTTGACCGATCGGTAAATTACAACTGTGCGTAGTAGGCCGCGGCGCACTGTGACCGGGGCGCACCGGGCGATGCCCGTCCTCTGTAGCGGGGGGGTGGGGGGTGGGGGACAACCCCCCCTCCCCCCCCACACACACACAGCCCTGAGTGTCACCTTTCATTAGAGCCCAACATCAAGCTTCTATATTGAATCATTCAAAAGTTACAGACATTTTTCCAAACTGTGCCATTTGGCACAATTTGGCACAGTTCAAAAACGCCTGGGAACAACCTAAGAAAAAAGCTGTGTAATATATTCATTTTTTGTGGTATTGTTACAAAATTTTGACCTCAGCTGGATAACACTTGGTTCTACATTTCTGTTGCATTTTTCAGCCAGTATCTGACAGCTGTGTGTTATTTGCAAGCATTTGTATCCAAAAAAAACACCCAGGCGAAATTTATTTTCTTCAAGTTCAGTATGTTTAGATGACTGTTACTCAGTGGCCGGAGCACTTAGAGAGATTATGACTGTTTTGCCAAAAAATTCAAAGTGTTTTCTTTTAAATGAGACCAACCCCATGAAGATGCTGCAAAGGGTTGAAGAACAGCTTTTGATTTACTTTGGGTACATTATTTTTTGGCATTTTTAGGGAAATTGACCAGAGTGCAAGGGGTTAAATGTCAGACATATAGGGGCAGCTTTATTAAGGCAGTGCAAATCAGCGAATGCGCAAATTAGATAGAGCGCCTCAGGGAGTGGCCAATTTTTGCCAGTGATCTACTAACAACTGTCATGTACATGCGCTTTTACGCACGAACGAATGGAAGGAGACAAGCCCACTTGCAGGTGAAGAGTGTGCTTTAATAACAAAGAGGAAATAATACACAAACGTGTCCAACAAAAGTAATCAGAATGATCAGCTACGCAGCAGGTGAGTACAGTCCAGCAGAGTCTGGTTTGGCTAAGAGAAAAACAGTTCACATCATGCCCCATGGTAACACTGGCCGCTGGAATAAGAAATGTAAACCGGGAAAGGAGGACTTACATGACAGTGTCGGAACGCAGCTGGGTTCTGGGGAAAAACAACATCAAACATGGTCCAAGGGGAAAAAAAATATTCCAAACACAGAGGGTAGGCTGAACGGAGGGGCTAACTGCGTGCAGGATGCTGACTAACACTGTGACAAAGAGTAAATGAACTGACAGGAAATAAATACACAGTCAACTAATGGTGCAGAGTGAATACAGGTGCATGACAGCAACAGGTGTACTGATTATGGCCTGCACACGGCAGGGGCAGGCTAAGCAGCCAATGGGGAGCGCTTAGAGGCAGAGGGAGAGGCAGAGCAAAACACAGAATAATTCTAGACAATAAGTGGACAAAATAAGGAGACAAAATACAACAATAACCTGTGTCTGAGGTCTAGAATGACATAGAAGCTCAGACATATGACAACACACAAAATTATGAACACAGATGCAGTTGCTTCGTTTCAATAATGCCCACCCATCCGCCAAGAGCGCTGCAAAATTGCACATAGGCACAGCCAGTACGGAGGAACATAATATATAAAGCTTTTAAAGATTTAAAGATTTTGTTTAAGCGCAAACCCCACTAAAATAGTTTATTTTTGTTCATTATAATTCAAAATTTTAATTTTCATTAAACATGGCAGACTTTTTTGTTTAATATGTATAAATGAAGCATTTGTATCTAATTTAAAAAGGACTACTCATGAATAAATTGATTATTTAACCAACGTGTTTATTTTATTAACACCAAATCCATCAAGATGGTCTGATGGAGACTCTGGGGTTTTATTATGCGAATAACTGTTTTAACAAAATCTACAGGTCTCGCAGTTCACAACTTTTTAAAAATGCCATTGAGTTACAGTGTTGCAATTTCGGGGGGCATTTCTATGGATCTGTGCGCTCTTTTTGTTAATAATCTCATTGTTGTTTTCCTCCTATATTGTGCATCCTGAACTGGGAGAGAGAAATAGAGAGAAGAGGGAACTGAATGACTGTTTTATGCACAGCAAAAAGAAATACTGTAAATATAGAAATATGGATAGAGGGGAAAAAATGAAGAAAATTGGCAATGTGGAAGATTTTGCTTCAAGAGCAAGGGGGAGCTGATCCGAGGCTAACCTCTGCAGAAAAAAAAAAAAAAAAAAAAGAGTCATTATTGGCTGACTCCATCTGTATGTCCACTGTGGGTATAAGGGCTCCTGTCCTATTTTATAGATACAAATTCATGTAGTAGGTTTTATACATTATGAACAAATGAAATTTAAAAAAAAAAAACAACAAAAAACTGTTGGCTGATGTCCAGTTCAGCACAACACCAATCTCTGTGAGACCGTTGCTATTCATAGAATCTGTTCTTCTGTCATCCTAAATAAAGTCATGGGCAGAGAGAAGCTTCTGCCACGTGCCCTCGGTTCTCGCCAGTGTCTCCTCCTGGCACCAACAATCACTATCATGTCAGGCACAGATGAATTAAGACAGCCTTTTTTGAACATTAAATCCTGGCGCATTTAGCAACAGACTGACAACTGCAAACCTTAGTAAATCACTTTGCGCCAGTCATTTAAATACTCCCCTCCCTCAAATTCGCGCATTGACATGACAACTCCCACAAATACATATGCAATGAGGCCAGGCGCAAAATTAACATTCCACCCCTTTCCACTGCAAATTTTGCGCTGCGCTCTAGTAAATCTCAACAGTAGTTTTTTTTAACACCAAAACAGGGTTTTGCGATGGTGCAGCACATTAGTAAATCTGCTCCTTAGTTTGGTGTGCTCCTCACTGTTGAAATGAGAGTGAACACCATGGTAAGATCAAAAGAGCTGTCTGAGACCTTCAGAAAGAAGATTGTAGCAGCTTATGAGTCTGGTAAGGGATTTAAAAAGATTTCAAAAGAATCTGAAATCAGCCATTCCACTGTCCGGAAAGTAGTCTACAAGTGGAGGACATTCAAAACAACTGCCAACATGCCCAGGTCTGGCCGTCCAAGCAAGTTCACCCCGAGAGCAGACCAAAAGATGCTGAAAGAAGTTTTCAAAAACCCTAAAATGTCATCACAGGACCAACAGCAAGTTCATGCTACTGTTGAAATTAAGTGTATGCCTCTACAATCAGAAAGAGACTGCACAAGTTTAACATGCATGGGAGACGTGCAAGAAGGAAACCTTTGCTCTCTAAGGGTGCTTTCACAGCTAAATTTGTTTAATTTGGTCCCAGTCAGTTGACAAGTTTGTTACTTTGTATCATTTTCTCCTTGGTTCGGTCCCCTTTCACACAGGCAAAAATTTAAGCAGACCAAATTGTGTCACGTTAAATCCCACAAGAGTTACATCAGAATGCTCTCTGTTCTTATTGGTCAGATTTTTTTGCTGCCAGAACAGGAAAGGTAAATTCAGGAAGTAGGATGACTACTGTGTATTTATGCATTTCTGGGGAGAAAATAATACAAATCGTAACGTAATTTCCGGGGAGTTTTCATTGCCCTGATAATCGTTTATTTCATTCTCGCGGTCGGTCATCCGGGCATTTGGCCTACTTCCGGTTAGCAACCCACTTGACAACGCCGTACTCGGTGAAAACAATTCAAGTGGTGACCTAGTCCCAGGCAGCTGCCGTGACCCAGTCAAGCTTGTCCAGCCCGTCGTAGTGCATTGTATTCAGCTTATCACGTCCTGTATCAGGTAATTGAGTGATATTGAGTTAGTTTAATTAGTTGCCACTTGATGGGTCACGTTTTGAAAATGCTAGCCGCCGACACAAGCCTCTCTGTATTGTAAACAGAGACGGACATTTCGTCTATGGAAATGCATGACTGATTCCGTTTTCACCCAACAATACAGACCTCTCTATGTGCAGTCAGCCTGACTAATTTAACTGTAGACTGTAGTAAATAGTGCAACAAAGGGGCAGGCCATTATTGAAAGAGGTGACAAAGGCAACCACGTGGCCTTAATTGTTCAATTACTTAACAAGACCTGTTGGGCCAACTTTGCATTTGACAACAATAGTTGAATACTTGAAACTCAGGGTCTTGAGAATATACCATATTTTCATGATTTTCAAGATCCCTGGATCATTTAATTATTTCTTTTAAGAATTACTCCTGTGCTGCCCTGATATTTAATTTGATTTCCAGAATTTCCAAGAAAAAAATAAGAAACAGTGTCTGTAATTCAATTAGTGGCTATTAAATATGAAGGTTGCATATGTGATTATTTGTGTGAAGGTTCTGAGACATATATATTTTTCATTTGCAGAAGAAAAAACATCTTCATATGTAGAGACAAGGCTTGGTAACAGGTTTGTTTTCACCGAGTTAAGATGGCGGCGATGTGTTACTAACCGGAAGTGACGTAGCCCTGACCGCGAGAATACGTGCATATACCACTTTCAGCAAATCGTACAGTTTGAAAATGAAGCGCTGCTACGGATGGAAAATAATATGTTAACGTTCATTAATCCTCCAGAACCGTGACACGCTCAGCCACAGATATTTTTAAAGATCTATCAGGTATGTACAGTGGCATAAAATGCTTTACACTTTACCACTGGTCCTGTTTTAGTGTGGTTGCTTTCTCACGTGCAGGACCACACCAAAGTTCGCCATTTGATTCGAATGAAGACCACCTCTTTCAGGAGGTCTCGGTATGGTTGTTTTGGTACACACTTGAGTGCGATTACCGTGTTCTCACCAGAAAAATGAACCTCACTAAGAGAGAAAACAAACTTGAGTTTGATTGAAATGAGCTAAAGCCTGCAGGTGTGAAAGCACCCTAAGAGAAACATAAAGGGCAGACTGAAGTTTGCCAGAGAGAATGTAGACAAAGACCAGGACTTCTGGAATAATGTTATTTGGACAGATCAATCTAAAACTGAATTATTTGGACACCAGAACAGAGGATGTGTTTGGCATGGACCAAATACAGCATTCCAGGAAAAGAACCTCATACCAACTGTGAAGCATGGAGGTAGAAGTGTCATGGTCTGGGGATGCTTTGCTACAGCAGGACCTGGCCAGCTCACCATCATAGAATCCACCATGAATTCTATCATGTATCAGAGGGTGTTTGAGGACCACGTGAGACCATCTGTAAAAAATTAAAGTTGAAGCAGAACTGGACCCTGCAACATGACAATGACCCAAAACATACCAGGAAATCCACCAAGGACTGGCTAAAAACTAAGAAATTGAGAGTCCTGGAATGGCTGAGTCAAAGCCCAGATCTTAATCCCACTGAGATGCTGTGGGGTGATTTGAAATAGGCTGGACATGCAAGAAACCCCTCAAACATCTCACAGCTGAAAGAATTCTGTGTTGAGGAATGGGGCAAACTTTCCTCAGATTGATGTCAGAGACTGGTAGATGGCAACAAGAAGTGTCTCACTGAAGTTATTTCAGCCAAAGTGGGTAACACTAGCTATTAGGCAGTAGGGTGTCCTAACTTTTTCCTTAGAATACATATTTTTGTTGACATCTCTTTTTAAATGAGTAAAACAAGGTTAGTTTTTGTTATTTACCTGCAATTAAATCACCTTCTTTTGCAGAGGTAAATAAAAGCATGATTAGACATCAATATACAAACATTTCTTAATAAAGAACTGAATACTTAAAGGGGTGTCCTCATTTTTTCACATGACTGTACATGGTGCTAGACGGTCATTTATTGCACAAACTCAAAAAACACAAACAAATATCAGCACGTGAGCTGAAAACAAAACAAGAGCTAGGCACACTACCGACAATGCAAGGCTAGGCTAGGGAGTACACAGACATCAAAACTCTCAGACAGGATTGAAAGGGGCCCTCAAGACTGAGAGCGAGGACATGGGCTGAACTCATGTGCCAAAGATTACAGAAAACCAAACCTGAACACAAAGCAGGGACATGAGCAGAGCCATGTCCACAACCTTTTTTTTTTTTTTTTTTTTTTTTTTTTTTTTGTTACTTATTTGTACCCGTAGGTAGACTTGGTTTGCAGTCTGGTGACAAGCCACCGGCTGCTGGTCACTGCGTGCGCGAGCGCCCTAAACCTACATGTTTTTGGTGTGCGGGAGGAAACCGGAGAAATCCCGGAGTAAACCCGCGCAACACGGGGAGAACATGCAAACTCCACACAGCTCACTGTTGGTCGGGGGCTGGGATCGAACCCACGATCTCATGATCCCCGCGGTCCCCCGGCCGAGGGTAAAACTGTGCTGCCACAGTGCTAAACCACTGCGCCACCATGCAGCCGTACATTGTCACCGTACAGTACCTCCTCTAAAGGGTCGGATACCAGACAACCAACATAACACAAAATCACCCTCCCAGGGTGGGTGGTGGGGGTCCCAGGCCAGGCAGGCCAAAACAAACTCTTACACCTCCCCCCCAACAGTGTCCAAAGCAAACCCACCAATTGTGGGACCAAACAAAGTTCAGGGTCCCAAAACCCAAAATAATGTGGGGTCAGGTGGTCTACCCAAGTCCCATGACCACCGAACCGGAGAACAAGGCGAGTCGGGGGCCTCCTCAGGTCCATGGATCCCAGACCGGAGTACAGGGTGGATCGGGTGGCCTGCCCAAGTCTCTAAGCCACCAGATCACAGAGCCAGGTGGGTCAGGGGACCTACCAAAGTCCCTTTGGCCCCCAGACCTTAGCTCAGGACTTTGCAAGCACAAACCAAGGAGCCTTTTGCTCCAAAACACGCGACTATGGCACACTGACCTCAGAAGCAGCTGATAGAGGCATGCTGGGTTCAGGAACAGAAGACACTCTCACACGATCTTAACAGCAGTTAACGGAGGTGCACAGGTCTCAGCAGCCGACGATGAAGGTGCACCGGCCTCAGCGGCTGATGGCAAAGGCACACCGGCCTCAGCCATAAACGTTGGGAGCATGCCAGATGTGATGACTGAAAGACAATGGCCTCAGGAACAACAGGTGGAGACAAACCAGTCTCTGCAGCAGATGGCAGAGGCACACTGGCCTCAGTAGCAGATGACAGGAGTGTGCCAGCCCCTGGATGCAATGACTGAGGTGCACCAGCCTCAGGAACAGCAGGTGGAGGCACACCAGCCTCTGCAGCAGACGACGGAGGTGCACAGGCCTTAGCAGCAGACAGCAGGGGCGCACTGGCCCCTGGATGCGATGACTGAGGTGCACCGACCTCAGGAACAGCAGGTGGAGACGCATTGGTCTCTGCAGCAGATGGCGGAGGCGCACCGGCGTTAACAGCAGACGGCGGGGTGCGCCGGGCCCCTGGACACTGTAGTGTTTACTGCTGGGTTCCAATTTATAAAATCATTCTTTGCTGAGGAGAAATTGTTTCACCCAAAAGTCTGGTCATGAATCGCTCTTCTTCACCCAAGACCGGAGCTGTGAAACCCTATGTCATTGGCCATAAAGGGGATATGTTAATCCCTCTTCAAGGCCTGCAGTCATCCCCCTCAAATCCATTTGCCAAAGGAAAGTGCAGGAATGTGTGTTTACAATGACGTTCCACAGACCCTAACCAGTAAGATTTTTCACTGAACTCAAAAGTCCACCATTGCCCTCCGATGGATAACACAGGAAAATTTCATTCCAGGACTGGGTGTTTTCTCTCTCTGATGTTAAACTATTAATTGTGAACAATGAAATAACTAATTCTTTTCTACAGACCCCTTCCACTATTAAAGATATGGCTGGATCTTTGTGTAAACTTTTTCTTCTCTTTAAAATTCACTTTTTCCTATTTTACTCCTTTTCTTAAATTACCATGTTAACAAGATTTTGTTTGATTTTCACTAAGCTTAAATCAACTTTGTTCTGACCACAACACGTTGGAAGAAACACATTTGTGGTTTGTTTGTTTTTTCAGTTTGATTTTCTGATTGGACTTTGAACGATAAATATTATCTCGAATTTGGCAACCTGGCTAAATTCTTTTTCAGTGCATTAAAAGACATTGGCCTGTTGAAGGAGCATCCAGCTTCTATGGTGGTGATCCCCGGAGTAGGCCTGAGCCATGGGGCAGAACCTGTCTGCCAGTTTCTCTCAACAGAATCTACATCTATCCAGATCAAGATTGGTTCCAGAGGTCTGCTACCACCACGGTACACAATCTGACTCTGCTGTGTTGAAGGTCTGTTGTCCAATTTAAACTTAATTCTTCAGAATATTGCTGGTATAAGTTTGAAAACCTAAAATCTTCAAGCTCCTTTCAGAACTTCAAATGCATTTGTCTTTTCATTAATCTCTGTTCCAATCATCATCATTTTCTTCATAAAAATGCATCTGTTTTCCTTAACTAATGCTATGTTATGGTTTTTCATCTTCCTTTACAGTGCCAATTTAAACTACATTTTTCCTTGGTTCCACAAATGGTTGATAATACATTTTATGCTCAGTAATCCATTACCAATCTAATGTGCTCATGTTTCATGTTGAATTCCCTGTCTGAAAGTCATCTGAATATGTTCATCTATCCTGAAATTTCTTATTAAAGTATTGAAAAGACATATGGGAGTTACTGTTTGATTTCATGTCCATCTTCTTGATTAAAAGCAGACAAGAAAAGCATTCGATTCGGTTGACTGGTCTTTTCTATATAGAATCTTATCCAGTTTCAATTTTCATAACAACTTCATTAGAACTATACAGGCATTATATAAAAAACCAACAGCTAAAATAAGGATTAACGGTAATTTATCATCATCTTTTGAACTGGAAAGAGGATGTCGTCAGGGCTGCCCCCTGTCTCCACTGCTCTTTGCAATCTTCATAGAACCTCTGAGCCAATGGATAAGACAAAATCAAAAAATTCAAGGTATTACACTTGGTCAGAAGGAACATAAAATAGCACTCTTTGCTGATGACATTTTAATATACCTAGGGCAGCCAGACACTTCTTTACCAGAACTAACCTCAGTTTTTTCAGAGTATGGAGATTTATCGGGGTACAAATTAAACATGCATAAAACCCAAATTTTAACATTCAACTATGACCCAAATCATTATTCACTAAGCAAACTCAAAACTAACTGGGAGTCGGAATCTATGAAATATCTGGGGGTCAATATCCCGAAACAACTCAACAAAATTATATCACTAGACTATGATCCACTGGTGACAAAAATAAAATCTGACCTAGCAAGATGGAATATGATACCATTCTTGGGTACTGCACAAAGAATTGAAGCAGTCAAAATGAATATACTTCCACGTCTTCTATACCTTTTCCAAACAATACCGGTAGAACCTCCCAAAAAAACATGGCAGGAGCTGGACAGAAGGATCTCAAGATTCATATGGCAGGGCAAGAGACCTAGAATCAGATATAGAACCCTACAGCTAAACAAAGACAAAGGTGGGCTCGCGCTGCCAAATATCAGGGACTACTTTAAAGCCGCACAAATTAAAACTTTAGTAGAGATATGTAACCCAGTCTACACTGCACAATGGAAGGAGATCGAATGCCAAATAACAAGTGACATCCCCCTACAGGCGATAATAGGGAACAATGCCTTACCTAAGCTTTTGAATAACACTAACCCGTGGATAGAGACCCCGCTAAAAATTTGGTTTAAGATAGTCAGAGAGAATCAAACTAAAGAGCCCTATCGACTTCTGCAATGGATTGCCTATGATCAAGACTTTACTCCTAATAAAACAGACACCAGATTTAAAAAGTGGAAGGAGAAAGGGCTGATAAAATATTACGATTTTTTTAAAGGGCAAATCTTAAGAAGTTTTGAAGATTTGAAAAAACAAGGCCTAATAAATCAAGACCTTTACAGGTTCTTCCAGCTTAGACACCACATAAATAATATACTTAAAAAGGAGGATTTGGAAAGGGCCCAGTCAGGTGTTCTGAAGGTCTTCTTAATGGCATATAAAGGGATCCCAGGGATCAGATACATTTCTAAAATATACCAAGGTCTTCAAGACTTAAAAGGAGACAACACATCTTATATAAAAGAGAGACGGGAAAAAGAGGGGAATTTCACTTTACAACTGGAAATATGGGAAAAGCTAAATAAACAGCAATGAAAAAGTACCTCATCCCTGCAATGGAGAGAATTTGGATGGAAAAACTTGGTAAGATTTTTCAGAACACCTGCACAAAACAAATTTACCCATAAGGGATTGAACTGTTGGCGCTTGTGTGGTTAAAAGACTGCAAATCATTTTCATGTGTTTTGGTCATGCCCAGTTATCCACCAATATTGGACCAATGTACAGACAATATTGGGGAAAATATTCAAAATAACAGTTCCCTTTTCTTTTGTAACTTTGTATTTGGGTTTACTACCGGACTCACTGGAAAGACGAGGAGAAAAATACTTATTCAATGTTTTAATATTGGCAAGCAAAAAAGCTCTAACTAAAAAATGGATGTTGAAGGACTGTCCTACACCTGAAGATTGGATTAACGTGATCCAAGACATTTACTCGATGGAAAAGTTGACATTCGCACTGAGACAGGACATGGATGGGTTCATGAACTTTTGGCAACCCTGGATCGCATATGTGTCTTCCACTAATCTTTGACAAATACCATTTCAATAATGGTTCCGCTCTTTGTTCCAACGCTACTCAGATGCTCTTTTACCTTTATTTACTTACTTTTTCTTTTTGTTTGTTTTTTGCTGGTTTGTTTGGGTTTTTTTGTTTTTTGTTTTTTTTTTCTCTTTAATTTCACTTTTTCTTTCACTTTAAAAAAAAAAAAGGGGTGTTGTAAGAATTAATCTTCCAATGTTGTCAGATATCAGAAAATAAGGGAACATGTGATGAAAATGTAAACAATGCATTGCTGTAACGACCTGTATACCCTTTACAAAAACTTAAATAAAAAAAAAAAAGCAGACAAGAACTCACAGGGTGTTTTTTTTTTAGACCGATTCATTATTGGTACAAATACAGAATTATTAATACAATTGTCCATTCTTTTGGACTGGTGCCCCGCGAGCTTTTGTGTGTTGGTAATGAAAAGAAATCTTCATTCCTTCTCACATGCATATTTACATTAATACTTGGACCAACAATAAATTACACGTACTGTATGAAACCCTACAACGCGATGACTGAGGCGCACCAGCCTCAGGAACAGCAGGTGAAGGTGCACTGGCCTCTGCAGCAGATGGGGGAGGCACACCGGCCTCAGCAGCAGACGGCTGGAGCAGGCCGGCCCCTGGATGTGATGACTGAGGCACACCGGCCTCAGCAGCAGACAATGAGAGTGCGCCGGCCCCTGGATGTGATGATTGAGGTGCACCGGCCTCAGGAACAGCAGGTGGAGGTGCACTGGCCTCTGCAGCAGACAGCGGAGGCTCACTGGCCTCTGAAACGAATGACGGAGGCCCCCCAATCTCAGGAACTAATGGCAGGGGGACAACGGCCTCAGGAGGAAACTGTGTAAGCCCACTGGCAAATGGCAGAGGCACACCGGTCTCTGGAACAGACGGCAAATGCGCACCAGCCTGAGAAACAGATGGTGATGGCGCACCAGCCTCGGGAACAGATGGCGATGGCGCACCGGTCTCGGGAACAGACAGCAAGGGCGCACTGGCCTCAGGAACAGACGGCGAGGGTGCACTGGCATCAGGAACAGACGGCGAGGGTGCACCAGCTTCGGGAACAGATGGTGGGAGTGCACCAGCCTCATGAATAGATGGCGGGGGCGCACCAGCCTCAGGAACAGATGGTGAAAGCACACTGGCCTCAGGAACAGACGGCGAAGGTGCAACGGCCTCAGGAACAGATGGTGGAGGCGTATCGGCCTCAACAGCAGACGGCGGGAGCACGCTGCCCCCTGGATGTGATGACTGAGGCCCACCGGCCTCAAGAACAGAAGGTGGACATGCACCAGCCTCAGCAGCAGATGATGGGAGCATGCCAGCTCCTGGATGAGATGACTGAAGCACACCGGCCTCATGAATAGAAGGTGGAGGTGCACCGGCCTCTGCAACAGACAGTGGAGGCTCACCAGCCTCTGGAATAAACAACGAAGGCCCCCTGGCTTCAGGAACTAATGGCAGGGGTACAACGGCTTCAGGAACAAGCTATGGAAGTGCATCAGCTTCATCAGCAAATGGCAGACGAGCACCGGCCTCTGGAACAGACCATGAAGGTGCGCCAGCCTCAGGAGCATGTGAAGGAGGCGCACTGGCCTCTGGAACAGGTGATGGAGGCTCAATGGACTCCAGAAGAAACGATGGAGGCTCAGCGGTCTCAGGGACAAACGATGGAGGCTCACCGGCCTCAGGGACAAATGATGGAGGCTCACCAGCCTCAGGGACAAATGATGGAGGCTCACCAGCCTCAAGGACAAATGGTGGAGGCTCACCGGCTTCAGGGACAAACGATAGAGGCTCACTGGCCTCAGGGACAAATGATGGTGACTCACCCGCCTCAGGGACAAATGATGACGGCTCACCAGCCTCAGGGACAAACAATGGAGGCTCCCCAGCCTCAGGAACAAATGATGGAGGTTCACTGGCCACAGGAACAAACGATGGCGGCACACCGGCCTCTGGAACACAAAGCAGAGATGCACCAACCTTTGGACTGGATGACTGAAGCGCTGGCCTCAGGAGCTGATGGTTGGATCATGCTAACTTCAGGCGCTGATGGTTGGAGCGCACTGACCTCAGGAGCTAATGACTGAGGTGTGCCAAACTCAGGAACAGGTAATGGAAGTGCACTGGCCTCAGGAACAGCTGATGGAGGCTCACCGGCCTCAGGAACAGACAATGGCTGGGGAGCACTGACCACCAGTGACAGCTGCTGAGGCATGAGGGTGTCCGGCCCAGATGCCTGGAGCGCCGTTCTCACTGCAGCCAGGGAGAAAGGCAGGGAGAGAGTGAGGGGACACCAAAAACACCAGTAGCAAAGCAAGTTTTTTCATATATTGGTGTAATTAATGAAATGAAAAGAACTTGCCTTAGCTCCTGGTCCTCCGCCGCCGGGGTGACCGCCTCAGGATGAGATGCAGGAGCAATGGTCTGTGGAAGCGAAAGAGGAGCAGACTTGCTCAGGCGAACACAGTGGAGCGGCCTGCTCAGTCGAACATGGTGGAGCTGCCGGCTCAGGCAAACGCGGTGAAGTGACCTGCTCGGGCAAACACGGGGGAATGGACTGCTCAGGTGAACACAGTTGAGCAGGAGTTGATGTGTGCTCCACAGAGACAGCTGGAGATATAGCGTGCACCTCTCGCCCTGCTGCCGCTGAAGCTGCCGTTGAAGCTGCTGCTGATGAAGCACTTGAGGTAGGTGGGGGCACGGCAGCGGAAACCCTCGGAGAGACACTGAGTCTCTCCGAGGGTTGATCATTCACTTCCGCTTCTGAGAGAGAGCAGACGCTTTTCTTCCCTCTCCCTCCTAATCTTCTCCCTTCTGATCCCAGCTTGCAATGTCACTCTTCTCCTGGCTGAATCTTAATCCAAATGGAAATTATGGATCTGGAAAGCGACTTATATGCGATTGTCACCACTTTAAAAAGTAGAAGATCGGGTCAGGGGGAACCCAAGGGAGACTCATGGTATTGGAATTCATGTGTCTGTGTGATTTGACTGAGATTGAACTGATCACAGGATCTTCTGTTTGGCCCCTGGAGTTTTCCTAGTGTATCGAAATTATCTGGGTGAGCTAATCAAATGCGGACCCCGGCGTAGCTCCCTTAACAAATTCAACAATTCGTCCAGCTGGGGGGAGCACTGACTGTCAGCGGCAGGATTAACATGGAATTTACTATCTGGCATGCATTGAAGAGAGAACGAACTCTCTGGACATGTTTTACCTATGTTTCGGTAGGTGGATAACATCTGTGGATCGCTGAGTGCTCTCCAGAGAATGATCTAAAGTATGATTCAAGCCTGTATGAAATTGAAGCACAGAATCGAAGAGAGAGAAATTTTTTATTCTCTGAGTGCACTGTGCAGATTTGACCTTGTGTTTTGGTGCCTTTGTTTACATTCCTCCTCGATGAAGATAACACTGGGAAGTGGCTTATGTCTACCCATACATCAACAATCAGTTGTTGTCGTCAGCGGATTGGTCTCTCGAGGACATTGCCCATGTGCCTTCTGCAAGGAAGAGGAAAAGAGAGACAGACTCTGATCTCTGACTTGTTTATAAGTCACATGATTATAACATCTATCCACTGCCTGGAGGCGCCCTCTGCTGCTCACTAACAACTGTTACACTCACACTACACAATGACATGCAAATATACACACACTGCTCTCCCTCCCTCTGCTGTGTGATTGTATCTATCGTCTGCTAATGTGCATAGAGGGTTTTTTTCTGTGTAATCAAAATTTGGCTCATGAGCTTATATGAGCTTATATGAGCTTATACGAGCATGATTCTGATAACTATGTTTTTTCTCTCTGCCTATTGTGTTTCCCCCCCCCCCTTCCCCCCTTTACCCCCACTGCAGACAGGCGCCTCTATGGCTGCCGTGTCATTGGATGCGCCTAATGTGCGCGCCCAATGTCAAGTCAAATTCCTTGTGTGTTTACTTGTAAATATACTTGGCAATAAAGCTGATTCTGATTCTGATTCTGATTCTGAGTGAAGGGCCTGGATGACGAGCAGAGTGATGCTTCCTCGAGCTCGCTTCCCCACTGGCCCTTTAGATGTCGGCTGGTCCCCAGACGTCGGGAATGATGCCTCCAGAGTGAGCCAGGGCTTATATTTGTGCGAGGGCTGCCTGCCTCTGCTCCTCCTGCTCCAACACGTCCGCTGACGTGGCTGGTGGAACAGAGGCAGCAGACAGCACAGGAGTGGCGGGGAAGGCGGGAGGCAGCACACTGGAGGCAGGAGTTGGGGTCAACAGCCCGAAGCCAGATTGGACGGAGCACAGCATAGGGTCTATCTGCATTAGCTCGTCACAGGACCGCATTATGCTGGAGTGGAGCTCAGACGCGGCAGGAAGTTGCAACAGGGCCGGGGAACTGAGGATGGCCCTTACTACCACCAGATTCCTAAGCATCTCCCATGGGTTGGAACGACCCAGAGCCTGATCAAACAGAAGAAGTGCCCGGTCGAGATCCTTTTCCACCAGGTTCTGACTCAGCCCCTTCCTCCTGGCGATCTTGCCCGCTGAGTCCTTCTTGGGTGGTGTCATTCTGTCAAAGTGAGGGCAGACACAGGACTCAAACACACGCAGATATATGGTGCTAGACGGTGATTTATTGCACAAACTCAAAAAACACAAACAAATATCAGCACATGGCTGAAAACAAAACAAGAGCTAGGCACACTACCGACAAGGCAAGGCTCAGCTAGGGAATACACAGACATGAAAACTCACAGACAGGATTGAAAGGGAACATTAATGACACCTGTCATACGGCTCGGACGGTCAAGGCGGGTTTCACAGAAGAGCTAGACTTCAGGAGTTTGTAACAAGCTTTTTCCATTTATTCGGAGACTGTGCAGGCAAAACAACCCCAATTTAAAAAAATGACCGACACCCAACAACCATCCATCCATCCATCTTCTTCCACTTAATCCTTTTCGGGTCGCGGGGGGGCTGGAGCCTATCCCAGCATCTTTGGGAGAGTAGACAGATCGCCAGTCCATCGCGGGGCCAACACAGAGAGACAGACAACCATTCACTCTCACAGTCATACCTAAGGACAATTTAGAATCCCCAGTTTTGATGCCAATTAACCTAACTTGCATGTTTTTGGCATGTGGGAGGAAACCGGAGAAATCCCGGAGTAAACCCACGCAGACACGGGGAGAACATGCAAACTCCACACAGATCACTGTTGGTCGGGGGCTGGGATCGAACCCAGGATCCCCTGGCCAAGGGTGAGTTGCTGTGCTGCTGCAGTGCTCCAAATGAAAATCACCTGCTCATATACCCAGTGAGATAATTAGCCTAGTTAGACCATACCATTATCCACAGGTAAGGCAATAAATACACACATTTTATATATACCCAACAATACCTTAAAATACTCATTAAACATATAAATAATATCTACACAATATTTACAAACTCACACATAATAAATAAACACCCATAAATAGTATAAACCATTACTTACATTTAAATCTCCCACTAACTTCTCCCTCTACTCATCTACAGCATATTTTCCCTCCTGGCAGCCTTTATAAGGCGCTTGAGCCCATGGGGAATCTTTTGCCCGAGACACCACCAGGAAGCACGCTGGCAAAGGTAAGTGATTTTTTTATTTGCCTCACACAATTGACTTAATTATTAACATTAACTCCCGAAACACCTCAAGAGGGCGGAGACCCCGGGGTAGACCCAGGACTTGCTGGAGCGACTACGTCTCCCAGCTGGCCTGGGAACACCTTGGTATCCTCTCTGAAGAGCTGGAGCAGGTGGCTGGGGAGAGGGAAGTCTGGGCTTCTCTGCTTGAACTGCTGCCTCCGTGACCCGGACCTCCGGAGAAGCGGTAGAAGATAGATGGATGGATTAACATTAACTCTTTTTATCTCAAAGGTGGACCTCAACTCACTAAGAAAACAGACACCCAGCCCACAAACAAATAGCATCCACAACCCCCAACTCCGCGCGCATCCCCACAAACCATAATACACTCAAATATTTGGAAAGTTATAAATTCCCTTGCACATATAATATAGTACCATCTAATTAAAGAGGTCCATACCAGTGGCGACACTCTGTCGCCACAATACTACACGAGACTAAGACTGACACAGACTTAAATAGATGAGGGGTAATTACTGAGCACAAGACAGGAGGGGACAATCAGGGTGAATCAAGAACACACGGTGAGAACAATGACGATACATATGAAGCACAGGATGTGCGGGACTGTACAGAGAGGCAGAGAACAACGGGACCAAGATAATAATAATAATAATAATAATAATAATAATAAACATGAGAGTAGGCCAGGAACAAAACTATGGAACCTATTTAGAGACATGATAATGAAAATAAACACAAGGACCAAACTAAGGCTGAAGGCAGAGAAACACAAAGAAAACATCATGACTGAGGGCAAAGAACTGGGATAAACTCATGTGCTGAAGATTACAGAAAACCAAATGTGAACACAAAGCGGGGACATGAGCACAATCATGTTCATACTTTTACACTCAAGGCCTACAGCAACACTGAAGGAGTTGCAGGAATTTCTGGCAAGTGCTGGTTACCACTGGGCAGCTCACCGATTTGTGATTAGTTGATACTGCCGAGAGGATGTATAATGTGCTGAATATGTGCCGCTGAATGTGTCGTGTTATGGCGATGCATATTGGTGATATAGCAATGTATATGGTGGTTGTGTCAGCAGACAGCATCTCAGTCAGGAGGCCGTGGTTAGACACGAGAACAATAGGCAGGGACCTCATGGGGAGTTGGCAGGAAGAGAGAGCTGGGGGTTTAAGGAAAATGTATGGTGGAGGTGAAATGTCATGCAGATGTGAGATGATCTGTGGAGTTTTAAGGGATGAAACCTGGTTTGACTATTCAGTGCTTTCTGTGTATGATGTTGTGAGAGTGTGAATAAACTTCGTCTGATCGTAACTTGGCCTCATCATTTCCACACTCTCCACACTGGTGACCCTGGACGTATTATTGAACACGAGGCAAGAACCCCGGAGTCGGCCCAGACGGGAAGCCCCAGCAACGCGGCAGGCATCCCACAGACGGCCCGGACGGGAACCCCCAGCAACGCCTGTACTGTTGCAGTCAAGCTACTGGACTTTTGGCAGCACAACCCGCGCTCTTGGTTCCACCACACCGAGGCCCAGTTCGCCCTCCGGGGAATAATGACAGACGACACCAAGTTTTTCCATGTGGTTGCAGCGCTGGATGCTCGCACAGCTCAGCAGGTAGCAAGCCTGCTCGACCAGCCCCCAGCCCATGGCAGATATGAGGCTCTCAAAGCTGCGCTGATTCGGCGCTACACGCTCTCAGACTGTGAGAGAGCAGAAAGGCTCCTGAGGCGCTCCGAGTTAGGAGATGGTTCGGCCGTCGATCTGATGGAGAAGTTGGCATTAATGGGCACGGACGACGGGCATTTTCTGTTTGCCCACCTCTTCCACCGGAACCTTCCAACAGAGGCGAGAGCGGTCCTGACCAATTCGCCGCTGCTGGCCACGTGTGACTACCGTGCGCTAGCCCAGGAGGCAGACTGGATCATCCTCACCACCAGAGCGCTCACGGTGAACGCAGCGGTGTCGGAACCCAGCGAGACGACCAGAGGAGGCGAGGAGCCACCGACGGTAGCGGCAGCGGGGGCCAAGGAGCGCCAGGGAGACACGCTCTGCTTCTACCACCGCCGTTTTGGAGGGAACGCACACAGATGTACGCCACTGTGCCAATTCAAGCGCTCGGGAAATGCCAGAGCCGGCAGTTGGTAGCAGCTGCGACCGCTGGCGAAGAGAACAAGCTGCTCTACATGACGGACTCGTGCTCAGGGAGACATTTCCTTGTAGACACTGGAGCCCAGAAGAGCATCATCCTGCCGACCTACGCTGACCGGCTGGCAGGACCCAGTGGCCCCAGGCTGGTAGCAGTAAACGGCTCGGTCATTAAGACCTTTGGTGAGAGAACACTGGCTTTATCTCTACACGGCCGCACATACGAGTGGACTTTTGTCATAGCAGCACTGAGTTTCCCGATCCTGGGAGCTGATTTTCTGTGTGCGCATGGTTTATTAGTTGATGTTGCTAACAGGCGCCTGGTTAATGCACTGTCCTTTGACTCTCTCCCCTGTACAGCTCGAGGGGCCGGGCCAGTAACACAAGCCAACGTCACAGTTCCAGGCGGTAAATTCCACACACTGCTCACTCAGTTCCCAGCACTCACGGTCCCGACGTTTTCAGCGGCCATCGCTAAACACGGGGTGGAGCACTTTATCACCACCACCGGGCCACCTGTTTTCGCACGACCTCGGCGCTTGGACGCAGCTAAGCTGGCCATAGTGCGCGAGGAGTTTGCCAACCTGGAAAGGTTGGGCATCATCAGGCGATCGAACAGCCCATGGGCATCCCCGCTACACATGGTCCCTAAGGCTGAGGAATCGTGGCGACCGTGCGGCGATTTCCGCAGGTTGAATAACGCCACAGCACACGACCGCTACCCGATTCCCCACATTCAGGATTTTTCCGTTCACCTCGCCGGAGCGTGCATTTTTTCTAAAATAGACCTGGTCCGCGGTTACCACCAGGTCCCAGTGCGCGAGGAGGACATACCTAAAACTGGGCTGCACGGTGGTGCAGTGGTTTAGCACTGTGGCAGCACAGTTTTACCCTCGGCCGGGGGATCGTGGGGATCATGAGATCGTGGGTTCGATCCCACCCCCCGACCAACAGTGAGCTGTGTGGAGTTTGCATGTTCTCCCCGTGTTGCGTGGGTTTACTCCGGGATTTCTCCGGTTTCCTCCCGCATACCAAAAACATGTAGGTTTAGGGCGCTCGCGCACGCAGCGACCGGCAGCCAGTGGCTTGTCACCAGACTGCAAACCAAATCTACCTACGGGTACAAATAAGTAACAAAAAAAACAAAAAAACAAACAAAAAAAAAACAGCGGTAATAACTCTGTTCGGCTTGTTCGAGTTTCTGCGCATGCCTTTCGGATTAAAAGGAGCGGCACAGACGTTCCAGCGCATGATGGACGTGGTGATGCGCAATCTCCCGTTTGTGTTCGTCTACCTGGATGATATCCTGGTAGCCAGCGCGTTCGAAGATGGACACGTAACCCACCTCAGGACGGTTTTCCGGAGGTTGGAGGAACACAGGTTAATAATCAACCCGGCGAAGTGCCAGTTCGGCGTGATGGGGATTGATTTTTTGGGGCACTGCGTCTCACCGGAGGGAGCGATACCCTTGCCCGACAAAGTGCGCGCTGTGGCGAACTTCCCCAGGCCTCAGACGGTCAGGGCGCTGCAGGAATTTTTGGGGATGGTTAATTTTTATAACCGTTTCCTCCCCCGCGCAGCTCAGCTCATGCAGCCACTGCACACCGCGCTCAAGAGACGGAAATCCGCGGATGGAGTCGAATGGACTCCGGAGCGAGAGCAGGCGTTCTCTGAGGTGAAAGCAGCTCTGGCAAACGCCGCACTGTTGGTGCACCCAGACCCGGCGGCCCGGATAGCGCTCACTACCGACGCCTCGGACGTGGCCATAGGGGCCGTCATGGAGCAATGTGTCGCTGGTTCTTTGCAGCCGCTCGCTTTTTTCAGCAGGGCTTTTTGCGACAGTGAGCATAGATACAGCGCGTTTGACAGAGAGTTGCTGGCTCTCCACCTGGCCATACGCCACTGGCTGGAAGGGAGCAGCTTCACCGCGTTCGTGGACCACAAGCCGCTGACGTTCGCGATGGCCAAGGTTTCGGAACCATGGTTGGGCCGGCAGCAGAGACAGCTGGCCGCGATCTCGGAGTTTATGACCGATATTCAACATGTGTTGGGTAAACTGAATGTGGTGGCAGACTGCCTCTCGCGCGCGGTAGTGGCCCCGGTCTGTGTAGGGATAGATTATACAGCCATGGCCGCAGAGCAGATTAGCGATACGGACGTGCGTGCGCTCCAGTCTGGGCCAACAGGGTTAAGGCTGGAGAGCAAGACGGCTGCAAGACGGCAGCCCCCTCCTAATCGTTCACGCTTTGGCGCACCCAGGAGTGCGCGCGTCAGTCAAAATGGGAGCAAAATTCGTGTGGCCAGGCCTGCGCAAACAAGTGAAAGAGTGGGCTGCAGCCTGCGTAGCATGCCAACGAGCCAAAGTGCACAGACACACGAAGGCTCCTTCGGAGCCGTTTAGGATACCCGGCTAAAAGATTCGACCATGTTCACGTGGACCTCGGTGGGCCCCCTCCCGCCGTCGCAGGGGTGCACGCACCTTCTGACAGTGGTGGACCGCACCACACGCTGGCCAGAAGCAGTCCCGATAGCGGCAACCACGTCCGCGGACGTGGCGCGCGCTTTTTTGACAGCATGGGTGGCGCGTTTTGGAATCCCGTCAGACATCACGTCCGATAGGGGCCCTCAGTTTGTTTCCGAACTTTGGTCCGCGATGGCCCGCAGCCTGGGTGTTGCAATTCACCACACAACCGCATACAACCCACAGGCAAATGGGTTATGCGAGCGTTTTCACAGGTCACTGAAGGCAGCACTTAGGGCTTCGTTGACGGATACAAATTGGGTTGACCGGTTACCGTGGGTTTTATTGGGGTTGCGTTCCGCACCAAAAGAGGATTTGGAGGCTTCCCCGGCTGAGCTTGTTTTTTCTCAGCCACTGCGGCTGCCCGGGGAATTTTTGCCAGATAATCTCGCGCTGGACAACTGCCCGTCTCAGCGTTGTGCAGACACAGACACAGGCGTAGTGCAGACACAGGCACAGTGCCCGGCCCGGCCCACCACTGTTTTCCACGCACTTTTGTGCCAAAAACTTTGAAGAACGCGGCGTTCCTGTTCGTCAGAATCAGAATCAGAATCAGAAAAGCTTTATTGCCAAGCATGTTAAAAACATGCGAGGAATTTGACTTGACATTGGCGTGCTATGTAAGCGCCACGCAATGACACGGCAGCCGATGCAAGGCGCCTCATCATTTTTTTTTAAATTTTTTTTTTTTTTCAGAATCAGAAAAACAACGCCCACCGCCCGCCATTGCGCCCACCCTATGATAGCCCGTTCAGAGTGCTGGAAACAGGGGACAAGCATTTTTTGTTAGACTTGGGGGGTCGTCAGGGGGGGGGGGGGTGATTATGGCGATGCATATTGGTGATATAGCAATGTATACTGTGGTTGTGTCAACAGACAGCGTCTCAGTCAGGAGGCTGTGGTTAGACACAAGAGAACAATAGGCAGGGACCTCATGGGGAGTTGGCAGGAAGAGAGAGCTGGGGGTTTAAGGAAAATGTATGGTGGAGGTGAAATGTCATGCAGATGTGAGATGATCTGTGGAGTTTTAAGGGATGAAACCTGGTCTATTCAGTGCTTTCTGTGTATGATGTTGTGAGAGTGTGAATAAACTTCGTCTGATCGTAACTTGGCCTCATCATTTCCACACTCTCCACAGTGTTTACTTTATTACATGAAAAGTTGACACTGGCAGCATACTGGTAGCTTTCCATCCATTTTGTAATCATCATAGGTAAAAGCTAAGGGCGACATTAAAGCTAGCCAAAGTTCTGGAGCTGTCATCTGTTCTCCTGTAGCAGGCTTCTCTTCAGCTCTCAAGCAGAGCTCCTTACCAGCTAATTCAGAAACTTGCTGTCATCCTGGTAAAATATAAAGCAAACACTTCTTCAACTTCTTCAGCTTTGAACTGTTGTTCTGTTTTGAAGCCTCTATGCAGAAACTAATGATATCCAGCTGATGAATACACAGCAGCGTTGCCAGATTTTGTACACCAAACAGGCAACTCTATGAAAACAAGCAGCTTCAACACAGTGGAAAGCATGCTATTTGTACTCCTTTTGACATGATCGGCTTGATCTAATAGACATCAATTGATAAATTATTTTGTGATGCATGATTAGATGTTCTAAAAAAACCCAACAAAATTTCAAACTCTGCCAAGTAATGCTTTGGTTTGATTCAGCCAAGATGATGCTCCTTAGCGACGCTTCTGAAATGTAAATGTTGGGAGCAAATATACTGACCCATCATCCACCCAACTGAGGAAAAACGTTTTGTTTTTTTTTTTAAATAGGAGCATATTTCTGTCTGTGGGCTTTGTTTTAAATTGGAGTTCAGTTGTGTTGTCAAACATGTAATCCTTTATATTTTTAATGTTTTTTTTTTTTTTTTGGTGAAAGACTCCATTGCCTGTGAGCATGATATAGTACCATGTTGGAGGGGACACAGAAGCCCTGTGTAACCTATAAAAACAGTTTAAATGAGTTAAGTGTAAAGACAAAGTTTAAACAAATGATAAAGTGTGATTGAACACAATTTAAGATGTTATTTTTATAGTAATGCTCATAAATTATATTAAGCTAATCATTCATTGTTGTACTGCATATAAATGAGGTTCCCTGCTGATCTTTTCATGCTCTCTCAAAGTGCTTCTCACTTTGAAATTTTGCAGGGTCGAGCAGCTACCTTAACGAGCTCATCTTCATCTTCTTTCAGCCAACACAATGGATCTTGCTTTCCATACTGCTAGCCAACTAGTAGAACAACCATGTACTCTTAAACCAACTTTTAAATCATCCTCTACAGCAGTGGACTACAGTTGCAGCAGTCCACTTGAGCCACACATAAATCACCTCTCCCCCAGGTTCTTCCTAAAGTTTCACTGTAGCTCACTCTGAAAAGAAACTTTCTGAAGAGGAAGCTAAATGATTGTCCGATCAGCCTGCCACACTGCACAGAGAGGACCAAAGCTAGTAGGACAAGAGTTACTTCAGAACTAACTAAACCCATTAAAATCTAAAGGTCCCATTCACACAAAATGCCTTTAATTATTGCAGCATCAATGTGAATCACCTTTTGCAGCCTTCCTGAGAATGACTCATTTCAGTGGAAGATTACTAAAAAACAGAACGGCCAGTATGGTACACAACGTTCCATACACATTCCATTCATGTCCCGTACGTGTTCAGTACACATTCTTAACGTGTTCCGTCCATGTTCCGTACATGTTCTTAGGTCCTGCTAGCTAGCAGTCCAGCCTCCTGACATTCCCAAGTGCCTTATGTACGGAACATTCCTTACAGAATGCTAGCAGTCCTGCTGGCTAGCAGTCTCAACTGTTTACAGCGTTGGTTTTACTTACACAATCCATTGATATGTAATGTTCCATACGAGATGCAAGCAGACCTGCTAGTTTTCAATCCAGCCTGCTAATATTTCTGAAGTGCCAGTCCTGCAGCCACAATGAGTCCCAAGGGAGGAGGTGGATCAATTCCTCAGATTGACTGATTGATGAAAGCTTCGAAATATATTGACCAATGAAGTGTGAAGTGAGTCAGCGATGACATTTGAAGCTTCAGACATCATCGGTCACATGGCATTGTTTTGATACAAGCGCGACACACTCAAGAGTGAGATGAGTTCTGATGTCGCAGTATCATTTGCCCATCACTACTTATGGTATGTTCCTTAATTTATTTTTGAATTTATTTATTTATTAATAATTGCAAATGCATTTATTTACAGTATAACTGTCATGTACGGAAGATGTTCGGTATATGTGGTGCAGTTGGGCAGCACGGTGGTGCAGTGGTTAGCACTGTTGCCTTACAGCTAGAAGGTTCCAGGTTCAAATCCCCAGGCTGGCAGGGATAGGAACCTTTCTGTGTGGAGTTTGCATGTTCTCCCTGTGCTGCGTGGGCTTACTCCGGGGGCTCCGGTTTCCTCCCACAATCCAAAGACATGCATGTTAGGTTAATTGGTTGTTCTAAATTGTCCCTAGATATCTGTCTCCTATAGGCCCTTAGAATAGAGGGTTAGTACTAGTGAAGCACTTTGAGTGGTCTTTGAGACTAGAAAAGCGCTATATAAGTACAGGTCCTTATCCTTATATGTACAGAACATGCTAAATTCAGACTGCAGCTAATGATGAAGGCACATTGACACAGAACTGACAGCAGGCTGGACCTGTAGCAGAATGTTCCATACGAGATGTGTACAGAACAGGTACAGAACGTTCTGTACCATATCGGTTGTTCCGTGTTTTAGTAGGCACGGTTTCAGTGCACATCTCTAAATGCCCACTTAACCCCACTCTCCATCTTTAGGATATTGCTAATGTCACTGGATAATGTTAGCTGGGTATCTCCTAGCTCCAGTAGCTAGCACAGCCTGAGCCAACTAATATAAATTTGTTTTAAAGAAATAAGGCTTTCAAAAGGAGTTTTATAAGATAAGATAAGATAAGCCTTTATTAGTCCCACAACGGGGAAATTCCAGGATTGCAACAGCACAGGGATAGCAACACTCAGAGCAACAATCAGAAGGCAAGAAGAAAAAAAAAAAAACAAGCAAGCAAGAGCAGCTAATAAACATATGTACGTATTACTATAAAATATATATATATACACACACACACAGACACACAGTGCAGAGCATTGTAGCTGGATGGAATAAATATATGAATATATGAACACACAGTGCAGAGCATTGTAGCTAGATGGAATAAATATGTAAATATATAAACACCCACAGTACGGAGCATTGCAGCTAGGTGGAATAAATATGCAAGTATATAAACACACACAGTGCGGAGCAATGTAGCTAGATGGAATAATATGTAGATATATAAATATATAAACACCCACAGTACGGAGCATTGTAGCTAGATGGAATAAATATGCAAATATATAAACACACACAGTGCAGAGCATTGTTGCTAGATGGAATGAAACAGCATAACCGTCTACTTAGTTATCCTACATGGTATGATTATGTGCCCATACATATTCTCACCCTCCATAGCGACCGGTATGTTCCTAGTTGTATGCCGGAGAGGACCATTGTGTAAGTCTATTGCATCTTTTGCATTCAAAAAACTATTAGTTTGTTACGTCTTTTTGCTATCTCTGCGAGCAGCCCTGCTTAGGTTGTACAGTCTGACAGCCGTTGGTAGGAAGGACCTACGAAACCTCTCGGTTGTGCACCTGGGATGATGTAGTCTGCTGCTAAATGAGCTCCTCAGTGCATTCAGTATGTCCTGCATAGGGTGGAACTCGGACTCCAGCAGAGATGACAGTTTAGCCACCGTCCTTCTCTCTCCTATCTCCTCCATCGGATCAAGGCGCTGCCCCAGGACAGAGCTAGCTTTCTTAATCAGTTTGTTCAGTCTCTTCCTATCGGCTGCAGTAATGCCACTGCCCCAGCAGACCACTCCAAAAGTGATGGCTGATGCCACCACCGTGTCATAGAATGACTTCAGCAGCGCCCCTTGTACACCAAAAGACCTGAGTCTCCTCAGCAGGAACAGCCTGCGCTGTCCCTTCTTGTAGAGTGCATCAGTATTGTGTGACCAGTCTAGTTTATTGTTCAGATGAATACCCAGGTACTTATAGGATGTCACCATCTCGATGTCTGTTCCCTGTATATTTACTGGTACTGTGAGGGGCTGCCCATGCCTGCGGCAGTCCACCACCAGCTCCTTAGTTTTCCTCGCGTTGATCTGGAGGCAGTTCCGATGGCACCAGTCCACGAAGTCCTGGATAAGCCCTCTGTACTCAGCTTCATCTCCATTGGAGATGAGGCCAACGATCGCAGAGTCATCAGAGAACTTCTGTAGATGGCAGTGTGTTGTGTTGTGTGAGAAGTCCGCAGTATAAAGAGTGAACAGGAAGGGAGCCAGCACCGTTCCCTGGGGGGCCCCCGTGCTACTGATGATCGTGTCGGACACACAGTCCCGGGTTCTCACAAACTGAGGCCGGTTCGTGAGGTAGTCCAGGATCCATGATGACAGGTGCTGGTCCACCCCTGCGCGCAGCAGCTTGTCCTTCAGGATCATCGGTTGGATGGTGTTGAAAGCACTGGAGAAGTCAAAGAACATGATCCTCACCATATTCCCGGGCTTCTCCAGGTGGGACAGAGAACGGTGAAGGAGGAAGATCACCGCATCCTCCACCCCAATGCCATGCTGGTAGGCGAACTGGAGTGGATCCATCGCTGGTTCCACCAGGGGGCGGAGGTGAGCAAGGAGCAGTCTCTCCAGGGTCTTCATCAAGTGGGACGTCAAGGCCACCGGTCTGTAGCTGTTCAGGTCTTTGGGGTGGGAAGTTTTTGGTACAGGTACCACACAAGATGTTTTCCACAGCTGTGGTACCCTCCCCAGTTTCAGGCTCATGTTGAAGATATACGTCACAATCCCACACAGCTGGTCTGCACAGGACTTGAGGAGCTTTGCGCTGATGCCGTCCGGTCCCGGCGCCTTCCTCGCCTTGATCTTCCTCAGCTCCGTCCTCACCTGGGTCCTGGTCAGGGTCAGGATGGGGGGCTGTGTGTTGGGAGTGGGGGGGTGTTGGTAGAGTGGGGAGTGGGCAGCAGGACTTGATTTCTTTAGAGGCAGCAGTGGTTGTTGTGCAGTCAGGGGGGAGGGCGGTTGGTCAAATCTATTGAAAAACAGATTCAGGTTGTTCGCCCACTCCCTGCCCCCTGTGGCCTGGGGGGAGGTATTCTGGAGCCCCGAGATGGTTTTGAGGTTTCTCCAGACCCCGCTGATGTCGCTCTGTTGCAGCTTGTCCTCCATCTTCTTCCTGAAGCTGTCCTTGCCTTCTCTGATCTTTCTCCTCAGCTCCCTCTGTACGGACTTCAGCATCTCCCTGTTCCCCGACCTGAAGATCCTCTTCTTCTCTCTCAGAAGTGTTTTTATCTCAGGGTTGATCCAGGGTTTGTTGTTTGAGTGACGCCGTATGGTCTTGGTGGGAACGGATTTGTCCACACAGAAGCTGAGGTAGCCCGTGAAGGTGTGAATGAGGCCATCGATGTCCTCACCATGTGGATCGCAGAGCTGCTTCCAGGCGGTGGCTTCAAAACAGCCCTTTAGGGTGTCCATTGTCTCCTCAGACCATAACTCCACAGTGTGCATGGCCGGAGGTTGTCTGTGCACTAGGGGTTTGTACACCGGCCGGAGATGAACCAAGTTGTGATCCGATCTCCCGAGTGGGGGTAGTTGTGATGAGGTGTACGCCTCCTTAGTGTTTGCGTAGAATAAATCCAGTGTTTTATTGTCTCTAGTGTGGCATGTGACATACTGGGTGAACGTGGGTAGAATGGGAGACAGTGAAACATGGTTGAAATCGCCTGAGATGAGGAGAAGAGCATCTGGGTGTTCTGTCTGCAGCCTGCTGGTTACTGAATGGATGACGTCACGTGCTGTCCCAGCGTTCGCCGTCGGATTTGCATAAACAACAATGCAGATCACGTGTGAGTGTTCTCTCGGGAGATATGTAGGCCTCATGCTAACAGCTAGCAACTCAATGTCTTTGCTGCAGTGTCGTTGTTTAACAGTGATATGTCCCGGTCTGCACCAGTTGTTGTTAACATACATGATCACTCCACCGCCCCTAGCCTTGCCACTGTCTGGTGTTCGGTCAGCTCGTATCATGTGAAAACCCTCCAGCTCAATGTTAGCATCTGCTGCTAGTTCAGTTAGCCACGTCTCAGTAAACAAAAGGAGAGAGCACTCCCGGTATGTGCTATCATAACGGGAGATAGCCGCTAGCTCATCTAACTTTCCCAGTATCGACCGTACATTTCCCATGACAACAGATGGAAGGGAGGGTCTGTACCTTATATTTTTTGTCCTCCGCCTTACTCCAGCCCGGCAGCCGCGGCGTTTTCGCCTCAGTTCACTCGGTATGTCGAGTTTTTCCAATGGGACCGGGTGGCGGTTGAATGCTAGCAGCTGTTCTCTGCTGTATCGTATCCTGCTATAGACAGTGGCTCCGTCCACCGGCTCAGGAGACATTTAGGACGATCTGTGTGTCCGTGATATAAGTGGGGTGAAAAAAAAAGACGGATCAAAAGAGAGAGGAAGGGAAAAAGACTCGGAATCGAGCCGCTGTTGCAAAAGGCAGCCGACTCGTGTGGCGCCGAGAGAGAAAAAAAAAAAAAAAAAAAAAAAAAAAATAAAAAAATTATTTTTTAAATCCTGTTGCAGTCTTACAACTGATGATGGTGTTCAAATGAACACTGAAACGTCTTGTATTTTAATTAGTTTTTTAGTCTAGTGTTTTTAAATAAAACTCCTTTTGAAAATTTATCTGATACCTGGATGTTTGAAATGAACTTACATAGACTGAAAGAAATAAGGCATCACTGGTGGACAGAAGTCTGTGGTTTCAGTGGTTGAAAGGATATAACTGGTCCCTGGAGCACAATAAACACAGAAACAACCCCAGTTGAGTGAATGGGGAAACTTCTAAAAACTATTAGCTGCCTTTGGTCTCAGTCAGTTCTTTTTTTTGTTTGTTTGTTTTTCTGTCTTTCAGCTGCTCCCTTTTGGAGTTGCCACAGCGTATTATCACCTTTTATCATGATGATCCACATGTTGATTTGGCAAGGATTTTTACACCCTTCCTGATACAACCCTGCCCATTAATCTGGGGTTGAGACTGAAACAGGGAATACACTGGCTTGTGCACCCCCTGTGGCTGGGTAACCAACTTTCCTTCCTCCATTCTGTTTTTGTTAAGCACCAAGCTAGAATGCAGGAAGTACAGTGGGGAAAAAAAGTATTTAGTCAGCCACCAATTATGCAAGTTCTCCTACTTAAAAGATGAGAGAGGTCTCCAATTTTCATCATAGGTATACCTCAACTATGAGAGACAAAATGAGAAAAAAAAAATCCAGAAAATCACATTGTCTGATTTTTAAAGCATTTATTTGCAAATTATGGTGGAAAATAAGTATTTGATCATCTACAAACAAGCAAGATTTCTGGCTCTCACAGACCTGTAACATGTTCTTTAAGAGGCTCCTCTGTCCTCCACTCGTTACCTGTATTAATGGCACCTGTTTGAACTCGTTATCAGTATAAAAGACACCTGTCCACAACCTCAAACAGTCAGACTCCAAACTCCACTATGGCCAAGACCAAAGAGCTGTCAAAGAACACTAGAAACAAAATTGTAGACATGCACCAGGCTGGGAAGACTGAATCTGCAATAGGTAAGCAGCTTGGTGTGAATAAATCAACTGTGGGAGCAATTATTAGAAAATAGAAGACATACAAGACCACTGATAATCTCCCTCGATCTGGAGCTCCACGCAAGATCTCACCCCGTGGGGTCAAAATGATCACGAGAACGGTGAGCAAAAATCCCAGAACCACATGGGGGGACCTAATGAATGACCTGCAGAGAGCTGGGACCAAAGTAACAAAGGCTACCATCAGTAACACACTACGCTGCCAGGGACTCAAATCCTGCAGTGCCAGACGTGTCCCCCTGCTTAAGCCAGTACATGTCCAGGCCCGTCTGAAGTTTGCTAGAGAGCATTTGGATGATCCAGAAGAGGACTGGGAGAATGTCATATGGTCAGATGAAACCAAAATAGAACTTTTTGGTAAAACTCAACTTGTCATGTTTGGAGGAGAAAGAATGCTGAGTTGCATCCAAAGAACACCATACCTACTGTGAAGCATGGGGGTGGAAACATCATGCTTTGGGGCTGTTTTTCTGCAAAGGGACCAGGACGACTGATCCGTGTAATGGAAAGAATGAATGGAGCCATGTATCGTGAGATTTTGAGTGAAAATCTCCTTCCATCAGCAAGGGCATTGAAGATGAAACGTGGCTGGGTCTTTAAGCATGACAATGATCCCAAACACACCGCCCGGGCAACGAAGGAGTGGCTTTGTAAGAATCATTTCAAGGTCCTGGAGTGGCCTAGCCAGTCTCCAGATCTCAACCCCATAGAAAATCTTTGGAGGGAGTTGAAAGTCCGTGTTGCCCAGCGACAGCCCCAAAACATCACTGCTCTAGAGGAGATCTGCATGGAGGAATGAGCCAAAATACCAGCAACAGTGTGCGAAAACCTTGTGAAGACTTAAGCCACATTTCCACTATATAGTTCTGCGCTACTCTACCTTGTGTAAACTTACGCTACCTTGTGAAAACTTACAGAAAACGTTTGACCTCTGTCATTGCCAACAAAGGGTATATAACAAAGTATTGAGATGAACTTTTGTTATTGATCAAATACTTATTTTACCGAGGAATTTACCAATTAATTCATTAAAAATCTTTGAATGTGATTTTCTGGATTTTTTTTTCTCATTTTGTCTCTCATAGTTGAGGTATACCTATGATGAAAATTGGAGACTTCTCTCATCTTTTAAGTGGGAGAACTTGCACAATTGGTGGCTGACTAAATACTTTTTTACCTCACCGTATCATTTTAATGCCTTGGTGAAAACGGAGGCATACAGTAATCACTGAGTGCATCTGTTTGTGGCTGTGTGTGTGTATCTGTCTGCCCGCCTCTCTGTTTCAGCTCACCCGGTCAAAATTAAGTGGAACTAAAGGCTTGTATCATTGTATCACCCTATTTTCTCAACTTTTAATTTGGCAGAATTTTGAAATAACGCTTTGTTTTTGAAATAAACACAAAAAATAGCTCACCTTTACCATCAATGGAATGGTACTGCGCATTGCGCCCAGAAACTCCCACCAGAGGAAATGCAGCGATACTGCGCATGTGCCCGTAAACTCCCATCAAAGGAAAGTACTGAGCAATCCGCCAATACTGGATGAACAAATGTGCGACTTTTTGCCCGTCTGTTTTCTTCCTCTGCCACTAAACAGCAAAACCTCCTGTTCATCTTGATCATCATTGTATTCACATACCTCCATCGCTTCCGCCATTTAAAACGTCTGCCATCATGCTCTTCCTTGTGTTTGGATTGCAGCTGTTCAAATCAGGTTGGTGGCTCTTGGCTGCCGCCAACAGTATGGGCATGTGAACTGCAGATTATTTTCACTGCACATGCATGTACTCCAAAACTACTGGATGGATTTGGATGAAATTTTACCAGAGGTGGTCCTTGGGCTAGAGAGGAACCCATAACATTTTGGTGATGATCCAAGAATGCATGCCTCCGCCACGGCTCTGGCACCGAGGCATCAGCACCTTGGTGCTTTCATTATATGGTTATTGGTATGACCCATCCGGGACTTGATGCTCTACCACTGGGCCACCACTCTGGTGGTCAGAGTAAAATAGTAAAATAAGCTAAAGTGATGTCAAAGAATGGTGTATCTGGTCAAGTGCTGGAAGATGGGATTCTAGTGGAGTGGACAGAAATGTATCAACTAAAAGCCTCGACCTCTAAGCTAACATAGGCACACCGTGTCTGACCACCTAGCCAAGCTAATGCTAACGGTTTATCTACCATCACGGGAAAAACATAACCAGCCAGAATGATGCCAGCTATATTATCGACTGTGGATTAGTGAGCCAGGTGGGAACAGGAGTGTCCGTTAGGGTGAATGGAATTCAGGTTCAGGTTCAGGTTACTTTATTTGTACCCGTAGGTAGATTTGTTTTGCAGTCAGGTGACATCCATATTTACAAACCATAATTACATTCAATATGAACACAAACACAGGCGCACAGGAAGCTGACTATAAACATGATAAAAGTGCTCAAGGCGCCACCAATCAGGACATAGGACAAAGAGATAAGAGAAAAAAACAGAGATAAGAGAGAAGGGTCATATTAAAAAGTTAAAGACTAGTCAAAGAGGTTAAAAACTCAGAAGTCTAAAACCCAATAAATGATTTAGAACCCAAATAAAAAACCTACAAAAGTAAGTAAATATAAAATAAAATTAATAAATAGGTAACTAAATTATGTGCAATATATTGTTACATCTTTGTCAACTCTTTAACAGCAGCAGGAACAAAGCTGTTTTTGTAGCGCTGGGTTTTACTTTTTCGGACAGCAAACCTCCGTCTGGAGGGAAGAAGCTGAAAGTGGCAGTGCAAAGGGTGGGAGTCATCATTTAAAATGGAGGTAGCAATCCTCTGTACCTGTCTGGATTGGAATTGAAGAAAATAACAATATAAACCATGCTTGGTAAGGTAACTTAATATTAGCTCTGAAGGTAACGCCTTGGGCTCAGTGGGGGCTGAATCATCACAGCCCATAGCACAGTGATAGGTTGTAAATGAAGACCAGTGTTGCCAACTCTCACTCTTTTAGAGTGAGTCTCACTCTTTTACCCTCTCTCTCACACCACAAACTCTCTTTCTCACTCCAAAATGAGGAAATTATTGCCAATATTGTGTTGGCTTTCTTCAGATTTTTCCACAAGAAGAGCTCTCAAGGCTGTACTAAGCAGACTGAACATGTTCTAGAACTTATTCTGAGGTAAAGAAGTGTGTGCCTTGAAAAATAAAACTGTTTGTGTATTGTCTGCTTGCATGCTCACTCCACCCCTACCCCCAGTCTCCCCCGTGCACAACTTCCTCTAAATCTCACTCCAAGCTTTTCTGTAAAGTGGACAACTCTGCTGAAGACCGAAGCATTTGTCAGTGACAAAGAAAAAAAGAACTTGGAAGCACAAAACTTCTGACCATTCTGCTGAAATGCTAAACTATAATTACTTTGAAGAGAGATTTTAATATTTTTACTGTATTCATATGACTCAATAAAGCACTTAAGCAGGTTAAAATCCACAAACACACCTTGCTTGAGTGAATGGGGCCTGTTGTAGGGAACCCACGCTGGGATATTCATCTCAGACTGGAAGCAGAGGGGAGGGGAATAGTCTGGTAATGCCGGTAGAGCGTGGGGGATTAAACGGAGGAGGACAGTACATATTGTAATGGGAGAAGTTATGGTAATGCAGCAGGAAGGAGTAGCTGGGTGGATGTGTGAATGTATTGTGATGCAAGATTTCAGGCAGCAGGGGGAAGGAATGGAGTGATATAAAAGGAGAGACCCTGGTGTATTGAGATATTCTTTTTCTGTGTAAGAATGAAGCGCGAGAGAAATAAAGTTTGTCTGCTGTGCAAGTCTGGTTCCTTTATTTGCACTCTCCACACTAGTGACCCTTGACGAATTATGGAACACGAGACAAGACCCCCGGAGTCGGCCCGGACGGGAAGCCCCAGCAACGCGGCAAGCATCCCAGAGACGGCCCGGACGGAAAGCCCCAGCAACGCGTGCGCTATTTTGGTCAAACTACCAGACTTTTGGCTGCACGACCCGCGGTCTTGGTTCCTCCACACCGAGGCTCAGTTCGCCCTCCGGGAAATAACGGCAGATGACACCAGATATTACTATGTGATCGCAGCGCTGGACGCTGGCATGACTCAGCAAGTAGCAAGCCTGCTCCAACAGCCTCCAGCCCACGATAAATACAGGACTCTCAAGGCCGTGCTGACCCGGCGCTACACACTCTCAGACTGTGAGAGAGCAGAGAGGCTCCTGAGGCGCTCCGAGTTAGGAGATGGGTCGGCGGTCGAACTGGTGGAGAAGATGTTGGTGTTGATGGGCACGAATGACGGGCATTTTCTGTTTGGCCACCTTTTCCTCCGGAACGTCCCAACAGAGGCAAGAGCGGTCCTGGCCAACTCGCCGTTGCTGTCCACACGCAACTACCGTGCGCTAGCCCAGGAGGCAGATCGGATCATCCTCACCACCAGAGCCCTCACAGTGAACGCGGCGACGTCGGAACCCAGCGAGACGACCAGCAGAGGCAAGGAGCCGGCGACGGTAGCGACAGCGGGAGCCAGGAAGCGCCACAGAGACACACTCTGCTCCTACCACCGCCGTTTTGGAGAGAACGCATGCAGATGTGATGCCACCGTGCCAATTCAAGCGTTCGGGAAATGCCAAGGCCAGCAGTCAGTACCAGCTGCGACTGCCGGTGAAGAAAACAAGCTGCTCTACGTGACGGACTTGTGCTCAGGGAGACGGTTCCTCATAGACACCGGCTCCCAAAAGAGCCTCACCCTGCCGTCCTACGCCAACCGGCTAGCAGGAGCTAGCGGCCCCGAGCTGAGAGCCGCAAACGGCTCGGACATTAGGACTTTTGGTGAGAGGACACTTGACTGTATCCCTACACGGCCTTATGTACGAGTGGACTTTCGTCATAGCGGCATGCAGTTTCCCAATCTTGGGAGATGATTTTCTGTGTGCACACGAGTTGCTAGTCGATGTTGCTAACAGATGCCTGGTTAATGCAATGTCTTTTGATTCTCTCCCCTGTACAGCTCGAGGGGCCGGGCCAACAATGCTAGCCAACGTCACAGCTTCAGGCGGTAAGTTCCACACACTGCTCACTCAGTTCCCAGCACTCACAGTCCCGATGTTTTCAGCGGCCATCACTAAACACGGGGTGGAACACTTTATCACCACCACTGGGCCGCCCGTTTTAGCACGACCTAGGCGCCTGGACGCAGCTAAACTGGCCATAGCGCGCGAGGAGTTTGCCAACTTGGAAAGGTTGGGCATCATCAGGCGCTCAAACAGCCCATGAGCATCCCCACTACACATGGTCCCTAAGGCCCAGGGATCGTGGCGACCATGCGGAGATTTCCGCAGATTGAATAACGCCACAGCGCATGACCGCTACCCGAATCCCCATATTCAGGATTTTTCCGTTCACCTCGCCGGGGCACGCATTTTTTCTAAAATAGACCTGGTCCGCGGTTACCACCAGGTCCCGGTGCGAGCGGAGGACATACCCAAAACAGCGGTAAAAACTCCGTTTGGCTTGTTTGAGTTTTTACGCATGCCCTTTGGATTAAAAGGCGCGGCACAGACATTCCAACGGATGATGGATGCGGTGTTGCGCGATCTACCATTTGTTTTTGTCTACTTGGATGACATCTTGGTGGCCAGCGCGTCCGAGGACGAACATGTAACCCACCTCAGGACAGTTTTCCGGAGGTTGGAGGAGCACGGGTTAATAATCAACCCGGTGAAATGCCAGTTTGGCAAGATGGGGATTGACTTTTTGGGGCGCCGCATCTCACCGGAGGGAGTGATACCCTTGCCCAACAAGGTGCGCGCCGTGGCGAATTTTCCCCAGCCTCAGACGGTCAGGGTGCTGCAAGGGTTTTTGGTTCCTTCCCCGCGCAGCTCAGCTCATGCAGTCATTGTACGCCGCGCTCAAGAAACGGAAGCTGGCGGACAGAGTCGACTGGACTCCAGAGCGGGAGCAGGCATTCTCTGAGGTTAAAACAGCCCTGGCAAACGCCACACTGTTGCCGCACCTGGACCCTGTGGCCCGAATAGTGCTCACTACCGACGCCTCGGACGTGGCCATAGGGGCTGTCGTGGAGCAACGTGTTGGCAGCCGCTCGCTTTTTTCAGCAGGGCTTTGCGCGACAGTGAGCGTAAATACAGCACATTCGACAGAGAGTTGCTGGCTCTCCACCTGGCCATACGCCACTTCAAGTTCTGGCTGGAAGGGCACAGCTTCACTGTGTTCGTGGACCACAAGCCGCTAACATATGCAATGGCCAAGGTTTCGGAACCATGGTCGGGCCGGCAGCAGAGACAGCTAGCCGCGATCTTGGAGTTTACGACCAATATTCAGCATGTGGCAGGTAAACTGAATGTGGTGGCGGACTGCCTCTCGCACGCAGTTGTGGCCCCAGTCTGCGTGGGGATAGATTATACAGCCATGGCCACAGAGCAGTTTGGCGATGCGGACATGCACACGCTCCAGTCTGGACCAACAGGATTAAGGCTGGAGAGCAAGACGGCTGCAAGACGGCAGCCTCCCCCCCCAATCTGTGACGTCTCCACTGGATGCCCGCGCCCGGTGGTCCCAGTTGCTTGGTGCCGCCGAGTATTTGAGTCAGTTCACGCTCTGGCGCACCCAGGAGTGTGCGCGTCAGTCAAAATGGTGGGAGCGAAGTTCGTATGGCCAGGCCTGCGCAAACAAGTGAAAGAGTGGGCTGCAGTCTGCGTAGCGTGCCAATGAGCCAAAGTACATAGACACACGAAGGCCCCTTTGGAGCCATTTCGTATACAGGCTAAGAGGCTCGACCATGTTCATGTGGATCTCGTGGGCCCCCTCCCGCCATCGCAGGGGTTCACACACCTTCTGACAGTGGTGGACCACACCACACGCTGGCCAGAAGCAGTCCTGCATGCGGCAACCACGTCCGCGGACATGGCGCGCGCCTTTTTGACAACATGGGTGGTGCTTTTTGGCATCCCGTTGGACATCACGTCTGATAGGGGCCCTCAGTTTGTTTCGGACCTCTGGTCCACGATGGCCCATAGCCTGGGGGTAGCAATTCTTCGCACAACCGCGTACAACCCACAGGCCAATGGGTCATGCAAGCGTTTCCATAAGTCGCTGAGAGCAGCGCTCAGGGCTTCGCTTTTAGATGCAAATTGGGTGGACCGGTTGCCGTGGGTTCTGTTAGGGTTGCGTTCCGCACCAAAAGAGGATTTGGAGGCTTCCCCAACCGAGCTTGTTTTTTCTCAGCCACTGCGGCTCCCCAGGGAATTTTTACCAGATAATCCCACGCCGGACAACTATCTGTCTCAACGTTCGCAGCATAGCGCAGACACAGGCACGCTACCAGGCCCGGCCCACCACTGTTTTCCACGGGCTTTTGTGTCAAAAACTTTGAAGAATGCAGCGTTCGTGTTTGTCAGGCACGATGCCCACTGCCCCCATTGCGCCCACCCTACGATGGCCTGTTCAGAGTGCTGGAACCAGGGGACAAACATTTTTTGTTAGACTTGGGGGGTCGTCTGGAGAAGATATGTATAGACAGACTTAAGCCCGCCTTTGTGGTGGCGGACGAGCAAGTGATGTTGGCTCGGGCCCTTCAGCATGGAAGACTCCCACTGAGAACTCCCCAGGTAGAAGATTCATCAGAGCAGCCACACGGGCAAGTCAAATGTCCCCTCCCCTCGCCATTGCCCACCCACAGACAGACACACCCCCAAGAGCCCCCCACTGGCACAGCAGCGCCGTGGAGTCGAAGAACCCTCGTTACAGCAGATATGGGAGGAGACTGAAGCCAAAAGGACGTGAGGGTTGAAACTCAGTGTGAGACTCTGGGGGGCACGGTGTAGGGAACCCACGGTGGGATATTCATCTCAGACTGGAAGCAGAGGGGAGGGGAATAGTCCCTCTGCCGGTAGAGCGTGGGGGATTAAACGGAGGAGGACAGTACGTATTGTAATGGGAGAAGTTATGGTAATGCAGCAGGAAGGAGTAGCTGCGGGGACAGTAAGGGGTGGATGTGTGAATGTATTGTGATGCAAGATTTCAGGCAGCAGGCGGAAGGAATGGAGTGATATACACTACTGTTTAAAAGTTTGGGGTCACCCAAACAATTTTTTTATGAATTTTGTGTTTTCCATGAAAAGTCACACTTTTATTTACCACCATGAGTTGTAAAATAAATAGAAAATATAGTCAAGACATTGACAAGGTTAGAAATAATGATTTGTATTTGAAATAATAATTTTTTCCTTCAAACTTTGCTTTCGTCAAAGAATCCTCCATTTGCAGCAATTACAGCATTGCAGACCTTTGGCATTCTAGCTGTTAATTTGTTGAGGTAATCTGGAGAATTCTGACGCAATGAGCAAACACATTGTACCATTAGAACACTGGAGTGATAGTTGCTGGAAATGGGCCTCTATACACCTATGTAGATATTGCACCAAAAACCAGTCATTTGCAGCTAGAATAGTCATTTACCACATTAGCAATATACAGAGTGTATTTCTGATTAGTTTAAAGTTATCTTCATTGAAAAAAACAGTGTTTTTCTTTCAAAAATAAGGACATTTCTAAGTGACCCCAAACTTTTGAATGGTAGTGTAAAAGGACACTACCATTGTCTACCACCACTACCTGGTGTATTGAGATATTCTTTTTCTGTGTAAGAATGAAGTGAGAGAGAGAAATAAAGTTTGTCTGCTGTGCAAGTCTGGTTCCTTTATTTGCACTCTCCACACTGTAAATTAAAAGGCCCAAAAATAGCAATGGATTGCATTTATATAGCACTTTTTGTGACACCCAAAGACACTTTAGAGAGGTAAGCTACTTCTGTAGCCACAGCTGCCCTGGGGCAGACTGACAGAAATGTGGCTGCCAATCCACACCAACGGCCTCTCCAACCACCACCTAACATGTATTCACGTTCACACACCAGTGTCACAGACATTGGAGGCAAGGTGGGTAAAGTGTCTTGCCCAAGGACACAACGGCAGGTTGGGGGGTGGGATTCAAACCACTAACCTTCTGGTTATTAGACGACCTGCTCTACCTCCTGAGCCACTACCGCCCCAAGTCCATTGTTTGTCTATTACTTACTACATCTGCCAAGGGAGGAGGTAATGTTTTTAGTGTGGCGTAACCCCCACAACAGACTGGGACATGCAGAGCGCGCATCTGGAGCGATTAACAGAACAATAGGCAGCCTTCCTGTGTCTAGCTCCTTCCGCTGGTATCATGCTGTTTTGTATGAATCAAATGCAAACATTCAGGCTTCCTGCTCTTACTGTGATGCAAATGTCCCATGTCTTTCATGTATTGTCTGTAACTGGGTATAAATACTGCACATGACTGCTGCTGCTGAAGACACACACATCTTGTGTCTCTTTGCTGGAGAGCCTGAGGACCCTGCTCCAGTCTGCTCACACTTAGGGCTGGAGCGGAGTTCCTATGATGGCGGTGTGATTTAATAAACCTACTTAAAACCTCTCATCGCTGCCTTAATTTTATCATCCGCCATATTAGTGGCATTGGTTGGTTTGTTGATTTGTCTGTTGGTTTGTCTGCCTGTTAGCAACATTACCCATGAAGTTATGAACAGATTTTGATGAAATTTTCAGGAAAGGTGTGTAATGGCACGGGGAACAGATGATTAGATTTTGGTGATGATCTGAAAGTACATACGTCCACCAAGGGCTTTGTTTGTATTTGTGCAGCAGGATTACATAAAAACTACTGGATGGGATGCTGCAGTGACAACCTCAAGCTCTAATCTGTGGAGGGAATTCACATGGAAAAACATTGAAAGTTTTGTTGTTTTTTTTTAATCACACCTAAAATTAAAGGTCTACAGAGTAAAAACCCAAGGCTGGGTCAGTGTTGGAGGAAATGTGGAAATGTCCATATTTTTTGGGAATGTCCTAAGATTACTCCCTACTGGTCAGATGTGACAAAAGAGATAAGATTGATAGCTTGTACAGACCTTGTATATGATTTCATGGTGTCTTACTTGTGTAATCTACCACAAGGATTAAGGAAATCAGACAGATACCTTCTGCTGATGCTACTAGCAGCGGCAAAAAAGCCATAACTCGTAAATGGCTTTGTGTGGAATCACCAATACTTTCAGACTGGATAGACAAGTGGAGGAGTTTAAGTATCTCAGGGTTTTATTCACGAGTGAGGGGAGAATGGAGTGAGAGATTGACAGACGAATCGGCGCAGCATCTGCAGTGATGCGGATGTTGTACCGGTCTGTTGTGGTGAAGAGGGAGCTAAGCTCTAAGGCAAAGCTGTCGATTTACCGATCAATCTACATTCCTACCCTCACCTATGGTCATGAGCTTTGGGTAATGACCGAAAGAATGAGATCGCGGATACAAGCGGCTGAAATGAGCTTCCTTCGTAGAATTGCTGGACTCACCCTTAGAGATAGGGTGAGGAGTCAGTCATCCGGGAGAGGCTCAGAGTAGAACTGCTGCGCCTCCAAATTAAAAGGAGCCAGTTGAGGTGATAAGGGCATCTGATCAGGATGCCTCCTGGATGCCTCCCACTTGAGATTTTTCGGGCATGTTCCACTGGGAGGAGACCCCGGGGTAGACTCAGGACTCGCTGGAGAGACTTTGTCTCCCAGCTGGTCTGGGAATGCCTTGGTATCCTCTGTGAAGAGCTGGAGAATGTGGCTGGAGAGAGGGAAGTCTGGGCTTCTCTGCTTGAACTGCTGCCTCCGCAACCCGGACCTCCGGAAAAGCAAAACAAGATGGATGGATGGATGGACATTGTTAAAGAAATCTACATGATGCAATGACTGACTTTCTCCTTAAGACTTGCCTGTGGGAAATGTGAGAAATAGTGGAAAAAATGGAACTCTTACCTGAAACAGAGAAAACTGTAATTTTGATTTTATATAGGTCTGCCTGTTGTTTTGTTTTGTGTGAGTGTGAAAAATGAAAATCCTAAATAAAAATAAAGTTATTTAAAAAAAAGAACTACTGGATGGATTTGGATGAAATTTTCACCAGAGATGCTTCTTGGGCTAGACAGGCTAGAGGATCCAAGAATGCATAACTCCACCAAGGTTCTTATCCTCTCACAGTGTGTTAGCAACAATACTCCAAAACTAATGGACATACTTTGATGCAATTTTCACCGGAATTGGCTCTAGGCCTACACACAAACCCATTACATTTTGGAGGTGATCCATGAGGGTCGGAAGGAGCCTTGGTGGAGGTATGCACTCTGAGTGCTTTTCTAGTTTTCTGTGTATTTAGATGTTGATTTATTTCATTCTTTAATTGCATAAAGCTATAGGAAAAAATACTGTGAACTAATTCCTTGTCTACAGTATCTCACTAAAGTGAGTATACCCCTCACATTTTTGTAAATATTTTATTATATCTTTTTATAACCGCTCCCAAAGTCTTCTTCTAGGTCAGAAAACCACGCTCCAACTGATGGTGACAAGTTTTTTGTTTATTTTGCCACAGCAAATCTTCGCCCTTAAACACCGTGAAAAACTAAAAATACAGACATAAGAAACATGAATACAAATGAATTATAACACTTAACAAATGTTCATAAACAAAAATAATCACATACCGTGTGTGCCTTCTGCCTAGAATTTAGGAGTTGTTAGTCATGTCTCAAATTTCTCAAACAAAATCCTCTCTCCGCATCTGATTGTGGACAGCCTCCAACAGCGCATGCCTACCACCCATTTTTATACCATATCAGGTCCACGTCCGCCGCTGGTTTCCTCACAAACATGGAGAACATTTAACAGTCCGGCTGCCTGCAGGAAAACAGTCCATCCTCTCTCCCGACACTCGCTCACACAATGGCACTGATAGGCGGAGCGAGACGCCTGCACGAGCCCCCTTCACGAGCTCTCCGACTCACCCGCGAGCTTGGCAGCACGAGCGCATATGTGCCACGATATGGAGGGACTGAAAGCGGAGAAAAGGACACCGCTAACGTCCTCAACACTGGCGCACACACCCATAAACAAACATTATTTCAGAAAAAGAACCAAAGATACATAAACCTTTTCACTGTGACAGCTACACTTTTCATGGGACAACACTGAAGATATGACACTTTGATACAATGTAAAGTAGTCAGTGTACAGCTTGCATAACAGTTTAAATTTGCTGTCCCCTCAAAATAACTCAGCACACAGCCATTAATGTCTAAACCGCTGGCAACAAAAGTGAGTACACCCCTAAGTGAAAATGTACAAATTGTGCCCAAAGTGTCAATATTTTGTGTGGCCACCATTATTTTCCAGCACTGCCTTAACTCTCTTGGGCATGGAGTTCACTAGAGCTTCACAAGTTGCCACTGGAATCCTCTTCCACTCCTCCATGACGACATCACGAAGCTGGTGGATGTTAGAGACCTTGCGCTCCTCCACCTTCCGTTTGAGGATGCCCCACAGATGCTCAATAGGATTTAGATCTGTAGACATGCTTGACCAGTCCATCACCTTTACCCTCAGTTTCTTCAGCAAAGGCAGTGGTCGTCTTGGAGGTGTGTTTGGGGTGGCTATCATGGTGGAATACTGCGCTGCAGCCCAGTTTCCAAAGGAAGAGGGTCATACTCTGCTTCAGTATGTCACAGTACATGTTGGCATTCATGGTTCCCTCAATGAACTGTGGCTCCCCAATGCTGGCAGCACTCATGCAGCCCATAACCATGCTTGACTGTAGGCAAGACACACTTGTCCTTGTACTCCTCACCTGGTTGCCACCACACACGCTTGACGCCATCTGAACCAAATAAGTTTATCTTGGTCTCATCAGACCACAGGACATGGTTCCAGTAATCCAGGTCCTTAGTCTGCTTGTCTTCAGCAAACTGTTTGCGGGCTTTCTTGTGCATCATCTTTAAAAGGGGCTTCCTTCTGGGACGACAGCCATGCAGACTAATTTGATGCAGTGTGCGGCGGATGATCTGAGCACTGACAGGCTGACCCCCCTACTCCTTCAACCTCTGCAGCAATGCTGGCAGCACTCATACGTCTATTTTCAAAGGCAACCTCTGGATATGATGCTGAGCATGTGCACTCAACTTCTCTGGTCGACCATGGCGGGGCCTGTTCTGAGTGGAACCTGTCCTGTTAAACTGCTGTATGGTCTTGGCCACCATGCTGCAGCTCAGTTTCAGGGTGTTGGCCATCTTTATATAGAGCAACAATTCTTTTTTTCAGATCCCCAGAGAGTTCTTTGCCATGAGGTGCCATGTTGAACTTCCAGTGACCAGTATCAATCAATCAATCAAACTTTATTTGTATAGCACTTTTCAAACATTAAATGCTGTGCAAAGTGCTTAAAACTGTAGCAATATTTAATTTATAATTATGATCAGGTATAAAGATTATTTCATTTAAACTTGGAAGGGTATGCGGGAATGGGAATTTACCTCCCAATTCACCCATACACACCAGAAAACAATATCTATCACTCGTTGGGGCACCAGCTCACTCTCTTGTGAACACTTTATTAATTAATTCCACTTTATACCTGTTTAATCATCAGTTATATAAATTAATCAATCAGTCTCAAATTAGTGAATTCGATCCTGGGGTTTCGAAGACAGACTCAGAATGGAATAAATTCCCAACTTCTTCTTCTGCTTCGTCGATCGCTAGATGGTCACACCAGCTGCCCTGACGAATGCTGCCGTCCTGCGGAGGTCCCCGAGGTCCCTGTGCAGCTTTTGGTTCAGCGATGTGGGGTCAGGCCATGTAGCTTGTCTGAGTACAGCGTGGTCTGGGCAGTCTTGGAGGAGGTGTTCGCTGGTCATTTGGGCAGTACCACATGGGCATCTATCCAATTGTTCAACTTTAAGTTTCTGGTGCATGTGAGCATGCATTCTGTTATGTCCAGTTTGGAGTCTGAACAGAACAACGTGGTCAGCCCTGCTCAGACTGTAGTAGTTGTCATCCTTGCAGAAGTTTGGGTGTTGCTGCTGCCACTTCTTGTGAGACAGGGCCTTAATAATGGTTTTCTCCTCACTGTAAGAGACCTGCCTGTCTTCCTGGTCTTGCTGCCCACCCTCTTAGCAAGTCTGTCAGCCGTCTCATTTCCATAGATTCCACAGTGGGCAGGAATCCACTGGAGTGATACGCTCGGCTGTGTTGCTAGTTGAGACAGAGTGAGGGCGAGTTCATTCAGTTCTTTGCGTCGGGGGTCCTGAAGTGCATCCAAGACAGACAGGGCATCAGTGAAGATGACGACCCGCTTGTGTGCCTTGTCTTGATGTTCCCTGACGTGGGCCGCTGCTGTTCTCAGGGCCTCTGCCTCAGTCCTGAAATTGGTGGAGTACTTTCCAGTCGCAATGGGAATGTGGGTCTCCTCATCAGCGTACCTGATGTACACACCGCCTCCTCCATTCCTGGTTGCTTCCATGGCAGAGCCGTCTGTGTAGACGTGAGTCCACTGGTCTTTAGGGTAGGCAGACCGAATGAACTCCAGGGCCGGCGACTTCCTCTCTTGGTCTGACTGTGTTCCTTTCTTCCCAATGCCCGATATGTCTGTGCGTATGGCTGGGAAGTTCTGTCTGCTCCAGGAGGGAACAGATGCTATGGGTGGAATTGGTGTGGGTATGTGGTCCATCAGTTCTGAGTCTCTCCTTTCAAGTGTCCTGCTCTGGTGGATGAAACTCGATCTCTTAAGTCTCCCTTTTGTTGGCTTGCTCAGTCTGCCCTTCATGGGATGCTTTTCCAGTCTTTTGAATTTGGCAGCCTGGGTCAGTACTTTGATGTTTCTTCTGTCTCCCAGTGGTGCAAGGCCTGTTGTTGTCTCCAGCACTTTGATAGGGGTACTGCGCATGGCTCCTGTCATCATTCGCATGGCTTGGTTTTGGAGTCTGTCCAGCTTCTCAGTGTTGCTTTTGGCAGCTGTTGAGGTTGCTGCCATGCCATACTCCGGAACAGGCCGAATCCTCCCCATATAGAGCTTCTTCAGGACACCCTGGTCTGCACCCCAGTCTGTTCCTGACAGTTTCTTCATTAGGGCCATCCTGATCTTTGCTCTTGCCTGGTTCTTGTGCAGCTGGTTCTTCCAAGTCAGTCTGCGATTCATGGTGATCCCGAGGTATGTGGGTGCATATTCAGCCTGGAGCTCATGGGAGTTGATCTGCAGTTTCACCTTCTGGGGTTGGGTGGACAGGGTGAAGACAGTGTATGTAGTCTTCCTCTCATTTAAGCTCATAAGCCATGACTTGGTCCATGCCTCTATCAGCCGGAGAACTTGCTGCAGTCTGTAGTTTGCAGTCGCGATGCTTTCCTCACTGCACCAGAGGGCTAGGTCATCAGCGTAGATGGCACCTTGTACGTTCCTTGGCAAACTCTTTTTTTTTTATTACTTATTTTGTACCCGTAGGTAGATTTGTTTTGCAGTCTGGTGACAAGCCCCCAGCTGCCGGTCGCTGCGTGCGCAAGCGCCCCTTAACTCCCTAACCTGCATGTTTTTGACATGTGGGAGGAAACCGGAGAAATCCCAGAGTAAACCCACGCAAACACGGGGAGAACATGCAAACTCCACACAGATCACTGTTGGCCGGGGGCAGGGATCGAACCTACGATCTCACGGTCCCCGCGATCCCCCAGCCGAGGGTAAACTGTGCTGCCACAGTGCTAACCACTGCGCCACCGTGCAGCCCAAACTCTGGATGATGTCCTTGATGAATACAAGGAAGAGTGTTGGGGAGAGCACTCCTCCTTGTGGGACTCCTTCCCTCAACACCTTCTTCTTGCTGGAGTACTGTCTGACCTGGACTCTGGCTCTTCTGTTGTGCAGGTATTGGGCGATCCACTTGTACATGCGCCCAGCGACACCGCACTGGCGCAGTTTCAGCTTGAGGCCGTCTTTCCATACCCTGTCAAACGCCTTTTCTAGGTCAATCCACACAGCGAGGGTGTGCTTTTTTTCTTGGAAGGCATCTTCTATGGCTTGAGAGATGTATGTTATTTGGTCCTCTGTAGACCGGTTCTGCCTGAAGGCTGCTTGCTCTGGGCCGATGTGTTGTTTTCCTTCCAAGTGCCACATGAGTCTGGTGTTGATGAGACGCTCTAGCAGCTTTCCTATGCAGCTTGTAAGGCTTATGGGGCGATAGCTTTCAGCCTTCAACTTATCTTTGCCTTTTTTGTGCACTGGAATCATCGTGGTTTCTCTCCAGATCTGAGGCACAGTCCCTGATCTCCAACTGTCGTTGAAAAGCTGCAGAAGTTTCTTCTTGGTTTTGAGGCCAAGGTTCAGCAACATTTCATTTGTGATCTTGTCAGATCCAGGTGCTTTTTTCAGCTTCAGTGTTGTCATTGCATCCTCCAGCTCCTTGAGAATGAATGGCGAGTTCATCATTGGTTCTATCTGTGCGTTCTGATGAATTCGCTGGGCTCCTCTGACAACCTTTCTTCTCTCTGGTGGAATCCGAAGGTGGCTCGTCTTCGCATACTGGTTGATGATGAAATTCCCAACAACTTCTCTCATTTTATAGATTTATTTAATGAACTCTGATTAAATGATCTTACATTCAAATAACTTGTAAACAGGTGAAATGATCAACATCAACCATCACATTACTTGTAACTGGGATAGAGTAACAGAATATGGACACCTCTGTAACCACAGAATTTGAGAATGAATTTGGAAGAGTTGAAATGGAAGACTGAGAATAAAATTGGACGCAAATTTATGGAGAAAATTAACTTATTATATGGAAAATTCTGGACTAGTCTTAAGAAAGTAAAAATGGAATTTTAATAAGAAAAAATATATTATTTCTCTTTTAATTTTGTATCTGATCAGATGCTGAATTATTCTCATATCTCAGACGTTTATTTACTTTCAGCAGATGGAACACAGAATACAGCTCACCTGGCTCCTTGCATGGTGGTCCCTTTCGGCGGCTTCCTCAGCTGAAGATTTCATGGATTATAGGGGAAGTATCTGCCCGCAGATATTCTAGAGTCCACAGTTCAACCTTTTCAGTCAAGCAGTCACAAGGCTGGATTCTGACTGCTTCAATCACAGTTGGAGCTTAGGTCGAGCCAAGATGGTGATGGTGGTTTCTTCAGTAAAGTGGCAACGAGGCTGCTTCTTCTCCTTCTTTGTTGGCAAGCGGCTTTCCAGAGGAATTCGAGAATAATTCAAAATCTAATCCCAATGGCAAAATTAAAAGATATTCTTCTTCCGGCTTCGTGCAGTTGAAAACAGCTTCCAGTATGGAGATAAACGATAGGTCAGTCTCTTTAAAACACAAAACCGGCAGTGGATTTAAAGAAAGTTTAAAATGATTAAAAGTTAGAAAAACAGAAACGCCTAGAAACATGGAGTTTCACTCCATATCAAGATTTGAACTCAGGAAAGAAATAATTCCCAGACTTTTAAAGGAAAACATTAAAATACACAGATGTTACACAACACAATGGTGAAAACTGAACTCTGTGATACTTTCTGTGACTGCTCCCCGAAGGAGGGTGTCTCCTCTCTTTATAGCTCAGACAAGTTTCGCGCCGTTAGGGTGATTGACATAAGCCTAAACCAATAGTCTTCCTTTGTGGGCGAGTTTTATGAACTTTAGTCCAATGAACAAACATTCCTTTGTTTGTCACCAACCAATAAAAATGAGAGAGCTGTTGCTAAGCAGAGACTGGCAGATCCCAGTCATATGACATGAGGACGTTTTGGCAACATAAGAAACATCTTAATAAGATTGAAAATTCATAAACCTTTTGAGTGTGAGATTTTGTGTGCCCCTAGTGGCAGAGCGCGGTGCTGCGCCTGTCATCTCACTCTGACATGATCGGCTCCATTGAGGATTTGTACTGATCTGTACTGATCTGCCAGTTTCAGAAGGTGGCAGACATGCGTTGGAGGACTCAATGGATGACATGTAATACACCCAAGAAGAAGAACTCCTCATTTCCTTTTCCTGTTTTTAGCATTTTAGCCTAGAAAGCTAATATGGCTGCCGTCCGTCATCGTGCACCGCCACTTAGTCAGCTTTGTACGTGGAAAATAGCCACGGGATACAAGCAAAATTTATATTAGATAATCATAAGACTTTGTAGATGTGGTAGAGAGCATAAATGACCATCAGAATGCAAAATAACAACCACGATGGGTGAAAACGCAGTGACCACGGCAGCGAGCGAGTCCCCTTAGCCGTCGGAAAGTGAGGAATTTCTGGTTTTTTTAATATTGTACTGATTTCTTGTTCATATACTGTGAAGATAAGATGATGAGGTACCTCTGTACAAAAAAACAGTGTCAAAAGACTGAACCATTCTTTGTGTAAATACGTCCAAAGTCCAGTTTTGACTGAGTTATGGAATTCAAAGAGGTGCCGTGACATTATGCAAATTAGATGCGTAAATTTATTCCAATCTGAAACTTTGGATCGTATTTTACATCTTTCTAATTGACAGTAAGCCATTATGTCTTACCACTTTCAAGTTATAGCCTTGGAAATCTGAACTATTTTATTGACAAAAAATATTTACCACTCTTGACCACTAGGGGTTATGTCGCAATTCGGCAACAGACACGCTCAGAGAGTTAATATACTTATGCATAAAATCTAACCTACTTCCGTGATTCATGCAACTTTATAACTAGTGCTTTTAAATTAACATGCAAGAATAAACATTCATTTAAACATTTTAACAGGCACATATTTAAAATCAAGGATTAATAAGCATTTCAAACCCATTATTGATTGTCCACAGAATATCAGAGTCCCACAGAGGCAGTGATCTTCAACAAATAGTGTCCTTAGAATTGTCCTGAGAAATGAAACTTGAGGAAAGAGAGTTAATTTCAGTTCATCAGTGTACAGTCAAAAGTGAGCGTCTACTCCAGAGACGTCCACTAGGGGTAGTGTTAAGCTGTGGATAATCCTAGGGCTTTAGGAAATGCATTTAAAGTTTATGGGATGCCTGTTCATTGTCCACGTTTTATTAACCCATAAAACAGTCAGGAGAAAGAGAGTTTCCAGTTTATTTATGATGTAAGTTAATCCGGTGAAAGCATTCCTTAGGTTTGCTTAACAAAGGAATGTTGATTCAGCTGTGGTCCTGGGAGGAAAAGTAATTCTTTGACCAGACTTTTCCAGGGTGAAACAATGTCTTTAAGATGCGAAGTAGCTTTATTGATGAGACAAAGCAAGATGATGCTAGAAAACAGTAGACACATTTAGTTACATATTTTACACGATACATCCCCACCCCTTTCAACCCTCCCATAAACATACCCACAAACACACACAGGCACATACATCACCCCTTATTTCTCTTACACACATATAAAATGAAAGAGACATTGCTAGGCACCGAGGTACCACGTGAAGGAGCAACCATCCTGTGGAGCCTCCCACGCCAGGAGACCACACGGCCCATAACCACAGAGCACGCCACAAAGGCCGCCCCAACCAGGACAGGCCGGGGCCCACACCACAACTGTAGGCAGTGGCATAAAGTCCCCACCCACCAAAGCTAGAGCCACCCATGAGACCAGCACCCCTGCAGCAGCATCCGGCATGAGGGGCCCCACTGAAGAAACACAGGAGCTAAAAGACATAAAATACAAGATAAAACTAAGAACACATATAACAAAGGGAACTAAAGACCCATCCTTAGAAACTGAACTAAGAAGATAAGAGATAAGATAAGATAAGATAAGCCTTTATTAGTCCCACAACGGGGAAATTCCAGGATTGCAACAGCACAGGGATAGCAACACTCAGAGCAACAATCAGAAGGCAAGAAAAAAAAAAAAAAAAAAAAAAAAAAAAAAAAACAAGCAAGCAAGAGCAGCTAATATACATATGTACATATTACTATAAAATATATATATACACACACACACACAGACACACAGTGCAGAGCATTGTAGCTGGATGGAATAAATATATGAATATATGAACACACAGTGCAGAGCATTGTAGCTAGATGGAATAAATATGTAAATATATAAACACCCACAGTACGGAGCATTGCAGCTAGGTGGAATAAATATGCAAGTATATAAACACACACAGTGCGGAGCAATGTAGCTAGATGGAATAATATGTAGATATATAAAAACACAGTGCGGAGCATTGTAGCTAGATGGAATAAATATATAGATATATAAATATAAATATAAACACACCCAGTGCGGAGCATTGTAGCTAGATGGAATAAATATGTAAATATATAAACACACACAGTGCAGAGCATTGTTGCTAGGTGGGATGAAACAGCATAACCGTCTATTTAGTTATCCTACATGGTATGATTATGTGCCCATACATATTCTCACCCTCCATAGCGACCGGTATGTTCCTAGTTGTATGCCAGAGAGGACCATTGTGTAAGTCTATTGCATCTTTTGCATTCAAAAAAACTATTAGTTTGTAACGTCTTTTTGCTATCTCTGCGAGCAGCCCTGCTTAGGTTGTACAGTCTGACAGCCGTTGGTAGGAAGGACCTACGAAACCTCTCGGTTGTGCACCTGGGATGATGTAGTCTGCTGCTAAATGAGCTCCTCAGTGCATCCAGTATCTCCTGCATAGGGTGGAACTCGGACTCCAGCAGAGATGACAGTTTAGCCACCGTCCTTCTCTCTCCTATCTCCTCCATCGGATCAAGGCGCTGCCCCAGGACAGAGCTAGCTTTCTTAATCAGTTTGTTCAGTCTCTTCCTATCGGCTGCAGTAATGCCACTGCCCCAGCAGACCACTCCAAAAATGATGGCTGATGCCACCACCGTGTCATAGAATGACTTCAGCAGCGCCCCTTGTACACCAAAAGACCTGAGTCTCCTCAGCAGGAACAGCCTGCGCTGTCCCTTCTTGTAGAGTGCGTCAGTATTGTGTGACCAGTCTAGTTTATTGTTCAGATGAATACCCAGGTACTTATAGGATGTCACCATCTCGATGTCTGTTCCCTGTATATTTACTGGTGCTGTGAGGGGCTGCCCATGCCTGCGGCAGTCCACCACCAGCTCCTTAGTTTTCCTCGCGTTGATCTGGAGGCAGTTGCGATGGCACCAGTCCACAAAGTCCTGGATAAGCCCTCTGTACTCAGCTTCATCTCCGTTGGAGATGAGACCAACGATCGCAGAGTCATCAGAGAACTTCTGTAGATGGCAATGTGTTGTGTTGTGTGAGAAGTCCGCAGTATAAAGAGTGAACAGGAAGGGAGCCAGCACCGTTCCCTGGGGGGCCCCCGTGCTACTGATGATCGTGTCGGAAACACAGTCCCGGGTTCTCACAAACTGAGGCCGGTTCGTGAGGTAGTCCAGGATCCATGATGACAGGTGCTGGTCCACCCCTGCGCGCAGCAGCTTGTCCTTCAGGATCATCGGTTGGGATGGTGTTGAAAGCACTGGAGAAGTCAAAGAACATGATCCTCACCATATTCCCGGGCTTCTCCAGGTGGGACAGAGAACGGTGAAGGAGGAAGATCACCGCATCCTCCACCCCAATGCCATGCTGGTAGGCGAACTGGAGTGGATCCATCGCTGGTTCCACCAGGGGGCGGAGATGAGCAAGGAGCAGTCTCTCCAGGGTCTTCATCAAGTGGGACGTCAAGGCCACCGGTCTGTAGCTGTTCAGGTCTTTGGGGTGGGAAGTTTTTGGTACAGGTACCACACAAGATGTTTTCCACAGCTGTGGTACCCTCCCCAGTTTCAGGCTCATGTTGAAGATATACGTCACAATCCCACACAGCTGGTCTGCACAGGACTTGAGGAGCTTTGCGCTGATGTCGTCCGGTCCCGACGCCTTCCTCGCCTTGATCTTCCTCAGCTCCGTCCTCACCTGGGTCTTGGTCAGGGTCAGGATGGGGGGCTGTGTGTTGGGAGTGGGGGGGGGGGGGTCGGTGGAGTGGGGAGTGGGCAGCAGGACTTGATTTCTTAGAGGCAGCAGTGGTTGTTGTGCAGACAGGGGGGAGGGCGGTTGGTCAAATCTATTGAAAAACAGATTCAGGTTGTTCGCCCACTCCCTGCCCCCCGTGGCCTGGGGGGAGGTATTCTGGAGCCCCGAGATGGTTTTGAGGTTTCTCCAGACCCCGCTGATGTCGCTCTGTTGCAGCTTGTCCTCCATCTTCTTCCTGAAGCTGTCCTTGCCTTCTCTGATCTTTCTCCTCAGCTCCCTCTGTACGGACTTCAGCATCTCCCTGTTCCCCGACCTGAAGATCCTCTTCTTCTCTCTCAGAAGTGTTTTTATCTCAGGGTTGATCCAGGGTTTGTTGTTTGAGTGACGCCGTAAGGTCTTGGTGGGAACGGATTTGTCCACACAGAAGCTGAGGTAGCCCGTGAAGGTGTGAATGAGGCCATCGATGTCCTCACCATGTGGATCGCAGAGCTGCTTCCAGGCAGTGGCTTCAGAACAGTCCTTTAGTGTCCATTGTCTCCTCAGACCATAACTCCACAGTGTGCATGGCCGGAGGTTGTCTGTGCACTAGGGGTTTGTACACCGGCCGGAGATGAACCAAGTTGTGATCCGATCTCCCAAGTGGGGGGAGTTGTGATGAGGTGTACGCCTCCTTAGTGTTTGCGTAGAACAAATCCAGTGTTTTATTGTCTCTAGTGTGGCATGTGACATACTGGGTGAAAGTGGGCAGAATGGGAGACAGTGAAACGTGGTTGAAATTGCCTGAGATGAGGAGAAGAGCATCTGGGTGTTCTGTCTGCAGCCTGCTGGTTACTGAATGGATGACGTCACGCGCTGTCCCAGCGTTCGCTGTCGGATTTGCATAAACAACAATGCAGATCACGTGTGAGTGTTCTCTCGGGAGATATGTAGGCCTCATGCTAACAGCTAGCAACTCAATGTCTTTGCTGCAGTGTCGTTGTTTAACAGTGATATGTCCCGGTCTGCACCAGTTGTTGTTAACATACATTATCACTCCACCGCCCCTTGCTTTGCCACTCTCTGGTGTTCGGTCAGCTCGTATCATGTGAAAACCCTCCAGCTCAATGTTAGCATCTGCTGCTAGTTCAGTTAGCCACGTCTCAGTAAACAAAAGGAGAGAGCACTCCCGGTAAGTGCTATCATAACGGGAGATAGCCGCTAGCTCATCTAACTTTCCCAGTATCGACCGTACATTTCCCATGACAACAGATGGAAGGGAGGGTCTGTACCTTATATTTTTTGTCCTCCGCCTTACTCCAGCCCGGCAGCCGCGACGCTTTCGCCTCAATTCTCTCGGTATGTCGAGTTTTTCCAGTGGGACCGGGTGGCGGTTAAATGCTAGCAGCTCTTCCCTGTTGTATCGTATCCTGCTATAAACAGTGGCTCCGTCCACCGGCTCAGGAGACATTTGGGACGATCTGTGTGTCCGTGATATAAGTGGGGTGAAAAAAAAAAGTGATCAAAAGAGAGAGGAAGGGAAAAAAAACTCAGAATCGAGCCACTGTTGCAAAAGGCAGCCTACTGGTGTGGCGCCGAGAGTCACTATGCTGTCATTTCACCGAGTGTGACCGAGTCCAGATGAAGTACATCAAGAACACATCAAAATAAGAAAATCTAAAAGCAAATGGAGCTAAGAAGAATTAAAACAATGGAACATAAACGACTACTTCAATAACAGTTAAACTGTTAAAAGCTAAAATTTAAAAAGGAATAAAAAGAAACTAAAAACATAAAAACAGGAACAAAAAACCCATACTTAAAAACTGAACTAAACACTTCAATAAGATGAGAAAATCTAAGAACAAATGGCGCCAAGAAGAACATAGAACAATGGAACATAAATGACAACTTCAGAAATAGTTAAACAGGTTTATTAAAAGCCAAATTTAAAAGGTGGGTCTTGAGCCTGTTCTTAAAAACATCTATTGACTCTGCGGCCCTGAGGCTCTCTGGCAGGCTGCTCCACAGACGAGGACCATAATAGTGAAAGGAAGCTTCACCAAAGGTCTTGGTTTTGACCTTGGGGAACCATTAAAAGGCCAGGACCAGAGGACCTCAGGGTCCGCGAGGGCTCATAAAATAAAAGCAGCTCAGATAGATAAGAAAGCCCAAGACCATTAAGGCATTTAAAAACTACTAAGAGAACCTTAAAATTGATCCTAAAATGCACGGGTAGCCAATGCAGCGATTCTAAAACTGGTGTAATATGCACCTGCCCCCGGTCCTCGTCAACACTCATGCTGCTGAATTTTGGAGCAGTTGGAGATGTGATATTCTTTTTTGAGGAAGACCAGAGAGCAGGGCATTACAATAGTCTATACGACTAGTAATAAAAGCATGCATCAAGACCTCCATGCTGGCAAGAGAGAGAAAAGGGTGGACTCTGGCTATATTCCTAAGGTGGTAAAATCCGATTTTTGTTACATTTTCAATGTGTGAAATAAAATTAAAGTCAGAGTCTAAAAAAATGTCCAGGTTCTTAACACAATGTGTAGGTTTTAGACCTAACAATTTAGGTAAAAGTTTTTCTCTCTTGTCTTCAGGACAAATGATTACAACTTCTGTTTTGTCCTGACTGAGCTGCAGGAAGTTATCTGCCATCCATGACTTTATATCTAAAATACAGTTCAAAAGGGCATTAATTGGTTTTGTGTCATCAGGAGACGCGGCAATGTACAGCTGTGTATCATCAGCATAGCTATGAATATTGAAGTCATGTCTCCTGATAACATCCCCAAGTGGTAACATATAAAGATTAAAAAGTATTGGCCCTAAAATTGAACCTTGGGGTACCCCACACTTGATTTCATGGATTGCCAAAGAACATGTATCCATACTTACAAAATAGCGACGATCTGTGAGATAGAAATGAAACCATTCAAGAACAGTACCTGAGAGGCCCACCAGGTGTTTGAGTCTTGCTTAATAAAATGTAGTGATCTATTGTATCAAAGGCAGCGCTGAGATCCAGCAGCACCAGGACTAACAGTCTGTGGAAGTCCATGTCACACCTGATATCATTAACGATTTTTAAAAGGGCTGTCTTGGTACTGTGGTTTGTCCTAAAACCAGACTGAAATTTCTCGAAAATGTTGTAGTTAATAAGAAAATTATTTAACTGGAAGAATACAATTTTTTCTAAAACTTTACTTAAAAATGGTAAGTTGGATACAGGTTGATAGTTACTGAGAATATCAGGATCTAAATTACTCTTCTTCAAAAGGGGCTTCACCACAGCCATTTTAAAGGCAGTGGGGAAAACACCAGTCTGAAGAGAGCAGTTTGCAATATTTAAAATCTCATGTTCAAAGAATCAATAAAATGTTTTATAAAGTGATGTGGGAATTGGATCTAAAAGGCAGGAGGTCAAGTTTACCTGGGAGAAAATTCTACCAAGCATCTTAGCATCAACCAGGGCAAAACAGTCCAGTGTTTCCTCAGCTAAAGGTGAGCCCAAGATTCTATTAAAATCAGTCTTCTGGTCAGATAAAATATTGGACCTAATAGAATCAACCTTGCACCTTAAGTGGTCTGCAAAACTCTCACATAGAGAGTTGGATGGCAGGTTTGTGTTTTTATTAAAATCTGGGTTGATTAAGTGATCAATGGTTGCAAAAAGGACTTTAAGGTTATTGTTATGGGTTGAGATTATGTTGGCAAAATACTCTGTTCTCGATGTCTTGACTGCATTATTGTATATTTTGAATTTATTCTGTAGTATTTCATAATTGATAGTTAATTTTTTTTCCTCCATTTCTTCTCAGCCATCCTGCACTCTCTTTTCAGTTTTCAGTTTCTCACAAGTTTGAGAGAGTGTGAGAGTGATAACACCAAATTTAACACACCTGCTCCCCATTCACACCTGAGACCTTGTAACACTAACGAGTCACATGACACCATGGAGGGAAAATGGCTAATTGGCCACAATTTGGACATTTTCACTTAGGGGTGTACTCACTTTTGTTGCCAGTGGTTTAGACATTAATGGTTGTGTGTTGAGTTATTTTGAGGGGACAGCAAATTTACACTTATACAAGCTGTGCACTGACTACTTTACATTGTATCAAAGTGTCATATTGTCAGTGTTGTTCCATGAAAAGATATAATAAAATATTTACAAAAACGTGAGGGGTGTACTCACTTTTGTGAGATACTGTATATTCTTTAGCCATACTCCAGTGGACCTCTTGCACAATGTAAAGTAACGTACTTCCGCATTCCAGTCGTCCTGCATTTCTGGGGGTTTTTTTGGTGCTTTTTCATCAATAAATCAATTTTATCACTTATACTTGTCATTGTACATACTGGAAATAATGTGTAGGCAGAGCGTTTTTTTCTTTATAAAGTTTGTTTTTCACATTTTGATCGTTTTTGTAATCATACTCAGCCGTTTAATAGTTCCCCAGTTACCCTAGCAGCTATCGTGTGGTGCCGGGAAATACAGACGTGGACAAAATTGTTGGTACCCCTCTGTTAATGAAAGAAAAACCCACAATGGTCACAGAAATAACTTGAATCTGACAAAAGTGGTAATAAATAAAAATTCTATGAAAATTAACCAATGAAAATCAGACAATGCTTTTGAATTGTGGTTCAACAGAATTATTTTAAAAAACAAACTCATGAAACAGGCCTGGACAAAAATGATGCTACCCCTAGAAAAGATTGAAAATAATGTGACCATAGGGACATGTTCAGCCGAGATGTGTCCTCTAATTAACATGACAGGTCTCTACAAACTTGTAATCAGTCAGTCGGCCTATTTAAAGGGTGACAGGTAGTCACTGTGCTGTTTGTTAACATGGTGTGTACCACGCTAAACATGGACCAGAGGAAGCAAAGGAGAGAGCTGTCTCAGGAGATCAGAAAGAAAATTATAGACAAGCATGTTAAAGGTAAAGGCTATAAGACCATCTCCAAGCAGCTTGATGTTCCTGTGACTACAGTTGCACATATTATTCAGAAATTTAAGATCCACGGGACTGTAGCCAACCTCCATGGACATGGCCGCAGGAGGAGACGGATAATACAAATGGTAACAAAACAGCCCAGAACAACCTCTAAACACATTCATGGTGAACTCCAAGATCAAGGCACATCAGTGTCAGATTGCACCATCCGTCGTTGTTTGAGCCAAAGTGGACTTCATGGGAGACGATCAAGGAGGACACCACTGTTGAAAACAAGTCATAAAAAAGCCAGACTGGAATTTGCCAAACTGCATGTTGATAAGCCACAAAGCTTCTGAGAGAATGTCTTATGGACAGACGAGACAAAACTGGAACTTTTTGGCAAGACACATCAGCTCTATGTTCACAGACGCATAAATGAAGCATACCAAGAAAAGAACACTGTTCCTACTGTGAAACATGGAGAAGGTTCTGTTATGTTCTGGGGCTGCTTTGCTGCATCTGGTACAGGGTGCCTTGAATCTGTGCAGGGTACAATGAAATCTCAAGACTATCAAGGTATTCTAGAAAGAAATGTGCTGCCCAGTGTCAGACAGCTTGGTCTCAGTCGTGGGTCATGGGTCTTGCAACAGGATAATGACCCAAAACACACAGCTCAAAACACCCAAGAATGGCTAAGAGTGAAACATTGGACTATTCTAAAGTGGCCTTCTATGAGCCCTGATCTAAATCCTATTGAACATCTGTGGAAGGAGCTGAAACATGCCGTCTGGAGAAGGCACCCTTCAAACCTGAGACAACTGGAGCAGTTTGCTCATGAGGAGTGGGCCAAAATACCTACTGAGAGGTGCAGAAGTCTCATTGACAGTTACAGAAATGTTTGATTGCAGCGATTGCCTCAAAAGATTGTGTAACAAAGTATTAAGTTAAGGGTACCATCATTTTTGTCCAGGCCTGTTTCATGAGTTTGTTTTGTAAAATAATTCTGTTGAACCACAATTCAAAAGCATTATCTGATTTTCATTGGTTAATTTTCATAGAATTTTTATTTATTACCACTTTTGGCAGGTTCCGGTTATTTCTGTGACCATTGTGGGTTTTTCTTTCATTAACAGAGGGGTAACAACAATTTTGTCCACGTCTGTATAATGGGATTTGGCTGTGAACGGAAGTGAGTTGTGGGCAGTCTGGAATGCAGAATTACATCACTCTACATTGTGCAAGAGGTCTGTAGAAGACATTGGTGTAAGCTTCAGAATATATGAATTGGATCCCCATGCTCTAAACAGAAGAAATTCAGATTAAAGTACAGAACATCCTTTAAGTTTCCATTAATATCTGTGTGCACTGTGCCACAGACTAGTAGTCTTTTGTTGGAAAAATTCTCTTTAACCAGTAGTCAAAGAATCAGGCCGGATCAAAGTTTCAGTAAATTTAATTTGCACTGATCAGTGGAGAACAATAAGTGGTACACGCAGAGCCGCCTATCGAAATTGTTCTGAATCACATACACAACTTTCAGTCTTTAAGCATCCTGCTATCTCAAAACTGTCCAAGAGAGAATATCTAGTTCAGTCTGGTTCTTCCAAGCTGTCTCCTTTCTCAGACATTACAGAACATGCGCATGTAGACAAAGATAAACTGTCATGCTGCCACGACCTTGTACACCTCACACAGACTCTGAGGTACCAAAAGGAAAAGAATACAGAATTATTCTATCATCTTTCATGACATTCACACGCATTTTGTCAAGTGTGTGCTGGGCTAGATGTCAGACCTCAGTGATATGCAACTGGGTGTAGAAAATGAATAAATGAATTTACAGAGGTCACAGCTACTTTAATCTATCCTGTGTCTGTCCTACCATGATGAGATGTGAGGTCATATTGTCAAGTGATAATTTTATTCCTGTCTCCGCTGTTTCATAACAGTCGATGCATTTTTGCCACTTATGTTTGTGATATGACTCTTGAGCTTGACAGCAGCAGGTGGGTAAAAAGGAAGGGATTGTTATCTGATATAGTTCACTGAGTTGAATTCAGCCTGTCCTGGAGTCAAGCTGAAAATGGTGGATTGTAAAAAGATATTTCTAAAATAGTTTTTGAGGAGGAAAATTGAGATAAGATAGATAGATAGCCTTTATTGTCATTATACAAACAAATGTACAATGAGATTTAAGCATCTCCTTCAGTGCAACATATGTAAAAGAGAAAAATAAAAAGCATAAAAACAATAAATTCCTGCAATAAATAATGTATAATGTGTACAATGTACGTAATCTAAGATAAAATAAGTCATATATACAATATAAAAATAAAAAAATTAAAAAGACTGCACAGCATTCTGGACCGTAAATGTCAATTACATAGTGATGTGTTTAGAGGTATACTGAGAGGGTCAGGGAGGGTTGGACTGAGAATTCAGAGCCATGATGGCTTTTGGAAAAAACTGTTCTTAAGTCTATTTGTCCTGGCTCTGATGCACCTGTAGCGCCTCCCTGAGGGCAGCAGGTCAAACAGGTCAGCTCCAGGGTGGTAGATGTCCTTGATGATGTATTGTGCTCTCCTAAGGCAGTGGGCGGTGTAAATGTCTGTCAGGGAGGGGAGAGGGCGGCCGATGATCTTCTGTGCTGCCTTTACTACCCTCTGCAACCTCTCCCTGTCTAGCATTGTGCAATTCCCATACCACACTGTAATGCAGTATGTGAGCAGACTCTCAATGGTTGAGCGATAGAAGGTCAGCAGCAGGGTGGAGTTGAGGTCGTACTTCCTGAGTACTCTCAGGAAGTGTAGCCGCTGCTGAGCCTTCTTAATAATCGCCGAGATGTTGTCTGTCCAGGAGATGTCAGAGGAGATAAGGACCCCGAGGTACCGGAATGTGTGGACCCTCTCCATACACTCGCCATTAATGAAGAGGGGGGCTGGGTCGGTATTGGTCCTCCTGAAGTTGACAATGATTTCCTTGGTTTTCTTGGTGTTCAGAGTCAGGTTATTTTCTAATCACCAAGTTGCCAACTTCAGGACCTCCCCCCTATAGGCTGTCTCGTCCCCTCCAGAAATTAGTTCAACCACCGTGGTGTCGTCAGCAAACTTCACGATGAGGTTGTTGTTGTAGGCCGGACCACAGTCATAGGTGTAGAGACAATATAGGAGGGAGCTCAGCACACAGCCCTGTGGGGAGCCAGTACTCAGCGTCCGTGTGGAGGAGAAGTAGGAGCCAAGTCTCACAGTCTGGGACCGGTTCGTGAGAAAGTTCTTTATCCAAGCACATGTGAGAGGTGGGAGACCAAGGGTGTTCAGTTTGGTAATGAGAATGTCCGGGATAATTGTATTGAAGGCCGAGCTGTAGTCCACGAAGAACATTCGGACGTAGCTGTGCTGCCGCTCCAAGTGGGACAGTGCAAAATGGAGGGCTACGGCGATGGCATCTTCAGTGGATCGGTTTTCACGATATGCAAACTGGTAAGAATCAAGGTCCGGGGGAAGATGGCTCTTAATGTGCTGAAGAAGCAGTCTCTCGAAGCACTTCATAATTACCGGGGTGAGGGCCACAGGACGGTAATCATTTAGGCTGGTGGTGGGAGACTTCTTTGGTACCGGAATGATTATGGCAGATTTCAGACAGGACGGGATGACTGCCTGGGCCAGGGAGAGGTTCAAAATCCTGGTAAAGATGGAGGTGAGCTGGGAGGCACACGCTCTAAGTGCCTTACCAGGAACTCCATCTGGGCTGGCAGCCTTCTTGGGGTTCACTGTCAGGAGCACCCGTCTGACGTCATGCTCACTGACAGTGAAAGTGGTGGTGCGGGAGCTGGGTGGGGGTGGGGGCAGGGCTGAGGCTGATGAGTGCTGCTGTTATTTCAAAGCGAGCAAAGAAGCTATTTAGCTCCTCTGCCAGTGGTGCACTCAGGTTCTCTGATGTTGTAGCACAGCCTCTGTAATTCGTGATGTTTTGAATTCCCTGCCACACCTCCCATATGTTGTTACTAGACAAGTGGGACTCTATTCTCATCTTGTAGTCCGCTTTAGCTTTTTTAACTCCTCTTTTCAGATGGCTCGAGTAGACCTATAAAGGTCTCTGTCATCTGATCTGATGGCAGCATCACGGGCTCTGAGGAGTGTGCGGACCTGGCTGGTCATCCAGGGTTTCTGGTTGGGAAAAACCCTAATATTTTTGTCCACAGTCACATTACCAATACAAAACTTAATGTAGTCCAAGGTTGTATCAGTGGATGTTTCCAACTCCTGTTGTCCAAATAAATCCCAGTCTGTCTCTGTGAAGCAATCCTGCAGTTTGGAGAGAGCGTTGTCAGGCCAAGTTGTGACAGTCTTTATAGTGGGCCTGTCTCTACGTCTGAGGGGGGTGTAGGCTGGGGAGAGCAGGAGGGAAAGACGGTCCGACTGGCAGAGGTGGGGGAGGGATATGGCTCTGTATGCATGCTTGATGTTAGTGTAAACATGGTCTAAAATGTTCTCCCCTCTAGTAGAACACTTAACATGTTGATAAAACTTTGGGAGTACGGTCTTCAGATTGGCCTTATTAAAGTCTCCTGCAACTATGTGGACACCATCAGGGTGAGCCCGCTGATGTTTGTTAATGGTGTTAAGCAGGAGGGAGAGCGCCGTATTTACATTTGCACTGGGTGGAATATACACGGCCGTGATAAACACTACTGTTAGCTCTCTCGGTAGAAAAAAAGTCTGACATCTTACAGACATGTACTCAAGATCGGGAGAGCAATATTTGTCTGTAATAGTCCCATTGTTACACCAGTTATTATGCACATACATACAAAGCCCACCCCCTCTGCTCTTACCGGAGTCCTTAGTCCTGTCGTAGTGTAGCAACGTGCGGCCCGCTAGCTGCATGCTAGCGTCGGATATGTCCAGATGGAGCCAAGTTTCGGTGATAATCAGAACACAACAGTCACGAACATAGCGATTACCGGCAAGTTGTAATTCCAAGTCTTCCGTTTTATGCACCAAGGATCTGGCATTGGAAAGATACAGGCTCGGTAGAGGTGGCTTATGTGGTTGTCTCCTTAGCCTTAGCATAACACCAGATCTGCAGCCCTGCTTCTGCTTCCTCTCCCTCCTCTGTCTCCGTCTTCACCGCCTCCACGACCCGACAACAATCCACGGAAAGCCCGGTGGTCTTGCTATGTCGACTGGGATGTTATGCTTGTGGTGAAAAACACTCGCAACTGGTGTCTGATGCTGGTCTCCAATCTCGAGAAGTCTCTGACGGGTGTAGCGAATGTTGGCTGAACTGATAGCGCACAAATAAACAAAAAAGAAGTACCATAACATCCAAAAAAAACACTGAAAAGGAGAGCCGTGAGCTGCTGCAACAGTGCGCGTCGCCATGATCATAATTACGATCATTAAGAAATGATCTCATAATTAAGAGATATTGTCTGCTGAGTTTGTGGAAAAAACACTGCATAAACCAGAGATGGTAGCAAACCATACCAAATCTTGTTGGGACAATCGGCAATCATGAATTCAGAATCAAATCTATTGTTACATATACCATATACGTATGTGTATTTTACATTGATATATAATTACAAATATGAAGACTTCTTAGACGAGTACAGAGTAAGATTAATATGCAGTATGTGGAATGAATACCAACATACAGTGGTGTGAACAAGTGTTTGCCCCTTCCTGATTTCTCATTTTTTGTATGTTTGTCACACTTACTGTAAATGCTTCAGATCATCAACCAAATTTGAATATTAGACAAAAATAACACAAGTAAACACAAAATACAGATTTTAAATGAAGGTGTTTATTATTAAGGAAAAAAAATCCAAACCTACATGGCCCTGTGTGAAAAAGTGAGTGCCCCCTAAACCTAATAACTGGTTGGGCCACCCTTAGTAGCAACAGCTGCAATCAAGCATTTGCAATAACTGGCAATGAGTCTGTTACAGCACTGTGGAAGAATTTTGGCCCACTCATCTTTGCAGAATTGTTGTAATTCAGCCACATTGGAGAGTTTTCGAGCATGAACCAAATTTCTGAGGTCATGCCACAGCATCTCAATCGCATTCAGGTCAGAACTTTGACTAGGCCTCTCCAAAGTCTTCATTTTGTTTTTCTTAAGCCATTCAGAGGTGGACTTGCTGGTGTGTTTTGGATCATTGTCCTGCTACAGAACCCAAGTGCGCTTCAGCTTGAGGTCACTGATCGGATATTTTCATGTTTCATTGATTATTCTGTATGATTTTAATGTTGTATTATTCTATTTTATATTATAATTGTATCTGGTGCATATAATGAGCCAATGTCTGATTCTCTGTCTTTTTCCATTGTCTCAGAGCTTGAAAAGAATGTCTGTTTCTCAATGTGAGATTAGGCTGAGCAAGGTTGTAAATAATGACAAAGGTTTTATTGTTTTATCATACCAAGCTGTTCCGTTCAGGATGTCCGAAGTTAGGGTGACTTAGGTTGACCAGGTCATGTAAAGATCAAAGCAGAATGTTCAGTACTGTCTATAGATTGGAGCAGTCTCAGAGGAGATGGCTCCAGCTGTCTTCAAGCTTAGATAAGATCAAGGACTGTATAAGAAGCAACATCTTTGAATGTATGTTAGGGAGTTGGTGTGAGCAGGCTCTGAGACACGTTATGCTGTGACCGATTGCCCCCTTTATCTGATCAGAAAGAGAATAAATGGCTCAGAACTTGGAAACCGCCTATTGATTATTGATTCAGTCTCAATCAATTCATTTTTGACCTAACAGTCACGAACAGATGACCAGACATTCTCCTTCAGGATTTTTGGGTAGACAGCAGAATTCATGCTTCCATTTACCACAGCAAGTCTTCCAGGTCCTGAAGCAGCAAAACAGCCCCAGACCATCACACTACCACCACCATATTTTACTGTTGGTATGATGTTCCTTTTCTGAAATGCTGTGTAACTTTTACGCTGGATGTAATGAGACACACACCTTCCAGAAAGTTCAACTTTTATCTCGTCAGTCCACAGAGTATTTGTCCAAAAGTCTTGGGGATAATCAAGATGTTTTCTGGCAAAAGTGACACAAGCCTTTATTTTATTTTTGCTCAGCAGTGGTTTTTGTCCTGGAACTCTGCCATGCAGGCCATTTCTGCCCAGTCTCTTTCTTATGGTGGAGTCATGAACACTGACCTTAACTGAGGCAAATGAGGCCTGCAGTTCTTTGGATGTTGTTGTGGGGTCTTTTGTGACCTCTTGGATGAGTCATTGTTGCGCTCTTGGGGTAATTTTGGTCGGCCGGCCACTCCTGGGAAGGTTCACCACTGTTCCATATTTTTGCCATTTGTGGATAATGGCTCTCACTGTGGTTCGCTGGAGTCCCAAAGCTTTTGAAATGGCTTTATAGCCTTTTCCAGATTGATAGATATCAATTACTTTGTTTCTCATTTGTTCCTGAATTTCTTCAGATCACAGCATGATGTCTAGCTTTTGAGGATCTTTTAGTCTACTTCACTTTGTCAGGCAGGTCCTATTTAAGTGACTTCTTGATTGAGAACAGGTGTGGCAGTAATCAGGCCTGGGTGTAGCTAGAGAAATTGAACTCAGCTTTCCAAAGATGTAATAAACCACAGTTAATTTATGTTTTAACAGGGGAGGGGGGCAATCACTCTTTCACACAGGGCCATGTCCGTTTGGATTTTTTTTTTTTTTTACCCTTGATAATAAACACCTTCTGACATGTTTACCAGACGCAGGGAACAGACACAGGCTCAAGTGGATTCAATTATCTTTATTGATATTGTGTAAGTGTGTGAGTGCGTGTATGTGTAGTGAATGCGGTGATGGTTGTCAGCAGTGACGTTGTAGCTGGGGGTGAGCAGAGTGCCATTCAGCCTGGCAACCCTATGACAAGACAGAGGCACGGATGTTAGTGGCACAAGACAGAGGCACAGATGTTAGTGCAGTCTCTTCCGGCTTTTCAGAGAGAGCAGATGCTTTTCTTCCTTCTCTCCCACCTGATTCTCTCCCTTCTGATCCCAGCTTGCAATGTGGCGTTTTTGTCTGTGTTTAGTCGCTCTTCTGCTGAATCTTAATCTAAATGGAAATTATGGATCTGGAAAGCGGCTTAACTGTGATTGTCACCACTTTAAAAGAAGATCGGGTCAGGGGGAACCCAACGAGGAGACTCATGGACATTGGAATTCATGCGTCTGTGGAGATTTGGCAGGAAACATTATTGGTTATGATCTCAGGACTTCTATTTTGGCTGTGGAGTTCCCTGATGTATCAGAAATTGAAGAAGGTGAGAGAGCTGATCAAAGCAGACCCGGCAAGCTCCTTCATCAAATTCGACCAGTTGGGGAGGGCACGATTAGCGGCAAATGGTGAACTGAATGACAGTGATTCAGCGGAGGAATACATCTGGAGCCCTGTGCTCTCCATGGAATGCCTGTTTAAGCCTGTATATGGAATTATGAAGCACACAAGCGCATGAGAGAGGAAAATTGTATTCTCCGTGGGCTCTGAGCTGTGTAGATTTGACCTTGTTTTTGATGCCCTGTTTACATTCCTCCTCGATGAGATAAGGTAGAAGTGGTGGCTGCTAACCCAAACAATCGACAAACAATTGCTGTTGTTTCAGCAGATTGAACTCCTCAAGGACAGCCCATGTGCCTTCATCTGCAAGCGAAGAGATAGACTCCGGACTTGTTTATAAGTCACATGATTATAACATCTATCCACTGACAGGAGGCGCCCTCTGCTGTTCACTAGCAACTGTCACACCTACACTACACAATACATACAACATTACACGACTGACACATATATACTGACTCATACATACACTGCCTCTCTCAACTCTTGCTTTTGTGTGATCTATGTTGTCTGCTAATTGTGCATTGGAGAGTTTTTTTCTATGTAATCACAATTTTGGTCATAAAATGACCTTTATTTTGATTAACAATGCTTTTTTCTCTCTTCCCATTGTGTCACTTCCCCTCCCCCTCATTCCCTTCTTTACCCTCTACTGCATGACAGGCGCCTTGCATGGCTGCCGTGTCATTGGATGCGCCTAACGTGCGCGCCCAATGTCAAGTCAAATTCCTCGTATGTTTACTTGTAAATATACTTGGCAATAAAGCTGATTCTGATTCTGATTCTGGCAGTCCACCAGAGAATGTGCGAAGCAATGACTGGGGCTTACTTTGCAGGTGGAAGAGGGACGCTCAGGTTGGCCCGGAGGCTACTGCCAGGAAGACAGCGTCTGCTGTACACACCGGTGATGGACAGGTGGCCCGCTGGAGCGAGGAAGGCACGTTCCGCCGCCGAGGAGAACTAACTCCGCCACCAGAGGAGTCCGCCTGTGCACAGGGGAAAATAGCTGGAAAGGGTGAGTAGCAATAGCGTTTACTTGGTGTGGTGAGGCTGAATCCTTCCAAGGGATGAAGCCAGGACGAGGATGTTCTTGACAGGAACAAAGAAACCTGGACGTAGGTTAGAAGACGAGAGTTGGGCTTCTGCAGTCAGGGAGACAGATGGCTCCGTGCCAGACTCCAAGCAGAGCAGGTTATAAAGTTCGTGAGTGATGGGGAGCAGGTGTGCGCGCAGCTGTAGAAGATAATGGCAAAGAGCGAGTCATTACAGTACTCCCCCCCCCCCCCCCAAGAGGTGCCTCCCGGCACCTGATCCAGCCTACCTGGGTGCGTCCGGTGGAAGTCCTTGATGAGCTGCTTATCCAACACAAAGGACGGACATACCCAGGATCTCCATTCCGGGCCACACCCCTCCCAGTTCATCAGGTACTGCAGACCGCGACCCCAGCGGCGGACGTCCAGGATGGCGTTGACCTTCCACACCGGGTCGCCGTCGATCACCACAGGTGGGGGTGGAGACCTGGGAGGGGGGGCAGAGAGGGCTGGAACAGAAAGGTTTGATCTGGGAGACATGAAATGTAGGGCAGATACTGAGAGAGGGGGGGACAGCCAGGCGCACAGCCACGGGATTAATAATGCAAACAACGGGAAAAGCGCCGATAAAGCGCTGGGCCAACTTCTTCTTTTCTGCTTTCAGATTGGCATGCTGAGCAGATAACCAAACCTATTGACCCACCTGGTATTGTGGGGCCGGTCTCCTGTGGTGATTCACGGTCCTGGAATTGCGCTCAGCAGTGTGAAGAAGGGCTGTGCGGGTAGCCATCCAGAGCCGGTGACAGCGTCTCAGGTGAGCATGGACCGATGGCACAGCAATGTCCCTCTCCTCCTCGGGAAAAGTGAGGGATTATAACCCAGAGAGGCCTTGAAAGGAGACATACCAATCGCTGAAGACACGGTCGAGTTGTGGGCGTACTCGATCCCAGGGAGATGAGTGCTCCAAGACGAGGGACTGGAGGAGATGACACAACGTAGGGCGGCCTCTAGCTCCTGATTGGCCCGCTCACACTGCCCGTTGCTCTGTGGATGGTGACCTGAAGACAAGCTCACCGTCGCCCCCAGTGCGTTACAGAAGCCTCTCCACACCTGGGACACGAATTGGGGACCCCGGTCGGAGACGATGTCGACGGGTATCTCATGAAGATGTACCACGTGCTGTACCAGCAGGTCCGCTGTGTCCTGTGCCGTAGGTAGCCCCTGCAAAGGGACAAAGTGGGCAGCCTTGGAGAAACAGTCAACAACGGTGAGGATAGTGGTGTAATGATTAGAAGTGGGAAGGCCGGTAACGAAGTCCAGGGCGATATGGGACCAGGGCCTACTGGGGATCAGCAACGGGTGAAGTAATCCTGCAGGAGGAGAAGATGGTGTCTTACTGGTGGCACACTGGGGACAGGCGCGGATGTAGGCAGTGACGTCCTTCCAAAGCGCCGGCCACCAGAAGGTCCTCTGGAGAATCTCCACCGTGCGGGTCACCCCTGGATGGCATGAGAGTTTAGAAGAGTGGGCCCAGTGGATTACCTTGCCCCGAGCAGATGAAGGAACGAACAACCTCTCCGCAGGCCCTCCGCCCGGATCTGGCTCAGTCTCCTGCGCCTTCAGGACCCTCTCCCTGATGCCTCATGAAAGGGCACCCATGGCACAAGAAGCAGGAAGGATGGTAAGCTTACGCCCCTCCGCAGCATCCGGAGTGAATTGCCTGGACAAGGCATCTGGCTTAGCGTTCTTAGCCCCGGGACAGTAAGTGATCGTGAAATTGAAGCACCCGAAGAACAAGGACCAATGGGCCTGACGGGCGTTCAGACGTCTGGCAGTCCTCAGCTGTGGATTCCAGAGTACCAGAGAATGCCTGCATCCTCTTCATCCACACCGGAGTGCGCTCTCCGGAGTGGGCAATGCTGGGACCGACACGCACCATGAACGGCGACACAAGCGAACCGAAAGAAACAGCCTGAATGGGAAAGATCATCGGCGCCAACTGTATTGATTTCCATCAAGTTCCCTGACCCTAACTCACCTCCCGACAGCAGAACTTTCTGCACACAGAAGCCCCGAGTGCACACCGCAGGATTACGAGAACAGTGCAACTTCCAGCTATGTGGTCACTGCGCCAGGCGCGCGCCAGGCACCAGGGACAAACTGGCTCCACAGACTTATACATCGTCCTCCGCCGCTGCACATGCCTGAGAAACACGGCCGATTGCCATCCTCGGAACCTTTAGGGCTGCTCAAGCACCTGAAGCAGACATGCAGCCCGCACACGGGACTTTGCATGGGTTTCTCAGCCACGGCGCACAAAGGGAATTTAGCCGATTGCTTTCCCCAATGACTTTAGGGTTGCTCCTGCACCTAAAGCCAAACTGCCAAGTCCCTCACACAGCTTCAGTTTTTTTCACAGCCGCTACGCATCCTCTGGGAATTTGGCCATTCGCCTTCCCCACATCCTCGCAGGACTGAGCCGCAAGAGGTGTCAGAGACTTAATCTTTTTCACAGCCGCTGCGGATCACCGCCAGGTTTACCAGGAAAGTCCCTCACCATGGCGGATCCACACGCAATTTTTACGCGGCCCAGACACTTTTGACGTCCCGCGCCGGCACTCCCTTATTCCCATCCACCTCCCCCTCCTCCTCCACATCGTTCTTCCCGCACCTCACTCCCTAAAGCCGGCCGATCGCCGGTTTGTTCCATTAGGCATGACGCGCACCAGCCCCATGTGCCCACCATCCACAGCCGTTCAACGTGCTGGAGCTCGGAGCGGAGCACACTGTCTTTTCCACCCCTCCCCCATCCCCTCCACTGACATGCCCTCCGACACTCCTCTACAGCAAGACAGTTCTACCGGAGCGGCAACCCCTGCTGCAGCCTCCACGGGCACCGACTGGAGCCCAAATGACCCGGTGGGGGGGGGGGGTGTCACAGCCCCTTCTGAGTGTTCTGGGGGGAGCCGTGTGGGGACCCAGAGCACTGCGGACGGACACTATCTCACACTCATCAAGGCTGGAGGAAGTGGAGGACAATTGACATACGGACAGTGAGCCCCAGGGGGCAATCAGTTGGGACTGTTAAGTATGTGTCCTCGGAGAGGACGTCTGGTCCAGGCGCCAAATGATGTCATGCTAATGATGGGTATTAAATGACAATCACTATGCTAATGTGCCATGCATTCTCTCTGTCTGTATAACGTATAAAAGAGCTTGTTACACATGCTAAAGAGGCAGTAGCTCACCAAGCTACAAAGCTGTGTTTCATTATTTTGGAGGAAATAAAACCTTGCACCCTTCCAGCTCGTTGCATCTCGCCTGTTCTATTACCTCCACAACACGAATAATACTATGAGTAAGAAAGGTGACGCTGGTGTTTCTGGTGGTCCAGAGAGTAGCGCTACATGTGATGTGGCAGATGCCGCTGCGGCGTCCACTTCTGCCAGGGCAGCGGCGGGTGCTGCTGCAGTGTCTGCTTCTGCTGGGGCGGCGGCGGGTGCCACCGCGGAGTCCATTTCTGCAAGGGCGGCAGCGACCGCGGTGGGCACGATGGTTGTTCCTCCAAACAGTGATGGTGCAGAGTTTCTGTCTGGCGGCAGCTCTGATCATTGTGACAAGCCTGTCACCCAGAGTAAAAAGGTGAAGGGCAAAACGAGTGTAGTTAAAGAAAAAAACGTGAATGAACACACTTTGCAGGTAGAGGAGGAGCAGACCGGGGCTGTGACGGACACACCGAGTGAACACTGCATGACTAACACTGCAGTTGATGAAGAAATACAGGAATATAATTTTGTTGAGGAGGATCCTTTTAAAGCTGTGCAAAAAAGAAAAAGTGCTGAAAACTTGCAGAGCACTACTAAATCTAGTAGGGTGGGGAGTTTGGAAGTGCTGGATGAGAGTGCTTCTGATGACAGTGAAGCCGAGTCTGAGCTGAGGCAGATGCAGGAGGAGCAAAGCTCCTACTCTTTTATAAAGATCAGGAAGTTTCTTCAAGTGACTAAGGGGAGTAGGTCTGTGAAAGTAGAAAATTACTTTCCAGATCTGGAATTATTTGTGGCATCAGCTTGCAAGTCTATGAAACTGAATGATGGGAAGGAGGCTTTCACTGATCAGGAAATCTATCGTTTAAAGAAACTTGTGCTTAAACTGAAATCACAAATCACTAACAGTCATGTTGACTCTTAGTTTGTCTTTTCCTTTTTTCTGCTACGTGTGTTTTTTTTTTTACTGTACCTTATTTTTATCCTTTTTAATGGCTCACCTTAGAATTGGCACTCTTAATAGTAATGGGGCCAGGGATGATGTAAAAAGGGCCTCTTTATACAAGCTTTTTAATTTAACCTCTTGCACTCCGGTGTACCGCGGAGGGGCACGTCTCTGCATACCAGAGCACACGAGGGCGCTCTCGTGCACCCTAGGACGCACGAGGGCGCTGCGTCCAAGCGCGCACTGAAAAAAAAAAAGTTCTTCCACTACAGACACAGCCGCGAACAGATCAGATATGATTGACCTCTCATTCGACTAATAAGAACCTTGAATTCGGTTTCTGAAACCTTGAAGAACCAATGACTGAAAACCTGGCAAGAAGGACCTGCCTACCAACGCTGTGAATGCAGCCAGCCAATTGAAGCACAGAAGTTCGGGCTGGGTGAAGAGAGACTGACTGCTGCAGCAGATGAAAAAAAGGACCCGCAGGAAGAACCTGCTACAGACCCAGCAGCACGGAGACCACCCACAAGTGCAACCTGTACTTATTCCAGCAGAATAGACATTTTGGATTCTCTTCCATGGTCATCATAGGCCGACGACAAAGGTCGTAAATCATTCGCCAAAACCGCAATCATGGAATTATGTTTTGACCGGGAACCACGAGCGGACCAGCGTCGCATTTGTCTGACAATGAGGAAGAGAAGTTCACCAGGACAATGCTGCTGTGAAGAGGTAAGGTTTTATAAGCTAAATTATTCTTTATCCCTGAAAATTGTAATCAAAAAATGACTTTTGACCGATCGGTAAATTACAACTGTGCGGCGCACGAAGTCCGAAGTGCGTGCGCCGCGGTACACGGTTCGTTCGCCGCGTCTGGACCGTGAATGCCCCCCCCGGCTACTATTCTGTAGTGGGGGGGGGAGCCGCGGTGACTGTGCCGCGGTCGCCACATAGCCACATGAGTCTAATCCGTCATGTAGCGATGGCCGATGTCCATCCTCTGTAGCGAGGGGGGGGGACAACCCCCCCACACACACACACACACAGCCCTGAGTGTCACTTTTCATTAGAGCCCAAGATGAAGCTTCTATATTGAATCATTCAAAAGTTACAGACATTTTTTCCAAACTGTGCCATTTGGCACAATTTGGCACAGTTCAAAAACGCCTGGGAACTACCTCAGAATCAGAATCAGAATCAACTTTATTGCCAAGTATGCTTACAACATACAAAGAATTTTACTTATCACTAAGGTGCGCTCGTTTCTAAGCGCTCCCTAATGATGCGGCAGCCATACAAGGCGCCTCATACAGTGGGGGGGTAAAGAGGGGGAGGGGGAGGGGGTGACACATTGGGCAGAGAGAAAAAAACAGTTATCAAAATAGTGCTCGAGTGAGCGAGATTGTGATCACATAGAAAAAAACCTCTAATTGCACAATTAGCAGACAAGATACAGATCTACACATTAACAGAGCAAAGGAGAGAGACCAGTGTGTGTATGTCAGTCATGTGATATCAGTATGAGTGCAGTGTGAATGTATCAGTTACTGGTGCACAACAACAACAAAAAAAAAAGCTGTGTAATATATTCATTTTTTGTGGTATTGTTACAAAATTTCGACCTCAGCTGGATAACACTTGGTTCTACATTTCTGTTGCATTTTCCAGCCCGGATCTGAAGCTGTGTGTTATTTGCAAGCATTTGTATCCAAAAAAACACCCAGGCCAAATTTATTTTCTTCAAGTTCAGTGTGTTTAGATGATTGTAACTCAGTGGCCGGAGCACTTAGAGAGATTATGACTGTTTTGCCAAAAAATTCAAAGTGTTTTCTTTTAAATGAGACCAACCCCATGAAGATGCTGCAAAAGGTTGAAGAACAGCTTTCGATTTACTTTGGGCACATTATTTTTTGGCGTTTTTAGGGAAATTGACCGGAGTGCAAGGGGTTAAAGAAGTTTGATGTGCTGATGCTACAGGAGATTCACAGCACTGTAGACACTGAGAGCCAGTGGAGAAAAGAGTGGGATGGCTGCATTTTTTTTTTTAGCCACAAATCAAATAGCAGTGTGTGTGTGTGTGTGGGGGGGGGTGCTGTGCTTTTCTCTAGGGGTTGTGTGCCTGTCTCTCATGAGGTAGAAGAGGTGGTGAAAGGTCATTTACTCTTATTAAAAGTACAGTTTGAAAATGTTAACTTGGTTTTTATAAACGTGTATGTGCCAACACAGAGAGCAGAGAGGATCAGGTTCTTTGATGTGTTATCGGATACAGTTAGATCCTGTAATTCGAATAGTTTTTTATTTCTGGGGGGTGATTTTAATTGTACATTAAACCACAGACTAGAAAAGAACCATCAGGAGCCTCACCCTGCTTCTGCCAATAGGCTGAGAGAACTGGTGAAGGCACACGAAATGGCCAATGTGTGGAGATCACATCATACACCTGGAGCCATGTTAAAGATAACCTTTTATCTATGGCTAGGTTAGACCATTTTTATGGTTCTAAACATCCAATGAGTATTTTTAAAAATAGTTGTATCTGTCCTGTTGGTTTCACTGATCACTGCCTGCTGCTTTGTTCTGTTTTTATTGAAAATGTAAAGTGTAAGAGTGCTTTTTGGCATTTAAATAATACACTTTTAAATGATGTGTCTTTTAAAGGAGTTTTTCATGGTGTATGGAAGTCACACAGGGAACAAAAAACCTCTTAAATCTCTCCAAATGTGGTGGGATTTTGGTAAGGCACAAATAAAGCAACTCTGTCATCAGTCCACTCGAAATGTCACTCGTAGCTTGACCCAATCCTTGAAAGCTCTGGAAACTGAGGTGGTAGAGCTAGAGGAGTTGCTCAGTTCTACAGGAAAACAAGAGCACTTAGAGGCTCTTAAATCAAAAAGGTCAGCCTTGGCTAGCTTGCTAGGGGTCATCGCACAAGGTGCTTTGGTCCGCTCATGGATGTAGCTCTGATGGACTCCCAGTACTTTTTTGGACTGCAGTGGAAAAATGGCCAGAGAAAGCTGATTCACTCCTTGTTGGACAATGATGGGAGAACAATCTCCGCTGCAGCAGAGATCAGGAAATATGCTGCTAGTTTCTACAGTGAACTGTATAAAGCGGTTCCAAGGTTGTCATAGCCAGGAGCGGCACTGGGGTTAAGCTCCCAGTGCTTATAAAATGCTCCTTATGGCGTGCGTCTCGAAAAGCCTCTGACAACTAAGTCCAACTCCTAGCCTGCCCATGTGGTTTAGTCTCTAAGCCCGGCGGAACTGCTTTTACTAATAGGAGAAGGGGCGAGGGCGGATCTCTGGCGCCTTAGAACCAGATGCTTCGGGTAGATGGTGGCTCGTCACCCTGGGAAGGTAGCCCATCTAGGGGAAGGTAAACCCTGATTTCAAATCGCTGCTGCCTTGCGGCACACCCGGTCACGGGAAAGGCTTCAGGAGTCAACCCTGAGGAAAAATCCGGAGTCGGAGTCCCTAAGGACGATGTTAAGCCTCTGTTGTGCTCAACATCGTTTTGGCAGCTCCTGCGACGGCGCTGGTGCCAAACTGTAGCAGCCCTGCTGTTCCTTTGGATTCATCAGTGACGTGGAGAGGGGGGACATGCTGCATGGGCAACATCTTGTCCTCCATATCTTCCTGCCCAGGCTTGAATCCTACCAACGCCCAATGCTGGAAGGTAAAACACTGGATCACTGGAGAGGACACTCCAGCTTTGCCTTTGGCGTAGACAAAACACGGGGAATGACAGTTACCGGTTATAAGCCACCGCTCAATTGGCATAGAGCGCGGCGCCAGGGGTTGTTCCCGACGGTGGGAGGGATCATCGGATCTCACTGGACAGCTACGGCCCGCCTCAAACTGGGCAGCCCCCAGCCAATAAGGTGTTGTCACACCACAGCCTGCTTTCCTCATTGGGTGCATGGGGATGAGGAGAAGTCCGAACGGCAGGCTGAGAACTTTCGCACCAGGCAAGACAAAAAACCAAAAGAGACCAACTCTAAAACTGGGAACTTGGAACATCCGCACTGTGATGACAGGACTCGCTGCTAACCTCAAGGACATCAATAACACCAGGAAGACTGCCATCATCAATAATGAGCTGAAGAGACTGGAAGTGGATATCACCACTCTCCAGGAAACATGGTTGGCTGATGCAGGCACACTGAGAAAGAAGGACTACACGTTCTACTGGCAGGGAAAGAGCAGTGACAAACACAGGGAACACGGAGTGGGATTCGCAGTGAAGAACACCTTGCTGAAGATGGTGGAACTGGGCAGCAATGGCTCTGCACGACTCCTCACCCTCCGCCTCAACACCACTCAAGGCCCAGTCACCCTCGTCAGTGTGTGTGCCCCAACACTGACAGCCACACCAGAGGCAAAAGACGAGTTCTACGAGAATCTCACAACAACTGTCAGGATCATCCCCAACTCTGAACAACTCATTCTCCTTGGAGACTTCAATGCCAGAGTAGGTGCTGACCATGACTCCTGGCCCTCCTGTCTTGGACCATTTGGCATGGACAGAATGAACGACAACGGACAGCGGCTGCTCGAGTTCTGCACTTATCACGATCTGTGCATCACAAACTCGTTCTTCAAGACCAAGCTCCAACACAAGGTTTCCTGGCGACATCCGTGCTCAAAGCACTGGCACCAGCTGGACTTGATCCTGACCAGGCGCACCTCACTGAAGAACGTGCTAATCACCCGTTCGTTCCAGAGTGCAGATTGCGACACAGACCATTCATTGGTGTGTTGCAAGGTCAAGCTGGAGCTGAAGAAATTCCATCGTGCTAGACAGCCTGGAAAGGCACGGATTGACACCAGCAAGATGGCCCAACCAGAACTTGTTGAGCGGTTTGCCTCCACCTTTGAGAAGGAACTTGGTGTACCACAAGAAGGAGAATCAGCAAAGCAGAAGTGGGAAGAGCTGCGAAACACCATCCACCGCACAGCCTTGGCTACCTTTGGGAGGAAGACCTCGAAGTCACAGGACTGGTTTGATGCCAAGTTGACCGAGATGACCCCCGTCATTGAAGCCAAGCGCTCAGCTCTTGCAGAGTACAAGAAGTACCCAAACGAGAAGAATCCCCAGATTCTCAGGGCTGCGAGAAGCAAAGTTCAGCAGACTGCTCGGCGCTGTGCCAATGAGTACTGGACTCAGCTCAGCCAAGACATTCAAACTGCTGCCATAACAGGGAACATCCGTGGTATGTACGATGGCATCAAGAAAGCACTTGGTCCGGCTCAGAGCAAGACGGCCCCCCTCAAATCCTCCACTGGGGAGATGATCACAGAAAAGAACAAGCAGATGGAGAGATGGGTGGAGCACTACTCCGACCTCTACTCCAGACAGAACACCGTGACACCGTCAGCCCTTGATGCCATCGATTACCTGCCATCCATGGACAAACTTGACGCCGAGCCAACCATCGACGAACTCAGCAAGGCCATTGATAGCTTGGCCGCTGGCAAGGCACCCAGCAACGACGGCATACCCCCCGACCTGATCAAGCACTGCAAGACCGCCCTACTGCTGCCATTGCATGACGTCCTCTGCCAGTGCTGGAAGGAAGGTGCCGTACCACAGGACATGAGGGACGCCAAGATCATCACCCTCTACAAAAACAAAGGGGAGAGAAGCGACTGCAACAACTACAGGGGCATCTCCCTCCTCAGCGTTGTTGGCAAAGTCTACGCACGAGTTGTTCTCGTTTGTCTACAGAAGCTTGCCGAACGTGTCTACTCAGAGTCTCAGTGTGGCTTCCACACTGAGCGATCGACGGTAGACATGATATTCTCCATCCGCCAACTCTAGGAGAAATGCAGAGAACAGAACATGCCCCTGTACGTTGCCTTCATCGACCTCACCAAAGCGTTCGATCTGGTCAGCAGAGAGGGCCTTTTCAAGATCCTGCCAAAGATAGGATGCCCACCAAAGTTGCAAAGCCTCATCGAATCGTTTCACACCAACATGCAGGGGGTAGTGCAGCACAACGGCAACGTCTCAGAGCCATTCAACATACGCAGCGGAGTGAAACAGGGCTGTGTACTTGCGCCAACCCTCTTTGGGATTTTCTTTGCTATGCTCCTGAGGCATGCCTTCAGCACAGCAACAGAGGGAATCTACCTGCATACAAGATCTGATGGCAGGCTTTTCAACCTCGCCTGCCTGAAAGCCAGAACCAAAGTACGCGAGGCTCTAATCAGAGACATGCTGTTCGCAGATGACGCTGCAGTCGTGACCCACACACAGCAGGAGCTTCAGACCCTGATGGACTGCTTCTCCCAGGCATGCAAGGACTTTGGGCTTACCATCAGCCTGAAGAAGACTAATGTCTTGGCGCAAGGCATGGAAGCACCACCAACCATCACCATCGACGACTACGAGCTGGAGGTCGTGAGTCAGTTCACGTACCTGGGGTTCACGATCGGCAGCAACCTCTCCCTTGATACAGAGATCGACAAGAGGATTGGAAAATCAGCCTCCACACTCGCTCGCCTCACCACACGAGTGTGGGAGAATCCCAAACTCTCTGTCAAGACGAAGATGGCAGTGTACAACGCCTGCATCATCAGCACACTGCTCTATGGGAGTGAGACGTAGACAACATACGCCCGGCAGGAAAAGAGACTGAACTCCTTCCACTTGCGCTGCATTCGCTGCATCCTGGACATATCCTGGCAGGACAAAGTGCCCAACACAGAAGTTCTGTCCCGCGCCAGCCTTCCCTCCATGTTCACTCTAATCAGGCAGCGCAGGCTCCACTGGCTAGGCCACGTTCACCTTATGGAGGATGGCAGAATCCCCAAAGACGCCCTCTACGGAGAACTGGCGACTGGCAGGAGAGACGTTGGCCGCCCATAGCTGCGCTTTAGAGACGTCTGCAAGAGAGACATGAAGGCCCTGGAGATCAACACAGAGCGCTGGGAGGACCTTGCAACAGACTGCTCCAAATGGAGAGGCACCCTGACCAGACAGCTCAAAGCGGGTGAAGAGAGACTGACTGCTGCAGCAGATGAAAAAAGGACCCACAGGAAAAACCGCCACAGCTCCAGCAGCACGGAGACCACCCACAAGTGCGACCTGTGTGACAGGGACTGCCATTCGTGCATCGGCCTGTTCAGCCACAGGCGGTGCTGTTCCAGCAGAGTAGACGTTTAGGATTCTCTTCCATGGTCATCATAGACCGACGGAGGCCGACGACGATGTATAAAGCAGAGTGGAGGGAAGACATGTCACTGAGCCAGAGTTTCCTTGGTGGTCTTCCAGTGCTCTCAGAGGACCTTGTTGCCGGCTTGGATGCTCCACTGTCTCTGTCTGAGCTGCATGCAGCGCTAATGAGCCTCCAGAATGGAAAGTCACCAGGCATAGATGGCCTCTCTGTGGACTTTTATAAAGAATTCTGGCCCCTGCTTGGTCCAGACCTGCTGGAGGTTCTCCAAGATAGTTTGAAAAGAGGGACCCTATCCACGACCTGCAGGAGGGCCATCATCATGCTGTTGCCCAAAAAAGCGGACCTACAGAACCTAAATAACTGGAGGCCAGTCTCTCTGCTCTGCATGGACTACAAAATTCTTTCAAAAGCTCTAGTCCAAAGACTGAAAAAGGTGATGAGTGAGCTCATTCATGTAGACCAGACTTACTGTGTGCCTGGCAGGCTGATTAGTGACAATGCCACTTTAATTCGGGATGTTTTGGAAGTCTCTGGTTCATTGGCTGTGGAAACTGGTTTGATTTCAATAGACCAAGAAAAGGCTTTTGACGGGGTTGAACAACAGTATTTATGGACAGTTTTAGCTGCTTTTGGGTTCAGCCCAGGCTTCATAGCCAGGATACGGGTCTTGTACAGTGACACTGAGAGTGTACTGAAGATAAATGGAGGCCTGTCTGCCCCTTTAAAAGTCCAGAGGGGGGGTTCGGTAGGGCTGCCCTCTCTCAAGGATGCTGTACTCCCTCGCCACAGAGCCTTTGCTTCACCGTTTGAGAAGGGACCTATTAGGAGTCACGTTTCCTGGCTGTGAAACCACGTTTAGGCTGTCGGCCTATGCAGATGATGTAATCATTCTGATAAACAAGCAGAGTGACATTGACACTTTGGTTAAGAGTGTTAATCTTTTTGGCCAACTTTCTTCTGCAAAAATAAACTGGGGAAAAAGCGAGGCTCTGATGGTGGGGGGAAAAATAGAAAATCAGCTTACGCTGCCTGGTGGGCTGAATTGGAAGAAAGGATGATTCAAGTATCTTGGTGTTTTTATTGGGAATCAACAGTTTGAGCAAAAAAATTGGGACTGGGTCATAGAGAAAATCAAGGGGAGACTAAATAAGTGGAAGTGGCTAATGCCAAAAATATCTTTTAGAGGAAGAGCGCTCATTTTAAATAATCTTGTTTCCTCATCCCTGTGGCACCGCCTCATGTGCATGGACCCCCCTGCTGGTTTGCTGTCCAAAATTCAGTCTGTTATGGTGGACTTTTTTTTAGGGGGGTGGACTCCACTGGGTCCCTCAAGCCTGGCTGTTTCTTCCCAAAGAGGAAGGGGGACAGGGAGTGGTTCATTTAGCTAATAGAGGTGCTGTTTTTAGACTGACTTTCATACAGAGACTGCTGACGGGCCCTCAGGACCTGGTGTGGAGGCCTTTGGCCTGTGTTATTTTACAGAGAGCCCTTGGGCTTGGGCTAGACCTCCCCATGTTTTTAATGGATTTTAAGGACTCTAGTGCACTGTCTTTACCCAGCTTTTACCGCAGTCTGTTTTCAGTGTGGACTCTTTTTAAAAAACAAAGAGGGCCATGTGATTCCCTCCACTGGTTGTTGAGGGAGCCGCTGGTTTTTGGTGGTTGTCTTGGTGTCCTGCCGGGAGTTGGAAGGACCTTCTTTGATAGGCTGTGTTCCAGAAATGTTCTCACTCTGAAGCAGGTGGTGGAACTGGCTGGTCCTGGCCTCAACAACACTTCAGCTTTAGCAGCACATCTCGGTTTTAGATCAAATCATTTCATTGGTGGTCTTCTTTCACACTGGAAACAGGAGCTTCATCGACTTGAGCGCTCCCTACTCATGGACTTTAGCAAAGGCACGCTGCAGCTAGAAAGCACAGACCCTTTTCCCTCCCTCACACTTTATATGGACTTTGACGTTTCTCTTACCTCCTTACTGGCATTCTCTGCTCCCACTGGTGTGGACTTTGAAGGAGCCAGTGGTAAGGCACTCTACAGACTTGTGGTGATGGCACTCAACAAGGACAGATTAAACACCTGTGTGGACACTCCATGGAGAGCCTACTTTAGACTGGAAAAAGGGCATCGGCCTGCCTGGAGGGCTCTTTATAAAGTCCCTCTTTCTAAGAAGCATGGAGATTTACAGTGGAGGGTTCTGCATGGCATTGTAGCTGTTAATGCTTTTGTCTCTGTGATCAACAGCAGTGTCAGTGATCAGTGTGTTTTCTGTTCCTCTAGAGACACAGTTTTTCATTGTTTTACTGAATGTCATTGTCTAAATAGTCTCTTTGAACTACTCACAGAACTTTTTCACAGCTTTAAGGAAGTTTTCTTCAAGCAGGTTTTCATTTGTGGTTTTATGTACAATCATCATTTTAAACAGAAGTGTCAATTACTGAACTTTGTTTTAGGGCAGGCAAAGCTGGCTATCTATGTAAGCTGGAGAAGAAAACTTGAGAATGTTGAGAATGATGTTGATGTCAAAATTTTATTTGTGAGGCTACTTAAAGCCAGAATAAGGCTGGATTTTGAGTTTTTTATGGGGAATGGGGATGTGGAAGGTTTTAGTACCCTCTGGTCCCTTGAGGATGTCCTTTGTTTAGTCCGTGATGGGCAGCTTTTGTTCGGGCATTTTTGGGGGGAATAATTCTTTGTAATGTAGTATGGTATAGTAATTGTACTGAATGATGGGAAAATGTGTTTATTAAAGACCTTTTAAAAATCAAAATCTCTCTCTCTCTCTCTCCGTTTCCGGCGGCCGAAGGAGGAGGGCGGAAATAGGGAACTCAGTGGTTTGTTTGGACTTTTTTTTCGATTTCTACTACTGGCCGCATTTTCTGTTTTTGTTTTTTTGGGTAGAGGATGGCGACCTTGGAAAAGCCACCTCCGTCTATCCACTAGGGGGTGCGGATCGTTCCCCCGGACACCACTGTTACTGTGGAGGAGGTGCTTCTGGCTGTGGCCGAGCAGGTGGGCTATGATGTGATCTGCTTTGCGTCCCGAATGAATAGAACTGTGGTTGTGTTTCTGGCTGCTGAAGAGGATGTCCACACACTGGTTGCAAGCGGTGTTGTTATCGGGGAAACGTATGTACAGGTGTCCCCCTTATCTGTCCCATCAACGCGTATCACCATCTCAGGTGTTCCACCTTTCATCACTGACGAGCAGTTGGCGACGGAGCTCCGCAGATTTGGGAAGTTTGCGGGCCCGTTTAGAACTCTGACTTTGGGATGCAAGGAGACCAAGTTAAACCATGTGAAATCACTCAGGCGACAGGTGTTCATGTTTTTGGACTCGCCAACTGCGACTCTGGAAGTGTCCTTTCAGGTCAAACACGGGGACGGCTCCTATATGGTGTATGCGAGCTCAGGACAGATGAAGTGTTTTGAATGTGGAGACGTGGGCCATAAACGGTTCGCTTGTCTGCACAGGCAGCGGGCGGGGAGCTCTGATGGAGCCGCGGCTGGTGCCGGCGGTGCGCCCTCCGCTCACACTGCTGCTGCGGACGGCGTGGTGGGGCCTTCCGCCGCAGCTGAGGCTGCCGGCGCGGCCTCCGCTCCCGCCGCTACTACGGACGACGTTGCGGGGCCTTCCACCGGTCCTGCTCCGGAGCCTGCCGCTGTGTCTGTGGACAGCCCAGCTGTGGCGCCCGCAGCCCAGCTTACGGCCGGGAGCGTTGCTGGTGATGGCGCCCAAACTGCCACTGATGATGCGTCAGAATCTCGCTGTGTGACATCAGCGGCTGTGCTTCCGGAGGCTGCTACCGTTTCACAGCAGGGGACGGAACAGCGACAGTCAGCTGCTGTGGGTGGCGTCCAGGAAAATGTGGCCCATGATGAATCCACTGGCCCAGATGAACCAAACAGTCAGCTGAGTTGTGCTGACGAGGAAATGGAATCTGATCCTGACACTGTGTCTAATACTGAGTCTAATGCAGCAAAATGCAGTACAAACATGAGTTTGTATTTACTGGAAGAAATAAATGCTTTTCTGGATGAAACCTATAACAAGGCCATTAAAGTCACTGACTACTTCAGTGACACTGATAAATTAATTAAGTCTGTTAATGTGCTAAGAAGGCAGGCTGGTCTTGACCTCCTGGATAAAAGGAAATGTTTTCGCCTCAAGAAACACCTGACAGCCCTGCGTAAAGCAGCAGGGGGAACGGGGGTCAAGCGCGCCCGACAGAAGGAATAAATGGCGGTCGATCCTCTGCCTGTTTTACACATTTTTGGGATATTGTTCGATCAGACTTTTATTAGGCCATGAGCAGCTGCCACTTTTCGTTCAGTTTCGTGGCACCCAACGGGGAACTAAAATTTTAGTGTTTCTAAATTAAGATTACATTATTGTAAGACAAAATATTGATGTTCCCACTTCCAAAGGTGTGGATAGCTGTATGAAAAATGCGACTGAAGTCAGTCGGTAATAATTGTCTGGCTACCTTAAACATGGCCCAGTCCGGGACGTTTTAACCAATCAGCGTCGTCCCTTTGGTCATGTGACACCAAAATGGCAGCACCCACAGGGGTAGCGTGCGCTGAAAGCCTCTCCTGTGTTATTCACATTTCCGATAAGTTTTCGGGCAGTATCACTCGTTTTACTGAAGCATCGTGGGCAAAAGTACGTGAGTGTGCCCAAAAATGGCTTGTACTTGATGGACCCCAACAGAAAGTAGCAGAACAACGTCGCGACTTGCTCGAGAAAGGTGAGTGGCAGCCATTGTTTATGGTTGTACTGAGTGTGCCCTGGAGTCGTTTGGCTCCGATCATTTGTAACTCTAAATATGAACTAAAATGGAACCCTAGATGTCTAAAACCTTTGTCAACCGCTCACAGGGTGACCTAGTCCTGGTCTAAGACTCCGAGTAGGCCGATCTTGGGGTGTGGAGGCTAATAACCAAGGGACTCTGGGTGCCAGGTAACATAGTCCTAGTATAGATCTAGATGATGCAGATCGACTCACTCTGATGATGCATCTATCCCCAGAACCCACCCTGGGCCTGAATTATAGTCAAAATATACCACTACCACAAAGTATCTCAAATGGGAAAAGGGTAGCAATCCCAATGAGCTTAACTCTGAGTCTGAGGGTTGGATGTACTTCTCAGCCCAAGCCCAAGTGGTGCAGTGTACTAGTAGGTGAGGGAGGAACAAGTTTGGGCATACATTTATATAGTTTGCACATAGTCACGCCCATACTATCAAGCCTTAGGCGGATGGAAAATGGCCTGTTAAGGAAAGCCCATATGTTTGTGATGTGTCACCCAAGAAAGGTTAAACTCATGGCAGCAGCAGTCGCCTGTATACTTTATGCTCTCAATAATTATGGGCACACGGTCTGTGCTTGCCATTTTGCAAGTTTGCATTGAGCAGTGACTAGGTTGCACAAGGTCTCTATTATAAGCTCACTGTTAATGTGAAAATTATCTGCAATCTATATATGTTTTATATCTATATGGGTACAAGGTAGGCCTAATGTTATAATACCCTATGGTCCATGAGTAGGTGCGAGGCCAGCAGATGTACATGCAAGGCATCGGATCTCAGCTGCACTGATCTATGCGCCTGCATCGATTGCGTGAATCGTGTTCTTACAGAATCTGAAAGATCTGTGGAAGCAGAGGAGGAAGAAAATGAGGGAGATGATTCTGGTGATGAATAAGGTGGAGGTTGAATACAGGTTGTATCAGGATATGACAGCTATACATGTTGGATTTATGTAAATTAGCAGAGTTCTTTGACACTCAATCACATAACTGACTAGGAATCGATTTCTCGGGTCAACGTTATTTGGAAAAGATGTATCAAACGTGATTCTAGGTAGAGTGGTTAAGAAGTTAGACTATCCATGCCTATGACGGCCATCTTGGATTTATTTAAATGAGTGGAGTTCTTTGACTCTCAATCACACAAGTGACCTCAGAAATCGATTCCTGGGCATAACATTATCCGAAAATGATGTCTCAAACGTGATTCTAGGTGGACTGATTAAAAAAGTTCATCCATCTATGACGGCCATTTTTGATTTATGCAAATAAGCGGAGTTCTTTGACCTTCAATCACATATTTGACCTCAGAAATCGATTCCTCGGGTCAACATTATGCAGAAAAGACGTCTCAAACGTGATTCTAGGTAGAATGGTTAAGAAGTTGGACTATTAATGCCTGTGGCGGCCATCTTGGATTTATGCAAATGAGTGGAGTTCTTTGAGCCTCAATCACAAAAGTGACCTCAGAAATCGATTCCTGGGCATAACATTATCGGAAAATGATGTCTCAAACGTGATTCTAGTTGTACTGATAAAAAAGTTAGGCCATTCATGGCAGCCATCTTGGATTTATGAAAATTAGTGGAGCCCTCAATCACATATCTAACCTCAGAAATCGATTCCTTGGGTCAACATTATCCGAAAAAGACGTCTCAAACGTGATTATAGGTAGAGTGGTTCAAAATATAGTCCATCCACACCCATGGTGGCCATCTTGGATTTATGCAAATTAGCGGGGTTCTTTGACCCTCAGTCACATTAATGACCTCGGAAATCGATTCCTCGGGTTAACATTAGCCGAAAAGGACGTCTCCAACGTGATTCTAGGTAGAATGGCTAAAAAGTTAGTCCATCCATGGCAGCCATCTTGGATTTATGCAAATTAGCGTGGTTCTTTGACCCTCAATCACACAGTTGACCTCAGAAATCGATTCCTCGGCTCAACATTATCCGAAAAAGAGGCCTCAAACGTGTTTCTAGGTAGACTGGTTGAAATGTTAGGCCATTCATTCCCGTGGTTAGTCGTGGCAGCCATCTTGGATTTATGCAAATTTGACATAGCTATCCACACCTTTGACAGTGGGAACATCGATTTTCGGATTCAGCAGGTTTTTTTTTTTACATAGAAATCATCAAAGATCCCGTAGTTCCCAGTTGGGTGCCACGAAAATCATTTTCTAGCCACATTTTGAGGGAGCTGCTCACGGCCTACGTATGACGTTTCTAATTGACTGTAATTGACTGTCACGGAACTGGATCTTTACCGGTCTCCTGCCGGTGCGCAGCACTATCTTTGCTGCCCGAGGATGGGGACTTGGCCTGGCTTGAAAACGGGAGGCCTGTGGCTCTTCTTTGCACCGACTACAAGGTCACGGTTTACTCGCCTGCAGGGCATGGATGCCCCAACGTTTTCTTTCTACAATCTGGACGAGCCTGCTGCAAAGATGACTTGCTTGGAAATCCCACATGGTCTAAGGAATACAATCCATCTGAGATGAGGAAAATGTCTCTGGGACGTACAACGGAACTGGCTGCGGGCGCACAGCACTATCTCTGCTGCCGGAGGAAGGGGACTTGGCCTTGCTTAAGAACTGGAGGCCTGTGGCTCGTCTTTGCACGGACTACAAGGAAGACTCGGACTACTGCCACTGGCAATGTGGAATGGGTGGACTGCAAGGAAAACTTTGTGTTGTGTGGGGGAGGGGGATGACTTATGTTTGCACTTTTCCAATGTGAGACACTTGGTGGAATGATATTGGTGCTCTTACATTTTCTTGAATTGTGCAATAAAGGCATTTTTTAAAACACACCCTTTCTCTCTCTCTCTCTCTCTCTCTCTCTCTCTCTCTCGCTCTCTCTCTCTCTCTCACTCGCACACACACACACACTATTTTGTTAGCGTTATCATCTTTCATGCATCTCCTCCCTGGCCTCTAGTTAGTGAACATGGTATCTGATAATACATGAAAACAGTGACAGCTTGGATTTAATATTTTGTATATACCAAAACAACAACAGCTTCTTTCTCTCAAATTCAAACAGTGCACAGTGGTTGACTGACAATGGAACCATTAAAGAAAAATGCCTGCTACTAGCTGTCTTAGCCAGGGCTGGACTGGGACAAAAAAAATTGTCCCTGGCATTTTTGGTCCAGTTTGTTATGTAGCAACATTTAACCATCACATGTAATGGTCTGAGGTCAGAATTATCCCACTTTTCAATCAATCAATGCATCAGATTTATATAGCGCTTTATCATAGACACTCAAAGACGCTTTACAGAAATTAAGGGTCATCCACCACCTGGATGGATGAAGCAGCCACAATACGGCGCCATCCCTTTTTAACCATTCACACACACATTCACACCAAGGGCCACTTTAGAGTCTCCAATTAACCTAACCTGCATGTTTTTGGCATGTGGGAGGAAACCGGAGAAATCCCGGGGTAAACCCACGCATACACGGGGAGAACATGCAAACTCCACACAGATCACTGTTGGTCGGGGGCTGGGATCGAACCCACGATCCCACGATCCCCACGATTCCCCGGCCAAGGGTAAACTGTGCAGCGCACGGTGGCGTGAATTGTGTGAATGGTGCACTGTGGCGCACGGTCCTTGTTAAGGACTTTTGTCCTTAACAAGTGAATCCCTGTGGTTTGGAAGGAAGGAATGAATAAAGGAAGGAAGGGAGAGAGAGAGAGAATGAACAAAAGAAAGAAAGAAAGAAAGAAGGAAAGAAAGAAAGAAAGAAAATGAGAGAGAAGAGAGAGAAAGAAAAACAGAATGAAAGCGAAAGAAAAAGTAAAGAAAGGAGACAGAGAAAGAGGTTTGAGGTTTAAAAAATCCCTTTATTGTACAAGTCAAAAATGTAAGATCACCAATATCATTCCACCAAGTGTCTCACATTTCAAAAGTGCAAACATAACTCATCCCCCTCTCCCACAGAACACAAAATATTCCCTACAGTCCATCTATTGGTGAATACCTCCAAATTGTCCACCATTTTATAGTAAGAGTACTCCACCTGGAGTCTGACTTAACAAGGCCTTGAAAACAAACACAGGATACACATTGCCAGTGTTAGTAGTCCGATTTTTCCTTGTCAGCCAGATGGCAAGTTTAGCAGTACCAGATAGGAGGTTCATCAAAGTGTGCACAGACTTCTTTGCCCCTTTATACTTTAGCCCATAAATAAACAAACCAAAAGAGAAACATTCACCCAAATCATGAAACCACACTTTCAGAAGATCAAAAAGGCCAGATAAGCGAAAACATTGAACAAACAAATGCTCCAGGGTCTCAACTTGGGAACAAAACAAACATCCCCCACATCAGGATCCAGGTGTGCTCTGTATTTATTCATAGCTATTGCCCCATGAACAATCCTCCACTGGAGATCTGCCGTCCGTTTCTCAATAGGGAGCTTGTACATGGACCGCCAGCTGCCTTTCGGGGAGAATACCGGCCCCAAAAACCCCACCCACTTCGACTCTTTCATGCCCGTCAGAGAGCACAGATTCAGAACTTTCACACAGATGTGATACACTGTCTTCGTCCCCACAAACTGGAACTTGCCCAGACGAGGATTTCTGAAGGACAGCAGGTGATCCTCTCCCTCCTGCCACTCTCCCACAGCTGGACTTATGGAAAGGGCAGGAAAGTTGGACACAGCGCCCTCATCCCATTGAGTGGAAAGAGTCCGGTTTTCCGCAAATGCTCTAAGCGGTCGTGGCAGGGCAGCACACACTTCCTTCACCACCCTATGCACCAGTCTGACAGATGTAATGTTGGCACTCCGCCCCAGCATTTCTATCGACGTGGTTGACATCTTCATAAGATGACCAAGCTTGGTACAGCGTGCCTCTCTTAAACAAGTTCGCAGACTAACAGATTGCAGCACTTGAGTGTCCATGAATTGATTGAAAAACAGTGGTTCCTCGAACAGCCACATGCCTGGTGTCTCCTCAGGAATGCGGGCTACGGTGGAGACTTGCCATGCATGCAAGACAGATGTGTAAAAAGCAGAAAGTCCAGTAAGGTCCACCTCCCCGGACTTCACGAGGAAAAGCTGCTTATCATAGCCCAAGCGGCCAACTCTCAGGAGCAGTTTTGCAGTGTCCATCCAGCAGGGGCCACAACCGTAAAGGAGCCGTTGTGCAGTCTGAAGCCTAAAACAGGCGATCTTGGACTGTATGTCCACCAGGCCCTGTCCTCCCTCGGCAACAGGCAGGTAGAGAACAGCCGCATGGACCCAATGTCGACCAGACCAAAAGAAATCCACGATGATCTTCTGGACCTCCTCAACCAGGCTCCTGGGCGGTGTCAAAGCAATAAGCCTATGCCAAAGAGCCGAAGCGACCAGATTATTGGCGACCAGAATCCTTCCCCTGTATGACAGCTGTGGTAGCAACCATTTCCATTTAGAAAAGCGAGCACACACTTTCCCCTTAATTCCCTCCCAGTTCTTGCGTTCAAAGTCCTCAGAACCCAAAAATACCCCCAACACTTTGAGACCGGCTTTCCCCCACAGAAGACCTCCAGGTAGCTGAGGAATGCCCTGATGTGACCACTGGCCCACCAATAGACCCTCACTCTTGGCCCAGTTTACCCGTGCAGAAGATGCTTTTTCATAAATAGATAAAGTGTCCACCAGACGCTGTGTAAGAGCACCATGACACCATCATTCCACCAAGTGTCTTACATTTCAAAAGAAAGAAAGAAAGAAGGAACGAAAGAAGGAAACAAAGAGAAAGAAAGAAAGAGAACAAAAGAAAGAGCAAGAGAGAGAAAGAAAGAAAGAAAAAGACTTTTGACTTTTAAAAAAGGCTTTATTGTACATTCCAAAAATGCAAAAAGACCAATATCACTGGCCCAAGTGTGTCACATCTCAAAAGTGCAAACATAACTCATCCCCCTGACCCACAGAACACAAAACGTTCCCCACAGTCCATTTATTGATGAATGCCTCTAAATTGTCCACCATTTGATAGTAAGCGAACTCCACCTGGAGTCTGACTTTCAACAAGACCTTGAAAGCAGACACAGGATCCACATTGCCAGCGTTGCTAGCCTGATTTTTCCTCGTCAGCCAGATGGCAAGTTTAGCAGTACCAGATAGGAAGTTCATCAAAGTGTGGGCAGCCTTCCTTGCCACTTTATACTTTGGACCGTAAATGAACAGACCAAAAGAGAAACAGTCACCCAAAGCCTGAAACCACTCGCGCAAAATATCAAAAAGTCCAGATAAACGAAAACATTGGACAAACAAATGCTCGAGGGTCTCAACTTGGGAACAAAACAAACATTCCCTCCCCACAGTCGGATCGAGGTGTGCTCTGTATTTATTCGTAGCTATTGCCCTATGCACAATCCTCCACTGGAGATCTGCTGTCCGTTTCTCAATAGGTAGCTTGTACATGCACCGCCAGCTGCCTTTCGGGGAGACCTCTGGCCCCAAAAAACCCGCCCACCTCGACTCCGTGACATCCTTCAGAGAGCGCAGATTCAGAACCTTCACACAGATGTGATACACCGCCCTTGTCCCGACAAACTGGAACTTGCCCAGGCGAGGAATTCTGAAGGTTAGCAGGTGATCCTCTCCTCCCTGCCACTCCCCCACAGCTGGAGTTATGGAAATTGCAGGAAAGGTGGACACAGTGTCGTCATCCCATTGATTGGAAAAAGTGTGGTTTGTCACAAACGCTCGAAGCGGTTGTGGCAGGGCGGCACACACGTCCCCCACCACCCTTTGCAGCATTCTGACAGATGTAATGTTGGCACTCCGCCTCAGCGTATCCATCGATGTGGTCGACATCTTTATTAGATGACCAAGCTTGGTACAGCGTGCTTCCCGCAAGCAAGTCCGCAGACTGACAGACTGCAGCACCTCTGTGTCGATGAGTCTATTGAAAAACAGTGGTTCCTCGAACAGCCACATGCCCGGTGTCTCATCACGGATGTGGCCCACGTTGAAGACTCGCCATGCATTCAAGACGGACGTGTAAAAAGCAGATAGTCCAGTAAGGTCCACCTCCCCAGATGTCACGAGGAAGAGCTGCTTATCATAGCCCAAGCGACCAACTCTCCTCAGGAGCAGTTTAGCAGTGTCCATCCAGCAGGGTCCGCATCCATAAAGGAGGCGTTGTGCACTTCGAAGCCTGAAGCAGGCGATCTTGGAATGTATGTCCACCAGGCCCTGTCCCCCCTCGGCCACAGGCAGGTAGAGAACAGGCGCACGGACCCAGTGGTGACCAGACCAAAAGAAGTCCACGATGATCCTCTGAATGTCCTCCACGAGGCTCCTGGGCGGTGTCAAAGCCACCAGCCTATACCAAAGAGCCGAGGCGACCAGATTATTTGCGACCAGAACCCTGCCCCTATATGACAGCTGTGGTACCAACCATTTCCATTTAGAAAAGCAAGCACACACCTTGTCCTTAACACCCTCCCAGTTCTTTCGTTCAAAAGCCTCCGAACCCAGAAAAACCCCCAACACTTTGAGACCGGCCGTCCCCCACTGAAGACCGCCGGGCAGGCGGGGGACGCCTTGACGCGACCAGTGGCCCACCAATAGAGCCTCATTCTTGGCCCAATTCACCCGTGCAGAAGATGCCCTTTCATAAACTGACAAAGTGTCCACCAGACGCTGCACATCCCCGTGGGAGGTGATGAAAACGTTGACGTCATCCGCATAAGCAGACAAGATGATCAGGCGGCAACAGCTTGATGGCCCCGGCAGAACCAGACCACCCAGGCGAGTGCGCAATCTGCACAGCAAAGGCTCAATAGCCAAGCTGTACAGCTGCCCCGAGAGTGGACACCCCTGGCGTATTCCCCGGTGTACAGAGATTGGCCGACTCAGGCCTGCCCCCACCTTTACCAAACACTCAGCTCCAGTATATAGCAGATTGACCCACCTCAAAAAACATATTGCCAAAACCAAACCCCCTCAGGGTTGAAAACAAATAGGAATGGTCAACCCTATCAAAAGCCTTTTCCTGGTCCAAAGACACAATCCCGAACTGTAAGTCATGACATTTACTGAGCTGGAGAATGTCACGTATGAGGAAAACATTGTCCATAATGTTTTGGTCAGGAATACAATATGTTTGATCCTTATCTACGATCAAACCCAAGACAGTGTTCAGTCTGTTTGCCAGGGCTTTAGAAAGCACCTTGTAGTCCGTGCAAAGAAGAGCCACGGGCTTCCAGTTTTTCAGCAGGGCCAAGTCCCCCTGCTTAGGCAATAGAGACAGCACTGCACGACGGCAGGAGACCGGTAATGTTCCCTCACTGTAACAGGCAGACAGAACGTCATAGAAGTCTGATCCAATAATATTCCAAAAATGCTTAAAAAATTCCGAAGACAGGCCATCAATTCCAGGCATGCGTCCCAGAGCCATCTGATTTACAGCCACAGTCAACTCATCCAAAGTCAGGGCACAGTCCAGAGCGGCCCTGTCCCCCGGGCCGAGCACCGGAAGGGCTTCGAAGAGCTGAGTTTGAGATTCTTTGCAACACGTTCCCACAGCAAACAGGGCCCTGTAGTAATCCACTGCATGGCGCCGCATCTCGGATGTGTCCGTAGTCAGGCGACCATCTGGGAGTGTCAAGCAAGCCATCAACTTCTTTTTCGCAGTAGACTTCTCCAAATTGAAGAAGAAGGACGTTGGTGCATCCATGTCCTGCAGGCGAGTGAAGCGTGACCTCACTAGCGCCCCCTCTACTCTTTCCTGCATGAATGTGCGCAGGGCCGATGTTTTCTCCTGTAGCAATGGACCAGTGGTAGAATCCTGACCCGTAACCAAGCTGGCCTCCAGCCTCTTGACAGCGTCCTCAAGTTCACTGACCTTGGCCTTGATGATGGCAGTTGAGTTCGCAGCGTACCGTTGACAAAAAAGGCGAATTTGCACCTTGCCAACGTCCCACCACTGGTCGAGGGAACTATAACCAGCCTTTGTGGTCCTCCAGTGTTCCCAGAAGCACACAAAATACTGACGAAAGGCGTTGTCCTGTAGGAGCTTGTTACTGAAGTGCCAATAAGATTTTGCCTGTTTCCCTGGGGAGTTCAGTAACACCGCAGTAGCCAGGTGATGATCCGTGAAACCGACGGGACTTATGTTACTGTGAAGGAGTCCGGGTCTAAAGGTTCTCGAAACATATATCCTGTCTAATCTAGCAGCACTGACAACACCGTCAGTGACCCTGACCCAGGTATACTGTCTCGCATTTGCATTTTTAGACCTCCATGTGTCCACTAAGTCGAACTGCACAGTGAAATTTTCCAAGATTCTAGAAGACTGCAGATGAGGTTCTGCATTAGTGCGATCTACAGTGAAGTCCAAGGTACAGTTAAAATCACCAGCAACAACAAGTTGTTCTTGGTGATAGCGCTGCAATTCTGTAGTCAGTATATTGAAAAAGGCAACCCTTTCAGCGCCGTTGTTTGGCGCGTAAACATTAACCAGGCAAAACACGGAGTCCCCTATTTGGGCCCTAACAAGAAGCAGCCTGCCCCTCACTATCTCCACCACCGATAAAACTTTTGCATTTGCTGATTCCCCAAACAAAATGGCCACTCCTGCACTAAGATTGGTACCGTGACTGAGTGAAAAAGGGCGTTTCCACCACAAGCCCCAGTCCACTTCATCTGCCGAAGTGGTATGAGTTTCCTGCAAAACAAAACGTTGAGACCTTTCCGTCTGAACAGGTCACTAATGAATCCCCTCTTATGATTACCCCTCCCACCATTGATGTTTAAGGACCCTAATTTTATGTTCTGCATTAGGTGATCGATGTGAGAAAGACTTTGACTTTTAAAAAAGGCTTTATTGTACATTTCAAGAATGCAAAAAGACCAATATCACTGGGCCAAGTGTGTCACATCTCAAAAGTGCAAACATAACTCATCCCCCTGACCCACAGAGCACAAAACGTTCCCTACAGTCCATCTATTGATGAATGCCTCCAAATTGTCCACCATTTGATAGTAAGAGAACTCCACCTGTATTCTGGCTTTCAACAAGACCTTGAAAGCAGACACAGGATCCACATTGCCGTTCGACTTAGTGGACACGTGGAGGTCTAAAAATGCAAATGCGAAACAGTCCTTCACAGTAACATAAGTCCCGTCGGTTTCACGGATCATCACCTGGCTACTGCGGTGTTACTGAACTCACCAGGGAAACGGGCAAAATCTTATTGGCACTTCAATAACAAGCTTCTTCAGGACAACGCCTTTTGTCAGTATTTTGTGTGTGTAACGGATGCCAACTAGTACTGTTCGGTGTAGAACGTTAGTAAAACCTCCCTCCCAAAGCCTTATACAGTATCGGTAGCGCTGAGCTATCGGTCGGACCTTTAGCTCAGCGCGATCGTGCTGTGTCTCCCATGCTCGAACTGTGTAGTTGACTGAGAGGTCGCGGGTTCGTGTCCCGTGTGGGGCGAACTGCGCAGGATGATCTCTGTCACAATGGTGCCGTGAACCCGGGATGGGAGTGAGGTTTAAGGGGGAGAGTGTAACGGATGCCAACTAGTACTGTTCGGCGTAGAACGTTAGTAAAACCTCCCTCCCAAAGCCTCATACAGTATCGGTAGCGCTGAGCTATCGGTCGGACCTTTAGCTCAGCGCGATCGTGCTGTGTCTCCCATGCTCGAACTGTGTAGTTGACTGAGAGGTCGCGGGTTCGTGTCCCGTGTGGGGCGAACTGCGCAGGATGATCTCTGTCACATGTGCTTCTGGGAACACTGGAGGACCACAAAGGCTCGTTTTAGTTCCCTCGAACAGTGGTGGGACGTTGGCAAAGTGCAAATTTGCCTTTTTTGTCAACGGTACGCTGCAAACTCAACTGCCATCATCAAGGCCAAGGTCAGTGAACTTGAGGACGCAAGAAAGAAAAAGAAAGAAAGAAAGAAAGACATTTTATTATCTGTTTTGCATAAATATTTTGTCATAATTTTAAAGTCTGAAAATTCTTCCAAAAGCTGCAAAACTTTGGAGACCCATCTGGATGCAGCGGCAATATGGCTGCTGAGTCATCTGTGTACCGGAACTGTGTACCAGATTTGGGGACTGGAAGTGACACAAAAGGCACTTTTCCACTTGGCACACTTTGGCCTTGTTTGGCCTCGTTTCGCAGGGTTCGGCCTCCTTTGTCCGCTTTTCCTTGCGGCACCCAATGGCCTAACAGTTCCGTTATTTTGGAACTGTTCCACTTTTATCGGCACCGATAAAAGTAGGTCCGAAGGGTACCGGCACGGTTTCGTCACACCACTGCTGGCCATTCATTGGTCTGGGCGTAGCGTCATGAGAGTGGGCGTTACGCTGGCTTTCGAGAATCGCTTGCTGGCCGCCATTTGCAATTTTTCATCAGTGAGCCCGCAAACAAGTGATATTATAAACCACACCGAGAGAATGGCTTAACAGAAATCAGCAGAAATCTAACGCCGCGGTCCAGCAGAGTTTCCTGTGCGTTTCGGCTGATGAGAGAATGCAGAGGGAAGCAGACTGAGCTTGCAGTGGGGCGCACAAGCAGACCCACCACAAAATAGACAGAGATGCACCAGGAATTAGACCTAGCCACCCGAATTGAATTGAATGTACAGCCGCGACGCACCCAACTTCAGCAGTTGAAGCTGTGATATTGTGATATACAGGACGGTGAATGATGTGATATTCATGCTTTATGTTATTTTTTTCCAACAGTGGAAAGTTCACTTAGGACAGACGAAAACTTAATCGTGTTTAAACGATGACCTAGCTTAATGCTACGTCCATCCTTGTATGTTGCTTTTTTGTGTTGACAATATCTGATGAAATAAGCAAGTTGTAATCCTGGTTAAAAAGTTTATTTTATTTTTATTTTATTTTTTTACATGTTGCACTTTCGTGCTGTGCATGTACTTAATTTGTGTGTATTTCATTGTAGAGTCCAAACAGGATCTGCTCAGAATGGTGACGTTTTGACACCAATGTATTCTGACAGGTAAACAACACATCATATTTATAGCCAAATCTTTTGCTTTTTAAAGCGAGGTAGTCGGATACGCAAAAGCCGATGGTGTATAGAACACGTATATTAGGATGTGAAATGTCGGCATCGAAACTGCTCCCATTTAGCTGTAATTAATATTCAAAAATGATATTTTCGGGAGGAAAGAATTCAATTTAAACAGCCAAGGTCCAAAAAACGTAAATTTGCTCATGGAACAGGTCATTCACACTCGCAGACAATCGCGCTATATGTGTCTGTAGGATTTTCTTTCCATGCACGCAAAAAAAGCATTTTTTTCCGGGATCCGACTACCTCGCTTTAAGTTAAAGTTTAGGTAAAGTGCCAAATTTAAAGTAGCACAATTTCCACTTAATATGAAAGGGACTGAATTGAGATTTATTTGTGTGAATATTAATTACAGAGTAATTGAAAATGAATGGCACATCCAATAATAGCCACCATAAAATAAACCGCTTGTTTATTTATTTTTATCAGATCACTTCTGTGATCCTTTATGAGTTATAGTCATAATAGTGTATCTTGCACCTTGGGGAATGGGAGTTGTTCAGTCACCATTAGAATTTAGTTTATATGTGTATAGTATTTCATCTTTAAACTCATTACCTCCGCCAGGCCGCAGGCCGCAGGTGGTTATGTTTTTGCTGGGGTTTGTCTGTCTGTCTGTTTGTCTGTCTGTCTGATGGTTAGCAAAATAACTCAAAAAGTTTTGGACGGATTTTGATGAAACTTTCAGGCGTTGTTGGAAATGGTACAAGGAAGAACTGATTAAATTTTGGGGATGATCTGGATCACCGTCTGGATACAGGAATTTTTTAAAGGATTCTTTAACATTGTGAGATACGGCCATTTTCAACATGTGGGCGTTGGAGTTGTCCTTGACCAAGATATCTTTTAACTCTCATATACAGCAAACCATTAAGACTGCCTTCTTCCATCTGCGTAATATTTCTAAAATTAGATCCATGCTGTCTCATAAAGTTACAGAGAAACTTGTCCATGCCTTTATCACCTCTAGGCTAGACTATTGCAATTCACTTTTATCAGGTTGTCCTAATAAGTCCATAAAGTTTCTCCAACTCATTCAGAATGCAGCTGCACGTATCCTGATGAGAACAGGGAGAAGAGATCACATTACCCCAGTTTTAGCTTTTTTACATTGGCTCTCAATAAAATATAGAATTGAATTCAAGATATTACTCCTAACTTATAAAGCCCTTAATGGTGTGGCACCTTCTTACCTGCAAGAACTCATAGTTCCCTATCATCCAACCAGAGCTCTGTGCTCCCAAAAATCCAAACTACTGGTGGTCCCCAAGGTCTCCAGAAGTAGATTGGGAGGTAGAGCTTTCAGTTATCAAGCTCCCCTCCTGTGGAACCATCTTCCCAGTTCAGTTCGGGAGGCAGACACTCTCTCTTTATTCAAGAGTAAGTTGAAATCTTTTCTCTTTGATAAGGCCTATAGTTAAAAATGTTGCCGCTGCTAGGCCTTAGATAGATAGATAGATAGATACATACTTTATTTCGAACAAAAAAGTAAAACAAAAACAAAACAAATGACAAGTGCAATAAAGTAACAGTATACAGTGTTCGAAAGGGAGAAGGAAGAAGTTAACTTATTAATTCCAACTCCTCTTTTCCATAAATACAATCCATGTGAAATATATACAAATTACCACATTTAAGACCCCAAGTAAACAATTAACTATATTTTGTACGTATCAATATTAACACCCATCCATTCCAACATACATACAGTCCGTACATCAAAACCAGCCCCAAACAACACAAATATACACAGTGCTGTCCCACCCACCATTCCATAGTGTCCCAGAGTGAGCATAGTGAATCATACATATAAATACTACCCTTCTAACGTATATTCTTTCAGCAAATAATGTTTATACCTCTTTTTGAATTGATTTCTGTTTGTACATAGTTTCAGTTCCGGCTCCAGACTGTTCCACAAATCCACCCCACAGACAGATATGCACATACTTTTCTTAGTTGTTCGTATCTTGGGTTTTGTAAAGTTTAAGTCTCCTCTCAAATTATAATCATTGTCTCTTTTTTAAAATATTTTTTTGTATATTAGTTGGGAGTTGATTATTAATTGCCCTGTACATGACTTGCGCTGTCTTAAATTTAACTAAATTGATGAACTTTATGACATGTGACTTTAAAAACAACGAACTGGTATGGTCTCTATATCCTACATTATTTATTATCCTTATAGCTCTTTTTTGTAATGTGCATATTGACTGTAGGTTGGTCTTGTAGGTGTTTTCCCCAGACTTCTACACAGTAGTTAAGATAAGGTAGAAACAGTGAATTGTACAGTAAGAACAATGATTTATAGTCCAAGATGTGTCTTGTCTTCCCCAGTATTAATTAATTAATTAATTAAATCACCCTTTATTGCCATTCAACTGTACAAGCAATCATGTACAGTAGAACGAGATTGTGTTTTACCTATCTACTGTGTTAATCACACACACCCCAAGTGTAGAATCAGAGGGCCGCTGCCATGCAAGGCGCCGCCACAAATTTCCCTCCTCCATTCCATTACTGCTGAGCACCAAGCTGGACAGCAGGAAGTTCCACTTTTATATGGTCTTCGGCATGACCCGGCCAGGATTTGAACCCCTGCCTCCCGGGTGTGGGGCGGATGCTCTACCAACTGAGCCACCACTCCCTATACATTTTGCCAACTTGGCCCGGATGTAACTGATGTGAGGTTTCCAGCAGATTTTATTGTCTAGCGTCACCCCCAGAAACTTATTTTCCTGTACTGTTTCTATTCTGGTATCATCTATCGTTACCATTATTTCATGATTTATTTTATGATTTCCAAACAACATAATCTTTGGGGTTTTTTTTCAGATTTAGAGATAATTTATTTTTGTTGAACCACTGCATTAACCTTTTCATTTCAGTTGTGACCGCCTCTAAAACCTGCTGCAAATTCTCACCAGTGCAAAGGATATTTGTGTCATCTGCAAACAAAATAAATTTCAGAATTTTTGATACTTGGCATATGTCATTTATATACAAGATGAAGAGTTTGGGTCCCAAAACTGACCCCTGGGGCACACCACAAGTGATGTCCATGAAGGGTGATTTGTGCTCACCAATTTGTACAAATTGTTAAATTGTTAACTGTTAAATTTAAATTGTTAAATTGTGTTAAATTGTTAACTTAAATAACTTTCCACCCAACTCAGTCCAACCCTTCTTATCCCATACCTTTCCAGTTTCCTTAGTAGAACTCTGTGGTCAATGGTGTCAAAAGCTTTCTTTAAATCTATAAATACTCCTACAGCAAACTTTTTTTTTTTATCTATACAGCTAGTAATTTCTTCAATAAGTTCGATCAGTGCCAAAGATGTAGACTTATCTGCTCTAAAACCATACTGGCTGTCTGTAAGGAGGTTGTGTTTTTCGATGAAATCATCCAGTCTCTTAGTGAAGATTTTTTCAAGTATTTTGGAGAATTGTGAGAGTAAAGAGACCGGCCAGTAATTTGTGAAATAATGACTGTCTCCTGTTTTGTATAGTGGTATTACTTACTTCTCACGTGCCTTCACTCGCACATGGAGCCTAATCTGGCTTGATGCTGGAATGTCTAGCTGTGAATGTTAATGTTGAATTGTATTTGTTAAGTTTGTTTTGAATGTAGCTACTGCCAGGCCTCCTACTTTTTACCTCTTTTTTCAACCCAGCCGGTCAAGGTGGATGGCTGTCCTCTATGAGCTATGGTTCCGCACGAGGTTTCTGCCTGTTAAAGGAAAGTTTTTTCTCGCCTGTGTCACCGCAGTGCTTGCTCTTAGGGGTCTCTGCTGGGTTCTATAAATTTGAGAGCATGGCCTAAACCCACTCTTTTTTTGTAAACTGCCTTGAGATAACCTGTGTTGTGATTTGGCACTATATAAATAAAATTCAATTGAATTGAATTGAATTAAAATACAACATAAAATGAATAAGAAACACTGCACATGACATGAGCATAAAAATAAATTACTTTTGAGTTGGAGAAAAACACTTGAAGATTCTGTAACCTTAACCTTTGACTTTTTAAAGTTAAAATGAACACATCTGTTGAGGTTTGCTTATAGTATTCCCACAACAAGTTTGGTTTTGATAGCTCATTGTACTAGCCATTTATTCAAAAAAAAACCTTTAACCTGCACTTCAACATTTTCCCTCGTCAATATCAGGGCAAATGCATAAGCTTGTCTTTAGAGTTACTTGTAACAATAGGAGCTATTGTTTTGTTGTTGTTGTTGCCACACAGACCTCAGGTGTGCGCACGGGGGGACATGTTTTTGATGTGGCACCTGTGGAGTAGTTGTTGCGAGTTGCACCCAGTGTTGTATGTAAAGTCATCCATACATGCGTATGTAACCCAGCTGAGAAAATGACCCTTTATTTTCTCAGATGTCAATTGTATTAATACAATTGTGTGATTTTATTTTGAAAACCGACTATGTTGGGGAAGAGGAAGTGCGATCCTCGTCATCCAACTTTTAAATTTCCGTTTCATGGTCACGTTGGGTGATCTGGGTCTTTCCATTCGTTAAGAGCGATATTAGCCCCGCCTTCTGAGCAAAGTGCTGAGGCGCTCTGCTGGAATTCAGTCCTTTCACGATATGAGCGCGGACGAGAGAGGTTGTGAAGCGGTCTGATTCACACAGATACCTCTTCTTGGTGAGTTTCATTCAGAAAGATGCTATAAATGGATCTAAACACTCTCCAAACGCTAATTTGCAACCTTTATTATCCTAAGTTGACGGGAGCACGAGCGTGAGGGGCATTGTGGCTGTGTCCTTTGCTGTATTCACACTGAAACCTCATCTTGGTGAGTCAGATACATGCTAATGCTATGCTAATGTTAGCGCTATGCTAATGCTAATCGCGAGTGGATTTTTTCCTGTTTAAAAGCAATGGAAAAGGCTGTCTTTGTGTCTGTATGGTTTTCCTAAATGTGATTTCAGTTCCCAACAGTATGCTGAAGTACTTAAGATATTACTATATTGCTGGATTGTGATAATAGTAATATGAGAGAAGAATTTACACACTAAGCTATGGTGTTATATAAGAAGGGATTGGAAGACGAATTACTCTAGCTGTAAACAATAATATCATTATTGTCGTGCAGGCTAGGTTTTTTTTGGTTGCCGATCAAGAACCTTCTGGATCCTGGATTCTCTCCGAATGGAGATGGCGAGCCTGACCCGAGACTGAACCAAGATTGATCTGAGATCTAACCAAGATCTCGATTGAAGAGCACCCTTCCTCTCTCCAGTGCCCAGGATTTAAAGTGGTAACAACCCAAGTCGCCGCTTTAAAAGAGGAAAAGAAACCTGAGTCTGGAGATACGAGATACCTTGACTGGTCAAACGACTAACCCGAAAGGACAAACAAACGCTGAGCTCAGTAGGACATCTTTGGGTTTTTATTTCATACCGGCCGTTGTATATTTGTATAGTGGTAAATTGTCTGTATATATTGCTCACTTTTTTTCCCTATAAATAACAACCATTATTGCTCATTTCTTAAGATAAGATAAGATAAGCCTTTATTAGTCCCACAACAGGGAAATTCCAGGATTGCAACAGCACAGGGATAGCAACACTCAGAGCAACAATCAGAAGGCAAGAAAAAAAACAAGCAAGCAAGAGCAGCTAATATACATATGTACATATTACTATAAAATATATATATACACACACACACACACACACACAGACACACAGTGCAGAGCATTGTAGCTGGATGGAATAAATATATGAATATATGAACACACAGTGCAGAGCATTGTAGCTAGATGGAATAAATATGTAAATATATAAACACCCACAGTACGGAGCATTGCAGCTAGGTGGAATAAATATGCAAGTATATAAACACACACAATGCGGAGCAATGTAGCTAGATGGAATAACATGTAGATATATAAAAACACAGTGCGGAGCATTGTAGCTAGATGGAAAAAATATATAGATATATAAATATAAACACACCCAGTGCTGAGCATTGTAGCTAGATGGAATAAATATATAGATATATAAATATAAACACACCCAGTGCAGAGCATTGTAGCTAGATGGAATAAATATGTAAATATACAGTATAAACACACACAGTGCAGAGCATTGTTGCTAGGTGGGATGAAACAGCATAACCGTCTATTTAGTTATCCTACATGGTATGATTATGTGCCCATACATATTCTCACCCTCCTTCTTGCCTCCAGCTATTTCATTCCACACTCACTTTAATTCCCTATTGTAACCCTTACGAACCTAGCAACTGGTCTACACTTAATTATTTCCCTTACCTAATTAACATAAGGCAAGGGTTACACGTACATTACAGCAAAATGCAGGCACGGCAGACTCAACAAGTAAGCAACATCACCAACAGGTTGAGAAACGAATGGGGGCGGGGGGTAACAGAGCCCAGTTTTAGTGGGTGGTTCAAACCCGTTGTTGGCAAATTTAGCACTAAAGCTTTCTGTCACTGCTGCAACATGCATATGTCTGCAAAAATGTCACTGGACTTTGGTGGTCAATAAAACTGTGAAACAGGTTTCTGCTTTAATTATCAGAGGCATTTATGTAGTGGATTGATTGATGTTTATTCCTCATGCATATAAACGGAGTGCTTCTCAAAATATTTATGAGGCAAGACCTTGATACATGATGATTCAACAGAAGACATAAAGAAGATAGTTAGGGATGACTGAGATTCTGGGCTGTTCAGTGCAGGCCAGGGGCTCATCCTGTACTCGACACAGGTAGAGGCGCATTTTTGGGCCACTTGACTGCAGTCTTTTTTCAACCCATCCTTTAGGTAAAACTGCATTGTAGGCTGTAATATGCACGATCTGTGACAATGTGTTACTGAAGCAGATGGTCCTGAGCCACGTCAGAATGAAAACTGGGTGTGTACGATAATTCTCCTCAAAATACGATAATTTTAAGCTGCTGGTACAATACTTTAACATTTCCCATCTGGTAACACTGCCACCACAGACATTGTGCCTGGATACCAGCAACCTCTCCAGGTCATGGAAGATATGGAGGGATGAGTTTGTGCTGTATGTCAATCTCACTACGGAGGACAACAATGACAAGCAGAAGGCGAAACTTCTCAGCTATCTTGTCGATGAGAGCGGTAGGGGGCTACTAGACACGTTAATGAGCGATGCAGCTAAAGATACATGGAAGCTAGACAACATTATTAACAAGTTTGCTTAACACTACAACCCAAGTGTTAACGAGACAGTGGAATGTTACCGATTCTTCACAAGAAACCAGGGCACCAGTCAAACGATAGAAAGTTATGTCATAGAACTGAAACTTTTGGCAAAGACATGCAAGTTTAGGATGTTGAGAGACTCTCTTATTTGCTATCGGATTATGTGTGGGAGTAACAACACGAGCATGAGAGACAGACTGCACCATGAGAAAAACTTGACACTGGATTCATGCATACAGCTATGCAGGGCAGCAGAGCTGTCGCGGGAAAATATAAAAGCCATCTCAGGACCAATGCTGGAGGAAATACATGCACTGCAGGGAGCAGTGCTTCAGAGACAAGCTAGCACACAGTGGACTGCACATTCTGCTGGGAGAGGCATAAGAAAAGTAAACAGAAATGCACCGCATATGGGAAGAAGTGTAAAAAGTGTGGCAAAGAGAACCATTTTTCTGTAAAACGCAGAGCAAACCAGGTGCACAGAAAGAAAAAAACTGTTGCCTAATGTCACACAATATGAGAATGATAAGTATGTAGATATTCTTTGTGTTACAGAGGCACAAACTGAGAAAGTGAATGCAGTAGACAGTGACAAAGATAATGACACTCAACTCTTTGCTAGCATGCTCCTAAACCCGAATATGGTAAAATTCCAAACTGACTGTGGTGCAGCATGCAATGTCATTCCGATCAATCTGCTTCACCTTGACACAAAGCTTGAAAGCACTAAGACAGTACTGGTAATGTACAACAAAACTAAACTGAAACCCTTAGGAAAATGTAAAGTTAAACTGAAGAACCCCAGAAACCACAAACTATATCAGTTAAAGTTGTAGACAAAGACTGTAAAGTGCCACTATTAGGCAAGAGAGCCAGTGAGGCTGTGAAACTCATAAAAGTGCATCATGAAAACATTATGGCAATAAATAGTATTGTCACCTCAGAGAATTCAAACAGTGGGCAGCAGAAGATAGAACAAAAAAAAAAGCAGAGTATGTTGATGTATTCACAGGCAATGGCTGCCTTATTGGTGAATACAAAATAGAGATAGACAAGAATACAAAATATTGGTGAATACAAAATAGAAACAGAAACCTGTACAAATCCCCAAACGACATGTACCAGTCCCAAAGAAGAAGCCATTGCAGGATGAACTACAGGATCAGCAGGGCAGAGGCATCATCACATCTGTAGAATGCAGTACTAAATGCATCAGCAGAATGGTTGTGGTACGAAAACAGAATGGGAAGCCGAGGGTATGTATTGATCCCAAAACCCTTGAACAAAGCGTTAAAATGCAGCCACTTCTCACTACCAACCACTGAGGATGTGCTTCCAGACATGTCAGAAGCCAAAGTGTTTACAGTGTGTGATGCCAAAAATGGATTCTGGCATGTCAAACTGGAAGAAGAGTCCAGTTAGCTGACAACTTTTACAACCCCATTTGGACGTTACAGATGGCTCAGAATGCCCAGGGGGATAAGTCCTGCTCCTGAAATATTCCAGTAAATGCCCACACAAGCATTGGATGGTCTCCCTGGTCTGTACATTATTGCAGATGATGTGCTGATCACTGGACAAGGTGAAACTCAAGAGGAAGCTAAGCGTGACCATGACGAAAAACTGAGAATGTTTCTTACCCAATGCAGACAAAAGAACATTAAACTAAATGCAGACAAACTGAAGTTGAGACAAAAGGAAGCAGCATTGATTGGTCACCTCCTGATGGCAGATGGACTGAAAATAGACCCAGCTATCACACAGATGCCTGAACCAAGTGATGTTAAAGCAGTACAGAGACTCTTGGGCATGGTAAACTACCTAGCCAGATTCTGCCCACATCTCTCAGACCACTGCCATGCATTAAAACAACTGACACACAAGGACTGTGAGTGGAACTGAACAACACAGCATGGTTAGGCATTCCTCAAACTGAAAGAAGCTATCACAAATGGTCCAAAACTGAAATATTATGACCCAGATGAAGAACTCACTGTACAGTGTGACGCCTCAGACACAGGTTTAGGAGTGGCACTCATGCAAAGGGGCAAGCCAGTTGCATTTACAAGCAGTGTTATGATCCCTCATGTGCCATTACGCGGTGCACAGAGGGCAGAATGAAAAACTCAATAGCAGGAGTAGATTTGTGCACTTTATTGAGTATAAACCCCCAAATAACAAGTCCAGCAAACAGTCACACAGTGAACAGCGAGATGAACAGATGCAATAATTCCAACTGAGGCCACCAGACATACAGGGACGCCTCCTGGATGCTCTACAGCCCGGGGGAGGGAATGCCTAGTGCCGCAGAGCTGCTGTCGGCACGGGGAGAAAGGCAAACATGAACTTACAGTGCTGGAGTGATCTGGGACTGTCCGTGTAGTCCGGTGGATGAGGATGAAACAGGCTGAAGATAATCCGTAGGGAGTGATAACTTGCATACAGGGAGGTACACGTTGCTGTGTATGAAGCGCAATGCTCCGGTGGTCTCTTCCTACTAACACAGCATTTAAGTAATCATAATACTAATATGCTAATGAGGGAAGAAACTGCCGGTGTGAGGATGTGTGGGCTGAACATAATTGATACCATGTGTGTATGAGTGAGTGTCTGAGCGTGTGAATGGGATTGAATGAAGTGTGTGGGTGTAAGTGTGTGAAACACCCATAATACGGAACAGCTAGTGATACTGACAGGGGGAGGGGGTGTGCCCGAGCTGTCAGGGAGTGGAGGACCCAAAGAACTCCCTGAGGCACCTGATGGAAAATAAATAGAAAGACGGGTCAGAACTGGGTTTGGACCACTAAACCCAGGTTCATGACAGAGCCCCCCCCCCTCAAGGGGTGGACTCCAGACACCCCAGTACCACCAGCAAAAAAACACAACCAAGGACCCCCCGCCCCCTCGGAGACAAACAGCTACCCAGGGTGGGAGGTGGTGGGAAAACAGGTTAGGAGGGAAGCTGGCATGGTACAGACCCAGAAAGCAGACACAACTCCGGAAGCACAGTTAACCTTTTATTAATAATAGTGTGAGCATGTGGATGCGTGTGTGAATGTCTGTAATGAGTGTAGTGTGTCACTGAATCAGCTTGGGGCGAGCAGAGCACCGTGCAACCTGGCAACCCTAGGAACAGAGCAGAGAGATAGTTAGGGGTTATCTTGACAGGGGAAGTGCCAGATAGAATTGTCCTTACTTTTTGCTGAGTTGGAGAAGTACATAGGTTGGCACAATGGCCCAGGCCAGGAGGACAATGCCAGTTGCCTGTTGGAGATGTAGCAGGCAGGTGAACGAGGCAGGGGAGTCCGCCGCCGAGAGGACACCGCCTGTGCACAGGGGTAAAGGTTGGGTGAGAGGAAAGGTTCAGGCTTACTTGACTGCCGAATGGTGAGGAGACCCTTGGCGAGTAGAAGTGCTGGAGGATGATGAGGCTGGAAGCTCAGTGTGGAGATTGGCGAGTTCAGTTTCCTCAGGATGGAAGCAGATGACTCCGCGCTGATCCCTGGGTCTCACAGAATATATAGGCAGAGCCAAATGGCAGACAGGTATGTGCGCAGGTGCACCTAATTGGCAGCCATGACAGTACTCCCCCCAACGACACACCTCTCGGTGGTTGATCCATCCTACCTGGGTGCGCCCGGTGGAAGTCCCTGATGAGTTGCTTGTCCAGCACGAAGGAGGGGTGCACCCAGGATCTCCACTCCAGCCCATAGACCTCCCAATCCACCAGGTACTGTAGACCGTGACCCCGGCGTCAGAAGTCCAGAATGGCGTTGACCTTCCAAGCCGGGTCACCGTCGATCATCATCGGTGGGTGGTGGGTCCCTGGTTGGAGGACACAAGGGGCTGGAGCAGACAGGCTTGACCTGGGAGACGTGAAAAGAAGGACAGATGCGGAGGGAAGGGGGAGAGCTAGCTGCACACACACTGGGTTAATTATTTGTGTGATGGGAAAGGGTCGGATGAACCTTTGAGACAACTTCCTCCTCTCACCCTTTAAGTCAGTGTGTCTAGTAGACAGCCATACCTGTTGGCCCACCTGTTAGGTGGGAGCTGGAGCCCTGTGACGGTTGGCCACTGCCGTGTTGCGTTTGGCTGTGCATTGCAGAGCCTCCCGGGTAGTCTTCCAGATCCGACGACACCGCTGCAGGTGGGCACGAACCGAAGGAACTGCAATGTCCCCCTCCTCCTCCGGGAACAGCAGGGGATTGTATCCCAACGAGGCCTGGAAAGGAGACATGCCTATGGCTGATGAGATGGTGGTGTTGTGCGCATACTCAATCCAGGGAAGGTGGGAGCTCCAAGACAAGGGGTTCTTGGTGGTGACGCACCGCAGCACGGCCTCCAATTCTTGGTTTGCTTATTCACACTGCCCATTGGTCTGAGGATGATAGCCCGAAGATAGGCTCGCTGTGGCCCCCAAGGCACTGCAAAATGCCCTCCGGACTTGGGACACAAACTGGGGACCCCGGTCCGAGACGATGTCCAAGGGGATGCCATGAAGATGAACCACATGCTGGACTAGGAGGTCCGACGTCTCCTTGGCCATGGGCAGCCCCTGCAGAGGGACGAAATGAGCAGCCTTGGAGAATCTGTCGACCAGAGTTCGAATTACTGTGTTGTGGTTGGATGATGGGAGACCGGTGATGAAATCCTGAGCCACGTGGGACCATTGCCTGCCGGGGATGGGGAGGGGACGGAGTAATCCAGCTGGAGGGGCAGAAGACGTCTTCCCGGTGGCACACTGAGGACAGGCCCGGATGTACTCCCTGATGTCCCTCTGCAGCGACGGCCACCAAAATGTCCTCTGGATCAGCTCCACCGTGCGTCCCTGCCCTGGGTGACATGAGAACTTGAATGAATGACCCCAGTGAATAACCTCCCTCTGGACAGCTGATGGGACAAACAGTCTACCCGCTGGCCCCCCACCCGGGTCGGGCTCGTCCTTCAAAGCCTTCAACACCTTATCCTTGATACCCCAGGAGATGGCACCCACGACACATGAAGGAGGTAGAATAGGGTGTTCGGGCTTCTCCGTCGTCTCCGAGGTAAACTGGCGGGACAAGGCATCCGGCTTTGTGTTCTTCGACCCGGGACGATAGGTGATAGTGAAATCAAACCTCCCAAAAAACAAGGACCAGCAGGCCTGGCAGGAGTTCAGATGCTTGGCCGTCCGAAGGTACTCCAAGTTCTTGTGGTCCGTCCATACGATGAACGGCTGGGAGGCCCCCTCCAACCAATGACGCCATTCCTCCAAGGTGAGTTTGACGGCCAACAGTTCCCTGTCACCGATGTCATAATTGCATTCAGCTGGAGATAGGCGCCGGGAGAAGAACGCACAAGGTTGGATTTTGCCATCCGCCGGAGACCTCTGGGACAGGACTGCTCCCACCCCCGAGTCCGAAGCATCCACTTCCACCAAGCACTGGAGAGAGGGGTCTACCTGCATCAGGATGGGAGAAGAAGAAAACCTGGACTTCAGTTCAGCAAAGGCCGCCACCGCCTCCGCGGTCCACCGGAAAGGAACCTTAGGAGAGGTCAGACTGGTTAAGGGGAGAGCGATCCGGCTGTAATTCTGGATGAAGCAGCAGTAAAAGTTGGCAAAACCCAGAAACTGTTGGAACTGCTTTCTGGATGATGGGGTAGGCCACTCAACCACCGCTTTGATCTTACCAGGGTTGGGGAGGATCTCATTATGAGAGATAATGAAGCCCAGGAATGAAGTCTGGTTGACATGAAACTCACACTTTTCTGCCTTCACAAAGAGTTTGTTCTCTAATAACCGCTGCAATACCCACCTCACATGCACACAATGCTCCTCCAGGGACTGTGAAAAGATCAGGATGTTGTCCAGATAAACAAACACGAACGTGCCCAAGAAGTCCCTCAACACATCATTAATCAGCTTCTGGAAGATGGCAGGGGCGTTGGTGAGCCCGAATGGCATCACGAGATACTCAAAGTGTCCACTCGGAGTCCGGAACACCATCTTCCATTCATCACCCTCCCAGATCCACACCAGATGATAAGCATTGCGCAGGTCCAATTTGGAAAACCAGGAGGCGCCTTGGAGGGAATCAAAGGCTGAATTAATGAGAGGTAGAGTGTACTTATCTTTGACAGTTATGTTGTTTAACTCCCTGAAATCTATACAGGGTCTCAGTGAGCCATCCTTCTTGCCGACGAAGAAAAAGCCCGCCCCCACTGCTGACGACGATGGCCGGATTATGCCTGAGCTCAACGACTCCTTGATGTATGTCTCCATCGCTTCCCGCTCCGGGGCAGACAGGTTGTAAAGCCTACTGGATGGTAAAGGAGCTCCAGCGCGGAGATTAATGGCACAATCATAAGGGCAGTGGGGGGGAAGGGAAAGGGCTTGCGTCTTGCTGAAGGATTGAAGGCAGGCACTCAAACAAAATGAACTCCAGGCAAGGACACTCCCTGACCGCCAGTCTATGGAGGGGTTGTGCAGGCGAAGCCAGGGATAGCCGAGGATAACTGGGGATGAAGAGGTCGGCAGAACATATAACCTCAGCTCCTCCCGATGTAATAATAGACACTGGAGCAGTCCGGTGGGAAACTGTAGCAAAAGGGGCTTTAGAGAGGGTGATCAGTCTCAAAGGGGTCTCCAATAACTGAACCAGGAGCCCCAACCAGGTTGCCAGTTCCCCAAAGATGAAGCTCTGCTTGGCCCCGGAGTCGATGAGTGCCTGTGTAGTGAATTCCTTGTGTTTGATACAGAAACGAACGGGAATCAGAAAGCTAGAGAGGGGTTTTAACTGAGGCGCGTCCATAAGTCCCCCTACTGCGACCCACGGACTCCCCCTTTTGGCCATACGAGACATACCTCAAGCTCATGCTCCTCGCTCCCACAGTAAACACATAAGCCTAGTTCCCGCCGTCACTGTCTTTCAGCAGCAGACAGCTTAGTTCGACCTGTCACCATAAGCTCTGGCTCATCCGGGGAATCTACTGCAGGTAACGCCAACGGGGGGGGGGGGGGCTGTAGGGAACGGCAAGACTGACTACCTCAGCGACTGGAAGTCCTATGCTCAGCTGCCCGCTCCCTCAGTCTGTTGTTAAGGCTGATAGCAAGCGAAATTAGCTCGGTCAAGTTGGAGGGTTTTTCTAAAGGAGGTAACTCGTCCCACAGGCTAGGACAGAGGTTTCTAATGAAGATACTACACAATGAGGCATCCTCCCTCCCCACCTCTGTGGCTACAACCCAGAAGTCTATGGCGTAATCGGCAACAGCCCTCGCCCCCTGTTTTAAATTCAACAACCAGGAGGTAAGCACACTATCACGGTCGGAGTGGTCGAACACCTCCTTGAACTCCCTAACAAACTGTGTGTAAGAGAGAGGAGCGTAGTCAGCCCTATCCATAATAGCGTAGGCCCAAGCCAAAGCTCGCCCCTCCAACAAATTCACCACATAGCCTATATGACTATGGTCAGAAGGAAAATCCCCCGGCACCCGCTGAAACACAATGTCGCACTGCAGCAAAAAAACCCGAGCTTCTCCTAATTTACCACTGAAATGGGTGGGAGTAGGAATGGGAGTAAGGCAGAGCGGGGAGCCTGATGTAACCTGGCTACTGACAGGGCTAACAGGTGCAGGGGAGCTAGTGGGAGCTGGAGGGAAGGCCTATGGGTTAGCTAGGCGGTCCAACTGGTCAGTAACTCGAGCTAGCTGTGTAAGTATAGCTTGCTGCTGGTAGGCTAACTGGTTCACCCGAGCTTCTAAGTTGATTACCTTGCGCGCAAGCGCGCTGTCTGCTGGGTCACTGTGGCGGAGTCGTACTGACATGGTACAGACCCAGAAAGCAGACACAACTCTGGAAGCACAGTTAACCTTTTATTGATAATAGTGTGAGTGTGTGGATGCGTGTGTGAATGTCTGTAGTGAGTGTAGTGTGTCGTTGAATCAGCTTGGGGCGAGCAGAGCACTGTGCAACCTGGCAACCCTAGGAACAAGAGCAGAGAGATAGTTAGGGGTTATCTTGACAGGGGAAGTGCCAGATAGAATTGTCCTTACTTTCTGGTGAGTTGGAGAAGTACATAGGTTGGCACAACGGCCCAAGTCAGGAGGACAATGCCAGTCGCCCGTTGGAGATGTAGCAGGCAGGTGAACGAGGCAGAGGAGTCCGCCGCTGGGAGGACACCACCTGTGCACGGGGTAAAGGTTGGGTGAGAGGAAAGGTTCAGGCTTACTTGACTGCCGAATGGTGAGGAGACCCTTGGCGAGTAGAAGTGCTGGAGGATGATGAGGCTGGAAGCTCAGTGTGGAGATTGGCGAGTTCAGTTTCCTCAGGATGGAAGCAGATGACTCCGCGCTGATCCCTCGGTCTCACAGAATATATAGGCAGAGCCAAATGGCAGACAGGTGTGTGCACAGGTGCGCCTAATTGGCGGCCATAACAGAAGCAACATGTGAAAAACACAACACATAATATGCAAATATAATAATGTGCACCTCCTAACAGCCCCTCCACCTAGGGCACTAACCCCCACCCCAGGACTCCAAAGTTCAGGGGGCCGACCAGCGTTCCAGGGCCCCGGCATGGCGAGGGATGGCTGACTGGGTGGCCTGCCTGAGTCCCAAGCCCAGCAGGCAGCCCACTCAACAGCATCCGGCGGCGTGCCCGGGCCGATGGGCCACCCGACCCGAAGGCCAAGTCTTTCGGGTGGCTGACCAGCGTGGTGGAGCCACCAGGACTGGAGGGGAAGGCGGAGAGGCAGCCTACCCACCGGGGAACTTCGGTGGCCAAACTGAGGGATAGGAGCCCCCCCCTGCCCTCTGAAGCTTGGAGCAGGGGGACCGTAGTACCCGTGATGGTCCTGGTCTGGGACGTAGCTGCACTGGTGATGGTCCTGGTCTGGGACATGGCTGCACCAGCGGTGGACTCTGGCTGGAGCTCTGCTGCACCGGCGGTGGACTCTGGCTGGAGCTCTGCTGCACTGGCGGTGGACTCCGGCTGGAGCTTCGTTGCATCTGCAGTAGTCCCCATCAGGGGCCTCATTGCTCCCGCGATGGCCTCCCCAATGGGTGAGGTAGGGCTCTTCCCTGACCCTGGCGCTGAGTCCAGATCCTCGGCGGCCTCTGGAGGCCTTGCCCCCCCTCTGGCGACCCTGACCAGGAGCTCCAAACCAGGATGGAGCGAGAAAGAGACCAAGTCAGGGTCACCAGCAGCGACAGAGCCTGGTGAGGTGGCCCCGAGGGCTACTGCGAGCTTCCCCAGGCCCTCCTCACCATGAGTCAGGCAGTGTGACATCAGCATAGACAAAACAGACATTATGGAGAACTGGGGCTCCACCGCTGTCCAGGACTCTGACGACTTAGGGTGCGCAGGTACCATCGCGGTCTGTCAGGTGCTATACCCACGTCAACCTCCTCCGGGACAGCTGGGCCCGTGTCGTTGTCTGTGGATGACCCAGGTTGCGGCGGCTCTTCTCCGTCGATCCTAGGAAGGAGTTCAGAAGAGACGGGAGAGGAAAGATGGTTAGGGTCACCGGCAGTGGCGGAGCCCGGTGAGGGGAGTTCAGATACAGCTGAGGGCTGCACCTGACTCTCCTCCCCAGAAGCCAGGCAAGCTCTCTCCACCACGGACAAGAGAATTATAGGAGAGGTTACTTGCCTGTACTCAAGCTCCACCGCCGTCCAGGACTCCGACGATGCTGATGACGACGTCCTGGACCCAGTCGGCTGGAGGTCTGGTCCAGAGGGTGACTCTGCTGTGGTAGGCCCCACAGCAGGCGTGATGGTGGTAGCAGTCTTGGTGCTCCCGTGCACCGTTTTCCATGCCACCGGCTCATCCGTCGTGGCGGCCGGGGATTGCCTCCTCGCTGGACCTGGAGCTGGACTCTCCAGGAGCTCTGGTTCCTCCCCCCTCGGGCAACCTGGTTCTGGAGCCGGTGAACTCATAGGCACACACACAGAGGGCTTGGGGAGGTCAAAAGAAGAGCTTCTATATGCCGCTGGGGCGGAGCACTAAGGGGACTGCAAACCCCGAGTCTCCTGGCCAGGAGGCAGGCAACATTGTTCATCAAAAGTGAGGGTAAAATGAGGAAAAACTTGCCTGTTCTCCTGGCTCTGGATGTCCCCAGCGGCTTCCGAGGCATCTCCTCTCCTCACTGAGCATTCCTTCTCAATCTGACAGTTGATGAGAGCGAGCAAATTCAGCCTCTCCTCCTCCATCATCACATCCACGGCCTGGGCGACCCCCGGCCCAGAGGATGGAACAGTCACCGTCAGTGAAGCATGTTCTCGTTTTTCCCTCTCGCGGCACTCTTCCTTGATCTGACGGTCGATTAGGGTGAGCAGGCCCAGTCTCTCCTCCTCCGTCATCACATCGGGGAACGATGCGTGCCCAGGCTCAAGGGATGGCGCAGGAGCGGGCGGGCTGTGGGAAGAGGATGTCTTCTTCCGCTGGGAGCACTTCTTCTAATGGGAGGATGGCTCTAATGTCAGAGAGGCCCACTCCGGTTCCACGTTTGGCGGGGGAAGGAGGAAGGAGAGGATGTCATCCACCCTCAGAACCACCCGGAGATTGGGATGATGCCACTCGATGTCTTCTGCTACGAGACCCACCCACCAAACGTCTTCGGGTGACTGCGGCCACTGAGCGGAGAAGAGCGCCTCTTCCAGCAGGTCCTGTGTTCTTAGTTCCTTGTCCGTCCAGACCACCATGTTGTTGCCCGGGAGATAAGGGAAAAAGAGGGTAAAAAGAAAAAGAAAAAACGCATGTCTACTCCGCTGGGTTTTTTCTTGCTGGCCGGAGCATTCTGTTATGATCCCTCGTGTGCCATTACGCGGCGCACAGAGAGCAGAATGAAAAACTCAATAGCAGGAGTAGATTTGTGCACTTTATTGAGTATAAACCCCAAAATAACAAGTCCAGCAAACAGTCATGCAGTGAACAGCGAGATGAACAGATGCAATAATTACAATTGAGGCCACCAGACATACAGGGACGCCTCCTGGATGCTCTACAGCCCGGGGGAGGGAATTCCTAGTGCTGCAGGGCTGCTGTCGGCATGGCGAGAAAGGCAAACATGAACTTACAGTGCTGGAGTGATCCAGGGCTGTCCGTGTAGTCCAGTGGATGAGGATGAAATAGGCTGCAGATAATCTGTAGGGAGTGATAACTTGCATACACGGAGGTACACGCTGCCGTGTATGAAGCGCAATGCTCCGGCGGTCTCTTCCTACTAACACAGTGTTTAAGTAATCATAATACTAATGAGGGAAGAGACTGCTGGTGTGAGGATGCGTGGGCTGATCATAATTGATACCATGTGTGTATGAGTGAGTGTCTGGGCGTGTGAGTGGGAGTGAATGAAGTGTGAATTGAATTGAATTTATTTTTGTTCAGTAATAATAATAAACACATACAATACAATAAGAACACACAAAAGAACAACCGAAAGGGTGTAGGCTGAAGCTAGTGCTTATATAGTGCCTACCCCGTTACAATTTTAAAATCAATAACATAAAAATTTAAGTCTTACCCAAAATCAACAAAGAAAATCAAATAGAACAAGTAGACAAAAAAAACAACATTTAAGTTATTACAAATTTATCTCCCAGCATTTACAGTGAGATACTGGGAGATTTTCTCATCATTGTACAATTTTTTGAATTGCTTCAGAGTTGAACATGTTTTAATATTTTCAGAGCAACAGTTCCACAGTTTAACTCCAGTGACAGACATGCAATGATACTTTGTATTTGTTCTAACGACCTTTGGCTTATTAAAAACAGTTACCTCTTAGCTCATTTTTGCTTTCCCTTTTTTTAAACAGTCTCTAAATATTTACAGGTAATTGGTTATTATTTGCTTTGTACACGATTTGAATGACATTATAATCTACCAGATCTCTAAATTTAAAAGTACAGTGATCCCTCGCTACTTCGCGCTTCACCTTTCGCGCCCTCAGTGCATCGCGGATTTTTCAAAAATATTCATCAAAAATTCAAAATTGAGAAAAAATGGGCGGGCGCTAGCAGAAGGCAGGGAGACTACATTAGAACATCAGCACGGAGAGCCCGCACAACTCAAAATCCACCTCTCTGACCACCGCTCCACTCCTCTCCGCCCACCTCTTCACCGCTCAGGAATCTCGCAAGCTGATTGGCCGAGACGTTTTACCCAGCTTCTCTCCCTGCCGAGCGCCCATACCCAGCGAAGGAAGACCGCATTCATTGTTCGCTGTTCTCTTGTGCCTTTTTGTGCAAAATAGTCTTCCCGTCGAGCCACTACGCCGCCTCCTGCAGCTTCTCCAGCTCTATCGGAAGCTGCCCTCGACGATCCTGCGCCTCTAGCACCTGACGATGACGCGTCACCTGAGGAGCAGTAAAGCTCTCATTAACCTGTGCAGTAAATCATCTTCATCTTGAGTTACGTATCTTGTTATAAGAATAAAAGAGTTCTAAAAACATATTTATGTACACTTTATTTACATCTACGTATGTATGTATACTTACACACACACACACACACACACACACGTATCATATGAGAGAGAGAGTGAGAGAATGAACGTACGTATTATTTATGGGTGACGTCATTAGGGGTGACGCTACTTCGCGGTTTTTCACTTTTCTCGGTCGGTTCTGGAACCCATTAACCGTGATAAGTGAGGGATCACTGTATGTAATTGAATGAATATTGGATTTGTTGGTTCACGGTAAGGTTTCTTTGATACAATGCGTACGGCTTTTTTCTGTAGTAAAAAGATTAAGTTTGTGTTTGTTTTATATGTGTTTCCCCAGATCTTCACACAGTATGTCATAAAAGGAACTATCAGTGAATTATATAAAATGCAAAGAGATTTCTGACACAGGAGATCCTTAACTTTATACAGTACGGCAATGGATTTAGACATTTTAGTTTTGACATAATTTATGTGTGATTTCCAGTTTAGTTTGTTATCAACAATGACCCCTAGGAACTTGGTTTCGAAAACTGTCAATTTCAACATTGTTTATTTTAATTTTTCTGTGATTATATAATTTGTGGTTTCCAAATATTATACATTTTGTTTTTCCAAGGTGAATAGATAATTTATTGGCAGTGAACCATTGATTGAGGTCAGTGTGCATGTTTCTGGGATTGATCGTCACTTCCTTGTGGTAACGTATCGTCTCTTCCTGTTTTGCTGTCTGCCTGTGTGGTTTGCTCTCCTTACTCTCCTGAGCATTGGGTTAGCCACTAGCTATGGCTACTAGCTCTCCTTCCTCTCCTCCTCTGGTGTGCTCTCTCTGTCAGATGTTTAGCTACACTTCTGCCTCTTTTAGTGATAACGGTAAATGTAATAAATGTTGTCTTTTTGAGGCGCTCGAGGCGAGGTTGTCTGATTTGGAATCCCGGCTCCACTGCATTGAAACACCATCTGCGCCAGTTACTCTTGACGGACGCCCCTTAGCTGCAGCGGAGCTAGCTAGCTTAGGCCCCCCTGTTAGCGGTCCTCCGGCTCTCCTCAGCAGCGAGGAGACTGGGTGGGTGACGGTGAGAAGGAAGCCTAGTCGCAAAGCCCCGGTTAACCACCAACCTGTTCACGTTTCTAATCGTTTTTTCCCGCTCAGCGACACACCCGCTGAGGAAAAAACTCTGATCATTGGCGACTCTGTAGTCAGAAACGTGAACCTAGAGACTCCAGCGGCCATAGTCAAATGCATTCCTGGGGCCAGAGCAGGCGACATCGAGTCAAATTTGAAAATGCTGGCTAAAAGTAACTGTAAATACTCCATAATTGTTATTCACGCCGGCATTAATGACATCCCTCTCCGGCAGTCGGAAGTCACGAAACTTAATGTAGAATCGGTGTGTGACTTTGCAAAAACGATGTCTGCCACTGTAGTATTCTTTGGGCCCCTCCCCAATCTGACCAGTGATGACATGTTTAGCCGCTCATCATCCTTGAACTGCTGGCTGTCTGTGTGGTGTCCTGCAAATGACGTGGGCTACATTGACAATTGGAGCTCTTTTTGGGGAAAACCTGGTCTTATGAGACGAGACAGCATTCATCCCACTTTGGATGGTGCTTCTCATTTATCTAACAATCTGGCATCTTTTTTATCCAAATTTCCAAAACCTTGACTACTCAGAGTTGGGACCAGGAAGCAGAGTCGCAGTCTTACACGCCTCTCTGCAGCTCCTCTTCATCCGCCACCCCTCAATTTAGCCCCTGTCTTCCCCATCAGAGAATCGTTGTCTGCTCTCTCCAAAGTAAATAAAAATATAATGTATAAGCATCCCAAAGTGATTAAGCAAAATATTGGTAAAACTCAAATTAAACATAAAGCCTCTAAACTGAATGATTTGGCCTCTGTTCCTCCTCATAATTTAAAAATTAAATGTGGTTTATTAAATATTAGGTCTTTAACTCCCAAGTCTCTGTTAGTCCATGATCTGTTAACTGATCATCAGATTGATTTAATATCCCTTACAGAGACTTGGTTAGGGCAAGAGGATTATGTTGGTTTAAATGAATCAACTCCCTCTGGTTATTTAAACTGTCAAAATCCCAGAAGTTCTGGTCGTGGAGGAGGAGTAGCAACAATTTACCATTCCAAATTACTAGTTAATGTAAAGCAAAAAACATGTTATAATTCCTTTGAGGGCCTGGTCCTCAGTATTGGGCACTTTAGCAATTTTAGGTTAAACCCAATTTTATTTGCCATAGTTTATCGTCCCCCATCAACCTACTCAGAATTTTTATCCGAATTTGCTGATTTCTTAGCTGATTTAGTGCTGAAATCTGATAGAATAATTATAGTAGGGGACTTTAATATACATGTGGATGTAGATAGTGACTGCCTTAATGTGGCATTTAATTCAATATTAGACTTGATTGGGTTTTCTCAGAAAGCAGGAAATTCTACTCATTACCTCCACCATACATTGGACCTTGTTCTGACATATGGCATAGAAATAGAAAATCTTGTAGTGTCTCCTCATAACCCTGTACTGTCAGACCATTGTCTGTTAACCTTTGATTTTACTATTTCTGACTATTTGGCTCCTAAAGAAAAATATTATTACAGTAGATGCCTCTCAGATGATGCTGTTACCAAATTTATGCAGATTGTTTCCTCTATGCCATGTGTCAACACAACGGAAATAAGCTATAGACAGCTTGCTCCTTCTGTAATTGATAACATGGTGGATAGTGTTACAGCTTCTCTGCATCAGACTCTAGACTTGGTGGCCCCCTTAAAAAAGAAAAAGTCTAATCAGAGATTTCTAACTCCTTGGTTCAACACAGAAACTCATAGCTTAAAACAGAAGACTCGTCAATTAGAAAGAAAATGGCGCTCCACTAATTTAGATGAAATCTATTTAGCTTGGAGAAATCATCTTTTAATTTATAAAAAATCTCTTAGAAAAGCTAGAATGAGTTATTACTCTGCATTAATAGAAGAGAACAAGAATAATCCCAGGTTTCTTTTCAGCACTGTAGCCAGGTTGACAAAGAGTCAGGACTCTGTCAATCCTAGCATTCCCTTAGAGCTTACTAGTCAGGACTTTATGAACTTTTTCAATAATAAAATTTCATCCATCAGAGATAAAATCAATCAGATTCTTCCCACAGTTAACTTAAATACTGTAACTACAACAACTCCTTCTATTGATGTCTGTTTTGATGAGTTTACTCCAATCGACCTTTGTGAGTTAGACAAAATAGTTTCCTCATCCAAACCTTCAACTTGTCTTTTAGACGCTATTCCTACCAGGTTATTTAAAGAAGTCTTCCCACTTATTGGTAGCTTTATTCTTCATATAATCAATTCTTCATTAACTTTAGGCCATGTACCGCAGGCTTTTAAAACGGCTGTAATTAAACCCTTACTCAAAAAGCCAACGCTAGATCCAGGAGCTTTAGCTAACTATAGACCAATCTCTAATCTCCCTTTCATTTCAAAAATCTTAGAAAGAGTTGTTGCTACGCAATTATTTGACCACCTGCAGGGAAATGGTTTACTTGAAGAGTTTCAATCTGGGTTTAGAATCCATCACAGTACTGAAACAGCCTTAGCGAAGGTCACTAACGACCTTCTCATTGCATCCGATAATGGACTGGTTTCTGTACTTGTCCTTTTAGACCTTAGTGCAGCTTTTGATACTATCGATCATAATATTCTACTTGATAGATTAGAACACTATGTTGGACTTAATGGAACTTCGTTGCAGTGGTTTAGATCTTATTTATCTGATAGGTTCCAGTTTGTTCATGTAAATAATGAGTTTTCTTTCAACTCAAAGCTTAGTCATGGAGTTCCACAGGGATCTGTGCTAGGTCCTACTCTTTTTAGTTTATATATGCTTCCGTTAGGCAACATTATTAGAAAGCATTGTATACATTTTCATAGTTATGCAGATGACACACAATTATACCTGTCAATGAAGCCAGATGATAGTAATCAATTAGCCAAGTTAGAAGCCTGTCTTAAGGAAATCAAAGCTTGGATGACTTGTAATTTCCTGCTATTAAATTCAGATAAGACTGAAGTCATTCTTGTTGGTCCAAAAAACCTTAGAAATTCCTTTCCAAATCAAACTTTCAGTTTGGATGCAGTTACTCTTTCTCTTAATAGCTCTGTGAGGAACCTTGGAATTATTTTTGATCAGGATCTGTCCTTCAATTCACATATTAAATTTGTTTCTAAGACTGCCTTCTATCATTTGCGTAATATTGCCAAGATTAGGAGCATCTTGTCTCAGAGTGATGATGAGAAACTGATCCACGCTTTTGTTAGCTCAAGATTAGATTATTGTAATTCTTTATTATCAGGCTGTCCTAAAACATCTTTAAAAAGTCTTCAGCTGATCCAAAATGCTGCAGCAAGAGTTTTAACAGGTACTAGAAAGAGAGATCATATCTCTCCGGTTCTGGCCTCCCTTCATTGGCTTCCCATAGAGTTTAGAATTAAGTTTAAAATCCTTCTTCTTACTTACAAAGCTCTAAACAATCAGGCTCCTTTTTATTTAAAAGATCTGATACTACCGTATTATCCTAACAGAGCACTACGCTCCCAAAATGCAGGATTACTTGTAATACCTAGAATCTCCAAAAGTACAATGGGAGGCAGAGGCCTTCAGTTATCAAGCTCCTCTCCTGTGGAACCAGCTGCCAATCTGGATTCGGGAGTCAGACTCGATCTCTATTTTTAAGAATAGGGCTAAAACCTACCTTTTTGAAATAGCCTACAATTAGGGAAGGATCATGTGTTTCTGAACCCTCCCTTAGTTATGCTGCTAATAGGTTTAGTCAGCCGGGGGACCTCCAGTAATGCACTGGGCCTCACTCCTTTCCTCACTCTCAATGAAATATTTTTTTTGTTGGTCATTAACATTTGTTTGTTCTCTCCCATAGATTGAGTCCCCATCGTGCTGTTTGCTCTCTACATGTCTGTTCTTTTCATCTTCTCTATCCCCTCACCCCCCAGCCAGTCGCAGCAGATGACTGCCCCTCCCTGAGCCTGGTTCTGCTGGACGATTCTTCCTGTTAAAAGGGAGTTTTTCCTCTCCACCGTCGCCAAGTGCTTGCTCACAGGGGATCGCCTGATTGCTGGGGTCATTCTGCAACTGTGGGGGTTCCCCCTACAGTTGATAGTGCTATGAGATTACTGTTGTTGTGAAATGGCGCTATATAAATAAAGTTGAATTGAATTGATTTGTTTAAGTTCATTTTCTACTGAATCCAGAAGCTGCTTAAGATTTTCTCCACTACAAAAAAAAGTTGTGTCATCTGCAAATAAAATACACTTGAGCAATTTAGAGACAGAACATAAATCATTAATATACAAAATAAACAGCAATGGACCAAGCACAGAACCCTGTGGTACCCCACACGTCATCGTCAGCAACTCAGAGTCTGTATTATTCACATGAACATATTGATATCTGTCTTCTAAATAGCTGTGTAACCAGTCAAAAGCAATTCCTCTGATGCCATACTTATGTAATTTACTAAGGAGTAATTTATGGTCAGCTCTATCAAATGCCCTTTGTAAGTCCAGAAATATTCCAACTGTGTATTCTCTTCTATCTGTTGCATCCGTAATCTGTTCAACAAAGTCTATGAGTGCCAGTGAGGTGGTCCGGTTCTTCCTGAATCCATACTGTTGTTCACAGAGTATATTGTGCTTATCAGTGAAATCATTTAGTCTCTTAACAAATATTTTTTCCAGTATTTTGGAGAACTGAGGTAACAAGGAGATGGATCTGTAGTTTGACAATGAGTGTTTGTCACTAGTCTTATACAGAGGAATGACTCTTGCTATTTTCATTTTCTTTGGAAATTTACCAGCAGTAAGTGACATGTTGCATATGAAAGTGAAGTGTTTAACAATACAATCAATAATACATTTAACCAAGAACATACTGAAATCATTACAATCAGTTGATTTTTTGTCTTTGAATTTGTTAACAATGTCAAGAATTTCTTTTTCATCTGTTTCTTTCATAAACATTGAGTAAGCGTTTATGTTGACGACATTTTCACGCCACTTGTATTTGCTGATGATACAGTGGAGTTGGCGATCTTTTTTCTTATATTGTGGAGTGTGTAAATGAAGAGGCAGCTTCATGTCAGATGATTTATTGCACACTCACATCTCACAAGCACAGAACAGACTGACTGGTTACAGCAAGCACTCCTCTCTATATAACAAGTCAACTTCACAAGCTTCAAGGCACTTCCTCATACACAGCATGATGTTTACCCTACACTTCATTCAACCCCCTCTCACCCTCTTGGGCCTTGTTCTCCCATGTGTATTCATTGTCTCTATCTGAGGTGTGAAATAACCTAACTTCCATACCGGCCCCCAGCATCTTAGATAGAACAATAGAATATCAGTCCACATGCTGTTTCGGCTTCAGTCTCCTCCCATATTAAATTAAATTAAAATTAAATTAAATCACCCTTATTGTCATTCAACTGTACAACCAATCATGTATAGTAGAACGAGATTGTGTTTTACCTATCTACTGTGTTAATCACACACACCCCAAGTGCAGAATCAGAGGGCCGCTGCCATGCAAGGCGCCGCCACAAATTTCCCTCCTCCATTCCATTATTGCTGAGCACCAAGCTGGATGGCAGGAAGTTCCACTTTTATATGGTCTTTGGCATGACCCAGCCGGGATTTGAACCCCTGCCTCCCGGGTGTGGGGCGGATGCTCTACCAACTGAGCCACCACTCCGATATCTGCTGTAACTGGGGTTTACTGCCTCTGTGGCGCTGCTGTGCCGGTGAGGGGCTGCTGGGAGTGTGTCTGACTGCAGGTGGGCCGTGGCGGGGGGGGGGACTTCACCCTGTCCGTGTGGCTGCTCTGTTGCATCGCTTCCCTGGGGGGCTCTCCGTGGGGGTCTTCCACGCCGAGGGGCCTTAGCCAACAGCACCTGCTCGTCTGCTGCTACAAAGGCGGGTTTAAGTCTGTCTATGCCAATTTTCTCCCGTCTACCCCCCAAGTCTAGCACAAAATGCTTATCCCCTGTTTTCAACACTCTGAACGGTCCATCATAGGGTGGACGCAATGGAGGGCAGTGGGCGTCGTGTCTGACGAACACGAACTCCGCGTTCTTCAAAGTTTTAGGCATGAAAACACGCAGAAAACAGTGGTGGGCAGGGCCCGGCAGCGTGCCTGTGTTCACGCTACGCTGCAAAAGCTGAGACGGGCAGCTGTCCGGCGCGGGATTATCTGGCAGAAATTCCCCGGGCAGCCGTAGGGTCTGCGCAAAAACCAGCTCTGCCGGGGAAGCTTCCAGATCCTCTTTTGGCGCAGAGCGCAACCCCAATAAAACCCACGGCAACCTGTCCACCCAATTTGCATCCGTCAGTGAAGCCCTGAGTGCAGCTTTCAATGATCTATGAAAACGCTCGCATAACCTGTTGGCCTGTGGGTTGTACGCGGTTGTGCGGTGAATTGTGACACCCAGGCTGTGGGCCATCGCGGACCAGAGTTCGGAAACAAATTGAGGGCCCCTGTCCGACGTAATGTCTGATGGGACTACAAAACACGCCACCCATGCTGTTAAAAAAGCGTGTGCTACGTCCGTGGATGTGGTTGCTGCCAGCGGGACTGCTTCTGGCCAGCGCATGGTGCGGTCCACCACTGTCAGGAGGTGCGAGCACCCCTGTGATGGCGGGAGGGGGCCCACGAGGTCCACGTGAACGTGGTCGAACCTCTTAGCCGATACCCGAAACGGCTCCAAGGGAGCTTTCATGTGTCTGTGTACCTTGGCTCGTTGGCATGCCACACAGGCTGCAGCCCACTCTTTTACTTGTTTGCGTAGGCTCGGCCACACAAACTTCTCTCCCACCATTTTGACTGACATGTGCACTCCTGGGTGCCCCAGAGTGTGAACCGACTCAATCACGCTGCGGCGCCACGCGACTGGGACCACCGGACACAGGTGCCCCGTGGAGACATCGCAGATTGGGGGGGCATGCCGTCTTGCAGCACCCTGCTCTCCAGCCTTAACCCTGTTGGTCCAGACTGGAGTGCGCGCACGTCTGCACCGCTAATCTGCTCCGCGGCCATGGCTGCATAATCTATCCCCACGTAGACCGGGGCCACCACGGCACACGAGAGGCAGTCCGCCACCACATTCAGTTTACCCGACACATGCTGAATATCAGTAGTAAACTCTGAGATCGCGGCCAGCTGTCTCTGCTGCCGGCCCGACCACAGTTCTGAAACCTCGGCCATCACAAACGTTAGTGGCTTGTGGTCTACGAACGCGGTGAAGCTGCGCCCTTCCAGCCAGAACTGGAATTGGCGTATGGCCAGGTGGAGAGCCAGCAACTCTCTGTCGAACGCGCTGTATTTACGTTCGCTGTCGCACAAAGTTTTGCTGAAAAAAGCGAGTGGCTGCCAAGCACTGGTAACGTGCTGCTCTACGAGAGCCCCTATGGCCGCGTCTGAAGTGTCGGTGGTGAGCGCTATCCGGGCCGCCGGGTCTGGATGCGCCAGCAGTGCGGTGTTTGCCAGGGTTGCTTTAACCTCCAACAACGCCCGCTCTCGCTCCGGGGTCCATTCGACCCTATCCGCGGGTTTCTGTCTCTTGAGTGCGGCGTACAATGGTTGCATGAGCTGCGCCGCGCGGGGAAGGAAACGGTTATAAAAATTCACCATCCCCAAAAATTCCTGCAGCGCCCTGACCGTCTGAGGCCGGGGAAAATCCGCCACGGCGCGCACTTTGTCAGGCAGCGGGATAACTCCTTCCGGAGAGACGCGGTGCCCCAAAAAATCAATCTGTGTCACGCCGAACTGGCATTTCGGCTGGTTGATTATTAATCCGTGCTCCTCCAACCTCTGGAAAAACGTCCTGAGGTGGGTTTCGTGTTCGTCTTCGGACGCACTGGCTACCAGGATATCGTCCAGGTAGACGAACACGAACGGGAGATCGCGCAGCACTGCATCCATCATACGCTGGAACGTCTGTGCCGTGCCTTTTAACCCGAATGGCATGCGCAGGAACTCGAATAAACCGAACAGAGTTATTACCGCTGTTTTGGGTACGTCCTCAGCGCGCACTGGAACTTGATGGTAACTGCGGACCAGGTCTATTTTGGAAAAAATGCGTGCTCCGGCGAGGTGGATGGAAAAATCCTGTATGTGGGGAATTGGGTAGCTGTCATGCGCTGTGGCATTGTTCAACCTGCGGAAATCACCGCACGGTCGCCACAATCCCTCAGCCTTAGGGACCATGTGTAGTAGGGATGCCCATGGGCTGTTCGAACGCCTGATGATGCCCAACCTTTCCAGGTTGGCGAACTCCTCGCGCACTATGGCCAGTTTAGCTGCGTCCAAGCGCCGAGGGCTTGCAAAAACGGGCGGCCCGGTGGTGGTGATGAAGTGCTCCACCCCGTGTTTAGCGATGGCCGCCGAAAACGTCGGGACCGTGAGTGCTGGGAACTGAGTGAGCAGTGCGTGGAACTTACCGCCTGGAGCTGTGACGTTGGCTTGTGCTGTTGGCTGGGTCACTCAAGCTATACAGGGGAGAGAGTCAAAGGACAGTGCATTAAACAGGCGCCTGTTAGCAACATCAACCAGTAAACCATGTGCACACAGAAAATCAGCCCCCAGGATATGGTAATTCAGTGCTGCTACGACAAAAGTCCACTCGTATGTACGGCCGTGTAGAGATAAGATCTGTGTCCTCTCACCAAAGGTCTTAATTTCCGAGCCATTTTTGTCTTTTTATCTTCCTTCTTCTTTCTGATCCGGTGATGGCTTTCTGATCCGGCACACCTTTCACTCTATGTGTATCACGGGCACACAGATCGCCCCGGGGGTCTCCTGAGTCGGCGGACGGAGCCTCTGTTTACAGCGGGAGACGATGCAGTGGGGAGGAGCTAGCTAGCACTCGGCCGCCACCCGGTGCTAACGGAGAGGCTCGACATACCGGGAGAGCTGAAGCGGGAGCGACGCGGGTGCCAGGCTGGAGTTTGGGCGGCGTGCAGGAAATATAAGACAGAATAATAAAGAGCGATGGCAAGAACCAAGCAGACCACCCGTAAATCTACTGGAGGAAAAGCCCCCAGGAAGCAGCTGGCCACCAAGGCTGCTCAAAAAGGCGCTCCGGCCGCCGGCGGAGTGAGGAGGCCTCACCGTTGCAGGCCCGGTGCCGTGGCTCAGAGAGATCCGTCGCTGCCGGAGGTCCACGGAGCTGCTCATCCGTGGGCTGCCCTTACAGCGCCTGGTGAGGGAGATCGCTCAGGACTTCAGAACCGACCTGCGCTTCCAGAGCTCCGCCGTCATGGCTCTGCAGGAGGCCAGCGAGGCCTACCTGGTGGGTCTCTTCGAGGACACCAACCTGTGCGCCATCCACGCCAAGAGGGTCACCATCATGCCCAAAGACATCCAGCTGGCCCGCCGCATCCGCAGAGAGAGAGCTTAGACTTTCTGCTGCACATCCACCAACCACAATGCTCCGCACTGTGTGTCTATATATATATATATATATATACAGTATATATATATATATATTAATATGTACATATGTATACTAGCTGCTCTTGTTTTTTCTTGCCTTCTGATTGTTGCTCTGAGTGTTGCTATCCCTGTGCTGTTGCAATCCTGGAATTTCTCCATTGTGGGACTAATAAAGGCTTATCTTATCTTATCTTATCTTATCTTATTTGCTGCCAACATCACGGGGCCGCTAGGTCCTGCCAGCAGGTCGGCGTAGGTCGGCAGGATGAAGCTCTTCTGGGCTCCGGTGTCCACGAGGAAACACCTCCCCGAGCGCGCGTCCGTCAAGTAGAGCAGCTTGTTCTCTTCACTGAGGGTCGCAGCTGCTAGCGACAGCCGGCCTCGGCGTTTTCCCGAGCGCTTGAATTGGCACGGTGGCGCACATCTGTGTGCGTTCTCTCCGAAGCGGCGGTGGTAGAAACAGAGCATGTCTCTCTGGCGCTCCTTGGCCCCCGCTGCTGCTACCGTCGGTGGCTCCTCGCCTCCTCTGGTTGTCTCGCTGGGCTCCGCCGCTGCCGCGTTGACTGTGATCGCCCTGGTGATGAGGATGATCCAGTCCGCCTCCTGGGCTAGCGCACGGTAGTCACGCACGGCCAGTAACGGCGAATTGGCCAGAACCGCTCTCGCCACTGTTGGAAGGTTCCAGAGGAAAAGGTGGGCAAACAGAAAGTGCCCGTCATCCGTGCCCATTAACGCCAGCATCTTCTCCATCAGGTCTACGGCCAACCCATCTCCTAACTCGGTCCGCGCCAGGAGCCTCTGAGAGCGTGTAGCGCCGGGTGAGCGCAGCCTTGAGCGCCTCATATTTGTTGCAGGCTGGCGGCTGATCGAGCAGGCTCGCTACCTGCTGAGCTGTGTGGGCGTCCAGCGCTGCGATCACATGGTAGAATCTGGTGTCGTCTGCCTTTACTCCCCGGAGGGCGAACTGGGCCTCGGTGTGGTGGAACCAAGAGCGCCGGTTGTGCTGCCAGAAATCCGGTAGCTTGACTGAAACCGCGCACACGTGGCTGGGGGTTCCAGTCCGGGCTGTCTGGGGGATGGCTGCTGCCTCGCTGGGGATTCCCAACCGGGCCAGCTCCGGGGTTCTTGCCTCGTGTTCCATAATACGTCTTGGGTGACCAGTGTGGAGTGTGTAAATGAAGAGGCAGCTTCATGTCAGACGATTTGGGCTGCACGGTGGCGCAGTGGTTAGCACTGCGGCAGCACAGTTTACCCTTGGCCGGGGGATTGTGGGGATCGTGGGATCGTGGGTTCGATCCCAGCCCCCGACCAACAGTGATCTGTGTGGAGTTTGCATGTTCTCCCCGTGTTGCGTGGGTTTACTCCGGGATTTCTCCGGTTTCCTCCCACATGCCAAAAACATGCATGTTAGGTTAATTGGCTGTTCTAAATTGTCCCTAGATATCTGTTTCCTATAGGCCCTTAGAATAGAGGGTTAGTATTAATGAAAAGCGCTTTGAGTGGTCTTTGTGACTAGAAAAGCGCTATATAAGTGCAGGTTAGTTAGTTAGTTAGTTAGATTTATTACACACTCACATCTCACAAGCACAGAACAGACTGACTGGTTACAGCAAGCACTCCTCTCTATATAACAAGTCACCTTCACAAGCTTCAAGGCACTTCCTCATACACAGCATGATAGTTACACTACACTTCATTCAACCCCCTCTCACCCTCTTGGGCCTTGTTCTCCCATGTGTATTCATTGTCTCTGTCTGAGGTGCGAAATAACCTAACTTCCATAATATTAACAAAATATTTATTAAACGTGTTGGAGATCAAACTGTTTTCATTGATTATTCCATTATCTGAATTTAAATAAGAGATGTGGTTGGAATTTAGTTTTCCTCTCTTTGTTATATTATTTAACACCTTCCTTATATTACATGTATTAGTTTTGTTATTTTCCAATAATTTACTGTAATATGTTTTTTTTTTACTCGATCCTAAAATACTAATGAGTTTATTTTTATAAGTCTTGTATTTCTTTTCTGCTTCCACAGTTCTTAATTTCAGAAATGTTTTGTACACCAACTTTTCTCTCCATTTAGCCGGTCTTTTTTTCTAGTTTTCGTATCTTTTCTCTTCCTCGGACAATGGAGATCAACAGAGGTGGGGGCGGACGCATTGTTTACACACGTGAACAGCTGATTGCGCTGAGGAGGCCGGCGCCTGGAGCGCTGCGGCCGTCAGTGAAGCCCCTCATCCCGGATGAGCTGAAGAGGAGACACCGCGGGCGAAGGGCTGGAGCGAAGGTGAGGAGGAGGAGGAGGAAGCATAAGCCAGTGGTCCCGATGATCATCACCAGGGACGTGCGATCGCTGGGAAACAAGACAGATGAGATCACAGCGCTGGTCAGGACACAAATTAGTATTGTGAGTGTAGTTTCATGTGTTTTACGGAGACGTGGTTACACTCACAGATCCCAGATGTAAACATAGCGATACATGGCTTCAAGACTATATGGGGGCACAGAGACGTGAAAAGCAGCAGGAAAAAGAAGGAGGAGGAGTGGCACTTCTTGTTAATGAGCGGTGGTGTCATCCGGAACACATTTACGTGAAGGAAAACTGCTGCAGCCCAGACATTGAACTGTTGGCTGTTAGTATGAGACCTTATTATATGCCGCGAGAAATGAAGTGCGCTTTAATTGTTATCGTCTACGTTCCTCCATCAGCTGACGCAGCGGTGGCCTGTGACGTCATCAGCTCCACTGCGGCCACATTACTGGAGAAGCACCCGGATGCATTCATGGCCATCACGGGGGATTTTAACCATGTCTCAGTGGGAAAAACACTACCAGACTTTCACCAGTTTGTTGACTGTCCCACCAGAGAGAACAAAACACTGGATTTACTATATGCCAATGTCAGAGATGCATCTAGTGCCACAGCTCTTCTCCCCCCATTGGTAAATCAGATCACTGCATGGTCATGTTAACACCCAAGTATGTCCCTCTTGTGCAAAGGCAGCCTGCTTATACACGGACTGTGAGGAGGTGGACACAGGAGGCTGCTGATGCACTGCAGGACTGCTTTGAGACGACAGACTGGAGCGTACTCTGTGAACCACATGGGGTGGACATAGACAATATGACTGACAGCATCACAGAATACATTAGATTCTGTGAAGACATGACCATGCCAGCTCAGACTGTTCACTGCTTCTCCAACAACAGACCATGGGTCACCAGTGACCTGAAAGCACTTCTGAACAAAAAGAAGAGAGCTTTTAGGGCTGGAGACAAGGAGAAGCTGAGGGGAGTGCAGCATGAGCTGAGAGAGATGCTGAGGAGGTGCAAGGACAATTATAGGAGGAAGTTGGAAGAGAAACTCAGGCAAAACAACACTAAAGATGTGTGGGAGGGAATGAAAAATAACTGGGTACAAAGGGAGAGTCAGGCAGCCATCTGGGAGCCAGGAGAGAGCTGAGGAACTGAATCTGTTTTTTAATAGGTTCAACTCACAGTCTGTCACCCGAGCAACACAACCAGACCCCCACGCACCCCTCCCCACCCACGCTCCCGTGCAGAACCTCTCTCCATCTCCCTCCTCCTCCTCCTCAGGGGGCACCAGGACCCTCCTTCACTTCACAGTGACTACAGATCAAGTGGAGAAACAGCTGGAGAGACTCCGTCAGCGGAAGGCTTCTGGCCCTGATGGCATCTCCGCTAGGACCCTGAGGACCTGTGCCAACCAACTATCTCCGGTACTGAAACACCTGTACAACCTGAGCCTGAGTCTGGAGAGAGTACCGGTGCTGTGGAAGACATCTTGCCTGGTTCCTGTCCCCAAGAAGTCATCTCCATCGGATCTGAATGACTACCGACCAGTTGCCCTCACATCTCATGTGATGAAGGTCCTGGAGAGACTGGTCTTAGCCCACCTGAGGCCGCAGGTGGAGACGTGGCTGGACTCTCTGCAGTTTGCATATCAGCCCCATTTAGGAGTTGAAGATGCTGTCATCTACCTGCTGCAACGAGCCCATCTGCACCTGGATGGTGGAGGAGACACTGTGAGAATTACTTTTTTTGATTTCTCCAGTGCCTTTAACACCATCCAGCCACTGCTGCTGGGCGAGAAGCTGCGGGTGATGGGGGTTGACAGCTCTGTGATCTCCTGGATTACTGACTACCTGACAGGCAGACCACAGTTTGTCAGGCTGGGCAATGTCTTGTCTGGAGTGGTGGCTAGTGATACGCAAGCGCCACAGGGGACTGTGCTCTCTCCTTTTCTTTTTACCTTATACACCACGGACTTTCAGTACAACACTGAGTCATGCCACCTGCAAAAATTCTCTGATGACTCAGCTGTTGTGGGGTGTATAAGAGGAGGAGAGGAGGGGGAGTACAGGGCACTGGTAGACAGATTTGTGGAGTGGATGGAGCAGAATCACATGAGGTTGAATGTCAGCAAGACCAATGAGATGGTGATTGACTTCAGGGAGAGGAAGGCTCCTTTTCAGCCACTGCAGATGAGTGGGGAGGATGTGGGAGTGGTTGAGGACTACAAATATCTGGGTGTCAGGATCAGCAGCGGGTTGGACTGGAGAGCCAACGTCGATGCTGTGCACAAGAAGGGGATGAGCAGACTCTACTTCCTGAGAAAGCTGAGCTCCTTCAACGTGTGCAGCAGGATGCTGGAGCTTTTCTACAGACTGTTGTCGCCAGCGCCATCTTCTTTGCTGTGGTCTGTTGGGGTAGCAGTATCAGGGCCAGAGATACCAACAGACTTGACAAGATTATCAAGAGGGCTGGCTCTGTAATTGGTCTCAGACCGGAGACCTTTGAGACAGTGGTGGAGAGGAGAACACTAAATAAACTGTGATCCATCATGGACAATCCTGATCACCCCCTCCACCACACACTAGATAGACAGCGAAGCACTTTCTCCAGTAGACTACTACAGCTTCGTTGTCGAACGGCCAGGTACAGGAAATCTTTCCTGCCATATGCAATTTCACTGTACAATAACTCACTATGATGTTGTATTCTGGTCATAGCTATGCTGCCACACTGCATCGTGCAGACTAACTGGTACATCACTTTTCACTCTGCTCCTGACAGTCCTTCTTTGTGCAATGGGATGATTCATGTGTTTATACGGGTCATCATATATTAAGCTGTGATGTATAAAGGTTCTATAGTCGTGTTAGTTTTTTACTTTCCATGGGTAATCCCTTTGTCTGTCGTGTGTGTTTCTGTTGTTTGGCTGTCAACTGTCATGCTGCTGTTACACTGTAATTTCCCAGTTTGGGATCAATAAAGTACATCTATCTATCTATCTATCTATCTATCTATAACAAGTTTTTCTTTTTACAAGCATTTTGCAGGCCCTTGGTGATCCAAGGCTCGTCTCTGTATTTAACTTTAGTTTCCTTTACCACTAGAGGGCAGTGTTTATTATATAGTTGTGATAAAATAGAGACAAATTCTCCATATGCTGTATCAATGTCGTCAACATAAACACCGCTCCAGTCTTGTATTTTTAGATCATTTCTAAGATTGTTGATTGCGGTTTCTGTTACAAGTTGTTTAAAAACCTTATCTATTTCAACGTTATGTGTTACACCAGTGTGTGAAGAAACAAAAACAGGCAGATGGTCTGTCACATCATTGATAATAAGACCAGAAGTTACATTCCCCTCAGTGACATTTGTGAAAATGTTATCAATAAGCGTTGCTGAATGTGTTGTTATTGTAGTGGGGTATGTTATTGAAGGGTAGAAACCCACACAAAACATGGAATTTATGAATTCACTTATTTGGATATGGTCATTTGGATTTAATAAGCCAATATTGAAGTCTCCACAAGTAAATACCAGCTTCTTATTACCTACTGCACTGAAAAGCTCAGACAATTTCTCTTTGAAAATGTCAATATCGGTACCCGGTGCTCTATAAATGCAACTTACTATGATGTTTTTTGTAGTTGTAATTAATTCCACAGTTACACACTCCATGATGTTTTCCATTTCAAAAGACATATTTTCTACAACTTGGCTTTGGTAGCAGGACCTGATGTATAAAGCAACACCACCACCCCCTTTTATTGACCTGCTTGTGGTATATAAATCATAGTCTCTCATTTGCACTGTATGAAGTTGGTCATTTTTTAGCCAAGTCTCAGAAATTGCAACAGCAGAAAAATTTGTGTTATATTACAACAAACTGTCCTGGATTTTGGAAAAATTCATGTTGAGACTTCTACTTTTAAAGTGTATTATTGACAATGATTGGTCAGAAATTGTATTTTTTAGTTGGTCTGAGCAAAAGTATTTACACTGATGTTTTATACTATATAAGTGTGTGCGTGTAAGTGTGTGAAACACCCATAATACGGAACAGCTGGTGATACTGACAGGAGGAGGGGGCGTGCCTGAGCTGTCAGGGAGCGGAGGACCCAAAGAACTCCCTGAGGCGCCTGATGGAAAATAAATAGAGAGACGGGTCAGAACTGGGTTTGGACCACCAAACCCAGGTTCATGACAAGCAGAGTGCTCACACAAACAGAGCAAGGCTATACTCAAATAGAAAGAGTTTTTAGCTATGGTATTCGGCATGGAGAAATTCCATCAATACACCTATGGTTGTAAAGTTATGGTGCAAAGCGATTACAAGCCATTAGAGACTATTGTAAAAAAAAAAACATTATTGAGTGCACCTAAAAGACTTCAGAGAATGATGCTGCACATTCAGAAGTATGATCCAAAGGTAGTTTATGTGCCAGGAAAAGACATGCTACTAGCAGACACTCTGAGCCGAGCCTATCTTCCTGAATTGAGAATTAGCACTTGTGCTATATACACCTATGCAAAACATCTGGTCTCTCCTTGTGATTGTACTAATGTAATTTGTTATGTCCATATTAAATAAAATAAAGAAAAAAAGAAAGAATGCTCATCCAATGGCTCAGTGGAAGCTGAAAAAGAGACTGTTAATATGGTACAACACTTACCCATTTCAGAAGACAGATTAAACAATATTTGTTTAGCGACAAAGGGTGACAAAACATTACAAATCCTGATCCAAACAATGTGCCAAGGATGGCTAAATGACAAGAAACAGACACCAACTGAAATCAGACATTACTTCTCATTCCAGGAAGAGCTGACCTGTCAAAATGGAATAGTGTTCAGAGGGGAACGCGCCGTAATTCCAGGTGCACTAAGGCCAGACATTATGCAGCACCTACATGCTTCTAATCTAGGTGTGTGTAGGATGTCTGTGAAGAGCTAGAGAGTGTTTACTGGTTGGGTATGAATGACCAGATTAAGACGTACATAGTGAAGTGTGACATATGCAGGTCAGTGGACAACAAACAGCAAAAAGAGACTTTAGCACCCCATGACATACCGAACAGACCGTGAGCAAAGGTGGGCACAGACTTGTTTTCATTTGACGACAGAGATGACCTCATCATGGTAGACCATTACTCAAATTTTTGGGAAATCAACTATCTGCCAGACACTAAATCCACAACAGTGATAAAGAAACTAAAAGCTCATTTTGCCCACCAGGGTATCCCAGACACTGTCATTTCAGACATTCATTCATTCATTCATTCATCCTCTTCCGCTTAATCCTATTCGGGTCGCGGGGGGGGGGGGGGGCTGGAGCCTATCCCAGCATCTTTGGGCGAAAGGTAGGGTACACCCTGGACAGATCGCCAGTCCATCGCAGGGCCAACACAGAGAGACAGACAACCATTCACTCTCACAGTCATACCTAAGGACAATTTAGAATCCCCAGTTTGATGCCAATTAACCTAGCTTGCATATTTTTGGCATGTGGGAGGAAACCGGAGAAATCCCGGAGTAAACGCACGCAGACACGGGGAGAACATGCAAACTCCACACAGATCACTGTTGGTCGGGGGCTGGGATCGAACCCAGGATCCCCCGGCCAAGAGTGAGTTGCTGTGCTGCCGCAGTGCTAACCACTCCTCCACCGCGCCACCCTCATTTCAGACAATCGACCACAATATACATCCCATGAATTTCAAAGATTCAGTCAACTGTGGGAATTCCAACATAAGACATTATCACCAGGCTACCCCCAGAGTAACGGGAAGGCAGAATCAGTTGTCAAGACAGCAAAGAGACTCCTGCTCGCAGCCAAAGCTTCTGGACATCACCCTTATCTTGCACTTCTGGACCACTGTAATACACCTTCACAAGGCCTCGACAGCAGTCCAGCACAGAGGTTTCTTAGTTGCCGCACCAGAACACTCCTGCCCACAAGAGCAAATCTACTGCAGCCAGAGATCAAGCAGGTACAACATAATCTAAACAATAAGCAGCAATGTCAAAGTGCTTACTTTAACAGATCTGCCATCGACCTAGACACGCTTAAAGTAGGTGACTGTGTGAGAATACAACCATTCCATCCCCATACTGTCATGACTGCCCCTGCAGGGCAAAAGATTAGACCCATGTGGAGGTTTCCTTCTCTTTGGCATGATTTATTAAACAAAAGCAAAACAAACGTGAACAAGAAATTCTGCAAGTATGTGAACGTGAGCGTGTTAGCATGATAGCATGAAGGTCGCTGTGCCGAAGGCAACACGTGACCTCTATAAACAAGGGAACAAAATCAAGAACACCCATGAACAATCAATAATCAAGAAATCAAAAGAAGCCATGAATAATTAAAGTAAAAACTCACAACACAAAACCGGAAGTAAACAAAAAGGCACTGTCAAAACAAAAGCCCAAACCCAATTCATGACAGGAATAAACATGACGACATAACCATGAAAATAATAATCATGAACGACACCAAGAAAAACTGTGACCATTATAATAAAACCCAAACAAAACCAAAAACATGAAAACATTAATAAAGTCTAAACATGAGCCTTAAGCAAGGACAGGGCCTGATTTGTGTCCTGATAACAGGCAGACATAAATAAACAAAACATAACCATGATAACATAATACTAATAAATGGAACAATGAAGAACTAAACTAAGACTAAGGTAAGGAGAATGACAAGACTGAACTAAGAATCTAATCATGGCAAACAGAAATAAATGGCAAATTCAAAGGACCATAATTAGGGACATGACCATAAACATAAACACAATAACCAAACTGAGCTGAGGTAGAGAAAGCGCAGAGAATAAAAGAAATAAATTTAAAGTGTGAGCATGGTCCCCCGACCATGCTCAGAACCTGACACATACTGTTTGGAGAGAAGGCACCATGCTTAAGCCAATAGACAACAGGTTCTCTATGGTACAGATGCACTCTGGTGAGGGTCTCAGGAGAAATCGGAGACACCTCAAGACACGCTCATGGAGAGACTTTCATTGAGCCCACTGACATAGAGACTGTGGATCCCCATCATACACAGACACCCACTCCAAATACTGTCTCTGAGACAGACACTGCAAAGGTCACTGGTGACAGGAACATACCTGTTATTACCAGAGCTGGTCGCAGAGTGAATGCCACAGCGCTACATGGGCTTTGTGACCTCCACCAAATAAGTGTGTGACCAAAATTTACTTTTTTGGGGGGGCGGGGGGTAGCAGGAAAGGAAAAGAGGGAAATTTTGGTATTTTCCTTAAGATTTTTTTGGTTTGGTACTGAATTTTGAAAATTTTATGTCTGCATATATGTTCATCTATGCTAAAATAAGTTTATGAGTTGCAGAAAGATTGAGTGATTCAAAGATTTTATTTGTCAATACTACTATACGTACAGGGCATGCAGTAGAATTGAAATGCCGTTTCTCTCTCTTCAGTGGTGTGCACAATATAAAAAAAGGAATAAGGCTGGAAAAACAACAACAGCAGTCTATGTACAATAATGCTACCCATAGTGCAAACAACTGTAAAAGAAAAAACCCAGACATCCCATAGTGCAAATAAAGATAAACGATAAAACCCAACAATCCTATATACAGAAAAGGTAGAGCAGTAATACTCGTAGTTGCAAGTTTGATGTGGTAGTGTAGGTGCAAACAGTGACAGATTGGACTGCACATGATCAATATTGCAATAACAGACAGCAGCAGGTATGGCATTTGTGCAAATGGTTGCAGTAAGGTGCAGAGACATACAGCAACAGATGTATTATTGTTGGTGGGCCAGTCTTTCTGGCACAGTGAATAAAGCTGTTTAGCAGTCTTGTGGATCAGGCCTGGAGGCTTCGGTACCTTTTCCCTGAGGGCAGGGGGCTGAAGAGGGAGTGTGAGGGGTGGGAGGTGGTGAGGCGGGTGAGGTAGATGTCCGAGAAGGGGAGCAGAGGGGCACGATGATCTTGCTGGCAGCTTTCACTATGCGTCGTAGTGTCTTCTGGCAGGAGGCGGTGCAGCTTCCATACCCCACTGTGATGCAGCTGATGAGGATGCTCTCAATGGTGCCCCGGTAGAATGAGCACATGATGGGGGTGGGACTTGTGCTCTCCTCAGTTTGTGCAGGAAATGGAGGCAAGTCTGAGCCTTCTTGGCCAGTGATGTTGTATTGTTGGACCAGGAGAGGTCCTCAGAGATGTGCACCCCCAGGAACTTGGTGCTGCTCACCTTCTCCACAACTGCTCCTTCGATGATCAGAGGGGGATGCTGTGTGTCTCCCCTCCTGAAGTCGACCACAATCTCCTTGGTTTTTCTCACGTTCAGGAAGAGATTATTGTCTTTATACCACTGGACCATTTGGCTCACCTCATTTCTGTAGTTGGCCTCCTCATTGTTGGTGATGAGGCCCACCACCGTTGTGTCATCCACAAACTTGATGATATGGTTGGTGTTGTAGGTTGGTACACAGTCATGGGTCAGCAGGGTGAAGAGCACGCACCCTTGTGGGGCTCCTGTGCTCAGTATGGTCTTGGAGGTGTTGCTGCCAACCCGCACGTTCTGTGGCCTCCCTGTGAGAAAGTCCAGCACCCAGTTACAGAGAGAGGTTTTGAGTCCCAAGTCTCCCAAGTTTTTGTATCAGGTGCTTGGGGATGATTGTATTGAATGCTGAACTGAAGTCCAAGAACAGCATTCGCACATAGGAGTTCTTTGAGTTCAGGTGGGTGAGGGCTGGATGGAGCGCAGCAGCGATGGCATCTCCTGTGGATACTGTTTGACCTGTATGCAAACTGAGATGGGTCATAGGAGGGAGGGAGGATGAACTTGATGTTCTGCATGACCAGCCACTCGTAGCACTTCATTATGATGGAGGTCAGTGCTACAGGCTGGTAATCATTGTAGCTGGATGGCACGGGCTTCTTTGGAACTGGTATTATGGTGGCAGTTTTGAAACATGTGGGGACAACAGCTTGACTCAGGGAGATGTTGAAGATGTCGGCCAAGACATTCAAGAGCTCCTCTGCACAATCCTTCAGAACGTGATCTGGTATGCTGTCTGGTCCAACTGCCTTGCGTGGGTTGATCCTGGAGAGGGTCCTCTTCATGCTAGCTGGATCCAGTCTTATAGCCTGCTCGTCTGGGGGAGGAGTGGTCTTCTGTGCTGATGTGCTGGGGGGGTTTTTTTGTTTCAAAGCGACCAAAGAAGTCATTTAAGTTGTTAGGCAGTGTGATGTCACTCACACAGGTCGGAGGTGGAGGTTTGTAGTTGGTGAGGGTCTGTATGCCACGCCAGAGACAACATGCATCTCTGGTGTTGCTGAAGTGTCTGGATATTTTCTTGCTGTACTGTCGTTTTGCCTCCTTGATGCCACGGGACAGGTTGGCCCTAGCTGTTGTTAGTCCTGTTTGCTGACTCCACTAAGAGGAAACATGTCAGAGTACAGTAGCTAACAACATGTTTTATGTTTATGAACTTGTTTCTGCTCAACTACTTGTTACTGTAATTTGAGTTCTCATTGGTTGTATGTTATATACAGCAACACATATTTTTTGATTTACGGTTTTGGAAAAAAAACTGTTCTTCAGAAGGGAAAGAACAAACTCAAAAGGGAAAGGATGTGACAATAGGAGCTATTGTTTTGTTGTTGTTGCCCCATGGACCTAAGGTGTGCCCACGGGGGGACACGTTTTGATGTGACACCTGTGGAATAGTCATTGCGAGCTGCACCCAGTGTTGTATGTAAAGCCGCAAAGTGTTAATAAATGAGGATTAGGGCTTTTTGTTATAGACTACCAAAATATACCAAGGAAATCTTAGATCAGTCAAGTGACAGCCAGAAGCAGATAGATTTTTATTGAATGACAGGGTGGTGGTATAATGACATTAAGGCCAAAAATGTAATTTTGCTGTTGATGTTTTTACTTGAGTAAATTTTGTATTCTCCTGAAAAAGCTGTAGTGTAGCGCCCATAATTGTAACCTTATGTAGCTCACATATTTGACTGCATAGGCTCAAACACAGAGAGACTTTAAGCTTGCAGTGTGTATTGACATCACGCCTCAGATGGACAATGGGTCTGGACCACCTGCGGACTTGGAAGGAAGACGGAGGATCGGGGGCGAGATCCTGAAAGGGTTGTCTGACCCCCTGGGGTCAGACGGAAGAGCAAAGAGGACTCTGAAGTGATTAATTGTAAATAGAAGGATTTGACTTGAGTGTGTGATTCTGTTTTTGATGTGCTGGTATAAAGGTGTGGGGTTTACCACAGCTCCCTCTCTTTTTTCCTGACTGAGAGAGAGAGCTGAGGATGTGACATGCAATAAACCAATACTGAGAAATAATCCAGTCTCATCATTTCATGATCCCCACATTGGTGACCAAGACGTAAGATGCCGGGGGAACGTTACCCTGACCCGGATTCACCGGAGACCGCCCGCACGAGTGCAGGCTCGATTAAGCTCCCCGAGTTCTGGCAAGACGACCCGCACTCATGGTTCCAACACGCAGAATCACGGTTCGTGCTTGGGGGAATATCAGCAGATGACACCAAGTTTCATAATGTCATCGCAAGACTCGACAGCCGCACAACTCGATGTGTGCGGAACCTGGTGCAGCAGCCGACCGCTGCTGGCAAGTACGACACGCTGAAAGCCGCCCTCATCGAGAGTTTCGTGCCATCAGCCGAGGTGAGGGCCAGGCGGCTTCTGGACCTGCGCGACAGAGGAGGTCGCAGGCCGACCGACCTCATGGAGGACATGCTGCAGCTGATCGGGACAGACAACGATGCGTTTCTGTTCAAACACATCTTCTTGAGGACCCTCCCAGCACACATGAGGAGTACTTTGTCCGGCATGAGGTGTGTGACCCAGCAAGACTTTCGCTCGCTGGCCAAGGAAGCGCAGCGGCTCCTCGACGCCTGCGACGAGCAGGAGCCTTTCGTGGCAGCAGCAGACCTCGGCGCGGCGGCCGGGGGCAGTGAGGAGCCGGAGGCAGCAGCGGCAATCCCAGTGACTACGGCAGCGGCGCGGTCCCGAAGCAGAGGAGGGGACGGCCTCTGTTTTTACCATCGACGCTTCGCTGAGAAGGCGTACAGATGCATCCCGCCATGCAGTTTCAAGAAACAGGGAAACGCCCGGGCCGGGAGTCGTTAGCAGCTTCGACTCTCGGTGAACAGAACAAGCTGCTTTATCTGACAGATGCGGGCTCTGGGCGGCAATTCCTCGTGGACACCGGAGCCCAGAGGAGTTTCATCACCGTGACCTATGCGGACCGTGTGGCTGGGCCCCGCGGAGACGGGGCAACGGCGGCGAACGGCTCGTCTATCAAAACTTTCGGGGAAAGGACTCTGCGCCTGTCCTTGCACGGCCGCACCTATGAATGGACTTTCATAGTAGCGGCGGTGAGCTTCAACATGTTAGGCGCTGACTTTTTGTGCTCACATGGCTTGTTAGTGGATCTGGTTAATAGACGCCTAGTTAATGCACTCTCTTTTTGTTCTATCCCTTGTGCAGCTCGAGTGTCCCCGCCGCCAGTACAGACCAACGTCGCCACAGCAGGTGGTAAGTTTCACACTCTTCTAACCCAGTTCCCAGCACTCACAGTTCCCACGTTTTCAGCTAAGGTTGCGAAGCACGGGGTGGAGCACTTTATCACCACAGTTGGCCCACCAGTTTTTGCGAAAGCTCGGCGCTTGGATGCAACTAAGCTCTCCATTGCGCGCGAGGAGTTCGCCAACCTGGAAAGATTGGGCATAATTCGCCACTCGAAGAGCCCATGGGCATCACCACTACATATGGTTCCTAAGGCTGACGGCTCGTGGAGACCTTGTGGTGATTACCGCAGGTTAAACAATGCCACAGCGCAGGACTGCTACCCAATTCCGCACATCCAGGATTTTTCGTTGCATTTAGCGAAAGCGAGCATTTTTTCTAAAATAGACCTGGTCCGCGGTTATCATCAGGTCCCGGTCCGACCAGAGGACATTCCCAAAACAGCGGTAATAACCCCGTTCGGACTTTTTGAATTTTTACACATGCCTTTTGGCCTTAAAGGCGCCGCGCAAACCTTCCAACGAATGATGGATGCCGTGTTGCGCGACCTCCCTTTTGTTTTTGTCTACTTGGACGACATTTTAGTCGCCAGTGCCTCCGAGGATGAACACGAAAAACACCTCACGACGGTTTTTCAGAGGTTGGGAGCACACGGGTTGATAATTAACCCGGCCAAATGCCATTTTGGCGTAGCGCAAATCGATTTTTTGGGACACCGCGTCTCCCCAGAGGGAGCAGTCCCACTACCGGCCAAAGTACGCGCAGTGGCAGAGTTTCCCCAGCCACAAACGGTCAAAGCGTTGCAAGAATTTTTAGGAATGGTAAATTTTTATAACCGTTTCATACCCCACGCAGCGCAGCTTATGCAACCGTTATACGCCGCGCTGAAAAAGCAGAAGCCCTCCAATGTGATCAAGTGGTCCCCGGAGCGGGAGCGCGCATTCACGAAGGTTAAAAAAGCACTTGCAGATGCAGCACTGCTGGCTCACCCAGACCCATCAGCCCGCATAGCGCTAACCACCGACGCGTCAGATGTTGCCATAGGGGCTGTTGTAGAGCAGCAGGTCGCCGGGGTTTGGCAGCCGCTCGCTTTTTTCAGCAGATCCTTGCGCGATGCTGAGTGGAAATACAGCGCATTTGACAGGGAGCTGCTAGCGCTCCACCTGGCCATTCGCCATTTCCAGTTCTGGCTGGAAGGGCGGCGTTTCACCGCGTTTGTCGACCACAAACCGCTCACGTTTGCAATGTCCAAAATTTCAGAACCGTGGTCAGGACGGCAGCAGAGACAGCTGGCCGCAATTTCGGAATTTACCACTGATATTCAGCACGTAGCCGGTAAGCTCAATGTAGTAGCGGACTGCCTCTCACGCGCGGTAACAGCGCCTGTCCGCGTGGATGTGGATTGTACTACCGCAGCCACGGGGCGGAGTAACAGCGCGGACGCGCACGCGGCCCCTGTTCACGTGGGGATAGATTATGCAGCCATGCCGGCGGAGCAGAGCGGAGACGTAGACGTGCGCGCGCTCCTGTCTGGACCAACAGGGTTAAGGCTGAAGAGCAGGACTTTACACACCGGTTTGACCCCCTAATCTGCGACGTATCCACCGGGCGGCTGCGCCCGGTGGTACCAGCCACGTGGCGCCGTCGCATTTTTGACGCGGTGCACTCTCTGGCGCACCCGGGAGTATGCGCTTCTGTGAAAATGGTAGCGGAGAAGTTTGTTTGGCCGAGCCTGCGCAAGCACGTGAAAGAGTGGGCGAAAGCCTGCATGGCTTGCCAGCGGGCCAAAGTCCACAAGCACACGAAAGCCCCCTTAGAACCATTCCACATTCCGGCTAAGAGGTTCGATCATGTGCACGTAGACCTAGTGGGCCCCCTACCGCCGTCACAAGGGTTCACACATCTCTTGACAATGGTGGACCGAACCACACGTTGGCTGGAAGTGGTCCCGTTAACATCGACCACAGCGGCAGAGGTGGCTCGCGCTTTTTTGACAGCCTGGGTAGCGCGGTTCGGGGTTCCGTCGGATATTACGTCCGATAGAGGACCTCAATTTGTGTCGGACATGTGGTCAGCAATGGCCAGCAGCTTAGGAGAGGCAGTCCACCGCACTACCGCTTATCACCCACAGGCCAACGGTTTATGCGAGTGTTTTCACAGGTCTTTGAAGGCAGCCCTCAGAGCGTCGCTCACGGATGCAGATTGGGTAAACAAACTGCCATGGGTTTTATTGGGGTTGCGTTTGGCGCCCAAAGAGGACTTAGATGCCTCACCCGTGGAATTAGTTTTTGCACAACCTCTCAGGCTGCCCGGCGAGTTCCTACCAGCCCATGCGGCACCAGGACCCCCCCCCCCCCCCCCCCCCCGGCGCGGGGACCTCTGATTGGCACGGGAGCAGAAATGCTCCCGGGCCCCACTCATCACACTTTTCCACGTGTTTTTGTTCCCAAGGCTTTACAAAACGCTGAATTTGTTTTTGTCAGGCATGACGCTCAGCGACACAGTCTCCGCCCACCCTATGACGGTCCATTTCGAGTGCTGGAAACCGGGGATAAATATTTTGTGCTAGATTTGGGGGGCAGGAAAGAAACAATCAGTATTGATAGATTAAAGCCTGCCTTTGTGTTGCATGACGAGTCTGTACGACCGGCGAGGGCACCTCGACGCGGCAGACCCCCCAGGGAACGGCCCCTGGAGCCCCCGCAGGGGGCAAATAACCTTTCTCCCCCTCATTCCACAGATTCGCCGCAGGACGGCACAACACAGACTGTGAAACCTGCGTACAGCAGGTTCGGGAGGAGGTTGAAGCCCAGACTACGTGCAGAGTGATGTGTGTTTTGATCAGACTGTGTAGGTTGTGCTGTAGATTCTGCAGGTAGGGGGCAACATATGCTGTATTGCCTTTAGGATACTGTTATTGTGTGTCCATTCTTTGGCGTTTGGGGGGGGGGGGGTGATGTAGCGCCCATAATTGTAACCTTATGTAGCTCACATATTTGACTGCATAGGCTCAAACACAGAGAGACTTTAAGCTTGCAGTGTGTATTGACATCACGCCTCAGATGGACAATGGGTCTGGACCACCTGCGGACTTGGAAGGAAGACGGAGGATCGGGGGCGAGATCCTGAAAGGGTTGTCTGACCCTCTGGGGTCAGACGGAAGAGCAAAGAGGACTGAAGTGATTAATTGTAAATAGAAGGATTTGACTTGAGTGTGTGATTCTGTTTTTGATGTGCTGGTATAAAGGTGTGGGGTTTACCGCAGCTCCCTCTCTTTTTTCCTGACTGAGAGAGAGAGCTGGGGATGTGAGATGCAATAAACCAATACTGAGAAATAATCCAGTCTCATCATTTCATGATCCCCACAGTAGCAAGATTTATGAGACATATTGACATCTGTACTTCTTTAAGTGTGATATCAACTCATTTCAACTTGATCTACAGCACTAAAGCTCAACAACAATAAAGTAATTTTAAAACATAACAATCATAACCCCAGCAACGGAGTAATCCCCTGTATTTATTTCATATATGCAGAGCAGCTTATCTAAAAAAAAAACTGTGCAGCTGTTGAGTGAATTAAGAGCATATCATAATAAAAAGTTTTCACCAGCACAGTTCTCCTTGAATTGTTTCAAACCATCCATATATAATACAGACTAACCCTGTACCTTCTTCATCAGAGGATGCAGCATATCATTGAAGAAACAAAGCCAGCCTGCTTGAGCAGCCACCAAAATCCCACTTAAAGCTCAACAAATATTATCAATCCAGTATGCCAGTACGCTGAGGAAAATATGCTGACAGGAAGAGAACAAGATGGGAAAAACAAGAGCTTAAGAAGGTAGGAGAAGAATAGAGAGAGGGTGCATGAACACACCAAGAAGTGGATGAAGCCTGTTTAGCTCTTCGTTACTAAAGCATCTAATCAGCCAGCATTCACACAGTGCACATCACACATGTTTAAGAAAAAAAACTTTCTGCCGCTACCTCCACAGTGTTATGTAAGTGTTCCACCACACACCTTTGATTGGGAACTGGGGTTTTAGAAGCACAAATAGAAAATGTACACACACACATATGCTTGTTCACAACAATGTTGAAAGCTCTTTCAACTTGCATTCATATCCTTATCTTTTGTATAGGATTTGGGTGGGAGGTAGTTATGATTGTGCAGCTTCTGTAGCCTATGTAATGTAAACGTTAAATGCCATTCACTTATATAGTGCTTTTTACTCATCTCTGGATGATCAGAGTGCTTTACAGATCCTGCTATTCACACATTCACACACTGATGGTGGCAGAGCTGCCATGCAAAGCGCTGGCGTGACCCACCAGGAGCAACTGGAGGTTCAGTGTCTTGCTCAAGGACACTTCGACATGCAGACTACAGAGAGAGTGGGAATCGAATCACTGACCCTTCGATTAGTAGTCGGCAACACTACACCTGTGCCACAGCCGCCCCCTAGAAGGTAGGGGATAGGTAATTTCATTTCAATCTAAACTATCCAGAATAACGGTGAATTCTCAGTCTATACAGACTAAGACTTTCCTCCAGTGTCCATGACACTGGGTATGAATGTGTATAAATGTCCGGTAGTGGTCGTAGAGGCCCTTGGTGCGGATTGGCAGCCACGTTTCCATCAGTCTGACCCAGGGCAGTTGTGGCTACAGTAGTAGCTTACCACTACCATTGTCTGTGGAGTGAACAAATAATGTATCCAGTATAAAGCGTTATATAAAGCTGATGTATTATTGTTTTTAGAGCTCTTCTCTGTAAAGCTGGTTGAAATCATTATCAGGGCATTAATAAAGATAATGCTCACTATTAATTGTGATGACATCCTGGTTAGATTTCTCCCTACTGGAGACTTTTTGACAAATTTTGAATGGAACAAAGATTCAGCCCTTGAGAGCTAGCATTTTTATAGGAGCTCCTTCTTCCATGCTTCTTGCTAGTTTGCATTTACTGGGTTCACATGTTTTAATTAATTTGAATAACTATTTCCATCCATCCACCCATCCATCCATCCTCCCTCTACCGCTTGATCCTTTTTGGGTTGTGGGGGGGCTGGAGCCCATCCCAGCATCTTTGGGCGAGAGGCAGGGTACACCCTGGACAGATCGCCAGCCCATCACGGGGCCAACACAGAGAGACAGACACCCTTTCACTCTCACATTCATACAGTACCTAAGGACAATTTAGAATCCTGATTTCTGATGCCAATTAACCTAACCTGTATATCTTTGGCCTGTGGGAGGAAACCAGAGTACCCAGAGAAAACTCATGCAGACACGGGAAGAACATGCAAACTCCACACAGAAGTATCACCGATGGTCAGGGGTAGGATTGAACCCATGACCTTCTTGCTGTGCTTCCACAGTGCTAACAACTGTTCCGCTGAGCAGCCCAACTACTATTTCAGCCCTAATAATAATGCTTTTTTCTATTCAATTAGCATAAAAGACAGCAGTACTTTCAGTTTCTGAAAGGAAATTATTTGAATTACTTCTTTGTGATTCCACCTGACAGTAATAAGATAATTAATGTTCAAGATAATCTGTCCAAGTAGCTGCTTGCATGTAACAGCAGCCACACCCCGGTAAACCGCTTCGATTGGCGGGCGAAACCAGGTGAGGGTAGCCAACAGGTTTGAAGCCCTCGGTGAGGAAGGGCTTCTCTACCTATGCATGCGTAGACTGGACTTGGCGGACTGCATGGAGGAAACCACCAGATTGGCTCAACGGGCAGGAAGGCAGACCCAGCAAAGCGTTGTGGAGTGCAACTAGGGCACAGTGAGACACGTAGTACACTGCTGGCCATCCACTGCATCCTAACCTATCTCCAGCCATCTTGACTACATTTTGCCACTGGATCCAGATAGGCTGGGACGAGAGAGTGAGGCTGATGACCCTGTGCAACTCTCCCTCACTTAAATTCACGCGCAAGTGAAAACATCACACACACCCAATTTCCTTCTCAACTCCCCCCCCCCCCCCCAAGTCCTGTGGCGATGGGCAAGTGACGAAACAGCAGGTGCAGATACACTGGAGGCTGTAGCCACAATCCCACACACAGGCGGCTCAGGGCATAGGGTCGCGCTCTACTGGACCGACGCAGCCCCCTGGGTGTCTGAGCAGCCCTCTTTAGGATTCACTCTGCTTACCTCCATGGCCTGAGGAAGGGGCTAGAAAAGGTGCCCTAAACATAGCCTGCTTTGCTACACCCTGGCCAGCAAGCCGCAGCTGGCGGGGATTCCACCCTAGCGGTCGAAATTCTCAGAAGAAATCAACTAAGGTGACATCACTCACCATTGGCACTTGGAATGGCCAAATGCTTATGGACAGCTCCAAAGCGGACATAGCTGAGAGACAGACAGCATTTGTCGCAAGAGAACTCAGGAGGTACAACATCCACATTGCAGCTCTGAGCGAGACCAGGTTTGCAGACAAAGGTCAGCTGACAGAAGTCAAAGCCAGCTACACCTTTTTCTGGAGTGGCCGAGGCAACAAAGAATGCTGTGAAGCAGGAGTGGGTTTCGCGATCAGATCCAATCTGATCAGCAAGCGCATCAGCCTCCCCAAAGGAACCAACGACCGCCTCATGACCCTGCGGCTCCCCCTCTGAGGAAAATGCCATGCCACATTCATCAGTGCATATGCCCCCACCATGACAAACCCAGATGAGATCAAAGACAAGTTTTACAAGGACTTAGAGACTCTCATTGAAGGCTTACCGAAGGAGGACAAACTCATTGTTCTTGGAGACTTTAACGCGAGAGCTGGTACAGACTACCAGACATGGGAGGGAGTCCTTGGGAGAAATGGAGTTGGAAAGTGCAACAGCGACAGACTTCTCCTGTTGAAGATGTGTGCCTCTCATGACCTTCTGATCACTAATACCATCTACCACTTGCCAAATTGCAACAAGACCTCCTGGATGCATCCAAGCAGCAAGCACTGGCATCTGATCAGTTACATAATTGTGAGGAGAGACAGGCAGGACGTTAGAGTAACAAAGGAGATGTGTGGCGCAGACTGCTGGATGGATCATAGACTAATTCTCTCAAAGCTCAGCATGCGCATCCAGTCCAAAGGGCGTCCACAGGGGAAAAAGGCAAACAAGCGACTCATTGTCAGCAAGCTGGAACAGCACTCTGTGCAACAGAACCTCAGTGAGGACCTGGACAGCAAGCTTAGTCAGCTCGACCTTGAGGTGTACGGAGCAGAAGAAGACTGGGCAGCTATCAGAGACTTGATGTAAGACACCTCACTCACTTTTCTGGGCCAGAACACGCACAAACACCAAGACTGGTTCGATGAAAATGATGACGACATCCAAAAGCTGCTTGACGAGAAACATGAAGCCCACAGAGCATACCAGCAAGACAGCAGATCTGCCTCTAAGAAGCCAACCTTCAACTCCATCAAAGGAAAGGTGCAGGCAAAGCTCAGAGAGATATCAGTATGTATGTGTTGGTAGCAAAAACTCACAGTTACTGAAGGTTACTTGCGGAGTCCCACAGGGTTCAGTTTTGGGGCCATTGTTATTCAATATGTATATAAATGATAAATGTAAAGTTTCAGAAAAAAATGGATTTAATATTGTTTGCAGATGACACTAATTTATTATGCAGTGGAAGCAATTTGGAACATCTTTTGGATACACTCGGAAAGGAATTAGGAAAGCTTGAACTGTGGTTTGATTCAAACAAGTTAACACTCAATTTAAGTAAGACAAAATTTATAATTTTTAACAACCATCACAACAACTCAGTATCTAAACTCAGTGTAAATGGTGTAGAGATTGAAAGGGTATCCCAAATTAAATTTCTTGGAGTAATAATTGATAATAAACTGTGTTGGGAGTCACATATTAATTATATTAAAGGAAAAATATCCAAATCAATCGCAATACTACACAGAGTGAAATATTTGCTGAATCAACCCACACTATATTTTTTTTTTTTTTTTTTTTTTTTTTGTTACTTATTTGTACCCGTAGGTAGATTTGGTTTGCAGTCTGGTGACAAGCCACCGGCTGCTGGTCGCTGCGTGCGCGAGCGCCCTAAACCTACATGTTTTTGGTATGCGGGAGGAAACCGGAGAAATCCCGGAGTAAACCCACGCAACACGGGGAGAACATGCAAACTCCACACAGCTCACTGTTGGTCGGGGGCTGGGATCGAACCCACGATCTCATGATCCCCACGGTCCCCCGGCCGAGGGTAAAACTGTGCTGCCACAGTGCTAAACCACTGCGCCACCGTGCAGCCCAACCCTCTATATACTTTGTACCATTCATTAATACTCCCATACATAACATATTGTACTGAAGTATGGGGAAATACATATAAAACAAACATATATCCAATCGTTATGCTTCAGAAGAGAGCTATTAGAATAATAAAAAAGCTGCTTACAGGGAAACAACAAACCCACTTTTTCTTAAATTAAAAGCTCTCAAGTTGAAAAATCTGGTTGACTTTAAAACTGCAGTAATAATGTTTAAAGTGAAGAATCTATCACTGTCCGCAAATATCCAAAAGTTGTTCCAAATAAGGGAGAAACAATATCATTTCAGAGGAACATGTATATTTCAAAAACCTTCAGTGAGAACTACTATCAAGCAACACTGTGCCTCAGTGCAAGGAGTCAGATTGTGGAATGCTTTTGGAGCTGAATTAAAATCATGTTACAACGCTTGGACAATTTAAACAAAAACTAAAGGAAGAAATACTCCAAACATATATACAAGATGACATGTAAAATCACATAAGAATTATCATATTCAGTCTGTGTTGTGCTTTTGCTTAGTTTTTTGTTGTTGTTGTTGTTTTTTTTTTTTGTCACGTTTTGTCTTAGCTTTGTTCTGAATTGTAATCACTCTTGTTTTGTTTTTCTTTTGAATTCTTGGATGAAATATGGTTGGGCAATATAAGCTGCGGCTTCAGCCATCACCCATTTCGGATAACTTATGTTGAACTGTATAATCAGAGGAGTTGTTGTTTAATTTGACCTTGTTAGATTTTTTTCCCCCTTTGTTATATTATTATATTCCTTTCTTTTAATCTTTACTTTTAATCTATCCGAAATAAAGATTCATTCATTCATTCATTCATTCAGATGCAGGACTTCTGGCTCAGCCAAAAGGCAGATGAAATACAGGAGTACGCTGACAGCAACAACTCCAAACGCTTCTATGATGCCCTTAAGACCATTTACAGGCCTCAGTCTTCTGGAACATCACCACTGCTCAGTGCCAACAGGTCCACTCTCCTCACTGACAAGAACGTGATCCTGGAAAGATGGACATAACATTTCAGCAGCGTCCTGAACAGACCTTCATCCATCAATGCAGAAGCCATCACTCGCATGCCCCAAGTAGAGGTGAACATGTCTCTGGCAGAACCTCCAATGGAATCAGAAGTCCAAAAAGTGATCAAACTCCTTTGGAACGACAAAGCACCAGGCTCTGACTCCATCCCAGCTGAAATACACAAGGCAGGAGGACCAGTTCTAATACAGAAACTCACCGAGCTCTTTCAGACAATGTGGCAGCAAGAAGTTATCCCCCAGGAGCTCAAGGACGCCTCCATTGTCCATCTCTACAAGAGAAAAGGAAATAGGCAGTCCTGCGACAACCACTGTGGGATCTCTCTCCTCGCCATCATCGGCAAGATGTCCAAGGTAAGAGTCCTTCTCAACCACTTCATTCAGCACAATGGAAAGCGGTCACCTGCTGGAGAGCCAGTGTGGCTTCAGAGAGGGTTGTGGAACTGCTAACACAATCTTCATCGCACGCCAACTTCAACAGAAGTGTCAAGAGCAGAACAGGGACCTCTACACAACATTTGTAGATCTGACCAAGGCTTTTGATACTGTCAGTCGTGAGGGGCTGTGGAAGATCATAGCAAAGTTCGGCTGCCCGGACAAGTTCATCAGCATGGTGCACCAGTTCCATGACGGCATGCTTGCTCAAGTACTGGATGATGGAGACTCCTCTGAAGCTTTCCCAGTCACCAACGGGGTCAAGCAGGGCTGTGTACTCACGCCCACACATTTCACCATGATGTTCACAGCTATGCTGTCTGATGCCTTCTGCAGCGATAAAGAAAGCGCCATCAGGATCAGGTACAGGATGGGCGGAAGGCTCTTCAACCTGCAGAGGCTCCAAGCCAAAACCAAGGTGGAAGGGGACTCAGTTCGCGACTTCCTGTTCGCAGACAACTTCACACTCAATGACGCTACAGAGGCCCAGATGCAGCAGAGCATGAACTGCTTCTCCACTGCTTGCAACAACTTTGGGCTCACAATCAGTACAAAGAAAACCGAGGTCTTGCACCAACCCGCACCGCAGAAGACTTATGTGGAACCAGCCATCACTGTCAATGGGGAGACCCTCAAGGCTGTCAACAAGTTCACATACCTCGGCAACACACTCTCCAGGTCTGTCAACATTGACAACGAGGTTGATTCGCGCATTGCCAAGGCAAGCTCAGCATTTGGATGGCTACGTGCAACAGTGTGGGAAAGGAGAGGCATCAGGCTGACCACAAAACTGAAAGTGTACAAGGCAGTTGTCCTGCCTTTTCTACTGTACGCCAGTGAGACCTGGACAGTCTACAAGCGCCATGCCAGAAAACTAAACCGCTTCTACCTGAACTGCCTCAGAAAGCTCCTGAAGATCACCTGGCAGGACAAAATCCCTGACACAGAGGTCCTCACCCGAGCTGAGCTGCCTAACATCCATACCCTGCTCAAGAGAGCCCAGATTAGGTGGGCTGGCCACCTTGTTCGTATGCCTGACTCACACCTACCAAAGAGACTGTTCTACAGCGAACTAGCAGAGGGCAAGCTCTCACAAGGTGGTCAAAAGAAGTGCTTCAAAGACACTCTTAAGACCTCCCTGAAGAGCTTTGACCTCAGTCCTGACACCTGGGAGACCCTAGCGCTAGACCAACCAGACTGGCGTAGCCGTACCAGCAAAGGTGCTGCCTCCTTTAAGCTGAATAGAATTGCCAAGGCCCAGAGAAAACGTGAGCTTCGCAAGTCCAGAGCCACCCCTGTATCTTCTGCCCACGCAGACCACCTGTGCCTGACCTGCGGCAGAGCCTTCCATTCCCGCATCAGACTGATCAGCCACAGCCAGACACACTGCACCCAGTCTTCTTCTTTGTGATGTCCTTGGTCATTGTTGAGAATGACAGACGAACAACAACAATAAGATAATTAAAAAAAAAAAACTATAATAAGGCTAATGTGAATTTAATCTGTAGGGGAAAATCAGATCCTTGAGAATCTCATCTTGCTCTGTGGATTTAAACTAAGAGTTTTATAACTCTAGTTTTAACATTTGGGATACAAGCAACTATAGATACAATATCTGCAATACTGACTTCCTCCTCCTCCTTCACTTCTTTGGAAACAGTTGTGTTGTAGCAAGTCTTTGGACAAGTACAACTTGAATGGTCATTATTGATCTCATTAAATTAATACATTAAAAAAGACTGCTGCAATGTTGTTGATTACTAAGCTACTGCATTCCTTGATAATGCAAATTCATACTTGTGTGTAATTGTGCTGACAAAGATAATTTAATGAAATTATTACCCACACCATCTTTATGTTTTCTGCAGCTTCAAAAATGTAACTGCTCCAGAGTGCTGTCAAAGATATGGATTTTGCATTTAAATTTAGATTTAAGTGCCCTTCCCGCTCCAGAGTGTCTGTGCCACGCTGCATAACTTCAGTGTGTTTGTGTGTATCCAAGTTTGGCACAACATTATTCTTTCACAGTGCAACATTTTGAACCCCTCAGCTTGAACTTTGGGTCTGTTTTATATGGACACACATGAACCTGATATGAATTCCAAACACATGCTCAGACATGTTAAAATTATTTTCAGGACTACTGCGTATTGACTTTTTCCTGCAGGTTGAAATGTCTGAACATGACCAAGGATTTGTTTCATACAGTTTTAGCACAGCTTGCCGATGTCTTTCCCTATATGTGTATTTGTAAGCAAAGCAAATAACAGGTATGGGTGACTGAATACCTGACCCTCGCATTACAGAGAGAAAGAGAGACAGAGAGAGCAACAAAAGTGTTTGTCTGAAGGAACTGTGGTCTTCTTGACAATGATTGGTCATGACAGGAGAAGTATACAAACCTGCTGCCGAGAGCAATAGCATTCTGCCGCTACATATATTCTCACACACACACACACACACACACACACACCAACATAAACAAACCTTTCCACTGTATCCTCACTAATAGCCGTTTCTTCTTTAATCCGCTTTAGATTTTTTTTTTTTAAATCCTGAATGTTTAAAACATTTCTGTAACTGTTTTCTTTGTTTCTCTTTATTCTGTATATATGACAAAAACTATCCAGAATATTCTCCAGAAAATTCTCAAAAGTAGACTGCACATGCAAACAACGGAATGCCAGGGCTCATTACCGCAACACAACTCAGCATCCAACCAGCATCCACAAATGGAGCTTGCTCTTTCTCCCATAGCAAACATCCATAACTTTTAAGCAGATCAACACAAAACCATGGACCCCGTGTGCCACAACAGACACAATTTCCCTTTTAGCAGAAAAATTTCAAACATAAACAGACAACTATCTCGCCTGTGATGACATCTCTCCGTGCTGCAAAAACAGCAGGGGAGTGAATGGACATTACGAACACAGCTTGAGAATTTTTTTAGACTGGCACTCACCAACAGTTGGACCCAAAACTATGAGGATGAAAACAGGCGGATTTCTGTCTGTGTCAGCTGCTGGAGATCAGCTACAACCTAGCATGTAGCTACTAGCCAGCTAGCCAGCTTCCTCAGAAGAACAATCCAGCATCCAGGTGAAATTTTGGAGGAGGCTGTAACAATTATCCAAGTGAGAGCTCCAACAGATAACGTTGTAAACTAAAACATGACAGCACTTTGGGGATTTCCATGGCTGTAACCCAGCTTGTTTGACTTTGCAATGTCTGCATTGCACGCACAGTGTCTGTGGCCAGAGCTGGTTTGGTACAGAGAGCCACTTGGCCAAAAAGTACTGTAGCTGCTTCTTCTTCTTCTTCTTCTTCTATTGTTGTTTTTTTGGGGGCGGTTAGCAAACAGCTTATAGGTGCATTACCGCCACCTTCTGGAATGGAGTATGATTTAGAATGGCATTATCCTCCTATATCCTTGAAATTACACCTGTTGTCCTTATGAACCTAAATACTGTCTTATAGAACACATCCCCTGAACTTCTCTGTAAAATCTCTTTAATATTGAGCTGGGTTTTGTTCCTGCGTAGATTGTCCACCAATGCTGACCGGGCTAACTGATATTTTGGACAGTGCATAAATATATGTTCAGCTGTTTTGTTGTTTCCACAATAATCACAGTTTCCATCTGGGTGGTTTTTTTTCCATTATAACTAATGTACTATTCAGTGTACATGTGTGACCTAATCTTAATCTAGATATGATGTCCTCCTCCTTTCTACTCCTATGAACTTCTCTAGCTTCCCCTACTTTCTTTTGTATGCCAAACAAACGCCATCTTTTATTTCCTCTATCCCACTCTTCCTGCCACTTCTTTTTAATTTGTGTTTTAATAATGCTCTTGACCTCTGCCTTGCTATATTTCCCATTCCTACTAACTTGTCTCTTCCTAGTTGCACATTTTGCATATTTGTCCGCTAGTTCATTCCCATCCACTCCAGTGTGTGCCAGAATCCAGATGAGCCTTATATCCATGCCTGCTTATGAAATTCTCAGTACTGAATGTACAATTTCCATTACCAAATCTTGTCTTGATTCTGAATGCCTTTGACTAATACTCTCCATTGCACTGCTAGAATCAGACCCTATCAAAACCTTTCTGGGTTTTACTTCTTCCATCCAACTCAATGCCAAAAAGATTGCCAAAAGCTCACCAGTTTACACAGCTAAGTCATCATTAACCCTTTCCTTCTTCATGACTTCTAATTCTGGGATGATGAATGCTATTCCCACAATATTATTTGTTGATTTAGATGCATCTGTATAAACCTTTATAAAGTCAGGATAATTACTATCTTAATATTTTTGACCTCATTCTTGTTTATCCTCCCTCTTTTGTCTTTTGTTAATAATCTAAAATTCACTTTTACTTTTTCCAGACACCACGGTGGTTCTGCAGAAAAAGGGGCTGTTGGACATATTTCTTCATCAGCAACTCTTAGCTCCCTGATTTTATTCTCTATTATCCATCCAAAGCTTCTCATTTGCCTCTTTTCCTTCTCTTGACAAGGCTTCAGTACATTGTGTACTGGGTGACTGTCACTAAATCCTCTTATGTTGATCCAGTATGTAGCTGCTATCTGAGTTCTTCTCAAATCAAGAGGCAAGTCATCCATCTCCACCTGGAGTAGTTTTTATGGCCCCACAGCACAATGTCAAAGCTTGGTATTGAATCGTATCCATTCATTCATTCATTCATTTTCTTCCGCTTAATCCTTTTCGGGTTGCGGGGGGGCTGGAGCCTATCCTAGCATCTTTTTGGGCGAGAGGCAGGGTACACCCTGGACAGATCGCCAGTCCATCGCAGGGCACTTTTTCAATAGTGTTTCTGAAGCTGATTCATACATAATACACCCATAATCAAACAATGACCTAATTAAAGCAACATATAATGTTTTTAAAGTACCTCTATTTGCCCCCCATTCTCATCCCCTCAAACATCTAATAATATTCAAAACCTTCTTACATTTTGTCTCAGTTTTCTCGACATGAATAATCCAAGAACAACTCTTATCGAACCACACACCCAAATATTTGAAGCACTCACCTGTTTCTATGTTTTGATCATACATTTTAAGATTGACTTGATTGTTTACTCTCTTCCTAGTGAATAACACAGCCTTTGTCTTCCCCACAGAAGACCTAAATCCCCATTCCACTGCCCAAGCCTCAACTTTATCAATCACCTGCTGCAACGTTTTAACAATAAATGATTGATTTCATCCTCCTGTCCACATAGCACCATCATCTGCAAACAAGGCGACACCAACAGAACTCTTAACTCTACAAAAAATGTCATTGATCATGATTGAAAACAAAATAGGACTAATAATACTGCTTTGTGGGGTTCCATTTTCTATTACTTGACGAGTTGTACTGTTATCCTATTCTTACTGAAATTTTCCTGTCACTCAAAAAAAATTTAATCCATCTTTTCATTCTTCCTCTAATGCCTAGCTTATGAAGTTTGATAATTAGTTCACCTTTCCACATCATGTCATGTGCCTTCTCAACATCTAAAAATACAGCAACTATAATTTCCCTATTAACTTGGACCGTCCTAATTTCATGTTCCAAACAAACAGCAGGATCAGTAGTACTTCTCCCTTTTCTAAAGCCGCTTTGGTAACCTTTTAATGCCTCTCTAGACTCCAGATAATATATTAACCTCTCATTAATCATTTTTTCCATAGTTTTACCAATGTGGGATGTTAAAGCGATGGGTCTGTAACGCTCTCCTAAACCTGGATTTTTTCGTGGTTTGCATATTGGAGCAATTACAGCTTCTTTTCATGGAGTAGGCAATATTCCTTCCTCCCAAACCTTGCTGTATAACTCTAATAGTATCTTTTACCAGTATCACTCAGGTTTTTAATCATTTTATAAGTCACTTGATCTTTCGCTGGAGTTGTCTTACAGACTTTCCTTCATGTATATGTAAACCGCGTGTATATGTAAACCATGTATATGTAAACCGCGCATTATTTTCAAGCGGAATTTGAAGAAATTTAATGAACAAGCTTATGATCATGATTTGTCCTTGGTTAATTGGGAACATATAGACCTGTTGCCAGACGTTGAGTTAGTGTGGACTTTCTTTAAAGAAAACTTTGAGAAAATTGTAAATAAACATGCTCCTAGAGGGAAATTCAGAGTAAAGGGGCGTGAAAACCCCTGTTTCTCTCCAGAACTGTCTGATGCCATTTATCAGCGTAATGTGGCTTGGGCCAAAGCCAGGAAAACTGATACTGCCAGTGATTGGTCCATTTTTAGACAACTGAGAAATAAATGCACTTTTTTTATTAAAAAGGCTAAATCTGAATATTATGTATCTGTCATAACTGAGAGTCTTAATAATCCACAGAAATTTTGGAAAGTGATCAAAGGTTTATCTGTGAACAAAAGCTCTTAGGTTCTTCCTACTTTTGTTTTAAATGGCTCAGTCCCAGTTTATGATAGAACTGAGGTTTTAAATTGCTTCAATAAGCATTTTGTGTCATCTGGTTTTCTGTTTAACTCTACAGGAGCTACATTTGTGCCTCACTGTACTAATTCCCAAATGTTTTTTGAAGAACCTTTTAGACTTGTACATTTTACTGTACAGCAAGTTCATAAGGCTCTCAAAACTTTGAATCACAGAAAACCTCCTGGACCAGACTTGATAGAGCCTTACTTTTTAAAAATGACTGCCGATTTTATTGCACAGCCTCTTACAGTACTTTTTAATTTATCAATTGAAAACAAAGAGATTCCTGTAGTATGGAAGTCAGCTTTTGTGGTTCCTCTCTTAAAAGGAGGTGACCCAGCAGTTTTAACTAACTACAGACCAATATCAAATTTGTGTGTCTTGTCCAAGATTCTTGAATCTCTCGTGTGTGATCAACTTAAAGAGTTTTTATACTCAAATGAACTTCTTTCAAAACTGCAATCGGGCTTTAGAAAAAAGCACAGCACTATTACTGCTGCTACAAAAGTGGTCAATGATATACTTGTTGCTCTTGATAAAAAGCAGCACTGTGCTGCACTTTTCATTGATCTGTCAAAGGCTTTTGACACTGTGGACCACACAGTTTTAAAGCAAAGACTCATCAGTTTTGGACTGTCGGAACATGTAGTCTCCTGGTTCGCAAATGATTTGAGTGACAGGACCCAATGTATTAAATATGATGGTTTGTGTTCTGAAATTGTCAGTGTCCACAAGGGGGTGCCACAGGGTTCTGTATTAGGACCCCTCCTATCCATTATGTACATTAATGATCTAGGACAAAATGTGTCTGATGCTAGTTTGCATTTTTATGCTGATGACACAATTATTTACTGCTTTGGCTCTTCCCCTGCTAATGCTGTTGCTTCTCTGCAGAAAGCTTTTAATGTGGTGCAGCACACACTTCTGCAGCTAAAACTAGTCCTTAATGCTGACAAAACTAAACTGATGTGGTTTTCAAATTTTAGGAAGAGTCCACAAATTTTTCCCACAGTGTCCACTTTTGAGAGAAATGAAATTGAGGTGGTTCACTCGTACAAGTATCTTGGTATCTTGCTTGATGACGCTCTGACTTTTAAGCCCCATGTTGAAAATCTTGTGAAGAAACTTAAACTGAGACTGGGGTTTTTATTTCGAAATAAATGTTGTTTTTCTTTTGAGGTTAAAAAGCATCTTGTTACTGCAACTTTTTTATCTATTTTAGATTATGGAGACCTCCTGTATATGAACGCTTCAGCTCAGTGTCTGAGTAAGATTGACTTGTATATCATGCTGTTTTGAGGTTTGTTACAAACTGTAGAGCCTTGACCCATCACTGTGAACTGTATTCTAGAGTGGGATGGCCCTCTTTGTCCACCAGGAGGTTGACTCACTGGTACATTTTTATTTACAAGGCCATGCGTGGACTGTTGCCCCCTTACATTTGTAATTTGATCACACTGAGAAGTGTTGATTCTTATGGTTTGCGTTCTAATGATCATTTGTTGCTTTCTGTTCCATTTGCCCGTACTGAGCTGGGAAAAAGAGCTTTCATGTTCTCAGCCCCCTCTACATGGAACATGTTGCAAAAAGACTGGAAACTAACAGAACTTGTTTCATAGAACGACTTTAAATCCACATTGAGAACACTTGAGACGGCCTCACTAATTTGTAACTGTTTTATGATTTGTATGTCATTGTAAGTGTATTTGTGATTTTTTTGCTGCCTCTTGGCCAGGACTCCCTTGAAAAAGAGGTTTTTAATCTCAACGGGTTTTTTTTCCTGGTTAAATAAAGGTAAAATAAATAAATAAATAAATAAATGTATGATTTAATTCATTCACTGAGAAACACTTATTTACCATATTCTCAAATTCTGCCTTATTTTGCAAAGCTCCTACATTATTTAATTTTGTCTGTTCTCTCCCACTTTTTTCCACATTGCTCAAATTATCTGCACTACTTATTTTACTGAAAATTCTAACTAAATGCTCTGCCTTTTTATCATCATCTACTACTGTAGTGGCAATCTTACTTTCTTGTTTTTCTTAATCCACCTTATTCCTGGGGGTGCGCTGTAGGAACGATTATGGGCGGAGCTTCCGGTTTCAGCTGAAGTAGCATTAAATCAGTCAGTAAGAGTGGAGTAGCAGGGGCATTTAAAACAGCGTTTTTAAAATTAATTTTAATGTATAGTCCACATACGTGTTTTGCACTCAAGTGGCAGCTAATTTAAGCACTTGTAGTTTTTTGTATTTTTTGAATGTTTTGGCGTAGTTCTGGTACTTGGTGGTGTTCATGGTTGTGCCATAGACTGTATAAATGGAAGTTTCTCACCAGCAATGCGTAGATGATGCACTGAAAATGAAAAAGGATTGTTCATATGATCGGTGGTACAGACAGGACAGACAACAAGAGCACAGCAGGTATGTTTTCACTTGTATGGATGTCACAGATCTGACGTTTATGTGTTACATACTGTATATCACCAGAATGAAGGCTGCATGAAGTAAATAAATAAAAAATAGTAACAGTTTGCTTCCTATGACTTAATGATTCAAGAAAGATATCAAACAGGTGGTGGAGTGGTTAGCACTGTGGCAGCACAGCAACTCACCCTTGGCTGGGGGATCGTGGGTTCGATCCCAGCCCCCGACCAACAGTGATCTGTGTGGAGTTTGCATGTTCTCCCCGTGTCTGCGTGGGTTTACGCCGGGATTTCTCCGGTTTCCTCCCACATGACAAAAAAAAACATGCATGTTAGGTTAATTGGCATCAAACTGAGGATTCTAAATTGTCCTTAGGTATGACTGTGAGAGTGAATGGTTGTCTGTCTCTCTGTGTTGGCCCTGCGATGGACTGGCGATCTGTCCGGGGTGTACCCTGCCTCTCACCCAAAGATGCTGGGATAGGCTCCAGCCCCCTGCGACCCGAAAAGGATTAAGCGGAAGAAGATGGATGGATGGATGGATGGATTGATGGATTGTTTTTGCATTTGTTGCACTGCATTGGAGTGATATGGACTTCAGCATGCTTCAGCATGCATGCATGCTTCAGCATGCATTAATTTTTAAATTATCACAAAATATAGGTCAATAAAATTCTGAACAATTGTCAGAAAATGTCTGTATGTATTAAGTTAAATAACAAGCATTTAAGGCATGACAGCAGCATGAGCATTTTAATTTTGGGATAAAACGAATGGCTGCAGCTGTCTGTATATACCATGACAGCCAAGCATGGTGTTGTGGCGTACGTCTGCTCTAAGGTAAATTTGATTACGTCCAACATATTTTAACAAAATGCAGCCGACTTTATTGCAGTGGAGACATTGATATATCTCAAAGCTTTTATTTTTTTTTATAGCGTTAGCATCTTAGCAGCAGCACTAACAAACAGAGCTACTGTCTGTGAGGCCACTTTTTAAGGTCATCTTCCCATCCCTCCATCGTCGTGGGAAGTGGTATGATTATGTAAAGGTAGACAAAGTAAGGTTAGCTCTATTTACATGTATAATAATCACGATGCAAGGATATGCTTTTATTTTGATAACTTCCTCATGAGTGGAAGTCAGGTAACGGAAATCAATTTGACGGACAAAGGAAAGATGCAAAAAAAAAAGCGAGAAAAGGTTAAGAGAAAAACGAAGAAAAGACTACGGAAAAGGATAAAAACGGCAAAGATTTTAGCTTCAGTCAGTAAGGGAGCAAGGTTAGTGATTGTACAGAAAATATTTATTGTAAAATTGTAAATTAGTTATGCTAACAGAAAAGGTTACTAATGTATGAGCTACGTAATGGTTGAAAGTTATATGGTAATTATTGTCTATTTTGTTCTTGCCGTAGCTCTTACATTGGTTGATGACACGGAAGGAAATAAAATCATTTAACCATCAGTTCTGGCCTTCTCAACATTGACTGGATGCTATAGTAAGAGCTTGACCGCCGCCACATGCTGCACAACGTGGGCTCTACATTTTAACCACTTGCGCTCCGTTGTTCCGCGGGCGGGCAAGTCTCTGCGTCCTTGGGCGCAGGAGGGCGCACTCGTGCGTCCTCGTGCGCTCTCGGACGCATAGTCCAGATTGTGGTGATGTAGGTGGTGGCGTCCAAGCGCCACTGAAAAAAAAAGCTGCAGACACAGCCGCGAACAGATTAGTTCATCTGATTGACCTCTCATTCGGCTAATAAGAGCCTTGAATTGGGTTTCTGAAACCTTGAAGAACCAATGAATGAAAACCTAGGAAGGAGGACCCGCCTACTGTGAATGCAGGAGCCAATTGAAGCACAGAAGTTCGGGCTGGGTGAAAAGAGATTTACTGTTGAAGCTGATGAAAAAAAAGGATGCTGGACAAACCTGCTACAGATCCAGCAGCATGGAGAACACCCACAAGTGGGACCTGCACTCATTCCAGCAGAATAGACGTTTCGGATTCTCTTCCGTCATCATAGACCGACGGAGGCCGACGACAAAGGTCGTAAATCATTCACCAAAACTGCAATATTGGAATTATGTTTTGACCGGGATCCACGAGCGGACCAGTGTCGCGTTCGTCTGACAATGGGGAAGAGACGTTCGCCAGGACTCTGCTGCTGTGAAGAGGTAAGGTGTTATAAGCTAAATTATTATTTCTCCCTGAAAACTGTAATCCAAAAATGACTTTTGACTGATCGGTAAATTACAACTGTACGGCACACGAAGTATGAAGTGTGTGCGCCGCAATAAACGGTTCATTTGCCATGTTCGGACCGTGAACGCCCCCCCCCCCCCCGCCGCTGCAGAAGAGGAGCGGGGGGGGGCGTTCACGGTCCGAACACCCCCCGGTCCGCGGGGGGAAGCATATGAGTCTATTCCGTCATGTAGCGATGGCCGTCCTCTGTATCGAGGGGGGGGGACAACCCCCCCACACACACACACACTGTAGCGGGGGGGGGGGCGCTGTGACAGCATTGCTGTGGAAACATGCAACGAGTGTAATCCGTCATGTAGCGAGGGCCGAACTCCGTCCTTTGTAGCGGGGGGGGACAACCCCCCCACACACACACAAACACAGACACAGCCCTGAATGTGACCTTTCATTAGAGCCTAAAATGAAGATTCTACATTGAATTATTCAAAAGTTACAGACGTTTTTCCAAACTGTGCCATTTGGCACAATTTGGCACAGTTCCAAAACGCCTGGGAACTACCTGAGAACAAAGCTGTGTAAAACATTCATTTTTTGTGGTATTGTTACCAAATTTGGATCTCAGCTTGATAACACTTGGTTCTACATTTCTGTTGCATTTTCCAGCCGGATCGGGCAACTGTGTGTTATTTGCAAGCATTTGTATCCAAAAAAACACCATGGCCAAATTTATTTTCTTCAAGTTTAGTATGTTTATATGACTGTAACTCAGTGGCCGGAGCACGTAGAGAGATTATGTTTTTTTTGCCAAAAAATTCAAAGTGTTTTCTTTTAACCACTTGCGCTCTGTTGTTCCGTGGGCGGGCAAGTCTCTGCGTCCTATGACGCACGAGGGCGCACGAGAGCGCGCTCGTGCGCCCTCGTGCGCATGACGCATGATAAGGATATTGATGGTGATGGTGTAGGTGGTGTGCCCTCCAAGCGCCACTGAAAAAAAAATCTGCAAACACAGCCGCGAACAGATTAGTTCATCTGATTGACCTCTCATTCGACTAATAAGAGCCTTGAATTGGGTTTCTGAAACCTTGAGGCGCCAATGAATGAAAATCTAGGAAGGAGGACCCGCCTACTGTGAACGTAGGAGCCAATTGAAGCACAGAAATTCAGGCTGGGTGAAGCGATATTTACTGCTGTAGCAGATGAAAACAAAGGACTCTGGACGAATCTACTACAGACCCAGGCTCACCCAGCAGCATGGAGAACACCCACAAGTGGGACCTGCACTCATTCCAACAGAATAGACGGAGGCCGACGACAAAAGTCATAAATCATTCGCCAAAACGGCAATAATGGAATTATGTTGATCGGGATCCACGAGCGGAGCAGCGTCGCGTTGGGGGAAGAGATGTTCGCCACGACTCTGCTGCTTTGAAGAGGTAAGGTGTTATAAACTAAATTATTCTCTATCCCTGAAAATTGTAATCCAAAATGACTTTTGACCGATCAGTAAATTACAGCTGTGCAGTTCACGAAGTCTGAAGTTCGTGCGCCGCGGTACAAGGGGTTGCTTGCAGTGTACAGGCTGTGAACGCCCCCCCACCCCCGCTATTCTTCTGCAGCGAGGGGGGGGGAGCCGCGGTGACTGCACTGCTGTCCTACATCACCACATAAGGCTAATCCGTTGTGTAGCGATGGCTAAAGTCTATCCTCTGTAGCAAGCGGGGGGGGGGACAACCCCCCCACACACACACACAGTAGCGAGGGGGGGGGAGCCGCTGTGACAGCGTTGCTGTAGAAACATGCAACGAGTTTAATCTCATGTAGCGAGGGCTGAACTCTGTCCTTGGTAGCGGGGGGGGGGACGACCCCTCCCCCCACACACACACACACAGACACAGCCCTGAGTGTAACCTTTCCTTTGAGCCTAAAATGAAGATTCTACATTGAATTATTCAAAAGTTACAGACATTTTTCCAAACTGTGCCATTTGGCACAATTTGGCACAGTTCCAAAACGCCTGGGAACAGCCTGAGAACAAAGCTGTGTAAAATATTCATTTTTTGGGGTATTGTTACCAAATTTGGATCTCAGCTGGATAACACTTGGTTCTACATTTCTGTTGCATTTTCCAGCCAGATCGGACAGCTGTGTGTTATTTACAAGCATTTGTATCAAAAAAAAACACTGTGTCCAATTTTTTTTTCTTCAAGTTCAGTATGTTTAGATGACTGTAACTCAGTGGCCGGAGCACGTAGAGAGATTATGGTTTTTTTTGCCAAAAAATTCAAAGTGTTTTCTTTTAAATGACACCAACCCCATGAAGATGCTGCAAAGAGTTGAATAACAGCTTTCGATTTACTTTGGGCACGTTATTTTTTGGCATTTTTAGGAAAATTGCCCGGAGTGCAAGTGGTTAAATGAGACCAACCCCATGAAGATGCTGCAAAGGGTTGAAGAACAGCTTTCGATTTACTTTGGGCACGTTATTTTTTGGCATTTTTAGGAAAATTGCCCGGAGTGCAAGTGGTTAAATGAGACCAACCCCATGAAGATGCTGCAAAGGGTTGAAGAACAGCTTTCGATTTACTTTGGGCATGTTATTTTTTGGCATTTTTAGGAAAATTGCCCGGAGTGCAAGGGGTTAACGTATGTCATCTTTCAGTTGGAAATCCACGCAAGTCTTTGTACCTGAGGCCCCAGTTGAATGCTCTGTTCATATAGGCAGTTGCAATTTTAAGCTTGTTACCATAGTGATAAAACAACAACTTTCTTGCTTCATCGTAGCCTTGCTGAAGGGTCATGTGCTGACAACTTCTGACCAAGTCTCTGGGTTCACCTCTGGTAAATTCTTCAAGGTAGTATAACCTGTCATTATCACTTTCAGCCTTGTCATGAATCGTGTGGTCAAAGGCTCTTATAATGGGTTAAATTCAAGTGGGTCACCACTGAAAACAGGAATATCTCTTTGGGACAAATGTGACAGTCTGTGTTGTTTAACTAACATTTCGGTGATGTCATTTTGTTTTATCATCACTTCACACAGGTTCATTGGAGCATCCTGAACATCAGTTTGCTGGAAACCATTCCCTTGTTTGATTCTGCAGTCATACATCTTTGGCTGTTCAGTATGTTCATAGTTTACTTCTGACTCATGGAGGCTTAACTCTTGATGAGCTGCTACGTTCACTTTAGAATCTTGACAGTTTTCATACTCACAGTCCTCTGAAGCTTTTATTTTGCCTGTAGTCTCACCAATCACTTCCTCAATCTCAAGCTGTCCCTTCTTTGCCTTCAACTTGGCTTCTTCTGTCTTTAATTTGCATTCTTCCATTTCTAAGGCTTGTTTCTGTTTCAAGCATGCTGCACGTGCAAGAAGGGCGGCACGCTCAGCTTGTTCTTTCTGTCGAAGAGATGATATAGAAGAAGCTCTGGATGATCTTGATGAACGGCTACTGGTTGACTATCCTTTGCGTGGTGTTGCAGGGCGAACATCGCACAGCATGGGCTGCACATAGCTCCGAAGGGGAAGACCTGCCATTCATAGACTGCAGCTGGTTGATCTGGATGGAGGTTGCGCCACACAAAACACAGCAGGGGCTGTCCTCTGGAAGTAGGCGAACTTGGTGGAACATGCCTTTAGTGTCTCTGCTCACAGCTCCTGCATGCTCCCGGAATCTGAGGAGGACTCCCAGCAAGGAGGCTTCCAAGGTGGGGCCAGGTAGGAGGCACTAATTAAGGTTCTGCCCTCTGTACTGAAAGGATCAATTGACCACGAGTCAGTGCTTGTTGAATATTTAATAGTTCAGAATGGTTCATACACATAAGTTGATAGTTATTACATATTGAAATACATATAGGACAAATAGATATTATAAACACTTTATAGTTAATCAGAAAAGCTATTTATAATAGTAATTTAATTAGAATCCCAAAGGTGTTTTCCTTCAATGCAGTCGTTAGACATTGTCCACTAGACGGCGCTGGTACTGTACCTTTGGCCATGAAATGTTATTGTTCAAGCTGCAGACCGAAGAAGAAGAAGTCAGTGCTAAGCGATGCAGTGCTATCAGAGGGACGGACGCATGTTAGCCAGCGGGAACGACAGATGTGTTGTAAACTGAGATGCAGCATTCTCCAGTAAAGCCAAATGAAGGTAAAGTTGGGTGTTTGGACATTCTTTCCTTATAACAACTGATGTTACAGCTAAATCCACAACATACTTTTTTGGTGCCGAAACCCGGGAACCGGAAGCTGGAAGCGGGAAAAGTGAAGAGAGAACGTTGTTGGGATTAAGCCGATAGCTGTAACAACACGGAGACGAAAGGAAAAAATGGCGGAGCGACTTCAAAGGCTAAAACAGAAACGGACCGTGCTGCGGACGTCCGTTACAAAGCTGCTGCAAATTATACAAGATGAAACAAGTAAGACTGATATAAACAGTGACCGTTTGCGGGAGCTGTTAGCCATGTTGTCACAGAAAGAGAAAGGCCTGCAAGACATTGAACCAGATATAGAGCAGGAGATACCTTTGGACGAGTTAGATGCGGACATGGTGCGGACACTTGAGTATCAGGACAACACAAATTTATGGAGGACGCGGGCGGAGAGAGCAATTGAACGGGCTGCCTTACAGCAACAAGAACAGGCAAGAGACGCCACCGTATCAGCGAATCCACATCGGCTGAGTGACGTGAGTACACGGTCAAATACAAGCAGACCCTCGGTAAAGCTACCCAAGCTCTCAATAAACAAATACAGCGGAGAAGTGTGCATGTGGCAGGAGTTTTGGGACCAATTCGAAAATGCAATTCACCAAAACCCAGATTTGAGCAAAACTGAAAAGTTCACTTACTTGAAGTCATATCTCATCGGGCCAGCTGCACGCGCCGTCGCAGGGCTGAAAGTAACTGACATGAACTATGATGCTGCAGTAGACATGCTTAAGCAAAGATTTGGAAGGAAAGAGCTCATTGTAAGTGCACACATGTCTAAGTTACTAAATCTAAGTCCAGTTAAAAGGTCCTCAGACATTGTTGCCTTGAGACAACTTTTTGATGATGTTGAAGTACAAATCAGAAGCTTAGAAGCTTTAGGAGTCATGTCAGACAGTTATGGAGGTTTACTGTGCCCCATACTGTTCAAAATGATTCCTGCTGATCTTGCCCTTGAGTACACCCGCAAGACAGATGTAGGGCAAAAGTGGGATGTTGATGGCCTTGTAAAGTTTTTGCAACAAGAAGCTGAAAGCAGGGAGCGTGCTGCACATTTGACACAAATGAGAGAGAATCATAAAGATACACATGCAAATCAGAATCAGCACTACAGACCAGATTCAAGCAGAGAAAGGTGGAAAGGACCTAATGTGCCCTCAGCTGCAGCCCTCCACACAGGCAGTTCGAATACACCATTTGTGCACAGTTGCATATTCTGTAACAGTACCAGCCACAAGTCAGAACAGTGCACTGAAGACACAGTCACAAGCAGGAAAGAAAAACTAAAGAAAACGGGAAGGTGCTTCATATGCCTAAAACCCAGACATCTTGCTCGAGACTGTAGATCCAAAAATGTGACATGCACTGATTGTGGAAGAAGACATCATGCTGTTGTGTGTGACAGAAGTGAGCAACCAATAGAAAGGACAGATGCCGCTGAAAACACGAGTGATGCAGTGGTCTCCTCAGTGTTTCCATATGCAGCCAAACCAACCCCAGAAAAATGTGAAACAGTACTATTGCAAACTGTGAGAGCAAGGATTGAAGGACCTGGAGGAAAGAAGATTGTGCGTTGCTTAATTGATGGAGGAAGCCAACGGAGTTTTGTCCATGAGAAACAAGTGAAAGATTTAAAACTGCCAATACTAAAACAAGAGACATTAAACCTTCACACGTTTGGCTCAAAAAACCCAGTGACCACAAAATGCAATGTCATAAAACTAGTCCTGGAGAATGTGAGAAACAAAGATCAGAAAATCGAGATTGAAGCTGTTCAAACCCCACAGCTTTGTACTGCAGTCATGAAAGTCCCCAGTGAACACATCCAACGGCAGCTGGAGAAAAAAGGGCTACCAGTAGCAGATGTGTCAGCGGGAGACAAAGATGGTTTGGAGCTATCAGTACTGATCGGAGCAGATTACTACTGGAGAGTAGTCACAGGTAAAACTGAGAGGCTGTCAGACGCTTTGGTTGCCGTAGAAACCAGATTCGGCTGGGCAGTGCAAGGACCAGTTGTCATGTCCAGTATGAATGAAGCAACATGTATGCACATTGGACTCAGTGAAGACTCAGTGGAGATCTCAAACCAGCTAAGAGCATTTTGGGAGATCGAGTCGCTGGGCATCATTACTAAAGGTGAGGAAACACTTGATGACAAGAAAGCCAAGGAGAGCTTTGACAGGTCAGTCAGATTCATTAATGGGAGATATGAAGTGGCGTTGCCATGGCGCCAAGACACACCCGAACTCTCAGACAACAAGAAGGTTGCACAAAAGAGGTTTGAAACCCTGAAAAGAAAGCTGAAATCTGACGTGACACTGTTTAAAGGATACAACGATGTAATAGAGGATTACACAGAACAAGGAATATGTGAAGATGTGCCACAGAGCAGTCATTCAGCAGAGACAGAGAATGTAACCTACTACTTACCTCATCATGCTGTAATCAGAGAGGACAAAGTAACTACCAAGTTAAGGGTAGTGTTTGATGCTTCGTCACATGAAGAAGGTTGTTCCTCTTTAAATGACTGTTTATTACCTGGCCCAAACCTGAATGCTGACCTCATGAGCATTTTGATCAGATTCAGACAAAATCCTGTAGCTTTCACAGCAGACATTACTAAAGCTTTCCTTCAGATATCTATAACTGAAAGTGACAGAGATGCTGTGAGATTTTTGTGGCTTACAGGACCCCCAGATGTTGAAGGCACCAACACGCGTATAATGAGAATGGCACGTGTTGTGTTTGGAGTAACTTCAAGTCCATTTTTACTTGCAGCCACTATCAGACATCATCTGGAGAAATATGAAGCTAACCAACCAGACACGGTAAAACTAATGAGAGACTCACTTTATGTGGATGATCTGATCGCTAGCTCAAGTAACTCAGACGAGGCATACAGACTTACTACAGGAGCAAGAGAAATACTGGCTGCTGCCAACATGAACCTCTGTAAGTGGACAACAAACTCCCTTGAACTGAAAACCAAGTGGTCAAACAGCAAGCTTGATTTCACACAAGAAACAGAAACACATGGAGGTGTGTTGAAGGTGCTTGGTTTGGTGTGGAGACCGGACACAGATGACTTTGCCTTTGACCTCAAACATTTGATGAACATTCTAAAAGGAAAGGAAAACACAAAGAGGAGTGTTTTGAGATCATCCGCCAGAATTTTTGATCCTATAGGGTTCCTAACGCCATTTACCATTCGAGTTAAATGTCTGTTTCAGGAAATGTGGCGACGGGGCCTGAGCTGGGACGACGAGCTGCCTCCAGACCTTTCACAGGCATGGCAGCAGTGGTGCATGGAGCTTCCTCAGATCCACCAAATAGTCATTCCGCGGTGGTATGGAACAGAAAAGCTGTCAGATAAATCACAAGTTCTTCATGTCTTCACAGATGCAAGCGAAAAGGCGTATGGCGCAGTTGCGTATCTACAAGGACAAACAACAGAAGGAGAGACTGTTACTGCGCTCGTTGCATCCAAGTCAAGAGTGGCACCAATCAAAACAATCACACTGCCACGCTTGGAACTGATGGGAGCTGTGATTGGAGCAAGGTTGGCAAATAACCTTTTGAAGGCACTGAATATGCAGATCACTCAACTCAGAATGTGGTCAGACTCCATGATAGTGATTCACTGGATTCGCAGTTCATCAAAGAAATGGAAACAGTTTGTTGCCAACAGAGTGATGGAGATACAAACTTTGACACCACCAGAACTATGGACACATTGTAATGGAAAGGTGAACCCAGCTGATCTCACCACAAGAGGTCAGTCCGCATCAAGGTTGAAAGAGGAAAATCTCTGGTGGTCAGGCCCATCATTTTTGAAAGAAAAGGAGCTTCAAACTACACCGCCAGAAACAGCACAAGAAATACTATCAGAAGAAGAGGTTAAAGCTGAGCTAAAGGCAAGTCAAGTCGCAGTACATCTCAGTAACAGTGAAAGAGTGCAATCTGAACCATTGCTACAGCTGGACAAATACAGCAAACTACAGACCGTACTAAGAGTAACTGCATGGATCCAAAGATTTCTCCACAACTGTCATTCAAAGCAAAGACAAAGGGGAGAACTAACAGCAGAGGAAATGGCAAAAGCTGAAAAGGTATGGATACGTGAAGCGCAACTTAACAGTTTTGAAAGAGAAATAACAGAGTTGAAAACTGGAGAAAATGTGCACAAAGACTCAAAAATCAGAGACTTTAAACCCTTTCTAGACGAGCAAGGCTTAATCTGTGTAGGAGGAAGGCTGCATCAGTCAAACATGAGTTTCAATGAGCAGCACCCGTGGTTGTTACCCTCAAATCACAGATTTGCACAACTTCTGATAAAATACAGTCACGAAAATGTCATGCATTCAGGCGTGAGAGACACTCTAGTTCATCTACGAGAGAAGTATTGGATTCCACGCGCGAGACAGTTAGTCAAAAAATGCATTTCAGACTGTACTATCTGTAAAAGATTCAAAGTAAAAGCAGCACAGCAAACAGCTGCACCTCTTCCCAAAGACAGAGTTACTGAAGCACCGCCGTTTGAAGTCACAGGTGTTGACTTTGCAGGCCCACTGTTTGTAAAGTCCAAGAATTCTGCAGAGAAAGCATACATAGCACTTTTCACCTGTGCAGTTACACGTGCAGTGCACCTTGAACTAATATCGAGTCTATCAACAGAAAGTTTCCTTTTGGCATTCAAGAGATTTATTTCACGGAGAGGACTTTGTAGAGTAATCTACTCGGACAATGCAAAAACGTTCAAGAGAGCAGATCAAGATCTAAAGGAACTGTGGAAGGCTATGAAGGAGCCAGAGCTGCTGGAATATTTTTCTGAAAAGGGAATCAAGTGGAAATTTATTGCAGAAAGAGCGGCTTGGTGGGGTGGTTTTTGGGAAAGGTTAGTGCGCTCTGTAAAGGGATGCCTCAAAAGAGTAATGGGCAGAGCATCTCTGAGCTTTGAAGAGTTAACTTCTCTGTTGACAGAATTAGAAGCCACTATTAACTCAAGACCACTCACATTTGTGTACAACGATTTACAAGAACCAGAACCTCTGACGCCAGCTCATTTCCTCATAGGGAAAAGACTTACCTCTTTACCACCAAAGCCATTTTCCACAACAGGTCAGATAGCAAATGCAAATAAAGAAAGGCTGACCCGAAGATGGAAATATCGCCATAGACTTGTCAAGGAATTTTGGAACAGATGGAGGAGGGAGTATTTGCTGGACCTCAGATCGGCTCACATTCGTCATACCCCAAATCCAACACAACTCAAACCAGGAGATTTGGTCCTCATTGGAGATGACAAGATACCACGTCAAACATGGAAAACAGGACTAATCATAGAGGTGTTCCCAGGGAGAGATGGACTAGTCAGATCCTGCGCTATGCGCACTCCAACTGGGACGACGTTAAGAAGACCAGTTCAGCTACTATATCCTTTTGAAGTTAATATTTGAACTGTCTTCTTGGGGGGGAGGATGTTGAATATTTAATAGTTCAGAATGGTTCATACACATAAGTTGATAGTTATTACATATTGAAATACATATAGGACAAATAGATATTATAAACACTTTATAGTTAATCAGAAAAGCTATTTATAATAGTAATTTAATTAGAATCCCAAAGGTGTTTTCCTTCAATGCAGTCGTTAGACATTGTCCACTAGACGGCGCTGGTACTGTACCTTTGGCCATGAAATGTTATTGTTCAAGCTGCAGACCGAAGAAGAAGAAGTCAGTGCTAAGCGATGCAGTGCTATCAGAGGGACGGACGCATGTTAGCCAGCGGGAACGACAGATGTGTTGTAAACTGAGATGCAGCATTCTCCAGTAAAGCCAAATGAAGGTAAAGTTGGGTGTTTGGACATTCTTTCCTTATAACAACTGATGTTACAGCTAAATCCACAACAGTGCTTGCCATTGTGGCTTACTAGATGACGGGGGATGTACCAAGCCTCAGTACCTTCCTTCACTTCAGAGGGTTCGAGTTTGACAACGGACCCCGTCTGGACTAACTTGTCTATCTCTGTCTTGTCGATCTGTGCTCTCTCGGGGTCTCTTTGGAGCTGCTTCTCCACAGCTCTCAGACTCGGGATGACAACATCAGGAGTAGCCTGTAGGTGCAGCATGTCATGGTGGCACAGCAGAGGAATGGCATAGCGAAGTATACCATCAACATCCACATGAGTTGTTTTGTTTTTGAGGAGGCCAACTACTTAGTTGTCTTGCTTGGAGCATGTCACCACTTCGTCTTTTCTGAGAGGAATGGTTTCAGCCTGCCAGAGCTTCTCGACATGCTTGCATCAGTTCATTCACCAGTAGCGGGAGTGAGGTGAACAGACATTGCTGTGACTGATTCAGCTGGCAGACAACACTAGAGGGGCCCTGCAGTGTCCATCCCAGGCGGGTGTGTATCGCAGCCGGGCCTCCTGGGGGCCCCAGGTGGACAGGTTCAATGAGTGTGAAGAGGTGACGATGGTCACTACCTATGAGCACCAAGGGCCTAACTTTGTTAGATGGCTGAAGCAGGAGTCTACACAGGTGTTTGTACTTCCTCTGGAGTGACTCGATGGGGTAAGTATGGTCTGCTAAATCAATATGAGCTGCTGTGAAGGCATCACGGATATGGAAACGAGTCTTGGGTCCAACTTTCAGGGAGATGGAGAAGGAGACACGGGTGCCATTTAGTGTTTACACATCTGGGCGTATTGTGCATAAGGACAGGTCTTCGGGGTTCCCTTGTAGTCCCAGTTTCTGGGCTGCAGCAGCCAGTAACATGATCCTCTCGGACCTATCATCCAATACTGCGTAAGTATCTAGCGTTTGACCACCACGATAGAACAGGGACGGCTTCAGCAGGACACGACTGCCTTCTGTTGGCCAGTCGAGGTACAACCCACCTGTTGAGTTGTCACTTACATTCTGAGACACTACTAGCTGTGTTGTCCTCCCTCTCGGTCCTGCGTTGACATCATGGAGGACTTGTAAACGGTGACCTTGACACAGATTACAGGGCTTCTTCAGGACGCATTGTGCAGCTTGGTGTGAGCGGGCACAGCACCAGCATCTTTTATTAGTCTTTATCCATTCAATTAATTGGTCCTTAGTGAGTCTGTTATGGTTGCACAGTGGTTGAGATGGTGGTCGCAGTTGTCACAGTCGGCACAGTAAGGTGTTGACTTGGGTTTGGGGGAGGGCTGGCTTAGCGACTTAATCTCTTTCTGTGTGTCAGCACCATGCAGCACTGTGATGGAGAGCTTTCCTGAACGTGTGTCAGGCTTTTTTTTTTTGTTTTTTTTTTTTGTTACTTATTTGTACCCGTAGGTAGACTTAGTTTGCAGTCTGGTGACAAGCCACTGGCTGCTGGTCGCTGCGTGCGCGAGCGCCCTAAACCTACATGTTTTTGGTATGCGGGAGGAAACCGGAGAAATCCCGGAGTAAACCCGCGCAACACGGGGAGAACATGCAAACTCCACACAGCTCACTGTTGGTCGGGGGCTGGGATCGAACCCACGATCTCATGATCCCCGCGATCCCCCAGCCGAGGGTAAAACTGTGCTGCCACAGTGCTAAACCACTGCGCCACCGTGCAGCCCCCCCAGGCTTGTTTCATAACCCCCTGTGTGACAGCTGTCCACCAAAGTTGTGACACCAGGATTCATATTTCAACCAGGCAGTGAGATCATGGAGGGTGTAGTTGTGCCCAGAATGATTAAACATACATCTGCGGAAATCTGCACGTTGCTCTGGGGGTAACTTGCCAAACAGGCGAGCCACATGGGATCCACACTGCAGCTCTACTTCTCCCTCAGGGCCTAGTGTCTTAAGCATTCCCACCAGTGACTGAATCTGCAGGCAGAACATATTGAAGGTGACTACATCCCCTCGTCTGATGTCTGGTGCATCAATAACTGTAGCAATCCTCTTGAGAGCTAGCTGATGGGATTGGTCAAGCTGCTCATTTAGGGTTTTCATGGTGTCTGTGAAGGGGGTAGGGGAATGAAGGTAGGCATCGGCTGCAAATCAGCCTTCCTCTATGTTATGTCCGTGGGTTTCTACTTTAGATTACCACTCGGAGGAACAAACACCAAGACACACACGGCTGCAGGTCATCAGCTTGCTCGTTTACTCAAGCATACGCACACATACACGTTTGTGTTCAGTTCAATGAGCACACTCTTATACTATTGGCAATGCCACAGGGTACAGCGCCCACCAATGGGGTGGCATATGCAAATGCAACTCATACAACTCATACAACTCCCATACATTACATCTCCTCCCCACTAAATGTTGTACCCACCCCCAAGATACACAAAACAAACAACTTTTATTATTTTAAAAACACACACTAGCCTTGAGGCTGGGAGTAGACGATCCCAAACCCCTGAGTCAGTCAAGGGTTTATTCTGCCCTTTTGGTGAGACGTGACTCTCTCATCTAACACATAAAAAAGGTCTCTTATTCAAAAATGTCCAATATATGTCTCTTAAAAGTATCTTAAACAAAGTTTATGGAACATAACGCTCTGGTGGTCTAGTAATACGAGAAGGATATCTCTTACCAGTCTCTGGAGGTGATGTGGTGTTTCCCTCTGAGGTTACCTGGGGTAATGGTGAGAGGTCACTCACAGGAACCGGAGTAGCTGGTTCTGGAACAGTCTTTTCCCGCACAGGCAGGTCTGCTGAGATGCACGACGATGCAGCTCCACCGTCGTCTGTAGAGGTATCCAATTCAACAACCCTGGCCAGCATCTGGTCCGCGTGTCGCCTCCAGTGCTGCGATGCGCCGATGTCGACGGTGTAGGATACAGGGCCAGTCTCAGCTGAAACAACCCCTGGTATCCACTTCTTCTCTCCTCTCCCGTAATTCCGAACAAGAACTGGATCTCCCACCTTGAACGTTCTGGCTTTTGCATGCATTCCTCGATACGCACACTGTGCCTCTTGTGCTTTCTCTACCTCTGATGTCACGCTAGGCTTCAGCAGGTCCAATCGAGATCGCAGCTTGCGATGCATGAAAAGCATAGACGGGGACTCCTTCGTTGTAGAGTGTGGAGTATTACGGTACGTGAGTAGAAAGGCGTCCAGTCGGTGTTGTATGGAAGTGGTTCCAGTGGAACGCTTCAGTGACTGCTTGAATGTCTGTACAAAACGTTCTGCAAGACCATTTGTTGATGGATGGAATGGTGCAGAGCAAATGTGCTTTACTCCATTGCCTTTCATAAAAGTGTCAAACTCGTGTGAGGTAAACTGAGGACCATTATCGCTCACTAACACCTCAGGGAGCCCATAGCAACTAAATAACCCTTGGAGCACCTTGATGGTATTAGCCGTTGTAGTGGAATTCATAAGGTGTACCTCAGGCCATTTTGAATGGGCATCTACAACCACCATAAACATTTGGCCTTGGAACGGCCCAGCAAAGTCGACATGAATTATCTGCCACGGGGATCCAGGCCAGGTCCATGGGTGGAGTGGTGCTGGTCCCGGTGCTTTCTGTGTGAATTGACAGGACTGGCATGTTTTTGAGACCTGTTCAATTTGAGCGTCAATTCCGGGCCACCACATGTAACTGCGGGCGACAGCTTTCATTTTGGCAACACCTGGGTGTCCAGTATGCAGTTCCGACAGCAGCCGTGATCTCAATTTTAAGATAAGATAAGATAAGCCTTTATTAGTCCCACAACGGGGAAATTCCAGGATTGCAACAGCACAGGGATAGCAACACTCAGAGCAACAATCAGAAGGCAAGAAAAAAAAACAAAAAACAAGCAAGCAAGAGCAGCTAATATACATATGTACATATTACTATAAAATATATATATACACACACACACACACACACAGTGCAGAGCATTGTAGCTGGATGGAATAAATATATGAATATATGAACACACAGTGCAGAGCATTGTAGCTAGATGGAATAAATATGTAAATATATAAACACCCACAGTACGGAGCATTGCAGCTAGGTGGAATAAATATGCAAGTATATAAACACACACAGTGCGGAGCAATGTAGCTAGATGGAATAATATGTAGATATATAAAAACACAGTGCGGAGCATTGTAGCTAGATGGAATAAATATATAGATATATAAATATAAACACACCCAGTGCTGAGCATTGTAGCTAGATGGAATAAATATATAGATATATAAATATAAACACACCCAGTGCAGAGCATTGTAGCTAGATGGAATAAATATGTAAATATATAAACACACACAGTGCAGAGCATTGTTGCTAGGTGGGATGAAACAGCATAACCGTCTATTTAGTTATCCTACATGGTATGATTATGTGCCCATACATATTCTCACCCTCCATAGCGACCGGTATGTTCCTAGTTGTATGCCGGAGAGGACCATTGTGTAAGTCTATTGCATCTTTTGCATTCAAAAAAAACTATTAGTTTGTTACGTCTTTTTGCTATCTCTGCGAGCAGCCCTGCTTAGGTTGTACAGTCTGACAGCCGTTGGTAGGAAGGACCTACGAAACCTCTCGGTTGTGCACCTGGGATGATGTAGTCTGCTGCTAAATGAGCTCCTCAGTGCATCCAGTATGTCCTGCATAGGGTGGAACTCGGACTCCAGCAGAGATGACAGTTTAGCCACCGTCCTTCTCTCTCCTATCTCCTCCATCGGATCAAGGCGTTGCCCCAGGACAGAGCTAGCTTTCTTAATCAGTTTGTTCAGTCTCTTCCTATCGGCTGCAGTAATGCCACTGCCCCAGCAGACCACTCCAAAAGTGATGGCTGATGCCACCACCGTGTCATAGAATGACTTCAGCAGCGCCCCTTGTACACCAAAAGACCTGAGTCTCCTCAGCAGGAACAGCCTGCGCTGTCCCTTCTTGTAGAGTGCGTCAGTATTGTGTGACCAGTCTAGTTTATTGTTCAGATGAATACCCAGGTACTTGTAGGATGTCACCATCTCGATGTCTGTTCCCTGTATATTTACTGGTGCTGTGAGGGGCTGCCCATGCCTGCGGCAGTCCACCACCAGCTCCTTAGTTTTCCTCGCGTTGATCTGGAGGCAGTTGCGATGGCACCAGTCCACAAAGTCCTGGATAAGCCCTCTGTACTCAGCTTCATTTCTGCTGGAGATGAGACCAACGATCGCAGAGTCATCAGAGAACTTCTGTAGATGGCAATGTGTTGTGTTGTGTGAGAAGTCCGCAGTATAAAGAGTGAACAGGAAGGGAGCCAGCACCGTTCCCTGGGGGGCCCCCGTGCTACTGATGATCGTGTCGGAAACACAGTCCCGGGTTCTCACAAACTGAGGCCGGTTCGTGAGGTAGTCCAGGATCCATGATGACAGGTGCTGGTCCACCCCTGCGCGCAGCAGCTTGTCCTTCAGGATCATCGGTTGGATGGTGTTGAAAGCACTGGAGAAGTCAAAGAACATGATCCTCACCATATTCCCGGGCTTCTCCAGGTGGGACAGAGAACGGTGAAGGAGGAAGATCACCGCATCCTCCACCCCAATGCCATGCTGGTAGGCGAACTGGAGTGGATCCATCGCTGGTTCCACCAGGGGGCGGAGATGAGCAAGGAGCAGTCTCTCCAGGGTCTTCATCAAGTGGGACGTCAAGGCCACCGGTCTGAAGCTGTTCAGGTCTTTGGGGTGGGAAGTTTTTGGTACAGGTACCACACAAGATGTTTTCCACAGCTGTGGTACCCTCCCCAGTTTCAGGCTCATGTTGAAGATATACGTCACAATCCCACACAGCTGGTCTGCACAGGACTTGAGGAGCTTTGCGCTGATGCCGTCCGGTCCCGACGCCTTCCTCGCCTTGATCTTCCTCAGCTCCGTCCTCACCTGGGTCTTGGTCAGGGTCAGGATGGGGGGCTGTGTGTTGGGAGTGGGGGGGTGTCGGTGGAGTGGGGAGTGGGGAGCAGGACTTGATTTCTTAGTGGCAGCAGTGGTTGTTGTGCAGACAGGGGGGAGGGCGGTTGGTCAAATCTATTGAAAAACAGATTCAGGTTGTTCGCCCACTCCCTGCCCCCCGTGGCCTGGGGGGAGGTATTCTGGAGCCCCGAGATGGTTTTGAGGTTTCTCCAGACCCCGCTGATGTCGCTCTGTTGCAGCTTGTCCTCCATCTTCTTCCTGAAGCTGTCCTTGCCTTCTCTGATCTTTCTCCTCAGCTCCCTCTGTACGGACTTCAGCATCTCCCTGTTCCCCGACCTGAAGATCCTCTTCTTCTCTCTCAGAAGTGTTTTTATCTCAGGGTTGATCCAGGGTTTGTTGTTTGAGTGACGCCGTATGGTCTTGGTGGGAACGGATTTGTCCACACAGAAGCTGAGGTAGCCCGTGAAGGTGTGAATGAGGCCATCGATGTCCTCACCATGTGGATCGCAGAGCTGCTTCCAGGCAGTGGCTTCAAAACAGTCCTTTAGAGTGTCCATTGTCTCCTCAGACCATAACTCCACAGTGTGCATGGCCGGAGGTTGTCTGTGCACTAGGGGTTTGTACACCGGTCGGAGATGAACCAAGTTGTGATCCGATCTCCCAAGTGGGGGGAGTTGTGATGAGGTATACGCCTCCTTAGTGTTTGCGTAGAACAAATCCAGTGTTTTATTGTCTCTAGTGTGGCATGTGACATACTGGGTGAAAGTGGGCAGAATGGGAGACAGTGAAACGTGGTTGAAATCGCCTGAGATGAGGAGAAGAGCATCTGGGTGTTCTGTCTGCAGCCTGCTGGTTACTGAATGGATGACGTCACGCGCTGTCCCAGCGTTCGCCGTCGGATTTGCATAAACAACAATGCAGATCACGTGTGAGTGTTCTCTCGGGAGATATGTAGGCCTCATGCTAACAGCTAGCAACTCAATGTCTTTGCTGCAGTGTCGTTGTTTAACAGTGATATGTCCCGGTCTACACCAGTTGTTGTTAACATACATTATCACTCCACCGCCCCTAGTTTTGCCACTCTCTGGTGTTCGGTCAGCTCGTATCATGTGAAAACCCTCCAGCTCAATGTTAGCATCTGCTGCTAGTTCAGTTAGCCACGTCTCAGTAAACAAAAGGAGAGAGCACTCCCGGTAAGTGCTATCATAACGAGAGATAGCCGCTAGCTCATCTAACTTTCCCAGTATCGACCGTACATTTCCCATGACAACAGATGGAAGGGAGGGTCTGTACCTTATATTTTTTGTCCTCCGCCTTACTCCAGCCCGGCAGCCGCGGCGTTTTCGCCTCGGTTCTCTCGGTATGTCGAGTTTTTCCAGTGGGACCGGGTGGCGGTTAAATGCTAGCAGCTCTTCCCTGTTGTATCGAATCCTGCTATAAACAGTGGCTCCGTCCACCGGCTCAGGAGACATTTGGGACGATCTGTGTGTCCGTGATATAAGTGGGGTGAAAAAAAAAAGTGATCAAAAGAGAGAGGAAGGGAAAAAAAAAACTCGGAATCGAGCCGCTGTTGCAAAAGGCAGCCGACTGGTGTGGCGCCGAGAGAATACTTACCGAGAGAATACTTATTTTGAGGGAATGACGACGCGCACACCCCACATAAGGCAACCTTGCTGGAGTGTCAACTCATCCCTCCGGCTGATGAATGGCGCCAATGTGCTGGCCACATCCTGGACCCTTGGAAAGCGGCCTGTGGAGACCATCTCCAGGACTTGAGCAAGGACAGGATCACCCCTGCTCTCTCGGCAGATTTCTCGACAGTTCACAGGTAAAGCTTCTAGGTGTTTAATGTGAAAACTGTCCACAGTACTGATTCTCTCTCTTGATGATGTTGGTAATGGAAGGCGTGAAAGCCCATCCGCATTTCCATGACGAGCTGCCTCTCGGTACTATATGGTGTAATTATGGGCAGCTAACAGGAGAGCCCACCGCTGCATTCTAGCAGCAGCCATAGATGGTGTGGCTTTGCACGGACTCAGAATAGCGGTCAATGGGCGATGATCTGTTAGGAGTGTAAACTGCCTGCCATACAGATAATGATGAAATTTACGAACTCCAAATATAATGCCAAGAATTTCGCGCTCAATGTGGGCATAATTGCGTTCTGCCTTATTCAGAGTCCTTGATGCAAAAGCTATGGGCCTCTCTTGTCCATTCGGGAAAATATGTGAGATGACACTACCTACACCATAAGGTGATGCATCACATGCCAGCCGAATGGGAAGTTGTGGATCATAATGGGTTAACACGCTTTGAGAGAGTAACTGCTCTTTTGCCTCTTTGAAAGATGCAGCACATTCAGATGTCCATTGCCATTGTTTTCCTTTACACAGCAGAGTATTCAGTGGGCTTAGGATAGCTGACAAGTTGGGGATAAATCTGCTGTAATAATTAATTAGCCCCAAGAAAGAACGTAACTGACTCACGTCTGTAGGTACAGGAGCCTCCACAATTGCCCTGACTTTCTCTGGTGCCTTGTGTAGACCCTGGGCATCAATGACGTGACCCAGATATTCCAGTGAATCCTTGAAAAATTCACATTTTTCCTTCCGTACTCGCAAACCGAATTCTTCCAAGCGCCCTAGGACTGCATCCAGATTTTTCAGATGCTGCACACGATCCTGTCCACTGACCAATATATCGTCCAGGTAACAGTGAACGTTTGGCAGACCCTGGAGGACTTGGTCCATGGCACGATGGAATATCGCTGGTGCTGAGGTAATTCCAAATGCCAGCCTGTTGTAACAAAACAGACCCTTGGATGTGGTTATTGTGAGATATTTTCTGGAATTTCCTTCTATCACCATTTGCAAATAGGCATGAGATAAGTCCAGTTTACTAAAATGCTGCCCCCCCGAAAGTGATGCGAATAGATCTTCAATGCGTGGAATTGGGTATTTCTCCACACAGGGCAGGATTAACTGTGACTTTAAAATTCCCACATATCCTAACATCTCCGTTCTTTTTCACAACGGGCACAATGGGTGTTGCCCATTCACTGAATTTGACAGGGGATATAATGCCCTGCTCACACAATCGGTCAATTTCAGCCTCCACTTTTGGCCTAAGGGCATAGGGAACGACTCTCGCTTGACAGAACCGTGGCACATGATCCGGCTTCAGCGCTATGGCTACTTCCATGCCTTTCAGATTGCCTAATTCTTTTTTAAAGACCTCTGCATGTCTTTGTAGCACGCCCTCTAGCGTCTCCTCCCGGACCGTCTTTATTTCTCGCCAGTCAATTCGAATCCTCCGCAGCCACTCCCGACCAAAAAGTGGGGGTGAACTTCCCCGAACCACATACAGTGGTAGTCTAGCCCTCTGCTTGTTCATCATCACTGAAACGGTGATGACACCCTCTGCTGGAATCACCTCGTCCGTGCATGTTTTCAGCATTATATGGGTTTGGCGCAAGGGCAAGTCCTTAAAGTGTGCATCATACAGTTTTCTTGAAATCAGAGAAACGGCAGCACCTGTATCTAATTCCATGATAATCCTTTTACCTTCAATTTTTGGTTTAACACACATGTATGACAAATTACTCTGCTGAGACACCATATGCAGGCTCACTTCAGTGTCTGTAGTGCTCCCGTCACTAGATGGGAGCACTACAGACATCCAGTTGGTGCACCCTTTTTTTCTTTTTAGCTTTATCCTCCACCGGTTTCTCCTTATTTACAGTCTTTTTGTTCCTGCACATTTTCGAGATATGTCCTCTCTTACCACATTTATGGCATTTTTGCTCCTTATAAAAACAATCGCTCTCTTTGTGGTTCATTTTTCCACAGCGCGAACATTTCGTGTGTTGTTTGTCGTGTGGTGACAGTACATGCACTTTCAGCGCGTTGCTCAGCTGATGTGTCTCGCGAGCTACTGTCTCCATTGACACGGCTAGTTCCATTGTTTTGGAAAAAGTAAGCTTCTCCTCTGTCAGCAATTTTTTCTGGATAGCTTCTATATTTAGTCCACAAACGAGCCTATCCCTCAATGCATCCTGCAGGTGCGTACCAAACTCGCAGTGTTCAGAAAGCTTTTTAATGACTGCTATGTATTGCGTCACAGTTTCTCCCTCTTGTTGGTTCCGTTTATGAAAGCGAAATCTTTCAGCAATCACAATTGGCTTTGGGGAAAAATGGTCTTTCAAAACTTCCATGAGTTGAGCATATGTCTTAGCCCCTGGCTTATCTGGAGCTACGAGACTACATAAAAGTCCATATGTTGACGCACCAATTACACTTAAGAAAACAGCAAGCTTTTTCTCCTCTGCAATACCATTTGCCGTTACAAAATACTCAAATCTCTCAACGTAGGTTGTCCACTGCTCCACCGACTCGTCGAATGGGTTAATGTGTCCAATAAATCCAGCCATGGCGTGCAGTTAGCTAGCGTTTAGCAATTTTGTCACCTGGCGTCCTGTCACCCGGCGTCCTGTCACCCGGCGTCCTGTCACCTGGCGTCCTGTCACCCGGCGTCCTGTCACCTGGCGCGCTGTCACCTGGCGTCCTGTCACCTGGCGTGCCGCGCCCAGCCAAACTCCCGCCAGGACAAACGTTCCTCTTCCTCCGTCACTCGCAGTCAATACCGTGGCGAGACTTGGAAACCTAAAGTTATCTTCGTCGCCAATGATGTTATGTCCGTGGGTTTCTACTTTAGATTACCACTCGGAGGAACAAACACCAAGACACACACGGCTGCAGGTCATCAGCTTGCTCGTTTACTCAAGCATACGCACACATACACATTTGTGTTCAGTTCAATGAGCACACTCTTATACTATTGGCAATGCCACAGGGTACAGCGCCCACCAATGGGGTGGCATATGCAAATGCAACTCATACAACACATACAACTCCCATACATCACACTCTAAGTGTAAGTGGTCTCTTAGAACTTGATACTTAATTTAGTACTGTCAGGGGGCAATAAGTTCTCTAGGACAATCTTGAAGTGAGCAAACTAACCAGGGTCTTGATGTAAGAGGTTATGGATGGTTGGATGTGGACCATGGTACGTTGTCGCCATACTGACACTCTGATAGGCTGGTCAAGAATCTACTGGGGGTGCCCTGGGTGAATAGGTAGAGCGCTGAGGAGGTGATGGGTGCTCTGATGGCCCATAACAAACGTGGATGGGGTTTGGTTGCACCTTGTAGGGTGTAGGTCAGGTCAGGCATTGCTCAGGTCAGGTTAGGCATTGGTTTGCTTGCTACCAGATAACCATGAAAACCGGTACTACCTGTCGTATGGGTCGGGCCATCGGTGACTCAACCGGCAACCCCGCCCTTCCGAGGGTGTGGAAAGTGAAACTGGGCATCCTGGCAGAACTAAAAACAATATCTGTCACAGGTCTGTGGTGGACCACTCCCAGTTACATGGGGTGAGACTGGACATCCTGGCAGATAAGCACATCTGTCACAAGGTCTGTGGTGGACTTTTGCCAGTCGGTGCATCGTGGCATGCACTACACAAAGAGCAGAGATAAACAAACCTATCATCTGGTCAGTCACTGCAACAGATACTGGAGTCAGTTTGTCTTGGCCTGTCCTTGTCACTTATAATACCTTTATCTGCCAAGAATGTGCCGCTAGTCCAGCAAAAGCTAGCGATACTCAAATACTTTGCAAGCAGTTTCATGAAATGGTCAGTCAGAGAGCAACTCATACTGGCTCGGACATTGCCTGGGTTAGCAAGGTCAGGAGTTCCTGGCAGTGGAAGGCAAAGGACAGAACTGCCTGGAGGAATCTGATCAGACCTAAATGAAACAGTCATTGTTCCCCCTGACAGACTGCTATGATGATGATTTAGGGTGTGGAGGTGAACTGTAGTGGACGAGGGGCCAAACTGGACCAGGCTGGATTGGGTGCTGAGATGTTCATGGGTACCTGTCCACTTCTGGAGGGATTAAAGCTTGGCGGCTTGGGCAGCTGAGTGAGTGAGTGAGGTTGGTTGGCTGCTAGAGTTTCCTTCTTTAGGACCTGAAGCTCACTCATCATCGGGTCAAGCTGTTCTCGGACTGGCTGACTGCTCTGCTGCAGTCCCTCATCCCTTTCACTTGGCCAAGGTGGTGGCGGCACCTTATGCTGCCTGGAGTTTGTGAGCACCGGTTATTAGCTGTAGCATGTCTTTCTGAAGCGTTCGTAAGTTGGCCAGACCAGCAGCCATGCACTGCTGTGACTGCTGGAGTAGTAGTCGTTCATGCTGGATTTCCTCCAGCTCTGCTCCCAGGGCTGTAGTTTGCTATGTTATGTGAGAGGTGAGATGACTCTGCAGCCTCTCCTGGAGTCTATCTGAAGGCAGCTGTGGGGCTAGGTGCTCCTCATGCAGTGGGCCTGAAGCTGCATAGTGGGTGTCTGGCAGATGTACGTGGCGTCGGGGGCACAGGGGGCGTGCACCAAGAGCTGTGAGGTCTTGAATGCCATCCATCTTGACTAGGGTGGGTGCAGCGTGCATCCGGCTTGAAGGACCATCAATGTAGGAGCGCAACGATAGCACTGTATACTCTGGACTGTAAGGTGCTGTTCGTGTTGTATCGCCACACTCAACCTGGAATGTCAGCCAGAACACTACTTAGGCCTGGATGCATTCACTGCCATTACTGCCATGTATTTGGTACAGGAACAATCACAAAAGGAGATGAAGGGTTGCTTCAACAATTGCTGCTTTATTACTGTCTTCAAACAGGGCACTGTGTGTGTACAGTGCATCTGGAAAGTATTCACAGCGCTTCACTTTTTCCACATTTTGTTATGTTACAGCCTTATTCCCAAAGGGATTAAATTCATTGTTTCCCTCAAAATTCTACACGCAATACCCCATAATGACAATGTGAAAAAAAATTTTTTTGAGCAGATTTATTAAAAATAAAAAAAATAAGAAATCACATGTACATAAGTATTCACAGCCTTTGCCATGAAGCTCAAAATTGAGCTCAGGTGCATCCTGTTTCCACTGATCATCCTTGAGATGTTTCTACAGCTTAATTGGAGTCCACCTGTGGTAAATTCAGTTGATTGGACATGATTTGGAAAGGCACACATCTTTCTATATAAGGTCCCACAGTTGACAGTGCATGTCAGAGCACAAACCAAGCATGAAATCAAAGGAATTGTCTGTAGACCTCCGAGACAGGATTGTCTCAAGGCACAAATCTGAAGAAGAGTACAAAAAAATGTCTGCTGCTTTGAAGGTCCTAATGAGCAAAGTGGCCTCCATCATCGGTAAATGGAAGAAGTTCAGAACTAGCGGGACTCTTCCTAGAGCTGGCCTGCCGTCTAAACTGAGCGATCAGGGGAGAAGGGTCTTAGTCAGGGGGGTGACCAAGAACCCGATGGTCACTCTGTCAGAGCTCCAGTGTTCTTCTGTGGAGAGAGGAGAACCTTCTAGAAGGACAACCATCTCTGCAGCAATCTACCAATAATGCCTGTATGGTAGAGTGGCCAGATGGAAGCCACTCCTTAGTAAAAGGCACATGGCAGCCTGCCTGGAGTTTGTCAAAAGGCACCTGAAGTACTCTCAGACCATGAGAAACACAATTCTCTGGTCTGATGAGACAAAGATTGAATTCTTTGGCGTCGTGTTTGGAGGAAACTAGGCATTGTTCATAACCATGCCAATGTTGGTAGCAGCATCACACTGGGGATATTTTTCAGTGACAGGAACTGGAAGACTAGTCAGGATAGAGGGAAAGATGAATGCAGCAATGTACGGAGACATCCTCGATGAAAACCTGCTCTGGAGCGCTCTTGACCTCAGACTGGGGCCATGGTTCATCTTTCAGCAGGACAATGACCCTAAGCATGCAGCCAAGATATCAAAGGAGTGGCTTCAGGACAACTCTGTGAATGTCCTTGAGTGGCCCAGCCAGAGCCCAGACTTGAATCCAATTGAACATCTCTGGAAAGATCTGAAAATGGCTGTGCACCGATGGTTCCCATCCAACCTGATGGAGCTTGAGAGGTGTTGCAAAGAGAAATGGGCAAAACTGCCCAAAGATAGGTGTGCCAAGCTTGTGGCATCTTATTAAAAAAAACTGAGGCTGTAATTGCTGCCAAAAGTGGATCAACAAAGTACTGAGCAAAGGATGTGAATACTGATTTACATGTGATTTCTTAGTTTTTTTATTTTTAATAAATTTGCAAAAATCTCAAAAAAACAAAAACAAAACAACTTTTTTTCACGTTGGCATTATGGGGTATTGTCCGTAGAATTTTGAGGGAAAAAAATGAATTTAATCCCTTTTGTAATGAAGCTGTAGCATAACAAAATATGGAAAAAGTGAAGCGCTGTGAGTACTTTCCGGATGCACTGTATAATCGCTGCTATACGTGTAAGGCACGAATAGGCATCTGATACAGGAGTGGGTATGCGTATGCATGTGTGTGTGTGGTTTCTGAAACAACAAAAATAAAGGAGAGATAATGAGTTCACTATCACTGAATAATAACTACCCATACATGCAGTACAACTGTATGGTTCTATGCAATTGAAGCAGGGTAGCAAGGCCTTTCAGCTCAATTGCACTTATAACCAAACTTAAGAGTTAGCTCACTCTTGCAAATTACACCATGAAATGAGTAGCAGCTATGTGCTCTAAACACAGGATAAATACAGCACAATATCAAACAGCGTGTGGAGATTCTCAATTGGCATCAAGTGAACAAGCAGCAGCCTAACACCTTCACACGTATTATTATGCTAATAGCAATGTTGTGGCACTTCGTGACGTGTAACAGTAATAAATATATGAATGCGAACAACTTACTTTGTCATAGACGTGCACTGGCTTAACACCCCTGCAAACATCTGACGTTCCTTGGACCACCAGATCAAGTTCAAATTGCGATTTGAACTTGATCTAGTGGTCCAAGGAACATTGGATGTTTGCGGGGACAGTCCCCCGTTTATCTGTCAAGACTCTACTAAGACTTAACTCACTCTTTAAACTTTAAAATTAGACTTTTTGTCGACAATAAAAATCTGTGTCAACAAATGTTTTTATGATCGGCATTATCAACAACGTCGACTACTCGTTTCAGCCCTAATATATATGTGTGTATATATGTGTGTGTGTGTTTGTGTGTATATATCATATATGTGTGTGTGTGTGTGTGTGTATACTGTATATGCATGTGTGTGTGTGTGTGTGTGTGTGTGCGTGCGCAGTATATGTCTACACACACACACACACACACACACACATACACACACACACACACACACACACACACACACACAGGGTGGGGAAAATAAACATTTAACTTACCTCTTTAATTGGTAGCTTACAAACTCCAGATGCGAGGTCAGGTTTTACATCAGGGATGATCTCTTTGTCTTCCTTATAGCAGTGAAACACTGATTCTTTCTTCAAGTTAGCAGCCTGTGATGAATTTAAGAAAAGATATTCTTCAGAATTCTCAGTATTAACAAAAGTTTTTTTAAACTCATATTTACTGTATATGCAGTGGAGAAAATAAGTATTGAACTTGTCAACATTTTTCTCATTAAACATATTTCTGATGGAGCCATTGACCTGAGATTTTCATTAGATATCAGTAACAACCCAAATAATCCATACATACAAAGAAATCAAGGCAACTGTGTTCACACAATTTATATTTAATAAAGTAGAATGATACAGGGAATAAGTATTGCACACACTTGATGAAACTGATTTAAAATTTAATAGAAAAGCCTTTGTTTGTAATAACAGCTTCCAGACGCCTCCTGTATGGAGAAACTATGCGCAGGCATTGCTATGGAGTGATTTTAGCCCATTCTTCCACACAAACTGTCTTCAGATTTTGATTGACTGGGCCATTCTAGCAGCTTTATTTTCTTCTCTGGAGCCAGTTGAGAGTCTCCTTGGCTGTGTATTTGGGATCATTGTCTTGCTGAAAGGTCCATCCTCATTTCATCTTCAGCATCTTGGCAGATGGCAACAGATTCTTATCAAGGATGTCTCTGTACATTTGTCCATTCATCTTTTCTTCACTTTTGTGAAGTCTGCCTGTACCGTGTGCTGAAAAACACCCCCACACCATGAAATGGTGAAGAAGAATAAAATATGAAATAATGCATAATGAATAAAATATGAAAATAATCCATAAAAAAGGCACAATGGGTCTTTAAATTCTTTCATTCCTGACACAGACTTCAAGGACAAGTATTCTAGTTATTTGGGTCATTTATGGTTGGGCTTCTTCATTGCTGTTTTCTTAACTTTATTATGATTTTAGCATCTGTTGGGTTTCTTTACTGTACAGAGGGTATTATTTTACCTAACTCATGAACTGAAATTGTGTTAAGGATTTACGTAAGTTATGCATAAGAGTAGCAATCATGTCTGTGGTACAGTTTGGAGAATATAAAATATATGGCATTGATTTTTTTTTTTTTGTAAATAACTTCAATGTACTTAATGATGTAGTTTGCAAGAATGTGTTGTAGGAAAATGTAAGTATCAGATTGTAAGTCAGTATCAGCTATCTATCTTAAATGACAAATCAGATAGGGAGCAAAAAAGTCTTGATCAGGGCATCCCTAAGAGTTTCTCTTTTAGAAGAAGAAGAAGCCATCTCTATTGTCATTCAGTCCATACAGCCAATCATGTACAGTAGAATGAAATTACTGTACATTTCTCTTATCTACAATGCTAATCACATACAGAATCAGAGGTTATTTTTTCAACATAATCTTCCCTTCGGTCCACACACTTCTTCCATCGGTGTTGCAGCACTTGGATCCCTGCGGTTGAAAAATAAACCACATTTGGTCAAATCTGACCACTATGAACTTTTCAGCCTGTGAACTTTTCAGCCCCCCCTCGTAGATGGAAACAGCACCCATTCCTGGGCACCATTGATGAAGAAACCATCCGGCATGCAGAGACCACCATTATGGAGAATTGCTGCATAACCATTCGCCAACTAGCCCAAGGTGTCAAGATCATTGTGGGAGTCTGTGGAAAAAATCATTCATGACCATTTGTATATGCAAGTTGTCTGCACAATGGATTACCTGGTTGATCACACCTTTTCAGAAGCAGGAACAAGTCACATGCTCCCAGGTTCTTTTGGCCATATGCCAAGAAAACCAGGAGGACTTCTTCAACAGACTAATCACACTGGACAAAACATGGGTCCATCACTATGATCCAGAGACTAAAGCCCAGCCGATGCAATGGAAGCATTATGACTCACCACCTCCTAAGAAGTTACATGTCCAACCCTCCACAGGCAAGGTCATGCTTACAGTCTTTTGGGACCAGCATGAATTGATGATGGATTTCCTGGCAAAGGGTACCACAATTACCAGGACTTACTGCGCTTCACTTGACTAGAAAAAGTACTATATAAGTACAGGTCCTTATCCCTTATCCCTTCACTGCTGCGGGAATTACAGAAGGCAATCAAAATGGAGAGGTGTAGCATGCTGACCAAAGGTGTTTGCCTCCTGTAAGACAATGCCCCAGTTCACCACTCACATGTTGCCCAGACGGAAGCACATTCCTGCAGCTATGAAATCCTTTCTCACCCCCTTTACACTCTAAGATAATGAAATGCTGATTTCCGAGGTCAATTCATGGCTTCTGATGCAACCTTCAGACTTCTACAGGCGAGGTCTCCACAACTGCATAAAGTGATGTGAGAAGAGTGTAACCTTGGTGGTATCTATGTAGAAAAAGACTAATAACTGTGCCAAGTTTGGTTCCTCTCAGTTCATGGGAAATGAGTCAAGGGAAATTTTTAATGAACAGCCCTCACACATGTTGCACTAAATGGCAAGGTCATTGTTACGTCTCAATAATGGAGAGCGGAGAAGGAGCTGGTCTGAACATCATCTCTTTATTTTAGCTTGTTCACAGATATATATATCTCCCAGCAGTAGCCCGCCTGACGTCACACCATACCCCGCTCCGGCCGAGCTACGGCAAGCCCCAAGGCCCAATTCCCTCATGTCACCCCCCCTTGGAAAATTCAAGAACACAAATTGAACTCACCCAAATATGCAAAATAACTATAAACACATAACAAATTAATACAGTCCACACTTCCTCTTTTCTAATCACCAGAACAGGCCCTAGGACACCTGGTTGAACTACCAACACGCCCTGCCAGGTTGGGGCGAACACTCTGCTGCTGAGCCCAACCGTCTTCAACCATTCCAGTCACAAAATTGTCCAAGTATCTGGGTCTCCGACTGTTCTGATAGCTATTTAATGTTAAAAGTTAAGGTAGAATATTATTTATATTCTTAATTAATGTTGAATATCGCGTTGTAATGTGTTGGGTTCACCTTAGAATCGGCATAGTTCACAGCCGAAGGTGACGTCACCTTCAGCTCCGACTAACTGTAAACAGGAAGTCGGTCAGAGTATTGAGAAGAAAGTTAGCTGTGCGTGTTTACCGTCGTCAGTTAACTTCAGCAGCAGTCACATACATCCTCTGCCTTTGGTAGCATCGTGGGTATGTATTAATTGTTATTGTTTGTGTGCATTTCTGGATGATTTGTTTGAGGTTATGTTGGGTTTGATGATTTTAGACGCTAAAAGTGGTCTCCCGCAATTTACGTTGGCAACAGCCATTGGATTGGTTGGAGGACATTGACAGATAATTTGGAGGGAAAGCAATTCATTGTGGCGGCGGGAATTGTGAACATAATTTCATATTGTATTTGAGTTAAAAAGCAAAGTAATTCATATAGTTTGTGGGAAGATAAAATATGATTTGTATTAGAAGCTGAGTTCATATATTTTCGTTGTAATATCTGTACAACGGTTAAAGAGTTATTATGCCTTGTACTGTATGTTACAGTTTCACCTTTCCCTGTATCATTAAACCTGTGGACCGAGAGCTGTGTCGTCAGAGTCTTGATGTGGGGAAGGAGTTTAGCTGACTGTCCAATCAGCAGAGGCAGTACAGTGAAACCACGGCTTCCTAGCGGGCATGATAACGTGAATATGCTGGCAAACAGTGAGAAGATCATCGTCACACTCAACCAGTAAACGATCAACACACCAGTGTCTATCCAGAAGTACGCTCACAAACTGTGCTAGTCAGAAAAAAGAGCCATGTCAAAGACACACTCACATGCTTCTTCTGTGTACTCCAGTGTGTCATCTACAGAGTCTGCTGCGGCCAAAGCAAGAGCACGAGCGGAAGCAGCAAAAGCTCGCCTTTCCTACGCTGAAGAGGAAATAAACCTAAAACTAGAAAAGGCTAAGTTGGAAGCATCAATGCAAATGCTACAGTATAAGAAAGAGACTGCTGCAGCTGTTGCTGAAGCAGAAGCGCTGGAAGCTGCAGTTGACAGTGGTGAAAAACGAAATCGTGAGTTTGTATTATTAGATTCTACCTCCTTGACAGCCACAAAACGCTCTCAACAGTATGTTGCTGACCAAGCCAAAGTGTTGGAGGCAGAACACCAGCTATGTGAAGATGATGCCCCAATAAAATCAGACTCACACCCCAGCCCACAGCGGGTTCAGATATGTAGTAAGGATGAAAATGTTTGTGACCCACGACAAGTGAAATTTGAAAGCGGCAATATTACTCCAACACAGCACTCCAGATTTCAAAATTACTATTGTGGTACATTTCCCCCATCTTATCCTGTACCTCCTAATTCCAACCATAGCAGCTCCAATCCAAATGACTTTGTGAGGTACCTTGCACGCCGTGAGCTTGTGTCTACAGGCTTACTTCAATTTAGTGATAAGCCTGAGAATTACAGAGCTTTGAAACGTTCATTTCTGTCTGCAATCAGTGGCTTAGATCTAACAGCAAGTGGGGAAATGGACCTTCTTTTAAAGTGGCTCGGCAAGGAGTCAAAAGAACATGTTGAGCAGCTCAGAGTAATTCACATCAGTCATCCAGAAGCAGGCCTGAATATGATTTGGGATAGACTCAAGCAAACTTACGGCTCGCCAGAGGCAGTAGAGGATGCTCTCTTCAAACGCATCAACACTTTTCCAAAGATAGGAAACTGAGATTACGCCAAACTGACTAAGTTGAGTGATCTTCTGATGGAACTTCTATCAGCAAAGGATGAAGGAGACTTACCTGGTCTCTCCTTCCTCGACACAGCAAGAGGTGTCAACCCAGTCGTGCAGAAACTCCCCTTTCGTCTGCAGGAAAAGTGGGCTTCAGCTAGTGAATCTTATAAGCGACAAAAGCATGTGCCTTATCCTCCCTTTGCCTCTTTTGTAAAATTCATTAGCCAGGAAGCTAGCATTGCCAATGACCCAAGCTTCAACTTCATCACTCAGACAGACACTGCTCCCAGGACTGAAAAGTTAGTGTGGCAGCCAAACAAACATCAAAGAGTCTCAGTCTGCAAAACAGAGATATCCACAAGAGCTCGTTCTGATTCTACTGACTCCTCATTAAAATCTGATGGCCGTGATAAAATGTGTCCTATTCATGGGAAACCACACCCTTTCAGTAAATGTCGTGCTTTCAGAGAAAAATCCATTGAAGATCGTAAGATGTTTTTGAAAGAGAACAATCTGTGTTTTAAATGTTGTTCATCTTCGTCACACATCGCTAAAAACTGCAAGGCCAAAGTTCAGTGTTCTGAGTGCAAGAGCGAAACACATAACTCAGCCCTACATCCAGGACCCGCACCCTGGACAGAAGTGAAGGATCCTGCTCCAGAGCATGGCGGGGAGGAGGTCGAAACCATGCCTCAACCTCAATCTGATATTACGACCAAATGCACGAAGTTCTGCGGTGGAGATCTGACAGACAGATCCTGTTCCAAAATATGCCTCGTGAAAGTATATCCAGCTGGTCCCAGAGACAAAGCAGTGAAGCTCTATGCAATTCTGGACTAGCAGAGCAACAGATCACTGGTTCATTCACAGTTCTTCAAAGTGTTTGGCGACAGAAGTCCAAGTGCTCCTTACACACTGAGAACATGTGCAGGAATGAAGGAATCATCGGGAAGGAGGGCAAGTGGCTATGCAGTGGAATCTCTGGATGGGACAGTCCGCATTCCGTTACCCAGCCTCATAGAGTGCAACGACATTCCCGACAACAGAGACGAGATTCCAACCCCTGAGGTTGCTCTTCATCATACACATTTAAAGACAATGGCGCACCTCATCCCAGATATGGACCCAAATGCCCAGATCATGCTTCTCCTCGGTCAGGACATTATCAGAGTGCATAAAGTTCGCAAACAGGTAAACGGCTCACACAACCAGCCCTATGCACAGAAATTAGATCTCGGGTGGGTTGTTGTAGGCAATGTGTGTCTCGGCAGCGTTCATAGACCATCAGTAATCAACGCCTTCTACACAAACACCACAGAGCTATGTCGGCCATCTCTCTTCGAGCCATGCCCTCATGTGTTCTGTGTTAAGGAAAAGTACAGCACCGTCCAGGTCACAAACCACCCACCAGCATATTCTGTGGAGGAAGCTACCTGTGATATTGATCATCTTGGATGCAATGTGTTCAGGAGGACCAGAGAGGATAATCAAGTTGCTCTTTCAATTCAGGATGCTTCATTCATGAAAATAATGAATAATGGACTACAGAAAGACTCAAACAACAGCTGGGTAGCTCCATTGCCCTTTAAGAATCCACGTCGGTGGCTTCCCAACAACAGGCCTCAGGCACTGAACCGCCTCGTGTCTCTCACATGAAATTTCAAGAGGAAGCCAGAAATGAGGGAACACTTCCTTAGCTTCATGGAACAGATGTTTAAAAATGGTCATGCTGAGTTAGCCCCTCCCCTCAATGAGGAAGAAAAATGATGGTATTTGCCAACATTTGGTGTGTACCATCCTAAGAAACCAAAAAAGATTAGAGTGGTTTTTGATTCCAGTGCCCGATTCAATGGTGTGTCGCTCAACGATGTGCTGTTGACTGGGCCTGACCTGAACAACACATTACTAGGTGTACGGATCCACTTCAGAAAAGAAGCTGTCGCATTCACTGCGGACACTGAACAAATGTTCTATTCCTTTTTGGTTAGAGAAGAAGACAGGAACTTCCTGAGGTTCCTCTGGTTCCATGATAACGATCTCTCCAAAGCTGTTGTTGACTATCGCATGACTGTCCATGTCTTCGGAAATAGCCCCTCGCCTGCAGTGGCTATTCACAGCTTGCACCAGTCTGTTCAGGTCAGCGAGTTTCACATTGACCCTGACGTAAAGCACTTTGTAATGCGAGACTTTTACCTAGACGATGGACTGAAGTCTCTGCCCACAGTCGAAGCTTCTGTCGACTTGCTAAAAAAGACACAGGAAGTCCTCTCCAAGTCAAACCTGAGGCTACATAAGATTGCAGCAAACAATAAAGAGGTCATGGAAGCCTTTCCATCTAAGGACCATGCAAGTGACCTTAAAGACCTTGACCTCAGTGCAGACAAAGTGCCAATGCAACGTAGTCTCGGACTCAATTGGAACCTCCAAACAGATTCCTTTGTCTTCGTTGTCTCTGATGAGATGAAACCTTACACTCGCCGAGGTGTCTTAGCCACCATTAACAGTCTCTATGACCTTCTTGGGTTTGTAGCACCGGTTACTATCCAAGGCAAGGCTATTCTGAGGGAACTCACTGTTGAGAATGGTGACTGGGATGCGCAATTACCTCAAGAAATGGAGGAAGTCTGGACTTCATGGAGAGCTTCTCTAAAAGAGTTGTCAAGCCTGTCAATCTCCAGGCCCTACACTGAAACTTCACCATCAGCAGCTGTCAGCAGAGAATTATGTGTCTTCTCTGATGCCTCAACGAAAGCAATCGCTGCAGCAGCATATCTCAAAGTCACGGGCACTGCTGGAAATAATCATGTAGGGTTTGTTATGGGAAAGGCCAAGCTGGCCCCCCGTCCAGACCATACAATCCCAAGACTAGAGCTTTGCGCAGCAGTACTTGCTGTTGAGTTAGCTGACCTGATCTCATCAGAACTTGATCTCCATCTCGATGCAGTAACATATTACACAGACAGCAAAGTGGTTCTGGGCTACATTTGCAATGAAACCAGACGCTTTTATGTGTATGTAAATAACCCGGCCCAGCGTATTCGAAGATCCTCCAGTCCACATCAGTGGTGCTATGTAGCCACGAACCAGAACCCTGAAGATCATGCAACGCGTTCTGTTGCTGCAGGCCTGTTAAGCAACACTAACTGGTTTAGTGGACCTAGCTTTTTGTCCAAACCAGAGCAAGATGTCTCCGAAAGTACCTATAACCTTGTGGATTCAAGTTCAGATCCAGACATCTGTCCTCTAGTGTCCACTTTAAGCACTGCAACTGCATCCAAGCAGCTTGGTTCCCAAAGATTTGCCAAGTTCTCTTCGTGGAAGTCACTGACTCGTGCCATCGCACACCTGAAACACATAGCTCGTTGTTTCAACACGACCATGATGAACAACTCTTGTAAAGGCTGGCATCTCTGCAAGGCAGAATTTAACGTTGAGGAACTCAACCAAGCCTCAGCTATCATCATTCAAACGGTGCAGGAAGAGGTTTACAATGAGGAAATCAAATGTATCAGAATGCACAAAAAGATTCCTAAAAGCAGTCCCCTCAAAAATCTGGATCCGTTTGCCGACACACACGGCCTGCTAAGAGTCGGAGGTCGCCTTCACCATTCAGGTCTTTATCAGAGCGAGAAGACTCCTTTGATCATTCCAGGCAATCATCATATTGCGACCTTACTCATTCGACAGTATCATGAACAGGTCCACCATCAAGGGCGTCTCTTTACGGAAGGAGCTGTCCTGTCCGTTCAGCTGGCTTTTGGATAGTTGGCGGCAAGAGGAAGGTGAGCAGCGTCATTTACTGATGTGTAACATGCAGACGGCTCAGAGCCTCAACTAGTAGCCAAAAGATGGCCAGCCTCCCACCAGACCGCCTTTCATCAGATCCTCCCTTCACAAATGTCGGGCTCGACATATTTGGTCCTTGGAGTGTTTTTTCACACCGGACTAGAGGAGGCCTTTCACAAAGCAAACGGTGGGCTGTGATTTTTACATGTATGAGCGTAAGAGCCGTTCATATTGAAGTCATAGAATCCCTCGACACATCTAGCTTCATCAATGCATTAAGACGGTTTCTAGCTGTGAGAGGACCGGCCAAAAGCATTCGTTTAGACAGAGGCACAAGCCTTGTGGGTGCATGCAAGGCTTTGAAGATACCTTCTAACATCAACTACAAAAGTGTGAAATCTTACCTGTTGGATCAAGGATATTCTTGGACTTTCAATCCTCCACATGCCTCCCATTTCGGTGGGGCGTGGGAAAGAATGATTGGTCTTGCTAGGAGGATTCTGGACTCCATGTTCCTCCAGCTGAAGGACAAACTTACCCACGAAGTTTTGGTAACCTTCATGGCAGAAGTAGCAGCCATCATTAATGCCCGGCCCCTTGTTCCTGTGACAACCGACCCCGACGAGTCATTCATACTCACACCAGCTGCTCTTCTAACACAAAAGGTGAACTCTGTTTCCGCTCCTGCAGGAGAGTTTGGGCCTTCAGACCTCTACAAGCGCCAGTGGAGACAGGTTCAACACCTGTCCAAAACCTTGTGGGATAGATGGCGTAAGCAATTCCTTCCAACACTTCAAGCACGTAGGAAGTGGCAGTCACCTCACCCAAACATTGAGCCAAAAAGCGTTGTTCTCCTCAAGGACAGCAAAGTACCAAGGAATGAATGGCCACTCGGTCTGGTAACACAGGCCTTCCATAGCGAAGATGGAAAAGTCCGTCAGGTGGAAGTAAAGGTCATCAAGCCAGGAAAAGAAACTTTGTTTGTGAGACCTGTTACAGAAATAGTACTTCTTCTTCCCCCAGATGTCTAAGTGGACTAGATGGACTAGACGGACTAAGTGAGGTGGCGTAGAATCACGCCAGGCGGGGAGTGCTCTGATAGCTATTTAATGTTAAAAGTTAAGGTGGAATATTATTTATATTCTTAATTAATGTTGAATATCACGTTGTAATATTGTGTTGGGTTCACCTTAGAATCGGCATAGTTCGCAGCCGAAGGTGACATCACCTTCGGCTCTGACTAATTGTAAACAGGAAGTCGGTCGGAGTATTGAGAAGAAAGTTAGTTGTGCGTGTTTACCGTCATCAGTTAACTTCAGCAGCAGTCACATACATCCTCTGCCTTTGGTAGCATCGTGGGTATGTATTAATTGTTATTGTTTGTGTGCATTTCTGGATGATTTGTTTGAGGTTATGTTGGGTTTGATGATTTTAGACACTAAAAGTGGTCTCCCACGATTTACGTTGGCAACAGCCGTTGGATCGGTTGGAGGACATTGACAGATAATTTGGAGGGAAAGCAATTCGTTGTGGCGGCGGGAGTTGTTGTGAACATAATTTCATATTGTATTTGAGTTAAAAAGCAAAGTAATTCATATGATTTGTGGGAAGATAAAATATGATTTGTATTAGAAGCTGAGTTCATATATTTTCGTTGTAATATCTGTACAATGGTTAAAGAGTGATTATGCCTTGTACTGTATGTTACAGTTTCACCGTTCCCTGTATCATTAAACCTGTGGACCGAGAGCTGTGTCGTCAGAGTCTTGATGTGGAGAAGGAGTTTAGCTGACTGTCCAATCAGCAGAGGCAGTACACCAATGCTCTCTAGCCAGGCGACCCTCGGGAGGGCACACTACCTCTGGCACCGTCGGTACAGCCTGCGGGTCGGCGTCTGCCCGGACCCTAAAGTCCCAACTGTCACTAAAACAGTCCATGGTGGGGCCACTCGCCACCTCCGGTGGGGACCTCCTTGGCCTGCTCACATGCCACCAGGACCCATCATCCAGTTCAAAAGTATCTGGACCTCTCAGTCTTACAATCCTCTGTGGTCCCACCCACAGTGGCTGAAGTTTGTGGACATGGACAGGGTGCTTGATCCAGACTTGATCTGCTACCCTCAGGCCATGATCCCTCGCCCGATGCCTCCTGTCAAACCGTTCTTTCATTTTGTGCTGTCGCCTGGTAACTCGGTGCCGCAGCGTCTCCAAGTCTTCCCCCGATTCCATTCGTACCTGCCCCAGTTGTCTAACCGGCAGCAGCAACTCACGCTCCAGCATGAGGGCAGCCGGGGTGCGCACTGTCATGACATGCACCAACGCCCTGTAGTGGAACAGGGTGTTGTTCAGGGCATCGGCGAACGTAAAACCGTCCGCTAAATGGGCCCTTAGTCCATTTTTCAGAGTCTTATTTAGTCTCTCAACCCCCCCGTTAGCCTGTGGGTGGTACACCGCCATCTTTGTGTTCCACCCCTCTGACTCTCAGGAACTCCTTGAAAGCCCCGGAGATGAAGTGTGGGCCGTTGTCTGTGGTGATCGAGCTCGGGGTCCCCCACCTGGCAAACAAGGATGCCAGAAACCCCGTGACCACCTCTGTTGTCACTGAGCCAGTCGGGAGCACCTCGGGCCACTTCGAAAACATATCATAGGCCACAATGAGGAGCCAGCTATTGGGGGGCTGCGTGCAGTTCTCCGCAGATGTCCAACTCGACATGTTCCCAGGGTCCAGTAGGGAACGGGAACGGTCGCAGAGGTGGGGGTGGTGGTGCTCCGGTCTTTCCACACTCCAGGCATGGCACGCAGTGCTTCACCATCGCCTCAATGTCCTTGTCGATTCCCGGCCACCATACCGAGTCCCTGCTGTGTTGTTTGACCTTAACCACCCCAAAGTGTCCCTCATGCAGCATCGCCAGCACACGTCCTCTCAGGGCTGCTGGGATGACAGCACACTGCCCCCTAGCCATGCACACATCGTTCCAGCAGCTGAGCTCATCTCTAAACTAATGGAATGGGGCCAGTTCACCAAGCGCTCCCGTTGGCCAGCCCTCTCTGATTGCTGAGCGCAGTCCTCTCATCACCTGGTCACACTCCGACACCTCCCTGAGCTGCTGGGGAGACACAATTTCCCGGAGCACTCCGTGCAGCGCGTGGACCAGGTCTGCCTCATTGGGATCCGCCGCCCTTAAGTCAGGCACCAGGGTGCACATCGTGGCCCGTGACAGAAGGTCTGCTAGGACGTTGTCTTTACCTTGCGTGTACCTCGTCGTGAAATTGTAGGCTCTCAGTCTTTCTGACCACCTGTGGATTCTCAGTGGCCTGTGCCCTGACCCCGAGGTCTTGAGTAGAGTCGTGAGCGCCCAGTGGTCCGTCCTCAACATGAAGTGGCGCCCGTAGAGGTAGATATGCCATCTCTCGCAGGCCCAGACACAGGCTAGCACCTCCTTTTCGCCCACAGCGTACTTCTTCTCTGCCGCTGATAGGGACCTCGACACAAAAGCCACGGGACGCTCCGTACCATCCTGCACCTGTGCCATAACTGCCCCCAGGGTGGAACTGGACACGTCACACGTCACGATGATGGGGCAATTCAGGTCAAAGTGGGCCAGAACTGGAGGGGAGGTGAGCTGTCGCTTCAACTTTTCCACTGCTGTCAAACAAGCCGGGGTCCAGTTCCAGGGTGCATCCTGCTTCAGCAGCGCCTGAAGCGGCTCGATTGTCTCTGAGTACCAGGGAATGAACAGGCCATAGAAGTTAATCATACCCAGGAACGAAGAAATGTCAGCTGGCGAGGAGGGGTTTGCGGTCCACAGCACCGCTTCAACATTCAAAACCAGCGGTTTCAGTCCGTTCCAAGTTAGTCGGAACCCTACAAAGTCCACAGCATCCTCCACCGTTCAATGTGACCCCATGTCCCTGCAGCATCTCCAACACCCTTTCCAGCCTCGCATCGTGCTCTTCTCTCGACGCCCCATGTACCACGATGTCATCCAGGGACACGACTACCCCCTTCAGTCCAGCCAGCATGGTTGCCATGACCTTCTGGAAACAGCTGGGTGCTGAGCTCAGCCCGAAGGGCATCCAGGTGTATTGGAAAACCCCCATGTGGGTCACAGGCCGTTAAATTCCTGCTGTCCAGGTGTAGTGGCATCTGCAGGTAGCCCTGGCATAGGTCCAATTTTGAGAAGACCTGCGCCCTGCTGAACGCCTCCGTGAGTTCTTCCATAGTCAGTAGTGGGTACTTATTGGGGATGACTGCCTTGTTCACCGCTCTGAGGGCAATACATTGTAGCATCATCGTCTCCTCAAACCAAGACAGAAGATCACTTCTCTCCATTTTACAGGAAATTCACTTTATTCCTTCTACAGGAATACCACTCTTCTGCATTCTACAGGAATATCACTGGCTTTCATAGTGACTACACTCATCCCGGTCTGACCCAAAGATGTTTTCCCAGGACCCCAATGTAAACAGTTGCCTCTTTCAGAGATTGTAAGGATCAGAATTTGCTTTTAAAGGCTCAAAGGAACATAAAACTCGGGAGACCAGACCTCCAACTTGAACACTGCATTTGGATAACATCCTCCTTTACAGGAAACTAATGCTCTTAAAAGGGTCATAAACGGCTTAATCAGACAGGTTTATAACCTTTTGATGTTTTCCAGATTTTCTTCCAGATACCATGGACCTAAAAGAAATCATCTACAGTGCAACAGTACCTCCTAGCGGATACCTACGGAATGTGTTTCAGTATGTAGGATGACTTTTAATTTGTTCTAAACATTAAGTTTCTTTCAGCTTATCCTCTTCTCCCCTGGATCCTAAGGACACTGAAAATCATCCCTTTTTATCACTAACCATAGTTTGCTGTACTACCTTAAGCTTTGATCTAAATATGAATGCATGTATTATAATTATGTATAAGAAATGTTATGTTCATGAGTGTTGTTCAAACAAATGTAATATTAGAGTAATGATATAAATGCATGATCACCAAATATTAGCCAAGTCATTTAATTTAGTTAGATCTTATATTGAGCACCTTGTTACAGCCCGAGTGCTGGTTCCGTCCGCACTCAGATCTTGTACCTTTTCCTGGCTTTGACAGCAGAGGTTTCCTTCTAGCTCCCCAGGCTCTTATTATGACAGCGCCCGGTGGAGCTCCCTGCTGTCAGAGCCAACAGCTGTGCTGCATTCGGGGTCATTAGTGACCGGGGTTATAAGCAGGCACTGAATGCTCCCCGATGCAGCAGTCTCTGTCTACGTTCCTGTTTACGTTCCTGTTAACCTTCGCTGTTAACGTTCCTGTTAATCTTCCCATTGAGCTACCTGTTAGGATACGCTCTGTTCCAGTTATACTTTCCCGTTAAGGTACGTCCTGTGATTGTCTTACCCGCATTATTGTGTGTATCATTCCCTGTTATCGCACCTCTTAATAAACATCACTGCAACTCACTGGTGACTGCTGGCGTCTTATGGTGGCTCGTGAGGGCCACCGTGACAGTAGACTGCTGCCAGTACGTCCGGAGATGGGCGTCGCGCCGAGACGCCATTCACCGTGAGTATAGTAGTATTGGACTGTTGTTCCTACCTGTCTGGGTACCGTTGCTGAAGGATGCCGTCGCGGAGGTCCCGCACTCAGAGTCTGAGCGATGTCCTCGCAGACGCCCTCTAGTGCGTGGATGAAATCCTCAACACCGCTTCCCTCCTTGACTTCAGCAGCGACGTGCACCGGTACTTGGACCAAGCTGAGGAGGTCCTCGACTATCTCCCCCGCTTCGCCTGTCATCCTGAGGTGAGCGCGAGGAGGTTGGACATTGCCACACAGCGAGAAATACTCCGTGGGTTGGAGGGAAATCCCGGCAGGAAGCCGAAGAGGAGGAGACGTCACCCTTCGCTTCGGAATCCCGCTCCTGCCTCCGCTCCGGCCTGGGAGTTCGCGCCATCCAGAGGTCTTTCCCCATCCAGCACGACGTCACTCGGGATTCCCCCGGAGGAGCTGCAGCTGATTGCAATCAAGGTCCGGGACCGAATGGCTGCTGCTCGCTCCGCTGTGCACCCATCCATAGTCCTTAAGCATGTGGCGGCGGCAGTCAGACTGGTGGAAAGGAATCCAGAGCTGCGTGATTTTCCCGAGTTCGACGCCCTCCTTGCCTCTGTCTCCGCACAGGAGCGGCGGTTCCCGGGCCTCACCTTCGCGTCGCCTTCCACCAGAGATCGTCGTAACCTCCATAACCCTCCTCAGCATGAACCCCGTCCGGATCCAGCTCCGGGTCGCCGCAAGGGCTCTATCCCTCGCACAGCTGCCTCTCCTGTTCCTCATCAGAGGGGATTTCCCGCAGCCTCATCTCCCCCTGGGCTATCTCCCGCTCTCTCACCAGCGTCCCATGCCCAGCTCATTTCGGCTGTCGCCCCCTCCTCCTCGACGCATCCCCCGGCCGCTGTGTGTACTCCGGGTCCAGCCCTGGCGAGTCCCGTCCCGGAACCATCTCCAGCGGGTCCACCTCGTCCATCCAGGGGGCCCTCTGTCGCCATCCAGCGGGGAGAAGGAGGAACAACATCCCCTACAGCAGGAACCATCTCTGCCCTGGGAGCAAGGCAAGTGCATGCTAATTTGTTACATCTGAACTGTGATCTGCCTTGTCTGACTCCTGGGGGCGGAGTTCGGGGTTCGCAGCCTCCCGAGCTTCCTCCACCTGCTGTAGAAAAGATTACTAAACCTGCTGCCTCTGTGTTCCCCCCTGTCGAGCAGTCCGCGACGGCAGGCTGACGTCATCGGATGAAGAGGGGGCCTGCAGTGCTGGAAAGCCTGGATCCGGCCCTGCAGCCACGTCATGGACGGAGGAGAAGAGCGGACTGCGGCCCGGAGCCTGAGCCGACGAAGAAGCGTCCCCGGGTCTCCTCGCCGGAGCGGTCCGAGCCAGTGAGTCGAGGGTCCCCTGCCCCCACGCCTTACGGGTCATCGGCATGGACAGCAGCGTGGGAGGAACCTCAGGCTGCAGATGACATCCTGCCAGCTGTGGAGCCCGACGCAGCTGAGTTCGAGCCTGCTGACGAGAGTCGCCGCCCTGAACCTAGATCGTCGGAGTCCTGGGTGGCAACAGAACCCGAGTGCAGGCACATGCTCCCTCTTTGGTCTCTGTCCCCTGTGTTGGAGCATTTTTGCCTGCCTCTCGGGGAGGCGAGTGAGGAGCAGCCGCCTGCTGCGTCCGAGCTCGTCTCGCTGGGTTCTGTTGCTACTGATGATTTTGATCCCGGTTTTCTTGTTTCTGAGCCTTGCTGCAGTGTCGCTGGCATGGAACGGGTCGGAGTCACTGGGTTGGAGGTCCCAGGTTCGGGGGTGGAGATCGTCAGCGGAGCTGCACCGACCCAATCGGGGTCCGTCGTGAGGCTGCTGTGGCCCAATCGGGGTCCGACATGGGTGCATCAGAGGCCCAATCGGGGTCCACCGCAGGTGCGGTTCTGGCCCAATCGGGGTCCGACATGGGTGCGTCGGAGGCCCAATCGGGGTCCACCGCGGGTGCAGATCTGGCCCAATTGGGGTCCAACATGGGTGCACCGGAGGCTCGATCGGGGTCCACCACGGGTGCGGTTCTGGCCCAATCGGGGCCCGACGTGGGTGCAGCTGGGACCCAATCGGGGTCCAGCGGAGGTGCAGCGCCAGAGTGGTCTGCGGACGGGGGAGGAGTTGCAGACTTTTCGCCATCGAACGGATCACAGGCTCATCCTGGTCTTCTGTCCCCTTCGAGTCACCGCCCCTGTGCATCATCGCCGGGGGTCGTGGGGGCTCCTGCTTGCTCGCCCCGGCTCTCCCGAGTTTTGTCCTCGTTAGAAAGGCCGCCGCGGGCTGTTTTTCCCCAGGACCGGTGGCTGAGGGACACAGGTCGGCCGCCGGAGGAACTGTTTCGCCGGTTCGGCGCCTTGGATCGGCCACCCAACTTGTTGTGTTTGTCTTCGGGCAACCTGGTTCGACCACCGGAGGAGCGAACGTGCTGGGCGTTGGACTCTGGTGAGCCGCCTGGTCATGTTCCGGCTCCTAAGACCACCCGCCGGCTGTTGGACGCAGGGAGACCACCTGAACTGTTCCTGTGGCATTTGGTCTCCGCCGGTCAGCATAAGCTTTCAGGGGGGTAGTGGTTTTCTGGGTTAATCCGTCACAATGATTGTTCTGTTTTGTTTTGTTTTTTTTCCTTGTCCTGGCTGTCATGTGTATTTTGGGCTTGGTTATGCCTTACAGTTGCCCTAGCATGTGTTATGTGGCCTTGTTTTTCCTCTGTATTTTGTCTTTTTTTTGAATATTTGGTATTGTGTCATAGTCTTGTGCTTTCTTGTTCTGACCCGGTAGTTCTGTTTTTTTGTTTTCTCCATGTGTATTTTTTTTTTCTGAGTAGTTATTCTTGCCATTGTCCGGTATGTCGTTTTGTTCTTTCTGACTCTCTCCCTCCTACCGGCGCCCCATCCGCCCACCCTAGGGGGGTGGGGGTGGGGCTTGGGTGTTACTTGGGCCACTCAGGTGCTCGGCCTTGAGGGGGAGGTACTGTTACAGCCCGAGTGCTGGTTCCGTCCGCACTCGGATCTTGTACCTTTTCCTGGCTTTGACAGCAGAGGTTTCCTTCTAGCTCCCCAGGCTCTTATTGTGACAGCGCCCGGTGGAGCTCCCTGCTGTCAGAGTCAACAGCTGTGCTGCATTTGGGGTCATTAGTGACCGGGGTTATAAGCAGGCGCTGAATGCTCCCCGATGCAGCAGTCTCTGTCTACGTTCCTGTTTACGTTCCTGTTAACCTTCGCTATTAACGTTCCTGTTAATCTTCCCGTTGAGCTACCTGTTAGGATACGCTCTGTTCCGGTTATACTTTCCCGTTAAGGTATGTCCTGTGATTGTCTTACCCGCACTATTGTGTGTATCATTCCCTATTATCGCACCTCTTAATAAACATCACTGCAACTCACTGGTGACTGCTGGCGTCTTATGGTGGCTCGTGAGGGCCACCGTGACACACCTAATTTCATAAGAACTGACTGAGTGTTGATTTTTCTCTGCAGTTTCATGGGATGGTGTCTTCGTTTGATTGGCTGCTCTCAAACAAAGAAATGTTCTCACATTGGATAGCAGCCATTTCAAACTGCTTTTGATAAAGTCGATTGGCCAGTCTTGCGATCGACATCACAAGTTTATGACTAGGCGGGGTCATTTAAAAAGTAGTAGAAGCTGCCCTGCATGTAAGTTAAGTTGCAGTTATGTAAGAGAGAACAAGAGAAGATCAAAGATGAAAGAAAAGTTAAGTTAAGTCAGGAGAGCAAGAGAAACACCTACACAGAGACAAGCTATGCTAAAAGGTTAAGTTAGAATTAGAAACACAGAAAAGAAGAAAGAAAGAGATTTTGAGAAAGATTAGGAACTAAGTTAAGATTAAAGAAGCAGAATAGTAATCTAGATCTCAGAGGAAGATTTTATTCCACCGTTTCAAGGTCCCGTGTAGTTTTATTTTATCTAAATTGTTCTGTGTGAAGTTTGTTAAATCCTGCGTTAGTTTTTGGTTACTGAGGAGAAACTCATATTGGCACAGAGGAAGCTGGCCACTTCACCATCAAAGGCTTTGACCTCCTGTGCTATGTTCTACATGCTAAACATGGACGTGCCACCTATGTGCGTTCTGACATAGTTGAAGCAAATCACCTGATAACAACACATTTCTCAGACACCATAATCATTGGTGGCTTCCATATTGTCAATGTGTACAAGCCCCCTAATGCCAACTGGGATCTGCAGGTCTTACCCACCCTACCCCATCCTGCCATCTATGTGGGGGACTTTAACAGCCATCACTCTGACTGGGGGTACCCAGCAGTGGACAGTGATGGGGAGGCACTTTCAGACTGGGCATCCAGAAATGACCTCGCTTTGATATACGACCCCAAACAAAGAGGAACCTTCCACTCTGCTAGGTGGAAGAAGGACTATTCTCCTGACCTGTGTTGGGTCAGCTCTTTGAATGGGGAGCCATATCCTACACAGATCCTCATTCTTGATGATTATTTTCCACACAGCCAGCACCGGCCCCTGCTTGTACACATTGGCCTACAACTTCCAGTCATATACAGCCCAAGGAAGATGCGCTGGAACTTCTGCAAAGCCAACTGGAAGAAATTCAGTGAAACTCTGGACCGGAGCGTTGTTACCATCCCACTACACACCATCACTGTAGATGAAGCATACAACCGCTTCTGCAGCGCACTCTTCAAGGCTGCCCATACTGCAATCCCACGAGGTTACCGACCCCTCTATGTCCCATGTTTGGACGGAGAAAGTGCTGCCCTCCTACAATCCTATCAAACATCAGGGGACCCAGAGATAGCAGACCATCTCATTGAATCACTAAATACAGCCCGGCGAAAGAAATGGGAGGAGACAGTTGCTGACCGGAGCTTTACCCACTCTAGCAGGAAATGTTGGAGCCTCATCCGTCGCCTAGGAGCTGCACAGAAGCCCCCTAGCCAAAGCCGAGCATCCGTCACACCCAACCAAGTTGCATCCCACCTACTGACTATCGCCAAAGCACCCCAAGACAAAGACACCAGAAGAGCAGTTACAACTGAGCTAAAAAAAAACACCATAACATGCCTGTAGAGGAAACGAACCCTGAACCCTTCGAGGCTGCTGAACTGGAGAAAGTCCTACAGGGCCTGAAATGTGGAAAGGCAGCAGGATACGATAACATCTTCCCAGAATTCATGAAAAATCTTGGCCCCCGAGCCCTAACCTGGTTGACACAATTCTACACAAGGATCACACAAACAAACTCGATCCCAAAGAAATGGCGGACAGCAAAGGTCATTGCCATCCCAAAACCTGGCAAAGACTACAAACTACCAGCAAGCTACTGCCCAATCTCCCTACTCAGCGTTCCTTACAAAATCATGGAGCACCTAATACTGCAACGCATTTCCCCAGAAATAGAGGATATTCTAAGTGTGGATCAAGCAGGTTTCCGCAAGGACCGCAGTACAAGAGAACAAGTACTGGCCCTAACCACCTTCATCGAAAATGGCTTCGAGAGTAGACTGAAGACAGGGGCTGTGTTTCTCGATCTTACATCCGCCTATGATACGGTCTGGCACAAAGGCCTCCTCCTGAAACTTATAAAGGCAATCCCTGCTTGGGCAACAGCAATTATAAAAACCCTGCTGACCAACCGAAGGTTCAGAGTCCACCTCAGTCAGAACACAAGTGCATGGAGAATGCAGAAAAACGGACTCCCACAAGGCTCAGTTCTAGCTCCAACTCTGTTCAACCTCTACATAAACGACCTGCCTACTACAAAATCCCGCAAATTCATCTATGCAGACGACATCTGTTTGGCATTCCAAGCACCAGACTTTGAACCACTGGAACGGGTGCTCACGGAAGATCTTGCCAAACTGGACCAGTTCTGCAAAATCTGGCGCCTAAAACCAAGCCCAGCAAAAACCGTCTCCAGTGTATTCCATCTCCACAATGCAAAAGCTGCCAGAGAACTAAACATCCACCTGAGCGGACTCAAGCTTAAGCATGCCCCAAATCCAACTTATCTTGGAGTGACCCTTGATAGGACCTTATCCTTCAAGGAACATCTAAAGGGGACGGCTGCTGAGGTGAAGGTACGAAACAACCTGCTCTGCAAGCTCGCTGGTGCAAAATGGGGGGCGGCAGTCTCCACCCTGCGCACCTCAGCACTGGCCCTTTCATACTCTGTAGCAGAATATTGTGCCCCTGTCTGGTCCAGGTCATCTTACACACACCATGTAGACACCCAGCTCAACTCAACCATGAGAACTATAACTGGAACGATCCGCTCAACACCACTCCCCTGGCTCTCTGTACTGTCAAACATAGCCCCTCCACACATCCGGCGAGCAGCATTAACTCAAAGGATGCTCCAAAAAGTTAAAGATTTTCCTCACTTACCAATCCATGCAGATATCTACACCCCACCCACTGCCCGACTTTCATCCAGACGGCCGATTTGGAAAAACCCTCCCCCAGCTGACTTTACCATCCAGACAGCTTGGCAAGAGGAATGGGAGACCAAGGAGGTCACAAACAAACAGCTGGTGATAAACCCCAACCAACAGGTCCCGGGCACCAACCTTCCAAGGAGACAGTGGTCTACACTCAATCGCTTCAGGACTGGACATGGCCCCTGCTTGGCCAGCCTTCACAGATGGGGCAGTAGCCCTAGCCCACTGTGCGCATGTGGAGAGGAGCAAACAATGGAACACATCATAGAGGCTTGCCCGCTCCAAAGACTGGAAGGAGGATTACACACCCTCCATACAGCAAACCAGGAGGCAACTGCTTGGCTTAAGGACTTTGCATTCGCTAAATAAATAAATAAACTGAGGAGAAATCACCTTTTCTTTAGAGCTCGCTTTCTCAGAGAATCAAATTCTCAAATTTTTTTCCCTTCACCTCAGAAGCCATTCTTATCCTAGTAAATGTTTTTCTCATTTTCTTTTTTATGACTTTTCACGCCGTTAAAGTGGACCTTTAATGTTCCTAATTTAAAGTGAACAGAGACTGTTTTTTGGACTCTCTTTCCGGCCTCATACCTGCCTGAGTGAGAAGTTTCTCCTTCAGTTTTTTGGTCTATCCTGCTACAAGAGACCTCAAATTCGGACTTGTTTCCAAGGACTTGTCACGCCGCTCGGTGACAGACCACCCACTGCTGCCATTGTCTGGAGAGCCCCCAGCTGAGTTTACACTTCTACTGCTGTGAGGAAGCCTTGCAGCAGCCGCTTCCTCCGACGTCCTAACTCCCAACTCGGCCGGTATCGACCCACTGAAATGTGGACCTACAGCTGTTTTCGTAAGTGAAACTCCTACTTCTCCTATCTGCTGGGTTAAAATGTGATGTCCGAACAATTAAATTACAATTGAATATAGCCCGTATTTCAGGGCTCAATTAGTCTCTTAGCCACAGGATAAAGCTATAAACTGAAGGAAGACTCTTAGTCATTTTTAAGTAACTGCCCTTAAATTTTGTAGATTAATTCAGAAGTCATTTTTAGATAATTAGCTTATGAATTTTCCCCATAAAATTGCATTGTTTTGTTAGACATTTCAGCCTTCATTTACCGTTGAAACGTAAGTCTGGTTCCTCCTCCAGAGAGCTGAAGAGGGCTAAATCTCTATACTCAGAGAGACTCCAGCAGCAGTTCACTGCTAATGATTCGGCTTCCGTGTGGAGAGGACTGAGGCAAATCACCAACTATCGACCTAAGGCTCCTAAAGGTCAGGATGACAAAGCCCTTTGTCAAAGACTGTCCCAACACTATGCCCGTTTTGACACCTCGTCATCTGTGTCCAACTCCCCCCCTCCCTCCAGCTCCACAGCCTCCACATTCCCTACTTCATTTAAAGCACCCCCCCTCCTCCCCCCCTCCCCTTATCATCAGTGAGCAGGATGTGCTCAAACAGTTCTCCAGACTGAACCCGCGCAAGGCCCCCGGCCCAGACGGCGTGTCTCCCTCCACCCTGAGACTCTGTGCGAAACAGCTGGCTCCTGTATTCACAGACATTTTTAACACCTCCCTTAAGTTATGCCACGTGCCGTCCTGCCTCAAATCCTCCACCATCATCCCTGTCCCCAAGAAGCCACAGATCACTGGACTTAATGACTACAGACCTGTAGCGCTCACCTCTGTAGTCATGAAGTCCTTTGAGCGCCTGGTCCTGTCCCACCTCAAGTCCATCACCACCCCTCTCCTGGACCCGCTGCAGTTTGCCTATCGAGCCAACAGGTCTGTAGACGATGCAGTCAACCTGGCCCTCCACTCCATCCTGCAGCACCTGGACTCCCCGGGAACCTACGCCAGGATCCTGTTTGTGGACTTCAGCTCCGCATTCAACACCATCCGCCCCGCTCTGCTCCGGGACAAGCTGTCCCTGCTCAACGTGCCTGACTCCCTCTGCAGGTGGATCATCGACTTCCTGACGGACCGGAGGCAGCATGTGCGGCTGGGAAAGACTGTCTCAGACTATACTAGCATCAGCACCGGATCACCCCAGGGCTGTGTACTTTCCCCCCTACTCTTCTCCCTTTACACCAACTCCTGCACCTCCAGCCACCAGTCTGTCAAGTTGATCAAGTTTGCGGACGACACCACCCTCATCGGGCTCATCTCCAACGGCGACGAGTCCGCCTACAGGAGAGAGGTGGCCCAGCTGGCGTCCTGGTGCAGCAATAACAACCTGCAGCTGAACGCTCTGAAGACAGTGGAGATGATTGTAGACTTCAGGAAAGTCACTACTCCTCTGCCCCCCCTCACCCTCTCAGGCTCTCCCATCACCACTGCTGATTCCTTCCGCTTCCTAGGCACTACCATCACCAGGGACCTCAAATGGGAGCTGACCATCAGCTCACTCATCAAAAAAGCCCAGCAGAGGATGTTCTTCCTGCGGCAGCTGAGGAAGCTCAAGCTACCCACCAAGATGTTAGTGCAGTTCTACACAGCCATCATCGAGTCCATCCTCACCACCTCCATAACCGTGTGGTACGCAGGAGCCACTGCCAGGGACAGACTAAGGCTGCAGCGCGTCGTGCGCACTGCTGAGAAGGTGATCGGCTGCAAGCTCCCATCTCTCCAGGATCTGTACATCTCCAGGACCCGGAGGCGTGCTGGCCGGATCATAGCCGATCCCTCACACCCTGGTCACGTACTGTTTGCCCCCCTCCCCTCTGGTAGAAGACTTCGGTCCATCCAGACTAAAACCTCCCGTCACATGAACAGCTTCTTCCCCTCTGCCATTAGACTGCTGAACACTAAGTGACTTATTGACTCTCGTGCACCATGTACAGCAGCTCAACCAGACTCATGTCAATCATCACTGTTTTCTTCCTGCATTACCGACTGCACTATATAGTTCTCCACAGTATCTGCTGCTGGCTAATATATATTTTAACTGTTGACCAGTATCACTTAATCTTATCCTACACTTTATTACATGTATAGTTTATTTCTCTTATCTTATCATGTTTAATGTTGCAGCATTGCACCGAGACAAATTCCTAGTTTGTGTACTACATGAACAATGGCAATAAACCTGATTCTGATTCTGATTCTGATTCTGATTCCTTGGTTCTACAGAGGTGTAACGCTGGATTTTATGTTCAGGAATCTAATATCAGTTGATGTGATATCGTACACTGTTATCATTTGAATCTGTTTATCCATCATTTGAATGCCATGCCATGTAACCTGAATGAGTTTAATAAAAGGGTGAATGAGAGAAGTTGAAGAGTTTTCCTTTCGCATATATATGTTTCCTAATCACGGCAGGAAAAGAACTCACTGAAACTTTGAGACTGATTCATTAAGTAATTGAAGGTACAAAATTAATTAAAATTAAAGTTAATATTATTGTCCATTGTGACTGGTGCCCCTTTTACGAGTGCTTTTATTTAATTTAGAGGGTGTAGAAGTGATGGTTTAACTCCGCCCCCTTTCACACCCACTATTAAATAAAATAAATAATTCCTGTACCTTATGACAAATATTTACCTCCGCCAGGCCGCAGACCGCAGGCCGCAGGAGGTTATGTTTTTGCCGGGGTTTGTCTGTCTGTCTGTTTGTCTGTCTGTCTGTTGGTTAGCAAGATAACTCAAAAAGTTTTGGACAGATTTCGATGAAACTTTCAGGCGTTGTTGGAAATGGTACAAGGAAGAACTGATTAAATTTTGGGGATGATCCGGATAACAGTCTGGATACAGAAATTTTTTAAAGGATTCTTTAACATTGTGAGATACGGCCATTTTCAACATGTGTGCAGGCGCAACGGAGGGCGCTGGTCGTCGTGTCTGACGAACACGAACTCCGCGTTCTTCAAAGTTTTAGGCACAAAAGCACGCGGAAAACAGTGGTGGGCCGGGCCCGGCAGCGTGCCTGTGTTTGCGCTATGCTGCAAAAGCTGAGACGGGCAGCTGTCTGGCGCGGGATTATTTGGCAGAAATTCCCCGGGCAGCCATAGGGGCTGCGCAAAAACAAGCTCTTTACCGGGGAAGCTTCCAAATCCTCTTTTGCCGCAGAGCGCAACCCCAATATAAAACCCACGGCAACCTGTCTACCCAATTTGCATCCGTCAGTGAAGCCCTGAGTGCTGCTTTCAGTGATCTATGAAAACGCTCGCATAACCCATTGGCCTGTGGGTTGTACGCAGTTGTGCGATGAATTGCAACGCCCACAGCCTGGGAGTTTGGAGATGGAGGAGATGGACACAACAGCAACACTTATAATAATAATAATAATAAGTTTATTTATAGAGCACCTTTCACAGACAGAGTCACAAAGTGCTTAACAAGGTAAAAAACAAAATAAAAACACAGGCACATAAAACAGTAAAACAAAGTAGACAATAAAAGCACATAAAAATACAATCGGCACATAGTTAAAAAGCCAGGCTAAAAAGGTGGGTCTTTAGTTGCTTCTTAAAAACACCAATGGAAGGTGCAGATCTAAGTTCAAAAGGCAAGGAGTTCCACAGTCTGGGAGCAACAGCAGCAAAGGCTCTATCGCCTTTGGTTTTGAGCCTAGTACTAGGAACTACCAATAGATTCTGATGAGAAGACCTGAGAGACCTGCTGGGCTGGTGTAGAGAGAGCAGGTCACTAATATAAAAAGGTGCCTCTTCATGAATGGCTTTGTAAGTAAGAACAAGAACTTTAAAATCAATTCTATAAATTACAGGAAGCCAATGCAAGGAGGCCAAAACAGGAGTGATATGACAGAATCTACTGGACCTAGTTAGCAATCTTGCAGCAGCGTTCTGGACTAACTGTAGACGGTGTAAAGAGGATTTACTAAGACATGTAAAAAGAGTATTACAATAGTCCAAACGTGAAGAAACAAAGGCATGAATAATGATTTCTAATTGAGTGTAGGAAACCAATGACCTAATTTTGGATATATTCCTAAGGTGGAAAAAACAACTCCGGGTCAGAGATTTGACATGCTGATCAAAACTCATCGATTGATCTAAAATGACACCAAGATTTTTTAGATTAGACCGTACGTTAGAGCTTAATGAACCAATGCTATTAATCAACTTAGGAATTAGATTATCAGGTGCTACAATAAGGACTTCAGTTTTATCAGCATTAAGTTGCAAAAAGTTACTAGACATCCAGTCCTTGATTGCAGACAGACAATCATGAATAATTTTTAAATTGTCAACATGGTCAGGCTTAAAAGAGAAAAGTAGCTGTAAATCATCAGCGTAGCAGTGATAAGACACACCTTTAAATTTGCTGATAATAGAACCAAGTGGCAGCATATATAGGGCAAATAAAAGTGGACCCAGAATAGAACCCTGAGGCACCCCACAGGTTAAAGGAGCAGAGTCAGATGAATAAGAGCCAACAGCCACGGAAAAGCTCCTACCAGAAAGGTAGGAGAAAAACCAATCCAAAGCTTTTCCAGAAATACCTACCCAATCTCTAAGCCTTTGTAACAAAATAAAATGATCAATAGTATCAAATGCTGCAGTAAGATCTAATAACACTAAAACAGAGCATTTGCCAGAGTCTGATGACATTAAAATATCATTTGACACCCTCAGAAGAGCGGTCTCTGTCGAGTGTTTCTGACGAAAGCCTGACTGAAATTTGTCAAAAATATTATGTTCAATCAGAAAGTCAGTGAGCTGCTTGGCAACAACTTTTTCTAAAAGCTTAGAAATAAAAGGAAGCTTAGAAATTGGCCTGAAGTTTTTAAAAACAGATGGATCAAGGTTAGATTTTTTTAAAAGTGGCTGCACAACTGCATGTTTAAAATACGAGGGTACATAACCAGATTCAAGTGAACTATTAATGATATAAACCAAAGACGTACCCACTGAGCCAATTACCTCTTTTAACATTGAGGAAGGCAAAATATCTAAGATGCAGGAGGAGGATTTCATGGAACTCACCAACACTAACAAATCCTCAAAAGAAATTGGGGTAAAATCACTTAAAAAGGCCTGTCTGTTAGGACAATCAAGGATTAGGGGAAAGGAATGAGTAAAACCAGCCCTAACAGCAGTGACCTTGTCAACAAAAAAGGAAAGAAACTTGTTACAGTCATTACATGAATAAACAGGGGGAGCAGAACTGACAGGATTAACTATACTGTCTATTGTACTGAAGATGATCTTTGAATTGTTACTGTTGGAGGAGATGATGTTGGAAAAATAAGAAGTTCTTGCCATTTTTATCATATTGTTAAATTCAATTAACAGCTCCTTAAGGTACAATCGATGCACCTCAAGTTTAGTGGACTTCCACAGTCTTTCCACCCTCCGACATTTACGTCTAAAACAACGGAGATCATCATTGAATCAGAATCAGAATCAGAATCAGGTTTATTGCCATTGTTCATGTAGTACACAAACTAGGAATTTGTCTCGGTACAATGCTGCAACATTAAACATGATAAGATAAGAGAAATAAACTATACATGTAATAAAGTGTAGGATAAGATTAAGTGATACTGGTCAACAGTTAAAATATATATTAGCCAGCAGCAGATACTGTGGAGAACTATATAGTGCAGTCGGTAATGCAGGAAGAAAACAGTGATGATTGACATGAGTCTGGTTGAGCTGCTGTACATGGTGCACGAGAGTCACTTAGTGTTCAGCAGTCTAATGGCAGAGGGGAAGAAGCTGTTCATGTGACGGGAGGTTTAAGTCTGAATGGACCGAAGTCTTCTACCAGAGGGGAGGGGGGCAAACAGTACGTGACCAGGGTGTGAGGGATCGGCTATGATCCGGCCAGCACGCCTCCGGGTCCTGGAGATGTACAGATCCTGGAGAGATGGGAGCTTGCAGCCGATCACCTTCTCAGCAGTGCGCACGACGCGCTGCAGCCTTAGTCTGTCCCTGGCAGTGGCTCCTGCGTACCACACGGTTATGGAGGTGGTGAGGATGGGCTCGATGATGGCTGTGTAGAACTGCACTAACATCTTGGTGGGTAGCTTGAGCTTCCTCAGCTGCCGCAGGAAGAACATCCTCTGCTGGGCTTTTTTGATGAGTGAGCTGATGGTCAGCTCCCATTTGAGGTCCCTGGTGATGGTAGTGCCTAGGAAGCGGAAGGAATCAGCAGTGGTGATGGGAGAGCCTGAGAGGGTGAGGGGGGGCAGAGGAGTAGTGACTTTCCTGAAGTCTACAATCATCTCCACTGTCTTCAGAGCGTTCAGCTGCAGGTTGTTATTGCTGCACCAGGACGCCAGCTGGGCCACCTCTCTCCTGTAGGCGGACTCGTCGCCGTTGGAGATGAGCCCGATGAGGGTGGTGTCGTCCGCAAACTTGATCAACTTGACAGACTGGTGGCTGGAGGTGCAGGAGTTGGTGTAAAGGGAGAAGAGTAGGGGGGAAAGTACACAGCCCTGGGGTGATCCGGTGCTGATGCTAGTATAGTCTGAGACAGTCTTTCCCAGCCGCACATGCTGCCTCCGGTCCGTCAGGAAGTCGATGATCCACCTGCAGAGGGAGTCAGGCACGTTGAGCAGGGACAGCTTGTCCCGGAGCAGAGCGGGGCGGATGGTGTTGAATGCGGAGCTGAAGTCCACAAACAGGATCCTGGCGTAGGTTCCCGGGGAGTCCAGGTGCTGCAGGATGGAGTGGAGGGCCAGGTTGACTGCATCGTCTACAGACCTGTTGGCTCGGTAGGCAAACTGCAGCGGGTCCAGGAGAGGGGTGGTGATGGACTTGAGGTGGGACAGGACCAGGCGCTCAAAGGACTTCATGACTACAGAGGTGAGCGCTACAGGTCTGTAGTCATTAAGTCCAGTGATCCGTGGCTTCTTGGGGACAGGGATGATGGTGGAGGATTTGAGGCAGGATGGCACGTGGCATAACTTAAGGGAGGTGTTAAAAATGTCTGTGAATACAGGAGCCAGCTGTTTCGCACAGAGTCTCAGGGTGGAGGGAGACACGCCGTCTGGGCCGGGGGCCTTGCGCGGGTTCAGTCTGGAGAACTGTTTGAGCACATCCTGCTCACTGATGATAAGGGGAGGGGGGGAGGAGGGGGGGGTGCCTTAAATGAAGTAGGGAATGTGGAGGCTGTGGAGCTGGAGGGAGGGGGGGAGTTGGACACAGATGACGAGGTGTCAAAACGGGCATAGTGTTGGGACAGTCTCTGACAAAGGGCTTTGTCATCCTGACCTTTAGGAGCCTGAGGCCGATAGTTGGTGATCTGCCTCAGTCCTCTCCACACGGAAGCCGAATCATTAGCAGTGAACTGCTGCTGGAGTCTCTCTGAGTACACAGATTTAGCCCTCTTCAGCTCTCTGTTAAACCGGTATTTAACCTCCCTGTAGCAGTCCCTGTCTCCACTTTTCAGCGCTGCTTCCTTCTCCTTCCTGATCTGTCTGAGCTTAGCTGTGAACCAGGGTTTGTCATTAGAGTAACTCACCCTGGTGCGTGATGGAAGAATGTTCTCTTCACAAAAGTGGATATATGAGTTCACAGTGTCCGTGTACTCATCCAGATCATGCGTGGCTCCTTTAAGCATGCCCCAGTCAGATATTTCCATGCACGTTTCCAGCTTCTCCTCAGCTTCACTGGTCCGTATCTTCGTAGTGCTCACAACAGGTTTAGTGAGCTTCAATCTCTGTCTGTATGTGGGAATGAGGTGAACCATCACGTGATCAGATAATCCCAGCGCAGCTCGAGGGACAGCGCGATATGCGTCTTTCACTGTGGTGTAACAGTGATCCAGTGTGTTTAATCCTCTGGTGGGGCATTTAATAAACTGTTTGTAGCGGGGGAGATCGTGGCTCAGATTGCACTGATTAAAGTCGCCAGCCACAATAATCAGCGAGTCTGGAAAACTCCGCTCTGTGTGTTGAATGTGATCCGCGAGCACGCGCTGAGCTTCGCGCGTGTCCGCGTCGGGAGGGGCGTACACAGCGATCAGTATAAAAGAAGCAAACTCCCGCGGGGAATAGAAGGGCTTGCAATTGATAACAAGAAATTCCAAGGCAGGAGAACAGTGTTTGGAAATTACCGTTACATCAGAGCACCAGATGCAGTTGATGTAGAAGCAGACTCCGCCTCCTGTGGTCTTGCCGGAAAGCTCTGTGTCACGATCAGCACGGAAGAGCTGGAAGCCGTCGAGGCGCAGCGCGCTGTCCGGTATATTTTCCCGGAGCCAGGTCTCAGTAAAGCAGAGGACAGCTGAGGAGGCGAGGTCCTTAAAACGCATCAGCAGTCTCAGTTCATCCACCTTGTTAGTGAGAGAGTTGGTATGGGCTGCACGGTGGCGCAGTGGTTAGCACTGCGGCAGCACAGTTTACCCTTGGCCGGGGGATTGTGGGGATCGTGGGATCGATCCCAGCCCCCGACCAACAGTGATCTGTGTGGAGTTTGCATGTTCTCCCCGTGTTGCGTGGGTTTACTCCGGGATTTCTCCGGTTTCCTCCCACATGCCAAAAACATGCATGTTAGGTTAATTGGCTGTTCTAAATTGTCCCTAGATATCTGTTTCCTATAGGCCCTTAGAATAGAGGGTTAGTATTAATGAAAGCGCTTTGAGTGGTCTTTGTGACTAGAAAAGCGCTATATAAGTGCAGGTTAGTTAGTTAGTTAGTTAGTATTGGACAGAAATATGCCAGGCAGCGCCGTTCGCGAGCCTCTCCTGCGAAGTCGCACGAGAGCGCCCGCTCGTCTTCCTCTCTTCCGCCGTCTCACTTTCCGAGCCAAACAATAAACCAGATCGGCGGCAGGGGCTAGAAAAACTGGGAGGAGGTCCGTGGGGGTGAAAGTCCTGATATTTAAAAGTTCTTCACGGGTATAAGTGCAAGCAGACACACAATTGACAAACAAAAACAAACAAAGAGCGCAGCGAAGCACCATGTCGACCGCTGTGGGCGCCATCTTGGATCAGGGGGCTAAATTAACAACACGGACAGTCCTGGTTTTAAAGGGAGCAACTACATCTAAGATGTTTGAACAGTGTGAGTTAAAAGAGCAGACCAAGCTCTCAGTGTCATCAGAGGATAAAACCACACTGCTGTCAAAGGCAGCAGAAAATTTCACAGCTGAAAACTGGTCAATGACACGAGAGCATTTTACCCGCTTGCCAGTGTAACAGACTGATTTAACTGATAAATTAAAAAGAACACAAAAATGGTCTGACACAAGAAGCTCCTTAGTCTGAACATTATTCACATTAAGATCAAGTGTAAAAACAAGATCAAGTGTATTTCCTTTTATATGCATAGGACCAGATAGACACAAAACAAAATTAAAAGATTCAATAATACCCAGGAAATTCACAGCAAAACTATCATTGGGATCATTAATATGCAAATTAAAATCTCCAAGTAATAAAATCCGCTCAAATTTAATAATAGAAGTTAAAAAATCACTAAACTCAGATAAAAAAGAGGCATAAACTCCTGGAGGGCGGTAAATTAAAACATAATAAAATGGGTTTGAGGAGCCAATTTTTAAAATCATCAGTTCAAACGATGAAAATGTTCCATGGCTCACCGTCCGTGTAACGAAGCGGCGCCTGTTCACGATGGCCAGACCACCGCCGCGGCCTGTCAGTCTCGGAGCACAGGAGAAGGTACAATCCGGTGGACAAAGTTCAATTAAGGAGGTAAATTCCTCACTTTTCTGCCAGGTCTCAACAAGAAATAAAAAGTCCAGCCCTGTAGTAATAAATAAATCGTTCAAAAAGAATGATTTATTTGCGATGGAACGTGCGTTAAACAACGCCAGCTGGATGGGCTCTGTAACAGCAGCAGTCTCGCCAGGAATGGGGGCCGGTGAAAGTTGACGTAGGCACCCGCTACCTGCAGAGGATTTGCTGGCTCGGAGCAGGGAGAAGGCCGGTTGGCACGGTAGAGCAGGAAAAACAGGCCGGAGAAATGACGGCCTCACTCCGGGCACACCTGAGGGCCAGGATCCAGGAAAGAGGCCAGCTGCAGAGTTAGGAGAAGATGAGGTGGAGCGAGCTAGACGGCGAAGCCGAGCAAGCCTTCTGGATTTTACCGCGGCACCTGCACGTCTTCCCCGAGGTTTGGATCGCTTTCTGCCGGTATAACCACAGCGGGGATCCCAGATACCAATGGGAAGTTGCAGACGCAGAGACCGATGGAAGAATCTTCCCTCCTGATTATGACAGCCAAACCCGACCATGGAAGATCGAATATCCAGCAGCACTTGGCGATCATAAACGATGGCTGATTGCACATGATCCAGACACAATAACACAATCAAAAACAGGAAAAACAAGCAGAGACAGCCAGCAGCCAGAAACACAGGCGGCGCGGCCATCTTGGATGATAATCGGTAATCAATTCTTCAGTTTCAATCAATTCAACACTTCAGTTTATTACCGCCGCCAAGGAGGTAATGCTTTTACTACTGAACCACTAATCCTATCATTGTGAATCCAATTGCTAGTCATATGTTTTCATGGTCAAGGAATCTGAAAACGTACACACAAACACTGTATGGGGGGGAACTGTGGCGCTTGGTGGAGGTCTGCGCTCTTCGAGTGCTTATCTAGTTTATTATACAATCCTCCTACAACATCGTCTGATGCCCCCTCCTTCTTTCCTGGCCACCACCAGATTGGAGATCCACCATGACGCATCTGCCTTTTCGATGACTCCTGTCTCTAGCAGCTTGGTCAGTTCCACTGACACCTCGTCTTGCAGCACCAACGGGAGATGTCACAAGGCCTGGCTCTTTGGCGTGACGGTCTCATCAATGAGGGGGCGGTGGTAAAATGCTTCGATGTGGCCCAGGCCCCTAAACAATGCAGGCCAGTGTAGGTGCCAGTTCGGGCCCACGGACAGTGCCGTCTACCCATCCAGGTCCTTTATGGAGAAGCCTAGTTCCCCCAGCAGGTCAACTCCCAACAGGTCAGTTCCCCAGCACGCCACCTGGGAGGTGAAACTGGGGACCCTCTTCGACCCGCAGGTCACCTCAAAGTCCTCTGTGCCCGCCATCTTGATCTCCACATGGCCGTAACCGAACAGTCTCACCGCTCCATCTTTGATCTGTTTCGTGGGGAACAGCTTCCACAGCTTGGGTAGGCTCAGCATAGACTTCCCGGCCCCCAAATCCACCATGAGCAGCACGTCAACTCCGTCAAGCCGGAGCACGTACCATTTCAGCAGGCCTTTCCCCATGCGTGCCGCGTAGACCTGGACCAGGCCCCTGGGTCCTCTCACCTGCATTCCCACTCTTCTCTTTGACTGCTTCTTTCTCTTCTTCTTCTTGACCCTCCTTCGACGTCTAGTCACTGTGTTAGCCTCTGCTCTCGGCAGGAAATTGCACAAAGTCGGCCCCTTGCTAACCTTAGCTGTTAGCTCATGTAGGGCCACTGACTCCCTTCACTTAATCAAGTCCAGCACTTCCTCTAGCGATGGTGGCTCTTTAGCTACCCTTAGCTTAGTCTTTAGCCATGTGCTATTGGTGCTCTGGGCTAGTTTGTCCCTCATAAGCTCGTGCTCTATCGCTCCAAACTCACACTGCCTTGCTAGGCTACGTAGCTCCAACACAAATGACTGGAGGGACTCACCTGTCCGCTGTTGTCGACTGAAAAACTCACACCGTCTCTCCGTGACAGTGGAGGCATCGCCAAACGTGCTGTCCATTGCCTTCAGACTGTCCTCCAATGAGCTGCCCTGGCACAGCCCGAAGAAAATTTGCCGTCCCTCAGCGCCAAGAAATTGAATCATCAAACTCCCCCATCTCTCCTCACTGACGGAACCCAGGCCTGCTGCTGTAATATACACTTCAAACCTGTTTCCACTGAGCCCATGGAATCGCAGGCATACCCTGGTGTTCCAGGAAAAACGGCATTTGTCCAGCGCACGCTGCCATTGTTCTCCTTGTCGCCAAATGTTACGTCTCAATAACAGGGAGCGGAGAAGTAGCTGGTCTGAACATCATCTCTTTATTTTACTTTGTTCACAGATATATATATATCTCCCAGCCGTAGCCTGCCTGACATCACACCATACCCCGCCCCGGCCAAGCTACGGCAAGCCCCAAGGCCCAATTCCCTTATGTCACAGTCATGACAATGTTCCTCAGGCACTAGGTGTAAACTAAAACAAAAGTAATGGAATGAGCAGTGATTCACTTTCTTTGGGTATTTTTTTTTTTTTTTTAAAAGATGCATTCCGGCAGCTCTAAAACCACCTCAAAAACAAATGTGTATTGCCTAAAATAGTAAATTGTGGCTTTTTATACACAAAAAACTGGCATTGCCTTAGAATTGTTTGAAAAGAGCTTTTACATCTTCCACCTACTTAAGTATGTGAGGCTCTATGAATATTCTGTTAGCTCCACCTATATTCCCACCCACCAGTAGCGGATGCTGCAAGGCCAGTGTTGTGCCGAGAAATGCATGTCTGCGTCACAAAACATCATATAAAGGGTTACGACACTGGCTGCAGTGTTATATTTGTTGTTTATGTGTGGTTTTAGAGCATTGCTCCTGAGAAATGCGCTTCCAGGAAGGGAGATCCAACACTGGCGTCCCCTCTGGCTGGCTCGCCATCTGAGTTTCTCCCGTGTGGGAGTGAAGTAGGCAAGCTAGCAGGCGCAGCACCCCATCTGCCGCTGACCCCCGAAGTGAACTGGCTCTTGGCGGTCCCACTTGGGGGCTGGCGGGTGCCCGCTGAGCAGCTCGCTGGGGTCCAGCGGTCCGTTGTGCCTGCCCGCCGCTGTGGAACCACGACCTCAGCGTGTGGCTCAGCTACCACTAGCGTTCCTGAAATCCTGCTTGCTCTTGGGCTCCTGGCTCTTCCCCTGAGGCAGTGAACTTAGATCTGTAGCCATGCCCAGTGCTTAGCCTGATTGATTATAACATTAACCAATCAGGCTAAGCAGAAATGCTAATGCTACAAATAAAAATGCTTAGAAATGCTACAAACACTCTGTCCAAACTCGCATTTTTTTTGGGGGGGGGGGGAGCTTAATTGGACATTCACAGCAGAAAAACACAGACTTGGGACTGATTTTGCTCTTGATACGTCCTGTAAGTCACAAAAAACATGTCAACAGAAAAAACTTGATTTTTGGCGGAATGTCACTTTAAGATTTGGTAACTTTGTAATCTCTCTTTTTTTTTTTAATTTGATCAAGTCACTACCAGAAGTATTAAAGATAAAACCATGAAACTAGGTAGAGCACTATACCGCCTACCTTCTGACCTGTTACTGAACATGCAAAGTTGTTTTTATATTTATATATTTGACCTGAAGTACTGTGAGAGTGAATGGTTGTCTGTCTCTCTGTGTTGGCCCTGCGATGGACTGGCGATCTGTCTAGGGTGTACCCTGCCTCTCGCCCAAAGATGCTGGGATAGGCTCCAGCCCCCCCACCCCCCAGCCCCGCGACCCAAAAGGGATTAAGCGGAAGAAGATGAATGAATGAATGAATGAATGACCTGAAGTAGTGATAGAAATTAAGAAGATTCGTCCTGCAAGAAGGGCAGCGCTGTGGCGGAGTGGTTAGCACTGCGGCAGCACAGCAACTCACCCTTGGCCGGGGGATCCTGGGTTCGATCCCAGCCCCCAACCAACAGTGATCTGTGTGGAGTTTGTATGTTCTCCCTGTGTCTGCGTGGGTTTACTCCGGGATTTCTCCGGTTTCCTCCCACATACCAAAAACATGCAAGTTAGGTTAATTGGCATCAAACTGGGGATTCTAAATTGTCCTTAGGTATGACTGTGAGAGTGAATGGTTGTCTGTCTCTCTGTGTTGGCCCTGCAATGGATTGTCGATCTGTCCAGGGTGTACCCTGCCTCTCGCCCAAAGATGCTGGGATAGGCTCCAGCCGCCCCCCCCCCCCCCCTGCGACCCGAAAAGGATTAAGCAGAAGAAGATGGATGGACGTCCTGCAAGAAGTGAAAAAGATCAAAGCAAATTATTGTATTTAACATTGTGAGGGAAGAAACACAGATCAGCGAGTGAACAGACAACCCATGGGCTTTTATCTCAAATGTTGAAACTTCTGAGTCAGTTCTTGTTTTTACAGGTGATCCTGGGAGGCACTAGATGAAAGGAAATAAAAAAGAGACTAAATGGCATGGATGAGGAGGAAGGCTGAAAACAGTTGCTTTGTTACTACATAAATTGTACCCCATCCTGCAGTTTCACCATTAACCATGGCATAATAACTGTACAGACATGCATATATCCTTAGGTAAATGTGCAGTATAATGTTGTTACTGTATGTAGTGCAGCTGGTATGTCACCAGTTAGTCTTCCTCATTAGACTGCCGCCGGTGATTTTGATTTTAATACTGCAACTTTGTGGGTGTAAGTCCTCTTCTTTGATTGCAAGGTCATATTCACTGTACACCGATGTCCATCCTTGCATATCACATTTATTTCCATAACAGCAGTAGCTCTGCTAAACTGAAGCAGCTTCCTCAAACTGGATATTCACGATGGATTTTTTTTCTCTCACATGCTGTCAAAAAAGACTTTTGAGTGCATCACTTGTTAATAGTTGAAGCATTAGTAAGCAATTTAGCATTATTACACTCATGATGACACCGGCAGTATTTTTTTTAAATGTTGGGATGTTTCAGTCTGTTACAGTGCCCAAGGGTGGAAAAAAGGGTTTACATTTTACAGAAGTGCTCCCTTGGTCTCATTCTGAGCCGTTATTTCATTGTATGACATGAACTGTGAAATGTGCAGCATGTGGCCCCTGCTGTGCACAATGGCTGAATGAAATATTAACAAGGGCTGCCACTGGCCCACAGGCTGCACTTTGCATTCTAAAGTGCAATAAAAAATATTGCACAAAGAATTTAATTGCCAATTATCTTCACTTAAACACATTAAACAAGTGTTCTTTTGAGCCACGGCACCCTTTAGACATTGAAAAAAATTGCACACCACAAACCAAAGTGTTATAAAATGACACATTGTAGCCTATTACAGCATATTTAATGACAATTTAGTCTTGTAATTTGCTTATACTTATTGTGAAATGCGGCTTGATTACATAAAGTCAATTGAAAGACACAAACATGCCTGCATGCACATTCACATCTGCACAAGTTGGATTTTGTTCAGCTCAGACCAAAAGTTTGCTTGTTGCTTGGTCACGATAGCCAATCAGTGTTGATATTCTGCTGTTACTGGGAGAATAAATTAGTTTAGAAAGTAAGACCACCACTTACTGGAGACAGATGGACTGTCAGAGCTCCGTGACAGTGTGTATTCATCACTTGTTAAGTGCTGAAAACAGTCTGCATCAAGATGCAGTTTCTGGAGGAAGAAGTGACATTTTCCCAGCTGTGTGCCTCTTCAGATAATGTTGTGAACTCAAACATAATTTGGGGGATTTCTGTGCATAGGTATTTGCTCCATAGGGCAGTGTATGCTGTGGGCCCCCAAGTAACTGAGGGCTCCCCTCAAGTGAGTGAATGCTTATTTTCCAATATTTAACATGTTCCATCACCTGCAAGGGCTGCTGGGAAATGGGAAGTCCGTTTTCTTCTTGTGTACCAGACTGATGCACTAGGAGGGCTCCAAACACTTTCTTGCTTAGGGCCCTCCAAAACCAGGAAATGGCCAGCTTTCCATGGCAGATACAAAGTGGCTACAGAAGGTGTGATTGTAACCCTGCCTCCCTGCAGGGTAAATTTTCTGTCAAGAAGAGGAGGAAAAATTGTGTTCATACTATCACCCACTGATATAGAAGAGGCACTACAGGCACTGACTCACAACAGCTCCAAATTATTTGCAATTTTTCGAGACCAATTAAGTGAAATTACACAACCCAGCCACAGATGGGTGCACAAGCCAGTGTACGCCTAGTGCCGATCCCAAGCCCAGGTAAATGGGGAGGGTTGTGTCAGGAAGTGCATGCAATGTAAAACTTTGCCAAATCAAACATGCAGATCATGACAAATGACACTTTCATACCAGGCCCGGGTTAACAACGACCACCACCGAAGGTTAAGACTCATTGTAAAAATTGTCTTTTAAACAACCAAAACTGTACCCATAACTAGCAGTTACTCTGCGGCATGCACATATACAGTATATATATATATATATATATATATATCCATGCGTCACACACATATGCCCGCCTCTTGTTTGTTGCTGTTTATTGTTGATGTGAGGTGCTTGGGTGCATGTGCGTGTATACACATATACAGCACTTCACTTGTGTGACATTTGAATGTTTTGTTTTGTAGCACCTTAACTCTTGCACTTCAGCATATCCACTTTATACAGTTTCATTGCAGTTGTTCTTCTCGTGTATGATTGTGTGTTTTTGTGACCCGCCAGGTGACTACAGATGCAAATTAGCAATATTGCTAAATCTGGCATACTTACATTTGTATCAATGTTCATTAGCACGTAATGTCCCTTTCAAATAAACATTAAAATAAACTAAACCAGTGCTGTTAACCGACAGGGTGCCGGTGGAAATTGGGCTACTGTTGGTCGAAGATCGAGGAGGGGGAGAGGGGGAAGGCGTGTTAAGAGGGAGAGTGAAAAGGAAAGGTAGAAGTGTGGAGGTGAGAGTAGGGACGTTAAATATAGGGACTATGACTGGTAAAGACAGAGAGTTGTCTGATAAGAAGAAGAGAAGAAAGGTAGATATACTGTGTGTTCAAGAAACTAGATGGAAAGGAAGCAAAGCTAGGAACAATGGGGGAGATTTAAACTGTTCTACCATGGTGTAGATAGGAAGAGAAATGGAGTAGACATAATCTTGAAAGAAGAATATGTGAAGAGTGTTCCGGAGGTAAAGAGGGAGTCAGACAGAATCATGAGTTTGAAGCTACAAGGCAAAGGTGTGATCTTGAATGTTGTCAGTGTGTATGCTCCACAAGTTGGATGTCAGGTAGAAGAGAAAGATGAATTCTGAAGTAAGTTGGATGATGTGGTAGAGAGTGCTCCCAGGGAGGAGAGACTGGTGATTGGAGTGGACTTTAAAGGACATGTAGGTGAAGGGAACAGAGGTGATGAGAAGGTCCTGAGTAGGCACGGTCTTAAGGAGAGAAATGTAGAAAGACAGATGGTTGTGGATTTTGCTAAATGGATGGAAATGGCTGTGGTGAACACATACTTCAAGAAGAGAGAGGAACGTAGGGTGACTTACAAGAGTGGAGGAAGGTGCACACAGGTGGACTGCATCTTTTGTAGAAAGAGAAATCTGAAAGCGATAGGAGACTGCAATGTGGTGGCAGGAGAGAATGTAGCTAGACAGTATCGGAAGGTAGTCTGTAGGATGACTTTGCAAAGCAAGGACAAGAAAACAGTGAAGGTAGAGCCAAAGATTAAGTGGAGGAAGTTACAGAAGGAAGTATGTTGCACAGAGTTCAGGAAGGAGTTGATACAGGCCCTGGGTGGTAGGGAAGAATTACCATATGACTGGGAAAGTACAGCAAAAGTATTGAGGGAAACGATAGAAAGGTATGTGGTGTATCCAGTGGACAGAGGAAGGAAGACAGGGGGACTTGGTGGTGGAATGAAGAGGAACAGGAAAGTATCCAAAGGAAGAGGTTAGCAAAGAAAAAGTGGATAGTCAGAGAGATGAAGAAAGTAGATAGAAGTATTTGGAATCTAGGTGCATGGCAATAGTGAATTGCATGAGAGGCTGGACACTAAGGAAGGAGAAAAGGAGAAACGAAGTTGTATCGACTGGCTAGACAGAGAGATCGAGCTGGAAAGGATATACAGCAGGTAAGGTTGATTAAGAACAGAAATGGTAATGCATTAACACATGACGAGAGTATGTTGAGAAGGTGGAAGGAGTACTTTGAAGAGCTAATGAATAAAGAAAATGAGAGAGAGGAGGGTGGATGAAGGAAAGATAGTGAACAAGGAAGTCCCAAGGATTAGCAAGGCAGAAGTGAGGACAGCTTTGAAGAGGATGAAGAATGATGAAGAAAGGCGGTTGGTCCTCCATACCTGTGGAGATATGGAGATGTTTAGGAGAGATGGCAGCGGACTTTTTAGCCAGATTGCTTAACACAATCTTGGAGCGTGAGAGGGTATCTGAGGAGTGGAGAAGAAGTGTTTTGGTACCAATTTTCAAGAACAAAGGTGATGCTCAGAACTGTAGTAACTACAGAGGCATAAAGTTGATCAGCCACACTATGAAAATATGGGAAAGAGTTGCTGAACCCAGGTTAAGAGGAGAGGTGACAATCAGTGAACAGCAGTATGGTTTCATGTTAAGGAGTACTACAGATGCAATGTTTGCTTTAAGAGTGCTGATGGAGAAGTATAGAGAAGGTCAGAAGGACTTGCACTGTGTCTTTGTGGATCTAGAGAAAGCATATGATAGTGTGCCAAGAGAGGAAGTGTGGTACTGTATGAGAAAGTCAAGAGTGGCAGAGAAGTATGTGAGTGTGGTGCAGGACATGTATGAGGACAGTGAGATGGTGGTGAAGTGCGCTGTAGGAGTGATGAATGGATTCAAGGTGGGGGAGAGATTACATCAGGGATCGGCTCTGAGCCTCTTCTTGTTTGCCATGGTGATGGACAGGCTGACAGACGAGGTCAGGCAAGAGTCTCCGTGGACCATGATGTTTGCAGACGACAGTGTGATCTGTAATGAGAGTCGGAGCTGGTGGAAGAGAACCTGGAGAGGTGGAGGTATGCTCTGGAGAGAAGAGGAATGACAGTCAGTAGAAGCAAGACAGAATACATGAGTGTGAATGAGAGGGAGGCAGGTGTAATGGTAAAGATGGAAGGAGTAGAGGTAGTGAAAGTAGATGAGTTTAAATACCTGGGGCCAACCATCCAAAGCAATGGAAAATGCACAAGAGAGGTGAAGAAGAGGTGTTCAGGCAGGGTGGAGTGGGTGGAGACGAGTGTCAGGGGTGATTTGTGACAGAAGGGTAGCAGCAAGACTGAAAGAGAAGATTTACAAGATGGTAGTGAGACCTGCTATGATGTATGGCTTGGAGATGGTGGCGCTGACAAAAGACAGGAGGTGGAGCTGGAGGTGGCAGAGATGAAGATGCTAAGATTCTCATTGGGAGTGACTAGGAGGGACAAGATTAGAAATGAGTATGTCAGAGGGACAGCTCAGGTTGAGCGGTTTGGAGACAAAGTAAGAGAGGCAAGGCTGAGATGGTTTGGACTTGTGCAGAGAAAGGATAGTGGATATATTGGACAAAGGATGTTGAAGATGGAGCTGCCAGGCAAGAGGAAAAGAATAAGACCACAGAGAAGATTCATGGATGTAGTGAAGGAGGACATGGAGAGGGTTGGTGTTACAGAGAAAGATGCAAGGGATAGGGTAAAATGGAGGCAGATGATCTGCTGTGGCAACCCCTAAAGGGAGCAGCAAGAAGAAGAAGAAGAAGAGAAATTAGACGATTTCCCAGGGCACCCCAATTGATCTCTCACAGCAGCACCCTAGGGCACATTAAAGTATTTAATGACCACTTATTGCTTCCAAAACTGCTATATTCTTTCTCTTTGCTGATGTCATGAGGCTGAGCGCGATGTTTTCACCATGCTCATTCTCTCAACTTACTTTTGTTTATTTACTGTATTTTCCCAGTGTTGTTGTTTATCTTACTGTATGTTGATTTAGGATGTGTTCTGAGTTGTCAGTTGTTCTGTTTATGTAATCCGTGTTCTTAGTATTCTGTCTGTTCATTTAGTCTTCTTGGTTCATCTAGGTTGTAGTGTTTATATTGTGTTTTCTATTTGACATGAGCTCCCCACCTTCTTCTCCAGTCACTCCTATTTTGATATCATCCAGCAGTTGTAGCTCTCTCTCTGTTTCCTGCCACTGGTTCTGTTCACAGGGCGTCACAGCTGACACTTGTCTGATAATCATTTCAACCTTGCCGCTCTCATGATCCACACTGGCTGTCACTCGTTATCATTGATTTCATGCCTTATTAAAGACTGCCTTTTTCATTCACTCCTTGTTGGAGTCTCATCATTGTTCCCCACCAGAACCCTTTCCTTGTTCTGGTGCGTATTCCTGTATTTTGTCTCGACGACTACGTGTTGTAAGTTTATTCTTTGTGCACTTTATGGACTTTGTGTTTCCCTTAATAAATACCATAAATTGCAATTCAGTGTGTGGGTCTCCCTTTCTACCCCGAAGGGGCGATTCATGACAGCTGCTGTTCCAAATGTCTAAAAGAACTGGTGGTATTTTTGGGGTGGATTAGAATTCAAGCATATACAGTAGTGTAGCTTAACCTTTTGCACAGCAATGCCCATGTCAGCATCACTTCAATTTGCTTCAAATCATCAGCTGACTCATAGTTCACTTCTAGTGATGGCAAGAAAAAGAGAAATGCATCTGAAATTTCTACTGTGTTACAGCTTCAGTGTTTCCTAGGAGGCCATGGCATATTAATTAATACACAGAGATGAACATGTTTATCTTACTGGCAAGATAAATACATTTGACACTTGGCTACTGTGCATTAAAATATGCTTCAGGTCCTTAAATGTGTGTCAGTTTGAGATGTTTTCATTTGTAGTCAGTAAATTACAGGACATTACTACTCAGGTGTGAATATGAATCTGATTTTTTTTCCTTTGCTGTTGGAAAGAAAATATGTTTATAATAATGCAAATGGAAAGATACACTCTTTTGAAATGGGGAAAAACCAAAGAATTAAATGATTGCTCATCGCTCTTGGCAGTGTTGCTTCCAGCTGGTGGCTTGGTGGTTTCTGAGGCACTGGCACTGTGAAAAGTTGAATTGGAAGGAGGTGATTATGATATAGCTCCTTCCCCCGGAATCTACCCCTTAGCCCAAGGAGATGCAAACACCTGTTCACTATGTGAGGCTGTTCAAGAGAAAAAGTCAAGAACATCTCATGTACAGAGAGAGGTGAGGCCGACCCATTGTGCTTCTTTCGTATAATAATCCTAGAGAGACAGCTGGCCTGGCCCCCACACATCAAGAAAAAATGAAATTGCCAGCAGACTGGAGTCGACAGCCTCCTTTGTCTCTGTGACTTTGACATGTTGACATGCATCAAGGACTGCACTGTTTCCAAGGAGCTCAAAATGTATCTGCCTGCCTTTGGGAGGAAATAAGGTACATTATTGGTCCACTGCCCAGAACAGTGCATTGTGCAACACCAATATGTACCAGTAAAAATGTATTACTCCTATTTTAATGATTCACTATGCTAAATTGTCAGTGTTTCCCAGCCTATGTGTTACCCTGGTTGCAGTTTCTGCTTTTCACAGTAACAAATGCCAGTGAAGCAACTGAACTGGTCTCCTGCTTACTGGCACCTTGACAGTGATACCACTTTTTAAATGACAATAGCAGTTTGTGTTTATATGTTTCTGTGTGCCCGCCAGTGAAAGCAGGAGACAAATGAAAGGGTAAGTGAATGCTAAAGCGAAAGAGGGGGCAGGAGGGCTGCAAAGTGTTAGTGTGAGTCTGTCTGGTTGTCTGGGTGGGTGTGCCTGTTAAGCTGCGAAATGATTTAAATTGGGAAAAGGAGTGCAGGAATGCTCACTAGTGATTCTGATCTAAGCTAAATACCTCTGTCAGAAAAGTCCCCCTACCAGCCACCTTGCAATTTCACAGTGATTGGAGAAGGAGTGAATGAGAGGTGAAAAGAGTGAGGGAGGAGAGAAGACACAGAAAGAGAAGAAATGAGAGGCAGGAATGAAAAGAGAAGAATGATGGGAGGTGAGAGGGAGATAGAAGCTGGGAGACAGGCAGACTAAGGAGGGTATGGTAATAGTGGGCTCATTTTTGTATAATTCAGCTTTAGGGAGAGAAGGAGACAGTGCTGTCAGATGAGAGTCTTACATCTTTAAAAAGGTAAGCTTTCCACGAATAAGCAGCTGAATTCAAAAATTGCACGTCACTCTCATTGTCTCCCATTCTCACCAGCTGCATTCAAATTATTTTCCCTGCACACTTTTTCCCCTCTTTTTCCAGCCAATTACCATTAAGGGCACAGTGACACGGGCTCCAGCAGATCATGAGTCACATTCATAAATGTGAGCAATTTAGAGATTTCAGTCACACTAACTTTCATGCCTACCGTTGAAGAATAGTGGACTAATGCTGCTGTGCTCCAGGTAACTGGTCAGGTGTTTTTTCACTAGGGGGTGGGGGGAAAAATAAAATGGTTTTTGCAGTCTGAAAGATGCCTCGGAGTTTGTCTTGTTTGGCTCTTCTCAATATCCAATGCACGGCTCAGAGAGATAGACATTTCAGGATAAATAATTTCGTTAGTTACTGAAAAATATATTCCCAGTATGTGGAGACCTGACATAAACAGCTCTTGCACTAATTTGTGTTTTAAAGACAGGATTATTGGGCCAATATTCATATAGATTACTAGTTACTGTATTTCACTATTGCTGGTGTTGATAGTTCATAAACAATAAATTGCTAACAATAAATTGTGCACGGTGGCGCAGTGGTTTAGCACTGTGGCAGCACAGTTTTACCCTCGGCCGGGGGATCGCAGGGATCATGAGGTCGTGGGTTCGATCCCAGCCCCCGACCAACAGTGAGCTGTGTGGAGTTTGCATGTTCTCCCCGTGTTGCGTGGGATTTCTCCGGTTTTCTCCCGCATACCAAAAACATGTAGGTTTAGGGCGCTCGCGCACGCAGCGACAAGCAGCCGGTGGCTTGTCACCAGACTGCAAACCAAATCTACCTACGGGTACAAATAAGTAACAAAAAAAAAAAAAAAATATAAACACACACAGTGCAGAGCATTGTAGCTAGTTGGAATAAATATATGAATATATAAACACACAGTGCGGAGCATTGTAGCTAGATGGAATAAATATGTAAATATATAAACACACACAGTGCGGAGCATTGTAGCTAGATGGAATGAAACCACATAACCGTCTACTTAGTTATCCTACATGGTATGATTATGTGCCCATACATATTGTCACCCTCCGTAGCGACCGGTATGTTCCTAGTTGTATACCAGAGGGGACCATTGTGTAAGTCTATTGCGTCTTTTGCATTCAATACTATTAGGTTGTCATGTCTTTTTGCTATCTCTGCGAGCAGCCCTGCTTAGGTTGTACAGTCTGACAGCCGTAGGTAGGAAGGACCTGCGAAACCTCTCGGTTGTGCACCTAGGATGATGTAGTCTGCTGCTAAATGAGCTCCTCAGTGCATTCAGTATGTCCTGCATAGGGTGGAACTCGGACTCCAGCAGAGATGACAGTTTAGCCACCATCCTTCTCTCTCCCATCTCCTCTACTGGGCCAAGGCGCTTCCCCAGGACAGAGCTAGCTTTCTTGATCAGTTTGTTCAGTCTCTTCCTATCGGCTGCTGTAATGCCACTGCCCCAGCAGACTACTCCAAAAGTGATGGCTGATGCCACCACCGTGTCATAGAATTACTTCAGCAGCGCCCCTTGTACACCAAAAGACCTGAGTCTCCTCAGTAGGAACAGCCTGTGCTGTCCCTTCTTGTAGAGTGCGTTGGTATTGTGTGACCAGTCTAGTTTATTGTTCAGATGAACACCCAGGTACTTGTAGGATGTCACCATCTCGATGTCAGTTCCCTGTATATTTACTGGTGCTGTGAGGGGTTGTCCTTGCCTGCGGCAGTCCACCACCAGCTCCTTAGTTTTCCTCGCGTTGATCTGGAGGCAGTTGCGATGGCACCAGTCCACAAAGTCCTGGATAAGCCCTCTGTACTCAGCTTCATCTCCGTTGGAGATGAGGCCAACGATTGCAGAGTCATCAGAAAACTTCTGTAGATGGCAGTGTGTTGTGTTGTGTGAGAAGTCCGCAGTATAAAGGGTGAACAGGAAGGGAGCCAAAACCGTTCCCTGGGGGGGCCCCGTGCTACGGATGATCGTGTCGGACACACAGTCCCGGGTTCTCACAAACTGTGGCCGGTTTGTGAGGTAGGTCCAGGATCCATGATGACAGGTGCTGGTCCACCCCTGCGCACAGCAGCTTGTCCTTCAGGATCATCGGTTGGATGGTGTTGAAAGCACTGGAGAAGTCAAAGAACATGATCCTCACCGCATTCCCGGGCTTCTCCAGGTGGGACAGAGAACGGTGAAGGAGGAAGATCACCGCATCCTCCACCATAATGCCATGCTGGTAGGCGAACTGGAGTGGATCCATCGCTGGTCCCACCAGGGGGCGGAGGTGAGCAAGGAGCAGTCTCTCCAGGGTCTTCATCATGTGGGACGTCAGGGCCACTGGTCTGTAGCTGTTCAGATCTTTGGGGTGGGAAGTCTTTGGAACAGGTACCACACAAGATGTTTTCCACAACTGTGGTACCCTCCCCAGCTTCAGGCTCAGGTTGAAGATGTACTCCACAATCTCACACAGCTGGTCTGCACAGGACTTGAGGAGCTTTGTGCTGATGCCGTCCGAGACAAACAAGCCTTCTATTTGTCTGAACTCTGTGTTCCTTTCATTGGTATTTCTGCAAGTTTGCTGAAGGCATAGGGATTCATACCAAACTTTGCTGTACCACTGGAAATCATGGGGCAATGTTGGACAGTGTAGCCAACAGCTCAAGGAAGATCAGCAAAACAGAGGGTGAAAAATTGTGGAACTCTTTGGGATAAGTTGTGCTAAGTGGTAAGAAATTTTTAACATATTCATGGTGTTACAGCTGATTTGGGCTCTTTCATTATAGATACACCATAATTATTCTTAAAGAGAGGAACCACCACCCCAATTTGCCATGCCAAAGGTACTGTCCCCGACCTCCACGCAATATTGCAGAGGCATGTCAACCAGGACAGCCCCACAACATCTAGAGTCTTGTGGTACTTAGGGCGACTCTCATCCTCCCCCAAGATCCGGCCACCGAAGAATTATTTAACCACTCTGGCGACCTCAGCCCCTGTGATGGGCGAGTCATCCCCCTCATCCTCATGCTCTGCTTCGCGTGTCAGTGGGATTGAAGAGATCCTCAAAGTATTCCTTCCACCGCCTGACAATATCCCCAGTCGAAGTCAGCAACGCCTCATCCGCACCATATACAGTATGGACAGGGAACTGTTTTCCCCTCCTTAGTTGATGGACAGTTTACCAGAATCTCTTCAAGGGCAACCAAAAGTTTTTGTCAAGGTTCTGGGTATGATCTGGGGACCATGCTCACGCTTTGAGTTTATTTTTGCTTTTTTCTGTTTTCCCTGCCTCATCCCAGTTTGTACCTTGGAATTCTCTGTGTTTATTATTTATTATAGTCGGGTTATATTCTTTATTCTGGTCTGGGGGTTGAGTTTAGTTTTGCATCATTTTCTTTATTATTATCAATATTGTCATGGTCGCGTTTCCCCTGGTCCTCTGTTTATGCCTCATGTCTCAGTCCATCAGGTTTTCCCGCATCTGTAGTCATTCCCTGCATCTCTAATTGCCCCGATTGTTCCCACCTGCACCTTGTTGCAGTGATTGCTCCCTGTCTATATACAGTATGTCTCTGCCAGTCTGTGTCAGGTGTGGCTTCATTTGCATTTTAGTCAGTTCTGTTCAGTGTGCTTCCATGTTGTGTGTAATCTGTAAGTTTGGTTTTCAGCCCACGTGCTGTCATTTGTTTTTTTGAGTTTTGTTAATAAATTTCCATCTTTTGCACCATATTCCTGATTGCGCCTGAGTCCCATTCACCACACCTTGACAGAATGATGCCACCAAGAAAGGAGTCAGCAGGCAGGACCAGCAGGAGGAAATGGCCGAGTCGGAGTTCCGTGGAGGAGGATCTCGACCGGCAGTTTCTCCTTTTGGACCGGGCTCTTGGTCAGTCCAACCAGTGAGAGATGAACACGGACTTGGTGGAAGAGCTGTCCTCTATTCACCTCCCCTGTTACAACTTCCTGAGCTGTCTGAGCTCTGCTCCCACATTGCCCAGATGAGCAATGAGCTGATGCGAATTGGCCCTTCGCTTTGCTCGGTCCAACTTGGCTCCGGGCCATTAACCCCAACTCCTGCCTGCAGTGTGCTGCCTCCCGTCTTCCCCATCGCTCCTGTGCTGTCTACCGCCTATATTCCACCAGCCATGGCTGCAGACCCATTGGAGCAGGAAGAGCAGAGGCAGGTGGTCCTCGTGCAAGATGACATCCTGCTGGAGTATAAGCCATGGCTCGCTCCGGAGGTGCTTTTCCCAGCGTGCAAGGATCAGTCACCATTGAGAGGACCAGCGGGTAAGTGAGCCTCGAGGAAGCATTGCTCCGCTCACCACCCGGATCCTTCACTCGAGGCTTCGTTGAGGGTTTCTACTGCCGTGGCCCCACCCTTCTTGAGTGTGTCAGCAATGGCAGCTCCAGCGACTGCAGTACGGGAGATCAGCGGGCTCCAGCCATTTGTTCCAGGGGCACACATCCGAGCACCACACCACCGTGCATAGGTCCCTTATCGGACAAGTTTGATCAGCCCCTGTGAGGACTCGCCAGACCAATTAGCAGCAGCAGGATGGGAACAGAGGCAAGTACCTTTTCATTTATTTACATCATCATAATGAAGAGTCTTGTCCTGTTCCCGGGGAGGGGGCTCAGCCACCTGCCATCGCTGAGCTCTCTGTCCCAGTCTCTGTTGTCACCTCCGCCTCACCTGCTTCTCCTCCTTCTCCTCTGCTTTTTTCGGAGTGTTTACCAATACTGGGTGGGAACCGATTGATCATGGAAGTGTCTGCTGATCCTAAGGTTCCAGTACCAGCTCCACGTTGCTCCCCAGATCCAGTACCAACACCACCACCAACTTCAGCTCTTCTCCAGACAGCTCTAGCTGCTGGCGAGGTGTGTGCAGCAGCTTCAGCCGTCCTCGAGGTGCACACAACAGCTCCAGCCATCCCCAAGGTGCACACAACAGCTCCAGCCATCCCCAAGGTGCACACAACAGCTCCAGCCATCCCCAAGGTGCACACAACAGCTTCAGCCGTCCCTGAGGTGTGCACAAGAGCCTCCACTGTCCCGGAGGTGCACACGACTCCCGCTGTCTCCGAGGTGCACACAATGGCTCCCGCAGTCCCTGTAATGCACGCCACAGCTCCAGCTATTCTTCACGTGCACACTCCTGCAGAGGCTGCTTCTCTTCATGTCCACACTCCTGCAGAGACTGCTCCTCTCCACGTGCACACTCCTGCAGAGACTGCTCCTCTCCACGTGCACGCTCCTGTTGTGACTGCATTGGCTGCAGCTCCTCCTGCTGATCAGCCGTCATCGTTGGGTGTCATCGCTGATCGGTCTGGGTCATCTGGGTTCACCGCTGATCAGCCTGTGCAGCCTGGTTCTGCTGCTGCTTTGCCTGCAGCTCATCTTGAGGTCATCACTCCAGCAGCAGGAGACCAGGGGCCTCATGTACAAAGGGTACTTACGCACAAAAATATGGCATATGTCCTTTTCCACAGAAAATTTCAGATGTATCAAGAATGACATGACCGTGGAAATATGCGCAGCCCCACGCCAACTTCATGGCTAGCGTACGCACGTTTCTGCTGTTATTGGTCTGTTACCGACACTTAGAGGTGATGTTGGGAGACTGAAAATGACATGAAAATTATTGTACACACCAATGATGAACAAACATCCAAGTGTGTGCAATTAGATGAGTGGATATAAAAGCAAGCACAAAGAAGTGCAGAAAAGGCCTCGAACAACAATGGCATTAGCATTATTAGAGGATATTGCAAATCGCGCAGTGAGAAGAGAAAGGGTATTTAGAGACAGAAGGTTTTCTGGCTCAGGATGATGACTGGCTTGTCAGCCAGTTTAGGTTTCCATGGGCAGTCTTTGTGGAATTGTGCTCAGAGCTACGGCTGCTCTTGGAGCATGACACGCTGCCCTTCCCAGTGCAGGTGCTGACAACACTGGGGTTCCTGGCAACGGGCATTCCAAAGGGAGCTGTCAAAGCGATAAGGAATTTCCCAGTTGAGCCTGAGCCGAGCTATGCCAGCTGTGTGGGATGGCATTATCCGGCTGTCACCTAGGTACATCATATTCCCATACAATGCAGTTGAACAGGCCAACATCAAAGCACAATTTGCAGCGAGAGTCAGTTTTCCTAATGATTCTAATGAACAGCATTGTTAGGAACAAACTACAAGCTGGCACTGTGTGGATGGGTGGCTTCTTGGCGAGTAAATTCATGTAATTGTCCTAAATAACCCACCTCATGCACAACACACCTGTGCGCCCCCAAATATCAACCTATCTTCAAGGCTTTGTTACAACTCAGTGGTTTGAGTAAGTGACTTGCTTTTTTTTGCTGATTAAACTACAGTTTCACAGCATTCTACCAAGCCACCAATTGTTTCTGTGTGTACAGTAGTTATGTAAATAAACACATGCGTAAAGTTTGAAATGCAATAGTCTCACCCTTTCCCCAGCACACTTCATTCATCTAGTAGTGTGTGTAATTCATGTAAGTTGTATATAACTATAAAGGATGAGATTTGCATATTGGACATTAAATATATACTTGTCCAGTCTAATAGGTTCTGCTTTCAGCTGACAGGTGGTCGTGGCTACTCACTAAATAGGTTCATATTGTCTTCTTTTTCTTGACTGTTTTCCTTTAATTCAATCAGCTGATCCACCTGGCAGGTCACAAATCACAGCGATCAGCTGACGCTTCTGATTACGACTGCAGACGTCAGTGGAAACATGTCAAGGTTAAAATAAACATCTCCTTCTCATCCCTGTCTCAATAAAGGAAAACAGTAAAGTAATCTTTTAGGGCTGTGAGCAGGCTATTGAATTACCTGTATCTGGCGCTAATGCCGGGGGACAGCGTGCCAAACAAAATGTTTTTATGTGCCTTTGCTTCATTCAGGAGCGCCTCCAACTCAGTCCGTGAAATTCCATTAAATCCATTATTTTTAATTGGGGATACAGTAGAATCAAACGTGCAGAGCTTGTATATATCTATTTGCATCTAATTGCATATTCAAATAAGGGTGTCAAGGGAGGAGTCCGGTATTTCCTCACTTTTGTTCAATTTCAAGTAGATTGGAATGTACAAAGGATATATGTTTGGATTCCTGCGTACGCACTGTTTCATACATCCAGATTTTATTTTTTAATTTTTTTGCTTACAGCATTTTCTTGATTTAAATATACGTTATCTTTCAGTAGGAAATCCACTCAAGTCTTTGAACATGAAGCCCCAGGAGCTAAGACAAGTACCCTTTCTATTATCTTCTACATCAGTTTTAGAAAAGACTTGCTTTACTCCCTGTGAGGGGACCAAAGTGAAGATTTCATCCGTCTCTGGGCCCTCCCCACCAGCCTCTGCTGCTGATGACTATGGTGCCACCTTACTGACCTCCTGTTTTCCCCTCTTGTTTGAGGTGGCCATGTTGAGGATGGAGCCGCAGGAGGACCTCAGCCACCTGCCATTCCAGAGGTTGAGGGACCTCCACCAATCATTGTTCGAGAGGCCGAGCAGTCTGCTCCACCCGTCGTTGTTTCAGAGGTCGAGCAGTCTGCTCCACCCATCATTGTTCCATAGGCCGAGTAGTCCGCTCCACCCGTCGTTGTTCCAGAGGTTGAGCAGTCCGCTCCACCCGTCATTGTTCCATAGGTCGAGCAGTCCGCTCCACCCGTCGTCGTTCCAGAGGTCGAGCAGTCTGCTCCACCCGTCATTGTTCCATAGGCCAAGCAGTCAGCTCCACCCATCGTTGTTCCAGAGGCCGAGCAGTCCGCTCCACCCATCATTGTTCTATAGGCCGATCAGTCCGCTCCACCCATCATTGTTCCAGAGGTCGAGCAGTCTGCTCCACCCGTCATTGTTCCATAGGCCGAGCAGTCAGCTCCACCCGTCATTGTTCCAGAGGTTGAGCAGTCCGCTCCACCCGTCATTGTTCCATAGGCCGAGCAGTCCACTCCACCCGTCGTTGTTCCAGAGGTTGAGCAGTCTGCTCCACCCGTCATTGTTCCATAGGCCGAGCAGTCAGCTCCACCCGTCGTTGTTCCAGAGGCCGGGGGGCCTCCACCATGTGTTTCTGAGGTCAGCGTACTGAAGGCCACTAGGGTACTGTCCCCAGAGCAAGAGGCTCATGAGTTGTTAGCTCCAGAACAGAAGGCTCCTATGTTTTCTCCTGTGTTGAGGGCTTCTGAGCTCAGTGCTCCTACAGCACCGTGTTGGTCTGTCTGGTGGCCCATGGGCTTTGGTAGACCACCCGACACGCCGTGTTCTTCCGTCAGATGGTCCATGGACTTGGGCAAGCCTCCTGACCCATCTTGCCTCATGATCCGGTGGCTTAGGGATGCTGGAAGGCCACCTGATCTGTCCAGTGCTGTAGGGTTCTCGGACTCCATTTGGCCCCCACAAACTGCGTTTTGTTTTGGACTTTGTCGGGGGTAAGAGTTTGTTTTGACCTGCCAAGCCTTGTACTCCCACCACCCACCCTGGGAGGGTCATTTTGTGTTTGTTTGGGTCGTCTGGTACTGACCCTTAAAGGCGGGGGGGGGGGGGGGCTGTCAGGGTTCTGGGCATGGTCTAGGGACTATGCTCACGCTTTGAGTTTATTTTTGCTTTTTTTCTGTCTCAGCTCAGTTTGTACCTTGGAATTCTCTGTGTTTATTATTATTTATTATAGTTGTGTTATGTTCTTTATTCTGATTGGGGGTTTGAGTTTAGTTTTGCATCCTTTTCTTTATTATTATCAATATTGTCATGGTTGTGTTTTCCCTGGTCCTCTATTCATGCCTCATGTCTCAGTCCATCATGCTTTTCTGTATCTGTAGTCATTCCCTGTCTCTGATTGCCCGTGATTGTGCCCACCTGTTCCTTGTTGTAGTGATTGGTCCCTGTCTATATATGTCTCTGCCAATCTGTGTCAGGTGTGGCGTCATTTGTGTTTCAGTCAGTTCTGTTCAGTGTGCTTCCATGTTGTGTGTAATCTGTAAGTTTGGTTTTCAGCCATGTGCTGTCATTTATGGGGCGGCAGTGGCTCAGGAGGTAAAGTAGGTTGTCCAATAACCGGATGGTTGACGGTTCAAATCCCACTCTCCCCAGATATCCTGCTGTTGTGTCCCTGGGCAAGACACTTTACCCACCTTGCCTCCAGTGTCCATAACACTGGGTATGAATGTGTATAAATGTCCGGCCAGCGCCAATAGCCGCTGCTCCCACAGCTAAGATCGACTGAAAAAACTTCAGATCAGCAGCAGAAACTGGCGGAGAAGTTGCATTGGGAGATAGTCTGAGTGAAAGTAGTTCCTCCCTTGAATAGGTGACTCGGACAGAAGAGCAGAAGTCCAAAAAAACACACAAAATTATCACACAAAATTATCAAGAAGAAGTTGAAGAAGTTTTGTAGCCCTAACCTAGAGTCACTGTTCATAAACTGTAAACCCTTTTATTCACTGCGAGAGTTCTCCTCGTTTATTCTGGTTGGAATTTATATCCCGCCTGCTGCTTGTACAATGGAGGCCCTGCAGCACCTCGCTGACCAGATAGCAGACGTGGAGGAAAAACATCCAGACTCTCTGCTTATCATTCTGGGTGATTTCAATAGAGCTAATCTCACAAATGAGCTTCCTAAATACAGACAGCATATTAAATGTCCCACCAGGGACACAAATACACTTGACCACTGTTACACAGTTTTAAGAAACGCCTATCATGCCGTCCCCCGTGCAGCTCTGGGTTTTTCTGACCACTGTCTGCTCCATCTTATTCCAACATACAGACAGAAACTAAAAACTTCCAAGTCTGTTGTAAGGACTGTGAAGAAATGGACTGAGGAATCAAAGCTGGAGTTACAAGCCTGCTTTGACTGCACAGATTGGAGTGTTTTTGAAGATGCAGCCATTAACCTAAACGAACTCACTGACACTGTGACATCATACATCAGTTTTTGTGAGGACATGTGTGTGCAGACCAAGACCTTCTGCACATACAACAACAATAAACCCTGGTTCATTCCTAAACTGAAGCAGCTACGTCAGACCAAGGAGGAGGCCTACAGGACTGGTGACTGGACTCTGTACAAGCGGGCCAGAAACATGCTGACGAAGGAGATCAGGCTTGCTAAGAGGAGCTACAGTGAGAAGTTACAACAAAACTTCTCAGCCAACAACTCTGCTTCTGTTTGGAGAGGCCTGCAGAATATCACCAACTACAGGAGACCATCCCCCCACCCTGTGGAAAACCTCCAGCTGTCTAACGACCTAAACAGCTTTTACTGTAGGTTTGAAAAGAACCTACAGTTCTCACCTTCCACCCACACAAAAGGTTTATCTGCAGCCCCAGGAACTCCATCCCTCCTCCACTCTGACCTCCCACCAGCACTAACGATCTGTGAAGAGGAGGTGCGCTGGGTCTTTCAGAGACAAAAGATCAAGAAGGCTGCAGGACCTGATGGTGTGTCTCCGTCCTGCCTGAGAGTCTGCTCCGAGTTGGCCCCCATCTTCACCCGGATCTTTAACAGATCACTGGAGCTGCGTGAAGTGCCTTCCTGCTTCAAACACTCCATCATCATTCCAGTTCCCAAGAAACCCTCTGTTACAGGATTAAACGACTACAGACCTGTTGCCCTGACCTCTGTGGTCATGAAATCCTTGGAGAGATTGGTGCTGAACCACCTGAAGGTCGTCACAGGCTCCCTGATGGACCCACTGCAGTTTGCCTACCGGTCAAACAGGTCAGTGGATGATGCAGTGAATATGGGACTACACTACATCCTGCAACACCTCGACTCCCCAGGGACGTATGCCAGGATCCTGTTTGTCGACTTCAGCTCAACACCATCATCCCAGGCATTCTTCATCAGAAACTCCTCCAGCTCAAGGTGCCCCCCTCCACCTGCCAGTGGATCTCCAGCTTTCTGACTGACAGGTGGCAACAGGTGAAGCTAGGGAGATTTACATCCAGCTCCCGAAAAATTAGTACTGGCGCCCCCCAAGGATGTGTCCTTTCCCCACTGCTCTTCTCCCTCTACTCCAACGACTGCACCTCAGAGGACCCTTCGGTGAAGCTCCTGAAGTTTGCGGACGACACCACAGTCATCGGTTTGATCCGGGATGATGATGAGTCTGCATGCAGGCGGGAGGTGGAGCAGCTGATCCTCTGGTGCGGCCAGAACCATCTTGAACTTAACCCAGCCAAAACGATGGAGATGACTGTGGATTTCAGGCGACACCCTCCTTCATTCCCCCCACTCACCATCCTCAACAGCACAGTGTCCACTGTGGACTCCTTCAAGTTTCTGGGTACCACAATCTCCCGGAACCTGAAGTGGTCCTCCCATATAGACACTGTCCGGAAAAAGGCCCAGCAGAGGTTGTTTTTTTCTGTGTCAGCTCAAGAAGTTTGATTTGCCTCAGGAGCTGCTGGTTGTCTTCTACACCTCCATCATCCGATCTGTCCTCTGCTTTTCCATCACTGGCTGGTTTGGATCTGCCACTAAATAGGACAAGACCAGACTGCAGCGGATCATTAAGTCTGCGGAGAGGATCATTGGTACCGACCTACCCTCCATTGAGAACTTATATCGGTCCATAACCAGGAAACGGGCGGGAAACATCTGTGCTGACCCGTCACACCCTGGCCACAAACTGTTTGAACTTCTGTCTTCTGGTCGTCATTACAGATCACTGAAGGTCAAAACCACCCGTCACAGGAACAGTTTCTTTCCTCAAGCCATCACTCTGATGAACTCCTAACATTCACCTAGTCCTACCTGTTGCTGTACTCATGACTTTTCATCCATTCTTACATTGCACATAACTCTCAGACTGCATTTTACTTCATTCACATTATATCACTGAATCTGAGTTCACATTGAAATACTGTGTGACTGTATATTTTTTCATATATTTCTGCAAAGTGTGGATAGTCTGAGTAAATAACTGCATATATTCCTGTATATATTTGCATCCTTTTATAGAAACGTGGACAGACGGTAATTTGCTGTACATACTCTGTTGTCATTGAATCCTTATTTAAATCTTATTTAAATCCTCCACCTGAGCAACGAGAGCAAGTTTTTAGCCAAAGTCAAATTCCTTGTATGTGTTGTGCATACTTGGCCAATAAAGCTGATTCTGATTCTGATTCTGATTCTGGTGGCCGGAGAGGCTGTTGGTGCGGATTGGCAGCCACGTTTCCGTCAGTCTACCCCAGGGCAGCTGTGGCTACAGCAGTAACTTGCCACTACCATTGCCTGTCTGGAGTGAATGAATAATGTATCTATTTGTAAAGTGTCTTTGAGTGTCTATGATAAAGAACTATATAAATCTGATGCATTATTATTTGTTTGCTTTTTGAGTTTTGTTAATAAATTACCATCTTTTGCACCATATTTCTTCCTGTGCCTGTGTCCCATTCACCACACCTTGACAGTCTTGTTCCATGGCCTCACTGAACTCCTTCCACACTTGAGTTTTTGCTTCAGCAACCATCCAAGCTGCACTCTGCTTGGCTTGTCGGTACACCTCAGCTGCTTCAGGAGTCCCACAAGCCAGCCAAGCTCGATAGGACTCCTTCAGCTTGATGGCTCCCTTCACCACTGGTGTCCACCAGTTGGTTCGGGAATTGCCGCCACGAGATGCACCAACAACCTTATGACCACAGCTCTGGGCAGCTGCTTCAACAATGGAGGAGGAGAATATGGCCCATTCAGACTCCATGTCTCCAGTCTCCCTTGGAATGTGGTCAGAGTTCTTCCATAGGTGGGAGTTGAAGACCTCTCAGACAGGGGCCTCAGCCAGACTTTCCCAGCACACCCTCACTATATATTTGGGTCTACCAGGTCTGAATGGCATCCTCCAGTTGACAGCTCTGCACCTCTCTTTACCCAAGTGTCCAAAACATACGGTCGCAGGTCTGATGACATAACAAAATCAATTATTGGCCTGCAACCTAGGTGCCAGGTGCGCATATGGACACCCTTATGCTTGAACATGGTGTTCATTATGGACAAACTGTGGTTGGCACAGAAGTCCAATAACTGAACACCTCTCGGGTTCAGATCGGGCAGGCCGTTCCTCCCATTCATGCCCCTTCAGGTTTCACTGTTGTTGGCCACGTGTGCATTGAAGTCCCCCAGTAAGACAATGGAGTCTCCAAGAGAAGCACTTTCCAGCACCCCAGTCAAAGACTCCAAAAAGGGTGGGTACTCTGAACCATCATTTGGTGCATAGGCACAAATAATGGTCAGGATCCATTTTCCAGCCCGAAGGTGCAGGAAAACTATCCTTTTGTCCACCGGGGAGAACTCCAATGTGCACTGCGTTCCAAATGATTATGCAAATAGGATTTTAATGTCATAAACATTCAGTTTTTTGTTTTTTCAATTAAACTCATGGATGATATTATGTCTCAAGGCTCTTTGGATCACTGATATCAGTCTCAGACACCTGTCATAATTAGTTTGCCAGGTGAGCTCAATTAAAGGAAAACTACTTCAGAAGGATTTTCCACATTATTAACCATGCCACAGGGTTCAAGCAATATGGGAATATGCTGCAAGCGTCAAATAATGTGATGCCTTGGACAAGGTATGAAAACATTAGATATTTCACAAAAACCTAAGCAGGATCATCATACTGTGAAGAAATTTGTGGCTGATCCACAGCACAGATGGGTTTGTGCAGATAAAGGCATAATGAGGAAGGTTTCTGCCAGACAAATTCATTGGATTAAGAGAGCAGCTGCTAAAATGCCATTACAATGCAGCAAACAGGTATTTGAAGCTGCTGGTGCCTCTGGAGTCCCACAAACCTCAAGGTGTAGGATCCTCCAGAGGGTTGCAGTTGTGCATAAACCTACTATTCGGCCACGATGATAACATCCCACAACAATGGAGAGACGCCACAATTGTCACCATTTATAAAAACAAGGGTGACAAGGCTGTCTGCGGCAACAGCAGAGGTATTTCGCTCCTTGCTGTTGCTGGTAAGGTCCTGGCGAAGGTGATGCTTCACAGGCTGATCAACAACATCACAGAATCAGTGCTGCCTGAATCGCAATGTGGTTTCAGGAAGGGCAGGAGCTCGGTGGACATGATTTTCACAGCTCGGCAGCTGCAGGAGAAATGTCGGGAGCAACACCAGGACCTGTTCATGGCCTTTGTTGATCTCGCCAAAGCTTTCGACACTGTCCATAGAGAACTCCTATGGGAAGTTCTTCTTAAGTTTGGCTGCCACAGTAAGTTTGTCAATATCCTCCGCCAATTTCATGATGGTATGACTGCTTGGGTGACTATAGGAGGACAGGAATCTCCTTCCTTCCCCGTTTGTACAGGGGTTAGGCAGGGATGTGTATTAGCACCAGTACTTTTTAACATCTTCCTGCTCTGTGTCACCCAGCTTCTCCACAAGGAGATTGAGGACAGCAGCAGTGTAACCGTGGACTTCCGTCTAGATGGCAACCTTTTTAATATAAGGAGGCTCCAGGCAACCACCAAACTGCAAAGGGTGAGAGTCATTGAGCTACAATATGCAGATGACTGTGCTCTGGTATCTCATAGCCCACAAGATCTCCAGTCTGTTCTTACTGCTGCGGTGAGAGCATACAGCAGGATGGGACTGATGGTGAACACCATCAAAACAGAGGTCGTCTGCCAATGGAGCACCAATATCCCATCTACTCCACCTACCTTCACTGTTGCTGGTGAACAGCTGTCTGTTGTTCCATCTTTCAAGTACCTGGGGAGCATCCTCTCTGTAGACAGCACCATTGACAGTGAGGTCCAGAACAGGATCAGGCAGACATCAGCTTCTTTTGGGAGACTCCGGCGTCGGGTCTTCCAGAACAAGAACCTCCATCTCCAAACGAAGATCTCTGTTTACCAGGCAGTCTGTGTCACTACTCTCCTCTACAGCTGTGAATCCTGGGTGACTTACAGCCGCCACATTAGGGATCTAGAGCGGTTCCATATACGCTGCCTTCAGCGCATCCTGGGAATCACCTGGCGTGACCATGTGCCTCATTCTGAGATACTCTTTAAGACCAGCTGTAGGAGTATTGAGGCAACGATCACCCAGCACCAGCTATGCTGGCTGGGACATGTGGTGAGGATGCCCCCAAACCGGCTGCCTCGCAAGGTGTTATATGGCCAGCTACACCATGGTCGACGCTCTGCTGGAGGGCAGAAGAAGCGCTACAAGGACCAGCTAAAGATGGCCTTAAAGAAGTGCAGGATCAGACCTGAGGCTCTGGAGGAGGCTGCTGACCAGAACACCTGGTGACAGCAGTGCCTTGTGGGGACCCGTATGATGGAGGAGGACAGAACAGCCAGGAGACAGGAGAGAAGACTGAGGAGGAATGCACCTGCAGCCCCTGCTGCCACTACTATAACTTTTACATGCCTTACCTGCAACAGGACATGTGGGTCCAGGATAGGACTACACAGCCATCAAAGGACTCACCGATAGAAGTGGACGTCATCATCGGACTCGATGGACAACTGCAAGCAAGCACTATTCGGCCACCCTAACCACTGCTCACAAGCAGAAACGGTTGCAGTGGGCCCCAAAATACATGAAGACTAATTTTCAAATAGTCTTGTTTACTGATGAGTGCCGTGCAACCCTGGATAGTCCAGATGGATGGAGTAGTGGATGGTTGGTAGATGGCCACCATGTCCCAACAAGGCTGCATTGTCAGCAAGGAGGTGATGGAGTCATGTTTTGGGCCGGAATCATGGGGAGAGAGCTGGTAGGCCCCTTTAGGGTCCCTGAAGGTGTGAAAATTAGCTCGGCAAAGTATATAGAGTTTGACTAACCACTTTCTTCCATGGTACAAAAAGAAGAACCGTACCTTCTGTAGCAAAATTATCTTCATGCGTGACAGTGCACCATCTCATACTGCAAAGAATACCTCCGTGTCATTGGCTGCTATGGGCATAAAAGGAGAGAAACTCCTGGTGTGGCCTCCATCGTCCCCTGACCTCAACCCTATTGAGAACCTTTGGAGCATCCTCAAGCAAAAGATCTATGAGGGTGGGAGGCAGTTACACATCAAAACAGCAGCCGTGGGAAGTTATTCTGACATCTTAGAAAGAAATTCAAGCAGAAACTCTCCAAAAACTCACATGTTCAATGGATGCAAGAACTGTGAAGGTTATATCAAAAAAGGAGGCCTATGTTAACATGTAACTTGGCCTATTAATATGTTTTTGATTGAAATAGCTTTTCATTCATTCATTCATTCATCTTCTTCTGCTTAATCCTTTTCGGGTCGCGGGGGGGGGGGGCTGGAGCCTATCCCAGCATCTTTGGGCGAAAGGCAGGGTACACCCTGGACAGATCGCCAGTCCATCACAGGGCCAACACAGAGAGACAGACAACCATTCACTCTCACAGTCATACCTAAGGACAATTTAGAATCCCCAGTTTTGATGCCAATTAACCTAACTTGCATGTTTTTGTCATGTGGGAGGAAACCGGAGAAATCCCGGAGTAAACCCACGCAGACACGGGGAGAACATGCAAACTCCACACAGATCACGGTTGGTCGGGGGCTGGGATCGAACCGAGGATCCCCTGGCCAAGGGTGAGTTGCTGTGCTGCTGCAGTGCTAACCACTCCGCCACCACGAAATAGCTTTTGATTTCAGTAAATATGGCCTCCTAATGCTGCAAATTCAACAAATGGCCATTTTCAGTTCTTTACAACCAATAAGATGTTTTGAAACTCTGTTGTGCATAACAATTTGGAACAGTGCATTTTGAGTTTTTTTTTATTTTTGCAAAAAGTTGTAAAAAGTTGTTTCCAGTTCCGGTTCCGCCGGACCGGCGGCGCCACATGAGTTGGCTGCCCGTTGCTACAGCCTTTTTTATCTTCCTTCTTCTTTCTACACCTTTCACTCTATATATATATCACGGACACACAGATCGCCCCAGGGGTCTCCCGAGTCGGCGGACGGAGCCACTGTTTACAGCGGGAGACGTTACAGCAGGGAGGAGCTGGTGCTAGCTAGCACTCGGCCGCCGCCCGGTGCTAATGGGGAAACTCGACATACCGGGAGCTGTAGCGAAAACGACGCGGGTGCCGGACTGGAGTTCAGGCAGCGCGCAAGAAATATAAGACAGAATAATAAAGAGCGATGGCAAGAACCAAGCAGACGGCCCGTAAAATCTACTGGAGGAAAAAGCCCCCCAGGAAGCAGCTAGCCACCAAGGCTGCTCGGAAAAGCGCTCCGGCCACCGGCGGAGTGAAGAAGCCTCACCGTTACAGGCCCGTGGCTCTGAGAGAGATCCGTCGCTACCAGAAATCCACGGAGCTGCTCATCCGTAAGCTGCCCATCCAGCGCCTGGTGAGGGAGATCGCTCAGGACTTCAAGACCGACCTGCGCTTCCTGAGCTTCACCGTCATGGCTCTGCAGGAGGCCAGCGAGGCCTACCTGGTGGGTCTCTTCTTCGCTGAGAGGGTCACCATCATGCCCAAAGACTTCCAGCTGGCCCACCGCATCTGCGGAGAGAGAGCTTAGACTTTCTGCTGCACATTCACCAACCATAATGCTCCGCACTGTGTGTCTATATATATATTTATAGTAATATGTACATATGTTTACTAGATGTTCTTGTTTTTTCTTGCCTTCTGATTGTTGCTCTGAGTGTTGCTATCCCTGTGCTGTTGCAATCCTGGAATTTCCCCATTGTGGGACTAATAAAGGCTTATCTTATCTTATCTTATCTTATCTTAAAATTTGAATTATGCTCTAATGGTTGATGACTTGAAAAGATTTCAAGATTTCAAAGATTCAAAGATTTTATTTGTCAATGCTGCTTTACGTACAGGACATACAATTCAATTCAATTCAATTCAGCTTTATTTATACTGCGCCACATCACAACAGAAGCCGTCTCGTGGCGCCACAGTGCAGAAAAAAACCACACAGTCTCAGAAAAACCCAGCAATCAGATGATCCCCTATGAGCAAGCACTAAGTGACAGTGGAGAGGAAAAACTCCCATTTGGCAGGAAGAAACCTCTAGCAGAATCAGGCTCAGGGAGGGGCAGTCATCTGCTGCGACTGGCTGGGGGTGAGGGGATAGGGAGCATGGAGAGGACAGACATAAAGAACATAACAGTAAGATGCCAAGTACAATTATTGGAGGTCAACCAGCAGTATGGATCAAAAAACAATAGAACAAAAGTGGGGATAAGAGACACAAAATCCCTCCTTAAACGTAAGCTATATTAAAAAGGAAGGATTTAACCCTGTTCTTAAAAACAAACCGAGTCTGACTCCCGGACCCAGAGTGGTAACTGGTTCCAGAGAGAGGATGCTTGGTAGTAGAAGGCTCCGCCTCCCACTGTACTTTTGGAGATTCTGGGCACCACAAGTAAGCCAGCATGCAGGAGAATTGAAATGGTGTTTCTTTCTCTCTCTCTTCATTGATGTGCACAATATAAAAAAAAGAAAAAAGAATAAGGCTGGAAAAACAACAACAGCAGTCTATGTACAGTAATGCTACCCGTAGTGCAAATGGCGACAAAAGACAGACCCAGACTTCAAATAGTGCAAATAAAGATAAACGATGATGAAACCCAGCAATCCTATATACAGAAAAGTAGAGCTGTAATATCCGTAGTTGCAGGTTCAATGCAATAGTGTAGATGCAGACAGTGACAGATAGGACTGCACATGAGAACAGAGGGGCACCAATGATTTTGCTGGCTGCTTTCACTGTGTGTTGTAGTGTCTTCCAGCAGGAATAATACTGACTGGCATTTGCATCAACTATTTAGGAAAATCAGAGACAAATATCATTTGCATAATAATTTGGAACGTGGTGTAGAGGCAGTGAGGTGGGGGGATACAAGAATACCCACTCCTGCCCACTGCATCTTGCCCGGAGCAAGTCCAGAGTTGGCCAAGCTCCAGCCCCTCTCCTGGAAACTGGTTCTAGAACCGGAGCTGTGCATTGAGGTGAGCCCAACTATATCTAGCTGGTATCTCTCAACCTCGTGCACCAGCTCAGGCTCCTTCTCGACCAGAGAGGTGACGTTCCACATCCCAAAAGCCAGTTTAGAAAGCTGGGGATCAGACCACCAAAGTCTCTCCCTTCGACCGCCACCTGATCCGCATAGCATCAGACCCCCATGGTCTCTCCTGCAGGTGGTGAGCCCTCTGGAGGGTGGACCCATGTAGCTTCTTCGGGCTGAGCCCGGCCGGGTCCCATGGGCAGAAATCTTGCCACCAGACACTCGCCATCGAGCTGCTCCCCCGGGCCTGGCTCCAGAGTGGGGCCGCGGTAACCCCATACTGGGCGGGGTACACTGAATCCTTGATTGTTCATTCCTCAAGAGAGTGTATTGGATCGTTCCTAGTCTGGCTCTTCACCCAGGACCAGTTAGTCTTGGGAGACCTTACCAGTGGCAGATTGCCCTGGATAACACAGCTCCTGGGATTACTAGGGCACACAATCCCCCCCCCCCCCACACCACCACCACGATAAGATGGAGATCCATGGGGGGTTTACTGTTCTATAGTAATATGGAATCCTAACCTTGACCTTTTGATCCCAAACCTGTAGTCAGAGGTCAGTATCTCAGGGTGAACCTGTGCACCAAGTTTGGTGACCCATCTTTATTTGTTCTATAGTAATAGTGCAAAGGGAATGCTAACCAGGAAGCAGAGTCGCAGTCTTGCACGCCTCTCTGCAGTTTCTCTCCATCTGCCACCCCTCAACTTAGCCCCTGTCTTCCCCATCAGAGAATAACTGTCTGCTCTCTCTAAAGTAAATAAAAGTATAATACATACGCATCCTGAAATGATTAAACATGAAGTTGATAAAACTCAAATTAAACATGTAGCCTCTAAATCTAATGACTTGGCCTCTGTTCCTCCTCATAATTTAAAAACTAAATGCGGTTTGTTAAATATTAGGTGTCTAACTCCCAAGTCTCTGCTAGTCCATGATCTGTTAATTAACATCAGATTGATTTTCAAATTCAAATTCAAATTCAAACGTTTATTTCAAACTCAGGGTTCATATTAAATGCAGAACTAAAATGAGTAGAAAATAAATAAATAAAAGTATATACAGATCAGCAGTCACTCGGCACTCTTGTAACAACAATAACATACAATATTGAACTCAGTATAAAATAGAATGCCACCACTTCCAAATGCTGGAGTGAAGTGTGAGTGACGAGTTGACAATTGCTGATATAAGATGATTGTTACATGCCAGCAACCTTCCCATAAAACTGTAAACATTCTTTCGTATCAGCTCGCCAAAAGACGGAATGTTCAAGGACACAAACATCTTGCTTGCACTCGACCTACGTGGTATATCTAACAACCTTCTTAGGGAGTTATTATATGCAATGCGGATTTTGTTCCTAACAGCAACATTGCTATTAAACCATAAAGGCGAGCAATACATTGAGGTACAGAAGGTCTTGAACAGCATACATTTAACATCAGGAGAACATCTATGGAAATTTCGCAACAGTAAATTTGTTTGAGCATAGAGTTTCCTGAGTTGCCGGTTACAATCAACATTGGTCTTATCAGATTCAATCCACACAGCTAGGTATTTGACTTTTTCAACAAAGTTCAAGCTATTACCACAAAGTGGCATAACAGGATTCGAAGTATTGACACCCTTCGGTTTGAAAGCCATACACATAGATTTAGTACAGTTGAACAAGATGTCATTTTTTTCACCAAATTTTTCACATTCCGAGAGGAGATGTTGCATCGCTGCAGTAGACAAACTTAACAAACAGAGGTCATCAGCATAGAAAATATGATTTAACAGTGCACCGTTAATGTAGCCGCCCACATTAGTGTTGTTCAACAGTACACTGAGATCATCAACATAGACATTAAACAACAAGGGTGACAGTATACCACCTTGTTTAACACCACTGGTCACATGAAATTTGGATGAGGTAACATTGCCCCACCTAACAACCATAGACTGCCTTCTGTACCAGTATAACAGGATGCTAACAATGTAAATAGGAATACCTCGATCGATCAGTTTTCTAAACAAACACCAGTGGTTAATCCTATCAAAAGCTTTGCTAGCATCTAAAAACGTAGCATAGACACTAGTGGATTGGCTTCTGAAGTAGTCAACAAATTCATGGAGTAGGTAAACAGCCTTATCAGTTGAATGAGCTGACTTGAAACCAAACTGATTATCGTTTGTCCACAGATAATCCTCAATTCTGTTCAGAATTAAGCCCTCTAACAATTTAGATATAACATTTGCAACAGCTATAGGTCTGATTTACGATCCCTGACAGAGATTTGGTTAGGGCAAGAGGATTATGTTGGTTTAAATGAATCAACTCCCTCTGGTTGTTTAAACTGTCAAAATCCCAGAAGTTCTGGTCATGGAGGAGGAGTAGCAACAATTTACCATTCCAAATTACTAGTTAATGTAAAGCAAAAAACATGTTAGAATTCCTTCGAGGGCCTGGTCCTCAGTATTGGGCATGTTAGCAATTTTAGGTTAAACCCAATTTTATTTGCTATAGTTTATCATCCTCTCACAGCTTACTCAGAGTTTTTTATCTGAATTTGCTGAGTTCTAAGTGGATTTAGTGCTGAATTCGGAGAGAATTATTATAGTAGGGGACTTCAGTATACATGTAGGTGTAGATAGTGATTGCCTTAATACGGCATTTATTTCAATATTAGACTCGATAGGGGTTTCTCAAAAAGTGGGAAATTCTACCCATTATCTCCACCACACATTGGACCTTGTTCTGAGATATGGCATAGAAACAGAAAACCTGGGAGTGTCTCTTCATAACTCTGTATTGTCAGACTATTATCTGTTTACTTTTGATTTTACTATTTCTGACTATCCATCCATCCATCTTCTACCATGTAATCCTTTTCGGGTCGCGGGCTAGCTGGAGCCTAGCCCATTGTCTTTGGGTGGGAGGCAGGGTACACCTTGGACAGATCGCCAGTCCATCACAGCATTTCTGACTATTTGGCTCCTAAAGAAAAATATTACTACAGTAGATGTCTCTCAGATGATGCTGTTACCAAATTTAAGCAGGTTGTTTCCTCAATGCCATGTGTCAACACAATGGAGATAAGTTATGGAGATTTTACTCTTTCTGTAATTGATAGCATGGTAGTGTTACAGCTTCTCTGCATCAGACTCTAGATGTGGTGGCCTCTTTAAAAAGAAAGTCTAATCAGAGATTTCTGACTCCTTGGTTCAACACAGAAACTTGCAGCTTTAAACAGAAGACTTGTAAATTAGAAAGAAAATGGTGCTCCAGTAAATTAGACGAAATCTATCTAGCTTGGAGACATCAACTTCTAATTTATAAAAAATCTCTTCGGAAAGTTAGAACAACTTATTATTCTGCATTAATAGAAGAGAACAAGAACAATCCCAGGTTTCTTTTCAGCACTGTAGCCAGGCTGACAAAGAGTCAGGACTCTGTCAAATCTAGCATTTCCTTAGAGCTTACTAGTCAGGACTTTATGAACTTCTTCAACAATAAAATTTCATCTATCAGAGATAAAATCAGTCAGATCCTTCCCACCGTTAACTTAAATACAGTAACAGCTTTAACTCCTTCAACTGATATGCTGCTATTAGGTTTAGACAGCCGGGGGACCTCCAATAATTGCACTGGGCTTCACTCCTTTCTTCACTCTCAATGAAATATTTTTTTTTTTGCTGGTCATTAACATCTGTTTGTTCTCTCCCATAGATTGAGTCCCCATCGTGCTGTTTGCTCTCTACATGTCAGTTCTTTTCATCTTCTCTATCCCCTCACCCCCAGCCAGTCACAGCAGATGACTGCCCCTCCCTGAGCCTGGTTTTGCTGGAGGTTTCTTCCTGTTAAAAGGGAGTTTTTCCTCTCCACTGTCGCCAAGTGGTTGCTCACAGGGGATCACCTTATTGCTGGGGTCGTTCTGCAATTGTGATGGTTTCCCCTACAGATGAAAGTGCTATGAGATGACTGTTGTTGTAAAATGGCTCTATATCAATAAAGTTGAATTGAATTGAATATCTGTTTGGATGAGTTTACTCCAATTGACCTTTTAGAGTTAGATAAAACAATTTCCTCATCCAAGCCTTCAACTCGTCTACTAGACCCTGTTCCTACCAGGTTATTTAAAGAAGTCTTCCCATTTATTGGTAGCTCTCTTCTTCAAATAATCAATTCATCATTAACATTAGGTCATGTACCGCAAGCTTTTAAAACTGTTGTAATTAAACTCTTACTTAAAAAGCCAATGCTGGATCCAGGAGTTTTAGCTAACTATAGACCAATCTCTAATCTACCTTTCATTTCAAAAGTCTTAGAAAGAGTTGTTACTAAGCAATTATTTGATGACTTGCAGGGAAATGGTTTATTTGAAGAGTTTCAATCTGGGTTTAGAATTCATCATGGTACTGAAACAGCTTTAGTGAAGGTCACAAACAACCTCCTTACCGCATCTGATAATGGACTTGTTTCTGTACCTGTCCTTTTAGACCTTAGTGCAGCTTTTGATACTGTCAATCATAATATTTTACTTGCTAGATTAGAACACCTTGTTGGACTTAATGGAACTTCATTGCAGTGGTTTAAATCTTATTTATCTGATAGGTTCCAGTTTGCTCATGTCAATAATGAGTTTTATTCTAACTCAAAGCTCAGTCACGGAGTTCCACAGGGATCTGTGTTAGGCCCCATTCTTTTTAGTTTATATATGCTTCAGCTAGGCAATATTATTAGAAAGCATTGCATACATTTCCATTGTTATGCAAATGATACACAATTGTACTTGTCAGTGAAACCAGATGACAGTAATCAATTAGCCAAATTAGAGGCTTTGTCTTCAGGAAATCCAATCTTGGATGACTTGTAATTTCTTGCTATTAAATTCAGATAAGACTAAAGTCATTCTAGTTGGTCCAAAAAACCTTAGAAATACCTTTCCAAACCAAACTCTTAGTATGGATGCGATTACTCTTTCTCTGAATAGTTCTGTGAGGAACCTTGGAGTTATTTTTAATCAAGGTGTGTTCTTTAATTCACATATTAAACTTGTTTCTAAGACTGCCTTCTATCATTTGCGTAATACTGCCAAGATTAGGAGCATCTTGTCTCAGAGTGATGCTGAGAAACTAATCCACACTTTTGTTAGCTCTAGATTAGATTATTGTAACTCTTTATTATCTGGCTGTCCTAAAACATCTTTAAAAAGTCTTCAGCAGATCCAAAATACTGCAACAAGAGTTTTAACAGGTACTAGAAAGAAAGCTCACATGTCTCCGGTTCTGGCCTCCCTTCATTGGCTTCCCAGAGTTTAAAATCCTTCTTACTTACAAAACTCTAAATAATTAGGCCCCTTTTTATTTAAAAGATCTGATAGTACCTTATCATCCTAACAGAACACTACGCTCTCAAAATGCAGGATTACTTGTAATACCTAGAATCTCCAAAAGTACAATGGGAGGCAGAGCTTCATTTATCAAGCTCCTCTCTTTTGGAACCAGCTGCCAATCTGGATTTGAGAGTCAGACTCGAACTCTGTTTTTAAGAATAGGGTTAAAACCTTCCGTTTTCTCATAGCCTATAGTTAGGATGGGATCAGGTGACTCTGAACCCTCCCTTAGTTATGCTGCTAATAAGTTTAGACAGCTGAAGTTTCCTGTTGCCACACAAGTAACAGACCCAGACAGCGATGGGAGCGTGGAAGACGACGCTGAGGAGGCCAACACTGCGAGATTAAGGTCTGCCCCGCGGAAACCCATGTGTTTGGGTTGCGGGTCTGTGAAGCACCGCTTGAAGGTCAAGGACTGACCGGCGAGAGGGAAATGCTGCGGCAAGTGTGGTCGTTTGAACCACTATGCTAGGGTGTGCCGTATGTCCGAGCATGGGAGCCCATAGAGGAAATCGACTCTCCCTGCCCCAATGGTTGTCCAAACAGTGTCCCTGAACACCAACGGATACACGTTCTGCACGGTAGAGATGGATGGTGTGGAGTTGCTGTTGCTGATCTACACGGGGGCAGAGGGGTCCCTGCTGAATTGGGCTACGGTGAGAAAATTCTTCCCTCACTACAGGATTGAAGGTGACCCAACGCCACTCTATGGCTATGGAGGTGGACGGCTGTGTACGGTGGGAATACTGAGACTGACGGCCTGGTACAAGTCGGTGGAGATGTCCAACCTTGAGTTCACCATGATGGCTCGTGGTGACAACATCATGGGCTGTGACCTTTTTTATGGTCTGGGTTTTGCTGTCAAGAGCAGCACTGGGGAAGAGTGGTTGGGCTGTGGACTGTGGGACCGGCTGGTTCCAAGAGTGGAGGACGACGCGGTGTAAGATGAAGGATTGACAAGCACCCCAGAAGGCGAGCAGGACCAGCCTCACTCAGAGTCGTTGCAGAGGGTCTCAGTGCCAGAGCTCAAATCGCCCAGGATGAGGGTACTGGGCATCACGGCGAGGCACCTGCAACAACAAGCAACACTGAGGAGCTGGCTCCAGTTGTTCCCGGAGCTCGGCTAAAGTGGGCCAGTGAACATGGGGCTACAATGGCAACAGCTGCAGCGGAGTTTAGAGGTCGGGGCCAAACCGTTAGGCACGGAGGGACCACGTGCCAGGCAGAAACGCTGCAAGCCCAGCAGAACCCCTGTGGGAGTCGCGGACCTGGTTCGGACTCGGGAGAAGGGACAACCACAGTGAGTACGAGCCAAGCGGCAGTCTGAGGAGCACCAGGGGCTGCTGTGCATCGTGGCCAAGCAAGGTGATACCTATCTTCAGCTGTCAGACAGCTTGTGGAGGCACGCCAATGAGCTGCGGCATACCCAGGAGGAGACCTCGAGTGGCAGGCCTGGACGAGAAGGACGCCCGACGGTGAGGAAGAGGAGACACACCTGTGTCGATGCGACCTGCTGCGGTTCGGGAGGCAGGCCGCCTCCAGGGGCTGACTTATGAACAGACAGTCCAGGGAGGGCCCACAGGCTAGTTTCCTCCTGTTTCCTAGCCATGTGTACTGTGTGTTGAATCATATGTTCGAGTGGAGGAAGTTATGGTAGTTTTCTGTTCTGATGATGGGTTTGAAACTGTTCTGGGTTTATTTGTGTGTATGTGTGTAAGACTTATAGAGAAATTGGCACAGTATTTTGTTGTACATATATATACTGTATATATATATTGTATGCAGTTCTGGGGATTGTTTTATACATTTTGTATAGCTGAGAAACACAGCAATATTTTGAGCTCAATGGACTATGGTTTTAAAAGTGGCAGAATAATCCACCTTGCTGTGTGGGGGTTGGACGGTAGTCCACCTGTCCCCCCTAGTTTTGTTTTGGCGTGAATGTGTTAGGCCAATTATAGTACATTGCTTTCCGTTATTTTAGTGCATGATTTGGGTCCTAAATTGGGGAGGCTCTCAACTGCGTGTGTTTTGGACTTTTCTACGGGAAGGGGGGGGTTATATAGTTCTTTATACAGTTCTTATGCTCTTATTTGTGAGGTACGGTGTGGTGGCACTCACTTCCGTTTTCCGCCACCACCCTGTGCCTATAAGTAGCAACGGGCAGGTGGGGCGGGTCTCTTCGCCATCACCCCTGCCTGGCGGTCGTAGTGTAGTATGTGATATTTAATAAACGCAAGTTCAGTCGTGCACCTGGCCTCGTCATTTTGAGTCTACTTTCAGACACAACACAGTGTACTGCTAGTGCCGGTCCCAAGCCCGGGTAAATGGGGAGGGTTGTGTCAGGAAGGTCATCAGACGTAAAGCCTTTGCCAGATCAAACATGCGGATCATGACAAAAACTTTCATACCGGATCATCGAGGCCCAGGTTAACAACGACCTCCACCGGTGCTGTTAACTGACAGGGTGCCGGCAGAAATTGGGCTACTGTTGGTCAAAGATCGAGGAGGAGGAGAGGGGGAAGGCGTGTTAGGAGGGAGAGAGAGAAAAGGAAAGGTAGAAGTGTGGAGGTGAGAGTAGGGACGTTAAATGTAGGGACTATGACTGGTAAAGGCAGAGAGTTGGCTGATATGAAGGAGAGAAGAAAGGTAGATATACTGTGTGTCCAGGAAACCAGATGGAAGGGAAGCAAGGCTAGGGGCAGTGGAGGTGGATTTACATAAACTATTCTACCATGGTGTAGATAGGAAGAGAAATGGAGTTGGAGTAATCTTGAAAGAAGAATATGTGAAGAGTGTTCAGGAGGTAAAGAGGGAGTCAGACAGAATCATGAGTTTGAAGCTACAAGGCAAAGTGTCATGATCCGAGCGCCGATCTTGTCCGCGCTCAGGTCATACATCATCTCTTTCAGGCTTTGACAGCAGTATTTCCCATCTGGCTCCCTGGGCTCTTATTGTGACAGCGCCCGGTGGAGCTTCCTCCTGTCAAAGTCGAACAGCTGTGCTGCATTCAGGGTTCATTAGCGTCCGGCATAAAAGGCGGACGCTGAATGCAGCCCGATGCAGCAATCTCTGTTAAGCTCCGTCAAAGAGTCCTCTTTGTCTGACGCATCGGGCATCCCCCGGCTCAGACGCTGTCCATTCATCATCTATGATCGTAAGTTTACCCTGTTGTAATCCTGACTTCATTATAGTGTGTTTTAGCCCATCGAGGCTCATTCTTTTCCATTACATTGTACTTTGTGTTATCCTTTATTATCCTTTGTTCTAATAAAACATCATTGCAAACTCACCGGTTTGTGTTATCCTTTATTATCCTTTGTTCTAATAAAACATCATTGCAAACTCACCGGTGACTTGTGGCGTCTTATGGTGGCTCGCGAGGGCCACCGTGACACAAAGGTGTGATCTTAAATGTTGTCAGTGTATATGCTCCACAAGTTGGATGTCAGGTAGAAGAGAAAGATGAATTTTGAAGTAAGTTGGATGATGTGGTAGAGAGTTTTCCCAGGGAGGAGAGAGTGGTGATTGGAGTGGACTTTAAAGGACATGTAGGTGAAGGGAAGAGAGGTGATGAGAAGGTCCTGGGTAGGTACGGTCTTAAGGAGAGAAATGTAGAAAGATAGATGGTTGTGGATTTTGCTAAATGGATGGAAATGGCTGTGGTGAACACATACTTCAAGAAGAGAGAGGAACATAGGGTGACTTACAAGAGTGGAGGAAGGTGCACACAGGTGGACTACATCTTATGCAGAAGGAAAAATCTGAAAGAGATAGGACACTGCAATGTGGTGGCAGGGGAGAATGTATCTAGACACCATCGGGTGGTAGTCTGTAGGATGACTTTGCAAAGCAAAAAGAGGAAAACAATGAAGGCAGAGCTGAAGATTAAGTGGGGGAAGTTACAGAAGGAAGAAGGTCACACGGAGTTCAGGAAGGAGTTGATACAGGCTCTGGGTGGTAAGGGTGAATTACCAGATGCCTGGGAAAGTACAGCAAAAGTATTGAGGGAAACGGGTAGAAAGGTATGTGGTGTAGTCCGTGGACAGAGGAAGAAAGACAAGGAGACTTATGGGCAGATTTACTAATGTGCTGTGCCATCGCAAAATCCTGTTTTGGCGTTAAAAAACTGTCGAGATTTACTAAGGGGCGCAGGGCAAAATTAGTGGTGGAAAGGCGTGGACTATGTTAATTTTGTGCCTGGCCTCATTGCATATGTATTTGTGGGAGTTGTCATGTCAAAGTGCAAATTTGATGGAGGGGAGTATTTAAATGACTGATGCAAGGTGATTTATTAAGGTTTGCGGTTGTCAATCTCCTGGTAAATGTGCCAGTATTTAACGCTCAAAAAAACTTGTCTTAATTCATCTGTGCCTGACATGGTAGCGATTGCTGGTACCAGGAGGAGACACTGGCAAGAACCAAGGGCGCGTGGCAGAAGCTTCTCTCTGCCCGCGACTTTATTTGGTATGACAGAAGAACAGATTATATGAATATCAACGGTCTCACAGAGATCAGTGTTATGCTGAACTGGACATCAGCACAGGTCCTATTTAAGTGATTCCTTAATTGAGAACAGGTGTGGCAGTAATTAGGCCTGGGTGTGGCTAGAGAAATTGGACTCAGCTTTCCAAAGATGTGATAAACCACAGTTAATTTATGTTTTAACGGGAGGGGGGGTCACTTTTCACACAGGGCCATGTAGGTTTAGATTTTTTTTTTTACCCTTTATAATAAATACCATCCATCCATCCATCCATCCATCTTCTACCGCTTTTCCGGAGGTCCGGGTTGCGGAGGCAGCAGTTCAAGCAGAGAAGACCAGACTTCCTTCTCCCCAGCCACCTGCTCCAGCTCTCCAGAGAGGATACCAAGGCATTCCCAGACCAGCTGGGAGACATAGTCTCTCCACCGAGTCCTAGGTCTGCCCCGGGGTCTCCTCCCAGTGGGACGTGCCCGAAACACCTCAAGTGGGAGGCGTCCAGGAGGCATCCTAATCAGATGCCCATACCACCTCAACTGACTCCTTTCAATGTGGAGGAGCAGTGGTTCTACTCTGAGCCTCTTCCGGATGACTGAGCTCCTCACCCTATTGAGTTTTTGCATATGACGTCAGGGGGTGTGCCGCACTGGCCCGTTAGAGTGTGCCGCCATATTGGATGGCAAGAAACAACAGCAGCAGCAGGGTGAAACAAACCACATAGCTCACGTGTACCTACAAACTCGGCAAAATGGTGTACTCCTGTTGTTCCCCCTGATAAGGGGATAAGCGGAGAATTAAATGGCCGGTGTGAAATGCAAAAAAAAAAAAAAAAAAGTTGGATTTTTGAATAATTACCTTCACTGACGTAATCTCTCGCTTTCTCATAACGGGCTGCACGGTGGCGCAGTGGTTTAGCACTGTGGCAGCACAGTTTACCCTCGGCCGGGGGATCGCGGGGATCATGAGACCGTGGGTTCGATCCCAGCCCCCGACCAACAGTGAGCTGTGTGGAGTTTGCATGTTCTCCCCGTGTTGCGTGGGTTTACTCCGGGATTTCTCCGGTTTCCTCCCGCATACCAAAAACATGTAGGTTTAGGGCGCTCGCGCACGCAGCGGCCAGTGGCTTGTCACCAGACTGCAAACCAAATCTACCTACAGGTACAAATAAGTAACAAAAAAAAACCTTTCTGGTTTGGGGGCGCCTCTCTCCTTGCTACAAAGGACAATGCACACATGAAAGGGAAGAAATGTGCATAAAATCAGGTACGTTTTAACGCGGCGCGCCATGGAGAGCCTTTAAAAAAAAAAAAAAAACACGCAGCGCGCTTCACTCACCTCTGAGTCCGAGGGGCTGCTGTTGTTTTCCGACTCGTTCACCAGCGAAGACTTCACATCATCCAGATCCCTTTCCGCTGACACGTTTTCCGATATCTTTTCCTCCTGCTCCCCTTCATCTTTGAAAGATATTTCATCGTTTGCCCCCAAATCATCCCCGCTGAGCAGATTACTGGCAGTCATTGTTCTGCTAATTGCTCCAGCTGTGCGCTCTGCTTGTCCGTGGGGATTACCCCACACCCGCCACCTCCGTTCAACTGAGGCATTTCGGCACACCAGAGGAGCACACGGGAGCAAGATTAAAAACACTTGTCTGCTGTTATGACTGCTGACAATGACTCCACTGAATCTGACACAGACATGGCAGACACAGTGTCAGTTGTTGAAGAGGATGATAGGGATGTTATTATGTCAGACTGTGACTGTGTGTTCTCCTCACTCATTCTGATCGCTAAACAGTACAAGTTACGCCTGGGTTGTCACAGTGCAACTGCTGCTCTTGCCATCCAAGATGGCGGCACCTACGGCGTGTTTATGTTTACCCCCGCGAGTCACGTGAATTTTACGAGCCTACGCAAAAACTCTATATCTGAGGGTGAGTCCAGCAATCCTACGGAGAAAGCTCATTTCAGCCGCTTGTATCCTCGATCTTGTTCTTTCGGTCGTTACCCAAAGCTCGTGACCATAGGTGAGAGTAGGAACATAGATTGACTGGTAAATCGACAGCCTTGCTTTAGAACTAAGCTCCCTCTTCATCACAACAGACCGGTACAACGTCCGCATCACTGCAGATGCTGCTCCGATCCGTCTGTCAATCTCTCGCTCCATTTTCCCCTCACTCGTGAACAAGACCCCAAGATACTTGAATTCCTCCACTTGGGGCAGGAGCCTGTCCCCAACCCAGAGAGGACAATCCACCTTTTTCCGGCTGAGGACCATGGACTCGGACTTGGAGGTGCTGATTCTCATCCCAGCCGCTTCACACTCAGCGGAAAACCATCCCAGCAAGAGCTGTAGGTCATTGCTGGATGAAGCCAACAGGACAACATCATCTGCAAACAACAGAGATGAGATCCTGTGGTCACCAAGCATGATACCCTCCATTCCCTGGCTGCGCCTAGAAATCCTGTCCATAAAAATTATGAACAGGATTGGTGACAAAGGGCAGCCCTGGCGGAGTCCCACTCTCACTGGGAATGACTCTGACCGAGTGTTGGCAATACGAACCAAACTCTCACAACGGTCGTACAGAGACCGAATAGCTCGTAACAACAAGCCCGATACCCCATACTCCTGAAGCACCCCCCACAAAAAACCATGAGGGACGCGGTCAAATGCCTTCTCCAAGTCCACAAAACACATGTAAACTGGTTGGGCAAACTCCCACGAACCCTCAAGAATTCTCGAGAGGGTAAAGAGCTGGTCCGATGTGCCACGGCCAGGACGAAAACCACATTGCTCCTCCTGAATCCGAGGTTCGACCAACGGCCGGACTCTCCTCTCCAGTACCTTGGCATAGACCTTCCCAGGGAGGCTGAGGAGTGTGATCCCTCTAAAGTTGGAGCACACCCTCCAGTCCCCTTTTTTGAAGAGAGGAACCACCACCCCAGTTTGCCATGCCAAAGGCACTGTCCCCGACCTCCATGCAATGTTGCAGAGGCATGTCAACCATGACAGCCCAACAACATCCAGGGCCTTGAGGTACTCAGGGCGAATCTCATCCACCCCCGGGGCCCGGCCACAAAGGAGATTTTTAACCACCTTGGCGACCTCAGCCCCTGTGATAGGAGAGTTGTCCCCCTCGTCCACAAACCCTGCTTCCTCTGTGGAAGGCGTATCAATGGGATTGAGGAGATCCTCAAAGTATTCCTTCCACCGCCCGACGATATCCCCAGTCAAAGTCAACAGTATCCCATCCGCACCATACACAGTGTGGACATGGAGCTGCTTTCCCCTCCTGAGGCGCCGAACAGTTTGCCAGAATCTCTTCAAGGCCGACCGAAAGTCTTGTTCCATGGCCTCCCTGAACTCCTCCCATACCCGGGTTTTTGCTTCAGCAACCACCCGAGCTGCACTCCGCTTGGCCTGCCGGTACACCTCAGCTGCTTCGGGAGTCCCACAAGCCAACCAAGCTTGATAGGACTCCTTCTTCAGCTTAATGGCCCCCCTCACCACTGGTGTCCACCACTTGGTTCGGGGGTTGCCACCACGAGATGCATCGACCACCTTGCGGCCGCAGCTCTGGGCCGCCGCTTCAACAACAGAGGTGGAGAACATGGCCCATTCAGACTCCATGTCTCCAGACTCCCTCGGAATGTGGTTGAAGTTCTTCCGGAGGTGGGAGTTGAAGACCTCCCGGACAGGGGCCTCAGCCAGACGTTCCCAGCACACCCTCACTATACGTTTGGGTCTACCAGGTCTGAATGGCTTCCTCCCCTGCCATCGGATCCAACTCACCACCAGGTGGTGATCAGTTGACAGCTCTGCACCTCTCTTTACCCGTGTTACTTTTGTTGTGTTACTTTTGTCGTGTTACTTTTTTCGTTTTACTTGTGTTATTTTTGTCTACTATTTAAATTTGTTTGATTATCTGAAACATTTAAGTGTGACAAACACAAAAAAATGAGAAATCAGGAAGGGGCAAACACTTTTTCACGCCAATATATGAGGAGGAGAAACGTCACAGACAGTCACACAAATTTGAAGGAGAAATGTTTGCCTTGACATCTCTGATCTTATCAACAAAGAAATTAAGAAAGGCATTACTATCAGCCTTAAAAAACACTGAAATTTATGAGGCAGCTGGATAAACGATAGAACTGATGGTGTCAAACATGACTTTAGGATTTTTCCTGTTTGAAGATATGAGCTGTGAAAAGTATTCAGTTCTAGCATTCCTCAAGACATCATTTAGGGAAATTCTCAGTTCCTTTAAATGAAGCCTATGTACCTCCAGTTTTGTTGATTTCCAAAGACGTTCCACCTTATTATTATTATAATATATATTATTAAATACATTATATATATTTTATAATGTTATATGTATATAAATTTTTATTATATATATTATTATAATAATATATAATTATTATAATATTGTCCAGTGTAGAAATGTATACAACTTCACCTGTTGCGTAAATTCTGTGGGTCACGTGCCTTGCGTCAAGTGGCTGGTTTGTTGTTAGCTTGTTAGCAATTTATGTTTGGCTTAGTTAGTTTCTGCATACTTTGCTCACTTTTTCTTGACACTGTCAGATGAAACAGAGTCTATCACCACAAAGCTATTATCGCTGGCTAGTTGAGACAATAAATACAACTCTAGCTTGTCTATTTTGTTGTAAACAGGCATGAAATATTTATGGCCGGATGTTTGTAAGGGCGGGACTTCTGGGTCACAGAGGTCTGGATTTTTTAGGACTGTCTCTTTTCAAACAGTGCCTCAGTGTGGAAATTAAGGTATCCAACACAGTACTGAAATTTTTCACACATATGAAACAAATGATATTAACTTTTATTTAAAGATTATTAAAACACAGCTGATGCAAAGTGATACATATTTGGTGGAATGTCCTAGTGAGATTATTGGAGAATATTGTGACTCCTGGAATCCCTATTGTCCAGTCACATTGCTTGGTCGGAACTAACTGTTGCCTAATTGAATACCACTGCTCTATGTATATGGCCATTCACTGCTGGGGGACAGTCTCGTAGCTGATCCCTAGTAGTTTCTAAAAAAAAAAAAAAAAAAAACATCCACTGCACTGTCACTTGTAATATGGCTCTTCAGAGAGTAAAGCTCATCCTTGTGGTTCTTACACTGTACAAGATGATTTATTGCAGTGTTGATACAATGTCTCTGGATTTAATGTGCATAAGGACTCACAGTAGCAGTGGCATTATGGCTACAGAGCAGAATGGCAAGTAGGCTTGTTGTCCTTGGACTGGAGGTCCAGGGTTTAAGTCCTCATGTTGTCAGGCATCCACCCCACTGAAACCTTCAACAGCCAGACAGTGAGTCACTGCAGGCTCCAGGGAAGCTGCTTTATAGCTGAGCTCCCTGACCTCCTTAGACAAGCACAAGTTTACCTTGAAAACCATCACTTAATATCACTGGAAATGCACCAGATGTGAGCATTAAACTTGCCTCCTTGCTAAGATGAGTCATTTCACACTTGATGCAAATCCAGCCTTGAGGTTTGGAGTGCATGTTTTCATCTTGCAAGAGAAAAAGAACACAAGTTTCTGACCAAAACAGCCTGAGAAGAAACGACTAGTAATTGGGTTAATAGGCACAGTAACCTAATCTATTTATAACTCAACTAGGCTATAACTTTTAGCCTAACTGTAAAAAGTTGTGAGCAGTACCTGAAGAAATATTATGCCCACATTGTCATTCCTTCCATTTTACCCTTCCTTCCTGTGTCCCTGGGGATTATATCATCTATATTACTTGATTTATATTGCACTAAACAAATGTTGCAGAGGTGAGGCTGGGGACACGTTGGAGGATTACTGGCTTGATTTACTCTAGATCTGCCACCAATCTAAAGGGAAATCCCAGCCAGTGATGGTCAGTTATAGGATTAACAGGCACTGCGAGTGCTTTGCAAACTCGTTCCTCCTCAGCCCTCCGATCATTGAGCGGACTCTCTGCAGGCGTCTTGATTATGTCCAGTCTGATATTTTTACAACCCAACTTTGCATTGTAATTCAAAGATCAAATTAAATACCTGCCAGCTGTAGGGTAGTGGTGGTGGATGGGTTTAGGAAAAGCAAACGAACAAAGACTTGCATTCTGAGAGATATTTTTGGTCGTGTGGGAGATCCTGTGAGATCAGAGGTGCCGATGTACATGAAAAACAAACAGCTGTAGGGTCATAGCCTATTGTGGGATTGGGTGTGAGCGTAGCACTTGTGCAGTATCAAGGTTGAGGTTTCAAAATTCGGTGGAACTTCAGGTTTAATAGCCCTGACTTTTTTACCTGCTCTGCTGGTGTCCTCTCGTTTCTGTTCCTCCCACAACTTTCCCCTCCTTTGCCGCCGTCTCTCAGCAGCACAGGGGGTAAAAGGTGTGGGAGACAGAGACGGAATACATTTCTGAACTTTTTGTTCCTCTCGCTCGCCATATTATTCTTGCCCTCCTTCCTCTTTAGCTGCCCTTCTTGCTACACTGAAATGAAGAAATGATCATTTGTGGTGAAAAGGCCAAATAACTTTCCAGCATATCACGACTCCTTTTTTTTTTCCCCTCACAGTTGCAGCTCTATTAGGTCCTCACTTTTCCAGTGTTTTGTTCCTCGCATCACTTCCTCACATCCTATCCACGTAGCACGCACAGAATGTGAGGTGTTACCGTCTCCTATGCAAAAAAAAAAAAAAAATGGCAGTAATCAAGTTTCACAACAAAGCAAAGTGCAAATACTTGGCAAAAAGAGCATGCACAGACGGCATGGGGGTATTTTAGAACGCAGCCTTGTGCCACTGCACACCTACAAAATCTCTCTGCTCCTAGTTCACCTCATTGTTTGAACAGCCCTGCTTTAATTAGGACGGGCCTGTCTGCGTGTGCGTGTGAGGGTGCGCGCACGGCATGTGTGCGTACATGCCCCTAAAAAGTGAGTCACGCTGCCATCCGAGAGCGTTCGTGTTCTCACAGCGCCCCCATGTGGGAAGCCGCAGGGGAGCGCGCATCCTATAGTCCGGTTTTGCAACACACATCCGCACACTCGCATACACTCCAATGACACGGTGTTATATTTGGAAACACAATTTCATGCTATCAGTACTGGCTAGCTATTCCATTTAGATAGCAGCTGTCTATACGTGTGCGCGCGCGCGCGTGTGTCGTGCATCTCGGCACGTGCGCACGCATCTGTTTGTGCGTCTGAGTGCACTTTCTCCGTGTGTTTTTGCAGAGAGGAGTCATCCCCCCCAAAAAAATTCGCCGAAATCAAAAATTGGGTTGTCATGGTAACATTTGGATTTGCTGTAATTATGTTGATTAAAAATGTGAAAATTAATTAAAAAGTCAGGAAAATGATCTCACAGCAGATGATCATGAAAACATCAAAAAATGATTCAGATCGCAGCCTCCTCTCTCCCCCCCCCCCCGCTTCTCTGTCGCACTTCGGAAGTCTTGATCTATTCATTCCCATTTGTTTGCCCGTTTCCTTTTTTTAAAAAAAACATATTCTGTACATATTTACGATAAATGACGACGAAATTTGCCTTCAAGCACCTCCAAAAAAAAGAAAGAAAGAAAAAAGCAACACCCCCTTAACTGTGTCTTTCGCCTCTTTCTCCCCATCACTCAGCTCATTAGCGCGCACAAGCCTCGCCCCCCCCCCCCCCTCCGGAAGAGCAGACGCATGAGCGGCAAAAGTAGCACAAAACGGGAGCAAACGTGCGGTTTTCTCACTCTCACATCCCGATCTCGTGTTCTTTGTCTGACGGAGTGAATGAGCAGGCCCGGGGAAGTGTAATCTCTTTCTTTTATTAGCAACAGCAAACACAGAAACAACTTTCCCCTCTCCCCCCCCCCCTCCCTCATCACCGTCTGCTCCCCTCATTAGCTTTAATGAACCACAAATCTCGTCAGCCATCTTTTCATCAGCATCACAACTGCCACTTTGCACGCGAGTGTAAGTCCAGTCATACAGTCGGGTGTCTTTTTTTTTTTTTTTTTTTTAGCTGTTGGCCGCCGATCGGGAAGCCTGTACATAATTCATGTTTGGCTACGAGGTAGAATTGCACACCTTCTGCTAACAGTCAGCGTTAATATGAGGTAGAATTTGGTTATGAAAGTTTGCGGCAGCAGCGGTGACAGCCCTGCTTCACAGCTCTGTTTGACTTATGATTCATTGCCGGCTGATCTGCAGCGTGTTCGGCATCTCATCGCGGTGATGTTAAGGAGGCTGGTGATATATATTTGCGGCAATCAGCTGACAGTGTTGCAGAGGTAGCAGTATAATGACTGCTTTGTACCGCCTGACCCATTTCTCTCGCTATCATTGTCTCCCCCCCCCTTTTTTTTTCCCAAAACAACACCAACGCTGATCTTGTTCTGTGTAGGAGTGATTGGGAGTTTTTTTTTTGTTTTGTTTTTTTTTGGTGCACCGACACAACAGGAGAAAGATTTTCCAAAACATGTAAATGCATAAATGCCTGTGAAATGGAGCCAAACCAGTGATAGCACTCAGAGACGTATGGGCCCCGACTTTCTCCACTGGTGCATGGTGTGACTTGGCTTGGCAACTCGTTCAAAGGGTGATGGGAGTGATGTGCATTTGAGAGAATTAGGAAAAACAACTTGATAAAGCATGGTAATGTTGCAAGCTATCAGAAACGCAGGTAATAATCAGCAGGGTGCCGATGAGTTCATATCAAAGCCAGGAGTCCCATTGAGTTTTCATGCAGCATGGGCGAACATCCCAAGATTCTGTTTATAGCTTCGAGGAGTTTAAGCACTCAGAGCAGACATTACTGTGGCAGTGGCCAATGATGTTTAATGTGATGTATGGTCATCTGGTAAAAGACAAACGCTTGAACCTCTGACCCCTTGTAGTGAGGGGATGTGGAGACGTTGGGGGACCTTATAAGGTAAAGACAAAGGACAAGTTGTATATACAGACGTGGACAAAATTGTTGGTACCCCTCTGTTAATGAAAGAAAAACCCACAATAGTCACAGAAATAACTTGAATCTGACAAAAGTGGTAATAAATAAAAATTCTATGAAAATTAACCACTGAAAATCAGACAATGCTTTGGATTGTGGTTCAACAGAATTATTTTAAAAAACAAACTCATGAAACAGCCCTGGACAAAAATGATGGTACCCTTAACTTAATATTTCGTTGCACAACCTTTTGAGGCAATTATTGCAATCAAACGATTTCTGTAACTGTCAATGAGACTTCTGCACCTCTCAGCAGGTGTTTTGGCCCACTCCTCATGAGCAAACTGCTCCAGTTGTCTCAGGTTTGAAGGGTGCCTTCTCCAGACGGCATGTTTCAGCTCCTTCCACAGATGTTCAATAGGATTTAGATCAGGGCTCATAGAAGGCCACTTTAGAATAGTTCAATGTTTTGCTCTTAGCCATTCTTGGGTGTTTTTAGCTGTGTTTTGGGTCATTATCCTGTTGCAAGACCCATGACCTGCGACTGAGACCAAGCTGTCTGACACTGGGCAGCACATTTCTCTCTAGAATACCTTGATAGTCTTGAGATTTCATTGTGCCCTGCACAGATTCAAGACACCCTGTGCCAGATACAGCAAAGCAGCCCCAGAACATGACAGAACCTCCTCCATGTTTCACAGTAGGGACAGTGTTCTTTTCTTGGTATACTTCATTTTTGCGTCTGTGAACATAGAGCTGATGTGTCTTGCCTAAAAGTTCCAGTTTTGTCTCGTCTGTCCATAGGACATTCTCCCAGAAGCTTTGTGGCTTGTCAACATGCAGTTTGGCAGATTCCAGTCTGGCTTTATTAGGATTTGTTTTCAACAGTGGTGTCCTCCTTGGTCATCTCCCATATAGTCCACTTTGGCTCAAACAAGAACGGATGGTACGATCTGACACTGATGTACCTTGACCTTGGAGTTCACCATGAATGTGTTTAGAGGTTGTTCTGGGCTCTTTTGTTACCATTCGTATTATCCGTCTCCTCCTGCGGCCACATCCAGGGAGGTTGGCTACAGTCCCGTGGATCTTAAATTTCTGAATAATATGTGCAACTGTAGTCACAGGAACATCATGCTGCTTGGAGATGGTCTTATAGCCTTTACCTTTAACGTGCTTGTCTATAATTTTCTTTCTAATCTCCTGAGACAACGGTCCATGTTTAGTGTGGTACACACCATGTCAACAAACAGCACAGTGACTACTTGTCACCATTTAAATAGGCCAACTGACTGATTACAAGTTTGTAGACACCTGTGATGTTAATTAGAGGACACATCTTGGTTGAACATGTCCCTATGGTCACATTATTTTCAATCTTTTCTAGGGGTACCATCATTTTTGTCCAGGCCTGTTTCATGAGTTTGTTTTTTAAAATAATTCGGTTGAACCACAATTCCAAAGCATTGTCTGATTTTCACTGGTTAATTTTCATAGAATTTTTATTTATTACTGTGGTCTATATTAACCATATATTCCATAACCTACATATGTTAGAGCATGTGGAAATGTTTGGGATTGCATATGTAAGGAACTTCACACCTCTGAAAGGACAAAGGAATCTCACCCGCCGAGTGAAGAACAAAGACGTTCCCGGACGCGGCGGGGGAGACCGGACGAGCCACCCTCACCCCCCAAGGTGAGGAGAGGAATTACCATCACCTCCCAAGACGAGGAGAGGAAATACCAAGACAATGGGGGGATTATGATAATGAGGGATGTCAGCCTTTGTTATGCATGTCTTTTGTTGTGTGCATGTATATAATCAGTGAGTTGGCGAAATTCTGCCTCTTTTCCCTTCTGCCGCTCTCTGCACCAGATGAGACTTGATAGAAGAGCTGTACATTAAAACTTCGCTTATAAACCAAATCGCCTCTTCATTGCCCAGCTCCTCTACACTGGTGACCCTGACGTGATGTATGGACCGGAGGCGTTCTTCCACAAGCGACTCATCTGTGGCGACTCAGGCAGACGCCAGCAGCCACGCAGACGAGGGAGCAGACGGACAGCTGTTCCCCCCGGCAGAAGAGGTTGAGAGGGCTCAACCGAGCACCAGCACCGCCGTGAGAGCCGAGGCAAGGCACTCTCACCCGGCAGGCACAGCAGTGATGGTGTGCACGAACGCCGTCGCTGTCAAGCTGCCAGACTTCTGGCAAGAGGACCCCGCCTCTTGGTTTCAGCAGGCTGAAGCCCAATTTATACTGGCGGGCATCACGGCCGACGATACTAAGTTTTATCATATCGTCTCCAAACTCAACTCCGCCACTTCGAAGTGTGTGCGGAGCATGATCCGGCGACCACCGGCCCGGGACAAGTACGAGACGCTCAAAGCGACCATTGTGGCGAACTACGTCCCATCAGCGGAAGAAAGAGCCGAGAAGATCCTGGCGGTCTACGGCCACAGAGGGGGCAATCCGAAGGCCCTCATGGAGGATTTGCTGCAGCTCAAGGAAGAGGACAATGACAACTTCCTCTTCCAGTTTATTTTCCTCAGCACGCTGCCGCCACACATGAGGGGGACACTCGCCAGCATGAAGTGCAACAACCACCAAGACTTCCGCACACTGGCCAGCGAAGCTCACCGGCTCGTCAACGCTTGCAAGGAGCTGACACCCACAGCAGCATCCGCAGACCTCAAAGCTGACGCCCCGAGCCACGGGGAGCCACAACCCACGGAGCAGACCCAGGCCACGGTGACAGCGACGCGACCAAAACGTAACAGACAGAGCGACGTCTGTTATTATCACCACCGCTTCGCCGAGAAGGCCCACAAATGCGTTCCCCCCTGCAAATTTACGAGGTCGGGAAACGCCAAAGCCGAGAGCCGTTAACAGCAGCGGTTCTCGGCGAGAAAAATAAGCTGTTGTACGTGACGGATGGACACACAGGCAAGCAGTTCCTCATCGACACAGGAGCTCAGCTGAGTTTCGTCATGCCCTCCCACGCAGATCGAGCCATGGGCACCCGGGGCAACGGAGCAGTGGCAGCCAACGGCTCTGACATCGACACGTTTGGCGAAAAGAGCCTGCACCTCCTCATCCACGGCCGCAGCTACAGATGGGCATTTGTTGTAGCGGCGGTGAGTTTTAACTTGTTAGGCGCAGATTTTTTGTGTGCACATGGGTTATTAGTGGATCTAGCAAATAGGCGCCTGGTTAATGCACTGTCTTTTGCTTCTATTCCATGCTCAGCCCGAGTTTCTCCACCACCTGTGCAGGCTAACGTCACCACAGCAGGAGGTAAGTTTGAGCAACTCCTCACCCAATTTCCAGCACTCACAATCCCCAAATTCTCAGCCACTGTGGCTAAACACGGGGTTGAACACTTCATTCTCACAACGGGACCTCCCGTTTTTGCCAAAGCTCGCCGCTTAGACGCGGCCAAGCTCAACATAGCACGGGACGAGTTTACAACTCTTGAAAAATTGGGCATTGTTAGACGCTCGAAGAGCCCCTGGGCCTCACCACTTCACATGGTTCCGAAATCCGACGGTTCTTGGAGACTGTGCGGAGATTACCGCAGATTAAACAACGCTACAGCGCATGACCGTTACCCAATCCCTCACATTCAAGATTTTTCACTACATCTAGCGGGTGCGCGCATTTTTTCAAAAATAGACTTAGTCCGCGGTTATCACCAAGTCCCAGTCCGAGCAGAAGACGTTCCTAAAACAGCGGTAATAACACCTTTCGGCCTTTTTGAATTCCTACGAATGCCTTTCGGCCTCAAAGGCGCTGCTCAAACTTTTCAACGAATGATGGACGCGGTCCTACGCGACCTCCCTTTTGTTTTCGTCTACCTTGACGACATGCTGGTAGCCAGCTCATCTGAGGAAGAACACGAGCAGCACCTCACTACGGTTTTTCAGAGGCTAGAAGAGCACGGGCTAATAATCAACCCAGCCAAATGCAAATTCGGCGTGTCACAAATTGATTTTTTAGGACACAAAGTCTCTCCGAAGGGGGCAGTTCCACTCCCAGACAAAGTTCATGCGATAGAAAGTTTCCCACGGCCACAAACGGTCAAATCGCTACAGGAATTTTTAGGGATGGTTAATTTTTACAACCGCTTCCTCCCCCACGCAGCTCAGCTCATGCAGCCCCTATATGACGCGCTCAAAAAAAAGAAAGCTTCCAACGCGGTCGAATGGACCCCGGAGCGCGAACGCGCTTTCGCGGAAGTAAAAAGCGCCCTAGCTAATGCCACATTGTTAGTTCACCCAGATCCCTTGGCCTGCATTGCGCTAACCACAGATGCTTCAGACCTAGCCATAGGGGCAGTTGTAGAACAACTTGTCAGCGGGGTCTGGCAACCTTTAGCATTCTTTAGCAAATCGCTAAACCAAACTGAACGCAAATACAGCACTTTTGACAGAGAGCTGCTGGCGCTTCATTTATCCATCCGCCACTTCCAGTTCTGGTTAGAAGGGCGGAGTTTCACGGCTTTTGTGGACCATAAACCGCTCACCTTCGCTATGGCTAAAATTTCAGAACCATGGTCAGGCAGGCAACAAAGACAGCTAGCTGCGATTTCAGAGTTCACCACAGACATTCGACACGTGGCAGGCAAACTTAACGTAGTAGCGGACTGTCTCTCTCGCGCTGTGACACCACCAGAGCGCGGGGAGACAGATTATACTGCCTCAGCAGCAGAACTCTTCACTAACGCAGACACATACGCAGCACCTATCCATGCAGGGATAGATTATGCAGCCATGGCGGAGGAACAAAACAGTGACGCGGACGTGCGCGCACTCCTGTCTGGACCAACAGGGTTAAGGCTGGAGAAAAGGAGTTTACACGACGGTGTGCCCCCCCTAATATGCGATGTTTCAACCGGCCGACCTCGCCCGTTAGTACCAGCTACATGGCGCCGCCGCATTTTTGACGCAATTCACTCCCTCGCGCACCCAGGTGTGCGCGCCTCGGTTAAAATGGTCGCCGAAAAGTTTGTGTGGCCAGGCCTGCGCAAAAACGTAAAAGAATGGGCAAAAACTTGCATTTCTTGTCAACGCGCCAAAATACACAGACACACAAAAGCCCCTCTGGAGCCTTTTCCAATCCCTGCTAGAAGGTTCGACCACGTTCATGTCGATCTTGTGGGGCCACTACCTTCCTCCCAAGGTTTCACACACCTATTAACAATGATAGACCGCACCACACGCTGGCCAGAGGCAGTCCCTCTAGCGGCAACCACAGCGGAGGAAGTCGCTCGCGTTTTTTTGACAAACTGGGTGGCACGTTTCGGCGTCCCATCGGACATCACGTCCGATAGGGGGCCTCAATTTGTCTCAGAGCTCTGGTCAGCCATGCTCAACAGCTTAGGGGCAACAATTCATCGCACCACCGCTTATCACCCTCAGGCTAATGGGTTATGCGAGCGTTTTCACAGGTCTCTAAAGGCCGCCCTCAGAGTCTCACTAACAGACACAAATTGGGTAAATAAACTTCCCTGGGTTTTATTGGGGTTGCATGCTGCACCTAAAGAGGATCTAGACGCCTCTCCTGCAGAATTAGTTTTTGCTCAACCTCTCAGGCTCCCAGGTGAATTTTTACCAGAGAACCCAGAGCCAGGGCGTTTTCCAGTCCCAAGGTTTTTAGGCAGCAACGGACCGAACTCTCTCCCCGGTCCAGCTCATCACTCCTTCCCACGGGTTTTTGTCCCTCAAACTTTAAAAAACGCTGAGTTCGTTTTTGTTAAGCATGAAGCTCTAAAACCAACTTTACGCCCAGCATTCGATGGGCCATTCAGAGTGCTGGAAAATGGTGATAAACACTTTGTGCTTGATTATGGGGATAGAAAAGAAACAGGCAGCATTGACAGACTTAAACCTGCCTTCTTGTTGAAAGACGAACCTGCACAGTTGGCGAGAGCACCTCGGCGAGGTAGACCCCCCAAGAGAAAAGACTCAGCCCCCAGGCAGGGAACAAATAACCTCTCTCCTTCCCACACTGCAGATTCCTCACAAGAAGGTCCCAGCAGGACGCCTAAACCAACCTACAGCAGTTTTGGGAGAAGAATTAAACCCAGACAGCACAGGGACTGACACCAACCACTCCACAATTATTCACTAATTGTGCTGCAACAGTTTAGGACTGACTTATGATTTTACTATGCTGCTATGTTTACCACTGAACTCTCTTAGGAGCATGGCTGCTGGAAAGTTCTTCCGTGGCAACAGCTGTAACACGTAGTATGTCGTAATAACTATCCTAGACTGTGAACCTTTCTGTTGTCCTTTCTTAGTTGTTTGGGGGGCCTGTGGTCTATATTAACCATATATTCCATAACCTACATATGTTAGAGCATGTGGAAATGTTTGGGATTGCATATGTAAGGAACTTCACACCTCTGAAAGGACAAAGGAATCTCACCCGCCGAGTGAAGAACAAAGACGTTCCCGGACGCGGCGGGGGAGACCGGACGAGCCACCCTCACCCCCCAAGGCGAGGAGAGGAATTACCATCACCTCCCAAGACGAGGAGAGGAAATACCAAGACAATGGGGGGATTATGATAATGAGGGATGTCAGCCTTTGTTATGCATGTCTTTTGTTGTGTGCATGTATATAATCAGTGAGTTGGCGAAATTCTGCCTCTTTTCCCTTCTGCCGCTCTCTGCACCAGATGAGACTTGATAGAAGAGCTGTACATTAAAACTTCGCTTATAAACCAAATCGCCTCTTCATTGCCCAGCTCCTCTACAATTACCACTTTTGTCAGATTCAAGTTACTTCTGTGACCACTGTGGGTTTTTCTTTCATTAACAGAGGGGTACCAACAATTTTGTCCACGTCTGTATTCTGCTAACATATCTGTACTGAAGGGAATATCCATCCTCATGATTGCATCCCTTGGTTTTGAGTGGTCTCTGAATCATTTGATGATATTAAAATTTTGTTGATTATTTGCTGTGCCCTCAGTGACTTTGAATGAATGCGTTAAACAAGATTATGTATTCTTAAGAAAAATTACGTTTGCTCCCAATATTAATCAGAACCAGCCAGCATGTAGTGCCCAAGCACATTACTACTTCTTGTACTGGATTTTTTTAATGGAAAGATGTGGTGTGTAACCAAAAACAAAAGCCTCTGAGAAAACATTAGGCCTCATGCACGAATACTAGTGCATGCCCATAGAAAGCAAGTATTCTTGTCTGAAAACAGGTAGCCCAATTAGGCTTTACAGGCCCAAATGTAGGCTGTGTTTGAAAGTGGAGTACAAAGAGGTGTAGCCTATATGTAGGCACGCACACATTAGACTTTGACAAATGTAAAAGGGACTGAACGGCACGAAGATTTATTTGATTGTGTGAATATTAATTACAGAATTATTTAAAATGAAATTGACATCCTATATTAGTGACTGTTTTGGAACCCTTGTTTACTTTTTGTCAGATCACTGATTTGTCTGATCTTTTATGACTTATACTCATAGGTGCTGTATCTTGCCCTTTGGGGAATGGAAGTTGTTCAGTCATCATCATAATTGTTTTAGTTTATATGTGTAGTTTATAGTCTATCGTCAATAAACTCATGCAGTACTATAACAGGACACGGTTACAACTATTTGAGACCCATTCTAGTGCATCCTTTTATATTTTAGGAATATAAGTACAAAAGACCAATATTATACACAGCAGAATGACCTGTTTGACTGCAACTGTTGCATCAGTGTTACCCATTTGTCAGTAAATATTTAAATAAAAATGATTTATTTCGTTATTTGAGTGTTTTTGTGGCCAGTTTGGTGACGGTCGTAGTAGTAGTCAAACCATGCATATGGCTGCATATGCTATGCAGTTGATGTGGACATTCTGCTCCACAATCATTAAATTAAATCACCCTTATTGTCATTCAACTGTACAACCAATCATGTACAGTAGAACGAGATTGTGTTTTACCTATCTACTGTGTTAATCACACACACCCCAAGTGTAGAATCAGAGGGCCGCTGCCATGCAAGGCGCCGCCACAAATTTCCCTCCTCCATTCAATTATTGCTGAGCACCAAGCTGGACGGCAGGAAGTTCCACTTTTATATGGTCTTCGGCATGACCCGGCCGGGATTTGAACCCCTGCCTCCCGGGTGTGGGGCGGATGCTCTACCAACTGAGCCACCACTCCGGTAGTGGTAATAATACCACTCATGATGGTATTATTATGAACTTTTAATTTTTAGATAGTTGTGCGAGCACACTGAGAGGAGCACCATCGGTGACGGAGAGTCATGGTCTTGCAAAGGGACTCCTGTCTACCGCTGACCAGGCGGGCTGGGCTTGCTGCCCTGTGAAGGACAGCATTCCTCCCGCTGCTTCTCCAACACCGGGGTTCTTTAGGCAGACCCCACGTCCCTGTTGATATTCCCCGGATTATCCTTTAGATGTACGCAATCACGGCAACATTATAGTATAATTTTTTTAAGCATTACATCTTCACTATTCTCTCTTTCTTGTCAAATTTGTTGTGTTTCTTTTCCTTTCTTTTGTTTGCAAAGTTTGTCTGACTCTCTCCCTTAAATGGGATTTGAAATTGTATTCAAATTGTTTTTATGTGTGCCGTTTCTCTTATCTTTTTACCTTTTAAACTTATTCCCTGCTTGTTTCAGGGTCAACAGTTTCTGAAACCCGACATGAATTGCTTTCTACAATGATGTGAAAAAGTGTTTGCCCCCCTTCCTGATTTCTCATTTTTTGTATGTTTGTCACACTTAAATGTTTCAGATCATCAAACAAATTTAAATATTAGACAACGATAACACAAGTAAACACAAAATGCAGTTTTTAAATGAAGGTGTTTATTATAAAGGGCCAAAAAAAAATCCAAACCTACATGGCCCTGTGTGAAAAAGTGATTGCCCCCCCCCCCCCGTTAAAACATAAATTAACTGTGGTTTATCACCTTTGGAAAGCTGAGTTCAATTTCTCTAGCCACACCCAGGCCTGATTACTGCCACACCTGTTCTCAATCAAGAAATCACTTAAATAGGACCTGCGTGGCAAAGTGAAGTAGACCAAAAGATCCTCAAAAGCTAGACATCATGCTGTGATCCAAAGAAATTCAGGAACAAATGAGAAACAAAGTAACTGAGATCTATCAGTCTCAGAAAGGTTATAAAGCCATTTATAAAGTTTTGGGACTCCAGGTACCTACAGTGAGAGCCAATATCCACAAATGGCGAAAACATGGAACAGTGGTGAACCTTCCCAGGAGTGGCTGGCTGACCAAATTACCCCAAGAGCGCAGCGATGACTCATCCAAGAGGTCACAAAAGACTCTACAACAACATCCAAAAAACTGCAGGCCTCACTTGCCTCAGTTAAGGTCAGTGTTCATGACTCCACCACAAGAAAGAGACTGGGCAAAAATGGCCTGCATGGCAGAGCTCCAAGACAGAAACCACTGCTGAGCAAAAAGAACATAAAGGCTTTTCTCAGTTTTGCCAGAAAACATCTTGATGATCCCCAATACTTTTGGGAAAATACTCTGTGGACTGATGAGACAAAAGTTTAACTTTTTGGAAGGTGTGTGTCCCATTACACTGGGCGTAAAAGTAACAGCATTTCAGAAAAGGAACATCATACCAACAGTAAAATATAGTGGTGGTAGTGTGATGGTCTGGGACTGTTTTGCTGCTTCAGGACCTGGAAGACTTGCTGTGGTAAATGGAACCATGAATTCTGCTGTCTACCCAAACAACCTGAAGGAGAATGTCTGGCCATCTGTTCGTGACCTCAAGCTGAAGCGCACTTGGGTTCTGCAGCAGGACAATGATCCAAAACACACCAGCAAGTCCACCTCTGACTGGCTTAAGAAAAACAAAATGAAGACTTTGGAGTGGCCTAGTCAAAGTCCTGACCTGAATCTGATTAAGATGCTGTGGCATGACCTAAAAAAGGCAGTTCAGCTCACAAATTTGTGAGCATTAGATGATTTGAATGTGGCAGCCACATTCAAATCGTGTCTCCCCTCCACCTCTCTGCCTCTCTCAGCGCCCTCTCTCTGCTGCTACCCCAACCTGCTCTGCCTCATTCCTGCTGCTCCTTGGCTTCGCCCTCTTCCCCCGAGGTAGCACTGAGTATCTCTCTGATTGGTTAATGCTATAACCAACCAGGCTAAGCAGGAATGCTTATGTTGCTACTAACGGTCTGTCCAAACTCGCCCGTTTCAGGGGGGCATTACCAAACTAGAAATTCACAGCAGAAAAACACCGACTTCAGACTGTGGTGAGATTTTGGGCTTGATATGTCTTGTAAGTCACAAAAACATGTTACAGACATGTTAACAACAGAAAAAACTGGATTTTTGCCAGAGTGTCACTTTAAGATATTTTTATCTTACTGAGATTTCCATTTTTACAGTGTGACAGATACTAGTGCGTTCAGCATAATTTTTTATTTATTCCTGATATACAACACTTTGTGTCAGCTGTAGTTATTTTTAAAGTGCTTTAGAAATAAAGTTGGATTGGATAAAGTTACATCAGTGAAGTATTCCTGATTCAAACAATGCACAACAGCAGCAATCAAAAACCTGCACAGGTGGCTGGAAAGCACTGCAAATAGCATGTCTTACCTTTATAGAAGTTCTTTATTCTGGCCTTCTTTAATGAAAAAAATCCTTCATTATGTCCTTTAAGTCCAGCTCACGAATATCATCATACTCTATAGATGCATGCTTGATTCAGTCTACTTTTTACCAAGTTCGGAGTCCACTGTCCCACGCACAGCTGTCTGATGTAAGCAATCATGGCCTTTCTTCTTCTTCTTTTCATTTTACACCAGTTGACAGCCAGCTTACTGGTGCATTACTGCCCCCTACTGCTCCGGACCTTCACCCTTCTCCTCTAGGTGAGTGCTTTAATGGCTCACCTGTCTCCTCGGTGCAGTAAACAGCAACTGCCTCTACTCAATGCTTCAGCTTAGAAAAATGCTTTACACTTCAAGATTTTTTGAGCAATTCATTTTCCTTGAGCTCTTTTCTTTGCAATAATTTTAGGAGTGCCACTTTCAAACTTTTTTCCAGACATTTTGAATGAGCTAATTACTTCTTACCTCTCACTGGTGCTTGCATAGTCACATGTCAAAACAATTCCTCTGATAGGCTATTGTTACGTGGTACCCACATGAGGCACTTATAAATTAGACCAATCAGCAGCCACACATATCAAGTGATGGACATAGAATTTGCCCAATTAACAACAATATGATCTTTTTCACTGGCTCATGAGAGGCCCAATTTTTGTTGGCCCCTGGGCTTCAGCCCAGCCTAGCCCGTTCATTAAGGCGGCCTTGGGTCAGATGTGTGTACTGTTTTGGAACTGTCCCACTTAGCTGAGCAGTATGACATTTCAACAATTTGGGCTTCAAATGTGTGCATAGAAAAGTGGTAAAAATGTACCTTTTGATAAATTTTCACAGTATAATGCTAGTTTATAGGGAAATACACCCTACTCTTTCCTCAAAGTCACTTATCAAAATGGACCCTGCTCTGCGCCCTAACCCTGTGGCAAAACCCACACTTCATGTGAAAGCAGTAAAAATTAGAATTATATCCATGTGATCTGCATTGTGACAGTTGATACATCACTTACTGATCAGCCATCCAACACCATCACCTTGCATGAGACGCTTCCTCACTGTGCTGTTCTCCAGTATGACATAATCGCTGTCCCAGCAACGATGTTTAGAATTTTATATTTTTTATGATTTGGACATTGACATAATGATACCGCTTTCAATTATTATTGATTATTTAAATTTTAATTATAACTTTATTCAAAGTATACAATCTTGTCATCTAATAATGTTAGATGGTTTACTTGATTCAGACAAAATATAGAGCCATTTTGTGAAAATTAAGATTTGAATAACAGCACACTATTTAGACAAAACTCTTACAACTGGTCTGGACTACTCCTAGATTTTGTTAGTACCTGTACTAAATTTCAAAATATTAAGAGATTGATGAATCCCATAAGTTCACGTAAATTAATTGTATATCAGGTTTATGAACAAATCTGTTAGTACTGACAGGTTTTGCATGAGGCCCATTGAACGGATTAACAGTAGGGCTGGGCTATATGAAAAAATTCCAGTCTCGATAATTTTTTCTTTTTTCATATTGATGGTAAATGGCGTTCACTTATATAGTGCTTTTTCTTGTCTCTGGATGACCAAAGCGCTTTACAGATCCTGCTATCCACTCATTCGCACACTGATGGTGGTGGAGCCGCCATGCACAAGCGCTGGCCTGACCCACCAGGAAGAACTGGGGGTTCAGTGTCTTGCTCAAGGACACTTTGACATGCAGACTGCAGACAGAGCGGGAATCAAACCCCTCACCCTCTGGTCAGTAGTCGGCCACACTACACCTGCACCACAGCCACCCCCATAAATCAAACCACTATTTCTGTCAAGCTTAAAGGTTCTTTTTTAACTCCTAAGTGAGATGTGAAGATATCACAAGATTCCATCTATCCATCTTCTTCCGCTTAATCCTTTTCGGGTCGCGGGGGGCTGGAGCCTATCCCAGCATCTTTGGGCGAGAGGCAGGGTACACCCTGGACAGATCGCCAGTCCATCGCAGGGCCAACACAGAAAGACAGACAATCATTCTCTCTCACAGTCATTCCTGAGGACAATTTAGAATCCCCAGTTTGATGCCAATTAACCTAACTTGCATGTTTTTGGCATGTGGGAGGAAACCGGAGAAATTCCGGAGTAAACGCACGCAGACACGGGGAGAACATGCAAACTCCACACAGATCACTGTTGGTCGGGGGCTGGGATCGAACCCACGATCCCCCGGCCAAGGGTGAGTGGCTGTGCTGCCGCAGTGCTAACCACTCCTCCACCGCGCTGCCTCATTTAAATATTTATTTTCTGTCAGAAGTTGAACCTGACAAATGTAGTGTAGAACATTATACAACTGTATTTCAAATAATTACGTCATGCCTGGTTCCTGTCCCCAAGAAGTCATCTCCATCAGACCTGAACGACTATCAACCAGTTGCCCTCACATGTCATGTGATGAAGGTCCTGGAGAGACTGGTTTTAGCCCACCTGAGGCTGCAGGTGAAGACATGGCTGGACCTGCTGCAATTTGCATATCAGCCCATTTAGGAGTTGAAGACGCTGTCATCTAACTGCTGCAATGAGCTCATTTGCACCCGGATGGTGGAAGAGACACTGTGAGAATCACGTTCTTTGATTTCTCCACTGCATTTAACACCATCCAGCCACTGCTGCTGGGTGAGAAGCTGCGGGGGATGTGGGTTGACAGCTCTGTGATCTCCTGGATTACTGACTACCTGACAGGCAAGCCACAATTTGTCTGGCTGGGCAGTGTTTTGTCTGATGTGGTGGTTAGTGACACGGGAGCTCCACAGGGGACTGTGCTTCCTCCTTTTCTCTTCACCTTATACATCACTGACTTTCAGTACAACTCCGAGTCATGCCACCTGCAGAAATTCTCTGATGACTCCGCTGTTGTTGGGTGTGTAAGACGGGGAGGGGGGGGGGGGAGTACAGGGCACTGGTAAACAGATTTGTGGAGTGGACCGAGCAGAATCACCTGAGGCTGAACATCAGCAAGACCAGAGAGATGGTAATTGACCTCAGGAAGAAGAGGACGCCTTCACAGCCAGTGCGTATTAAGGGGGAGGATGTGGAGGTAGTGGAAGACTACAAATACCTGGGTGTCATTATCAGCAATGGATTGGACTGGAAATCTAACACCGATTCTGTGTACAACAAGGGGATGAGCAGACTCTACTTTCTGAGGAAGCTAAGATCCTTCAACATGTGCAACAAGATGCTGGAGCTTTTCTACCAGGCCATTGTTGCCAGTGCCATCTTCTTTGCTGCTGTCTGTTGTTTGATTTATAATCCTACAGAGCCTGTGTCTGTCTCCCATTGCCCTAAATATTGTAACCCTGGATAAATACGACACAACTTGAAAAACACACGCACTTCTGCTGCTCCTCCTCACCCACCACCTTTCAACTTTGTCCCTGTCTCCTTCCTCGGAGAACGTTTTTCTGCTCCCTCTAAAGTTAATAAAAAAGTTAATAAAAATAGAATGCATAAACATCCCAAACTGATTAAACAAAATGTTGGTAAAATTCAAGTCCAGCCTCAAGTCCCTAAAATTCATAAATTGGCCTCTGTTCCTCCCCAAAATTTAAAAATTAAATGTGGTCTATTAAACATTAGGTCTCTAACTTCTAAGTCTCTTCTGGTTCATGATCTATTAATCGATCATCAGATCGATCTATTATCCCTCACAGAGGCCTGGCTCGGGCAAGATGATTATGTTGGTCTGAATGAATCAACTCCCTCTGGGTATTTAAATTGTCATAACCCCAGAGGTTCTGGTCATGGTGGTGGAGTGGCGGCAATTTTCCATTCTAAATTACTAGTTAATGTTAAGCAAAAATTATGTTTTAATTCCTTTGAAGGTTTGATCCTCAGTGTAGGGCTTGTTGGCAATCTTGGCTTGAACCCAATTCTCTTTACCATAGTTTATCGTCCTCCCTCAGCCTATTCAGAGTTTCCATCCGAATTTGCAGAATTTTTAGCTGATTTAGTGCTGAAATCCAATAGAATAATTATTGTAGGGGACTTTAATATACATGTTGATGTAGAGAGTGACTGTCTTAATAAGGCATTCAATTCAATTTTAGACTCAATGGGGTTTTCCCAGAAAGTAGAAAATTATACCCATCATTTCCACCATACATTGGACCTTGTTTTGACTTATGGTATAGATATCGAAAATCTGGTAGTGTCTCCTCATAATCCCGTACTGTCTGACCATTGTCTGTTAATTTTTGATTTCATTATCTCTGATCACTTGTTTCCTAAAGAAAAATACTACTACAGCAGATGTCTTTCTGATGACGTTGCCAAATTTTTGCAGATTGTCTCCTCTATGCCATGGGTCAACACAACAGAAATAAATAATGGAGAGTCTGCTCCATTCGTGATTGATAGCATGGTTGATGTGTTACTGCCTCGCTGCATCGGACTCTAGATTTGGTAGCCCCTTTAAAAAAAAAAAAAGTCTAACCAGAGATTTCTAACCCCTTGGTTTAACTCAGAAACCCGTGGCTTAAAACAGAAAACTCGTCAATTGGAAAGGAAATGGCGTTCAACTAATTCAGATGAATTCTACTTAGCGTGGAGAAATCATTTCTTAATCTATAAAAAATCTCTTAGAAAAGCTAGATCAAGCTATTATTCTGCATTAATAGAAGCAAACAAGAATAACCCCAGGTTTCTCTTCAACACTATAGCCAGGCTTACAAAGAGCCAGGACTCGGTCAATCCTTGCATCCCCCTGAGCTTTCTAGTCAGGACTTTCTGAACTTTTTCAATCTTAAAATTTTATCTATTAGAGATGAAATCAGTCAGATTCTTCCTACCATAAACTCAAGTACATTAACTACTACAACTCCCTCAATTGATATCTGCTTAGATAAGTTTACTCCAATCGACCTCTTAGAGTTGGATAAAATAATTTCTTCATCTAAGTCTTCATCTTGCCTTTTGGACCCTGTTCCTTCCAGGTTATTTAAAATTATCTTCCCAATTATTGGTAGCCGTATTCTTCTTATAATTAATTCTTCTTTAACTCTGGGTTATGTACCACTGGCTTTTAAAACTGCTGTAATTAAACCCTTCCTCAAAAAACTGATGCTCGATCCAGGAGTTTTGGCCAATTATCGACCAATCTCTAATTTGCCTTTCATTTCAAAAATCTTGGAAAGCGTTGCTGCTGCGCAATTATCTGACCATTTGCAGGGAGTTGGTTTGTTTGAGGTGTTTCAATCTGGGTTCAGAGCTCATCACAGCACTGAAACTGCCTTAGTGAAGGTCACTAATGACCTCCTGATCGCATCTGATAATGGACTTGTCTCTGTTCTTGTTCTTTTAGATCTCAGTGCAGCCTTTGACACTATCGATCATGCCATTCTACTTGATAGATTAGAACACTTTGTTGGACTGAGTGGAACTCCGCTGCAATGGTTTTGATCTTATTTGTCCGATAGATTTCAGTTTGTTCACATCAATGATGAATTTTCTTCCGACTCTAAGCTCAGTCATGGAGTTCCATAGGGATCTATGTTGGGCCCTACTCTTCTTAGTTTATACTGTATATATATGCTCCCGTTAGGCAATATCATCAGAAAGCACTGTATACATTTTCACTGTTACGCAGACAACACACAACTATGCCTGTCAATGAAGCCCGATGATTGTAATCAATTAGCCAAGTTAGATGCCTGTCTTAAGGACATCAAAGCTTGGATGACTTGAAATTTTCTACTATTAAACTCTGATAAGACTGAAGTCATTCTTGTTGGCCCAAAACATCTTAGAAATTCCTTTTCAAATTATGCCCTTAATTTAGATGCCACCACTCTCACTCTGAACAGTTCTGTGAGGAACCTTGGAGTTATTTTTGATCAAGATTTGTCCTTTAATTCACATATTAAAACTGTTTCTAAGACTGCCTTCTATCATCTGCGCAATATTGCCAAGATCAGGAGCATCTTGTCTCTGAATGATGCTGAGAAACTGATTCACGCCTTTGTCAGCTCTCGATTAGATTATTGTAATTCGTTATTATCTGGTTGTCCTAAAGTATCCTTAAAAAATCTTCAGTTGATTCAAAATGCTGCTGCTAGAGTTTTAACTGGTTCTAGAAAAAGAGATCATATCTCCCTGGTTCTGTCCTCCCTTCATTGGCTTCCCATAGAATTTAGAATCAAGTTTAAAATACTTCTTCTTACCTGCACGGTGGCGCAGTGGTTAGCACTGCGGCAGCACAGTTTACCCTTGGCCGGGGGATTGTGGGGATCGTGGGATCGTGGGTTCGGTCCCAGCCCCCAGCCAACAGTGATCTGTGTGGAGTTTGCATGTTCTCCCCGTGTTGCGTGGGTTTACTCCGGGATTTCTCCGGTTTCCTCCCACATGCCAAAAACATGCATGTTAGGTTGATTGGCTGTTCTAAATTGTCCCTAGATATCTGTTTCCTATAGGCCCTTAGAATAGAGGGTTAGTATTAATGAAAAAGCGCTTTGAGTGGTCTTTGTGACTAGAAAAGCACTATATAAGTGCAGGTTAGTTAGTTAGTTAGTAATAATCAGGCCCCCCAATATATAAAAGATCTGATATTACCTTACCATCCTAATAGAGCATTACGCTCCCAAAATGCTGGCTTACTTGTGGTGCCCAGAATCTCAAAAAGTACAGTGGGAGGCAGAGCCTTTTGCTACCAAGCTCCTTCTCTCTGGAACCAGTTACCACTCTGGGTCTGGGAGTCAGACTCGGTCTCTGTTTTTAAGAACAGGGTAAAATCCTTCCTTTTTAATATAGCTTACGTTTAAGGAGGGATTTTGCGTCTCTTAACCCCACATTTGTTCTGTTGTTATTTGATCCATACTGCTGGTTGACCTCCAATAATGTACTTGGCATCTTACTGTTATGTTCTTTATGTCTGTCCTCTCCATGCTCCCTATCCCCTCACCCCCAGCCAGTCGCAGCAGATGATTGCCCCTCCCTGAGCCTGGTTCTGCTAGAGGTTTCTTCCTGCCAAATGGGAGTTTTTCCTCTCCACTGTCGCTTAGTGCTTGCTCATAGGGGATCATCTGATTGCTGGGTTTTTCTGAAACTGTGTGGTTTTTTCTGCACTGTGGCGCCACGAGACGGCTTCTGTTGTGATGTGGCGCAGTATAAATAAAGCTGAATTGAATTGAATTGAATTGTTGGGGTATCAGAGCCAGCGACACCAACAGACTTGACAAGATTATGAAGAAGGCTGGCTCTGTAATTGGTCTCAGGCTGGAGGCTTTTGAGAATGTGGTGGAGAGGAGGACACTGAACAAACTGTTATCCATCATGGACAATCCTAATCACCCCCTCCACCAAACACTGGACAGACAGTGGAGCACTTTCTCCAGCAGACTGCTACAGCTTTGCTGCCGAATGGTCAGGTACAGGAAATCTTTCCTGCCACATGCCATTTCACTGTACAATAACTCACTCTAATGTTGAATTCTGGCCATAACTATGCTGCCATACTGCACCTTGTGTCATGACCCGAGCACTAGGTCTTGGTGCTCGGGTTATTCTTGTCAGGGTTTGATAGTGGCATTATTATTCTAGCTCTCCGAGCTCTTATTGTGATAGTGCTCGGGGAGGCTTCCGCTCAGCTGTCAAACCCTGAACAGCTGTGCTGCATTTGTGATCGTTAGCGCTCAGGCTACTTTAACCCACGCTGGTGACCGCATCTCGCAGCAGTGTCTGTTTACACTCCGTCACGCTACGGATGCACGATACTTATTCGTACCACGTCTGCCTTTGGCTTGATCGTCGTTCTCCGGAACTAGTAAGTGTGCTGTTTAGCCTTACCCCAGCATCTGGTGTAATTATTATTTTCACCAACCTTGCCTGCCTAGTGTATGACCATCTCCTGCTATGGACCTGTACAGCTGTTTAGCCCTATGCCTCCTGTTGTGAGTAGACTCTAGTGTCATTGTCTCTGCAGCTTGTGTTGTCACTATTTTCACCGTTAATAAAACTCACTAAACTCACTGGTGACTGTGTGTCGTCTTATGGTGGCTCGCGAGAGCCACCCATGACAGTACACTGCTGCCAAAACGGCGTTTACGGTGACGCCAACCCGAGACGCAATTCACCAGGGAGTTTTGAGTTTTTTGGACAGTTGCTGTCCCCGTCCGGGTACTGAGTGTGTGGGAAGAATGCCGTCGCGGAGGGACCGCGCTGGGAGCCCGAGCCATGAGCTGACAGGCTTTCTGGAAGTCGTAGATGAGATGCTCATCTCCGCTTCCCTGCTGAACTACCATCACAGTATACACTGGTACCTAGACGCTGCTGAAGACGTCCTTCGTCATCTCCCTTCCCGCTGGGCCGACCACCCGGAAGTTGATGCGAGGAGGGAAGATATCGCCGCACAACGCGAGATTTTCCTGATGCTGGAGGAGGAATGCGGCGTGAAGCAGGAGAAGAGGCACTCCTGCTCTTGGCCTACGGATCCTGATCCCGTCCTCGATCCAGTCCTGGAGTTCGCACCATCTGGAGGCCGGCGGAGGCGTCGGCGCCGCGGCCGAGCACGTCTTCAGCAAGCTCCTGCTCCGGATCCAGTTCCGGGCCGCCGGAATGATCCGCTCAATCAGCCAGCTGCTGAGAGTGAGCTGAGTCCTGTGCCGGTGAGCTCCGTTCATGGGTCCTGTGTTACCATCCAGCGAACGAAGGAAGGAGCAACGTCCTCTACAGCTGGCACCATCTTCCCTGCAGGAGACAGGCAAGTTCAATTTCACTTACCTATCCATCATAGTGATCTGTCTTGTCTGACTCCTGGGGGTGAAGCTCCGGTTTCGCAGCTCCCAGAGTTTCCTTCTCCAGCTGTAGCCAGTAACACTGAACCTGCTGCCTCTGTGTTTCCTCCTGCGGAGCGGTCCTCAGCGTCAGTCCCACGCCGTCGAACGAGGGGGAGGCCTGCGGCTCTGGGAGATATCCCGGCCCTGCAGCCTTGTGTTGGACAGAGGAGGAGAACGGACTGCGGTGAGGAGCCAGAGCCGACGAGTGAGCGTCCCCAGGGTTCCTCAGAGATGCAGCCCGAGTCAGCAGGTCGAGGGTCCTCTGCCCCCACGCCAAACGGGTTATTGGCGTGGACGCCAGCGCGAGAGGATCCAGCTGCAGAGACCATCAGGCCGGCTGTGGAACCCGACGCAGCCGAGTGGGAGCCCAACGACGAGCTTCTGTCTGAACCTGGATCGACGAAGTCCTGGATTGCTCCAGAGCCCGAGTGCAGGCAAGTGCTCTTCCTTGTTTTCCTTTATGGTGTGTTAGAGCATTTTTGCCTGCCTCATGGGGAGGCGAGCGAGGGGCAGCCGTCTGCTGCACCCGAGCTCGTCTCGCTGGGCTCTGGCGCTGCCGGTGGAACTGATCCCGGTCCTCTCTTGTTCTCTGAGCCTCTCCACAGCATTACCAGTCTGGAATCTGTCAAGGTCACGGGACTGGAGGTTCCAGGTTCGGGGATGGAGGTCGTCGCCGGTGCAGTGCCGACCCAGTGCCGACCCAGTCGGGGTCCGACGCATGGGCCGAGGAGACCCAGTCGGGGTCTGACACGTGGGCTGAGGTGACCCAGTCGGGGTCCAGCGCAGGTGCGGCTGCGACTCGATCAGGGTTCGAGTTGACCCAATCGGGGTCCGACGTGGGTGCAGCTATGATCCAGTCGGGGTCCGACGAGGTCCAGTGGGGGTCCAGCGCAGGTGCAGCTGCGACCCAATCAAGATTCAAGGATGTCCAAGTTCTTGGTTGTTTCCCTTTCAGGAGCCACCAGCTGGGGGCCGTTGGAGGTTTTTGTCTGGCAGACTGGCGCTCTCATGTCTTGTCGTCATTAGGCGGGCGGCTGCATGCAATTCCTCCACGGTCCTGGTGGTTGTGGGATGCGGGTCGGCCACCCGAGGAACTGCTTTGTGCGTTCGGCGTCTTGGGTTGGTCGCCCGATAAACTGTGGTTGCTACTGGGTGACCTGGTTCGGCCACCAGAGGACTTGTTTCTGGGGGCCTGGGACTAGGCCAGGCCGCCTGACCATGTACTGTTTTGTGGGACTATCCGTGGGCCATTGGAGGCAGGGAGGTCGCCGGAGCTCTGCCTGGGGGGCGTTGGATCTCCGCCGATCATCTTTTTTGTTTTGGCCCATACGGTATCTGGGTTATGTCAAGTTACGTAAAGCAATTTTTGATTGCCTCATGTGTTTTCACAGTCCATAGTCTGGTTATGTCAAGTTATGTAAAGAAATTTAGATTGCCTCATGAGTTTTTGTATCCATAGTCTGGTTAGGTTATGTAAAGTTATTTTGTTTGCCTCATGTGGGGTTGTAGTCCTTAGTCTGGGTTTTGTTTTGTTTTCTTGTTTTGTCCTCCCCTCTTCCTTTGAGGGGCTATGGCCGTGTTTTGCTTTTTGTTTTGTTCCCCTCTTCTTCTTGAGGGGCCATAGTATGGTGTTCTCGTTCATAGTTTCCAGGTGTTTACATGTATTTCTGGTTTCGTGTGTGTTTGTTTTTTCCATAGTCACGGTGTGTTAGCACGTATTTCTTGTGGGGGTTTTTTCTCATAGTGGCCATGTGTGCATTTATTTCTTCTTTTTCTCATAGTTATCATGTGTTAGTATGCATTTTTTTGCTCTTAGTCTTCATGTGTTTATATTTACGTCTTGTTTTGTTTCCATAGTTACCGTCATGTAATTTTTTCCTTTTTTGCCATGGTTATGTGTTTGCATTTATTTCTTGTTTTGTTCCTATAGTTACTGTGTGTTGAGGGTTTATTTTTTTGGGCCAGGTTATGTACACTGGGGTTAGACGGGTTGTCTGTGGTCTCGGTGGGAAAATTTTCAGGGTCAAGTGTTTTTTGCTTTGTATGATTGTGTTCTTCTTGTTTTGTGGTCAGGTCTTGTTTTGTTTTTTCTTCTTTCGTCATTGTTCTGGGGGGAAATAGGATGGATATGTCAAGTGATGTATTCGTTTCTTTTCCTGTTTAGGGTGTTAGGTTTTGTTGGCTCCCTCCTTGCCTGTTCCTCAATCCACTTGCCCTGTGGTTGGGGGAGGGGGGGGGCAGGTGTTACTAGACGTTCAGAGTCCGTCATGTGAGGGGGGGCTACTGTCATGACCCGAGCACTAGGTCTTGGTGCTCGGGTTATTCTTGTCAGGGTTTGATAGTGGCATTATTATTCTAGCTCTCCGAGCTCTTATTGTGATAGTGCTCGGGGAGGCTTCCGCTCAGCTGTCAAACCCTGAACAGCTGTGCTGCATTTGTGGTTGTTAGCGCTCAGGCTACTTTAACCCATGCTAGCGACCGCATCTCGCAGCAGTGTCTGTTTACACTCCGTCACGCTACGGATGCACGATACTTATTCGTACCACGTCTGCCTTTGGCTTGACCGTCGTTCTCCGGAACTAGTAAGTGTGCTGTTTAGCCTTACCCCTCCCGGTGTGTATCGATCTCTGTGTGTCTCTGCCTTAGCAGCTGGTGTAATTATTATTTTCACCAACCTTGCCTGCCTAGTGTATGACCGTCTCCTGCTATGGACCTGTAGAGCTGCTTAGCCCTATGCCTCCTGTTGTGAGTAGACTCTAGTGTCATTGTCTCTGCAGCTTGTGTTGTCACTATTTTCACCGTTAATAAAACTCACTGAACTCACTGGTGACTGTGTGGCGTCTTATGGTGGCTCGCGAGAGCCACCCATGACACCTTGCAGTCTAATTGGTACTTCACATTTCACCCTGCGCCCGATAGTCCTGCATTGTACAGCGAGTATGATTCATGTATCTATACGGGTCATTATCTGCAATGTATATAAAGTTATCTAGGCAGTTTTACTTTCCCTGGGTAATTCCTTTTTCTATTCTGCTGTGTGTGTTTCTGTCGTTTTGGTTGTCTACTGTCATGCAGCTGTTACACTGTACGTAATTTCCCAGTTTGGGATCAATAAAGTATATCCATCTATCTTTAATTATAAAACATTAGAAAATATAAATATTTTATAATATTCGGCTCATCAACTTACCAATAGCTGAGTGAAGTACATGCCCAAAGCACTACAGCCGTGTCCACTTGTTTAGTGATGTGGTCTTCACTATATTTGTCCCACTGTCTGTCGTGATGCAGACTTGTTTGTCTTCACTCAGTCTCCAGGATGCAAGTGCTTCGGTCAGTCCTAAAGCAATGACTTCACCTGTGCTGTCTTCAGGAAAGTTTGAAGACATCTGCTTTTCAAATTCCAATCTTGATCAATGAAGTGGGCAGTGAGGCTCATATGGTTCAGATGTGCGACTGGACCACAAATCTGAGGTAGTAGTGAAGTATGGCAGACTTTACAGCTCTGTTTCAACCGTTTCTCTACATTCCGTGTACAGCTGGGGAAGTGCTGTCTCGGAGAAATATTTACGGCCAGGGAGTTGGTAACGAGGGTCAGTTACTTTCAACAGGATGGCACTGCTTCAGATGGTAAAAAGATTTGTAGTGTTATCTGATTTTGTGGGAACGTGCTTGAGACACAGTTTGCAGTGCACGCTAAACTGTTTCTTGTTAGACTTTAAATATCCAAAATATCTCCACACTACTGAATTCCTCGGATCCTTCTTTTCAACAATCTCCTTGTCTATTGAGCATTGGGTGGCATCCATTTCGGTGTCTTCTTTGGTAATGTCACTGGACATTTCATTAATGTGTTCTGTCATCATTTTCTTTTTAACCCACTTCAACTCCTACATGGCTGCGGTAGCCCAAACATTAGCAGGTTTACTAAGTCCTGGCTGCGTGCTGGTCCTACACACCTACGCACGCTGTTGTGCGTGTCAATCGAACAGGACTTCCAGCCACATGACTGGTTCGGTGTGGTGTATTCTTATTTTCAGTGTCTTTTTATGTTGTCTGTCAAAACACAGAACAAATGAATTCTATCGACCATGTACTGTCTCTATTGAGGAAAAATCAGAGGACATTTGAAACTGTTACTATTTATGACTTGACCACTAGATGTCAGTAATAAGTCACAGGCTCATTATTCTTTGGACTTTAGCTTTGATTGTTGCATGCATTTGCAGTGGCATTGTTTCAAGTTGCAATAATATTTTTGCCAAGACCTATTGATGATGGGAGAGATCCATTCATCCATCTTCCACCACTTATCCAGAGATCCAGGTCATGGAGGCATCAGTCTGGGCAGAGCAGCCCAGTTTTCCGCCAGGTGCACATAGCACCATGATCCCCATGATCCCTCCTGCAGATGGTGAGCCTGGAGGCCACTGGAGGGTGGACCCATGTGGCTCCTTTGGGCACACTGGGTCCTTTATGTGATGTTTTTCATAGAGATCTACTGAACCACTCTTAGTCTGGTCTTTCACCCAGGACTAGTTTGCCTTGGGAGGCCCTACTAGGGACAAGTTGCTCCCGACAACATACAGTAACTCCTGGGATCATCAGGCACTCAAACCCCTCCACCACAATAAGGTGGTGATCCACAGCAGGGTGATGGGAGAGTTGATATGAGTTAATGATGAAGATGATGGTTCGCCACTATCTTTCCATTTAAAAAAAAAGTGCTGGACAGTTCCTAACCCAGTTTTAGTTCAGCAATCTCAGTTGTTTCCTTTGCTTGACAAAGTGATACTTTGGCATCTCTGAAACAGAATAACACTGTTTTCATGACCACAGGATATATCTTCAGACATGGCTGTTTAAGAAATGAGAAGTCACTCACTGCATCAGTTTAAGTTAAATAGCTTGTTGAATGTGAAACACATTAATCACTGCAGCAATTATACAGCAAATTTTTTTTTTATCTTTTTGTTTATTTAAATCCAGATGGTGTTTTTTGGTTTTGGTCAGCCAATATATACGGTATGCATGTTATCTGTTGATTTTAGACAAGACTCTGCACCCAGTGTGAATTCAGAATGTATTTATTCATTTCCCAGAAAGTTTTGTTCAATTTTCAGCTTTATTCAAGCTTCAGCTTTAATTAAACCAATATTATTTTTCAAGTTCTGATATGCATTTATCTTAGCTGTGAGGGTTTCTAATATAATGCCAAATGTTCTGGCTCCATTTCATATGAGATTGGGGTGATAATAGAAGCTTCTAAGTTATGTGTGGTCTACGTGTGCACTGTGTTTCTTCCTCATCTGTGACTGTCATGCTTTCTACTTTCTCCTGGACGGAGTGGGACTTTTCACCCCTCTTCCAACTCCTGCTTTGGAAGCTGCGCTGGAAGCAGAGGGGGCGGGGCTCGGAGCAGGCTGGGTCTTGGGCTGAGGGATCTCAATGGGGAGTTTAGGGGGGATGATTGTTTTAGGGGTCAGAGTTGGTTTTGCTTCAGGGATTTTCTCGCCATGGCGGTACACGCTGACCTGGAGAGAGAAAAGGAGACAGAGAGGGGCAGATGGTGTTATTATGGTGCTATCATTCCTCAAATACCCAGTTACTGTGCTGCAAATGTGCAGAGGTGGGTAGAGTATTCAGAAATTGTACTCAAGTAAAAATAGCGTTTCTTTACCAAATTAATTACTGTATACACAGGATGAGTAAGACTGGTCACAAAAAATGCATGAGTCAGAACATGAGCCATTACGCATTTGTGAGGTTTTTTCTTATTTGTGACTTCTTTAAATTTATGAAATCTTTCTGATCAATCTATTACGCCCCCCCCCCAAAAAAAATCACTAATAAACATGTTTTTTGCTGTCAATTTGAAACATATGTCTTGTAAATTTAAAATAATTTTTTGCATGATGATGATGATTTCTTGTAAAATTGCAATTTGGGAGATCTGGGAAGTTGTTGTTTTTTTTTTTTTTTTAAAGTGTTAGCCTGTGGAGTATAAAATAAAAACTAATAATCTGTATGTACCATATTTCAGGAGGAAATTTAATGAAATAAAATGATAAATTCATTAAAAAAGACTAAAGCTGCAGTTATTTGATGAGAACATTTTTATCCAAAAATGTGCAAGTAGTTTTTACTTCATAAATGTACTCAAGCAAGACTAAAAAGTGCTCTGCAATAAAACTACTTTGTAAAATACAATTTTGTGAAAAATTTACTTGTAGTTGACTGGTTACTACCCGCCTCTGGCAATAAAACGGAAGAGAAAATAATCAAAGGGATTCATCGTTCATCAAAAACAATGCAGTACTGAATAAAAATATATTCAAAAACTTAAGTAAAAGATACTCCAGATAACGATTTTGCCCTAATTTTCCTATGAGTGCCATCAAATCAGAACAAAGTCAGAAAGCTGAAAAAATTCTTACTGTGAGACTTCAATAACAAAAAGCAGGAATTCTGTCACAGATGGTCAAAACAAATTATGGCTTTGAGCAAATTCAGTCGTTTGTGGCTTGCCGTGTTAACACTTACCACTATATCCACAGATTCCCCTCCATATTTGTTCTGGACAATCATAGTATATCTGCCAGAATCCTCCATGGAAACACCTTTGATCGTCAGACTGGCAAACCTGCCCTGGTCCAGGGAGACCACATACTGGAAAAATGAAATCAAAGGTCAAAAAATTCAGACAGGCTGCACATGGAGTTTAATATGGTTTATCTTTCCAAATGTCTGACAACTCAAGTCTGATTTGAAATATGATTCATCTTTTACTGACGGTACTGCTATTAGCTTTTATCCTTATCATCTCTAGAAAAAACTGATCTGGGCTGGATAGACAGTGCAATCTGTTATATCTAGCTGACCCCTGTTCTGCTCAGCCAAATTATGATGAAACTTAAAGACAAGAAAGCCACGACCCACGACCCTTCTTTCTTGAGACCCTAAATCACGACTACCTACAGTACAAGGGCAGCTCATTAAAGATTTCCCCTGACCCACTTCCAGTTATTGTAGGAGGCTGAAATTACACATGTAATACATATCTCTGTAGGTCATGTGGTAATTTGCATCTCTGAACTCCTAAGAGTTTCTCTTTTACAGGTGCTAAGGTGGAGTAAGGTGTGATAATGGAACCAATTGCATGCAGAGTGGTCATCAGGTTCCTGTACTTAAGAGGCCACACCACGTAAGGCGTTCGATAAGATGAAAGAGACTTGTGTAAAGGATGCCCTGTAGTTGAGTTCAAGTGTGATTGGATATTGCTGGAAATGGCACCCATTCATGGGTGACCACATTGCGTCATTGATGAAGACACCATCCAGTAAGTGGAGGCCACCATTTTGGAGGATCACCACATAGCTGTTTGCCACCTAGCCAAGATGTCAAGATCGGTGTGGGGTCTGTAGAAATAATCATCCAGGACAATTTGCACAAATGGGAAGTTGTCTGCGTGATGGACTGCTCACACCTTTCCAGAATCATGAACAATTTACATGCTCCAAGGTTTTTTTGCCATGTGCCAAGAAAACCAGGAGGAATTCTGCGATGAGCTAATCACACAGAACGAAACATGGGTCCATCACTATGATCCAGAGACTAAAGCCCAGTCAAAGCAATGGAAGCATTATGACGCAACACCTCCGAAGAAGGCACATGTCCAACCATCAGCATGCAAGATCATGCTTACAGTCTTTTGGGACCAGCATGAATTGATGATGGATTTCCTGGCAAAGGATACTACAATTACCTGGACTTACTACGCTTCACTGCCGCAGGAATTTCAGAAGGCGGTCAAAACGGAGAGGTGTAGCATGCTGACCAAAGGTGTTCACTACCTGCAAGACACTGCATCGGTTCACAACTTGCCTGTTGCCCAGACTAAATCCTTCCTCACCCCCCTTACTATCCCAAACACTTATCATCTGACTTCCACGTCTTTCCAACCATGAAGTCATTTCTGAAGGGCAAACATTTCCAAGACGACGAAACGCTGATTTCCAAGGCTGAATCGTGGCTTCTGATGCAAACTACAGAGTTCTAAATGTGAGGTCTCCACAGTTGCACAAAGCGATTCGAGAAGTGCGTGACCCTTGGTGGTACCTATGTAGAGAAAAACTAATAACTGTTCCTCTCAGACTGTAGGAAATGAGTCAGGGGAAATCTTAAATGAACAGCCCTCCTATGTTATCCAGTCCATTTAGATATGATACCACAGTACAACCCCATTCTGACTTGTATCATGAGCGTGGTATTTTAATGCCTCTCTCATACCTACCCACTCATATCTAAGGTCTGGACATTTATACATTTCATGGAGTGGCTCTTGTATCAGGTTAACTATAATATTAAGAGAAACACTTGTCTTTAATTGTGACAAAATAAATGATCTGTTGGCCTAAAAATCCCCCCAAAAAGGATAGCCATTTTCTATTTAATATGGTATGTGGTCTTTCATAATTACATTCATTTATTAGACTGATGTAGGTTAATCTGTGGGTTACTTCTGTCTCTTTTGTGGGACTGATGAAAGAAAGCTGTTGTATTAAAACCATTATTTGGTAATTATAGCTGTTTTGGAGGCAGCAAGGCAGAGCATCGGAAACTCATACTTTGTGACAAAATCTACAAAAACATTAAAATCCGTTCCAATTCAGTTCTATTTATTCCTGTGTGGTTCTACTGTCGTGTCTAAGCTACCGGAGATTCAGAGCAATGTTCCCTTCAATATTGTCTTGAATCTGTGTATATTTATGTTTGTTTTTCTGTTATCTTTGTACATCCTCAGAAGCCTCTACAGTAACTTGGTACGGCAGAGGCACTCACTCCCCGAGGTGTGAAAAATTCATCACCAAGGGCCTCAATTCTTATTTCAGACAGATTATTATCAGGTGAGAGAGTAAATAAAGAAGAGGACAGGCTTGAACACATATTCCTCCTGGACCGGGGTTTCTCAAACTTAAAATCTTCAAAGCTGGCAGGAGCCGCAAGATCCTGATGCTGTTCAAAGAGCCTCCACTGACTGGGGACAAACCAGCTCTTCAATGGCAAGTACGTTAATGACTTATGGGATGCAGATTTGTTCTGACACTGATCATGGCGTGTGTCGATAATCCTGACCTCACCATGCTCCCAAAACAGGGAACGGTGTTGTGTACCTTAAACGCCTTCACCTCATAGGTAAATATAGTGGTGTGAAAAAGTGTTTGCCCCCTTCCTGATTCTCATTTTTTTGTATGTTTGTCACACTTAAATGTTTCAGATCATCAAACAAATTTAAATATCAGACAAAGATAACACAAGTAAACACAAAATGCAGTTTTTAAATGAAGGTGTTTATTATTAAGGGTAAAAAAAAAATCCAAACCTACATAGCCCTGTGTGAAAAAGTGATTGCCCTCCCCCCCGTTAAAACATAAATTAACTGTGGTTTATCACATCTTTGGAAAGCTGAGTTCAATTTCTCTAGCCACACCCAGGCCTGATGACTGCCACACCTGTTCTCAATCAAGAAATCACTTAAGTAGGATCTGCGTGACAAAGTGAAGTAGCCTATAAAATCCTCAAAAGCTAGACATCATGCTGTGATCCAAAGAAATTCAGGAACAAATGAGAAACAAAGTAATTTTGCTCTATCAGTTTCAGAAAGGTTATAAAGCCATTTCTAAAGCTTTGGGACTCCAGCGATCCACAGTGAGAGCCATTATCCACAAATGGCAAAAACATGACACAGTGATGAACCTTCCCAGTAGTGGCCGGCCAACCAAAATTACCGTAACAGCGCAGTGACGACTCATCCAAGAGGTCACAAAAGACCCCACAACAACATCCAAAGAACTGCAGGCCTCACTTGATTCAGTTAAGGTCAGTGTTCATGACTCCACCATAAGAAAGACACTGGGTAAAAATGGCCTGCATGGCAGAGTTCCAAGACAGAAACCACTGCTGAGCAAAAAGAACAAAGGCTTGTCTCAGTTTTGCCAGAAAACATCTTGATGATCCCCAATACTTTTGGGAAAATACTCTGTGGACTGACGAGGCAAAAGTTAAACTTTTGGAAGGTGTGTGTCCCATTACATCTGGCATAATGGTAACACAGCATTTCAGAAAAGGAACATCATACCAACAGTAAAATATGGTGGTGGTAATGTGATAGTCTGGGGCTGTTTTGTTGCATCAGGACCTGGAAGACTTGCTGTGGTAAATGGAACCATGAATTCTGCTGTCTACCAAAAAAATCCTGAAGGAGAATGTCCGGCCATCTGTTCGTGACCTCAAGCTGAAGCGCACTTGGGTTCTGCAGCAGATCAATGATCCAAAACACACCAGCAAGTCCACCTCTGACTGGCTTAAGAAAAACAAAATGAAGACTTTGGAGTGGCCTAGTCAAAGTCCTGACCTGAATCTGATTGAGATGCTGTGGCATGACCTTAAAAAGGCGGTTCATGCTCAAAAACTCTCCAATGTGGCTGAATTACAATTCTGCAAAGATCAGTGGGCCAAAATTCTTCCACAGCGCTGTAAAAGACTCATTAACAGTTATCGCAAATGCTTGATTGTAGTTGTTGCTGCTAAGGGTGGCCCAGACCTTCCAGGATTCCGCAATGTTGCGATTCTACCAATTCCCGCGACTTCAGCAGGTCCTGCATAATTTGAATTTTGTCCAATCAACGCAACTTTACCACAATTTTGGCCAAATGTTGTCAACTTCCGCCAATTTCGGCAATCAAATTAGTCTCTCAGTAGTGCGCAGATGTGTACGTCATCAGTCTGACCAATCAAATGCGGTGCTGCACTGCGCTCACTTCTGTATTTACAGTGAGTATATACTGAACAGATCAGCAAAAAACAGTGTGTGATTAAAAAAACACACTCACCTACGAGTTTTCCCACCATCGTTCCTTCCTCCGTCTCCCCCGGCCCACCAGTGAACGTCTCCTCGAGTTTCCATCATGACCGTGTGTCTGAAGTGCCGGGTTTGTGTTGAAAAACGTCTGCCTGCCTGAAAGCACCTCAGTCTCGTGAGCGCGTGCATCCAGACACGCCGTAAAACCACACAAAAAACAAGTGAATCTAATATTACAGCAAGTGTTGTAACAGTTTATAAGTCTTTAGAGGTAAAAGTCACTACTACATCTTGTCAATGAGTTTTAAAGTTGGGATTCTCCGGTCTGGACATAAGCCAATGCGTGATTCAGGCAGTCCCCAAGGACTGCCCCGCAATTTACCACAACAATAGAAAAAAAAATCCCACGAAATCCTGAAGGGACTGGGGTGGCCCAACCAGTTATTAGGTTTAGGGGGCAATCACTTTTTCACACAGGGCCATGTAGGTTTGGATTTTTTCCCCCTTAATAATAAACACCTTCATTTAAAAACTGCATTTTGTGTTTACTTGTGTTATCTTTGTCTAATATTTAAATTTGTTTGATCATTTTAGTGTGACAAACATACAAAACAAACAGAAAAATCAGGAAGGAGGCAAACACTTTTTTCGCACCACTGTCACTGAAGGACTCCATTATGATGAAGATTTCCAGTGGTGACATCTGTCTATTTTCAATAGGAGACTTTAGCATGTAATTTGGGATCCTGTGTATTTCATTCAATGGATATAAAAAGTCTACACACCCCTATTCAAATGCCAGGTTTTTGTTATGTAAAAAATGAGACCAAGATAAATAATTTCAAAACTTCTTCTACCATTAATGTGACCTATAACCTGTACAACCCAAGTGAAAAACAAACTGAAATATTTTAAGGGGAAAAATAAAAAACTTACAATAACTTGGTTACAAAAATATGCACACCCTGAAACTAATACTTTGTTGCAGCACCTTTGGCTTTTATTACAGCACTCAGTCTTTTTGGGTAGGAGTCTATCAGCGTGGCACATCTTGCAATATTTGCCTACTCTTCTTTGCAAAACCGCTCCAAATCTGTCAGATTGCGAGGGCATCTCCTGGGCACAGCCCTCTTCAGATTACCCCACACATGTTCGATTGGATTCAGGTCTGGACTCTGGCTGGGCCTTTACAAAACCTTATTCTTCTTCTGGTGAAGCCATTCTTTTGTTGATTTGGATGTGTGCTTTGGGTCATTGTTGTGCTGAAAGATGAAGTTCCTCTTCATCTTCAGCTTTCTAGCAGAAGCCTGAAGGTTTTGTGCCAACACTGACTGGTCTTTGGAACTGTTCGTAACTCCCTCTACCTTGACTAAGGCCCCAGTTGCAGCTGAAGAAAAACAGCCCCAAAGCATGATGCTGCCACCACCATGCTTCACTGTAGGTATGGTGTTCTTTTGGCGATGAGCAGTGTTGTATTTGCGCCAAATATACCTTTTGGAATTATGTCCAAAAAGTTCACCCTTGGTTTCATTGGACCATGACACATTTTCCCACATGCGTTTGGGAGATTTTAAATGTGTTTTTGCAAAATGTAGCTGAGCATGGATGTTTTTCTTTGTAAGATAAGGCTTCCATCTTGCCACCACACCCCATAGCCCAGACATACATACGACCAAGACAGGAGATTGTTGTCACATGTGCTAAACAGCCAGTACTTGCCAGAAATTCCTGCAGCTCCTTCAGTGTTGCTGTCGGCCTCTTGGCAGCCTCCCTGACCAGTTTTCTTCTTGTCTTTTCATCAGTTTTGGAAGGATGCCCAATTCTTGCTAATGTCACTGTTGTGCCATACATTCTCCACTTGATGATGACTGTATTCACTGTGTTCCATGGTAGATTTAATGCCTTGGAAATTCTTTTGTACCCTTCTCCTGACTGATACCTTTGAACAATGAGATCCCTCTGATGCTTTGGAAACTCTCTGCAGACCATGGCTTGTGCTGTAACATGTGACTACAAAAATATCAGGAAAAGCCTACTAGAACAGCTGAACTTTATTTGGGGTTAATCAGAGGCACTTTAAATGGTGGCAGGTGTATGCTGACTCCCATTTAACATGAGTTTGAATGTGACTGGTTAATTCTGAACACAGCCACATCCCCAGTTATAACAGGGTGTGCATAGTTATGCAACCAGGTTGTTGTAAGTTTTTTATTTTTTAATTTTTCCCCTTAAAAGATTTCAGTTTGTTTTTCAATTGGGTTGTACAGGTTATAGGTCACATTAATGGTGGAAAAAGTTTTGAAATGATTTATCTTGGTCTCATTTTTTTACATCACAAAAACCTGGCATTTGAACAGGGGTGTGTAGACTTTTTTTTATATCCACTGTATGTACTGTATAATTTAGGTGAACTAATTAAAACAAATTTGAAACATGCATGAGTACAGAAGTGTTCCATTAACACTTTTGATATTATATTTATTGCATTACGTTATTATTGCATTACTCCACAATACAGTCGATCCATTTAGACCGAAAAGTCTCTGCTAATTGAGATGTCAGTCATGAACTGATATTTCAAATAACAATTTGGCTGACAGCTGATGCCAAAGTCATCCGGTTTTGTTCAAGTTGTTTCCCTCACATACTAGTATCTTAATCATAAACAATCCAATCCAATCCACCTTTATTTAAAAAGCACTTTACAAACAACCACAGCTGACACAGAGTGCTGTACATAAAAACATAAGACATCAAAACAATAAAATACAACTAAAAAATACAATACGGCACAAATAATTAGTAATCATAGAATAAAAGCAGCAAAAACAAGTAAAATCAATGTCTCAAACTGGGTCAAAAGCCAAAGAATAAAAATTGGGTTTTAAGATGAGTTTTAAAACTGGACAGTGAAGGGGCCTGTCTGATGGACAAAGGCAGATTGTTCCACAGTTTAGGGGCAGAAACAGAAAAAGCTCTGTCCCCTCTGAGCTTCCTCTTCGATTTTGGTATCTCCAGCAGCAGCTGATCAGCTGACCTGAGAGACCAAGCAGGGGTGTATGGATGAAGGAGCTCAGAGAGGTAAGGCGTGGCAAGGCTGATCTGTTTCAATATCTCAGCTTTTACAGATTTAATACCTCCAAAATCGATATGACACGGAAGATAAACATTCACCAGTTACAGTGGCAAAATCTTTTTTGCTAGTACGCCAGTATCAGTCACCAGAGCCACTGTCATCCAACACTGATTTCAGGCTGATTTATCATTTGAACCCTCGATGAGATACAGCTCAAATATAATAAAAGGACTTGGAAATAACCTAGACCTTGGATAATTACTGAGTCAGGATTTGCAAATAAGGCTCACTGACTAACACTGAAAAAATTAAGGCAATCCACTGACAGAGACTGCTGACATTGCACTGTTAACTGAGAAGGAACAGATCAAACTCTGTTTAGTTCAGCAAATAAAATTAGGTATTTTTTTATTCCTTGGACACTTTGTCTGTGTTGCCATTATCCACTAATTCTCCCTTCTGATTTTATAATTATCAGAGGTCACAGGTATATTCAAGGATAAAGAGATGCCATTAAACAATAAAATGCATTTACAAATACACTTCTCTGGCACTTTCCCCTTTTATCTGAATTGCATGGTTTTTTTTAAAGTTTTGTGATTAATCACAAGTATTTATAGAAAATTGTGTGGTTAATTATTTTTGTTCCCAGCTGATGCAGATTCCTACAATAACCAACCAAAAATTTGGTATGTATAGTCTATCACCTCTTACCACCAAGTCTATAAAATTTCTAGGGGAAAATACTATATTCCATACTGCTACTTACAGTACTTCACTGAAATATTCATAGCAATTGTGACTGATTAATAGGATAACTAGGACCAGGAAAAAAGGAGGAGGAGCTGGGTTGATGGAGCGGTTAAACAATTCAGAGTCAGAGACAGCAGGAGTGTTCATCAGGAGTCAAATAAAAGTACAAGCCGTTGTTTGAAGCTCTGAACATGAAGCAGTTTGGCAAACATGACTCACATACATGATTTAATTATGTGCTCCGGTGGCAAGTTAAAAACAAGTTGTGAAATGAATTCTGTCACACCTATTGTACAATAACACAAAATTACCTGATCATCAGGTTCGACTTCTGCTCCATTCTTCAGCCAAGACACCTGAGGTTTGGGGTCTCCACACACCGTACATGTTAAACTCAGGGTCTACGGGACGCATGAAACAGGATTTAGCAGGTATGCATAGACTGAGGCAGACTACCACTATCTTAGCCACCCACCTTCTTTTCCATAATAGTGACCACATCAGGCAGTCCTCCCACCACCTTGCCACGGTCTAAAAGCAGCAAGTTTTTAAATTAAATTCTTTAGAATCAGTCTCTGACAAATAATTTTAATTGTCTTATGAAGCAATTAGGAGACTAGAAGAAAAAACTCACTCTTCTCAGCATAGGCCTCAGCCCTGAAACAAACACAGAGTTAAGCTTTTGTTGTACACAAATACTCATACAGTTTTTAAAAATGTAAATAACTTGTCCTTGATTAATCTGAAGTTTCTGATGTGTTACACTGTGCACATTTTTAAAAAAAATTCTACAGTTTCTTTTACTGTTAAAGCCCAAGCTCATTTTAACAAAGGCACTTATATTTTTTTCTTACTTATTGTGCATTTACCAAATAATACCAATTCCAACAGATCCAACGGCTGCTTTATAGATGCTGCTTTCAAGCCAGATTGATTCTCAGTTTCCATTTCTGGCACTTAAAAAAATCATAAATTAACAGTAGTAGGTTGGTTTGCCACAAGGTGCTTTTGATTTGGAGCCGAGGCATATTTGACTGTAGTTTACTCCATTAGCTCCATCTGAATCTTTTCCTGGAAAAAAATGATCTTGCGATATGGGGTCCGCTGGAGCAGCATGGTGGGACCAGAGGTCAGCCCCAGGACCAGATGGCCAGGGGAACTCTGTTCTCCTCTTGGCATGTTGATGCTCAATCAAAAGAGTAACTGGGTGTCACTTGTTTCAATGTGTTTGCAGAGTTGTGTGCTTAAATTTCTCTCTTTGAATGTTAATTAGAAAAGGGATTTGGACAGCTTCCACTCTGCATGCAAGTGTTTAGAGTTTCAATCGCTTTTTTCCTAAAAGGGTTTGCACTATTCAGTGTGTGAGGCTTGCTTTGGCCCAATTAGCCAACCAACCCCAAAGGATCTCTGCTACCTGCCTGCTTCTATTTTTAACTATAATTTTAATCTGAAGTTATAATGCACTGGAGTCTTTCCAGACATCAAGGCTTTGGGTTTTCTCATTTTGTTGAGATAAATCTTTGCAAGTCTTAGATAAAATAAAGCTGTATTGATTTAGAGTTGCCGTTCTAATACAAAACAGAAGATAAAAGCAACCTAATAGTCGAGTGACAATGTTTCAGCAGAACATTTGGAAGGAAACTTGATGTAGTCTTGATTTACTCTGCAGACCAATAATGGTCCCGAAGCATACAGTCAGAATTACAATGATGTTCAGCGACATTAAAACAGCAGAGTCATACAGCAGGTAATATGGCCCTCAAAGATCCTTGATCTCAGCCAGTCTGGGATTACACAGAGATGGATGAGTCTGAACTGAATCCTTAGAAGAATTGTGCTCTGTTTAACTTCAGGAAAGAGCTTGCAGGTGGAAACCTGGCAGAGGCAAGCTTACTGAACTTCCACGATAGCCAACAAAGGCAGCGATATCAGTGTTTCCCAACAGGGCAGCTGAATAACAGATCAAAAGAAAGCAGGAGGCTGTATGGATGTGTATGTATGTTCATGTTAAACTGAGAATGTTGTAAGTGCATAAGTTCAGCTTCAGTTTTAGCTTTTTTTTTTAACAAAACGAAAGAAAATAACCTATAATTAGCATTCTGAATTCACAAAACCAGTGGTTTCTGTTCAGACCCCCTTTTTCTTACAGTGCCTATAAAAATATTCATCCTATAGGATCTATTCATCTTTTATTGCTTTATAAATGGAATCATAATCAATATAAATTAGCTTTTATGTAAATGTAAAATAAGTGATTGTATAAATATTCTTCACCTTTAAAGGGACTGGGCAATTGGTGTTACTAGTGAAACAAAGAACCTGGATGTCCGGTTTGCCTAAATCATGTTGAGATTTAACATGAGCTTTTATTTAATTGTGGCTTTCTCTTTGCCACTCTCCTATAAAGTTTAGATTGGTGAAGAACCCAGACAAATTTCCCTTCAGGGACAATAAAGTTTATTCTATTCTATTCTATTCTATTCTATTCTAAAGGTGCATTCACACCAAACGCGAACGGGCAAATTTTTCGGGCAGCACGATTACATTATAACTCAATGTAAATGTGCGAATAAACATGAATTCAGTGTCTGAGTGAGATGCAGACAGGCGAAGTGGCCTTTATAACTTCTGCAACAGTGTTCAGCCTACTGTGAAAATCCCCAAAATAACGTCATGCTTTAGGTTTACATTATCCAACAGAGGGCTCACCTGAAGAAGTTGCCCTTGTCTCCAAAACTTTATGAGTGTTTCCACCGCTAGCTTGCTAGTACGTCTGTGGCAAGAAACAGTGGGTAAATAACTCTGAAATCCCGATTCAGCTGAAGAGCTCCCGGTCTTCCTGTCTCCAGGTGAGTGAGTCTCATTTTCAAACTAGTTTACTCTGCAATGATGATACTTTCACTCCAATGATGGCAGAATCTCAAAGCTAGCATATTACCTCGGGCGTGAATGCGCAAATGCGCAATTTTGCGTGTACTCACCTCTTTCCATTCACTTTGTATGGATCCGCACCGCCCGTTCGCGTTTGGTTTGAATGCACCTTAATAGCTGCTGTATCAGAGAGTCTCTTCCATCTCAGCTGCTGAAGCTTTGAACTTCAGAATAGTCACAGGTGTCTTGGTGTCTCCTTCTAGCACAACCACTCAACTTGTGAGAACGGCCTGTTGTAGGCAAATTTACACATGTGCCACATGCCTTCTATTTCTTATTAGTGGACTTAGCAGAAATTTCCAAGGGGTGTTCAGTGACATGGAATTTTTTTTGTATCCATGCCCTGGTTTATAACCTTTCCCCAGATTTGTTTGGAGTGTCCTTTTGTCTCCATTGTGTAATTGTAACCAGTAACACTGACTGACCAGTGACGGAACCTCCCATCACAGGTGTCTTTATACTACAATCACTTGAGGCACATTAACTGCATTCAGTTGATCTTCATTCAACTACTTGTGAGACCACTAGCATCAACTCAAGGTCAGTCACTTTAAAAGGGGGCAGGGTTTCCGCTGGTAACATTTCCGCATGGCGGACCGCTACCCCTGAAACTATGTCGCCACACTAAGGAAATATAAATTTAAGAAAAATAAATGAATGACGCTCCACAAGTGCGCACACGAAAAATGCACATGACAGTCATCCACGCGTCAGAGTTCAGAAGCGCCACGCCCACGTGACCATTCCAGTTGGAAGGTAGACGTTCTATCTAGCGTCGCTGTCAGAGAGAAGCACAAGCTTATTAAAGTACTTTTCATGTGGAAAAAAAGCAGAAGAGGTATGTAAGCAGTGGAGGCATTTATCGTAGTTTTAACCCGCTGGTAACAGGAACAACTAGAAAAGCACTTGGAGAGAGCAGGCCTTCGCCAAGTGCCACAGTTCCCCCCATACAGTGTTTGTGTGTACGTTTTCAGATTCCTTGACCATGAAAACATATGACTAGCAATTGGATTGACAATGATAGGATTAGTGGTTCAGTAGTTATTCACGAAAATCGCATTTTCCGTAATGGGGGTTTTCGCCACAGTTCCCCCCATACAGTGTTTGTGTGTATGTTTTCAGATTTCTTGACCATGAAAACATATGACTAGCAATTGGATTGACAATGATAGGATTAGTGGTTCAGTAGTTATTCACGAAAATCGCATTTTCCGTAATGGGGGTTTTCGTCACAGTTCCCCCCATACAGTGTTTGTGTGTATGTTTTCAGATTCCTTGACCATGAAAACATATGACGAGCAATTGGATTGACAATGATAGGATTAGTGGTTCAGTAGTTATTCACGAAAATCGCATTTTCCGTAATGGGGGTTTTCACCACAGTTCCCCCCATACAGTGTTTGTGTGCACATTTTCAGATTTCTTGACCATGAAAACATATGACTAGCAATTGGATTGACAATGATAGGATTAGTGGTTCAGTAGTTATTCACGAAAATGGCATTTTGCATAATGGCGGTTTTCTTGTGGACGGTGATCCGGATCACCACCAAAATCTAATCATCTGTAGGATACCCCATTTCTGACAACCTGTGAAAATTTCATGAAAATCCGTCCATAACTTTTTGAGTTATCTTGCTAACAAACAAACAGACAGACAAACAAACAGACAAACCAACGCCGATGATCACATAACTTCCTTGGCGGAGGTAATAATGAAAAGTCATTTAGCAAACAGGTGTGGTTAGGCTTTGTATGCAGGCTAATTGAGGGAAAGGCAAGGGTGACTGAACCGCTGAGGATTTACTTCACCAGCCACTACAATATTGACTAATTTATGTTCATTATTATGTACCTGGCAAGTTAAAATGACCGAAATTCACGAAGTCAATGACTTTAATGCGTCAGCAGCCTTCAGACAAACTAAATGTGCCAACATTTGGATTTCAAAATAAGGGTGGTTTTTCCTACTGTCTGGGTGGTGAGGAGAATTCTAAAAAACTATAAATATATAGAAATATTATAACAGAAATAACTGCATCTTTGGTAATTTATTTCATTAAACATAATTTTATTAATGTTTTTTTCTTTGAAATCAGAGTTAAATAATTGTTCTGTTGTGGCTCTGCAAAATTATGGTCAAAAGTGTAAATTGTATAAGGAAAAAAATCTGTTTCAAATTTATTTTAAAAAACTGGTAATTTTATAAAAAAATAGACAAAAATTGGCTATAAAATAATCCAAACGTTTATAATGAAGTTTCAGATATACAAGAAAAGTCATAATTTTACAAGAGGAAATTATAAATGAGGAAAATGTCTGCAAATTTAGATAGGTTTACAGACAAAGGTAGAAAACTATAAGAAAATTGTTATAACTTTTGGAGAAAAACCTCAAACCTTTAAGGGTGGATTCACACTACAACGTTTGGACCAACTTTACTGATGTTTTGGCAAACGTCTGGCTCTGCTGGCAAAAGTTAATGACTGCTGGTGTTGGCAAATGCTGGCGAAAGTTGTGTTCTTTGAAAATTTTCAGCATGCTGAAAATTTACCAACGTTTGGAAATAAATGTTGGTGAAAGTTGTGTTCTTTGAAAATTTTCAGCATGCTGAAAATTTGCCAACATTTGGAAATAAACATTGGTGAAAGTTGTGCTCAGTTTATAAAAGTTCTTGAGCACTGGTCTAAGTTATGTAGAATTTACCTAAGTCAGCCTAAGTTAAAGCTGGGTCCACACTATAGCGTTTGGACCGACTTTTACAGACGTTTTGAAAAATCTGAGAAATACTCAGCGCAGGTCAGGTGACATCAGCGTTAGGCAATGCTCATATAAAGATCAACGTTTGTAGAGGCCTCCTGCTGTTCTGGACCTGCTTCTGTAGTGAACACATCTCCCTTGGGTATACGTTTCAGTATTTATTTTTGTTTTATATTCCTATGTAGTTACTTCTGCATACCCCTTTCCCCTCTTCGTTCGTTCATTCATTCATTTAAAAAATAATAAAATAATGCTATAGACTCTAACACTAAGTCCGCAATTAAAATGTGAATGTGGACCATTTTTATATGGTCTTTGGTATGACCCGGCCGGGGCTTGAACCCACTGTCATGATCTGGACACCATGTCCACGCCTTCTATTATTTTTGAGCTGTTTGCACCATTCTGTTATCATTAGCAGTTTAGTTTCTTGTTTCAGCTGTTGTTTTCTAGTCTCTCCCACTGTTTTTCCATACCTGTAGCTACTCATGAATATTCCTGTTCAGCCCTTGATTTGCACCCCAGCTGTTCTGTTAGTTAATTTTCTTTGTCCCTATATACACACCTGCTGCTTTCATTTCTCCCTGTGGCAACATAATAGAATACTCCCTTTGGTTCCTTGTCATCATTTGTATCAAGTTCCTTGTAAGTGTTTAGCCTTCTGGCTCTTTTGTGTTTGACAGCCCCTGAGCTGCATTTATTTTCTCCCCTTAACAAACAATGTTACACTAGAGTTCTGTCCGCACTGCGAGTCCTATTTCTTCCTCATCTGCCCAAGGTAGATCTAACACCCACAACCTCTGTTGTGGGGCAGATGCTCTACCTCTAGGCCATCACTCCGGTCTTTGATATTAAATATTATTTATTATTCCCTTAAGCCCCAAGGGTATTGTGAGATGTTCTTCATCAAAACAGGCATACCCAAAATAAATCTATTATAACTCTACAAGTCTAAGGTCTATACTGCTCAAAAAAATAAAAGGAACACTTTGAAAACACATCAGATTTTAATGGGAAAAATAAGCTGGATATCTACACTGATATGGACTGGATAATATGTTAAGAATGAAAAGATGCCACGTCTTTTGATGGAAATGAAAACACTCCAAAACTTAAAGTGAAGAAATTGTGGCAGGCTAGTCCAGCTTACTCAGATTAAAAAGTGTTCCTTTTATTTTTTTGAGCAGTATATATTCTATGACTACTCAGTGCTACAATTGAGTAAATTGCAATGAACCAAAGCAGAAATTAGAATTTTTTTTTAACCTCGCCTAATTTTTTTTTTTTATTTCAGTGGTTAAAACACCAATATGCCACTGAATCAATTAGGCAACTTCCTAAATGCAACTGGACCAAATGTATACACAACTGACACTTTTCTGCACAGATTCTGCAGTTTTTTTATTAATGATAATGGGACCAGCAGAACTCTATATATTTTTACTATAAAAAATAAATTTAACTAATAAAATATTTTTTTTTGTTACTTAGATTTTTATTAATTTTTCAACTTAAATCATATACACACACAAAGAGAAAAAGTATATATAAAAGAAAAAAGAAACCTGTCACAGTAACATCAACAGAAAAACAAATCAATAACATCCACAATAAAATATTTTTAATATAAATTAAAATATAAACGATGTAAAACCAGATAAACTGCACGTCATTCATCTTTGGAAAGCTCACAGGTTGTAGACCAATGTCAAGTTGATGTTTTAATTTCCAGTACCACTGTAAACACACCAGATGGCAGCAAAAGACAGCATCTGAATGTACACTTTTTTGGACCTGCTAGAGGGTCCATGGAGATTAAAGGGTTATTACCTCCACCAAGGAGGTTATGTTTTTATCGGTGTTGGTTTGTCTGTCTGTCTGTTTTTTAGCAACATAACTCAAAAAGTTATGGACGGATTTTCATGAAATTTTCACAGATTGTCAGAAATGGGGTATCCTACAGATGATTACATTTTGGTGCTGATCCGGATCACCGTCCACAAGAAAACCGCCATTACGGAAAATGCGATTTTCGTGAATAACTACTGAACCTCTAATCCTATCATTGTCAATCCAATTGCTAGTCATATGTTTTCATGGTCAAGGAATCTGAAAACGTACACACAAACACTGTATGGGGGGAACTGTGGCGCTTGGCGGAGGTCTGCGCTCTCCGAGTGCTTTTCTGGTTTATTTATTTGGTCACAAAAGCCAAATTCTATTGACCATTATTCACTTTATAAAAGCAATAAATGGGGAAAGCACCCAAGTGGTGAATAATTTTCATAGGCACTGTATTACTTTTTATAATCTGTTTAAATGTTTGTTTGAATGGCTTAACATTATTACCAATCCCAGGAAATTGAAGCTCTGCACAAGTACCATGGTGCAAGAAGACAAACACTGTATTATGATTATTACACCCATAATAAAAAGGTAAAAAATAAATGACTCAAATATGCTGCTGTAGTCATTAAAAGATCCAAATATCAGATGTATTTATATTCTCATTACATCAGGACTTTAATTTCAAAATGAGAATGAAGCAGTGCATTATAAGTCAAGTTAGTTTGACACATAAAAGCACAGTTAAAGAAACAGATTTAAGAGTTTGGTCTTACTTGAGTTTCTGGAACTCTGCGTATGCCTTCTCATATACTGTTGAACACAAGAAGAAGTCTGCGTTAACACGAATGTCTGCTTACTTTATTTTCAGGTGTGCAAACACTGTATTTTTGTCTTTATAAAACACAGCATAGCAGCAGCAGCAAAGCAACAGTGCTGACTGTTTAACATATTTTAGTGAAAATGAGTACATAACTTCCAAGATGCAGTTTAAGGTGAAGGGGAAAATGCAACAAGGGAGGAATGTACTTATTCAATAGCTGTCAAAATATAACTGGAAGATGCTGAGACTGTGAAAGAAAAGGGAAGTTTTGGTAAGTTTAAGCACTTTGTTATCTTGTAAATCTGTAATTACTGCAAACAAACACAAATGGGCAAATTAAAGATGACCACAGTGGCAGCCCTTCTGTGAGAGAACAGACTGTAGATTTTTACAGTCAGCTTAAAGCCTGAGGGGAATGAGTGTTTGAGTCTCAAAGAAAAGAGATTACACAGTGGAGGCAAGAGAGCCACAAAAAGCATGGATTGTGTTGTTTTTGAGCCTCTTGTTTTACAGAGTTATCAATAAAAAGAGGAATTGACACTCAGAGAAGGGTAAAAAGAGAGGAAAAGTACTGACCATCACCGCTGAGGTCCAGGGAGCGTTTATGCGAGTTCTCAGAGTCTGTAATAACGATGGAGTATGTGCCTTTGTCCTTCTCCACTGGCTCAATCACCTGGGAATCAATCAACCAAAAGCTCGGTGTCTTGCCGTTTTCTGCTTTATGTTTTTGAGTCATGGCTTAAAAAGGGATTCATTAATTCACCACATGGACTAATTACAATTATAAAGCTTTCTGACAAAACCAGAGGAAGATATGTTGCTTAATTAATCAAGTTTAATGAATTTTAAACCATTTTTATTTATTAGCTATCCCTTCTGATTATCTGTTACATTCATCTTAAAGTTGTCCCGCTATCATCTCTGCAAAGTCACTTTGAGGAATTTTTTTTTTTTTTTTTTTTTCAGACGCTGCATTCAGGATGTCTTGCCTGATCACCATATTGGGGAAGTCAACAGCCAGATTTTGACAAGTAGACCAGTGTAAAAATCCCCCAGGTTTGAACAGATTCTGGCTGTGCTAACAGATGAAATACAAACAAGGCATACAAGGATTGCTTTTCATAAGAAAGGAAATTTTCTGTCAACTGATCATGACCTGGTGGTTAGTTGGATCAGATGGCAGTGGAGGATGCCATTCAGACCTGGCAGACCCAAACATATAATGAGGGTGTGCTTGGAATATCTGAGACCCGTCTGAGAGATCACCTCCGGAAGAACTTTGACCACATTCAGAGGGAGACTGGAGGCATGATATCAGAAGGCCATGTTGTCCACCTCTATTGCTGAAGCAGCTACCCAGAGCTGTGGCTCTAAGCTCATCAGTGCCTCTCGTAGTGGCAGCCCCCGAACCAAATGGTGGATGCCAGAAGTGTGGGGGGGCCACCAGGCTGAAGAAGGAGTCCTACTGAGGTTGGCTGGCTTGTGGGACTCTTAAAACAGCTGAGGAGTACTGGAGGGCCAAGCGGAAGGCAGCTGGGGCAGTTGCTGAAACAGGGTGGGGGAGGAGTTTGGTGAGGCCATGAAGCAAAAATTGCAGTCGGCCTCAAAGAGATTCTGGGAAAATGTCTGGCTACTCAGAATGGAGTACAGCTGACTTCGACTGGAAGGAGTACTTCAAGGATCTCCTCAATCCCACAGAGCGGCATCTGCAGTGATGTGAACGTTGTACCAGTCTGCTGTGGTGAAGAGGGAGCTGAGCTCCAAAGTAAAGCTGTCAGTTTACTGGTCAATCTATGTTCCTACTCGCACCTATGGTCGTGAACTTTGGGTAATGACAGAAAGAATGAGAGCTGGGATACAAAAAGCTGAAAAGAGCTTTCTCTGTAGGATGGCAAGACTCTCACCCGCAGGCAGTACAGAGGTACAGTGGTTAGCACGGTTGCCTCACAGCTAGAAGGTTCTAGGTTTGAATCCCCAGGCTGGCAGCGGTGGGAACCTTTCTCTCCGGAGTTTGCATGTTCTCTCTGTGCTGTGTGAGTTTACTCTGGGTGCTCCGGTTTCCTCCCACAATCCAAAGACATGCATGCTAGGTTAATTGGTGACTCTAAATTGTGCCTAGGTATCTATCTCTGATAGGCACTTAGAATGGAGCGTTATTGTAGCTAATAGTTAAGTGCTTTGAGTGGTCTTTGTGACTAGAAAAAGTGCTATATAAGTACAGGTCCATATCTTTATCCCTTTATCCTCACCAGCTTCCACCATCTGCAGATCGAAAAGAGCCAGCTGAGGTGGTTTGGGCATCTAATCAGGGTGCTTCCCACATAAGCTGTGTAGGCGCACTACCGACAATGTTTGAAAATAATGCATTTCTATTTTTAAATGCATTTCAAGAATTAATTCGGAGTATTTACAGCTATGGAGAAATTGAATTTGACACCTTAAGACTTTTTTTAGGACCACTAGATCAAATTTAAGAGCTCACATATGCAAAAAAGTCTTGCATCACCATTACCTGAACTGAGATTAATGCAAATTTTGAGTCAGCAACCCATTTCTCATTGAATTTGCACTCCCCGGGGACTGATTTTGACACTGAATAATTAAGTTATTCTAGTTAAATATCTGAAACAAGCCCTACTCTCAAAATGAAAAGTTTCAGCCTGACTTCGCTAATATGGTGGTCACACTGATGTATTGTGGAAATAGAAAACATCAACCAATATGGCATCTATATACAGGTGCACCTCAGTAAATAAGAAAATCATTGAAAAGTTGATTTATTTCAGTAATTCAATTCAAAAAGTGAAACTCATTCATTACACATTACACAGTGACATATTTTTGTTATGTTTGGCCCATTCAGAGCATAAATGAGGCACCACTCGCCTGCAGTGAGTTCGGTGATTTAATAGGAAATAATAGTAAATACAAATACTCGCCTCGAGGGGCGGATATACAAAAACTAAGGAGGAAACCCAGTGGGGTGATAACAAGTACATAAAGAGTAGCGAGTCAATATAACAACTTACATACACTTGTGAGGACAAAACCTTACGCAGAACATGGACTGGAGTCAGGGTAGGGGACTCCAGCCAGGGTGGAGCGAGGACGCAGCGAGGACTAAGCCTCACTCGCCAGCTTAAATAATACTACTAAACACAAAGGACAAACAGGTGTTGAATGAAAGTGATCAGTAAAGCACTGACAGCTGTGACCGGCCGCGAACAGACTGACAGCCGGAAGTCCTGTCATGGCGCTGTCAAAATAAAAGCACAACCCAAGCAACAGAGGAACAGAGCTAAATATAAACACAGAAAAAGAATAATAACAAAAACCCGAGCACGGAACAGATCCATGCTCGGCATCATCACAATTTCACGTCTTTGTTTCTTTCAATTTTGATGATTTGACAAAGCCTATTGTGAGGGTTGGAACAGGTGACCCTGAACCCTCCCTTAGTTAAGCTGCTATTAGGTTTAGACAGCCGGGAGACCTCCAACAATGCACTGGGCTTCACTCCTTTTTTCACTCTCGATGTAATATTTTTGCTGGTCATTAACATCTGTTTGTTTGCTCCGGGGATTGAGTCCCCGTCGTGCTGTTTGCTCTCGACATGCCTATTCTTTTCTTCTTCTTCTCTATCCCCTCACCCCCAGTTGCAGCAGATAACCCTGCCTGAGCCTGGTTCTGCTGGAGGCTTCTTCCTGCTAAAAGGGAGTTTTCCCTCTCTACAGTCGCCAAGTGCTTGCTCACAGGGGGTCACCTGATTGCTGGTGTCTTTCTGCAATTGTGGGTTTTTTTCCCTACAGTTTAACAGTGCTATGAGATGACTGTTTTTGTGAAATGGCGTTATATAAGTAAAGTTGAATTGAATGATTATGGCTTACAACTAATGAAAACCCCAAATTCAGTTTCTCAGAAAATTACAATATTATATAAGATCATTAACAAATGGACTTTTAATTGAAGAAGAAGAAAAACTTTATTTTTACAGCACTTTTCACAGATAAAGATCACAAATGCAGAGTAATTTAAAAACAAGGAAATAAGATAACACAGCAATTTAAGCAAAAAGAAACATTAAAACATACGATTAAAATGATAATCATATGTTTTAATGTTTCTTTTTAAAATGTTGGCCTACTGATAAGTATGTCCATGTACACACTGAATATTTGGTCAGGGCTCCTTTCGCATAATTACTGCCTCAGTGCAGCGTGGCATGGAGGCGATCAGCCTGTGGCACTGCTAAGGTGTTATGGAGGCCCAGGTTGCTTTGATAGCGGCCTTCAGCGTGTCTGCATTGTTGGGTCTGGTGTCTCTCATCTTCCTTTCTGCGCAAGATGGCGCCCACAGTGGTCGCCATGGTGCTTCGCTGCGCCCTTTGTTTGTTTTTGTTTGTCAATTGTGTGTCTGCCAGCTCTTATACCCGTGAAGAGCTTCTAAATATCAGGACTTTCACTCCCACGGACCTACTCCCAGTTTTTTTAGCTCCTGCCGCCGATCTGGTTCATTGCTTGGCTCGGAAAGTGAGACGGCGAAAGAGAGGAAGACGAGCGGGCGCTCTCGTCCGGCTCCGCAGGAGAGGCACGCGCACGGCTTTGCCTGGCATATTTCTGTCCAATGCCAACTCTCTCTCTAACAAGGTAGAGGAACTGAGACTGCTGATGCGTTTTAAGGACCTCTCTTCCTCGGCTGCCCTCTATTTTACCGAGACCTGGCTCAGGGAAAATACACCGGACAGCGCGCTGCGCCTCGAGGGATTTCAGCTGTTTCGTGCTGATCGTGACACAGAGCTCTCCGGTAAATCCTCAGGAGGAGGAGTCTGCTTCTACATCAACAGCAGCTGGTGCTCTGATGTAACGGTAATTTCCAAACACTGTTCTCCTGCCCTGGAATTTCTTTTTATTTACTGCAAGCCATTTTATTCCCCGCGGGAGTTCGCCTCATTCATCCTCGTCGCTGTGTACGTCCCTCCCGACGTGGACACGCGCGAAGCTCAGCGCGTGCTCGCGGATCACATCCAACACATGGAGCGGATTTTTCCAGACTCTCTGGTTATTGTGGTTGGCGACATTAACCAGAGCAATCTGAGCCACGATCTCCCCCGCTACAAACAGTTTATTAAATGCCCCACCAGAAGAATAAACACGCTGGATCACTGTTACATCACAGTGAAAGACGCATATCGCGCTGTTCCCCGCGCTGCGCTCGGACTATCTGATCACGTGATGGTCCACCTCATTCCCACATACAGACAGAGATTGAAGCTCACTAAACCTGTTGTGAGCACTACGAAGAAATGGACCAGTGAAGCTGAGGAGAAGCTGGAAACGTGCATGGAAATAACTGATTGGGGCATGTTTAAAGGAGCCACGCATGATCAGGATGAGTACACGGACACTGTGAACTCTTATATCCACTTTTGTGAGGAGAGCATTCTTCCATCGCGCACCAGGGTGAGGTACTCTAATGATAAGCCCTGGTTCACTGCTAAGCTCAGACAGATCAGGAAGGAGAAGGAAGCAGCGCTGAAAAGTGGAGACAGGGGCTGCTACAGGGAGGTTAAATATTGGTTTAACAGAGAGCTGAGGAGAGCTAAATCTGTGTATTCTGAGAGACTCCAGCAGCAGTTCACTGCTAATGACTCGGCTTCTGTGTGGAGAGGACTGAGGCAAATCACCAATTATCGGCCTCAGGCTCCTAAAGGTCAGGATGACAAAGCCCTTTGTCAAAGACTGTCCCAACACTATGCCCGTTTTGACACCTCGTCATCTGTGTCCAACTCCCCCCCTCCCTCCAGCTCCACAGCCTCCACGATCCCTACTTCATCAAAGGCGCCCCCCCTCCTCCCCCCCTGCCCTTGTCATCAGTGAGCAGGACGTGCTCAAACAGTTCTCCAGACTGAACCCGCGCAAGGCCCCCGGTCCGGACGGCGTGTCTCCCTCCACCCTGAGACACTGTGCGAAAGAGCTGACTCCTGTCTTCACAGACATTTTTAACACCTCCCTTAAGCTATGCCACATGCCGTCCTGCCTCAACTCCTCCACCATCATCCCTGTTCCCAAGAAGCCACGGATCACTGGACTTAACGACTACAGACCTGTAGCGCTCACCTCTGTAGTCATGAAGTCCTTTGAGCGCCTGGTCCTGCCCCACCTCAAGTCCATCACCACCCCCCTCCTGGACCCGCTGCAGTTTGCCTACCGAGCCAACAGGTCTGTAGACGACGCAGTCAGCCTGGCCCTCCACTCCATCCTGCAGCACCTGGACTCCCCGGGAACCTACGCCAGGATCCTGTTTGTGGACTTCAGCTCCGCATTCAACACCATCCGCCCCGCTCTACTCCAGGACAAGCTGTCCCTGCTCGGCGTGCCTGACTCCCTCTGCAGGTGGATCACCGACTTCCTGACGGACCGGAGGCAGCATGTGCGGCTGGGAAAGACTGTCTCAGACTCTGCTAGCATCAGCACCGGATCACCCCAGGGCTGTGTACTTTCCCCCCTACTCTTCTCCCTTTATACCAACTCCTGCACCTCCAGCCACCAGTCTGTCAAGTTGATCAAGTTTGCGGACGACACCACCCTCATCGGGCTCATCTCCAACGGCGACGAGTCCACCTACAGGAGAGAGGTGGCCCAGCTGGCGTCCTGGTGCAACAACAACAACCTGCAGCTGAACGCTCTGAAGACAGTGGAGATGATTGTGGACTTCAGGAAAGTCACAACCCCTCTGCCCCCCCTCACCCTCACAGGCTCTCCCATCACCACTGCTGATTCCTTCCGCTTCCTAGGCACCACCATCACCAGGGACCTCAAGTGGGAGCCAACCATCAGCTCCCTCATCGAAAAGGCCCAGCAGAGGATGTTCTTCCTGCGGCAGCTGAGGAAGCTCAAGCTACCCACCAAGATATTAGTGCAGTTCTACACAGCCATCATCGAGTCCATCCTCACCTCCTCCATAACCGTGTGGTACGCAGGAGCCACTGCCAGGGACAGACTAAGGCTGCAGCGCGTCGTGCGCACTGCTGAGAAGGTGATCAGCTGCAAGCTCCCATCTCTCCAGGATCTGTACATCTCCAGGACCCGGAGGCGTGCTGGCCGGATCATAGCCGATCCCTCACACCCTGGTCACGTACTGTTTGCCCCCCTCCCCTCAGGTAGAAGACTTAGGTCCATCCAGACTAAAACCTCCCATCACATGAACAGCTTCTTCCCCTCTGCCATCAGACTGCTGAACACTAAGTGACTTATTGTCTCTCGTGCACTATGTACAGCAGCTCAACCAGACTCATGCCAATCATCACTGTTTTCTTCCTGCATTACCGACTGCACTATATGGTTCTCCACATTATCTGCTGCTCGCTAATATATTTTAACTGCTGACTAGTATTACTCACTCTTATTCTACACTTTATTGCATGTATAGTTTATTTCTTTTATTTTATCATGTTTAATGTTGCAGCATTGCACCGAGACAAATTCCTAGTTTGTGTACTACATGAACAATGGCAATAAATCTGATTCTGATTCTGATTCCTCTTGACAATACTCCATAGATTCTCTATGGGGTTTAGGTCAGGCCAGTTTGCTGGCCAATCAAGCACAGTGATGTCATGGTCATTAAACCAGGTATTGGTACTTTTGGCAATGTGAGCAGGTGCCAACTCCTGCTGGAAAATGAAATCAGCATCTCCATAAATTTTACCAGCAGAGGGAAGCATGAAGTGCTCTAAAATTTCCTGGTAGATGGTTCCGCTGACTTTGGACTTGATAAAACACAGTGGACCTACACTACAGATGATCAGGTTCCCCAAATCATCACAGAATCGTGGAAACCTCACACTGGACCTCAAGCATCATGGATTCTGTGCCTCTCCACTCTTCCTCTAGACTCTGGGACCTTGATTTCCACATGACAGGACTTGGAACCTGATTGGGGGTGCCATGTCATCTGTTGGTGTCTGTCCACTCACTGTGTTTTATCAAGTCCAAAGACACTGCAGTCTGCCAGGAAATTTTTAGAGCACTTCATGCTTCCCTCTGATAAGCTTTATGGAGATCCTGATTTCATTTTCCAGCAGGACTTTGCACCTGCCCACACTGCCAAAAGTACAAATACCTGGTTTAATGACCATGGTATCACTATGCTTGATTAGCCAGCAAACTGGCCTGACCTAAACTCCACTGAGAATCTATGGAGTATTATCATGAGGAAGATGAGAGACACCAGATCCAACAATGCAGACGAGCTGAAGGCCACTATCAAAGCAACCTGGGCCTCCATAACCCCTCAGCAGTACCACAGGCTGATCGCTTCCATGACATGCCGCACTGATGCAGTAATTCATGCAAAAGAAGCCCCAACCAAGTATTGAGTGTGTACATGGACACACTTTTCAGTTGGCCAACATTTCTATTAAAAATCCATTTTTTCTTATGGTTCTCATAAAATATTCTAATTTTCTGGGAAACTGAATTTGGGGTTTCCATTAGCTGTTAGCCATAATCATCAAAATTAAAATAAACAAATGCTTGAAATATCACTGTATGTAATGAATCTGCATATGAGTTTCACTTTTTGAATTGAATTACTGAAATAAATCAACTTTTCGATGACATCCTAATTTGTATAGACATCCCCTGTATGTTAATACCAGTGCCACTACCAGGGGTGCCTTTACTGTCATGAAATTACTGATGATCCACCTGAGAAGCATATACTGTTCAGCATTGTACAGGAGACAGTAATACCTCCATTGTTGCCATAGCAGGGGTTCCTCCAATCACAATCTTGTCACTGTGGTTGAGTTTACTCTGACTGGAGAGGAGGAATAAGAGAAGAGGTTAGTGTGTGTATGTGAGTGATGTTGTTCTGTGAGTGGGTGAGGTAATGGAAAATCATGTTTACATGCCTCCCTGATGTTATGCCTATCTGTTGCTCTCACACACTCCAGCAGAGGGGAGATGCTGAACATCTAATCTCCTTAACATCCCCCCTTTGTCTTCTTTTGACCCTTCTTTTTGTTCTGTCTACTCATTTTTATCCAACAACTCCTCTTCTTCCCCACTTCACACTCTCGGGTAAGACAAATTGCTTTTAAGCACAGAAAAAAACTTTGCCTTTTATATAGAAGACGACATGGGTGTGAGTTCTGTCAGAAAGCAAGACAATTTTATTGTAATAACCAGGATAATGAGAACACTTGCCAGTAGCCCTCACAATTTTTATTGTGTGCCTTATTGTTTTTGCCACTCCCGGCGTTTTCTTGAGATAAAACCAGAATAATGTGTTTGTGGTCAGCATGTTTATAGGAGGACTTAAAAGAATGCTTATTAAATTCCCTGTAAAACCACTGCCATGACTACCAATACTAGAGTTCATTTCATCCTCGTCTTCACCTTTTTATCACCAGCATTAGAAGTTGAGGGTTTGTTTTTTTTGTGTGTTTTTGTGTGTGTGTGACTTTAGTATTAAATAAAAATCCTTACGCATGGTACCAGGTGACATTCATCTCTGAGGTGAAATACTTCATGTGACATTGCAGCTGGATGCCTGTTGCTGTGCACTGAATCACCAGCTCTGCTGCACTGCGTCCTGGAGGGGGTGATGAAAGTGACAGAGGAGCACATTTGAAATCGAAATCAAAGCAAGCCCACCTGTTGTTTAACATTACACCATTCTGCCACCAATGTCATTTCTTTGTAAATGTTATTTACTTTTTCCAGTCATTCTCCTATTTTATGTTACCTGTTATTCAGCTTGGAGAATGATTAGCAAAGGAAAGAGCACAATGTTTGTATGCTGACATGCAGAAAAATGCTTCACCCATAAGGTACATTTACTTTCCTTTTTTTTTTTTTTTTTTTTTTTTTAGAAAGAGCTCTTATGTCTAAATAAGTATTTTATATTACCTTAGTCTGTGTAGGACTTTGTTCATTTCACATTACAAGTGGGCAAGTGTGTTATTCACCTGGTCACATCACCATGGTTTCCCATTATCACAGTAATGAACCCTCTTCTCCTTTGCAAACGGCTGCTGTAACAGTTGCTCCAGAGCTGTCAAGTGGCTGTCTCTTAAAATAGGAGTAAGATGCTCCTCCACACTGTCACTGTGACAGTGCGGTGGAATTTTAAAGTGATTTCACCACATGATGGCATGATGGCCAAATGCTTCCAGCATGACAACTTCTGCTACGCGCTGATAAGTGTGCATGTGTGTGTGTGTGTGTGTGTGTGTGTGTGTGTGTGTGTGTGTGTGTGTGTGTGTGTGTGTGTGTGTGTGTGTTTGGTGGTGCATTTTTAAAACAAGAACCAGTTCAGCCTGGTGACAGATCGACTAAATCTCTTATCAGTGTGGTTTGATTGAGCCCTGTTAAAATTAGACGATTTGCACTGGTTTCCCCCCAGTGGGGAGAGGATGCCGCTGGTGATGTCTGACTCTGTTCTTAATACGGATGTCCGTTCGTGAGACAATTGATGCTTGTATTCTGTGCATGTGTGCAGGTGCGTGTGAGTAGGTGTGTGTGTAGGTGACATGTACCTACCAGCCAGCTGGCTGAGCTTGTCAATGGCTTCATCAAAGACTAGAACAGAGGCACAGAGACAGAAGACGGTCAGGGAAAGGGTTTGGAAGATGGAAAAGCACCATGCTGCCCTCTGGTGGATGCATTCAAAGCCCAGTAAATATGGGTACAGGTTTAAACATGGATAGTAGTTGTATGTATCTTAAAGGTCAAACTGATGATATTTTCATGAAAACAAATAAAAAATACATCTAGGTGCAGAATTAAAGTCTATATTTTCTTGATTTTTTTTTAATAGTTGTGAAATATGTTAATTTTTTAATGGGCCTAAAACAGGGGTCCATCTTCTTCCGCTTAATCCTTTTCGGGTTGCGGGGGACTGGAGCCTATCCCAGCATCTTTGGGCGAGAGGCAGGGTACACCCTGGACAGATCGCCAGTCCATCGCAGGGCCAACACAGAGAGACAGACAACCATTCACTCTCACAGTCGTACCTAAGGACAATTTAGAATCCCCACTTGATGCCAATTAACCTAACTTGCATGTTTTTAGCATGTGGGAGGAAACCGGAGAAATCCCAGAGTAAACCCACGCAGACACGGGGACAACATGCAAACTCCACACAGTCAGGGGTAAAACAGGGGTGTCAAGCTCATTTTAGTTTGGGGGGGTCACATACAGCCCAATATAATCTCAAGCAGGCTGGACCAGTACAATAATACCATAATAACCTACATAATGACAATTCCAAATTTGTTTCTTTGTTTTAATGCAAATAAGTACAAGCATATTATGAAATATTTACATTTAATGAACCATTCTTTTACAAAACGTTATGAATAACCTGACTTTGTTTTTAAAGAAAAACAAGTGCAAGTTCAACAATCTCATGCCTCAGTTATCATTTACATATGTGCATTATAACTTACGCATCACAGTGGTTCTACAAAGGGACAAAACATTAAGTCACAGGTAGCATGAAGTGCTCTGAAATTTCCTAGTAGAGGACTGCGTTGACTTTGGACTTGATAAAACACTGGACCAACACCAGAAGATGACATGGCTCCCCAAATCATCTCTGACTGTGGAAACTTCACAATAAACCTCAAGAAACTTGGATTCTGTGCCTCTCCTCTCTTCCCCCAGACTCTGGGACCTTGATTAACAAAGGAAATGCAGAATTTATTTCCACCTGAAAAGAGGTCATCTGCTGGTGTTAGTCCACTGTGTGTTATCAAGTCCAAAGTCAGCACAGTCGTCTACTAGGAAATTTCAGAGCACTTCATGCTTTTCTCACTCACCACCACCTCACTCACCATACCATACAAGCTAAAGTTGGGGCTACTAAGGAAGAAAGTTATCTCCCTGACTTGTAAATGTATAAAATTTATACATAAAAATCCATGATAATCCGTATAAATATCCATAACATAAAAATCTATAGCAGCTCAGTGGAGCAGTGGTTAGCACTGTGGCAGCACAGTAAGAAGGTCATGGGATCGATTCCACCCCTGACCATCCTGAGTTCGATCCCACCCCCTGACCATCGGTGACCCTTCTGTGTGGAGTTTGCATGTTCTCCTCATGCCTGTGTGGGTTTACTCCTGGTACCCCAGTTTCCTCCCACAGGTCAAAAACATGCAGGTTAGGTTAACTGGAGACTCTAAAGTGGCCCTAGGTGTGAATGTGTGTGTTTGAATGATGAAGGGATTGGCACCACACCTTGGCTGCCTCATCCATCTAGGTGGATGCCCTATAATTTCCCCATTGTGGGACTAATAGAGGATTATAAAATAAATAAAAATAAAAAATTATAAAAATCCATAAAAGCTCTGTGCGATGGGGCATGCAAATTGCTGCCCTCTGCTGTTTAATTCTGGGTTTCAGTGTTGTGTCTGCTCCTGTTAATAAAACAGTGTGACCCCCAGTGTACAAATTGGGAATAGCAATTTCTTTTTAGAAAAATGGAAGCCCATGTCTTTTCACACTTGGCAAATTTATCCCATGGTCCAAACTGGCCCATGGGATGGCATGCAGCCAGTGTGACCATATGTTTGAGACCCCTGGTCTAAAACAACAGTACTATGTTTGAGCAGTTGGCTGACAAGAACTACAGTGGCTAGCAAGGATCTCAGAGCCAATATAACATAGCATAGAATGCAGGACTTGGCATTAACACTGGCCAACCGGCCAATGGCTGATGGATTTCAGCAGTGGCTGGTAAGCCAGCCACACCCACTAGCCACTTTGGCTGGTTGTTTGAGCCATGTTATATTTGTTATTTATTTAACCTTTATTTATACAGGGTAGTTCCATTGAGAGGCAACCTCTCTTTTTTAAGGATGCCCTGTTCACACTCACACATTCACACCTGGAAGCAGCCCAGTATAACCACAAACTGACCTGTGGCCACTGAGCAGCTCCACTGGAGCAGTTGGGGTTCAGTGCCTTGCTCAATGGCACCACAATGGGGTTAAGGAGGGTGGGGCAAACACTGCTATGTTATCTGTCCCACCTAGATCTAATTGTGCCAGTCCAGGGATCGAACTCGCGACCGTCCGCTCACCAGTCCACATCCCAAACCATTAAGCCACCACTGCCTGTGCTTATGTGACAGCTGCTAGCTAAATGGTGATATCATGTTTTAACTGGATGTCATTTACACGTGTAGACTGGATTTTGCATGTCATAGTTTTGAATTTTATTCTATTAGTATCTACTATGTCCACTCAAAAACATCAACAACTGCTATTTATGCTCACTGTGCATGTCTACCTGCAGTGCTAGCTATGAGATTCTTTCGTTAGCTTAATAAGACTGAAAAAAAAATGCTATAATCATAGGTCAAATTAGCTTTGATAGAACTTGCACCTCATATCTGTACCAGCGTTGTTCTACCTGTATGTTGTTGTTATGTTATAAATAGTCTCTCTTTTTTTCTTCTTTTTCTTCCTTTTCTCCCCCCACCCCCCACCCCCCACCCAGTCGTGGCAGAAGACTGCCCCTCCCTGAGTCTGGTTCTGCTGGAGGTTTCTTCCTATAAGGGAGTTTTTCCTCCCCACTGTCACCTAGTGCCTGCTCGTAGGGGATCATCTGATCGTTGGGGCTTTTCTCTGAATTATTTATGATTTGGGCTTATGTATCTACTGCCTTGAAATGACTTTTGTTGTGACTACGTGTTATACAAATAAAGTTGAATTGAACTGAAAATTTAAATTGTAGTTTTCTCAAATGGCATCTAAAATAATAAACACATTACAATGTGAGACTACGAAACTACAACTCCCATAAGTACTGTGCTTTTTGCTAATCAGTTTTCTCTCTCTTTCTCTTCTTCTTTCTGGTGAAAACAGGTAGTGTCCATTTAGGTTAAATCCATCAGCAGCTACTAATGGCGTCATGCAGCCATGAAGGGGTGCCCCAATTCATAGGGGTAGGGGTACAAATGGGAATTGGGACGGACCCAAAGCTACCTGCATTTCACTCTCACATTGCAAATATTTTTCTCTACCGTTTTACAGTATTTACGGCTCTTCATCAATAATTAAACAGAAAGTAATATAAATTGAAAAGACTGTAAATTTAGTTCAAGTAAATTTTACCATGCCATAGTTGGATTTCATCATTAAACATAATTTTCCAACCACAAAATTGTGGCTAGTGAAAAGACTGAGTGGCTAGTAACTTTGGAAAATCACTAGCCACAGTGGCTGATGAGCAAAAAAATTAATGCAAAGCCCTGATAGAATGATATCACACACCATTATTTAGCAGGAAGCAAAGGGGCTGCCTGATACTGTGAGTCAAGCCAGATACTCGTAATATTTGTCCCAGCCTGGTAACTAGTGCAATATTAATGTGAGCATGATGCCTACAGACCAGGTGGTAACAATGTCATCTCTATCACCTTTAACATTAATAACATTTTCATTTTAAAGGACTCCATACTTTGGACTTAGTATCCCTGTTTTTATTAATATAGTAATGACCAAAAATAAATAAATAATAGCCAGTTAGTGAGAGGATAATAAACAAAAGGAAAAGGCAGTAGTGTGCAGTTTTGTAATCATAATCCAGACCTTAAGTTTTTTGTTTCTTTTCTCTCTATTTAATACAGTCAGAATCTGATGAAGCTGCAATGCATTAAGGAGACATAAACAAGCAAAAAACTACTGAATGGGGATATGTTAAAAATGCTCCCATTTGCTATGTACAAAAAAGTTAAGAGTTTATTTTATTTCTTTGCCTCCTGTTATTTAAAATTCTTTTATATTTTTCACAGGGCTATGACTCTGTTGGCTCAGTTTGACAACATGCCATCCATCCAGACAGTAAATCGCTCCTCTAATTAAACACAAAGATTAACCAGAATATGTTTACCTTTCCCAGAGATGTTGATTTGGCTCATATCTTTTCCTCTGTCATCACTGATGGTGGCTTTATAAATACCTGCTGTCTTCAGTGAAAACTGGTGGAGAAAAATGGGAATGTAAGAAAAACAACTCTGTTGAATCTAAGCACATTGTGATGAGTGTTTTTAAAGTTTTTAGGTCAGCAGATACACAATAATTTACATAACTCAACTGTGCAGCATAATTTATAGCTTATAAAATCACTGAAAAAAATACTCAAATTATGTCATGGCAAACTGCTACATAAGAAGCGTTTTATTATTATTATTATTATTATTATTATTATTATTATTATTATTATTATTATCATTATTATTATTTCATAGCCTTTATTAACTACATCATCATCATCATCATCTGCCATCCATGAGCGGAGCAAAAGAAGCTGCAGCAACATGTTGGGCCCAAAGTTTCCTGTCCTTCATCAGCCTTGACATCGCCCGCTCCTCAAGCCCCATGTCCCTTTTAATTGTGTCAGGATAACTGAGTCGTTGTCTGCCACGGCTAATGCGACCAGTGATTGGAGTCCAGAAGACCAGGTGGGAAACAGGCTGGTCCACTGTGCGTAAGCAGTGTCTGGCAAACTGTAGACATCTCACTTTCATTGTCATTGTTAAGAGGGGTAATTTTCCATACACAACTCTGTTAAGAATATGGTCCAACTTATGTTCAATGCTCTCCACAATAGTCGTGTATAACATCCATCTATACGTGCCTCTAGTTCTTTAGTGATGGTCCATGTTTCTGACCCATACAAGAGGATGGATTCTATGCAGGCTCTGAATATGTTGATCTTAAGTTCCCGATCAAGATCGGATTTCCAAATTTTCTCCAGCTTGTTACATGCCTTCCACGCTTGAGCTTTCCATGATTTCAAATCAAGAAGAGTCAGGCACATGTGATCCAAGATATCTGAAATTTGGAACATTCTCCAGTGTGACCCCTTTCTTGGTTTTAATGTTATTTGTTGGGTCGATGTTGAGTAGAAGAACCTTGGTTTTTCTATCGTTAAGATGAAGGCCAACTGCGTTTGGAGCAGACTCAACACTTTGAAGGAGAGATTCTGCTTTCTCTACTGATGTGGCAAGTAGGGCAATGTCGTCAGCAAAGTCCAGGTCATGAAGACGAACCTTTGGGTGTCTGCTGCTCCTTCTAGGCTCAAGGACTATACCTGTGTCTTCATATGTAGAAGAAAGTGCTTGATGCATGATATAGTCCAAAACAATGTTGAAAATGTATGGAGTCAAGGTGTCGCCTTGCAAGACACCTGCTGAGATCTTGAATGGCTCTGTTTCACCATCGCTGGACATGACAATAGCTGTAGCGTTATCGTACATTGCTTTGATTATGTTTTCCGGGATGCCATATGCTTCAAGGATCTTGAACATACATTCTAAGTGAATAGAATCTAAAGCTTTTGAATAGTCTATGAAGAGTATAACAAGAGGGAGATTCTTTGATTTCATCCTTCCAAGATTCTGCGTAAGGCAAGAATCTGCAATAATGTTGATCGGTTTTCCCTGAATCCATTTTGGTTCTATCTCAGAACTGGGTCTATGTGGGGTCGCAGACGGCTAAGCAGCATGCGGTTGTAAACCTTTGCACCAATACAGGTAAGGCTGATGCCTCTGTAGTTTGTAGGGTTGGATAGATCTTTCTTTGGGATTGGGATTACTGGACTCTTGGTCTTTCTTTGGGATTGGGATTACTAGACTCTTGGTCCACTGATCTGGTATTTCATGTTGAATCAGTGCCCTGTTGCAAAGCTTTAGAAGGAAAGGTTTAAACGTATCCATCTTCAAGATTTCCAAAGGAATGTTGTCTAATCCAACCGCTTTTCCTGGACTCATCTGGTTGAGAGCAATGTTCAATTCATTCATGGTGAAATCATCCATCTTGATTTGTTGCATGCCATCTACTTAACTATAATTAAGTGCCATCTATTAACAACATAAATTGACATTTAACTTACCTCTTTTATTGGCAGTTTACAAACTCCAGATGCGAGGTCTGGTTTTATATCAGGGATAATTTCTGTGTCTTCCTTATACCAGTGAAACACTGATTCTTTCTTCAAGTTAGCGACCTGTGATGAATTTAAGAAAATCAAAATATTGTTTAAAATTCTCAGTATTAAAAGTTTTTTTTTTTTAATATTTACTGTATATACAGTGGGGAAAATAAGTATTGAACACGTTGTGGCGTAATCCCCACAACAGCTGGACAGGCACAGCAATGTGTGTATTAATGTCTACAGACGGCCCGCTTCTTCTGGCTTTTTCTGGCTCACTACTGTGATGTTAATGTGCCATTCATGCATTGTGTTCATGCTTCCTGTCCTTACTGTGTCTATACACTGATGACAATATGTAGATGTGCCTTGTAACCTCTTTTGTCCTGCAGTCTGGAGCAGAGGCGAATCCTGGCCTGTAATCTCCTTATTGTTATGTGTGTCTCTCAAATGCAAATGCCCATACCTACTGCTGTGAATGCCTTTCATGTATTGTCTGTAGTTGGGTATATATGCTGCACTATTCTGTAAATCTCTCTCTCACTCTTCGACTACTGCTGCTGACACACACATCCTGTGTCTCTTTGCTGAGAGCCTGAGGACCCCGCTCCAGTCTGCTCACACAAGGGCTGGAGCGGAGTTTCTGTGACGGCGGTATGATTTAATAAACCTACTTAAAACCCTCACTTCGCTGCTTTATTTTATCGTGCCGCTGCACTGGTGACCCCGAGGAAGCACACGTTTTGTGCGACGCAACCTTCTGGTCTGGACAGCTACACTGGTGACCCATCCTTCATGGTGAGATCTGCATGTCTGAGATCTGCACATCCACGGTGGGACCGGCCGCGCTCACAGCTTCTGACACACGATTCTGTGTCTCCACACGGGAGCACATGCACCTCGTCCCCTCTCCACGACGGCGACCTCCATGGCCGACGGAGAACGCAGCGCGTGGACCTGAACGCACCATGGCAGAGCGAGTGACAAAGATCGTCTCCTCCCTCTCACCGCTCCAATGCATCTACACGAGCTCGAGGGACAAAGATCGTCTACTCACTTTCACCGCTCCAACACAATGAACAGGGATGATTAAGCACCCTGACCCTGGTTCTCTCCAGCTGGCCCACCCACGCACAGAGCCCCGGCACATGCACCGGGAGTTACGAAGACGGCGCACCACGCACGGGATGCATACGGCTCTACATACCCCCATCCTCCTTCGCCGCTGCACACAGGCCCTTCAGGGTTGCTTATACACCTGAGGCACGCACGCAGCATGCTCGAAGGTTTTGCTAATGGTCTCAGCCACGGCACACACAGGGAATTCGGCAGTCTGCGGTTCCCGAGGGCTTTAAGGTTGTGCCCGCACCTAAAGTCAACACGCCAAGTCCCTTTTGCTTTTGTTTTTTTCTTACAGCCGCCCCTGTCTTTCTTCACGGCTACTATTAATCCTTGCAGGACTTAATCGCAAGAGGAGCCAGTGACTAATTTTTCTTCTTGTGGATCTCCGCACATTCAACGGGACAGCCCCTCGACATCGCGGACCAACAAGCAATTTTTGCGCGGCTCAGACGATTTCACCATCCCTGGCCGGCATTTACTGCCCCCCACCCCCCTCCGTCTCCGCCTGCACAGAGCTTTCCCTGCTCGCTGCCAATGCCGGACTATCGAGGCCTCGGCCGCCTGCCGAGCCCTCTGGGGGGGAGCGTGTGGCGTAATCCCCACAACAGCTGGACAGGCACAGCAATGTGTGTATTAATGTCTACAGACGGCCCGCTTCTTCTGGCTTTTTCTGGCTCACTACTGTGATGTTAATGTGCCATTCATGCATTGTGTTCATGCTTCCTGTCCTTACTGTGTCTATACACTGATGACAATATGTAGATGTGCCTTGTAACCTCTTTTGTCCTGCAGTCTGGAGCAGAGGCAAATCCTGGCCTGTAATCTCCTTATTGTTATGTGTGTCTCTCAAATGCAAATGCCCATACCTACTGCTGTGAATGCCTTTCATGTATTGTCTGTAGTCGGATATATATGCTGCACTATTCTGTAAATCTCTCTCTCACTCTTCGACTACTGCTGCTGACACACACATCCTGTGTCTCTTTGCTGAGAGCCTGAGGACCCCGCTCCAGTCTGCTCACACAAGGGCTGGAGCGGAGTTTCTGTGACGGCGGTATGATTTAATAAACCTACTTAAAACCCTCACTTCGCTGCTTTATTTTATCGTGCCGCCGCAACGTCAACATTTTTCTCATTAAACATATTTCTGATGGAGTCAATGACCTGAGATTTCCACCAGATATCACTAACAACCCAAGTAATCCATACATACAAAGAAATCAAGGCAACTGTGTTCACAAAATAAGTTATATTTAATAAAGTGGAATGACCAAGGGAATAAGTACTGAAAACGTTTGGTGAAATTCATTTTATATTTAGTAGAAAAGCCTTTGTTGGAAATAACAGCTTCCAGATGCCTCCTGTATGGAGAAACTAGGCACAGGCATTGCTCAGGAGTGATTTTAGCCCATTCTTCCACACAAACTGTCTTCAAATCTTTAAGGTTCCGTGGGTATCTTCTATGAACTCTGAGCTTCAGTTCATTCCATAGATTTTCATTTGGATTTAGGTCAAGTGACTGACTGGGTCATTCTAGCATCTTTATTTTCCTTCTCTTGGACCAACTGAGAGTTTCCTTGACTGTGTGTTTGAGCTCATTGTCTTGCTGAAACGTCCACCCTCGTTTCATCTTCAGTATCTTGGCAGATGACAACAGGTTCTTATCAAGGATGTCTCTGTACATTTGTCCATTCATCCTTCCTTCAGTTATATGAAGTCTGCCTGTACCACGTGCTGAAAAACACCCCCCACACTATGATACTCCCACCTTCAAACTTTACTGTTGGTATGGTGATTTTGGGCTGATGTGCAGTGCCATTTCTCCTCCAAACGTGCTGTGTGTTGTGGCATCCAAAAAGTCCAATTTTGGTCTCATCTGACCAGACTATATTCTCCCAGTATTTACTGACTTTCCCAAATGTTGTGCAGCAAACTTTAAACACGCTTCAATACGCCTTTTCTTCAGCAATGGAGTCTTGTGAGGTGAGCAGGCATAGAGACCATGTCAGTTGAGTGCATTACTTATTGTTTTCTTTGAAACAGCAGTACCTGCTAACTCCAGGTCTTTCTGGAGCTCTCCACAAGTGGTCTTTGGCTCTTGGATAACTCTTCTGATAATTCTTTTGACTCCTCTGTCAAAAATCTTGCGAGGAGATCCTGGTCGTGGTCGGTTTATGATAAAATGTTCTTTCCACTTCCAAATGATGGCTCCAACAGTGCTCACTGGAACATTCAGCAGTTTAGAAATACACCTGTAACCAATGCCGTCATTATGTTTTGCAACAATAAAGTTGTGAAGGTCTAGAGAGAGCTCTTGCATCTATTCATCATGAGTTATTTGTGGTGTGACAATCTGATATTCACAGACCTTTTTAAAGGCTATCAGTCAGGACTTAACCAGCTGAAATTAATTTGCACTGATGGGGGATGGGATGGCTTCCTAAATTCTGATGGATTTCAGCTGATTTCTTGGCTTTGTATTCCTTTTTGCACCGCTTTTTCTTCATGTGTTCAATACTTATTCCATGTGTCATTCCACTTTATTAAATATAACTTGTTTTGTGAACGCAGTTGCCTTGATTTATATGGATTACTTGGGCTGTTACTGATATCTGGTGAAAACCTCAGGTCAATGGCTCCATCAGAAATATGTTTAATGAGAAAAATGTTGATGTGTTCAATACTTATTTTCCCCACTATAGATCTACATAAAGCTCTTCAACACCATCTAGTCTTGTTCCCCAACTTGAGTATAGTAGGTTTCATTGATCCACAGCTTAAAACAATCCTTATTTATCTTATACAGTGCAGCCCATCCACTGGTCTTTTCTGATTGGCCGCTTCATCACAAACAGAAGGTTGGCCTGACATGCTCAAAACTATTATTGTGCATCTGAGATTAACTTATCAAGACTATTCCCACTGAACAAGTAGAAAAACAGCTTTCTGCTATAAATGCTACAGATACTTGTACATAAACCTCATTTGAAATGAAAATCCAATCCAATGTAAAGTTTTGTTAAGATAAGATAAGATAAGATAAGCCTTTATTAGTCCCACAACGGGGAAATTCCAGGATTGCAACAGCACAGGGATAGCAACACTCAGAGCAACAATCAGAAGGCAAGAAAAAAAAAAAAAAAAAAACAAGCAAGCAAGAGCAGCTAATAAACATATGTACGTATTACTATAAAATATATATATATACACACACACACAGACACACAGTGCAGAGCATTGTAGCTGGATGGAATAAATATATGAATATATGAACACCCCCCTCATGGATCGTCACCTTATCGTGGTGGGGGGGTTTGCGTGCCCCAGTGATCCCAGGAGCTATGTTGTCCGGGGCAATTTGCCTCTGATAGGGTCTCCCAAGACAAACTGGTCCTGGGTGAAGGGCCAGACGAAGAACGATCCAACAGACTCTCATGATAAATTGTATATCAAGGATTCAGTGTACCCCGCCCGGTATGGGGTTACCGGGGCCCCACCCTGGAGCCAGGCCTGGGGGAGGGGCTCGAAGGCTAGCGTCTGGTGGCCGGGTTTCCACCCATGGGACCCGGCCGGGCTCAGCCCGAAGGAGTTACATGGGTCCGCCCTCCAGTAGGTTCACCACCTGCAGGAGGGATCATGGAAGTCCGGTGCTATGTGGATTAGGTGGCAGTCAAAGGCGGAGACCTTGGCGGACTGATCCCAAGCTTTCTAAACTGGCTTTTGGTACGTGGAATGTCACCTCTCTGGTGGGGAAGGAGCCTGAGCTGGTGTACGAGATTGAGCGATACCGGCTAGATATAGTCGGCCTCACCTCAACACACAGCTCCGGTTCCGGAACCAGTCTCCTGGAGAGGGGCTGGAGCTTGGCCTTTTCTGGAGTTGCCCCGGGCGAGAGGCGACGAGCAGGGGTAGGTATTCTTGTATCGCCCCACCTTGCTGCCTCTATATTGGAGTTTTCCCCGGTGGACGAAAGGGTTGCTTCCCTGCGCCTTCGGGTTGGGAAACGGGTCCTGACCATCATTTGTGCCTATGCACCAAATGATGTTTCAGAGTACCCACCCTTTTTGGAGTCTGTGACTGGGGTGCTGGAGGGTGCTCCTCCTGGAGACTCCATTGTCCTACTGGGGGACTTCAATGCGCACGTGGGCAACGACAGTGAAACCTGGAGGGGGGTGATTGGGAGGAACGGCCTGCCCGATCTGAACCCGAGTGGTGTTCAGTTATTGGACTTCTGTGCTAACCACAGTCTGTCTATAACGAACACCATGTTCAAGCATAAGGGTGTCCATATGTGCACCTGGCACCAGGACACCCTAGGCCGCAGGTCGATGATCGATTTTGTTATCGTATCATCAGACCTGCGACCGTATGTCTTGGACACCCGAGTAAAGAGAGGTGCAGAGCTGTCAACTGATCACCACCTGGTGGTGAGTTGGATCCGATGGCAGGGGAGGAAGCCATTCAGACCTGGTAGACCCAAACGTATAGTGAGGGTGTGCTGGGAGCGTCTGGCTGAGGCCCCTGTCCGGGAGGTCTTCAACTCCCACCTCCGGAAGAACTTCAACCACATTCCGAGGGAGTCTGGAGACATGGAGTCTGAATGGGCCATGTTCTCCACCTCTGTTGTTGAAGCGGCAGCCCAGAGCTACGGCCGCAAGGTGGTCGGTGCATCTCGTGGTGGCAACCCCCGAACCAAGTGGTGGACACCAGTGGTGAGGGGGGCCATTAAGCTGAAGAAGGAGTCCTATCAAGCTTGGTTGGCTTGTGGGACTCCCGAAGCAGCTGAGGTGTACCGGCAGGCCAAGCGGAGTGCAGCTCGGGTGGTTGCTGAAGCAAAAACCCGGGTATGGGAGGAGTTCGGTGAGGCCATGGAACAAGACTTTCGGTCGGCTTCAAAGAGATTCTGGCAAACTGTTCGGCGGCTCAGGAGGGGAAAGCAGCTCCCCGTCCACACTGTGTATGGTGCGGATGGGACACTGTTGACTTCAACTGGGGATATCGTCGGGCGGTGGAAGGAATACTTCGAGGATCTCCTCAATCCCACTGATACGCCTTCCACAGAGGAAGCAGAGTTTGGGGACGAGGGGGATGACTCGCCTATCACAGGGGCTGAGGTCGCCAAGGTGGTTAAAAATCTCCTTGGTGGCCGGGCCCCGGGGGTGGACGAGATTCGCCCCGAGTACCTCAAGGCCCTGGATGTTGTTGGGTTGTCATGGTTGACACGCCTCTGCAACATTGCGTGGAGGTCGGGGGCAGTGCCTTTGGCATGGCAAACCGGGGTGGTGGTTCCTCTCTTCAAAAAAGGGGACCGGAGGGTGTGCTCCAACTTTAGAGGGATCACACTCCTCAGCCTCCCTGGGAAGGTCTATGCCAAGGTACTGGAGAGGAGAGTCCGGCCGTTGGTCGAACCTCGGATTCAGGAGGAGCAATGTGGTTTTCGTCCTGGCCGTGGCACATCGGACCAGCTCTTTACCCTCTCGAGAATTCTTGAGGGTTCGTGGGAGTTTGCCCAACCAGTTTACATGTGTTTTGTGGACTTGGAGAAGGCATTTGACCGCGTCCCTCGTGGATTTTTGTGGGGGGTGCTTCGGGAGTATGGGGTATCGGGCTTGTTGTTACGAGCTATTCGGTCTCTGTACGACCGTTGTGAGAGTTTAGTTCGCATTGCCAACACTCGGTCGGAGTCATTCCCAGTGAGAGTTGGACTCCGCCAGGGCTGCCCTTTGTCACCGGTCCTGTTCATAATTTTTATGGACAGGATTTCTAGGCGCAGCCAGGGAATGGAGGGTGTCATGCTTGGTGACCACAGGATCTCATCTCTGTTGTTTGCAGATGATGTTGTCCTGTTGGCTTCATCCAGCAATGACCTACAGCTCTTGCTGGGACGGTTTGCCGCTGAGTGTGAAGCGGCTGGGATGAGAATCAGCACCTCCAAGTCCGAGTCCATGGTCCTCAGCCGGAAAAAGGTGGATTGTCCTCTCCGGGTTGGGGACAGGCTCCTGCCCCAAGTGGAGGAGTTTAAGTATCTTGGGGTCTTGTTCACGAGTGAGGGGAAAATGGAGCGAGAGATCGACAGACGGATTGGAGCAGCATCTGCAGTGATGCGGACGTTGTACCGGTCTGTTGTGGTGAAGAGGGAGCTTAGTTCTAAGGCAAAGCTGTCGATTTACCAGTCAATCTACGTTCCTACTCTCACCTATGGTCACGAGCTTTGGGTAATGACCGAAAGAACGAGATCGCGGATACAAGCGGCTGAAATGAGCTTTCTCCGTAGGATTGCTGGACTCACCCTCAGAGATAGGGTGAGGAGCTCAGTCATCCGGGAGAGGCTCAGAGTAGAACCGCTGCTCCTCCACATTGAAAGGAGTCAGTTGAGGTGGTATGGGCATCTGATTAGGATGCCTCCTGGACGCCTCCCACTTGAGGTGTTTCAGGCACGTCCCACTGGGAGGAGACCCCGGGGCAGACCCAGGACTCGGTGGAGAGACTATGTCTCCCAGCTAGTCTGGGAACGCCTTGGTATCCCCTCTGAAGAGCTGGAGCAGGTGGCTGGGGAGAGGGAAGTCTGGGCTTCTCTGCTTGAACTGCTGCCTCCGCGACCCGGACCTCCGGAAAAGCGGTAGAAGATGGATGGATGGATGGATGGATATATGAACACACAGTGCAGAGCATTGTAGCTAGATGGAATAAATATGTAAATATATAAACACCCACAGTACGGAGCATGGCAGCTAGGTGGAATAAATATGCAAGTATATAAACACACACAGTGCGGAGCAATGTAGCTAGATGGAATAATATGTAGATATATAAATATATAAACACCCACAGTACGGAGCATTGTAGCTAGATGGAATAAATATGCAAATATATAAACACACACAGTGCAGAGCATTGTTGCTAGATGGAATGAAACAGCATAACCGTCTACTTAGTTATCCTACATGGTATGATTATGTGCCCATACATATTCTCACCCTCCATAGCGACCGGTATGTTCCTAGTTGTATGCCGGAGAGGACCATTGTGTAAGTCTATTGCATCTTTTGCATTCAAAAAACTATTAGTTTGTTACGTCTTTTTGCTATCTCTGCGAGCAGCCCTGCTTAGGTTGTACAGTCTGACAGCCGTTGGTAGGAAGGACCTACGAAACCTCTCGGTTGTGCACCTGGGATGATGTAGTCTGCTGCTAAATGAGCTCCTCAGTGCATTCAGTATGTCCTGCATAGGGTGGAACTCGGACTCCAGCAGAGATGACAGTTTAGCCACCGTCCTTCTCTCTCCTATCTCCTCCATCGGATCAAGGCGCTGCCCCAGGACAGAGCTAGCTTTCTTAATCAGTTTGTTCAGTCTCTTCCTATCGGCTGCAGTAATGCCACTGCCCCAGCAGACCACTCCAAAAGTGATGGCTGATGCCACCACCGTGTCATAGAATGACTTCAGCAGCGCCCCTTGTACACCAAAAGACCTGAGTCTCCTCAGCAGGAACAGCCTGCGCTGTCCCTTCTTGTAGAGTGCATCAGTATTGTGTGACCAGTCTAGTTTATTGTTCAGATGAATACCCAGGTACTTATAGGATGTCACCATCTCGATGTCTGTTCCCTGTATATTTACTGGTACTGTGAGGGGCTGCCCATGCCTGCGGCAGTCCACCACCAGCTCCTTAGTTTTCCTCGCGTTGATCTGGAGGCAGTTCCGATGGCACCAGTCCACGAAGTCCTGGATAAGCCCTCTGTACTCAGCTTCATCTCCATTGGAGATGAGGCCAACGATCGCAGAGTCATCAGAGAACTTCTGTAGATGGCAGTGTGTTGTGTTGTGTGAGAAGTCCGCAGTATAAAGAGTGAACAGGAAGGGAGCCAGCACCGTTCCCTGGGGGGCCCCCGTGCTACTGATGATCGTGTCGGACACACAGTCCCGGGTTCTCACAAACTGAGGCCGGTTCGTGAGGTAGTCCAGGATCCATGATGACAGGTGCTGGTCCACCCCTGCGCGCAGCAGCTTGTCCTTCAGGATCATCGGTTGGATGGTGTTGAAAGCACTGGAGAAGTCAAAGAACATGATCCTCACCATATTCCCGGGCTTCTCCAGGTGGGACAGAGAACGGTGAAGGAGGAAGATCACCGCATCCTCCACCCCAATGCCATGCTGGTAGGCGAACTGGAGTGGATCCATCGCTGGTTCCACCAGGGGGCGGAGGTGAGCAAGGAGCAGTCTCTCCAGGGTCTTCATCAAGTGGGACGTCAAGGCCACCGGTCTGTAGCTGTTCAGGTCTTTGGGGTGGGAAGTTTTTGGTACAGGTACCACACAAGATGTTTTCCACAGCTGTGGTACCCTCCCCAGTTTCAGGCTCATGTTGAAGATATACGTCACAATCCCACACAGCTGGTCTGCACAGGACTTGAGGAGCTTTGCGCTGATGCCGTCCGGTCCCGGCGCCTTCCTCGCCTTGATCTTCCTCAGCTCCGTCCTCACCTGGGTCCTGGTCAGGGTCAGGATGGGGGGCTGTGTGTTGGGAGTGGGGGGGTGTTGGTAGAGTGGGGAGTGGGCAGCAGGACTTGATTTCTTTAGAGGCAGCAGTGGTTGTTGTGCAGTCAGGGGGGAGGGCGGTTGGTCAAATCTATTGAAAAACAGATTCAGGTTGTTCGCCCACTCCCTGCCCCCTGTGGCCTGGGGGGAGGTATTCTGGAGCCCCGAGATGGTTTTGAGGTTTCTCCAGACCCCGCTGATGTCGCTCTGTTGCAGCTTGTCCTCCATCTTCTTCCTGAAGCTGTCCTTGCCTTCTCTGATCTTTCTCCTCAGCTCCCTCTGTACGGACTTCAGCATCTCCCTGTTCCCTGACCTGAAGATCCTCTTCTTCTCTCTCAGAAGTGTTTTTATCTCAGGGTTGATCCAGGGTTTGTTGTTTGAGTGACGCCGTATGGTCTTGGTGGGAACGGATTTGTCCACACAGAAGCTGAGGTAGCCCGTGAAGGTGTGAATGAGGCCATCGATGTCCTCACCATGTGGATCGCAGAGCTGCTTCCAGGCGGTGGCTTCAAAACAGCCCTTTAGGGTGTCCATTGTCTCCTCAGACCATAACTCCACAGTGTGCATGGCCGGAGGTTGTCTGTGCACTAGGGGTTTGTACACCGGCCGGAGATGAACCAAGTTGTGATCCGATCTCCCGAGTGGGGGTAGTTGTGATGAGGTGTACGCCTCCTTAGTGTTTGCGTAGAATAAATCCAGTGTTTTATTGTCTCTAGTGTGGCATGTGACATACTGGGTGAACGTGGGTAGAATGGGAGACAGTGAAACATGGTTGAAATCGCCTGAGATGAGGAGAAGAGCATCTGGGTGTTCTGTCTGCAGCCTGCTGGTTACTGAATGGATGACGTCACGTGCTGTCCCAGCGTTCGCCGTCGGATTTGCATAAACAACAATGCAGATCACGTGTGAGTGTTCTCTCGGGAGATATGTAGGCCTCATGCTAACAGCTAGCAACTCAATGTCTTTGCTGCAGTGTCGTTGTTTAACAGTGATATGTCCCGGTCTGCACCAGTTGTTGTTAACATACATGATCACTCCACCGCCCCTAGCCTTGCCACTGTCTGGTGTTCGGTCAGCTCGTATCATGTGAAAACCCTCCAGCTCAATGTTAGCATCTGCTGCTAGTTCAGTTAGCCACGTCTCAGTAAACAAAAGGAGAGAGCACTCCCGGTATGTGCTATCATAACGGGAGATAGCCGCTAGCTCATCTAACTTTCCCAGTATCGACCGTACATTTCCCATGACAACAGATGGAAGGGAGGGTCTGTACCTTATATTTTTTGTCCTCCGCCTTACTCCAGCCCGGCAGCCGCGGCGTTTTCGCCTCAGTTCTCTCGGTATGTCGAGTTTTTCCAGTGGGACCGGGTGGCGGTTGAATGCTAGCAGCTGTTCTCTGCTGTATCGTATCCTGCTATAGACAGTGGCTCCGTCCACCGGCTCAGGAGACATTTAGGACGATCTGTGTGTCCGTGATATAAGTGGGGTGAAAAAAAAAAAAAAAAAAGACGGATCAAAAGAGAGAGGAAGGGAAAAAGACTCGGAATCGAGCCGCTGTTGCAAAAGGCAGCCGACTCGTGTGGCGCCGAGAGAAAAAAAAAAAAAAAAAAAAAAAAAAAAAAATTAAATTGGTGGTTTCACAAAATTGGGGGATAAGAGCTTTATCCAAGAGGCTGGAAAATAGTCAAGGCTTGCCTGAACAACAAATGTTTTGGTAAATAGTAACTGATTTATGCCATGAATATTAACAACCAGCAATACACTCTAATTATTATTAGTATTGTTATACCCCATGCAACGAAATTTTTGACCTGCCCGTTCATTTATTCAACAACATATCACCACTCAAGCATCTACATTTCTGATTGGATTGACTTCACATTTATAAAGAAACTTTGATTAATCACTACTTTGGACTCATTTGATTTTCACAAACACCTAAAGAGGGGTTACGTGTATTTTGGGGAAAGGTCTTTTCTATTGTCACCACTATAGATTTTATATTTCTGACTGGACTGCCCATTTCGAAATAGGACCCCAGCATGCCCCCGACCAATGAGTATGGATTGACCTTCACCACAGCATCCGTGTTGCCACGTGGAATGTTCAGACACTCCTTTGCTCTGGATCAACCACACTGCTGCCCTGAGAGCTCGTTCGCTACAACATCACCCTGGCGGGTCTCTGCGAATCACAGTGGCAAAGCAGCAGTGAAACCATTGTAGGTAATTACTGTTTCATCTGGAGCGGCCCTGAGAAGCAGATGGACTTCTATGGTGTGGCACTTGCCATGCCAAAGCCCATCCGCAAGTCACTTATCAGCTGGATACCGGTGAGCGACAGACTACTTTCGGCCCGCTTTCTTCACCAGCAAGGAAAGATGACAGCTATTGCAGCCTATGCCCCCACCAATCTTGCAGATGGGGAAGAGAAGGATGCATTCTTTGACCAGTTTCATCAGGTTGTTGGACAGGTTCCACTGCGTGGCATCACCATCATTCTTAGCGATGCCAATGCTACCCTCTCCTCCAGAGATCTGCTCCCAGCCCAGTCTCCCGGTCCACCTGTCGGCACCATCTTTGCAGACCAATCTATGAACAACAATGGTAACCATCTTCTTCTGCTCTGTTACTCCAACAGTCTCTGCACAGCCGACACCTGGTTTCTGAGGAAAGCAAGCCGCTGGAAGCCATTTGTGACAAACTGTTGTGTGTTCAGAGGAGCAGAGCTTGGTAACACTGACCATCGCCTGCAGGTTGCACAGCTTAAGCTAAAGCTATGGGCCGATCCTTCTGCCAAGTACCAGTCCTGCTTGGACTCCTCCCAGCTCCGTGATCCCGACATTGCCACTGAGATCCGATGTTCTATCAACAACCACTTTAGTGCTCTGGCCGCTGACTAAGTGGGTGAATCCAAAATGCCCTTGGATCTCTCGGCGGACTCTGGACATCATCGACCATCACTGAGAGACCCGCCTCTGAGGTGACCTGATGAAGTACCGCAGATTAAACCATCTACGCAATGTGGCCATTTGAGAGGACTCAGAGAGGTACTTACTGGTCGGAAGAAGCTGGGCACCTGGAGTCAGCGGCCAGAAATAACAGCGTGAGCTGCGTGTTCAGTCTGCTCCATCAAGCACGCAATGGCCCACACACCAAGACAGCCCAGATGAAGGACATCAACAGCAACCTCATCACCACTGAGACAGACTGCCTCGATCGCTGGAAAGAGCACTTCAGTCACCTCCTGCATCATCCTCCTGTTCCCGTTGATCCCAATCTCTTAGCCACTGCCAATGCCACCGTTTCCTGTGATTCCTGCAGAACCGATCTAGTCACCCCCGAAGAAGTTGCGGCTGCCGTGACCAAGATAAACAACAGGAAAGCCCCTGAAATTTGTGCTATAACCACCAAAATGCTGAAGATGGGCGGAAATTGCACAATCCAGTGGCTCATCCACATCATCAATCATGTTTGGGTGACAGAGCAGCTCCCCAGTGACTGGACCAGGAGCATCATCCTCCCCTTCTGGAAGGGAAAGGGTGACAAACTCATGTGTAGCAATCACAGAGGCATCACCCTTTTGTCCATTCCTGGTAAGCTCTTCACCATGATCCTCCTCAGTCATCCCCTTCCAGCCATCAGGGGCGGCCATTGCCCTCAGCAGGCAGGCTTCATGCCCAACTGCTCGACCTCAGACCACATCTCTGCTGTTTGCCTATTAATAGAGAAGGCCTATGAATTGCGCAAGAACTGCCATTTCTATATAGCCTTTATAGAGCTTAAGTCGGCCTTCGACACTGCGGACCATGCTTCTCTTTGGAATATCCTGCAGACCCTCGGAGCCCCACCCAAGATCATAGCCCTGTTTAAGCGGCTGTACAGCAGCTTGGGGAGCTGTGTCCATGTGAACAGAAAGGAGTTCGGCTGGTTCCCCATTAACAGTGGGGTCAAACAAGATTGTGTGGCTGCTCCTGAGCTCTTCGATTGTGTCATAGACACAGCACATCTGATGACCAAAGTCTGTGAGCGAGTCCCTGGCATGCAGTTTGGCAACTACCATCTGGCTGACCTTGAATATGCTGACAATACCATCCTGGTCAGCCCATCCTACAGTCAGCTGAGATAAAAAGGCAGCGAAGTTGGGCCTTCAGGTGAGCTGGACAAAGACTAAGCTAATGCATGTCGGTGATGGACCAGACCCACCCCCGTTACAGCTTGGGAATGATGCTGTCGAGTTTGTCAATTCCTTTGTGTATCTGGGCTCCACAGGGACCAACAACAGGAACATGAAACCAGAGATCAACTGTAGATGTGGCCTCACTGCATCAGCCCTGCAGGCAAAAGGGAAACCTCTCTGGTGCAATTGTTCAATCTCCCGAAAGACGAAGCTCTGCATATACAATGTATCAGTCCTCTTCATCCTACTCTATGGATCAGAGACATGGTCACTGAATAAGACTCTGGCCTCGAGAGTGGATGGATTTGATAGTCGGGCCCTCAGAACCATCAAAAACATCAGGTAGCCCCAGCGTGCATTTAATGACACGCCCTGAGCCCGCACACATCAGCCTGCAGCATCCCACCATATTACACAGCGGCGTATCTGCTGGTTTGGCCATGTCCTTTGCTTCCCACCAGAACACCCGATAAAAGCCATCCTCATGTTCGACCCCAGGGCCTCGGGGTGGAAAAGACCTCAGGGCAAGCCACGCACCAGATGGTTTGATGTAGTGGAGAGAGACCTCCGACAGCTCGGAGTCACTGTTAATGAGGTAGAGCACAGGTGTCAAACTCATTCCATGGAGGGCCAAGACCCTGCAGGTTTTACCTCCACCCAGTGTCTTCAACAGGTGATTTCTCTGAATTTCTTCCTACTGATTGCTGATCAGTGAAAACACCTGCTGAAGAGACTGGGTGGAAGTAAAACCTGCAGGGTCTTGGCCCTCCATGGAATGAGTTTGACACCCCTGAGGTAGAGGAACTGTCCCAAAATCGGCAAAGTTGGCACGCACTGGTTAACCTGAGTGGCTCTACACATGGTGATGGCCACCCAGCCCTCACCTGCAGGAGTAGTAAACAAGTAAGATCGGATTCACTTCAAATTTATACAGAAGGTTTAACTCATCAATACCTTGGATACATTTGATTTTCAGACACATCTAATGAGGGGTCCATTTATTTGGGGGAGGGGTCATTTCCTGTTGTCACCATTATAGTTTCTACATTTCTGTGTCATGAATTGCCCCTTGGGGCAGAGAGGAAGACCCACGCGCTGAACTGTGAGGTTGTGAGATTTATTGAAAACATAAAGTGCACAAAACAATTCAAAGACACAAAGAGATACACCCGGTAACAAAGCGAAAACAGAGCACATCAAACTTGTGTTTGGGAGTCATACACAGAAGCCAAGACCGCAGCAAGGAATGCAAGGCACAGCAGTCTTAAATAAGGCATAACACAATATGACACAGGTGTGGATACCAGAGTGGGCAGGAGAAAACAATGATTAATAATCTGGATCAGCTGGGAGTAATGCGAGAGGAGTGACTGGAAATGACAGCTGACAGCGGCGACGCCCACACGGAGCACAAATCCGGAAATGCCACTGACAGCTGTCAACCCAGAGAAAGAACACAACAGTAAAGATATAAAGAATAAAATATCAACAACTGCAGGCTGAAATACAAATGCAAATTAATACAAAATAGAAGTGTCACAAAACTAAAGCATAAACAGAAAAATAGCACAAAATACAACAAATATATAAATGTAGAGAAAAAGCCATGAGACTGAGCAAGACGGAAACCTCCAGTGCTCAGCTCATGACAGAGCCCCCCTCTCAAGGGGTGGACCCAGACACCCCAGGGTAACATCAAAAGAAAAAGTCCCCCAACTCCCCCCAATAGAAGCACAACAATAACCCCCCCGGGTGGGTGGTGGGGAAAACAGGCTAGGAGGGAACAAAAACAAAACCCCGCTCAGGACCCACACCCAACCACCTAAGCCCCCTGGACCGAAGAGCTGGACAGTTCAGGTGGGCGGCCAAATTCCCAGGCCCGGCAGATGGCATGATGGAAAGAGTCAGATGGCCTACCAGAGAAAGTGGGCCACCCAACCCTGCAACACAGTCTGTCGGGTGGTCTGCCAGAGTATTTTTAGCCACCTGAACAGAAAGGGTGGTCCAGGAGGCAGCTGCCCAAAGGGAAGAACTAATTGTGGGCACACTAGAGGAGTTGGGGGAACCATGACGATGTCAGGTGGGGGAGAGGGAACCACGATGACATCAGGTGGAGGAGAGGGAACCACGATGGCCTCGGGCAGAGGAGGGGGAACCCACGGTGGTACCGGGTTGGAGCGGAGCTGCACCCACGGTGGGCCTGGACTGGGTCAAAGCTGCACCCTCGGTGGACCCAGACAGGGCCAGAGCTGTACCCACGGTGGCTCCCAGGCTGGAGCGTAATGCCCACGGCGGGCCCACACTGGAGCGCAGCACCCACGTAGGTTTCAGGGTGGGACATAGCACCCACAACGGTCCCCGACTGGGACACAGCACCCAGGGAGATCTGGACTGACGGGGAGTTACAACCACGGCGGTCCTGGGCTGGGACGAAGCACCCATGAAGACCTCATCCAGGGTGGGAGCAGCACCCACGGAGGTCCCAGGCTGGGATGGAGCACCAGCAATGACCTCAACCAACGAGGAAGCAGCACCCTCAGAGGTCCCAGGCTGGGATGGAGCATTTGCGAAGACCTCATCCGGAGGGGAAGCAGCACCCACGGAGGTCCTGGGATGGGACGAAGCACCCGCAATGACCGCAGCGGGAGGTGCTGGACCCATGGGGATCTTGAACGGCAAGCCAGGACCCACAGAGACTTCTGGCAGAGCTGGACAATCCTCGGTGACCCTGGGAGAAAGCTCAGGCAAAAGAGGCAGAGAAACAGGGTCACGGTCACCAGTGGCAGTGGAGCCCAGCGAGGTGAGCTCAGGTGCAGCTGACGGCTGCACTTGGCTCTCCCCACCAAGAGCCAGGCAAGATCTCTCCAAAATAGAAACAACAAAGACAAAGGAGAGCACTTGCCTGAGCTCAAGCTCCACCGCCATCCAGGACTCCGCAATCCAGGCGATGGTTCCTCAGGCCCGGCTCTCTGGAGGTCCAACTCCGGCTCTGCTGTGGCAGCCCCTGCAGCAGGCATGGTGGTCAATACAGCCCTGGGACCCCCCCAGTGAGGTGACCCCTGCTGGTGGCTTGTTGGGCGTGGATTCAGGTCTACAGTGATCCCTCGCTACTTCGCGCTTCACCTTTCGCGCCCTCAGTGCATCGTGGATTTTTCAAAAATATTCATCAAAAATTCAAAATTGAGAAATAATGGGCGGGCGCTAGCAGAAGGCAGGGAGACTACATTAGACCATCACGTGTCAACACGGAGAGCCGCACAACTCTCTGTTCGCTATTCTCGTGTTGGCTCGGCTCGGAAATCTCGCAAGCTGATTGGCCGAGACGTTTCACCCCGCAAGCTGATTGGCCGAGACGTTTCACCCACCTCCTCTCCCTGCCGGGCACTCATGAAGGGAAGGAAGACCGCATTCATTGCTTTTTATCGCTCGTGTTACTTAGTCTCGCCGCGTGGAACTTTTTGCTGTTCTCTTGTGCCATTTTGTGCGAAATAGTCTTCCCGTCGAGCCACTAAGCCGCCTCCTGCAGCTTCAGCTCTATCGGAAGCTGCCCTCGATGATCCTGAGCCTCCAGCACCTCACGATGAGGCGCCACCTGAGGAGCAGTAAAGCTCTCATTAACCTGTGCAGTAAATCATTTTCATCTTGAGTTACGTATCTTGTTATAAGAATAAAAGAGTTCTAAAAACATATTTATGTACACTTTGTTTACATCTACGTATGTATGTACACGTACACACACACACACGTATCATATGAGAGAGAGAGAGTGAGAGAATGAACGTACGTATTATTTATGGATGACGTCATTGGGGTGACGCTACTTCGTGGTTTTTCACTTTTCGCGGTCGGTTCTGGAACCCATTAACCGCGATAAGTGAGGGATCACTGTATTCTCTGCTGGCACTGGATCCGGCACAGCCGAAGCCCGGGGATGCTCAATCATCGGCACAGGCATCAGCTCGGTCTCAGCGCTTTCCCTCTGTCCAAACCGTGGCAGCGGGGCTAGAACTAGGTCTTCTAGGGCCGCAAGCTCCTCCATAGCCCAGCGGCTCAGTCCTGGGGCCAGCGGACACTCAAGGGGAAAGGAGGAGACACGGAGAGAGCAAGTGAACAGTCTATGGCTGCAGCAGATGGTGAGGACTCAGAGGACTGCGGGGGCTGAGCCTCACCACCGGGAATCAGGCAAGAAAATTTATATGTTGGTGACACAGAATGAAAAAAAACACTTGCCTGTGTTCCCGGGGCATGATGTTTTCTGCTGCAGTGGGTGTAGAATCCACCCTCTCCATGGCCTCAGCGGTTGTGGGACCCTCAATGGAACGTGGAGGAGCCGCCTCTGCAGACACGGTGATGGGCGGAGCCGGGAAGGAAATGGCTGACCTCCCAGCAGCAGGAGGAATCGCTGAGGGGAAGCAGGAAACAGCAGCTGCGGAGAGGAAGGAAGCTGTCGATACAGCCGGAGAGGAAAAGCACAGAGAGTGCACTGCTGCGGGAGTCTTCTGCCTCGCTGAAGGGGAAGTTGCTGCCTGAAGGTCGGGAATATTCCTCCAGCGGTCCGAAGCTGGATGACGGTGTCGTGGAGCCGATGGAACTGGAACAGGAGTGGGCGCATTGGAGGTGAAGCAGGCTGTCTTCCGCGGCGCACGCCTTCGTGCAGGCTCCAGGTTCACTGGAGACGGACCCCATGCAGCCCAGGGAAGGGTTGCTGCAGCACGGAGAGTGTGGCCAACAAGTCTGCAAAGTGAGCATGCCTCCATAACCCTGGGTGCGCTTCGACAATGGCGGTTGCAGAATCCACACTCTTCCAGATCTTTTTTGGGCTGCGAGAGGCAAGAGCTTCATTCACAAAACTCTGGACGAACTCGGTGGCCCACTGCTCCTCCACACTTGAAACCCCCGCTGCCGATCTCCCTGTGCTTGTTGGAGGTCGGCGTGCTGGGGACATGATGAGCTCCGCAGAAACAGGTGAGTGAAACACACAAAAAAAGAGAAAACGAAAACCCACAACTCACAGCAGCTGGGTCTTTTACTGACTGCGGTCTTTTGTCATGAATTGCCCCTTGGGGCAGAGAGGAAGACCCATGAGCTGAACTGTGAAGTTGTGAGATTTATTGAAACATAAAGTGCACAAAACAACTCAAAGACAAAGAGATACACCCGGTAACAAAGCGAAAACAGAGCACGTCAAACTTACGTTTGAGAGTCATACACAGAAGCCAAGACCGCAGCGAGGAATGCAAGGCACAGCGGTCTTAAATAAGGAAAAACACAATATGACACAGGTGTGGATATCAGAGCGGGCAATGATTAATAATCTGGATCAGCTGGGAGTAATGAGAGATGAGTGACTGGAACTGACAGTGGCGACGCCCACACGGAGCACAAATCCAGAAATGCCACTGACAGCTGTCAACCCAGAGAAAGAACACGATAGTAAAGATATAAAGAATAAAATATCAACAACTGCAGGCTGAAATACAAATGCAAATTAATACAAAATAGAAGTATAACAAAACTAAAGTATAAACAGGAAAATAGCAAACAGTACAAGAATTACAGAAACCCAAAAAGCACAAAATACAACAAATATATAAATGTAGAGGAAAAGCCATGAGACTGAGCAAGGCGGAAACCTCCAGTGTTCAGCTCATGACATTCTGATCATATTCACTTCAAACTTATACATTTAACGAAGGGTTCTTTTTTTGGGGGGGGTGGGGGCTTGTAATTTTTCCACTCCATTTTATGGTTTTGCCTGTATAGCTTCTACATTTGTAATTGGATTAACTTCCTATTTATACAGAAGCTGTTATGACCCGAGCGCCGGTTCTGATGGCGCTCGGGCTAAGTTATGTTTCGCTGCCGGCCTTGACAGTTGCGGGCTGTATTCTGGCCTCACCGGGCTCTTATTGTGAAAGTGCTCGGTGGGGCTTCCGCCTGTCAACGGTCGGTCAGCTGATTGTAATTATCGTCGTTAGTGCTTCGCCTTCTTAAGCCTGGCACTGGCGGCGGTAAGACGCAGCAGTGTCAGTCGTTCTTCGTCTGAGCTACGGATGCCTTGGACTGTTACCTACCTCGTCTGCCTGTGGTTGACCGTCGCTTCCTCAGGACCAGTAAGTGAGCTGTTAGCCTTACCCCTCCCAGGTGTGAGTAGACCTCTGTGTGTCTCTGCCTCAGCAGCCTGTGTAGCCATTACTCCTACAACCTTGCCCGTGTATGACCGTCTCCTCCTACGGACCTGTATGAGAGCTGTTTAGCCTTACGCCTCCGGATGTGTGTAGACTTATGTGTCATTGCTCCTGCATCTTGTGTTGTTACTTTTTCACCGTAATAAAACTCACTGAAACTCACTGGTGACTGTGTGGCGTCTTATGGTGGCTCGCGAGGGCCACCGCATGACAGAAGCTTTGACTCAAATCAGGGGTTCCATTTTGGGGGAGGGGGACATATATTTTTCCTGGCCATTTTATGTTGATCAGTTCTCCTTAGGGGCCACTAATGTGCGGATGCATGGGGTATGTGAGCTTGCTCACTAACGTTCTTTCATTGCTATTGATTTCTATTTATTTATTTTGTTCTTGACTTAAAAGGTGCATTAGCATAAAGAAATAGCCTTTTTAATCTCTAGAACAAGTCTTTTTTTCACTAAAAAAATCATCATCAACAACAATTTTGCCCAGAGATGTCCAAATGTTTGCCTATAACTGTACCTCATCCAATTTTACTCTTACATACTTCATGAATTAAATATTATTCAGTCTTTCTTTTTCCCATGGGATATACTGTATAGTAAGCTCAATAATCACCAAACACAAATAAAACTTATTTATGCAGAATGATTGATGCTCAAGTCTGCTGTGTATTCACACACATGCACACACACACACACACACACACACACACACACACACACACACACACACACACACACACACACACACACACACACACACACACACACACACAGATACACACAAACATAAATACTATATTTGTTTAATGTGCTTCTTATTTGAGATAAATTGGCAAACAGATTAAACAGATGTCAGCTTGAGACTGTCTTGAGGCAAACTGACAGTGACTCTAATTTTAATATGATCTCAATAATACATTTCATATTAACAAACCAAAACAAAACCCTGACAGGCTAATTCTGGTTATTTCCAGTGTGAAGCTTATCGCTATTGTAGCACTCAGCACCCACAGAATATCTAATCAACTCCCATTTGTTTAGAATGTAAATATTCAATAATAATTGAGTACAGTGCTGTTTACCTTGCAGATCAAAGTGACAGAGCAGTCGTCTCCGATATGAAGAGAGAGAAACTCACTAAAGTGGGGACCTGAGGTGAATAAACATAAGAGAGGAGCAAAGACAGAGAAGCTTTTACAAAATGACCTGTCGTTTTTAGGCTTTATTAACTGCATTTAATCACTGTGAGATATTAATGTGCACTTTTAGTTCATCCTATTTTTTTATGTGGCAAGCAAGTCTTAGATCTACATACGTCTATCCCACATACTGAGTGATTATTTGTCTCCAAGGTAACATAGTAGTGTGCTGGTCTCCGGCTAAATTAAACGCAAACCTCACAGAAGCTTTAAAGTAGATGATGTTTTGTATTCCTTACCCTCTTTGACTCTGATGTACTCTCTCCTCTGGAAGTCAGCCTCAGCCAGTGCTGCCTTGAAAGCTGTGTGCACATACACATGCACACAAGCAGAGAATAATTAGAGGATCAAAGTGTTGCCATTAGTTGCTATAGATTCTTTTATCCTGTAATCGCCCTGTATGAAAGGGGAGTTATAATTTATGGAATGATTCCTCTACTTGAATCTGTGACCTTGATACATGAAGTTCAAACCCACCTTTACAACCATCATAAATATAGTCCCATAATGGTGCACACTGGAGATGTAAAACATGCACATATACACAAGCCCTAAACTATAAATTTAAAGTTTGTGTTCCTCCTGGCTTAGGCTTGGCAGAATGTTCACTAATTAGTCAAGAGAAAAATAAGGGTTTGTCTCAAGCGGCAATTCCCTTTTGCACATATAATCTTGATATACTGTTGTGGTTTATTATTACTGTAATGTCGAATGAAAAAAATCCATATTGCCCTCTGGTTAGCATTGTTTTTGTGGTAGATTCTAGACACTTCTAGCATTTTGAGAATCAACCCCAAATCAAAAACAGTTGGGGCAGTATGGAAAATGTAAACAATATATACTGTATATATATATATATATATATATATATATATATACAGTGGGGTAAAAAAGTATTTAGTCAGCCACCAATTGTGCAAGTTCTCCCACTTAAAAGATGAGAGGGGTCTCCAATTTTCATCATAGGTATACCTCAACTATGAGAGACAAAATAAGAAAAAAAAAATCCAGAAAATCACATTGAAGGATTTTTAATGAATTAATTGGTAAATTCCTTGGTAAAATAAGTATTTGGTCAATAACAAAAGTTCATCTCAATACTTTGTTATATACCCTTTGTTGGTAATGACAGAGGTCAAACGTTTTCTGTAAGTTTTCACAAGGTTTTCACACACTGTTGCTGGTATTTTGGCTCATTCCTCCATGCAGATCTCCTCTAGAGCAGTGATGTTTTGGGGCTGTTGCTGGGCAACACGGACTTTCAACTCCCTCCAAAGATTTTCTATGGGGTTGAGATCTGGAGACTGGCTAGGCCACTCCAGGACCTTGAAATGCTTCTTACGAAGCCACTCCTTCGTTGCCCTGGCGGTGTGTTTGGGATCATTGTCAGGCTGAAAGACCCAGCCACGTTTCATCTTCAATGCCCTTGTTGGTGGAAGGAGGTTTTCACTCAAAATCTCACGATACATGGCCCCATTCATTCTTTCCTTTACACGGATGAGTCGTCCTGGTCCCTTTGCAGAAAAACAGCCCCAAAGTAGGATGTTTCCACTCCCATGCTTCACAGTAGGTATGGTGTTCTTTCTCCTCCAAACACGACAAGTTGAGTTTTTACCAAAAAGTTCTATTTTGGTTTCATCTGACCATATGACATTCTCCCAATCCTCTTCTGGATCATCCAAATGCTCTCTAGCAAACTTCAGATGGGCCTGGACATGTACTGGCTTAAGCAGGGGGACACGTCTGGCACTGGAGGATTTGAGTCCCTGGCGGCGTAGTGTGTTTCTAATGTAGCCTTTGTTACTTTGGTCCCAGCTCTCTGCAGGTCATTCACTAGGTCCCCCCATGTGGTTCTGGGATTTTTGCTCACCGTTCTCGTGATAATTTTGACCTCACGGGATGAGATCTTGCATGGAGCCCCAGATCGAGGGAGATTATCAGTGGTCTTGTATGTCTTCCATTTTCTAATAATTGCTTCCACAGTTGATTTCTTCACACCAAGCTGCTTACCTATTGCAGATTCAGTCTTCCCAGCCTGGTGCAGGTCTACAGTTTTGTTTCTGGTGTCTTTTGATAGCTCTTTGGTCTTGGCCATAGTGGAGTTTGGAGTCTGACTGTTTGGGGTTGTGGACAGGTGTCTTTTATACTGATAACGAGTTCAAACAGGTGCCATTAATACAGGTAACGAGTGGAGGACAGAGGAGCCTCTTAAAGAAGAAGTTACAGGTCTGTGAGAGCCAGAAATCTTACTTGTTTGTAGGTGACCAAATACTTATTTTACTGAGGAATTTACCAATTAATTCATTAAAAATCCTTCAATGTGATTTTCTGGATTTTTTTTTTCTCATTTTGTCTCTCATAGTTGAGGTATACCTATGATGAAAATTGGAGACCTCTCTCATCTTTTAAGTGGGAGAACTTGCACAGTTGGTGGCTGACTAAATACTTTTTTTCCCCACTGTATATATATATATATATATATATATATATATATATATACAGTATATATATATATATATAAATTAACTCTAATTTAGTTTGACTTGTATTTCACTGCAGACAGTTTGAACCCAAGATACCTGCAACATATTTTTTTAAAAAAGAGAAAGAGATAGGATGGTAAAGCATTTTCCACTTTGTAATGTTGCTATTCTTTCTCTCACACACATAAAGGATGTTTCAGCACTGAGTACACCAAGCAATGAGGCATGTCAATTATAATTTTGTGCTGTTCTTCCTGAAAACACTTCATAATGTTTGCAACAGTACAAGGTTGGAGTTGTTGCATTTTTCATTAAAAAAAAATTCTCCATAAATACTCTACAAATCAGGAATGGAGGCAGGCCAGTCCCCTATTTCTTTCCCTCTTTTTCCACAGCCACGTCTTTGTAACGAGTGCAGAATGTGGTTTTGCTTTGTAGGTTTGAAAAATGTATGGACATCCTGGGAAAATATGTAGGGCCCTATTACAGTGGCATACAGTCTATTGTCTAAGGCACAGAGTGCATTTATGGGTGTGTCCAAGTCCTTTTCACTACTACAGCAAAGCAAAAACAAATTATGTGCCAGGTCCAAAGTGTAAAGAGGCTGTCCTAATGCTCTTCATCATTCAGAGGTATGTTTTGGGTGTAATGTGAAATAAACCAATTGCTGTCTTTGGTCTCATTCCCTAAACAGGAGTGCAAGGTCAAAGCCGTAATACTAATATAACTGTTTAAATGCCAGGACAAATTGTTTTGTGCTGAGGACAATGTGGGCTCATTCCCAAAATAAGAGCAAGGAACTTTTAAAAAGCTTTTTAATTTCCTTCTCCACAGCCCTGCTCGCACTGGGGAGATGTGATCATAACTACGCATGGATGAGAGCTGTATAATTCAGAGATTATGCCAGTCTTTCGCTTTGTCCATTATTCTGACAGACAGAATTGTAAAGATTCCTTAATTTATATTATCACAAACTTCATCCGAACTTCTCTTTTAAACCAAAAAAGACTGGGCTGTTCATATCGGTCTGCAGTCCGTTAATCTCTGCTGAATGCAAAATTGTTGTGTTTTAATTCAAAACAACTGTCGGGATACTTGCATTCTGAATCATTTTGTTAAAAGAATGACAGTGAATGAGGATTAAAAAAAAGGCATGGTGCATATTCAACACACTGCTGAAATAGTGGCTGATAATGCGCTCCTGACGTTAGACCTGGTTTTTGATAATCAAAGGCACATTGACAGAGAATGCACAGTAATACCAATGCACTGTACCTTGTGCCAAGCCTCACCCACTTTAAATCAGTCCTATCCTACAACTACAAGTCATGCACACAGTCATTTCCTAATTAGGTGGTGAGGGCGTACCAGGCGCAAAGCAAGGTGCAAAAGCACATTTTAGACCACTGAAATAGGGACCGTAGTTTTGAAGGCAGCATATGTTGCTCTAAAATCTCAATGTACCTGTCTGCATTAATGCTGCCATTACAGAAGTATAAATTACCAAGGGCACTGACACAACCCCATATAATGACAGACCCTGGATTTTGGACTTGTTGCTGATAGCAGTCTGAATGGTTCTTTTCACTGTTGGTCTGCAGCACACACCATCCATTTCTTTGGAAAAGGGATCTGGTAGACTGATTCTTCTGACTACAATACACATTTCCACTGTGTGGTAGTTGATCGTTATCAGCCCTAAACTGCAATTGTCCCAACTTTTTTGTAATGTGTTGCAGGACTAAAATGAAATGTAAATTAACCAATGAAATGAAGTTGACCAACCAAAACATGAAATATATTGAGTTCATACTGTCTGCAATGAAATACAAGTCAAAGCAAATTTAAGAATCACTTTTTTGGAATAACAGTCAGACCCAGCCACTCTTACTATTTCCAATCAGAACCAGTGAGCTCTGTCCTTTGCCTCCTCCATCTGTGATCTGGCAGGTGTACGTCCCCTCATTCTCCACAGTAAAATGGTCCATGATGAACTCAATGATACCCGTAGAGACATCATGACGCATCTTGTTGGGCTGCAGAAGAACAGAATTGGTATTTTTTCTAAAGACACAAGAAAGCCCTTTTGATTATAGACATTTTTCACTATGATCATAGCTTTTTATGGCTGTTCTTAAAGCAAAAAAAAAAAAAAATCTATTTCTTCAGACTACATTTTCCAATTTTTTTAAGAATCCAAAAGATAGTAGTGCCAGGACATAAGTGTGATTATGGTATGGGAAAAAATGGCTGGGGTGAACTTTAGTGCCAATTACAGGAAGTGCTGCAAATGTCCTAATTTTGAAATAAAAATGAGCTTTGGGAAGACAGAAATATGACTAACACATACAAGATGATACAGCAGATATTAACCGATTGGAGGCAAATTACCTACATACATACAAATGTCACACGCACATATGCAAAAACTGCACCAAATACTGACTAAACAGCAGAATGTCTTGGTAATGACACTGAAATTAATTCATGACAGAATAAGTTAGTGTTTTCCACTGACTGCACTGATTGGGACAACAAATCAAATGTATACAGCATATTGTACCTCAGCTCCAGACAGTTCTACGTTGTTTGCAAAGAATTTGTAGGTGACTTTGGGGGAAATCTCCTCAGCCTGCAGCCAGAACCTCATTCTGCCTCTCTCCAAAATCTTATAGGCCAACTCTGATTTCAATGGTATGACTAGAGGAAAAAAGAGAAGAAGGCAGTGGTTTCAATCATATATTAATTAGAGAGGAGAAGAGAGGAGAGGAGATTGGGCAGGTGATGCAAAAGCAGGTAAGACTGTTTTGGATCACATAAAAGGAGAAATCTGCCCCTGAAAAAATAAAGAAGGCTGAAAGGTTCAAAGCAGTCAAAAGAACACAAAATGAGAGCAAGAAATGGAGATGAAAAGTTAGGACACACAAAGCAGATAGAATATACAAGAAAAGAGAGGATTTTTTTTATATATATATATATAAAAAGGAACAAAGAGAGAAGTGAAAGAGTCAGCCAGAGGTACCTACTTGGGTGTCTGATATCGTAGCTGAGTGCAAGCATCTTTGTCATTTCTGAAAGACAGAGACAAATGATTTATTTCATACAGTCATAGTCCATATGTGACCTTCTTTATGTAGAGATGTCATGCACCTGTACTTAAATAATGCTTTTTTCTAATCACAAAGACCACTTAAAGCACTTTACTAGTAGCTACACTAACCCTCTGTTCTAAGGGGCTATCAGTGACAGATACCTAGGGACAATTTAGAATCACCAATTAACCTAACATGCATGTCTTTGGATTGTTGGAGGAAACTGGAGTCCCCAAAGTAAACCCACACAGGACAGGGAGAAAATGGAAATTCCGCACAGAAATGTTCCCACCCCTGCCAGCCTGGGGATTCAAACCTGGAACCTTCTAGCTGTGAGGCAACAGTGCTAACCACTGTACCACTGTGCTACACTGCATTATTTCATCATGAACTTTGATGAAGCACAGAATTATAACTTTTAAAAGAAAGACATGGTAAAATAGCCCACATTATGAGCATTGCCTGTGCCTTAGTAACTACTTGAGATACAACTAAAAAGCTAACAAAAAAAAGGAAAACATTGTAACCTGCGTCAGAAATTGTGTGCTACAACGATGCAACTGTAGGCCAAATGAGAAGCAATCAGTGGAAGCAACACTGAATAACATATTATAGCCTGGTAGCACAGTGGTGCAATAGAAGGAAAAATATTGTGAAAGTTTCTGCAAGAACGCCTTTGTGCCCTTAAAGACGAGAGGGAGACAAACACACACAGAGCCTCAAGCTTGGAGTAGGAGCCCAAGCACTGTGCGCTTGTGTTTATCAGATGTATAATGGAACTGTTTATTGCCAACATTGCCAATGTCAGTCTCATTTCTTTCATCTTTACTGCATCCTACACAGCGCCTTGATTCTTTGATACAGTTTCCTTTTGATTTTGGCTCAAGTCAGAGCATCTGATGCACTTTTTGGATGTTTCTGCACAGCTGCACATTTTCATAATTAAGGCATGAGAGATATTTGCATGCACCTCTTAAGAAAACAAATATGTACATTTTTTTAGAGTACTGTAAATGCTGTTGTGATAATGAAGTTAATAATAATGTTAACAGGAAAAGGTAGAAGGCTCATAGAGAGTGCATACCTCCACCAAGGCTGTTTGCCACTGATTAAAATATGATTAAAATGTGTCAAGATTGATAGACCATGATAAGTTGCTTCTGTCTGTGTATTTTCAAATTAATTAACCCATTATTTTTCATGTTGTTGTGTTGGCATCCTGTCATCCAGGGTTACTGGTTTGTTCTCACCACAGCTCGCGATCTCTGGCTGTTCAAATCATATAAGGGAGGATCATGCTGCAGTGCCGACTTAAGTCTTTTAGCCAAGTGGTGTGAGGCTGGCCTTTTGTTCTTTTTCCATGCACTCTTCCCACCGACAACTTACAGCTTAGACCCTCTTTCCTCACCAGGTGTCCAAAAAACCTCATTCGCCTTGACAGTAGCTACTGGCAAAGCTTCGGCTGATTTCCAATCCTGATCCTCATTAGAAATGCAGTCCTTCCACGAGATTCTAAGAATCCTTCAATAGCACCCATTTTCAAAGCTTTGAATTCTCCGTATGACTTCTGTAGTTTACGTCCATGTTTCAGAAGCATCACTCATGAGTGACCAAACCATCGTCTCCATTAACCACTTTCTGGTTTCCAGTGAAATGCCTCTTCCATTCCATACTTCACTCAGGTTTCCAGCTGATTTCTTGGTCAACATTATCCACTGTTTTACCTCCTCAATAGTGCTACAACTAGGATTGAAGATAGAACCTAGATAGATGAATTCCTCCACCTGTTTGAGATTTTCATTTTGATATACAGTCGTTGCTGGGGTTGTTGTTCTTGAAAATGTTGTCACCTCAGTCTTCTTGCCATTTAGTCTCAATCCAAATGCTGCAGAGGCCTCTCCTACTTTGCTGACAAGTTGCTGAAGATGATGTCCTGGTGTTGCAATCATCACCAGATCATCAGCATATCTTAAGTCACTTATCTTTTCTCCATTCAGGCAGAATCCATCCTCCCAGTCATCCAGCGCCTGTCTCATAATGTTCTCACTGTAGAGGTTAAATAGAACTGGAGGCAAAGGACATCCCCTGTCTCACAACCCTGCCAATAGTGAGTGTGTTAGAATGTCCCACTGGTGTTTCTATTTCTGCTTTCTGTCCGGCATATAACGTAAACACTTGATCAAGTAGACCGTAATACCGAACCCTACCAAGGAAGACCAGAGCTTGCTGAAATCTACACAATCAAAGACTTTGCTAGAATCAGCAAAGCAGTGGTAGATTGGAGTGTTGAACTCATTGGCCTTCTCTGTAATCAACCTTAGGTTCAGTATTTGGTCCCTTGTATTGCTGTCTCTACAGAAACCAGCTTGTGTGTGGCTAATCTCTCTCTCTCATAGTAGCCCTGAATCCACTGGTATTTAACAGCTAGGATTATTTTGCTGGCATGTGAGATAAGAGCTATAGTCCTGTAGTTGGCACACTCTTTGTTGTCCCCTTTTTTGTACAGTGGAGGATAGACTGACATGGTAAATTCTTCAAGCCTTTCCCCTCTCAGCATGATTCGGTCGCAGAGCGTGCTAATCCAATCAATGATGTCACTGTCTTCATCAAGAGCTTTGATGAGTTCAATGGGTAGTTTGTCCATACCACATACTTTGTTGTTTTCTATATGTGCGATGGCTCTGGGGACTTCAGAACGTAAAGTTGCAGGAGGTGTTTCACTGTCTGGGTTCATTTGCAGGGGTGTTGGTTGGATACTGTCATCTCTAGCATATAGGGCCTCAGTATAGCTTCTCCATCTTTTCTTGAGCTCTTCAATTGGAGAACTGTCCCTTGTTGGTCTTTTATCATGTGCAAGCGGAGTGTGAAGAGCTTTTTAAGCATTCTAATGTACTGATATGCATAGGTGAGGCAATGCGTATCATATTTATTCTCTAAATTTCTGCAGATTTTGCTAAGGAAGTTGTTTTTGTCACTTTTACATGCATTTCAGATGTTTCTGTCCAGTGCTCTGTAGCCATTGGCAGCTTCAGCTGAGTTGGGAGGCAGGGGTTTGAGCTTTCTCCTATCTTGCATTAGGTTGAAGGTATCCTCTGAGATCCATTGCTGTGTCATGAGTCTGAGCCAGAGCTCAGACTCCCTTTGTAGTTTTGAGTATTTTTCTGTCTGTTATTATTTTCTTGTCAGTTTGTTATGTTGTTTGGGTGACACGAGCCTCCTTCCTCCTTTCCCAGACACACCCACCTTTCACTCACAGTCTGTTTCAGTTCACCAGCTTTGAGTGATTGTGTTTTAGGACACCTGCTACTCTCCCTCTCACCACTCTCAGTCTGCTCTCCTATCAGCTGGGAGCAGTTACGCAATTAGTTCACCTGCTAGCTCAGCTCTCACACCTGCTGCTCATTATGTTCTAGGTATTTAAACACTGCCTGTTCACTCTGTCTTTGTGGCAGTCTCGACTGTATGTAGACTGGACTACTCTCCTTTGAACAGTCTCCCCCTCCTCTTCTCCAGAGTTTTCTCAGCTCTGGAGAGTCAAATCTGTGTAAGTTATTCTTGTTTGCATTTTTTGTATTTGTCAGTACTACTTTTGGGACTGCTATGTTTTTTCTGTTAATAAATGTCACTACTGCAGTTAAGCACGTGGGCTTGTCTTTCTGCCCTGGAGGGGCGTTCATGACTGTCAGCCCGGAGGAGGAGGAAGTGGAGTCGGGATGAGCTAGAATATGTCTCCATGATCGAGGACATGGCGATAGGTGCTCAAAACTGTTCATCCCGTAAAGACGAGAAGCTGTGCTGGGGGGGGAGTCACCAATTTGCTGGAAATTAAACCCAGCGTTCGCTTCCATCCCCGGGTGCAGAGACTCTCCCTTCCTCCACTTCCACCGATGCCATCAGCCTCCTCCTCGCCTTCTCCAGCAGCTCCGCGGCGACAGCGCCGTCCCATTCCAAACCGCCGGTGGAATTCCCCCGCCTCTTAAGCAGCCTTCTCCCCAACGTCGAGCTCGACAATTCCCGCAGCAGTTTGTTCCTCTTCTCCTCTTTCGCCGGCTGTTCCGTCAGCCCTCTCTCTCTCCACAGCTGCTGCAATTCCCGTCCCCCTGATGTGCTTTCCTGCTGCCGAGAGGTCGTCTGTTGGTTCCACGGCTACGCCCATCTCCGTGACTCCAGGGGCTGTTCCTCTACAATCCATAGGGGGGGCCCAAGCTCACCTTAACCACGGAGAGGGACGACACTCCACACACAGCAGCAGATTACATCAAGATCCGGGAAAACAGGCAAGTTTTATTTCATTCTACTTCAATTCATGATCAAATGTCTTGCCTGATTCCCGGTAGGGAGGCTCAGGAAAAGCAGTCCCCTGAGCTCTCCCCACCTGCTGCTGTTATAAACTGCTCACCAGCCCTCTTTGGGTTCTCTCCTGTGGTCCCTGAGTGCACACCGGCCCTGGAGCAGAACCGCCATATGATGGAGGAGCTCATGGCCCTGGAGGACCCTGTTCCAGCGCCAGTGGTGAGCCAACCCCCAGCGGCCACACCGGAAGAGCCACCAGTGTGGTCCTCTTCACCTGGAGCGGCATAGACTGCAATTACCATCATGCCTGCTGTGGAGGCTGCCGCAGCAGAGTGGGAACCGGAACTGGATCTCCTAGAGACTGAGCCTGAGGCATCATCGTTGTTTGGATCGACGGAGTCCTGGACAGCGGTGGAGCTCAAGCACAGGCAAGTGATCTCCTTTGTTTTTCTCATGACTGTGTTGGAGAAAACTTGCCTGGCTCTTGGTGAGGAGGGTCAGGTGCAGCCATCAGCTGTACCTGAGCTCACCTCGCTGGGCTCCACCACTGCCAGCGACCCTGACCATGTTTCTTTGTCTGTTGTCTCTGAGTCTTCTCCCAGGGTCGCTGGGGAAGATCTACTCCAGCCAGAGGCCTCCGTGGATCCAGGTTCACCTCCTGAAGACGTCATGGGTCCAGCTTTCCCTGCAGAGGTTGTCGCGAGTGCTCAGTGCCAGCCGGGGACCACTGTGGGTGCAGTTCCCTCTCTGGCAGAGGCCGTCGTCTGGGTTCCTCCTCGGTCCAAGTCTCCATGGGTGCTGCATCCTGGCCGGGGACCCTCATGGGTGCTACGCCCCAGTATCAGTCCTACGTGGGTGCTGCGCTCCAGCTTGGGTCCGCCATGGGCACTACGTCCCAGCCCGAGGCCCACCAAGGGTGCAACGTTGGCCCAGTCCGGGTCCACCGAGGGTGCAGCATTGGCCCAGCCCAGGCACACTGAGGGTGCTGCAATGCTCCAGCCCGGAGCCACTGAGGGTGCGGCATTGCTCCTGTACAGAGCTACCGCAGGTGCTGCAGAGCTCCAGCCTGGAGCCACTGTGGGTGTGGCAGAGCTCCGGCCCGTAGCCACCGCAGGTGCGGCAGAGCTCCAGCCTGGAGCCACCGCGGGTGCTACCATGTCCCAAGCTGGGACCACCGAGGGTGCTGCTGGCCAGTCTGAGAACGCCGGGGCCTCTTCTCCTCTGCCAGATGCCGCTGGGGTTCCTCTTCCTCCTCTGCTGGACACTGTCATGGTCTCCCTTCCTCCGCCACCAGACACCGTTGTGGTCCCCCTCCTCCGGCCCTGCTTCCTGCCACTGGGGCCTCCGGTGGGGGAGCTGCCCCCTGGATCACTCCTCCGGTCCTGGTGGCTTAAAAACTCTGGCCGGCCACCCGAATGACTGGGTTGGGTGGCCCATTTTCTCAGGCAGGCCACCCAACTCATTCCACCTGGCCATCCCGTTGGCCTGGGACTTTGGCCAGCCACCTGAACCCTGGAGCCCCAGGACCTTGGGGGCCTAGGGGTCTGACTGGGCACAGGTGCAGGTTATGAGTTGTTTTTTTTTTCCCCCTCCTAGCCGTTTTCCCCCACCTCCCTCCCGGGGTGGTTCTTTTTTTTTGCTGAACTCCTTCTTCGGGTGGGGGTGCGGGGTTCTTTTTTGGTGTTGCCTTGGGGTGTCTGGGGTCCACCCCTTGAGGGGGGAGCTCTGTCATGAGTCTGAGACAGAGCTCAGGCTCCTTTTGTAGTTTTGAGTATTTTTCTGTCTGTTATTATTTTCTTGTCAGTTTGTTATATTGTTTGGGTGACACAAGCCTCCTTCCTCCTTTCCCAGACACACCCACCTTTCACTCACAGTCTGTTTCAGTTCACCAGCTGTGAGTGATTGTGTTTTAGGACACCTGCTACTCTCCCTCTCACTGCTCTCAGTCTGCTCTCCTATCAACTGGGAGCAGTTACGCAATTAGTTTACCTGCTAGCTCAGCTCTCACACCTGCTGCTCATTATGTTCTAGGTATTTAAACACTGCCTGTTCACTCTGTCTTTGCAGCAATATTGATTGTGTGTAGACTGGACTACTCTCCTTTGGACAGTCTCCCCCTCCACTTCTCCAGAGTTTCCTCAGCTCTGGAGAGTCAAATCTGTGTAAGTTATTCTTGTTTGCATTTTTTGTATTTGGTCAGCACTACTTTTGGGACTGTTATGTTTTTTCTGTTAATAAATGTCACTACTGCAGTTAAGCACATGGGCTTGTCTTTCTGTCCCGGAAGGGCGTTCATGACATGCTGTCTTTTCTTAGTTCTTGCTTTCTCTATGACCTTCTCTGCAGCAGTTGTGAGCACACTTTTGATACTTTGCTATAAATCTTCAGTGCTGTTTGGGTTGTCACATTGTGTGGCTGTTTTGATCACAATTGGTACCACAATCGATGACAAACTGAAATTCAGCAGAAACTGCAAACTTTTATATAAAAAAGGTCAGCAGCGGCTTTATTGCCTGAGAAAGCTCACAAAATTCCAGGCTGATAAGACTCTTATGAAAATTTTTATTGCACTTTTATTGAATCAATTATCACCTTTTCTATTTTTTTTAATCAAGGTCTTTTTATTTGTTTTTTCCAACAGAAAAACAAAATATGAACAAAAAGAAAATAAAAACGTTACCTCCCCCCCCAAACTGCTAGACATATTAAAACAATGCATTTACCCACATATCTAAATATATAAATATAAAATGGACAAATACTATACATGTATAACAGATGTGACAAAAGAATAATCAAATAAATTAAAACGTCATAATAAAATTTACATTGTTATGCTGTTGGCTTCAGCATCTTCAACAAAGGTTCGAAAGGGCTCCCAAATCACATAAAAATTCTCAGTGGATCCCTTGACAGTATATCTTATTTTTTCTAATTTAAGAAGGTACAGAACTTCTCTAATCCAGTGACCATATGTTGGTGGCTTAGGATCATTCTATTTGAGTAATATCAGTCTCCTAGCCAGGAGAGTGCAGAAAGCCAGCATACTGATTTCTCGCTTTTGAAGGGGAGTGTTTGTCTGATTCACCCTGAACAGGGCCAAAAGTGGTGACGGAGTTATTGTCCTTTTGCAGATCTTAGAGAAAGTTTCGAAGATAGTACCCCAATAAGTATGTAATTTTGGACACGTCCAAAACATTTGTATCAGAGTGGCTGGATCCCACCTACAACGATCACAAATGGGATCCACACTCAGTTTTATCTTAGAGACCCTAGCCTTAGACCAATGTAATCAGTGTACTATTTTGAACTGAATGACAGCATGTCTACGACAGACTGATGAAGATGAAATTCCCTGCAGTATTTTATACCAAATTTCCTCTGAAATTTGTTTGTTTAGATCTATCTCACATTTGTTTTTAAGAGACTCCAATGATGCCAAGTTATACACTACCGTTCAAAAGTTTGGGGTCACCCAGACAATTATTTTGTGTTTTCCATGAAAAGTCACACTTATTTACCACCATGAGTTGTAAAATGAATAGAAAATATAGTCAAGACATTGACAAGGTTGGAAATAATGATTTGTATTTGAAATAATAATTTTTTCCTTCAAACTTTGCTTTTGTCAAAGAATCCTCCATTTGCAGCAATTACAGCATTGCAGACCTAACATGATTGCACAAGGGTTTTCTAATCATCCATTAGCCTTCTGACGCAATGAGCAAACACATTGTACCATTAGAACACTGGATAGTGTGTGATAGTTGCTGGAAATGGGCCTCTATACACCTATGTAGATGTTGCACCAAAAACCAGACATTTGCAGCTATGATAGTCATTTACCACATTAGCAATGTATGGAGTGTATTTCTGATTAGTTTAAAGTTATCTTCATTGAAAAAAAGTGCTTTTCTTTCAAAAATAAGGAAATTTCTAAGTGACCCCAAACTTTTGAACGGTAGTGTAGGTGTAAATTAAATTATAAATTGTGCTGACAGACTTTTTTTTTTGTTGGTTTACAATTAAAAATAGAGTCTAGTAAAGAAGAGGGAGGGCGTGATGGAAAAAAAATCTAGATTTGAGGTGACAAAGCTGCGAAGCTGCAAATACCGCTAAAAGTGAGATTTGAGGATATTGTATTTCTGTACTAAATGTTCGAAAGATGCAAAGCTACCATCAATAAAGAGATCTGATAATGAAAGCATCCCTATTGTAGACCACTTGTCAAAGGCCTCATCTATCAATGACGGGGTGAACATGTGATTTTTTGAAACTGGAGCAGCCAGGGACAGGCCTCTAAGAGAGAAGGATCTTCTAAATTGATTCCAGATCTTAACAGTGTAATACAACTGGATTGGAGGAGAAATTGGAGATAGGCTGTGCATATGGTAACTATGAGCATAATAAAGCTTGTAAGGAGGTGGATCTAACCGATGCTGCCTCTAAGCCTGTCTATTTGAAGCCTACATTGTCACTACTCATCCAGTATAATAATGCCCTAACAATGACCGCCCAGTAGTAATATAGAAAGTTTGGGAGTGCCATCCCACCCAGTGAGCAGGGTCTCTGTAGTATACTTCTTTTAATTTGGGGTGTATTTTTGTTCCAGATAAAACTTGATATCTGATTATTTAATTTGGAGAAAAAGGATTTTGTTAAAAAAAAAAAAAAACAACTGGCAGGCACTGAAAAATGTATAAAAATTTAGGCAGAACATTCATTTTGATCACATTTATTCTTCCACCTAGAGACTGGGGTAGCGGGTCCCAGCGTTCCAAATCCTGCTTCAAATTAGCTAATAAGGGCTGATAGTTAGCTGTGTGAAGATCTTTATGGTTTGGTGTCACCCATATGCCTAAATATTTTATTTATATTTTTTTTTTTTGGCAGACCTTAAAGGGAAATGAGTTTAAGGTTGTCTCATCAATCCCAGGGCTGATGGGCATCAGCTTACTTTTCTGGATATTAACCCTATAGCCAGATGTTCTGCCAGAATCTCTTAACAAAGTCAACAGTTTGGGAAGACTCAAGGAGGGTTGTCATATATATACCAGCATATCATCTGCATAGAGTGATACCTTATGCATTATGTCAGCTCGTTGTATTTCTTTAATATCATCATGCTGTTTAAGGGCTAAGGCAAGGGGTTTCATCAGGGATAGAGGGTACCCCTGTCTTGTACCACGATAGAGTTCAAAATAGGAGGACAGATCGTTATTTGTGCGGACAGCAGCTAATGGTGATGTGTATAAAAGTCTAACCCATGTTAAGAATTTGTGACCAAACCCAAACCTCTCCAACAAGTTAAAAAGGTAGCCCCTCTCCACCCGGTCAAAAGCCTTTTCAGCAGCAAGTGAGATCACTATTTCTGACAAATCCAGTGGCGAGGGGCGATAGAGGATATTAAGGAGGCATCTGATATGTAAAAAGGAGTGGCGATTCTTAATAAAGCCCATTTGATCACGTGAGATAATTAAAGGGAGAATTTTCTCCAAGCGATGTGCCAGCACTTTGGTGAGAATTTTTGTATCAGTGTTTAAAAGGGAGATTGGACAGAAAGAGCTGCATTCAAGTGGGTTTTTCCCTTTTTTGAAAATTAAAGAAATAACTGCCTGACGCATAGTTGGGGACAAGGCTGTGGTTGAGAGTGACTCTTCAAAAACTGACAGTAGTAAAGGGCAAAGCTGAGCCGAAAACTTTTTTAAAAAATCTGTTGGATAGCTGTCTGGCTCTGGAGTTTTGCCACTTTGCATGGACTTGATTGCTGAGGTGATTTCCTGGGTCGAAAAGTCCCTCTCCAGCTCCTCAGCCACATCTGAGTCTATGGTAGGAATATGCAGATGTCCAAAAAAATTCTCAATTTCAGCTGGGTCTACCTTTTCTGTTATTTGCTGGTATGGTAACTTACCAGTGAGAGGCAAAAATTCCCTTGGGAAAATTATTAAAATGGCTGCATAGATAGCCATTATGAAGTCTTGACCACATACATAAAAAACATGTGCTGGAAAAGGCCAAATCCATTCGTCTGGATACATCTCACCCTCTGCACACTGAGCACAAGTTGTTTCCTTCTGGCCATTGCCTTTTCATTCCCTCAGCAATAAAAAACAGACAAAAATTTTCCTTTGTGCTTGTCTCTGTTCAGTCACTAAATGCTGAGGTTAAGAGGAAATCACCTCAATTGCTTGTTTTTTTTAAATTGTTTTTAAGTATTTATTGACATTTTTTAATCTATTTTACTTACTCACTCTTTTAGTATTGCCAGCTTTTATTTATTTATGTATTTACATTTTAGTGCACCTACTGCGACATACTCCCCTGTGAAATTTTATGATGATTTGCACTAAATACTTATGTGTATGTTTCCCTGTGGATTAGGTTCTTTTGAAAGTTTTATTTTACTTGTACAGTATGTATGGTTGTGTTCCTTGTTGCTGCTGCAAACTGAATTGCCCTTGTGGGACACCAAATAAAGTCAATCTGAATCTGATCTCCTGATTGTAATTTTTCCTGCACTCAGCATTGCCCTGCAGCTTCTTGGTGTTCCACCTGGCTCACCTTTTCCTCTGCTGGATGTTTTCCAGTCTAAATCTGAGCCGCAAGGTCGATGACAACAAGTTGTGATCGGATCAGATCAGATGCTAACTCCACTAATCACAACACATTCCCTCCGTTCCACTCACTCAAACCGCATTCATACAGTACATCCAGGACAAAACTCAGCACCATGGGGGATAGGGCTTTCTGTGTTGCTGCCCCACATCTGTGGAATGCCCTCCCTGACACCTTGAGGGCATCACAATCCACAGATGGTATTAAAAGAGGACTTAAAACCTTTCTTTTTAGCCGGACATTTGATCATTGGGTTGCTGTTTTAACTTCTTCTCTTTTTATTTTTGGTTTTATCTTCTTATCCCCTTTTTTCTTTTATGAATTTGAGTTTTATGCTTTTTACATGTAGCACTTTGAGATGTTTTTAACGTCAAGTGTGTTACAAATAAAATATTATTATTATTATTAGATCCACAATCGGCACTGGGAAAAGCTCTGCAGTTAATGGTTGATGCTCTATACCTTGATTTGAGCTCATAGTGGCAAAAACGCGTTGGTACACGAACCAGCACAGTGGACGCATTCATGTGCAACCCCTACACAGAGGGTGAGCACTGACCGAGCGCATGCAGGCCCCATTTAGTGATGAACAGTCGGTTGGCTGCGCAGAAGTCAGTCAGTCACTGCCTACTGCTATTTCGAGTCCCTGTTCCATACAAGCCTGTGACATCTTGTTTGTGTGCATTACCGAGAATGGCATTGAAATCCCCCATGACAACGGTGTAGTCACTGTATGCAACAGTGCCCAAGGTCTGTTGGAGTTTCTCATAAAGTTCCTCATGTACTTCATCTTCTTTGTCCAAAGTGGGGGCATCGATTTGGGTAACAGAGATGTTAACTGGCTTAGCCCTCAATCGTACAGTGATAATTCTGCCATTGATCATGTTGTATCCCATCTATATTTCTTCATCCTCTTGCTTGATATGATCCCTACCCCTTGATAATTATCATTGTTCTCACCACTCATTACCAGCAAGGCATCCTTGATGTTCATCTCTCCAAACTGATTCCTTTGTGTCTCAGACATCCCACAGATGTCGATGCCTAGTCTTTGTATTTCTTTTACTACATTCAAAGTTCTCCCTACTTTCTTCAAACCTCTAACATTCCAAGTAGCTACTCTCATCTGTTGCTGTAATCTGAATCTCTGGTCAGTAGCATATCTTGCACGCAGAGCCCGTCCAGACACTCTAGTGCGCCAAGGGTTAGTCGGGTCGCATGGTACTTTATGTGTCTGTATAGCTGTGTGCATGATACAAATGTTCCACAGAAAGTTGGTCGATGGTAGGTCCCGAGTCTCTGCCGTCAGTTAGGCTTATTAAATGGCGGCCTATCCTCGCCATGTCACGAGGGGGCTATGGGTTGTTGTAACTTTTTGTAAGATGGCCGGCACCCCACCATTCATCACTGTGACTGCTTATCCAATATTCGCAGCTAATCCCTATATCTAGAGGCCGTTCGGCTGTCCGCCATCTGCCGATACACTTTTTCATGATATTAACAAAAATCTTTAAGAAACAACCCTATCTTGCAATGTTTGAAAAGAATGCTTAATGCTAGAGGAAGGGTGGGTCATTCAGCTGCAGACCGTACCTTCAGCAGAGATTGTATAGCTGGATGACACTCCCTCTGTGTTGGTGACTGAGACAGAGAATGTCCCAAAGTCTTCTTTATCTGGGTTCTTAAAGATCAGCTTAGAGCTGTTATGCAGGAACAGAAACACACAAAGACACAGGGTTGTTGCACAGGGACTGGATCAGTATGTGACTGAATTCAAATAAACAGTATGTATGCCATTCTGTGTGTGACAGGGGTCTTACTGGCTGCCTTCAGTCTTAATCTCTATTCCTTTGGAAAAATCTGTGATTTCTTGGTAGTCTTTCTTCCAGATGAACTTGGAGCTTTGATTCATCTGGCAGGACTCAAACGACAGGACAATGTCTCCTGACTTCTCATCCACTACACAGGACACCTCCTGGGAACCTTCAATACAAAGACAATCTTTTAAAAAAGGGGGGAAAAAACAATAGTAAATTCTTGATTAAGTTATAGGACAAAGAGCCTTGAAATACCCTAAATTTCATAGTTGTTTTTTCCCTCTCTTTCCACAATTTATTTAATCTGTATTATTCTAGCACAATCTTTTTCACGGTGTATTTATTGAGTGAAAGAGAGACCTGGACTCGAGATGCAAAAGCCTGAATAAAGTGTGATTCAGCAATACCTTCCACAGCCTTGGCAGTCACAGGGTCAGAGGGCATCGAGGCCATACCCACTCCTGCAGCATTGACTGCACGCACTCTAAACACATAGCTGGTGCCTGCCTCCAGACCTGTTACCTGAAAAAGATTGCAAAAAAAATGTGAACAGATGAAGGAACAAAAGTGCCTGTAGGAAAGCTATAACATGAGTGTATTTAAATATTAACTCAAATTTTAATATTACAGCATCTTGTTTTACACTTTTGTTTATATGTGCAGTTTACTAATAACTTCAGCTGTTAGCTATACTATAAATGTGTCTATTGCATCTATATTAACTTCTGTGCATTGTTTTTGCTTGCCATCCTATTATCTATGTATTACACTTGCTACTCTAAGTCTGATAGAGCTTCTCTTTAGAATTACTGTCCATGCATTGTGCTTCTCTAGTAATTATCCTGTTTGTCCACTGGATGTCAGTGTCACAAAGTTAAACATGTCTCCATTGCTGTATTAGCAAGGACAGGGGTTAAAGCCAAAAACAAAAAAAAAAATCCTGAGCCTAAACTTTTTCAGGGAGCAGGATCACAGGGGTGGAGACAAACGCACGTGCACACATATCTATATATATATAGATATGTGTAGAGAGACCTGGACTCGAGATGCAAAAGCCTGAATAAACTGTGATTCAGCAATACCTTCCACAGCCTTGGCAGTCACAGGGTCAGAGGGCATCGAGGCCATACCCACTCCTGCAGCATTGACTGCACACACTCTAAACACATAGCCATATCTATCTATCTATCTATCTATCTATCTATCTATCTATCTATCTATCTATCTATCTATCTATCTATCTATATACTGTATATATATATATATATATACAGTATATATACTGTATATATATATATATATACACACTACCGTTCAAAAGTTTGGGGTCACCCAGACAATTTTGTGTTTTCCATGAAAAGTCACACTTTTATTTACCACCATGAGTTGTAAAATGAATAGAAAATATAGTCAAGACATTGGCAAGGTTAGAAATAATAATTTGTATTTGAAATAATTTTTTTCCTTCAAACTTTGCTTTCGTCAAAGAATCCTCCATTTGCAGCAATTACAGCATTGCAGACCTTTGGCATTCTAGCTGTTAATTTGTTGAGGTAATCTGGAGAATTCTGACGCAATGAGCAAACACATTGTACCATTAGAACACTGGAGTGATAGTTGCTGGAAATGGGCCTCTATACACCTATGTAGATATTGCACCAAAAACCAGACATTTGCAGCTAGAATAGTCATTTACCACATTAGCAGTGTATAGAGTGTATTTCTGATTAGTTTAAAGTTATCTTCATTGAAAAAAAAGTGCTTTTCTTTCAAAAATAAGGAAATTTCTAAGTGACCCCAAACTTTTGAACGGTAGTGTATATATATATATATATATATACAGTATATATATACTGCTCAAAAAAAAAAATTAAAGGAACACTTTTTAATCTGAGCAAGCTGGACTAGCCTGCCACAATTTCTTCACTTTAAGTTTTGGAGTGTTTTCATTTCCATCAAAAGACGTGGCATCTTTTCATTCTTAACACATTATCCAGTCCATATCAGTGTAGATATCCAGCTTATTTTTTCTCATTAAAATCTGATGTGTTTTCAAAGTGTTCCTTTAATTTTTTTGAGCAGTGTTTATATATATATATATATATATATACTGTATATACTGTATATACTGTATATACTGTATATATATATACACACTACTCACAAAGAGTTAGGGATGTTTGGCTTTTGGATGAAATTTATAAAAAATGTAAAAAGTTCACGCTACAGTGATATTATATCATGAAAGTAGGGCATGTAAGTAGAAGTTTCCTCATCTCAAAATTTATTGAAACAAAAGCCAACAACAGTGGTGGGTATACCACAGCAAAAAATGTCATTGTCTCAATAACTTGTCATGTGCCCTTGAACATCAATTACAGCTTGATAATGATGTCTCATGCTGTTCACAAGTCGATTTATTGTCTGCTGAGGCATGGCATTCCACTCTTCTTGAAGGGAGGCCCCCAGGTCATTGAGGTTGTGGGGTGCAGGGTTACGAGCCTCTACATGGCCACTCAGCTGATCCCATAGAGTTTCTACGGGATTCAGGTCTGGAGAAAGTGCAGGCCACTCCGTCTGAGGTACCCCAGCCTCCAGCAGCCGTTCCCTAATGATGCGCCCTCGATTAGCTGGAGCATTATCATTCATGAAGATGAAATAAGGCCTGTGTTGTTCATGCAGGTGCACAGTGACTGGATTAATGATGTTACTCAGGTATTATCGGCTTGTCACTGTACCATTCATAAGGTGTAGGGCAGTTGTGTGTTGACCAGACACACCTGCCCAGACTGTAACACCACCACCACCAAAGGCTCGTCTGGTGACAACAGTGGCTGATGCATAGCGATCTCCTTGATGTTTCCAACATCATTGACGGTCATCATTTCTGCTCAACATGAATTGACTTTCATCAGAGAACAGCACTGAGGCCCACTGGTCCCTTGTCCAGCGTAAATTCTCGCTGGCCCATGCAAAACAATGACACATGTGCCTGGTGGTGTGGTCAGGTACCCTTGTAGGTCGTCTAGCATGCAGACCACACTGATGTACAGTCATGTGAAAAAAATTAGGACACCCCATTAAATATTCAGTTCTTTATTAATAAATGTTCACATATCTATGCCTAACCTTTTTTTGGTTTTATTTGCATTTTTCAACATTTATTTTAGCCATTTTAAGTGGGAATGAATGTGGGGTGTCCTAAAAAAGATAGGGGGCGTCCTAATTTATTCCTCACCATTTGTTTAGAATTGCATTTTACATAAAATTTGAAAAAAGTCTTTAATTCATTTTTAATTGTTTAGTTGTATTACATGAATCTCCCAGTATTTTTAACATTGATATTAAATATCCATATTTCCAAATACGTTAAAAAAACACACAGGCTTATACAGGACGTCCTAATTTTTTCACATGACTGTAAACTGTTTCAAATGGTCTGACGTGACACTTGGGTGCCTCTCATCTCCCTTAAATGTGCCTGGAGTTGAGTGACATTCATGATCCAGTTCTGCAGGGCACTGTTCACAACAAAGCGGTCATCAGTGTGCAATGTGGCCACAGGACGTCCACTTCTATGCCTTTCTGTGACTCTTCCAGTTTCTCTGTATCTCTATTGCAACCTGCTGATGACACTCTGTGACACTCTAAGCTCAGTGGCCACTTCTCTCTGAGAACATCCTGTTTAAAGCCTCGCAGTGGCAAGGTACTGTTGATCAGTTGTTAGGTGTCGTCTTGGTCTCATGATGTCAAAATGTGAACAGCATGATGAAGAGGACTGTTTAAATACCAATTCTAACTGAACCAGAAAATTTATTGGTCGATTCATGGATCAAACACCTGTTGTGAATTTTGCTGTTAAGCACCTTGTTAGAGAACAGCAAGTCACGCAAAAAGTACTGAAACATTGAACAGTTGGAAGTGTGCATTCAAAAGGTGAGAGAAGGTCAATTTAAGTTCACCTGTAAAGGTTCTAGTGCATTTTAGGTGCATCCTGAAACTTCACCTGAAAGCCGACTATTCCTAACTGTTTTGTGAGTAGTGTGTGCGTGTGTGTGTATATATATATATATATATTCAGATTTAGATTCCTTTATTAGTCTTACAGTAGAGAAATTACAGGGCATCCACATGAGTGGATGAGGCAGCCACTGTGCAGCGCCCAACCCTTTCACCGTTCACACACACATTCACACCTGGGGCCACTTTAGAGTCTCCGATTAACCTAACTTGCATGTTTTGGGCATATGGGAGGAAACCGGAGAAATCCCAGAGTAAACCCACGCAGACACGGGGAGAACATGCAAACTCCACACAGATCACTGTTGGTCGGGGGCTGGGATCGCACCCAGGATCCCCCGGCCAAGGGTGAGTTGCTGTGCTGCCGCTGTGCTAACCACTCCACCACCGTGTTGCCCATATATATATATATATATATATATATATATATTCAGTCACAAGAAATTGTGGCAGGCTAGTCCAGCTTGCTCAGATTAAAAAGTGTTCCTTTAATTTTTTTTTGAGCAGTATATATATATATATATATATATATATATATACACAAACATACATCTTCTTCCGCTTAATCCTTTTCGGGTCGAGGGGGACTGGAGCCTATCCCAGTATCTTTGGGCGAGAGGCAGGGTACACCCCGGACAGATCGCCAGTCCATCGCAGGACCAACACAGAGAGACAGACAGCCATTCACTCTCACAGTCATACCTAAGGACAATTTAGAATATATATATAAAAATGATTTTCCTTGAAACCAGCTAGTAACATATCTGTCACACCCACTGATAAATTCAGACTAGATTATGGTGGACTGTTTGAAACAGCAATACCAAGGAAGGTCAGTAGGTGGCAATAGTGCTCCAGCTCACTGTAATATGGTGCAAACATCTAACATTTAAGATGCTGTTGCTGTCAAGTTACATAATTATGTACAGAATGGCCTACAATCTATAACATGAAATTTATAAATAAGGGTATGTGAAACTCAGTCAAGTGAACTAATTCACTGGTGGAATAAGATTTGATTAATAACCATTCAGTAAAGGGTATATGGGAAAAGGCCATTGATTTACTATTTTGTAATGAAATGTGTAACATTTGCAACATGTATTTTTAATAACAAATTGTAAAAAGCAAGAGTGAACTGTATACAATACTCTAAATTGCATTATGTCAAGCACAACGTGCAGAAACAAGCTCCTGGTTCTCTAATTATTTTTTTTTACACCAGCTACCAAAAGGCATACCATTTCTGCCCATTTCTTCGATCCACGCCCAGTGCTGTTTGTTTTTAAGTCCTTTGTCAATTAGGACATCTTCCCCAGGCCTCAAAATCTTACTCTCCATCCATACAGAATGTATGAAAGGTTTTCTGTATACTGAAGGATGAAACTCTCTCGTTTCCAGTGACTCACTCTCACTGTCACTACGATTAGAAGCAGCCACTTACAGTATATCTATAGAAAAACTAGATGGATCATTGAAAAGTGAACCACCAGAAGTGAACCACCAGGCTGCCATATTAGTACAATCAAAAGGGTTTAGTAGTAAACAATGCCACTTTTTACCTCAATAACTTCCCCAAAATATAACAGCTTTTGAACTTCTTGGCATAGAGACACAACTTATAATTTTGCGCAACCGGTGAACTATAGAAATCGACGGCAGCTAAACATAATGTAACGTCGGGGCTGTGTTAAGGGACAACGTCACAATAATGTCAATTCGAATCCCTCCCTAATATGGCAGCCAGGTGGCTTCGCTCGGCTCTATGGTTGAGATCAGTGGAATAAGATTAATACGTTCCCCCCATCCCAAATACTATATTCACTGCTCTAAATATCTTAAAAGAGCTCCAAACTATGCAGAACTGACTGTTTATTTTGAGCATTATTTATCCACCATTGCAGATAGGTTGGACAAAAAGTGTTTCTGCATACAGAAATAGTAAGTAAATTTCCCCACAGACAAAAAAACAAAACAAACTAGAAAAGCACTCGGAGAGCGCAGACCTCCGCCTAGTACCTCAGTTCCCACTAATACTGGGATTTTCCCCAAATATAATAGTTCCACATTTATTTTATCTATATTTTCAGATTCCTTGACCATCAAAACATACCTTTATCAATTGGATTCACATTGATATCTTTATTAGTTCAGTAGTTATTGACAAAAATGACTTTTTCGGTAATGGCGGTTTTCTTCTGGATAAAGCTCCATATCTTTTGAAGATACAACAAATCCATTGGCACACTACTGATTCCTCAGTGTCTTGGCTATATTTTGGTGTTTGTTGTATGTTTATATCTTAATTTGTTACCTTACAGTGATGAAAATTCCAAAGATCCCCTATTATTTCCATGTTCTGGATCACAGTATCCGGATTTTTTGCAGGATCCGGATCAGTCTTTGATATTTCCTAGAACCTATTGGGATCTTATCCTGTATTCTTTTGGCAAGCGTCCTGACCATTTATTGTGGAGTTATATACACATATGGTAAAAATGGCCCTATCTCGCAATGATAAAGAATCCTTTAAAAAATTCCTGGATCCAGACGGAGATCCGGATCACTCCCAAAATCACACTCTCACCTTTAAGAAGCGATGGCCAACAGCATTCTCATTAGCTGTGGTCCAGTCACAGGAGCCCTTCTTAGCATACTCAACATGATAGCCTGTGATTGGTGAAGAGCCAGCGTAGACAGGGGTTTTCCACTCAACTACGACTGAATTATCCCTCACCTCACAGCTAGTCAGGTCATAGGCAGGGCCTGTTTAGCAAACATTGGGATGAGACTAGTGAGACAAGCCACATTAGATTTATATTTGACAAAACCTTAACACAATGTGCCAAAGATGGCATTTACTGACCAGGCTCTGGCATAGTCCAGGCTTCACATGTGAAATCAGCTGAATGTTTGGAAGCCGGTCCCAGACCTGCCAGGTTGGCTGCATACACCTGGAACTGATAGACTGCTCCTGCTGTCAAGCCCTCCGCCTTTTAGTGTTACAGTGGTTTTAAAAGGGGAGAAAAATCCTAATTATTCACAAACTATACTAACAATTTTCTGAACACACTAAAAATTTTGCACAGCATCAACAGTATAAAATAATTACAACTGACAGACAACAGGTCAAAATACACTTTTGCCAAAAAAAAAAAAAATCAAATTGGAGTTCAAACTAATTTACCGAGGTAAAAGAGAAGCTCAAAATTCTTCGAATGTCTAAAGGTAAGCTTGATAAAGATATACAAAATAAAGAAATGAAAAATAAAGATGCACCTTATACACCCTTTCATGCACTGGTGGAATATGAACCTCCCTCCACATCGTTGTTCCACTACGTCTTTTATCCACATAATACTCCTTGATCTCAGTGCCTCCGGAGTGAAGAGGCTTCTTCCAGTTAAGAACCATTGAGCGGCCATCACAGTACAGCAGTGCAACATCATAAGGAGTTGAGGGATTCTCTAAATGATGAAATGATTTTTTTTTTCATAAATGACTTCAGTACTGGGGCCAGCTTTTTATCACTATTATCTTTAAAAATAAACAATAATACTGACTTAGGGCCGCCTTGACAGTGAGAGGTGCAGATTCCTGGGATTCATCACTGAGACCCAGTTCATTGATAGCCTGAACACGAAACATGTAGGTTTCTCCTGTAGTCAGACCACTGACCACAAATCTAAAAAAAAAAAAAAATAGGCCATTAGGAATCCTGTCTTACAAAGTGAAAGGTCACTTTGTAATTAAAGACCAACCACTTTATTAGGTATACCAGTTCCATTACTCATTTATTCAAATTTCTATTTAGCCAGTCATACTGCAGCAACTCAATGCATTTAGGCATGCAGACGTGGTCAAAACAAACTGCTGAAGTTCAAACTGAGCACCAGAATGAGAAAGAAAGTTGAATTAAGTGACTTTGGAAGTGGTATGGTCATTGAAGCAAGACTGGCTGGTCTGAGTATTTCAGAAACTGCTCATCTACTGGGATTTTCATGAACAACCATCTTTAGGGTTTACATAGAATGGTCTGAAAAAGAGAAAATATCCAGTGAACAAGCGGTCAGAGGAAAGTGGACAGCTCCCGCATGAGCGCATTAGTCTGTCCGGCTTTGTAGGGAGGACTGTGGCACCGGATACACCCTGGTTGTGCGCTGGCACCAAGTATGCCGCCAATGTGGGTCCCATGGGTGGGAGATGATTCAGACCAAGCTCCGCTGTGCCAGTGATCTCCAGAAGCTGGCCATACTTGTGCAGGTTGGATAGGGGGTTTTCTCCAGGTCACTGTCAGGTCCAAGACTAGATCTATGGAGACCAACCTGACAAACTTCTCATTCGGCAGTGGAGGGGGGCACAACAAAGCTCACAAAACAGGATCCGATTTTGTCTGGAGAGGGTTCAGCAACTCAGCGGCAGGTGTCCATCCTGTCAGCCAGCTCTGGGCTGGACCATTTGGTCAAAGTGAGCTCCTTCTGATGCTCCTTCTGAGAGAAGCCATGGACATCAAGGCTGATATCCAGCATGTTCTCATCCTCACAACAGGAAGCTAGCTCTTTGTCGAGGGGGTTAGCCTCACAGCTAGTGTTTTGGGAGAACAGCTGGTCAGCTACCTGCAAGTTTTCGGGCGACAGCTCCAAGCTCCCAGTGTGGTCCAGTGTTCTACGGGGCATTCCACAGGGAAGTCTTTGTTGTGAGAGCAGGGCGGAGACTGCTTTTCACATGGTGGTTCAGCTTTGATGGCGTTTCCTTCACTGTTCTCAAGTTCTTCTCAGCAAATGACATTCACTTTCCTAGGGTGGACTGGAATAGCTCACTGAAAAGAGAGCATTGACCTGGGTTCCAGAGTGCATGGAACAGGCCCAGGGTGCCAGGACAGGCTTCATGTCAGTCCCAATCAGAATTCCAAAGGCGCAACCCATGGGGCATTTGCTCAGTAGAAGTCTTCTTCCCATAAAGTATTTTAATTGTTTTAATCTATTCAGGGTTTTATTCTCATGGAAATTTTTGTATTTTAATGCACGGATTGTTGAAATTTTATGCAGATTGTTTCCTCTATGCCATGTGTCAACACAACGGAAATAAGCTATAGACAGCTTGCTCCTTCTGTAATTGATAACATGGTGGATAGTGTTTCAGCTTCTCTGCATCAGGCTCTAGACTTGGTGGCCCCCTTAAAAAAGAAAAAGTCTAATCAGAGATTTCTAACTCCTTGGTTCAACACAGAAACTCGTAGCTTAAAACAGAAGACTCGTCAATTAGAAAGAAAATGGCGCTCTACTAATTTAGATGAAATCTATTTAGCTTGGAGAAATCATCTTTTAATTTATAAAAAATCTCTTAGAAAAGCTAGAACAAGTTATTACTCTGCATTAATAGAAGAGAACAAGAATAATCCCAGGTTTCTTTTCAGTACTGTAGCCAGGTTGACAAAGAGTCAGGACTCTGTCAATCCTAGCATTCCCTTAGAGCTTACTAGTCAGGACTTTATGAACTTTTTCAATAATAAAATTTCATCCATCAGAGATAAAATCAATCAGATTCTTCCCACAGTTAACTTAAATACTGTAACTACTACAACTCCTTCTTTTGATGTCTGTCTTGATGAGTTTACTCCAATCGACCTTTGTGAGTAAGACAAAATAGTTTCCTCATCCAAACCTTCAACTTGTCTTTTAGACCCTATTCCTACTAGGTTATTTAAAGAAGTCTTCCCACTTATTGGTAGCTTTATTCTTCATATAATCAATTCTTCATTAACTTTAGGCCATGTACCGCAGGCTTTTAAAACAGCTGTAATTAAACCCTTACTCAAAAAGCCAACGCTAGATCCAGGAGCTTTAGCTAACTATAGACCAATCTCTAATCTCCCTTTCATTTCAAAAATCTTAGAAAGAGTTGTTGTTACGCAATTATTCTACCACCTGCAGGGAAATGGTTTACTTGAAGAGTTTCAATCTGGGTTTAGAATCCATCATAGTACTGAAACAGCCTTAGCGAAGGTCACTAACGACCTCCTCATTGTATCTGATAATGGACTAGTTTCTGTACTTGTCCTTTTAGACCTTAGTGCAGCTTTTGATACTATCGATCATAATATTCTACTTGATAGATTAGAACACTATGTTGGACTTAAAGGAACTTCATTGCAGTGGTTTAGATCTTATTTATCTGATAGGTTCCAGTTTGTTCATGTAAATAATGAGTTTTCTTTCAACTCAAAGCTTAGTCATGGAGTTCCACAGGGATCTGTGCTAGGCCCTACTCTTTTTAGTTTATATATGCTTCCGTTAGGCAACATTATTAGAAAGCACTGTATACATTTTCATTGTTATGCAGATGACACACAATTATACCTGTCAATGAAGCCAGATGATAGTAATCAATTAGCCAAGTTAGAAGCCTGTCTTAAGGAAATCAAAGCTTGGATGACTTGTAATTTCCTGCTATTAAATTCAGATAAGACTGAAGTCATTCTTGTTGGTCCAAAAAACCTTAGAAATTCCTTTCCAAATCAAACTTTCAGTTTGGATGCAGTTACTCTTTCTCTTAATAGCTCTGTGAGGAACCTTGGAGTTATTTTTGATCAGGATTTGTCCTTCAATTCACATATTAAATTTGTTTCTAAGACTGCCTTCTATCATTTGCGTAATATTGCCAAGATTAGGAGCATCTTGTCTCAGAGTGATGCTGAGAAACTGATCCACGCTTTTGTTAGCTCGAGATTAGATTATTGTAATTCTTTATTATCAGGTTGTCCTAAAACATCTTTAAAAAGTCTTCAGCTGATCCAAAATGCTGCAGCAAGAGTTTTAACAGGTACTAGAAAGAGAGATCATATCTCTCCGGTTCTGGCCTCCCTTCATTGGCTTCCCATAGAGTTTAGAATTAAGTTTAAAATCCTTCTTCTTACTTACAAAGCTCTAAACAATCAGGCTCCTTTTTATTTAAAAGATCTGATACTACCGTATTATCCTAACAGAGCACTACGCTCCCAAAATGCAGGACTACTTGTAATACCTAGAATCTCCAAAAGTACAATGGGAGGCAGAGCCTTCAGTTATCAAGCTCCTCTCCTGTGGAATCAGCTGCCAATCTGGATTCGGGAGTCAGACTCGATCTCTGTTTTTAAGATTAGGGTTAAAACCTACCTTTTTGATATAGCCTACAATTAGGGAGGGATCATGTGTTTCTGAACCCTCCCTTAGTTATGCTGCTAATAGGTTTAGTCAGCCGGGGGACCTCCAGTAATGCACTGGGCCTCACTCCTTTCCTCACTCTCTATGAAATATTTTTTTTTGCTGGTCATTAACATTTGTTTGTTCTCTCCCATAGATTGAGTCCCCATCGTGCTGTTTGCTCTCTACATGTCTGTTCTTTTCATCTTCTCTGTCCCCTCACCCCCCAGCCAGTCGCAGCAGATGACTGCCCCTCCCTGAGCCTGGTTCTGCTGGAGGTTTCTTCCTGTTAAAAGGGAGTTTTTCCTCTCCACCGTCGCCAAGTGCTTGCTCACAGGGGATCACCTGATTGCTGGGGTCTTTCTGCAACTGTGGGGGTTCCCCCCTACAGTTGATAGTGCTATGAGATGACTGTTGTTGTGAAATGGCGCTATATAAATAAAGTTGAATTGAATTGAATTGAATTGAAAATTCTTTGCATATCAACTTCACTGTGTGTTAGTCCTTGGATGAACTTGTGCTTCATACCTGATTTTAAAAGAACCTGAAAATGGAGGGGTAGCCCCTCCATCTCTTTACTCATGCCTAATAAAGTGGTTGACAAAAGTATTTCAGAACATTACACAGTATTTATGCTCAGAGGAAACCATACTTAGTGTTCTTGTGAGGCTTGTGATTGGCTGACATCCAGTCCTTGGACCCCTTCACACACTGGTCGATGTAGTAGCCAATCAGATTGTTGGGTTCCTTGGGAGGAGCCCACTGAATAAGGACAGAGGTGTCTGTTTCCCTTGTTGCAATCACTTGTCCTGGAGCAGATGGAACACCTAAAAGAAATAAAAGTCATGTAATACCAGTGGGATTACCCCAGCTCAGTTTTAAGGGTTTATGTGGACTGTGTCTTGTTTGCGCACCATAAAATGTTGTAAAAAAAAAAAAAAAAAAAGATTAAAAAGAATCCCTATCAGAGGGCTACAGTGTGGATACTTTAATCACCACTTTCCTAACTGAACATTAAAAAGAAAACAAAGACAAACTTTTGAGATGCAAAGTCTCAACAGGTCCAGCCGGCTCTGATGGTTCACTGGTTCCATGGATATTGGCAGCCAAAACTCTGAACTTGTATTGTTTGCCCTCTGCCAGGTCAAAGACGGCATAGCGGGGAGATCGAATAGGCACCTTGGTGCTGACACGTTGCCATCCACCACTGCCTGCCATGGACTGTAGGGAAAGACAAATTTAAGTTTCTACAACATACATGGATTTAGGAACTGTGCATTACTTAGTTTCTGAGATTTGTTGTACAAAAAAAAGAGCTGCAAAGTAACAGCTTAGAAACTGCTTTTCTTTTTCACCTGTTACACAAGAATAATAATTATTGTAAATTTATTCAAACCATAAATTACTTCTCATATGTGCATAAGCATGTACACAGAACTGAAGTGAGTACAGATTTAAGAGTGAATGAGGCTATATACAAGTGTGTGTTACCTTTTCTATATAGTACCACATGGGATCCTTGCCGGAATATGCCGGGGCGTTCCAAATCAAAACTACATAAGTTCTGTCTATCTCTGAGGCATAAAGTCCGCATGGAGTACCTGGAGGCTTTCCCTCGGCTGCACAGAAGCACAACCATATGCATTGTTTAGGTAAATGTTATTGATATGTTAATAGTGAATATGTGCATGTTAACTTAATGGGTATGGTAAATCATAAAAAACCCACCTTCAACTTCATCATGATAAGACACAACATCTAGTTTTCCTCCAAGCTTTTTGGCTACAAAAGAATAAAATACATGCTTCATCATTCTGTTTTAGGTGGATCATGAAGCTTCAAAGAATATGTAGATTTGATATTTTTTTTTTTTTTGCAATCATTCACTGTTAGTAATCAAATTCTTCATAGATCTGCCGAGTTTATTTTCAGCAAAAACATTCATATAGTGTGGTATATAATGTAACATGACAACATACAACACACCTTTTTTGTTATTAGCTTTTAGATGAGTATGATGGATGAGAAGACAGCTTTGAATTAGACCGTTATCATATAGTTATAGCATAGCAGACAGTCTAAAATAAAATTTTGGTGCAATTTTTAAAATATTTTTAAAATAAGGAACTGTATTTGTTATACTTCATTAATCCCTGAGGGAAATTCAAGAGCATCCACGGTGCGGCACCAATCCATTCACCATTCACACCTAGGGCCACTTTAGAGTCTCCAGTTAAGCTAACTTGCATGTTTTGGGAATGTAGCAGGAAACTAGAGCACCCGGAGTAAAACCATGCAAGTACATGTGCATCTCAATAAATTAGAATGTAATCGAAAAATTAATTTATTGCAGTAATTCAATTCAAAAAGTGAAACGCATACATTGTATAGATTCATTACACGGAGTGATATATTTCAGTTGTTTATTTCTTTTAATTTTGATGATTATGGCTTACAGCTAATAACAATTCAAAATTGACTTTCTCAAAAAAATTAGAATATTAAATAAAACCAAAAAGAAAAAAATGGATTTTTAATAGAAATGTTGGCCTACTGAAAAGTATGTCCATGTACACACTCAATACTTGGTCGGGGCTCCTTTTGCATGAATTACTGCATCATTGCAGCTTGGCATGGAAGCAATCAGCCTGTGGCACTGCTGAAGTGTTATGGAGGCCCACGCTGCTTTGATAGCAGTCTTCAGCTCATCTGTATTGTTGGGTCTGGTATCTCTCATCTTCCTCTTAACAGTACTCCATAGGTTTTCTATGGGCTTTAGGGCAGGCAAGTTTGCTGGCCAGTCAAGCATAGTGATACCATGGTCATTAAACCAGGTATTGGTACTTTTGGCAGTGTGGGCAGGTGAAGTCCTGCTGAAAAATGAAATCAGCATCTCCACAAAGCTTTTCAGCAGGGGAAAGCATGAAAGGCCTTAAAATTTCCTGGTAGAGGGTTGCAATGGCTTGATAAAACACAGTGGACCAACACAGCAGGTGGGGCGGCAGTGGCTCAGGAGGTAGAGCAATAAGCGGGGGTTGGCAGTTCGAAGTCTGCTTTCCCCAGCCATCCTGCTGTTGTGTCTGGGCAAGACACTTTACCCACCTTGCCTCCAGTGTCCAGGACACTGGGTATGAATGTGTATAAATGTTTGGTAGCGGTCGGAAGAGGCCATTGGTGTGGATTGGCAGCCATGTTTCTGTCAGTCTGCCCCAGGGCAGTTGTGGCTACAACAGTTGCTTACCACTACCATTGTCTGTCTGTAAAGTGAATGAATAATGGACTCACTGTAAAGTGCTTTGGGTATCATGAAAGGTGTGATATAAATGCAATCCATCATCCATCCATCCATCCATCCATCTTCTACCGCTTTTCCGGAGGTCCGGGTCGCGGAGGCAGCAGTTCAAGCAGAGAAGCCCAGACTTCCCTCTCCCCAGCCACCTGCTCCAGCTCTTCAGAGGGGATACCAAGGCGTTCCCAGACTAGCTGGGAGACATAGTCTCTCCACCGAGTCCTGGGTCTGCCCCGGGGTCTCCTCCCAGTGGGACGTGCCTGAAACACCTCAAGTGGGAGGCGTCCAGGAGGCATCCTAATCAGATGCCCATACCACCTCAACTGACTCCTTTCAATGTGGAGGAGCAGCGGTTCTACTCTGAGCCTCTCCCGGATGACTGAGCTCCTCACCCTATCTCTGAGGGTGAGTCCAGCAATCCTACGGAGAAAGCTCATTTCAGCCGCTTGTATCCGCGATCTCGTTCTTTCGGTCATTACCCAAAGCTCGTGACCATAGGTGAGAGTAGGAACGTAGATTGACTGGTAAATCGACAGCTTTGCCTTAGAACTAAGCTCCCTCTTCACCACAACAGACCGGTACAACGTCCGCATCACTGCAGATGCTGCTCCAATCCGTCTGTCGATCTCTCGCTCCATTTTCCCCTCACTCGTGAACAAGACCCCAAGATACTTAAACTCCTCCACTTGGGGCAGGAGCCTGTCCCCAACCCGGAGAGGACAATCCACCTTTTTCCGGCTGAGGACCATGGACTCGGACTTGGAGGTGCTGATTCTCATCCCAGCCGCTTCACACTCAGCGGCAAACCGTCCCAGCAAGAGCTGTAGGTCATTGCTGGATGAAGCCAACAGCCAATCCATCATTATTATCATTATTATTATTGTTATTACAGATGACATGGCTCCCCAAATCATCACTGACAGCGGAAACCTCACACTGGACTTCAAGCAACTTGGATTCTGTGCATCTCCACTCTTCATCTAGACTCTGGGACTTTGATTTCCACATGACAGGACTTGGTACCTAATTTGGGGAGCCATGTCATCTGCTGGTGTTAGTCCACTGTGTTTTATCAAGTCCAAAGTCAGTGCAGCCCTCTACCAGGAAATTTCAGAGCACTTTAGTGCTGACAAGCAGAGGGAAGCATGCCAAAAGTATCAATACCTGGTTTAATGACCATGGTATCACTGTGCTTGACTGGCCAGCAAACTCACTTGACCTAAGCCCTATAAAGAATCTATGGGGTGTTGTCAAGAGGAAGATGAGAGACACCAGAACCAATAATGCAGACAAGGTGAAGGCTGCTATAAAAGCAACCTGGGCTTCCATAAGACTTCAGCTGTACCACAGGATTATCACCTCCATGCTATGCCGCTGTGGTGTAGTAATTCATGCAAAAGGAGCCCCAACCTGCAGCTGCACGGTGGCGCAGTGGTTTAGCACTGTGGCAGCACAGTTTTACCCTCGGCCGGGGGATCGCGGGGATCATGAGATCGTGGGTTCGATCCCAGCCCCCGACCAACAGTGAGCTGTGTGGAGTTTGCATGCTCTCCCCGTGTTGCGCGGGTTTACTCCGGGATTTCTCCGGTTTCCTCCCGCATACCAAAAACATGTAGGTTTAGGGCGCTCGCGCATGCAGCGACCAGCAGCCGGTGGCTTGTCACCAGACTGCAAACCAAGTCTACCTACGGGTACAAATAAGTAACAAAAAAAACAAACAAAAAACAAACAATTATTGAGTGTGTACATGGACATACTTTTCAGTCGGACAACATTTCTATTAAAAATTGACTTTTTAAAATTGATCTTATGTAATATTTTAATCTTTTGAGGAACTGAATTTTGGGTTTCTGTCATGAATTGCCCCGTGGGGCAGAGAGACGCTGAGCTGTAGCTTGTGGTATTTATTAACCAAACACAAAGAGTCCAAATAGTGCAAAACACAAAAATCCAAACTGTGCACAAAGCAAAATTCCAGATGGTGCAAAAGGCAAACTTACAGACACAGGCGGATGTACACAGGAATGAATCTCAGAACTGTCATGTACGGGGCTGCTGTTTCCTGCCCCGTTTCATTACCTGCTGCTCTAGTCTCTGATTATCTTTTCCAGCTGGCAGATTATTGGCTCCTCTGCCAGTCTTCAACCACAGCCCTCCTCTCACCTCTTTTTGCCAGGCACCTATCAGTTGATTGCCATCACCTGGATTTTCACACACAATTACACACATGCATACCTGCCAACTTTTAAAACCTGAAAAGCCTAGTAGCTAGCCGGGGTCCAGGGGCCGCAGGCCCCGGTAGGTCCAGGATAAAGTCCTGGTGGGGGGTTCAGGGGGGCAAAGCCCCCCGACGGCAAACAAATATTAGCATTAAATCAAGTTAAAATGTGGCTAACAACCTCATATTTCTTCAGTAATCATGTTTCTATTTTTCTTATGAAGAACGTAGAAAGTTTGCCACTGGTGTCACTGGCATTGGCATTCGACTTGTGTTTTTTCGTTCCCATGTGGTCTTTCACATCGCTGATTCCTCCATGTCTGATCGAAAAATCTTGTCTACACAAAGTGCAGTTGGGGTAATTTTCACCCTTTCTTGAGCGAATAACAATTCCTGGAAATGCTTTGGAGTATTCCTCGTGAAAAGACTATAATTTTCGTTTGGTTTTCACACTCATTTGTGATTTTTCTCCGGCAGATTCCATGATGAAAACGTATACAATGCTGACCTAATTCCTTCACAATTCCAAATGGAAACAATGGCTCTAGGGATGTGATTTGGGGTTAGGGAAATTATCTGAAAATTTAGCAGGGGGTCTGGGGGACATAGTCCCCCAGCAGGGTCCGGGGCAGAGCCCCGTTGGGGGGGCAAGGGGGGCAAAGCCCCCCGAAGCTCCTGGGTTTTTATGATTTTTAAGTACCAGAACTGTGCTTAAATAACATAAAACAAACAGCTGAATGCCACTTTATTACTGTACAATATTGACTTATGTTCCAAGAAGATAGCATTCCTAAAATATTCCAACAAGCATTATCCATCACATGCTTTAACACCTGATCAAATCAAAATCAGTTAATTTTATCTATTCCATAATAGAAATAAAATTCCAACATACCATTACTTTTTATAATTCCAGCATTCATTTCAGATCACCAGTTTCAATCTCCATTGAGTCTTGAGCAGTTCATTTTGCACAATAACTGATGTAGCTAAGTCTTAGAAATATTCAAAAGTTATGAGTCAATGTCCACTGTGCACTGTCAATTTCAAACTGTTTGGAATCATAAAAGTAATGTAACTAAATTGTTTTGCTATTTTTTTCCTCCTCAACATCAATGTCAGGGCGCTGCAGGAGTTTTGGGGGATGATTAACTTTTATAACCGTTCCCTCCCCCGCGCAGCCCAGCTCATACAGCCGTTGCACGCCATACTCAAGAAACGGAAACCGGCGGACAGAGTCGACTGGACTCCTGAGCGGGAGCAGGCGTTCTGAGGTTAAAACAGCTCTGGCGAACGCTGCACTACTGGCGCACCCAGACCCGGTGGCTCGGATACCGACGCCTCGGACATGAGCATAGCGGCCGTCGTGGAGCAATGCGTCGCCGGTTCTTGGCAGCCGCTCACCTTTTTAGCAGGTTTTTGCACTACAGTGAGCGTAAATATAGCGTGTTCGACAGAGACGCCACTTCCAGTTCTGGCTGAAAGGGCGCACCTTAGGCTCAGACCTCTCGCACATGCGCAATACACCTACAGGAAGCAGTGCCAATTGCCTTTGTTCTAAATTTAGATACGATTCCTAGCAATCTCGTGTTTGGAATTGCTTTCGTGTTTTTTTTTACGATTGAAAATTTTTGACTGAATTTTTAGTGAAAAGCCGTAATTTTCATTAATAAAGCTGTAACCCGGAATGGGGTCTTGAAAACCGGAACCATTACGGCAAAACTGGAGTAGTTGGCAGGTATGCACATGCATGCACAGACACATATTCATTCTCACTCACATTTCCTGACACACACTCATACAGACTCCTGCCGCACACCTGCGTCCACTTGTCACTCATTAGTCTGCTTGGTATTTATTGGGTGACAGTGGGGGCATTCAGTGTCGCGGCGTAAGTCAGCATTACACAGTTCAATCTGAAGTCACCTGCCTATGCTGATGTCCTGGAGCTGTTGGTACCCTTTCCTTTGACTTCTTTGGTGTTGTTTTTCCAGAGCCCGCTGAGCTCCAATGCCCTATGCCAGTCTCCCTCTTATTATTCACCCTTCCTAATCCGCTGCCCGGTTCTGCCCTGGGAGTGCATGGGGCTCCCTCCCTTGTCAACTGAACTTGGACATCCATCGCTAGTGTGCCAGATTGTGTTTTCCTACTGAGCATTTTCTTGTATTTTGTGTATTTTTGAGTTTCCTGTTCTGTGAATAAACATGTCCTCTTCATCTGCATTTCGGGCTCAAACTAATTCATTTGTTCGTTGCGAAGTTACACAGCGGACATGACAAGAACAGGGATGGGGTTCTGATGAGAATGAACATTGAGACTCCAGCAATGAATGAGAGAAATAACAGTCCTTAAAGAGGGCCAGAAATAAATGGACACAAATGATGGCAGGTGTGAATACCATGAGCAGGCAGGAGGAAAGAATAATCACAGACTCGGGTCAGCTGGGAGCAATGAGGGGGGAGAAGACGGGACTGACAGCTGACAGGGACACCGCCCACAACGGAGCAAAAACCTGGAAGTGCCACTGACAGCTGTCAACCTGGAGAGAGTACAACAGTACGATATAAAGAATTAAATGTCAACTAATAAGGACTGAGAAATAAATACAAACTAATACCAAATGAAAGAGCAACAAAACTATGATGATATAAACAAGGGGATAAGAAAAATAAAAAAAAACAAAAACAATACGAGATATGCAGAAACCAAAGAACACAAAATACAACAAATATACAAATATAGAAAAAAGGCAAAGAGACAGAGCACGGTGGGATCCCCCCATGCTCAGATCGTGACAGTTTTCATTTGCTGGGTGTTATAACCATCAAAATTAAAAGAAATAGACACTTGGAATATATCACTGTATGTGTAATGAATCTATATAATATGAGTTTCACTTTTTGAATTGAATTACTGAATAAATAATTTTTTCAATGATATTCTAATTTATTAAGATGTGCCTGTATGGGGAGAACATGCAAACTCCACGCACATGCTGGCTGGTGGATCTGAACCTACAACCTACTTACTGTTAGGCAATAGTACTAACCACTACACCACCATGCTGCTTGCATGCTGCAAGCTAAGCAGGAATACTTTTTATTGAATCCATTACGTAAAGATGGAATGAGGAACTCAATCACCTATTTCCTGCCTCAAAAATTTTAGAAACTTTTGTTTTCAATATATCAGAGAAAATTAATTAATTTATTCATTGAATGTTGGACAATCCAGAAATCATTGAGCAACCTGCCCAAAACTGCGGACTTTGTCCAGTCAGGAGCAACTCTGCATTTCCATGGCTGTAGAATGCTAGATTTCTTTGGCTTAGTGAATGAATTACCTCCTGGGGCTTTAATGAAGAACAGTTGAAAATCATAATGTTAAATCTAATTAACTTTTACCAAACCAACTAAGAATACATGAGCGACATATGCTATTTTTTTAATAAGTCTTCAAACTATGGCAAAAATGAGGACATTTGCTTAAACTATTCATTTTAAACCCACCATGCAGCCTTTCAAACTCAGTGGGATCCAGTGCAGCGATAGGATCAGACATGCGGGATGGTTTGCTGATTCCACGGGCATTGACAGCTCGGACCCGGAAGTAGTAAGAATGCCCTTCAAACAGCCCTGACACTGGGTATTTACAGATCTTTATAGGGTGGTCATTGCACTGGGTCCAGTTTTCAGTTCCAACCTCACATCTGAGAAAGAGAGAGAGCATAGAAGGGAGGCGATGAACTGGTGATATCTGTAATGCTTGTTAGAAGAGAAAACATTATAGAAAATGATATGTGTATGAGGTGTAAATATGTGTTTTCTTCATTAAGAAAAAGGTTCTTCACAAAGATTTAACATAATGGCAGTGATGTCCGATCATTACATGATAATACAGCAACTTAATTGTTGATGCATCAAAAATTGGATGTTGGGCTTTTTTAAAGATGCAAACACAAAAAGTGGGAGACGCGCTAATGAAAAAATATAAGGAATAAAATTTGTTTAAAAAAAAATAAAGAAGATGAGGGAAATTATCAACACAAAGAAAAAGGATTGCCTCTCCTGTGAGACAAATAACCTTAATTTGTACAGATAGTTAAGCAAGTAGGATGACTTACAGTAGTTAGTTTGTCTTTAGTTTATCTGTTTGTGATGATTATATCAGTAACTCCTACTTGTCCACAAAGTATCCCAGGATTGGACCCTCTGTGGTGGTATTAGGAGGCTTCCATGACACAATGACATAATCTCTATTGGCATCATGGATCTTGATATCCATAGGAGCACCAGGTGCACTAGGGACAGGGGGGGGACCATCTAGGCAGAATATGATGGGTAACAATGCAAATTATTGGGAAGAATTAACCATATTTTTAAAAATATCCATATAACTTATAAAGCAGGGAGAGTAATAAAACTGCAAATCAGCAAGTACTAAAACAAAGGTTCCTTTTTGAGCTAAAACCTTACCTGCAACTGACACAAATGCACTGTGTTCTGCAGTGCCTCCTTTAGTGACCATGCGTAGTGTATAGACACCTTCATCATCTTTGTAGAGGTTTGGCATAGTCAACGTGGTGAATCCTCTGCCAGTTTCAATCTTCACCCATCTGGAGTCAAACAGGCGAGTGTCTATAAATGAGACAGCATCAGTGACTCATTAGTACCAACAGATTTAAAGCAACACTATGTAAGATTTTCACCTTAAAATTATCAAAATTATTTTGATGGTAAATCAGCTTTTGAAAAGGTGAATGTCACTTCCCTCGAGTGGGCCCGCATTTCCTGAAATAGCCTTGTTCTTGGTAGGAACACTGAAAGGACTACAACTATGGCGACTGTGACCTGCGTTCGAACAGCCAATGACAGGGCACAGCTTCAGCCACCAACAACTAAGTACCCTATCACTGGCTGTAGAGACTGAGGTCATAGTTGCCATAGTTGTAGTCTTTTCAGTGTTCATTAAATAGTGCTGCTTTAAAGTCAAAATCTCCAGTCAATAATTTTAAAACATTATAATGGATTTCTTTGTAAAGTCTTCAGTCTTGCTCATTTTCCTCAGTTTTTGGTTTATTACCAGAATCTTCTATTTGTCATTTTTTACTCCCAGTCTTGTTTTGGTAATTTGTTTTTTTACCTCTGAATTTTGCTAAAAGGATGGAAATGGCTGTGGTGAACACATACTTCAAGAAGAGAAAGGAACATAGGGTGATGTCATGAATGGCCCCTCGGGGCAGAGAGACAGGCCCATGTGCTGAACTGTGAGTTGTGAGAGTTATTGAAGATAACAAAAACATAAAGTCCAAAACGGTGCACAAACAGAGAATTCAAACAAGAGAGAATAACTTACAAATTATGCACCAGGGCGAGGACAGGGCTCTGGTGGAAATGAGGAGAACTTGGGTGAGACTTACTCAGGCTTATTCAAGACAGCGGTGACATGAAATAAAAATGCTGTCCTTAACCTCTTGCGCTCCGTTGTCCCACGGGTGGGCAAGTCTCTGCGTCCTAGAGCACACGAGAGCGCACGAGGGCGCTCTCGTGCGCTCTAGGACGCATGGTGGAGATTGTGATGTAGGTGGTGTATGGCGTCCAAGCGCGCACTGAAAATAAAAGCTGCAGACACAGCCGCGAACAGATTAGTTCATCTGATTGACCTCTCATTCGACTAATAAGAGCCTTGAATTGGGTTTCTGAAACCTTGAAGAACCAATGACTGAAAACTTGGCAAGAAGGACCCGCCTACCAACGCAGCGAGCCAATTGAAGCACAGAAGTTCGCTGAGCTGTTTTGTCTACAAAGGCTGGGTGAAGAGAGACTGCTTCAGCAGCCACAGGCAGTGCTTTATTATTATTTTTTTTTAATTCCAGCAGAGTGTTTAGGATTCTCTTATATGGTCATCGTAGACCGACGGAGGCTGATGACGAAGGTCGTAAATCATTCGCCAAAACCGCAATCATGGAATTATGTTTTGACTGGGTCGCAAGACCAGAACCACGAGCGGACCAGCGTCGCGTTCGTCTGACAGTGAGGAAGAGAAGTTGGCCAGGACAATGTGGCTGTGAAGAGGTAAGGTGTTATAAGCCAAATTATTTTTTATCCATGAAAATTGTAATCAAAAATGACTTTTGACCAATCGGTAAATTACAACTGTGCGGCGTACGATGTTCGAAGTGCGTGCGCCGCGTTACACGGTTCGTTCGTCGCCTCTGGACCGTGAACGCCCCCCCCCCGCTGCTACGGTTCTGTAGCGGGGGGTGGGGGGAGCCGCGGTGACAGCGTTGCTGTGGAAACATGCCACATCCGAGTGTAATACGTCATGTAGCGAGGGCCGATCTCCGTCCTCTGTAGCGGGGGGGGGGGGGAGGACAACCCCCCCCACACACACACACAGACACAGCCCTGAATGTGACCTTTCATTAGAGCCCAAGATGAAGCTTCTATGTTGAATCATTCAAAAGTTACAGACGTTTTTCCAAACTGTGCCATTTGGCACAATTTGGCACAGTTCAAAAACGCCTGGGAACAGCCTGAGAACAAAAGTTGTGTAATATATTCATTTTTTGTGGTATTGTTACAAAATTTAGACCTCAGCTGGATAACACTTGGTTCTACATTTCTGTTGCCTTTTCCAGCCCGGATCTGAAGCTGTGTGTTATTTGCAAGCATTTGTATCCAAAAAAACACCCAGGCCAAATTTATTTTCTTCAAGTTCACTATGTTTAGATGACTGTAACTCAGTGGCCGGAGCACTTAGAGAGATCATGTTTTTTTTGCCAAAAAATTCAAAGTGTTTTCTTTTAAATGAGACCAACCCCATGAAGATGCTGCAAAGGGTTGAATAACAGCTTTCGATTTACTTTGGGCACATTATTTTTTGGCGTTTTTAGGAAAATTGACAGGAGTGCAAGAGGTTAAATAGGGTCAGAAAAAATAACACAAGTAATGTCAGGTGTGGGGTCACATGAGCGGGCAGAAGGAAACAATGATTAATAATTTGGATCAGCTGGAAGTGATGAGAGGAGCGTGACCAGCTGACAGCTGACAAGGCTACGCCCACACGGAGCACCAACCAGGAAACGCCCTGACAGCTGTCAACCACAACAATAAGAAATTAGAAGATAAAATATAAACAAGTACAAACTGAGGAATAGATACCAAGGGATACAGAATCAGAACACAGTAAAGCTAAGACATAAATAGGAAAATTAAAAAAAAACATTGCAGGGATAACAACAACCAAAAGGCACAAAAATACAACAAATATATAAATACAGACAAAAAGCCACAAGACTGATCATGGCGGAAACTTCCAGTGCTCAGCTCGTGACAGGTGACTTACAAGAGTGGAGGAAGGTGCACACCAGTGGACTACATCTTATGTAGAAGGAGAAATCTGAAAGAGATAGGAGACTGCAAGGTGGTGGCAGGGGAGAATGTAGCTAGACAGCATCGGATGGTAGTCTGTAGGATGACTACAAAGCAAGAAGAGGAAGAGAGTGAAGGCAGAGCCAAAGATTAAGTGGACAAAGTTATAGAAGGAAGAAGGTCCCACAGAGTTCAGGAAGGAGTTGATGCAGGCTCTGGGTGGTAGGGAAGAATTATCAGATGACTGGGAAAGTACAGCAAAAGTATTGAGGGAAACAGCTAGAAAGGTATGTGGTGTATCCAGTGGACAGAGGAAGGAAGACAAGGACACTTGGTGGTGGAATGAGGAGGTACAGGGAAGTATTCAAAGGAAGAGGCTAGCAAAAAAAAAGTGGGATAGTCAGGGAGATGAAGAAAGTAAACAGGAGTATTTGGAATCTAGGCGCATGGCAAAGAGAGAGGTGGCAAAGGAAAAGGAAAAGGCATATAGTGAGTTGTATGAGAGGCTGGACACTAAGGAAGGAGAAAAGGACTTGCATCAATTGGCTAGACAGAGAGATCAAGCTGGAAAGGATGTACAGCAGGTTAGGCTGATTAAGGACAGAAAGAGAAATGTACTAACAAATGATGAGAGTGTGTTGAGAAGATAGAAGGAGTACTTTGAAGAGCTGATGAATAAAGAAAATGAGAGAGAGAGGAGGATGGATGAAGGAAAGCTGGTGAATAAGGAAGTCCCGAGGATTAGCAAGGCGGAAGTGAGGGCAGCTTTGAAGAGGATGAAGAATGGAAAGGCAGTTGGTCCAGATGACATACTTGTGGAGGTATGGAGATGTTTAGGAGAGATGGCAGTGGACTTTTTAACCAGATTGTTCAATACAATCTTGGAGAGTGAGAGGATGCCTGAGGAGTGGAGAAGTGTTTTGGTACCAATTTTCAAGAACAAAGGTGATGCTCAGAGCTGTAGTATCTATAGAGGTATAAAGTTGATCAGCCACACTATGAAGATATGTGTAGCATTGACCTTGAGATCCAATCTATAAAATCATTCTTTGCTGAAGAAAAATTGTTCCAACTCAAGTCTTGTCATGAACTGCTTCTATCACCTAAGGACCAGAGCTGCAACACTATCCATTGGCCATAAAGTGGAAGTTAAAGTAGAACTGAAGTGAACGGCATTGAACGGCACTGGGTGATAGTACATACAATTATAAAGATAATTTATCATTGGCACCCCCTCCACCAATCCCAGAATCTTGGAGAAAATCGCGATTTTGAATTTCCCGCCCTGAAAAATCCGACGAATCTGCCGATTATCGGGAAGTGCAGCCGGAGTTCCGCGTGACGTCACTAATTGGGCACAGTCCTCCATGTTTACCATTGCGAGCATGTCGACACTGGTTGTTTTTGGTGCATTTTGTCGTGATAGTCGACTACAAAACACTTCCAACACCTGGGAAGATCTGTTCAGTGGCCAAGGAAAGCTGTCATGGCGACGAAAGAAAAGAAAGGGGGAGGAAAAGCTGCACGGTGGCGCAGTGGTTTAGCACTGTGGCAGCACAGTTTACCCTCGGCCGGGGGATCGCGGGGATCATGAGATCGTGGGTTTGATCCCAGCCCCCGACCAACAGTGAGCTGTGTGGAGTTTGCATGTTCTCCCCGTGTTGCGTGGGTTTTCTCCGGGATTTCTCCGGTTTCCTCCCGCATACCAAAAACATGTAGGTTTAGGGCGCTCGCGCACGCAGCAACCGGCAGCCAGTGGCTTGTCACCAGACTGCAAACCGAATCTACCTACGGGTACAAATAAGTAACAAAAAAAAAAAAAAAAAGCGACCGGGAAGCGATACATTGCATGGTCACCAGCTGGTCACTGCACTGATTGCATCAGACCATTGGCACCGCCCTCGGACCGCATTGTCCCTTTTCTACTGGAATTATTGTTATTGAAACACAAAAATCGTCTGCAGTCCAGACTTAATTTTCCTTATCCTGACACCCCAAACATGCCAAAGTAGAGAAGTAAAGACTCACCATTCTGTATTCAATAAGCGACTCTCCTCCCCATCACTGCTGCGGTCTGACTCTGAGTCGGTGCCGGAATCCCCCGACGATTCTGGCTCGAATCTGTATGGTTCGATGCCTCCCTCGCTCTCTTCCTGTTCACTTGACACTCCTGCATCCTCCTCTATCTCGTCACCGATCCTGAATGCCTCTTCACTCTGAAAACTCCGGTTTTCTTGACTGCTGGAACTGCTATCATCTGCCATTGTTGTTTTGCTAAGGGTCACACTCGTGACGTCACGCAGCGTCGTCTGCACTACTTCCGGTTTGTTTGGCACTGCCAGCCAGAGGCAAAAGTTTATCGGCTTATAGCTTGGCCATCGCACGGCCTAAAAATTTCTTTTATGTGTTGAAAAATACAATAGGTAATAAGGAATTAATCCGCTATTCTACTTTTTGCGCAAAAAGGTGGGTTCAGTTCTACTTTAATCACTTCTCCAGGACTTAGTCATTCTCCCTTTTCTGCTCTTTGGCAAAGGAATGTTTCAATCGACAGGTTTATGGTTGATATAATCCAGACTTGGGAGTCAAGATTCTCCAGTAAACAACCAGACAGTTTCACAGTGCCATCTGGTGGATGAATCAGGAATATTTTTTTTTCTCTTTGCAGTGGAATTTATGCATTATGAACAAATAAATCAATTCATATTCTTTCTCTCAAGACAGTATCCGCTACTGAAGACATGGTTGAACTCTTTGGATGGACATTGTGGTTTCAAATGCTTTTATTGATATGATTTGATATGAGTTGCTTTATTTTCAGGAAGAAATTACAAATTACAAATTAATTACAGTTACAGTGTAGAAATATTGTATGTTCCCTTATTATTGAGTAGAATATCTTGGTCACTAAAGTTTAAGGAATTTATGTATTATTCAGCAACACGTGTCTTAAGGGGGGGTCTCACTTCTCATATCAAATGTCTCTCTCTCTGCTCTTTGGGAGACCATAGCTGGACTTCAACTGACCAATAGAGCTCCAGGCTTCACTGCATCTCCTTTTTAGGTTGAGTTTATGACTTCAGTTGAACAAAACTCCATGTAATTGGTTCAGCTCAAGTTCCATGAAATTCAGTGTGATTCTGCCACACCCGAAAAAAAGAAAAAAACAACAACTTTCCTTTGTTTCAGTTTTGGGGTGGTGGTCAAGCTGCTAGGAGCATTTTCTGCTCTCCCATTTTTTCTGTCTTCCAAGTAAAGCCCAGAGCCTCCCATGCTCTGTGAAAAAAATTTCTTTTCTATAAAGTTCACTTTTTCCGTATTTTAACCCTCATCCTACCAACATACAGTATTTTACATACAAATAGTACCAACTGGGGTCCGTTTGGACCCCACACAAAATTTAACTGTTAATTGGATTATTAAGCAATACCAAAGTATTTTTTTTCACTTAAAATGTTTCATTTGGTTAAAACAAAGAGTTGTGCTTGAAACATGATCCAAAAATCCCGGAATGGGGCTATTTTGTCGGTTGCCTGCCTTTCAGCACGAGTAGCCCGGTTGTAATGTGTTTTTCAACCAGTGTGCCCTGGTGCGTTCAGGTTTTTGTGGGAAATTATCTAATTTCACTTCTTAATTGGTACAAGAAATGCAAATACTTTGCCATTGTTGTGCATGTGTTCTGTAGGGCCTACAGAATACAATGCTACATGCTACATGTATGTAGCATGCTACATGCTAGCATGTACTACATGTATGTAGCATGTAGTACATACTAGCATGTAGCATGCTACATGCTACATGTAGCATGCTACATGCTAGTATACAATGCTACTTTGCTACAATGGCAAAGTATTTGCATATTTGCATGGCAAAGTCTACCTCGTTGAGCCATCATTCACTGAAATATAACACAAAATTCATACATTTAATATCATTAACATCATATTTTTCCCTGGGGTCCGATCGGACCCCAATGAAAAATCTGAACTGACAGTACAGAAGAAAACTGTATTTTAAATCAGATTTATTTTTTGTGATTCACAGATGATGACAAACAAAGTCAGAAAGCATGATAGCTGTGATCGATAATATGTCCGTGTTGTGCATAAGAACATATGTGTGGGGTCAATTGGGACCCCACTCGGTAGGATCAGGGTTAATCCTTTTCTTTAAATCACCATGTAAGATGATTTTTTTAAATTTTATTTTTTAAGCTTAAATCAACTCATTTAAACCACCAACATCGGAAGAAATGGATATGTGATGTGTTTTTGCCTCAGATTGAATTTCTGATGGGACTTTGTACAATAAACCAATTCCTTCTTCAGTGCGTAAGAGAAGACCTCGCCCAGCTTGCTAAAGACCAGCCCAATTGTGATCTCAGGAGCACAGCCTTGTGGGAGAATCTGTCTATCAGCCTCTCCATCAACAGAATCCACGGACATCCAGCTGAATCAAGGTTGGTACATGGGGGCCCTGCTGCCACCAGGGACATGATCTGACTCCGTGGCTGATGGTCTGTTGTTTAATTTAAACTTAATTCTTCAGAATATTCCTGGTACAAGTTCTTTAAACTTATTTTCATGCAAACCCCCATCAGAATTTCAAAATGCATTTTGTCCTTTTATTAATTTATGTTCTTTTCAGAGTAACAACAATTTTCCATTTTTATAAATAGTTAATCATCATTTTCTCCATAAAATTGCATCCACTTTTCTTGACCAATGCTATTTTATGGTTTTCCCGTTTCCAGTAAATCGCCAAGTTAAACTATGCTTTATTTAGTTCCACAAATGCTTGATTCAAAAGTAACTCAATAACAGTCTATGATGCCCATGATACATGTTGAATTCTCTGTTTTAAAGTTATCCAAATATGTTAACCTATTCTGGCATTTCTTATTAAACCATTGAAAGACATATGGGAGTTATTGTTTGATTTCATGTCCATCTTCTTGATTATCAGCCGACAAGAACTCACAAGGGTTTGTTTTGAGACTGATTCATAATTGGTACAAATAAAGAATTATTAATAAAATTGCCCATTATCTGGACTGGTGCCCTACGAGGACATGTTTGTGTAAGGAAAGTAAATTTTCGTTTCTATTCACGTTCACATTTCCGTTAATACTTGTACCAACAATAAAACACCTATAAAACTCATAAATCCGCTACATATGGAAAAGAACTGTTGAAGCCAGGTTAAGAGGAGAGGTGACAATCAGTGAGCAGCAGTATGGTTTCATGCCAAGAAAGAGTACTACAGATGCAATGTTTGCTCTAAGAGTACTGATGGAGAGGTATAGAGAAGTTCAAAAGGAGCTGCACTGTGTCTTTGTGGATCTAGAGAAATATGATAGGGTGTCAAGAGAGGAAGTGTGGCACTGTATGAGAAAGTCAGAAGTGGCGGAAAAGTATGTGAGGATGGTGCAGCACATGTATGAGGACAGCAAGACAGTGGTGAAGTGCACTGTAGGAGTGACGAATGGATTCAAGGTGGGGGTGGGATTACATCAGGGATCAGCTCTGAGCTCCTTCTTGTTTGCCATGGTGATGGACAGGCTGACAGGCAAGGTCAGGCAGAAGTCTCCATGGACCATGATGTTTGTAGACGACATTGTCATCTGTAATGAGAGTAGGAGGCAGGTGGAAGAGAACCTGGGGAGGTGGAGGTATGCTCTAGAGAGCAGAGGAATGAAAGTCAGTAGAAGCAAGACAGAATACATGAGTGTGAATGAGAGGGAGGCAGGTGCAATGGTGAAGATGGAAGGAGTAGCGGTAGTGAAAGTAGATGAGCTTAAATACCTGGGGTCAACCATCCAAAGCAATGGAAAATGCACAAGAGAGGTGAAGAAGAGAGTTCAGACAGGGTGGAGTGGGTGGAGATGAGTGTCAGGGGTGATTTGTGATAGAAGGGTGGCAGCAAAAGTGAAAGAGAAGATTTACAAGATGGTAGTCAGTCCCTCCAGGATTTCACGATGTTGCAATCGTGTCAATTCACGCGAAATCAGCCAATCGGCGCAAATACTGCGTGACCTTTCAACTTTGTCCAATCACCACAATTTTGGATAATCCTCATCAACTTCCACCAATTTCACCAATCAAATTTGTCTCTGACTGGGGATCAAACGCTCAGTCTAACCAATCAAATGCGTCACTGCACTGCATTCACCTCCGTGTTTGCAGTGAGTATTAACGGAACACATTAGCAAAAACAGATTGTGTGACTTAAAAAAAACCACTCACCCGCAAGGTTTCCAACACCATCCGTTCCTCTATCTCCCCAAGCCTGCTGGTGGATGGCTCGCCACGTCTCCGTCCTGACTGCTTGCACAAAGCACTGGGTTTGTGTTGAAAAACGTCCGCCTGCCCCAAAAGCACCCCATCGCAGGAGCGCGCGTGAGGGCAGACGCCATAAAGCCATAAACAAAACGAACAAATCTAACACTACTTCTTGTCAATAAGCTTTAAAGCTGTTGATCTCCAGTCTGGACAAGGACCAAAAAAACTGAAAAAACCATCTGCTTTAAAATTTGTAATTCTTCCCACAGCTGTTAGTGCAAAAAACCCCTCTCAAAACATCGCAAATTTTATTGCAACTTTTTTAAAAAGCTCCCACGAATTCAGGCTGTTTGGGCTGCAACAATCATAAAAACATCCCACAAAATCTTCGAGGGATTAGGTATTAAGACCTGCTATGATGTATGGTTTGGTGATGGTGGCGCTGACAAAAAGACAGGAGGTGTAGCTGGAGGTGGCAGAGTTGAAGATACAGTGATCCCTCACTTATCGCGGTTAATGGGTTCCAGAACCGACCGCGAAAAGTGAAAAACCGCGAAGTAGTGTCACCCCTAATGACGTCATCCATAAATAATACGTACGTTCATTCTCTCACTCTCTCGCTCTCATATGATACGTGTGTGTGTGTGTACGTGTACATACATACGTAGATGTAAATAAAGTGTACATAAATATGTTTTTAGAACTCTTTTATTCTTATAACAAGATACGTAACTCAAGATGAAGATGATTTACTTCACAGGTTAATGAGAGCTTTACTGCTCCTCAGGTGACGCCTCATCGTCAGGTGCTAGAAGCGCAGGATCATCGAGGGCAGCTTCCGATAGAGCTGGAGAAGCTGCAGGAGGCGGCGCAGTGGCTCGACAGGAAGACTATTTCACACAAAATGGCACAAGAGAACAGCAAAAAGTTCCACGCTGCGAGACTACGTAACACGAGCGATAAAGAGCAATGAATGCGGTCTTCCTTCCCTTCATGGGCGCTCGGCAGGGAGAGGAGGTGGGTGAAACGTCTCGGCCAATCAGCTTGCGGGGTGAAACGTCTCAGCCAATCAGCTTGCGAGATTTCCGAGCCGAGCCAACACGAGAACGGCGAACAGAGAGGTGGATTTTTTGAGTTGTGCGGCTCTCCGTGTTGATACCTGATGGTCTAATGTAGTCTCCCTGCCTTCTGCTAGCGCCCGCCCATTATTTCTCAATTTTGAATTTTTGATGAATATTTTTGAAAAATCCGCGATGCACTGAGGGCGCGAAAGGTGAAGCGCGAAGTAGCGAGGGATCACTGTATTAAGATTTTCATTGGAAGTGACTAGGAGGGACAAGATTAGAAATTAGTATATCAGAGGGACAGCTCATGTTGAGCGGTTTGGAGACAAATTAAGAGAGGCAAGGCTGAGATGGTTTGGACATGTGCAGAGGAGGGATCGAGGATATACTGGACAAAGGATGTTGAAGATGGAGCTGCCAGGCAGGAGGAAAAGAGGAAGACCACAGAGAAGATTCATGGATGTAGTGAAGGAGGACATGGAGAGGGTTGGTGTTGCAGAGGAAGATGCAAGGGATAGGGTGAGATGGAGACAGATGATCTGCTGTGGCGACCCCTAAAGGGAACAGCTGAAGGAAGAAGAAGAAGAAGAAGAAGAAGAAGAAGAAGAAGAAGAAGAAGAAGAAGAAGAAGAAGAAGAAGAAGAGGTTTTGTACCTCTGCCAAGGTTATGTTTTCATGTTGGTTTGTTTGTTTGTTTATCTGATTTTTAGATGCCGGATATATGTTGATGAAACTTTCACCAGAGGTGGCTCTTGGGCTTTGGATGAACCCATTACATTTTGGAGGTGATCCGAGTCGCGCTGCAGATTCTGGATCACCTCTTCACCTTTTTTAATATTGCGAGATAGGGCCTTGGTGGAGGTATGTGCTCTCTGAGTGGCCTCTAGTCTTTGACATTTTTTTGCTTGTTTTACTTTATTGCCCCCCCCCATGATCATTTGATATGGACCCAACTTTTTCCAAACAGCATGTGAATTTTTTTTTTCCTTTTGGATTGGATTATCCTCACCTGGGATTGAGGCATCCTGTCATGTCTTTCTCCAGTGGTCATATTTCTGAAGATTTGTATGTGAGATTTAGTTGAATTAAGTGAGGCTGCAAAAATAATGTGTGGCAATTTGGTTTTATACTACAGACACATAGGAAGTGAAACTGCCTGTGAACTGGCAGAACCAGAATTCATTTAACCACTTTCAATGTAATTAATAAGCAATAAAAACAGTGCCCATAACATTTCCCAATTTTCCACTGCTGTGCCTCTGGCTGCATGTTGACTATATTGCCCAGCAGTTACCACAGCAGTTAATATATACTACTAGCAATTACAGGGCAGTTACTTTGTCAGATAGTGCTATTTTATAATAATTACCATCTCTGTACCACTGTGCCTCAGGCTGCAGGTTAGCTAGGTTGGGCTCCAGGGTCATGGTGGCTGACAAGGTGGCAGAATCTCCCTCAGTAGCAAACACAGGCCCAAACATCTCCACAAAAGTGATGTGGATTTTAGTGTAATGGATCTGGGGAAGCATGGAAGCTGGGAGGATGAGAGAATGGTGATGAGAGCAAGAGAGATTAAAATAACACTGGTGGCACCAGCTAGTTCCAGAAAAGAGGATAAGACTTTTTAAAACATTTGGTGTATATTGTTAACCACATTAAAAATGCATATCTGAATATATTCAAGCAAAGCGTATGAATTTTGGAGGTAATTTATGATGCCAACCTGTAAAAGGAAGCCATGCATATGGACATGATTCATCCTCCTGCCTGAACCCTAGAAAAAAAAGACAATAGCAAAGGAACTGTGTCAGAAAATAAACTGAATTAAATTAAGTTATCAACTAATTCATTACAAATGTCTTTATCTCCAGTTAATATCAAAATTTTACTATTATATATATTACATGACAAAACACTGCTTTTACTCTTTTAGACTACCATTAAATGTATAGATGTTTAGCATATCTGTACTATAGAGTTCATGTTGCTTCACAAATGTTATGTTGAGTGTTGACACTCAACGAGTTTGACAGAACAATTGAGAAAACTGTGGATTACAATAATAATGCATTCAAAACATTCTGGACTGACTTGAATGATTAATAAATATGATGTTGCAGTTACTTGTCATTTCAAATTAAAGCTCCAGGGATTGATTTTAAATCTGTATATACAAACCTTAATTCCAATGAAGTTGGGACGTTGTATAAAACATGAATAAAAACAGAATACAATGATTTGTAGATCCTTTTTTAACATACATTCAATTGAATACACTACAAAGACAGGATATTTAATGTTCAAACTGATAAACTGTATTGTTTTCTTGCAAATATTACCTCATTTTGAATTTGATGCATTCAACACATTCCAAAAAAAGATGGGACAGGTGCAACAAAAGACTGGTAAAGTTGAGGAATGCTCAGAAAACTGTTATGATCTGGGCTTTGGCCCTCTGACCTTGCCCACGCTTTGTGTTTATTTTTGTGCTCCCTGTGATTACTTTTGATTATCATTTGCATTAATTGTCCTCTGTGTCTTCTTCTGTTTGGCCCTGGGTCTGTGTGTATATCTGTTTACTTTTTGTTCCAACTCCCAGTGTTTTCCATATCCCTAGCCACTGCCCTCTCTGTATTCCTCTGTTTGTTGTCCTGCATGTTTCTTTGTTATGTCTCCTGTGCATCGCCCGTCTATTGCTACATTCCGATCTACAGTGTACTTCAACTGTATTCCCTTCTCCCTGCTCCATTCTCACAGAATATCAGTGAGGTTAACTGTCCTTCACAAAATTTCTCCATTTGAAACACCCTGTAACCGTTGGCTGCCTTCTCCGTGCGTTACCACGGTAACCATAGACACGTACTGATACTATGGTACATAATTTATATTTCTTAAATAAAATATTAATACAAATATATTTTTATTACAGTCAGTTGATATAAACAATAACTAACATCAATTTAGCTTGTTAATATCTATCTATCTATCTATCTAATAAAGTTAGCAACAATAGTTTGTTTTACTCGTATTTGAGGCGCAATGGCTTATGGGTAATCTTCTTGTCAACTTCAAGTGAAGTGATGTATCGTTGTTCACTTCTTCCCTGCTCAGTTCTCAGTTCCCTTTGAACTGAAGACTGTTCGCTCCCTTCAGTTTGGAATCTCAGTTGATATGGCGGAATACCCTGTGTAGTCCACTTCGGAGTACACTATTGGGCGATCGGAAAGCAGCTTATGAGTGTAAGTGTAGCCCTGCCCGTCCTGTTTTCCTCACCTGCTGCCCTTGATTATCCTTCCAGCTGTCCTGTGTTCCCCTGATAAGTATCCTTCCTATTTATGTTGCCTTCTTGCTGTCAGTTTTTGTTGGGTCATTAATGTTGTGTGTCATCGTGCTCCCTGTGTGTTCCTGGCTATTCATTTGTGTTTTTTGTTAATAAATTATTATTGCACTGAAGTCCTGCCTGTGCCCTTGGGTCCTGCTCAAAATTACATCTGCCTCCCAAAGCAGATTAACATGACAAAAACACCTTTTTATTGTGAAAAACAGAACAGAGAATAAAGCAGCTTGTGGGCTGAAACAAAAAGCACAGCTAGGCTAGGCCAAATAACTGACAGGATAACATGAACTTGGACAAGGAACATCAGACATTAACCAGCTTGGCAGGAGTGTGTGTGAAACACCAACAGAGATAAGGACACTGCCCAGGACAGAGACTCACACTGACATAAATAGACAATGGGCAATCAAGACAACACAGAACAGGTGGGAACAATCAAGGGCAAACAGAGGCAGCAGAGGAGTAGATGCAGGTACAGAGAACATGGCGGGTGAGGATGCACAGACAATCAGAGACAGGGGATACACATGAAACATGATGACAATGAACATACAGGACAAAAGACAAGGTGGGGATAAATAATATAAAACTAAGACCACAACGAGAACCTGAACATGAACAGAAGGCGCTGTCAAAATAAAAACCCAAACCGATGATGACAGGAATAAACTACAAAACATAACCATGAAGATAATAATAATAATTAAAGCTGCAAGAAGCTGTAAGTGAGCCTTCACCCCCCGTGCACCCGTGGAACCTGGCGCCCGTCAAACCTAGCTGGCTCGGAAAATTTCCCATCGTCGCAACAAGCACTGCGTGAATAATAAAGTAAACCATTTGGTGCAGTACTTCCTGTGAGCAGTAGGTAGCGCTATAAGTTTTGTCAATCATTTTTATGTAGGAACATGCGGGGAGGGACTAATATCCATCATAGCAATTATGGTGAAAATCGGACAAAGTTTGTCCAAGTTACAACTGCCCAACGTATTGCAATAAGGTAAACTTGAGCATGTGCCTGTGGCAACACTTACATATTAGGTACATGTTGCAGACCCATACAGAACTACAGAAGAGAGTCACCTTGACTTGCGTTCCACATTTCCTGACCCTTGGACTTTCCCAACCCTCCAAAGTATAAAACGTATTGAATAGTCAGGCGTGGGTTTCCATGGCAACTGTAATGATCAAAGGACAAAAGTGAATTCCACTGAGGCTAATCCAGTGTGCTCTGAGAAACCTCTGAAAATGTCATGTCATTCTGACTGCTGGTCTTTGAGTGAGAGTTGATACATTTTTGTGCAGTACCTCATGTCAGCACAAGGTGGTGCTGGGACAAATTCATGAAAATTGACATATAGACATGTTTAGAGTGGGATTAGTATCCATCATGCAGATTTTAGTCCAAATCAAAGGAGTATCGTCTGAGCTGTAACTCTCGTGTTTTGCATGGCGACGACGCCATCAAAGCATGCCGGTCAGCATGGAAACAGTTCTGTACTATGTACGTGTGCTGTCAATGAGTCCTAGTCATTCCTTCATGTGATTTTTGCACACAGTGAGACAATAAAACAAAACAGTTTTCAGCAATTCTTCCTTTAACCACTAGGTTGCATTATAAGTTTTATTAATTATTTTTATATAGGAGCATGCAGGGTGGAACTGACATCCATCGTAGAAAATTTGGTGAAAATCCGACAAAGTTTGTCCAAGTTACAAGTGTCCGTTGTTCTAAGCAGTAGGTGGCGCTATTACTTTTGTTAATTTTTTTTATATATAGGAGTATGCAGGGTGGGACTAATATCCATCGATCGAAATTTGGTGAAAATCCGACAAAGATTGTCCAAGTTACAAGTGTCTGTTGTTCTAACCAGTAGGTGGCGCTATTACTTTTGCTAATTATTTTTACATAGTAGCTTGCAGGGTGAGACTACTATCCATCGTTTGAAATTTGGTGAAAATCAGACAAAGTTTGTCCAAGTTGCAACTCTCCAATGTTCCATGGCGAGGAGTCAACCTTTGCCATGTCATCATGGCAAAACTTACCTATCAGTTATGTGTTGCCCACCCATATAGGACTACATATGACAGTCACCTCGACCTGTGTTCCAGATTTCATGACTCCAACTCATTCCCAACCATCCCAACAACATCATGGATTGAATGGTGAGGAGGGCGTGTCCATGGTAACAACAGTAACACCATGCTAAAGTTGATGAGCAGTTATGATCATCCTTGTGGTCTGATAAACCTCAGAAAATTTCACATCATTCTGAAAAGCGGCACGTGAGTAATAAATAAAACAGTTTTTAGCAATTCTTCCTTTAACCACTAGGTGGTGCTATAGCTTTTGTCAAGTATTTTTGTATAGATGCATTTGGGGCGAGACTATTGTCCACCATGGAAACTTTGATGGACATCGGACAAGTTTTGCTTGAGAAACACACTCTAATCCCCCACCATAATGTCCAAAACAAAAAGCTCAATTCATGGGGGCAAAGTCAGGATCCAAGACTTCCACAACAAAAACCATGGCGGGCTGGGTGGTCTCCCTGAGTCTCAGGACCACCGGACCAGAGTACAAAATGGGTCAGGGGGCCTACCCAAGTTCATGGGCCCCCAGATCGGAGTACAAGGCGGGTCAGGGGGCCTATCCCAGTTAATGGGCCTCCGAGCTGCAAAACCAGGCCAGTTGGGTGCCCCCCTCCAGAGTCCTTGGACCACCAGACTGGAGGGAAGGACAAGGCAAGAGACCACTTTAGGGACGTTTTAAACTCAGGAACTGAAGACAGGGGCATCCTGACTTCAGGGACTGATGGTTGGAGCACGCTGATCTCAGGAGCTGGAGACGGAGGCACACCAGCCTCTGGAACAAACAGCAGAGGCGCACCGGCCTCTGGAACAAACAGCAGAGGCGCACCGGCCTCTGGAACAAACAGCAAGGGCACACAGGCCTCTGGAACAAATGGTGAAGGCGCACCAGCCTCTGAAACAAACAGCGGAGGCGCACTGGCTTCTGGAACAAACGGCGGAGGCACACCGGCTTTGGGAACACATGACAGATGTGCACCGGCCTCAGAAACAAATAGCGGAGGCGCACCAACCTCCAGAATAGATGACCAAGGTGTGCCAGCCTCAGGCGCTGACAGTTGGCTGGCGCAGACCTCAGGAGCAGATGGTGGAGACGCTTCGACCTCAGGAACTGATGGTGGCTGGGGAGCGCTGACCACCAGAGATGGCTGCAGGGATTGAAGGGTGTCTGACCCAGACACCTGGGAGGTCATCCTCGATGCAAGCACCTCGGGCGAGGAAGAAAAGCAGGGAGTGCATGAGGCAACACCAAAATCACCAAGAGCAAGGCAAGTCTTTTCTAATACTGATGTTATAAATATAAAGAAAAGAACTTGCCTTAGCTCCTGGTCCACTGCTGCTGGGGTGACTGCCTCAGGACAAACTGCAGGAGCGATGGCTTGCATCTCAGGAACAGCTGGAGCCACAATGTGCACCTTCGGGACAGCTGAAGCTGTGGCGTACACCTCGGGGACAGTGGGAGCTGTGATGTGCACCTCAGGGATGGCTGGAGCTGTGGTGTGCACCTCAGGGACGGCAGAAGCTGTGACACACCTTGGGAACAACTGGAGCTGTGGCATGCACCTCGGGGATGGCTGGAGCTGTGACGCGCACCGCAGGAAAAGCTGGAGCTGCGATGTGCACCACAGGGATAGCTGGAGCTGTCTGGAGAGGAGAAGGAGTGGAGGTTGGTGCAAGTTGTCAAGAGGAGCATCATCTCCCGGAGCCTTCCTTCCACCTGGGTCCGGCGAACGCCCACCGAAATCCCCAAAACTGTTCTCTCTCAGTGTCGGATTTATCCCAGGGGGCCCGTGATGCAGTGGGCTCTGTAGGAGTTAACACTGGTGGGCAGACTACTGAATCCAGCAAGGAGGAGGCTGGTGATGCTGGTAGGAGGGAGAGGAAGCCCCTGCAGCAGAGCGCAGGCTTGGGTGGGCTACCAAAATGTTTGCGACGGCCCCCCAGCAGAGTGTGTCTTCCTCCTGGGAGAACACACTGCAGACAGAGGTGATGAGTGCTTGCAGCACCTCCGTGATGGGCAGCTCTCCCCCTCTCCGTCTCCTCCTCCTCTTTTCGCCTGTTGGGTCCTGGACTGGCAGTGTCCTTCTGACATGATTGCCCCTCAGGGGCAAGGAAGACAACCCAAACACGAGGCAACTTTCATACATAATTTATTGTGAAAAACAGAACAGAGAATAAAGCAGCTCGTGGACTGAAACAAAAAGCACGGCTAGGCTAGGCCAAATAACTGACAGGATAACATGAACTTGGACAAGGAACACCAGACATTAACAGGCTTGGTAAGAACGTGTGTGAAACACCAACAGAGACAAGGACACCACCGAGAACAAAGACTTACACTGACGTAAATAGACAAGGGGCAATCAAGACAACAAGGAACAGGTGGGAACAATTAAGGGCAAACGGGAGGCAGCAAGGGACGGTCTGCAGGTACAGAGAACAGGATAGGCGGGGATGCACAGACGATCAGAGACAAGGGATACATATGAAACATGATGACAATGAACATACAGGACAAAAGACAAGGCGGACAAGGGATAAATAATACAAAACTAAGACCACAATGAGAACCTGAACATGAACAGAAGGCGCTGTCAAAATAAAAACCCAAACCAATGATGACAGGACTAAACTACAAGACATAACCATGAAGATAATAACAATAAGAAACCAGAAACTAAGGACAAGGTATGAAAACAAAACAAGAACATGATAATACTAATAAACTTGAAGACAAAAACAAACTCAAAATGTGGGCATGTTCTGGGGACCATGACCAGACCTTGACATGGGTGAGTGTCATGCTTTGGTATAAAAGGAACATCACAGAAAGGCTCAGTCGTTCACAAGCAAGGATGGGGCGAGGTTCACCACTTTGTGAACAACTGCGGGGGCAAATAGTCCAACACTTAATAACAGTGGTTCGCAACATACAATTGCAAGGAATTTGGGGATTTCATCATCTACAGTCCATAATACCATCAAAAGATTCAGAGAATCTGGACAAATTTCTGCATGTAAACGGCAAGGCCAAAAACCAACACTGAATGACTGTGCTCTTCGATCCCTTAGGCAGCACTGCATCAAAATCCAACATCATTCTGTAAAGGATATTACCACATGGACTCAGGGACACTCCAGAAAACCAGTTAACACAGTACGCCACTACATCTACAAGTGCAAGTTAAAACCATGCAAAGCAAAAGGCATACAGTGATCCCTCACTTATCGCGGTTAATGGGTTCCAGAACCAACCGCGAAAAGTGAAAAACCGCGAAGTAGCGTCACCCCTAATGACGTCATCCATAAATAATACGTACGTTCATTCTCTCACTCTCATATGATACGTGTGTGTGTGTGTGTACGTGTACATACATACGTAGATGTAAATAAAGTGTACATAAATATGTTTTTAGAACTCTTTTATTCTTATAACAAGATACATAACTCAAGATGAAGATGATTTACTTCACAGGTTAATGAGAGCTTTACTGCTCCTCAGGTGACGCCTCATCGTCAGGTGCTAGAGGCGCAGGATCGTCGAGGGCAGCTGGAGAAGCTGCAGGAGGCGGCGTAGTGGCTCGACGGGAAGACTATTTCGCACAAAATGGCACAAGAGAACAGCAAAAAGTTCCACGCGGCGAGACTACGTAACACGAGCGATAAAGAGCAATGAATGCGGTCTTCCTTCCCTTCATGGGAGCTCGGCAGGGAGAGGAGGTGGGTGAAACGTCTCGGCCAATCAGCTTGTGGGGTGAAACGTCTCGGCCAATCAGCTTGCGAGATTTCCGAGCCGAGCCAACAGGAGAACAGCGAACAGAGAGGTGGATTTTTTGAGTTGTGCGGCTCTCCGTGTTGATACCTGATGGTCTAATGTAGTCTCCCTGCCTTCTGCTAGCGCCCGCCCATTATTTCTCAATTTTGAATTTTTGATGAATATTTTTGAAAAATCCGCGATGCACTGAGGGTGCGAAAGGTGAAGCGCGAAGTAGCGAGGGATCACTGTATATCAAGACCACACAGAAATGCTGCCGGTTGCTCTGGGCCTGAGCTCATCTGAAATAGACTGACACAAAGTGGAAAAGTGTGCTGTGGTTTGACGAGTCCACATTTCAAATTGTTTTTGGAAATCATGGACATTGTGTCCTCCGGGCTAAAGTGGAAAAGGACCATCCAGATTGTTATCAGCATTAAGTTCAAAAGCCAGCATCTGTGATGGTATGGGGGTGTGTTAGTACTCATGGCATGGGCAACTTGCACATCTGTGAAGGCACCATTAATGCTGAACAGTACATATAGGTTTTGGAGCAACATATGCTGCCATCCAAGCAACGTCTTTTTGCAGGAACGTCCCTGCTTACTTCAGCAAGACAATGCCAAGCCACATTCTGCACGTGTTTCAACAGTGTGGCTTCATAGTAAAAGAGTGCAGGTACTAGACTGGCCTGCCTGCAGTCCAGACCTGTCCCCCACTGAAAATGTGCAGTGCAATATGAAAGGCAAACTACATCAATGGAGACCCTGGACTGTTGATCAACTGAAGTAGTACATCAAGTAAGACTGGAAAAGAATTCCACCTACAAAGCTTCAACAATTAGTGTCCTTAGTTCCTAAATGCTTATTGAGTGTTGTTAAAAGGTAATGTAACACAGTTGTAAACATGCCCGTGTCCCAACTTTTTTGGAACATGTTGGAGGCATCAAATTCAAAATGAGTAGGGCTGTCGTGATAACTGCAATTATGTAATACCGCGCTATGGACATGCCTACCACGGAGGAAAACGACCAACTGCAACAACCGCGGTGTTCACTTTATTTTTGTGTGTGGCTATATCTCATTGTTCACTTATGTGTCCCTATTGATTATTAAACAAATTGCTAAGTGAAGGGTATTTTATTGCCAACAGCATGTTTGCACCTGGTACTCTAGAAACTTCCATAGCACACGGTGCTGCTGCTGTTAGCACCCGGCGGCAGCAGCATCATTTGGGGCACTCTCTCCAGACGGACTCCAGCAGGCAGTTAGTAGTGAAAGCGTTTGGACTCCTTGTTAAATACAGCTGTGACAGTGAGCACTGAAAGGGCACAAAGCGTGTTAATTCCTTCTGAGTGGAGTGTGTATGATCCTGACTGTGTATGCTCCTGGGTGTGAGCTCCGAGAGCAGCTTGTTTGAATGTGATTTTTCAGACAGCGGCAAAAATCACGGAGACAAGAGCCACGCAGGGTCCTGTATGGAGATTGCTCTGTTTAAATAAGTTGAATGCCGCTGCAGTCTCCAGTCCACACACCCCATAGTTCCTGCCACTGCTTTATGAAAATGATCTTTCTTTTTTTTTTTTTTTAACAGAATCAGCAGTTCATGCCTGTAGAAAGAGCGGAGCTCTGCACAGTTGTCACACATGCACATAAAGTTGAGAGCGGAGCTGCAGCAAGACTGTCACAGCTTCCCTCATTTGTCACATAAGTTATAAACCCTGTTTAAATTACGAGTCCACAGGGTCCTAAAAACATCTGCAATAATACCGCATACTGCAGTGTTGAGCTGTCCACCGTCACCGCAGGGGAAATTCCTCTACCGCGACAGCCCTAAGAATGAGTGAATATTAAAAAAAGAAAACAAAGTTTTTATCTTGTCTTTGTTGTGTATTCAATTGAATATAAGTTGAAAAGGATTCTTAAATAATTATTTTCTGTTTTTATTTTGTTTTACACAACATCCCAGCTTCACTGGAACTGTGGTTTGTAGTTTTTAAAGAATAAAATCAATTTCTGTGTTGTTTCACAGATCCTCAAAAAAGGTGCCTGTAAATTATAGTACAAATGTCTGTTTTCAGTCTGCTCATTAATATTATCGAGCCTCTAATTTAAATGGGTGAAGATTTTTTGAGTGGGCCAATGACAAATAAGAAGGCAGTCAGAGCATGCTTGTTTTGCTAAATTAGAGAACTGAAGGATGTTGGAATATGACATCAGTGCAATAATATGCATGTTTTTAAGAGTTTAACTCAATAAAAGAAGAGTGTATTTCACTATGAAGGGACTGTTTTAATATCATAATAGTATACAGTATGTGTGACCCGTGGCCATATTGTGTAAGGTTAAACTCCACAAAGACACAATTTTGCATAATATGGTCCCTTTGATATTCTGCTGGGGAAGGTGTAAAGAGACTAAGAGTGTAACGTGTATGTAAAAGATGTCCATATCTATTGTTAGCAGGGAATGTAGTCTGGTGGTCCAAAACTCATAAGAATATAACACTATTCCTCAATTGTTTTATGTATTTTTGTTTTATGCACTCAACTACTGTTGTGTTATGACTGTTGTGTTATGACTGTTGTGTTATAGATAATAAAAAAATGACAGTCTCAGACAGACAGACTTACTCTTGACAACAACAGAAGCTTGACTCGAGGCTTGCCCATGGAGGTTTCCAGCGACAACAGTGTACTGAGCAGTATCATCAGTTGAGCATCTAAAAAAGACAAAACCAGCATGTGATTCCTCCTGTCAGGGTTCTTAAAGTCAAAATATTTTCTAACAGCGTGTTAACCAAAGCATGGTTTAGGGGATATAAACAGAACTTTCTCCATCGCACTCATTCATGGCCTCTGTATTTATGTGAGTCTTAAGTAATATTTACAGTCATCTGTGAAAACACAGAATGCTTAAAGACCAGATGCACAACATATCCAGAGGATCTGCTCTGACACGACTAATTACACACTACTGAAGTAATGCCAGGGTGCATTTGCTCTTCGGGTGAATGGAACCACGGTACCAAATGAGCAATTATTCCAAACATGAGCGCATCATGTTGCCATGATAACCAGCGGTGAGAAAATCACAGCACAAATTGAGCAGCATACAAATGAATGGGTCATTGGTTGAGGAAGTTATCGGAGGAGGTAATAGTTAAAACACACAGCTCCTCAATATTTTATTGGGTTTTAGACCTTTGAGTTTTTAACCTCTTTGACTAGTTTTTAACTTTTGATATGACCCTTCTCTCTTACCTCTGGTTTTTCTCCCATCTCTTTGTCTTTTTATACCCTGATTGATGGAGGCTTGAGTATTTTTATCATGTTTATAGTCAGCTTCATGTGTGCCTGTGTTTATGTCTATGTTGAATGTAATTTGTGGCTTGTATATATGGATGTCACCAGACTGCAAAACAAATCTACCTACGGGTACAAATAAAGTAACCTGAACCTGAACCTGAACCTCAGTTACAGTGGGAAAGAGTGTTTGTTGGGTTTTAATTTAGCAGACATCCCGGACAGATGAGGTAATACTTGCAGAATATTTAATACACTTGGGAAAAGAGTCACAAGGTAAGTGTTTAGTCCTCTCATCGGTTTAACTAAATTTTACCAAACTAGTTATTTTATAATAAATCTACTTGGCAGGGGTGGCAGTGGCGCAGGTGCAGTGTGGCCAACTACTGATTGGCGGGTCAGGGGTTCAATTCCTGCTCTGTCTGCAGTCTGCATGTCGAAGTGTCTTTGAGCAAGACACTGATCCCCTGGTTGCTCCTGGTGGGTCAGGCCAGCACCGGTGCATGACAGCTCTACTGCCATCAGTGTGTGAATGGGTCGATAGCAGGACCAGTAAAGCGCTTTGGTCATCTAGAGATGAGAAAAAGCGCTATATAAGTGAACACCATATACTCCTGAAAACCTCATACTGTTATCAAGCTGCATTAGATGACATATTCTAACTCAATCTTCCTCTGAATATCATTTACATAAGTGGGTTTCTGTGTTCATCCTTTTTGAGCCACCAGTGTTTGACGATCTTAGCATGCCTCACTCTGGCGCTTTGAGTAACAGGCTCTATAAAACAGCATTTACAGGCTAAGGTGCATGTTGGAGACATGGACTGAAAGGCTTAAGAAACTCATAATAATAAATAATAATAATGCATCAATTTTATATAGCGCTTTATCATAGACACTCAAAGACGCTTTACAAATAGGTACATTATTCATTCACTCCAGACAAACAATGGTAGTGGCAAGCTACTTCTGCAGCCACAGCTGCCCTGGAGCAGGCTGACGGAAACGTGGCAGCCAATCTGCGCCAACGGCCTTTTCCGGCCACCACCGAACATTTCATACATTTATACACATTCATACCCAGTGTTACGGACACTGGAGGCAATGCGGGTGAAGTGTCTTGCCCAGGGACACAACGGCAGGATATCTGGGGAGAGCGGGATTCGAACCGCCAACCATCCGGTTATTAGACGACCTGCTCTACATACTGCTGTACATAAAGCCACACTTCTCACTGTAAATTTTACACATCTCTTGGAGATCAGTTTCTGTGTTCAGTTCCTTTGCTTGTTCTATTGTCTCCTGATACTCTTCCTCTCTGAGTCTCTGCCTCACCACCGTTTCCATACTCTCATATTACAGCAGTGTCATTTTACATGGAAATCTCACCCGATGCAAGGTGACCTAGTTTTACAAAGTTTATTTGGATTTGCAAAAGTGAGCTGTATTCTTACTGAGAATCATAAAAGCAATATGTGTAAGAAATAACTGTATGTGATTTTGTTCTGAGCAAGAGTCTCCTGGTGTAACAATTTTAGGTGCCATTTAAATTCCTCCTTTGCATCTATTTAAAACGTGAATACGGTACCAATCATTGTGTGGTAGCTATCACAATGAATATTACTCTGTTTTTAAATAAAATCACACACAGTATTCAGTGTGATTTGTGATCAGTCTTATGAGTTTTAGACTAGGTTTTAGACTAGGTTTTTTTTAGGTTTGAGGACTGGCTGAACTGTGTGTAGGGAAGGAAAGAGTGATGACTGAAAGAATCCCGCAGGGTCACATAGCACTGAGGTCAGCACTTGAACAGCTGAGCTTCCAAGGGTTAGAGGGAGAGAAGGATACATTCTGGTACTGAGACACACAGCCTACCCCTCACTTAGATGAGACTTTAACTGTAATCTGGATTTGTGTATAGATCCCAATCAAAATTACACAAGAAATTTTCATTAGGGATACACCAACTGAAATTCCAAACTGATACGGATACTTAAAAATGACTTTGGGCCGATACCAATACTTTGGGGTGTTTTTGAGCGTCATCTGTTTTTCCCTCATGGCAGGAAAACAAAGAAATAATACATTACCAGAATTAACTGAACAGCTGAAGTACTTCAGCCCTTCATCACACCATATATGAATGAACACAAATTCAGTCATACAAATGTCTGACAGAACCTTAACTTTATTTTAACGTTCACATGAGAAAGACAGTTTCTGTGGAAAAAAACTGTTTAACTGCAGACTCCATTGCCTTTTTAGATGCCTCTTTCACTTTGGTGCTGCCAATGCGGAATTTGTTTTGTTTCTCAGGTGATGCCATTGCTGACAGGATCTTGCTGTTCAGTGTTGCTGTTGGCTGAGAATCACATGTCTTTTCAGCTTTGTTTCCACCCGCAGCTCCCCTAATTTTTAGCAGAATACCGGAAACTTCTTTCTAACAACAGTGAATTTATGGATAAATAACCCCATAATTTTCTGCAAAAAAACAACAAAGTGGATGGAGAATAAATTTTACTTTAATTCAAGTATGTGAGTGTGTGTGTGTGTGTGTGTGTGTGTGTGTGTGTGTGTGTGTGTGAATGGATGGATAGCAGGATCTGTAAAATCTTTGGTCATCCAGAGATGAGTAAAAAGCACTGTATGAGTGAACACCATTTACCATTTAGTTTATCTATTGGACCTGGAGCAGTGAAACACGACTGGATTTGTTGGATTTTCCTTAATTCTAGGAATGCAAGCATCATTGGTGGTGAGTCATGTAGTGTATGCAACCTGATGTGATATGCTGCACTGCAGGCACACGCACACATGCACGCACGCATGCAAGCACAGGTGATGTCAGCACGTCAGAGGGTATATAACAGACAGCTCTGGGACATGAGACCCTCTTCCCTCTCTCTTCCTGCTCCCTCACATCTATATGCTGCTCTGTACCACACCTGTTAAGCCCAATAACGCTAACCTCAGCACATGGTCATTGTTCGTCCATTCTTCAGACATAACATTGGCGACAAGGATGACCCATGCAATATCGGGGATGGAGACTTTACTTGCACCTCTACAGCCATTCCTCACCCTGCCTGGTGAACCGCCAATTCCATGGGCCCACTGGTATGAATCTTTGGAGACTTTCATAACCGCTATTGACCTAGCCAAAGCTAGCAGGGTGAGGCTAAGGACCATGCTAACACACAACCTTGGCAGCAAGAGACAGCGTATCTTTCAGACTCTCAGACCTGCGGACACATACGATGACTGTGTGACTTTGTTGGCTGGATATTTCACTGCTCCACAGAGTGTAATGATCCGAAGGACTGTGTTTCACCAGCACCGACAGCATACAGGTCAATTGGTACAACAGTATATCGTCGACTTCCGCTGTGTGGCTAGCACATGTAGATTCGGGCACTTGGAGGATGAGATGGTACGAGACCAGTTAGCGGAGCACACCACAAATCCAAAGCTGCTGATGGCGCCAGACGACCTGCCGTTAGCCAGGGCGGTGGAAATGGCGTTCGAGCTAGAAGCAACTGCCCAGTTAGCAACATAACCAGTGGCTCCCAACCCACGCTCCTCACATTCAACTCTGCTGGCACAAGCCGTTGCCCTGGCTGTTCAGCCCTTCAACCCCATGTCTCCTCATGACAGCTCCATGTCTCTTCACGATGGCCCCGAGGTAAATGTCGTGGGACGACAAGGCACCACAGCACGCCGACCCTGCGGTAACTCCGGTCTTCCTTGCACCGCACACGCACACGGGCACCTGCTTGCCCAACCACAGGACAGAGATGCCTACACTCCAGTAAGGTCAGCCACTTCTCCAGAGTGTGTCGCTCAGGTCCTGCAAACCTGCCACCTCGCTCGCCCAGTTGGCCCAGCCCAACCACCATTCACTCTGTGGGCTCCAGCAACACGCCATTCAAGTGGTGCACAGTACAGGTGGATGGCGTCAGTCTACCACTGCTGCTGGACACCACTGCCACAAGGTCCCTGATAAATGAGTCCACGGTTAGGAGGTTTTTTCTCCTGCAACCAATTAGGGCAGACGCAATGGAACTGTTTGGCTACGGACACACGAAGATCGGCATGGTAGGAACTGTCACCTTTTCAGTACGCTATGGCTCCAGAGTTCTCCCAGCATTCACATTTCAAGTGACACGTCACGGCGACAGTATCCTAGGTTGTGATTTGTTCTATGAACTGAGCTTCTCCATCACAGACCGCACGGGATTCCGTTTGACCACCAATGGCCCGAATCCACTGCACTCGAACATTGATGCAACCACTCCCTGCTCTGCACCGCACACTGAGTAGAAACCCTTAGAATTGGAGCTGATCCTCATGCGGCACAAGCCTCCCCGAGCAGCCGCCTCACTGCAGGAGCTCCAAATTGCATCCACACAGGACCCAGAAGATGGTAAGGCCTACCCCGTCAGAAGCAGGACTGGCCTGCCTCTACTCCTTCCCCTGGACCACTTACGTCCTCCATCAGCCGAAACTCCAGTAATGGCACCCTTATACAGCAGCAGGATGGAAGAGCAACAATGCATCATGAAGCAGAAGTGCCCCTTACTCACGGTGTTCGACTGGGTCTGGATTCATCGACCCAGTCGCTCGGAGAAGCTGCAGTCATTCCGGTCGACGCCAATGCAAATCCCCACTCAGATAGGACCAGCCACCTTCCGTCTGGCTGATGGGTCACGTTAACATGCCAGCCATCTCAGAAGAGTAATGCCACCTCCCACTTCTGACCAGGAGACCGCGACCAAGCCGGCCCATCCAGAGTGGGACTTAGACGATGCATGGCCTGTAATGCCAGTGGGGCGCCCGCCGGAACCACCCGAGCCGGCGTGGCCTGAGCCCATCTGGGACAAGTCCAATGGAGACCTCTTCTTCTCAAGGACTATGTGACTGGTTTGAGTACATGTTTGTAATTAGGGCATGGCCTGGCACATGGCAGAATACTCCACAAGGCCATGCGGGCACACCGGCAGTCTACCCAGTTGCCTAGTTAGAGTTGTGTGTTCTATTGAGTTAATCTGTGATGTTGGGAAGATAACAGTTTTGTGATTTCAAAAGGGGAGGGTAACTGTAGCGTATGCAACCTGACATGAGGTGCTGCACTGCAGGTACACGCACGCACAGGTGACGTCTGCATGTCAGAGGGTATATAACAGACAGCTCTAGACACGAGGCCCTCTTTCCTCTCTCTTCCTGCTCCCTCACATCTATACACTGCTCTGTGCCACACCTGTTAAGCCCAATAAAGCTAACCTCAGCACATGATCATTGTCCACCCATTCTTCAAACATAACAAGTCACTGCTATTAGCCTATGCTAACGTGATTCAGCTGGCTGGTTGTAAACAAAGTGGTGAATTTATGGATTTTCCTCCATGAAATAAAGTGAATGGAGAATAAATCTTACTCAAATAGATCTACTGGACATGTGGCAATGAAACAGGACTGAATTTACTTAATTATTATTAATTTTGGGAATTCATAGATGCTTGATTGGTGAGCTGCTTCTACTGTATGTTGCTACTATCATGCTATTTGTTCTAGTTTGTTTTATGTGCTGTTTACTTCTGCAGTTGCGATTGTATCTCAAATCTGTTTTAATAACGAAATAGATAAAATTTAAGCTTTCAAATGATGTATGGCATGACTACCAACTCCAAATGAGTTTACTACACTTCACTGTGTGGTAGCACAAACAATGGGTAGGGTATGCTTAGGGCTCACAGTGACCACTCATGAATGTCATAAGGTTAAACAATAGGCTAGTACCATCTGTAAAAATTAAATTACTGACCAACAGGCCAGGGGTAGTTGACAATATGATTATCAGCTGATGCTGATGTTCAATATCTGTGCATCGCTAATTTTCATTTGATGCATTAAATATTCTTGGACTAATTAATTGGCGGGCAGCCCGGTGGCGGAGTGGTTAGCACTACGGCAGCAGAGCAACTCACCCTTGGCCGGGGGATCCTGGGTTTGATCCCTCCCACCGACCAACAGTGATCTGTGTGGAGTTTGCATGTTCTCCCCGTGTCTGTGTGGGTTTACTCCGGGATTTCTCCAGTTTCCTCCCACATGCCAAAAACATGCAAGTTAGGTTAATTGGTATCAAACTGGGGATTCTAAATTGTCCTTAGGTATGACTGTGAGAGTGAATAGTTGTGTGTCTCTCTGTGTTATCCCTGCGACGGACTGGCGATCTGTCCAGGGTGTACCCTGCCTCTCGCCCAAAGATGCTGGGATAGGCTCCAGCCCCCTGCGACTCGAAAAGGATTAAGCGGAAGAAGATGGATGGATGGATAATTAATTGGCCAATCAGCCAGAATTTTGTAGTGAAGGGATTTTTTTTGTGTGTTAGTGAATCGTAGAGCCCATCCATTTACAATGTCCTGATATAAAGCTTCAAGCTGAGAAGTTCTGCCACTGTCATCTTGTTGTTTTGATACACGGTTTGACTAGCAAGACTGGAGAATGAAAGGGTAACTGACTGACTGGGTAGCAAGTTCTTAATTAAAAGGGAAGTGCCAGCTTATTGTAATTTGGACCATAATTTCTAAAATTGTCATCACTTTGATTCACTATGATGTACTGTATGGAGGGGCGGGCAAATACGCTGCTGTCCCTGGGCTCCAAAATTTGGTGTTACAACTCTGGATGCATGAAAGTCAAGATGAAGCAACAAACAATTCAGACAACAGAAAGTGCATTGCTGTAGACAGCCAGTTGTAATATTAGCAGGATTTTAGCCTCTTTAAAAAAAAAAAAAAAAACTATACTGGTTTCACTGCATATTATGCAGTGGATATAAAAAGTCTACAGATCCCTGTTCAAATGCCAGTTTTTTGTGATGTAAAATAATGAGACCAAGATAAATCACTTCAAAACTTTTTCCACCATTAATGTAACCTACAACCTGTACAACTCAATTGAAAAACAAACTGAAATCTTTTAAGATGGAAAATAAAAAATAAAAAAACTTACAATAACCTGGTTGCATAAATATGCACACCCTGTTATAACTGGGGATGTGGCTGTGTTCAGAATTAACCAATCCCATTCAAACTCATGTTAAATGGGAGTCAGCACACACCTGCCACCATTTAAAGTGCCTCTGATTAACCCCAAATAAAGTTCAGTCATTCTAGTAGGCTTTTCTTGACATTTTTCTAGTCACATCTTACAGCACAAGCCATGAACCACAGAGAGCTTCCAAAGCATCAGAGGGATCTCATTGTTCAAAGGTATCAGTCAGGAGAAGGATACAAAAGAATTTTCAAGGCATTAAATATACCATGGAACACAGTGAAGACAGTCATTATCAAGTGGAGAAAATATGGCACAACAGCGACATTACCAAGAACTGGACATCCCTCCAAAATTGATGAAAAGACGAGAAGAAAACTGGTCAGGGAGGCTGCCAAGAGGCCGACAGCATCATTGAAGGAGCTGCAGGAATTTCTGGTAAGTACTGGCTGTAGAACATGTGACAACAGAAGATAATATAGGCCACCTTCCATCAAACTGCTTTTGGCAGGTTTATGACCCCAAACACCAACCACACTCCCACCCCTTTCCCCGCCCACACCCGCCCCTTTCCACGCCCCTCCTTCCCCCTCTCCCCCCACTCCCCCTTGCCCATCCCACTCCTTGGTTCCCACGTGGATAATGTTGTGTTTTATGTATTATGAATTTCATTTTATTTATTTATCTATTTAAATTGATTCTTGTACTGATGCAACATATTCAAATAAATCATTCATTCATTCAAACTGATGGATGATATTTGAGGTTTATAAACTTTTTGATCCGGCGTCAGCCAATAAACGGTGAGGGAGGGTTTGACGGGGTGTCCAATGATGAGTTAGAGGTGTACCCCTGCGGTTAACCAATGAAACTACACTGCGGTGTGTGCCAAAATTGGATCATTAAATAACATCAGAAAATTAAACAATGAAAAAGAGAAAAAAACTCACCACAACTGCGGGTTAGTGGGTACATCTAATCAACAAGACACCTGCCGACAGATTTTGGTGCAGACCAGTCGAGGATTAAGTGAGGGAAAAAAGAGGATTGTCTGAGCTGCATCCAGACCCCTGTGGCTGACAGCACCTCCCAAAACTAAGCCCACCCTCTGATTTAAAAGAAGACCGCCTGACATAATGCACGGCTCAGGAGACACACACGCAGGCTCAGGGTAGATTTAATAGCTTTATTTAACAACAAGTGTGTATGAGTGTGTGTATGCGAGATGTATATGTGTTGGTGGTGGCATCTGTGTCAGGCACGGAGGCAGGAGGCCGTACAGCCGGACAACCCTATGGGAGAAGCAGAGGGAGAAGGGTAACGGGCACCACACCAACACAGGAGATATGTCAATGATCGTAGGCTTACTTGGTTTGGGCAGGTGGCTGGCACAGCAAGGGCGTAGCCCGGTAGACAGCGACCTGGAGTGCCTGATGCAGCAGCGAGGAGGCGGTGGCCGTAGGAAGTAGTCCGCCACCAGGAAATCCACCTGTGCACAGGGGAGGAGACTGGAAGGAGAAGGTAAGAGATTCTTACGTGTAATCTTCTCGTTGAAGGGGATACCTTGCAGCAAGGGAAGCCAATGAAGACAGACGGCTTCAGGCCGAAGCCCAGGGCGAGACGGCTTAAATCCCTCACCGCTGATGAGGCGCAGATGTGTGTGCAGCTGGCGCCGCTGATGAGCGGCGAGGCGTGACAGTACTCCCCCCCCCTCTAGCAGCGCCTCCTGGCGATGGTTTCTCCGGGTGTGCTCGGTGGAACTCAGTAATGAGGGATGGATCCAACACAAACGACGAGGGTACCCATTGCCGATGTTCGGGTCCATAGCCCTCCCAGTCCACCAAGTACTGCAACCCGCGACCCCGGCGCCGGGAGTCCAGGATGGAAGAGACGGGCCAGGCCAGATGACCACCAATCATCTGGGGCGCGGGCTGCGCAGCAGGGGGAGGGCAAAGGGGGTCGGAGACTGCCAGCTTCACCTTGGAAACATGGAAGGTGGGATGAATGCGGAGGGAGGGGGGAATAGCCACACGCACAGCCACCGGGTTTATAATCCTGGTTATGAGGTATGGGCCCATGAAACGCTGTGCCAGCTTCCTCCTCTCACCCTTTAAAACAACGTCCTGGGTAGACACGTAGACACGCTGGCCTACCTGGTAGGCTGGGGCAGGTCTTCTGTGCCGGTCTGCCGTAGATTTGTTGCACTCCGCCGTGCGTAAAAGCGCATTGCGCGCCGACGCCCAAATGGAGCGGCACCGCCTGAGGTGCGCCCGAACTGAGGGGACAGTTACCTCACTCTCCTGCGTAGGGAACAGAGGGGGGTCGTAGCCCAGGGACGCCTTAAATGGGGACATCCCCGTGGCAGAAGAGCGGGCAGTGTTATGGGCGTACTCAACCCAGGCAAGATGGTTGCTCCAGGACGCAGGCTTGGAAGTAGTGACGCAGCGGAGCGCAGCCTCCAGCTCCTGATTGGTCCGCTCACACTGCCCGTTGGTTTGGGGGTGATGGCCGGAGGAGAGGCTTACCTTGGCTCCCAGGGCGTTACAGAAGGACCTCCAAACCTCTGAGGAAAACTGGGGACCCCGGTCCGAGACCACGTCCACCGGAATCCCGTGCAGCCTGACCACGTGCTGGATAAGGAGGTCCGCCGTCTCCAAGGCAGATGGAAGCCCTCGAACATCAGAAGGTATGAAAAAAAAAACTTTTTTTCAGATCACAACAGATGATAAAAGGTTTGATTAAATAAAAATAATTTAGCTATTGGTAAATATCACGTACAAGATGTGGGATGTTTTACAGAATTGTTTCATGCAGATAATCCTTAGAACACTGTTGTATGCTCATTTTTAAAAAAATGAAACACAAAATGGAAAATATAAAATGCTTTTATAGGAGAAATGTCAAATTTCCTAGTATCAGCAGAAAATAAACTCTAATCGCCACAAGCATACAGATAAAAGTCTTTTTTTAAAGTTGCTAAATACCAACATTTTTTTTTTTTGTCTTTTTCAGGTTGCTTGATTAAAGAAAAAAAGAGGAAAGTGGATGCGAAAACGCACGTTTGAAGGCTTGAAGGTTTGAAGGTAAGGGGTGTGGGTGTGGGCGGGGAAAGGGATGGGGCGTGGGTGTGGGTGGGTTTGGGGGGTCATAAACCTGTCAGTTTGATGGAAGGTGGCCTACATTATCGTCTGACAGCAATCTCCCATCTTCTTCATATGTCTGGGCTATGGGGTAGGGTGCCAATACGGAAGTCTTATCTTATGAAGAAAAACATCCAAGCTTGGCTATATTTTGCAAAAACACATTTGAAATCTCCCTAACATATGTGGGAAAATGTGTTATGGTCTGATGAAACCAAGGTTGAACTTTTTGGCCATAATTCCAAAAGGTATATTTAGTGCAAACACAACATTGCTCATCACCAAAAGAACACCATACCTACAGTGAAGCATGGTGGTGGCAGCATCATGCTCTGGGGCTGTTTTTCTTCAGCTGGAACTGGGACCTTAGTGGAGGGACTTATGAACAGTTCCAAATACCAGTCAGTGTTTACACAAAACCTTCAGGCTTCTGCTAGAAAGCTGAAGATGAAGAGGAACTTCATCTTTCAGCACAACAATGACCCAAAGCACACATCCAAATCAACAAAATAATGGATTCACCAGAAGAAGATTAAGGTTTTGGAATGGCCCGGCCAGAGTCCAGACCTCAATCTGATCGAGCATCTGTGGGGTGATCTGAAGAGGGCTGTGCACAGGAGATGCCTTTGCAATCTGACAGATTTGGAGTGTTTTTGCAAAGAAGAGTGGGCAAATATTACCACATCAAGATGTGCCATGCTGATAGACTCCTACCCAAAAAGACTGAGTGCTATAATAAAAGCCAAAGGTGCTGCAACCAAATATTGATTTAAAGGTGTGCATATTTATGCAACCAGGTTATTGTAAGTTTTTTTATTTTTCCCTTAAAAGATTTTAGTTTGTTTTTCAAATGGGTTATACAGGCTATAGGTCACATTAATGATGGAAAAAGTTTTGAAAGGATTTATCTTGGTCTCATTTTTTTACAACACAAAAGCCTGGCATTTGAACAGGAGTGTGTAGACTTTTTTATATTCACTGTATTTAGAAAAGTTTCAAATGTAAATCACATTTGACCAGGGAGGTGCTGGTTAGCCAAAGATAGAGGAGGAGGAGATGGGGAAAGTATGCTTGGAGGCAGAGACAAAAAAAGGAAAGGCAGGAATGTGGAGGTCAGAGAAGGGACTTTACAAAGGAGGAGGACTTGCCTTGTTTGTAAATTTCCGTTGGTGCAACCTGGGGAACATTCACATTAAAAGGTGCGAGTGCCCCCCCCCCAACAATGAACTCATTGCCATCGGAATGCGCCCATACTATCCTCCAAGAGAATTTACTAACGTGATTGTCATCTCTGTTTACTTTCCTCCTTTCAGGAAAGCTGACACTGCATGTGGTGTCATCCATTCTGTCACAGCAGACCTCCTCACAAAACATCCCAGTGTATTCATCTTGATCACAGGTGACTTTAACCATGCTTCTCTACCCAAAACTCTCCCCACATTTTATCAGTTTGTTAAATGCACCACAAGAGAAAATAAGACTTTAGATCTGCTCTACGCAAATGTAAAGAATGCATATATCTCTAGTACTCTCCCCCCACTAGGCAGATCAGACCACAATTTAGTTCCACTCACACCTGAATATAAGCCGGTTGTTCAACAAGAAGTTACAGTAAGGATAGTGAGGAAATGGTTTCCTGAGGGTTTGGATCCACTTTATGGTGCACTGGAAGCCACTGATTGGGAAGCTTTTTATAAAGTTCATGGAGAAGATATACAGTGGTGTGAAAAAGTGTTTGCCCCCTTCCTGATTTCTCTTTTTTTTTTTGTATGTTTGTCACACTTAAATGTTTCAGATCATCAAACTTATTTAAATATCAGACAAAGATAACACAAGTAAACAGAAAATACAGTTTTTAAATTAAGGTGTTTATTATTAAGGGTAAAAAAAATCCAAACCCACATGGCCCTGTGTGAAAAAGTGATTGCCCCTCATTAAAATGTAAATTAACTGTGGTTTATCACATCCTTGAAAAGCTGAGTTCAATTTCTCTAGCCCCACCCAGACCTGATTACTGCCACACCTATTCTCAATCAAGAAATCACTTAAATAGGACCTGCCTGACAAAGTGAAATAGACCAAAAGATCCTCAAAAGCTAGACATCATGCTGTGATCCAAAGAAATTCAGGAACAAATGAGAAACAAAGCAATTGAGATCTATCAGTCTGGAAAAGGTTATAAAGCAATTTCAAAAGCTTTGGGACTCCAGCAAACCACAGTGAGAGCCATTATCCACAAATAGCGGAAACATGGAACAACGGTGAACCTTCCCAGGAGTGGCCGGCCGACCAAAATTACCCCAAGAGTGGCGCAACGACTCATCCAAGAGGTCACAAAAGATCCCACAACAACATCCAAAGAACTGCAGGTCTCACTTGCCTCAATTAAGGTCAGTGTTCATGATTCCACCAAAAGAAAGAGACTGTGCAAAAATGGCCTGCATGGCGGGGTTCCAAGACGAAAACCACTGCTGAGCAAAAACAACATAAAGGCTCATCTCAGATTTGTCAGAAAATGTCTTGATGATCCCCAATACTTTTGGGAAAATACTCTGTGGACCGACAAGGCAAAAGTTGAACTTTTTGGAAGGTGTGTGTCCCATTACATCCGGCGTAAAAGTAACACAGCATTTCAAAAAAGGAACATCATACCAACAGTAAAATATAGCAGTGCTAGTGTGATGGTCTGGGGCCGTTTTGCTGTTTCGGAACCTAGAAGACTTGCTGCGGTAAATGGAATCATGAATTCTGCTGTGCACTAAAAATCCTGAAGGAGAATGTCTGGCCATCTTTTTATGACCTCAAGCTGAAGCGCACTTGGATTCTGCAGCAGGACAATGATCCAAAACACACCAGCAAGTCCACCCCTGAATAGCTTATGAAAAACAAAATGAAGACTTTGGAGTGGCCTAGGCAAAGTCCTGACCTGAATCTGATTGAGATTCAATTCAATTCAGCTTTATTTATATAGTGCCATATCACAACAAAAGTCATCTCATAGCACGAACAAATACAGGGAAAACCCCACAATTTCAGAAAGACCCAGCAATCAGACAATGCCCTGTGAGCAAACACTTAGCGATGGTGGAGAGGAAAAACTCCCATTTAACAGGAAGAAACCTCTAGCAGAACCAGGCTCAGGGAAGGGCAGTCATCTGCTGCGACGGGCTGGGGGTGAGGGGATAGAGAGGATGAAGAGAACAGACATAAAGAACATGAACAGTGAGAAGCCAAGTACATTATTGTAGGTCAACCGGCAGTCTGAATCTATTAACAGCAGAACAAAAAGGGGGGTTAAGAGACACAAGATCCCTCCCTAATCGTAGGCCATATTGAAAAGGAAGGATTTTACCCTGTTCTTAAAAACAGAGATCGAGTCTGACTCCCGGACCCAGAGTGGTAACTGGTTCCAAAGAGAAGGAGGTTGATAGCAGAAGGCTCTGCCTCCCATTGTACTTTTGGAGATTCTGGGTACTACAAGTAATCCAGCATTTTGGGAGCACAGTGCTCTGTTAGGATGATAGGGTAATATCAGATCTTTTATATATAAGGGGGCCTGATTATTAAGAGCTTTGAAAGTGAGAAGAAGGATTTTAAACTTAATTCTAAACTCTATGGGAAGCCAGTGAAGGGAGGCCAGAACCGGAGAGATATGATCTCTCTTTCTAGAATTCTAGAACCAGTTAAAACTCTTGCAGCAGCATTTTGGATCAACTGAAGACTTTTTAAGGATATTTTAGGACAACCTGATAATAACGAGTTACAATAATCTAATCGAGAGCTGACAGAGGCGTGGATCAGTTTCTCAACATCATTCAGAGACAAGATGCTCCTAATCTTGGCAATATTGCGCAGATGATAGAAGGCAGTCTTAGAAACAAATTTAATATGTGAGTTAAGGAACAGATCTTGATCAAAAATAACTCCAAGGTTCCACACAGAACTATTCAGAGGGAGAGTAGCGGCATCCAAATTAAGAGTATGATTTGGAAAGGAATTTCTAAGGTTTTTTGGATCAACAAGAATGACTTCAGTCTTATCTGAGTTTAATAGCAGAAAATTACAAGTCATCCAGGCTTTGATTTCCTGAAGACAGGCAACTAACTTGGCTAATTGATTACAATCATTGGGCTTCATTGACAGGTATAATTGTGTGTCAGCTGCATAACAATGAAAATGTATACAGTGCTTTCTAATGATATTGCCTAACGGAAGCATATATAAACTAAAAAGAGTAGGGCCACTTCCGGTTATGGCGGCCACGTAGGAAGACGTGTTTCACACTGCTCTGCTCCTAAAAATAAAAAGTTGGCTAAAACTCTCTTAATTGGAACAAAAACCCATCCCAGCGTTTAGGTGCAGATATGGTAAAGACTAAGGCTGGGAAATTAGGTGGAGGAAAAAGTAATTCGACAAAGCAATCTAAACTAACAGACTTCCACGCTCGTGACAAAGCAGAAAAAACTCCAGATACTATGGCGGAGGATGGAGCCAGCGGTAGAGCGGGAACTGCTGGGGAGGGGACAAGCGAGGTGCTCGCTGCCATCAGCTCCATGAGAGCAGACTTTTCGTCTAAATTTGATGGGATTATAGCAGCGATAGAAGGAATGAGAAAGAAAATAAGCGACTGTATGGAATGAGTATCGCAGGCGGAGCTCCGAATTTCAAGCGCTGAAGATGACGTCACCAGCCTACAATCAAAGTTACAAACACTGGAATTAAAATGGAAACGTCTGGAAGATAACGTTCTAGATTTGGAATCCCGCTCGCGACGAAATAATTTGAGGCTGGTGGGTCTCCCGGAGGGAGTGGAGGGACGGGACCCATGTTCCTTTTTGGAAAAGTGGATCCCAGAAGCGCTGAATAACGCGGACCTGCAGCCATCGGTCGTTTTAGAGAGAGCTCACCGAATCGGCCCACCGAGAGATAATAAGACACCACCGAGGACACTGATTATGAAGTTCCTCAACTACAGAGACAAGATGAGGGTCACCAACGCGGCGCGAGATAAAGGGGAAATTAAATACGAGGATCAACAGGTGCGGTTCTACCCAGACTTCGCCACAGGAATTCAACAATTAAGGAGGCAGTTTGACCCCGCCCGCAAAGAGCTGCGCAACCTCGGGATTTGTCAAGGAGTGATTCATCCGGCAAGACTGCTGGTCACATATAAGGGGAGAACCCACATCTTCAAGACCCCTCAAGAGGCGCAGGAGCTCATTAAGCAGATCCAAGTGGAGACTGGTGGGAGCTAAGCATGAACATCAAATCAAATCAAATCAAATCAAACTTTATTGTCATATTGCTGTACATACAACTGTAGTGCAGGCAAGATGAAATTGCGTTTCTCTCGGCATCCATATAAGAAGCAGCATGATTTAAGACACATTCCCACATAGCTCCCCACCCCCCACCCCTCCATCCATTCACACATCCCTGAGACATACTAGGGGGAAAAAAAAGAATAACTAACTATAATATACAAAATGTCCGTAGGTGCAGAAGTATGTATGAGAGATTCCGGGTCAACTGTTCAGCATCCTGACAGCTTGTGGAAGGAAGCTGTTGATCAGTCTGGTGGTTCTGCCTCTGATGCTCCGGAATCGTTTACCAGATGGAAGAAGTTCAAAGTGTTTATGCAGAGGGTGAGAATGGTCCTTGACAATGTTTAGTGCCCTGCTCCTACAACGGTTCTGAAAAAGTTCTTGGACAGAGGGGAGGGAGACTCCAATTACCCTCTCCGCCCCCTTGACTATCCTCTGCAGGGCTTTTTTGTCTGACATACTGCAGCTGGAGTACCATGTAGCAATGCAGTACGTCAGAACACTCTGCACCACACCTCTGTAGAAGGTCCTGGTGACATGATAAAGGTAGAACATTTAAACATTTGTACAGGCATCTGATTGATCTGAAACATATAACATGTCTACAAAATACAGACTGTATTATAAAAAAAAAAGCTATAATGTACAAAGTTGTTATAAAACATTGAAGTTATGTTGAAAAAACTACAGAAGAGAGTTAATGTCATTAAAAATAGTAGTAGAGTCAGGGTGATTGAGAGGTGAAAGAGAGAGTGGTTTGACTGATCCTCGCAGGTGTGGAACAGTCACTAGCTATAACGGGAGACGGAATTTTTTTGATTTTGGGGAGATTACCACGAATGTGGGGAAAGGGAATTTGTTTTTGTGTAGTTTGTAGGATGAATGTTCAACCATCCATGTTTTTGCTTCTCTGTATGAGCATGTTCATATTGCAAGGTAATCTCAAACTCCTTGTTGATCATAGATCAAAGCGTTAATCTTAATTTAACTTCATGGAATTGCAGAGGTCTACAAAATCTAAAAATCTTAAACAAGTTATGAATAAAATAAAAGACAGATGCAAAAATTGTATTTTTACAAGAAACTCATCCAATAGAGGAGAATGTAAAAAGAATTAGGAGAAGATGGCAAGGAAATGTGTTCACCTCATCATTTTCATCCCGAGCTAGGGAAGTTATGATTCTCATACACAAAACAGTCCCATTTCAAGTGAAAAATGTAATTGGAGACAAATTTGGAAGATATCTAATCATCCAAGGATCTTTGTTATTAGAAAATATAAATCTGGTGAACTTATATGGCCCCAATATTGATGATCAAAACTTCTTCGTTAATTTATTCCTCACTTTATCATCACTTACAGGGCAACATATAATAGCAGGGGATTTTAATTGTACATTGAATCCCAGTATAGATAGGTCAACAGGACTGGACTGTACGCACAATGGATGCAGGATGACCATTAATCATTTTATGAAAGAATTGAGATTGCTGGATATATGGAGAGAAATGAAACCACAAGTCAAAGCCTATTCTTGTTATTCTAATACCTATAAGACATTCTCACGTATTGACTACTTTTTGATCTCTACAGAATTAAGGTCCAAGATTCAAAACTGTTTCTTTGATAACATTGTGATCTCTGATCATGCACCCTGCTGTCTAATATATGTAGATAAGAAATTGACAAAGGATCCAGGTAGGTGGCATTTTCAGCATAAATGGCTTCAGGATGAGGAATTTGTTAAGTACATAGAAAAACAGATAGATGAGTTCTTTGATATTAATACTACACAAACAACGGCAGGTATAAAGTGGGAGGCTTTCAAAGCTTTTATTAGGGGGCATATTATTAGTTATACAGGTTCAAAATCTAAGAAGACTCGAGAGGAGAGAGTCCAGTTGGAACGTAAAATAAAAATTCTTCAAGAAAAGGTGTATGCAGGAAATAACCCACAGCTAGAGAATGAATTACTGATTCTGAGAGCTGAATATACAAAAAATCAGCGAATAGAGCTGCCTCGAGTCTTCTAAGATTGAAGCAAACTTTTTACGAACAAGGTGAAAAATCAGGAAAATTATTGGCATGGCAGATTAAACAATTAGAATTTAAAACACCAATTACCAGTATTATAAGTAACGGACAGGTAGTTATAGATCCTTTAGAAATTAATAGTGCCTTTAGAGATTATTATGAAAAACTATATGATACAAAAAAATGAAACTGACTTAACAAAACTAAATGGGTTTTTGGGTGGATTATCTATACCGTGTATTCCAAATGAAAACAGGGAGATACTGGAGTCTAAAATTAGTCAAGAAGAAGTTGGGCTAGCCATTGATAATATGAAATCAGGAAAAAGAGCAGGACCAGATGGTCTTCCAGTTGACCTTTATAAAAAAACTTAAGAATAAATTAATAAAACCACTTTTGGAAATGGTTTTAGAAGCATTTCAAAATGGTAATTTACCACCATACATGAATGATGCCTTAATTATACTGTTGCCAAAACCAGGTAAACCCCCTAATAAATGTGAAAACATGAGACCAATAAGCCTATTAAATGCTGATCTTAAGATAATCTGTAAAATTTTAGCAAGACGACTACAAGAAATATTACCAAATATTATTAACCGAGATCAGAATGGCTTTATAATGGGAAGACAAGGCTTCCATAATGTAAGAAGACTATTTAATATTATTTATTCCAATAAAGAAGCACCGGATACAGCTCTCCTATCATTGGACGCCGAAAAGGCCTTTGATAGGGTCGAATGGCCCTATCTTTTTGAAGTCCTACAAAGGTTTGGACTTGGAAATAATTTCATAAAATGGGTCCAGATAATATACAATAATGCTGCAGCAGAAATCCTAACAAACAGCAATATCTCAAAATCAATAAAAATCAATAGAGGATGTCGACAAGGCTGTCCACTTTCACCCTTATTGTTTACTATGGCAATTGAACCTTTAGCAATGGCAGTACGTTTACATCCACAAATATATGGAATTAAAGTAGGACCAACAGAACATAAAATCTCCCTATATGCCGATGACATAATTTTGTTTATGTCGAATTTTAAAAAATCATTTCCGACCTTGTTAAATTTAATAAAGAACTTTGGGGAAATATCAGGATATAAAATAAATAAAACAAAATCTTCAATATTAATGCTAAATGAGACCCAGAGAAATCACCCAGCTCCTGAGGTAAATCAATTTAATGTTGTAAATCAGTTTAAATATTTAGGAATTCAAATTTTGCCTAAGCTAGAATCAGTCGCCAATGCCAACTATGAAGCCTTAATGACAGATATTAATGAGTTACTTCAGAGATGGATGTCACTACCAATGTCGATGATCGGGAGAATTAATATACTTAAAAGTAATATCTTACCAAAAATACTTTATTTATTTCAATACATTCCTTTACCACCACCTTCAGATCTATTCTCAAGAATTAAAAAAAAAGTTAGTGGAATTTATATGGAACAATAGGAAGGCTAGATTATGTTTGTCCTTACTATATTTACCATTTGATCGTGGAGGTCTGAAATGTCCAAACTTTATGTTGTATTATTGGTCAGCACAACTGAGGTCTATGACATATTATTTTTCAACAAATGATCCTCCTCACTGGACTGAAATGGAATCATAAAATTTACCTTTACCTCTTCCCTTATTCATATACTCAGACTCGGCTAAAAAATTACAGAAACAAGTTAAAAATCCAATTGTAAAGCACATGATCAAAATATGGTGTGAAACCAAAAAATATTTAAAAGAACCACACTTATTGTCACAGTTTAGCCCAATATGGGGTAATCAATATTTTACACCAGGGAGAGCGGATGCTGTATTTAAAGTATGGAATTTAAAAGGGATCCAAAAGATTCAAGACTTATATTTGTCACGTTCAGATAACATAATGTCTTTTGAAGAACTGAGGATTAAATTCAGTCTTAATAGAACACATTTTTTAAAATATCTTCAGCTTAGAAATTTTATTCGATCAAATCAAAATAATGCTCTCACCCGACCTACTTATTCATCCTTGGAAAAATTTTTGATGAAAGCTAGTAAGAGAAAGGGTATTATTTCAGAGTTTTATAACTCATTGACACTATTCTCAAGTGAAAACTCACAGAAAAGACTGAATTATTGGAAAGAAGACCTGCAAATTGAAATTTCAGAGGAACAATGGGAAATGGCTTGTGCAGAAGCTCAAACCAAATCAATAAATGTACATCTTAAACTGATACATTTTAAATGGTTAATGCGGATGTATGTTACACCAGTGGAGTTAAATAGATATAACAAAAACATACCAGATACATGCACAAAATGTATGGAAAGTAAAGGAACCCTATTTCACTGTTTATGGGAATGTAGAAAAATCAGAATGTTTTGGGAAGAGGTGAGGGTAACAATTGAAAAAATAATTTCAAAACAATTCACACTGAACCCTAAACTGTTTTTGTTGGGTCTGTATCCAGAAAAACATAACTTTAATAAGAGTGAAAGAGCATTCATAGACCTCGGTTTGCTTAATGCCAAAAAATGTATTGCACTATTGTGGAAAAAGACTCATAGACCAGATGTGACTCAGTGGTTAAGACAGATGTTAACAAACCTTCCACTAGAAAGAATAACATACATACTGAAATCAAAGGAAAATGTGTTTGAGAATATATGGAGACCTTTCATTGATTATGTAAAGAAATTAAACATAACTTCTGAAGAAGGTGAATGATATATGTGGACCTTGCACCTTCCAAATTGGTGAATGTATAATATGTATTCTTATGTAATAGATTACCTAGACTAAACAGAGGAGCATTGTTGTTGACTTGCCTTTGTTAATGGTTGTTGGTGTTTTTAGTACATTTTTTTTGTAGTTAGTGTTTTTTTTTTAATTTTTAAATTACTTTAGTGTTAGTGTTTGATTGTTTGTGCCATGTTTGTAAAAAAAAAAAGGTTCAATAAAAAATATTGTGGAAAAAAAAGAGTAGGGCCTAACACAGATCCCTGTGGAACACCGTGACTGAGCTTAGAGTTGGAAGAAAATTCATCATTGATGTGAACAAACTGAAATCTATTGGACAAATAAGCTCTAAACCATTGCAGCGAAGTTCCATTTAGTCCAGCATAGTGTTCTAATCTATCAAGTAGAATGTCATGATCGATAGTATCAAAGGCTGCACTAAGATCTAAAAGGACAAGTACAGAAACAAGTCCATTATTGGATGCGATAAGGAGGTCATTAGTGACCTTCACCAAGGCTGTTTCAGTGCTGTGATGGACTCTGAACCCAGATTGAAACTCTTCAAATAAACCAATCCCCTGCAAGTGGTCAAACAATTGCGCAGCAACAACTCTTTCTAAGATTTTTGAAATGAAAGGGAGATTAGAGATTGGTCGATAGTTAGCCAAAACTCCTGGATTGAGCACTGGCTTTTTGAGTAAGGGTTTAATTACAGCAATTTTAAAAGCCTGTGGTACATAACCCAAAGTTAAAGAAGAATTAATTATATGAAGAATACGGCTACCAATAATTGGGAAGACTATTTTAAATAACCTGGTGTGGCGGTTCGGTTAACCCCCACAACAGATTAAGGACACTCAGCTCTCTTCTCTTGGTTTTTTCTGCTGCACTACTGATATGTAGATGTGCTTTGGTGTAACCCCCACAAACAGAGTGGTCAAACACAGCGCTCGGCTAGAGCAAATAACAGAACAGTGAAATGTGTATTAATGTCTACAGGCAGACTCGTTTCGTCTGGCTCACTTCTGTGATGTTAACGTTGCCTTTCATGCATTGTGCTCATGCGTCCTGTCCTCACTGTGACCTAGGGACTGAGATCAATATGTCTCTCAAATGCAAATGTCTTATGCATGTTCTGTTATCTCTTTGATCATACCAACTGCTGGGGTATGCCCTTGATGTATTGTTGTAGTCGAGTATATATGCTGCAACTCTGTAATGCAAACCCTCTCATTCTCTCACTCTGATTCTGCATCTGCTGCGAGACACACACACACTGTCTCCTCTTTGAGAGCTGGAGGAATGAAGCGGCAGCCTGCTCAAACCATGGGCTGTAGCCGAGTTCTGATGAAGGCGGGTGATAATAAAGCTATTTAAAAATCCAACGCTGCCTTTATTTTATCATCTTCTTCACTGGTAGGAATACGGTCTAAAAGACAAGATGAAGGCTTAGATGAGGAGATTATTTTATCTAACTCTAAAAGGTCAATTGGAGTAAACTTATCTAAACAGATATCACTGCTGCACATCCACTAACCACAATGCTCTGCACTGTGTCTCTCTCTCTATATATATATTTATATTAATATGTACATATGTATACTAGCTGCTCTTGTTTTTTTCTTGCCTTCTGATTGTTGCTCTGAGTGTTGCTATCCCTGTACTCTTGCAATCCTGGAATTTCCCCATTTTGGGACTAATAAAGGCTTATCTTATTATCTCCGTTACCTCCGCCAAAGGGGGAGTTTATGTGATCATCGGCGTTGGTTTGTCTGTTTGTATGTTTGTTTGTCTGTTTGTCTGTTTGTTTGTTTGTTTGTTAGCAAGATAACTCAAAAAGTTATGGACGGATTTTCATGAAATTTTCACAGATTGTCAGAAATGGGGTATTCTACAGATGATTAGATTTTGGTGGTGATCCGGATCACCTTCCACAAGAAAACCGCCATTACGCAAAATGCCATTTTCGTGAATAACTACTAAACTACTAATCCTATCATTGTCAATCCAATTGTTGTGAATCCAATTGCTAGTCATATGTTTTCACGGTCAAGGAATCTGAAAACGTACACACAAACACTGTATGGGGGAACTGTGGCCGCCATTACGGAAAATGCCATTTTCGTGAATAACTACTGAACCACTGCTTGTCATATGTTTTCATGATCAAGGAATCTGAAGACTGTATGGGGGGAACTGTGGCGCTTGGCGGAGGTCTGCGCTCTCCGAGTGCTTTTCTAGTCTTATCTTATCTTATCATTTGAAGCAGTTGTAGTAGCTGATGTACTTAAGTTTACGGTGGGAAGAATCTGACCAATTTTATCTCTAATAGATAAAATTTTATGATTGAAAAAGTTCAAAAAGTCCTGACTAGAAAGCTCAAGGGGGATGTGAGGATTGACCGAGTCCTGACTCTTTGTCAGCCTGGCTATAGTGTTGAAAAGAAACCTGAGGTTATTCTTATTCTCTTCTATTAATGCAGAGTAATAACTCATTCTAGCTTTTCTAAGAGATTTTTTTTATAAATTAAGAGATGATTTCTCCACACTAAATAGAATTCATCTAAATTAGTAGAATGCCATTTTCTTTCTAATTGACGAGTCTTCTGTTTTAAGCTGAGTTTCTGTGTTAAACCAAGGGGTTAGAAATCTCTGGTTAGACTTTTTCTTTTTTAAAGGGGCCACCAAAACTAGAGTCTGATGCAGAGAGGCTGTAACACTATCTACCATGCTATCAATTGTGGAAGAAGCAGGCTCTCCATCTTTTATTTCCTTTGTGTTGACCCATGGTATAGAGAAGACAATCTGCAAAAATTTGGTAACAACGTCATCTGAGAGACATCTGCTGTAGTAATATTTTTCTTTAGGAGTCAAAGAATCAGAAATAGTGAAATCAAAGGTTAACAGACAATGGTCTGACAGTACAGGATTATGAGGAGACACTACCGGATTTTCTATTTATTTTATTTTATTTTATTACCTCCGCCAAAGGGGGAGGTTATGTGATCATCAGCTTTGGTTTGTCTGTTTGTCTCTTTGTTTGTCTGTTTGTCTGTTTGTTAGCAAGATAACTCACAAAGTTATGGACGGATTTTCATGAAATTTTCACAGATTGTCAGAAATGGGGTATCCTACAGATGATTAGATTTTGGGGGTGATCCGGATCACCGTCCACAAGAAAACCGCCATTACGCAAAATGCCATTTTCGTGAATAACTACTAAACTACTAATCCTATCATTGTCAATCCAATTGTTGTGAATCCAATTGCTAGTCATATGTTTTCATGGTCAAGGAATCTGAAAACGTACACACAAACACTGTATGGGGGGAACTGTGGCGCTAAACTACCATTACGGAAAATGCCATTTTCGTCAATAACTACTGAACCACTAATCCTATCATTGTGAATCCAATTGCTTGTCATATGTTTTCATGGTCAAGGAATCTGAAAACGTACACACAAACACTGTATGGGGGGAACTGTGGTCGCCATTATGGAAAAGGCCATTTTCAAGAATAACTACTGAACCACTAATCCTATCATTGTCAATCCAATTGCTAGTCATATGTTTTCATGGTCAAGGAATCTGAAAACGTACACACAAACACTGTATTGGGGGAACTGTAGCGCTAAACCGCCATTACGGAAAATGCCATTTTCGTCAATAACTACTGAACCACTAATCCTATCATTGTCAATCCAATTGCTTGTCATATGCTTTCATGGTCAAGGAATCTGAAAACGTACACACAAACACTGTATGGGGGGGAACTGTAGCGCTAAACCGCCATTACGGAAAATGCCATTTTCGTGAATAACTACTGAGCCACTAATCCTATCATTGTCAATCCAATTGCTAGTCATATGTTTTCATGGTCAAGGAATCTGAAAACGTACACACAAACACTGTATGGAGGGAACTGTGGCCGCCATTACGGAAAATGCCATTTTCGTGAATAACTACTGAACCACTGCTTGTCATATGTTTTCATGATCAAGGAATCTGAAGACTATATGGGGGGAACTGTGGCGCTTGGCAGAGGTCTGCGCTCTCCGAGTGCTTTTCTAGTCTTATCTTATCTTATCAGTTGAAGCAGTTGTAGTAGCTGATGTACTTAAGTTTACGGTGGGAAGAATCTCACCAATTTTATCTCTAATAGATAAAATTTTATGATTGAAAAAGTTCAAAAAGTCCTGACTAGAAAGCTCAAGGGGGATGTGAGGATTGACCGAGTCCTGACTCTTTGTCAGCCTGGCTATAGTGTTGAAAAGAAACCTGGGGTTATTCTTATTCTCTTCTATTAATGCAGAGTAATAACTCATTCTAGCTTTTCTAAGAGATTTTTTTTATAAATTAAGAGATGATTTCTCCACACTAAATAGAATTCATCTAAATTAGTAGAATGCCATTTTCTAATCGACGAGTCTTCTGTTTTAAGCTGAGTTTCTGTGTTAAACCAAGGGGTTAGAAATCTCTGGTTAGACTTTTTCTTTTTTAAAGGGGCCACCAAAACTAGAGTCTGATGCAGAGAGGCTGTAACACTATCTACCATGCTATCAATTGTGGAAGGAGCAGGATCTCCATCTTTTATTTCCTTTGTGTTGACCCATGGTATAGAGGAGACAATCTGCAAAAATTTGGTAACAACGTCATCTGAGAGACATCTGCTGTAGTAATATTTTTCTTTAGGAGTCAAAGAATCAGAAATAGTGAAATCAAAGGTTAACAGACAATGGTTTGACAGTACAGGATTATGAGGAGACACTACCGGATTTTCTATTTATTTTATTTTATTTTATTACCTCCGCCAAAGGGGGAGGTTATGTGATCATCAGCGTTGGTTTGTCTGTTTGTCTCTTTGTTTATCTGTTTGTCTGTCTGTTTGTTTGTCTGTTTGTTAGCAAGATAACTCAAAAGGTTATGGACGGATTTTCATGAAATTTTCACAGATTGTCAGAAATGGGGTATCCTACAGATGATTAGATTTGGGTGGTGATCCGGATCACCATCCACAAGAAAACCGCCATTACGCAAAATGCCATTTTCGTGAATAACTACTAAACCACTAATCCTATCATTGTCAATCCAATTGTTGTGAATCCAATTGCTAGTCATATGTTTTCACGGTCAAGGAATCTGAAAACGTACACACAAACACTGTATGGGGGGAACTGTGGCACTAAACCGCCATTATGGAAAATGCCATTTTCGTCAATAACTACTGAACCACTAATCCTATCATTGGGAACCTGGACAGATCGCCAGTCCATCGCAGGGCCAACACAGAGAGACAGACAACCATTCACTCTCACAGTCATACCTAAGGACAATTTAGAATCCCCAGTTTGATGCCAATTAACCTAACTTGCATGTTTTTGGCATGTGGGAGAAAACTGGAGAAATCCCGGAGTAAACCCACGCAGACACGGGGAGAACATACAAACTCCACACAGATCACTGTTGGTTGGGTATATTTGGTGCAAACACAACATTGCTCATCACCAAAAGGACACCATATCTACAGTGAAGCATGGTGGTGGCAGCATCATGCTCTGGGGCTGTTTTTCTTCAGCTGGAACTGGGACCTTAGTGGAGGGACTTATGAATAGTTCCAAATACCAGTCAGTGTTTGCACAAAACCTTCAGGCTTCTGCTAGAAAGCTGAAGACGAAGAGGAACTTCATCTTTCAGCACAACAATGACCCAAAGCACACATCCAAATCAACAAAATAATGGATTCACCAGAAGAAGATAAGATAAGATAAGCCTTTATTAGTCCCACAACGGGGAAATTCCAGGATTGCAACAGCACAGGGATAGCAACACTCAGAGCAACAATCAGAAGGCAAAAAAAAAAAACAAGCAAGCAAGAGCAGCTAATATACATATGTACATATTACTATAAAATATATATATACACACACACACACACAGACACACAGTGCAGAGCATTGTAGCTGGATGGAATAAATATATGAATATATGAACACACAGTGCAGAGCATTGTAGCTAGATGGAATAAATATGTAAATATATAAACACCCACAGTACGGAGCATTGCAGCTAGGTGGAATAAATATGCAAGTATATAAACACACACAGTGCGGAGCAATGTAGCTAGATGGAATAATATGTAGATATATAAAAACACAGTGCGGAGCATTGTAGCTAGATGGAATAAATATATAGATATATAAATATAAACACACCCAGTGCTGAGCATTGTAGCTAGATGGAATAAATATATAGATATATAAATATAAACACACCCAGTGCAGAGCATTGTAGCTAGATGGAATAAATATGTAAATATATAAACGCACATAGTGCAGAGCATTGTTGCTAGGTGGGATGAAACAGCATAACCGTCTATTTAGTTATCCTACATGGTATGATTATGTGCCCATACATATTCTCACCCTCCATAGCGACCGGTATGTTCCTAGTTGTATGCCAGAGAGGACCATTGTGTAAGTCTATTGCATCTTTTGCATTCAAAAAAAACTATTAGTTTGTTACGTCTTTTTGCTATCTCTGCGAGCAGCCCTGCTTAGGTTGTACAGTCTGACAGCCGTTGGTAGGAAGGACCTACGAAACCTCTCGGTTGTGCACCTGGGATGATGTAGTCTGCTGCTAAATGAGCTTCTCAGTGCATCCAGTATGTCCTGCATAGGGTGGAACTCGGACTCCAGCAGAGATAACAGTCTAACAAGGTGGATGAACTGAGACTGCTGATGCGTTTTAAGGACCTCGCCTCCTCAGCTGTCCTCTGCTTTACTGAGACCTGGCTCCGGGAAAATATACCGGACAGCGCGCTGCGCCTCGACGGCTTCCAGCTCTTCCGTGCTGATCGTGACACAGAGCTTTCCGGCAAGACCACAGGAGGCGGAGTCTGCTTCTACATCAACTGCATCTGGTGCTCTGATGTAACGGTAATTTCCAAACACTGTTCTCCTGCCTTGGAATTTCTTGTTATCAATTGCAAGCCCTTCTATTCCCCGCGGGAGTTTGCTTCTTTCATAATGATCGCTGTGTACGCCCCTCCCGACGCGGACACGCGCGAAGCTCAGCGCGTGCTCGCGGATCACATTCAACACACAGAGCGGAGTTTTCCAGACTCGCTGATTATTGTGGCTGGCGACTTTAATCAGTGCAATCTGAGCCACGATCTCCCCCGCTACAAACAGTTTATTAAATGCCCCACCAGAGGATTAAACACACTGGATCACTGTTACACCACAGTGAAAGACGCATATCGCGCTGTCCCTCGAGCTGCGCTGGGATTATCTGATCACATGATGGTTCACCTCATTCCCACATACAGACAGAGATTGAAGCTCACTAAACCTGTTGTGAGCACTACGAAGATACGGACCAGTGATGCTGAGGAGAAGCTGGAAACGTGCATGGAAATATCTGACTGGGGCATGCTTAAAGGAGCCACGCATGATCTGGATGAGTACACGGACACTGTGAACTCATATATCCACTTTTGTGAAGAGAACATTCTTCCATCACGCACCAGGGTGAGTTACTCTAATGACAAACCCTGGTTCACAGCTAAGCTCAGACAGATCAGGAAGGAGAAGGAAGCAGCGCTGAAAAGTGGAGACAGGGACTGCTACAGGGAGGTTAAATACCGGTTTAACAGAGAGCTGAAGAGGGCTAAATCTCTATACTCAGAGAGACTCCAGCAGCAGTTCACTGCTAATGATTCGGCTTCCGTGTGGAGAGGACTGAGGCAAATCACCAACTATCGACCTAAGGCTCCTAAAGGTCAGGATGACAAAGCCCTTTGTCAGAGACTGTCCCAACACTATGCCCGTTTTGACACCTCGTCATCTGTGTCCAACTCCCCCCCTCCCTCCAGCTCCACAGCCTCCACATTCCCTACTTCATTTAAGGCACCCCCCCTCCCCCCCTCCCCTTATCATCAGTGAGCAGGATGTGCTCAAACAGTTCTCCAGACTGAACCCGCGCAAGGCCCCCGGCCCAGACGGCGTGTCTCCCTCCACCCTGAGACTCTGTGCGAAACAGCTGGCTCCTGTATTCACAGACATTTTTAACACCTCCCTTAAGTTATGCCACGTGCCATCCTGCCTCAAATCCTCCACCATCATCCCTGTCCCCAAGAAGCCACGGATCACTGGACTTAATGACTACAGACCTGTAGCGCTCACCTCTGTAGTCATGAAGTCCTTTGAGCGCCTGGTCCTGTCCCACCTCAAGTCCATCACCACCCTTCTCCTGGACCCGCTGCAGTTTGCCTACCGAGCCAACAGGTCTGTAGACGATGCAGTCAACCTGGCCCTCCACTCCATCCTGCAGCACCTGGACTCCCCGGGAACCTACGCCAGGATCCCGTTTGTGGACTTCAGCTCCGCATTCAACACCATCCGCCCCGCTCTGCTCCGGGACAAGCTGTCCCTGCTCAACATGCCTGACTCCCTCTGCAGGTGGATCATCGACTTCCTGACGGACCGGAGGCAGCATGTGCGGCTGGGAAAGACTGTCTCAGACTATACTAGCATCAGCACCGGATCACCCCAGGGCTGTGTACTTTCCCCCCTACTCTTCTCCCTTTACACCAACTCCTGCACCTCCAGCCACCAGTCTGTCAAGTTGATCAAGTTTGCGGACGACACCACCCTCATCGGGCTCATCTCCAACGGCGACGAGTCCGCCTACAGGAGAGAGGTGGCCCAGCTGGCGTCCTGGTGCAGCAATAACAACCTGCAGCTGAACGCTCTGAAGACAGTGGAGATGATTGTAGACTTCAGGAAAGTCACTACTCCTCTGCCCCCCCTCACCCTCTCAGGCTCTCCCATCACCACTGCTGATTCCTTCCACTTCCTAGGCACTACCATCACCAGGGACCTCAAATGGGAGCTGACCATCAGCTCACTCATCAAAAAAGCCCAGCAGAGGATGTTCTTCCTGCGGCAGCTGAGGAAGCTCAAGCTACCCACAAAGATGTTAGTGCAGTTCTACACAGCCATCATCGAGTCCATCCTCACCACCTCCATAACCGTGTGGTACGCAGGAGCCACTGCCAGGGACAGACTAAGGCTGCAGCGCGTCGTGCGCACTGCTGAGAAGGTGATCGGCTGCAAGCTCCCATCTCTCCAGGATCTGTACATCTCCAGGACCCGGAGGCGTGCTGGCCGGATCATAGCCGATCCCTCACACCCTGGTCACGTACTGTTTGCCCCCCTCCCCTCTGGTAGAAGACTTCGGTCCATCCAGACTAAAACCTCCCGTCACATGAACAGCTTCTTCCCCTCTGCCATTAGACTGCTGAACACTAAGTGACTCTCGTGCACCATGTACAGCAGCTCAACCAGACTCATGTCAATCATCACTGTTTTCTTCCTGCATTACCGACTGCACTATATAGTTCTCCACAGTATCTGCTGCTGGCTAATATATATTTTAACTGTTGACCAGTATCACTTAATCTTATCCTACACTTTATTACATGTATAGTTTATTTCTCTTATCTTATCATGTTTAATGTTGCAGCATTGTACCGAGACAAATTCCTAGTTTGTGTACTACATGAACAATGGCAATAAACCTGATTCTGATTCTGAACAGTTTAGCCACCGTCCTTCTCTCTCCTATCTCCTCCATCGGATCAAGGCGTTGCCCCAGGACAGAGCTAGCTTTCTTAATCAGTTTGTTCAGTCTCTTCCTATCGGCTGCAGTAATGCCACTGCCCCAGCAGACCACTCCAAAAGTGATGGCTGATGCCACCACCGTGTCATAGAATGACTTCAGCAGCGCCCCTTGTACACCAAAAGACCTGAGTCTCCTCAGCAGGAACAGCCTGCGCTGTCCCTTCTTGTAGAGTGCGTCAGTATTGTGTGACCAGTCTAGTTTATTGTTCAGATGAATACCCAGGTACTTGTAGGATGTCACCATCTCGATGTCTGTTCCCTGTATATTTACTGGTGCTGTGAGGGGCTGCCCATGCCTGCGGCAGTCCACCACCAGCTCCTTAGTTTTCCTCGCGTTGATCTGGAGGCAGTTCCGATGGCACCAGTCCACAAAGTCCTGGATAAGCCCTCTGTACTCAGCTTCATCTCCGCTGGAGATGAGACCAACGATCGCAGAGTCATCAGAGAACTTCTGTAGATGGCAATGTGTTGTGTTGTGTGAGAAGTCCGCAGTATAAAGAGTGAACAGGAAGGGAGCCAGCACCGTTCCCTGGGGGGCCCCCGTGCTACTGATGATCGTGTCGGAAACACAGTCCCGGGTTCTCACAAACTGAGGCCGGTTCGTGAGGTAGTCCAGGATCCATGATGACAGGTGCTGGTCCACCCCTGCGCGCAGCAGCTTGTCCTTCAGGATCATCGGTTGGATGGTGTTGAAAGCACTGGAGAAGTCAAAGAACATGATCCTCACCATATTCCCGGGCTTCTCCAGGTGGGACAGAGAACGGTGAAGGAGGAAGATCACCGCATCCTCCACCCCAATGCCATGCTGGTAGGCGAACTGGAGTGGATCCATCGCTGGTTCCACCAGGGGGCGGAGATGAGCAAGGAGCAGTCTCTCCAGGGTCTTCATCAAGTGGGACGTCAAGGCCACTGGTCTGAAGCTGTTCAGGTCTTTGGGGTGGGAAGTTTTTGGTACAGGTACCACACAAGATGTTTTCCACAGCTGTGGTACCCTCCCCAGTTTCAGGCTCATGTTGAAGATATATGTCACAATCCCACACAGCTGGTCTGCACAGGACTTGAGGAGCTTTGCGCTGATGCCGTCCGGTCCCGACGCCTTCCTCGCCTTGATCTTCCTCAGCTCCGTCCTCACCTGGGTCTTGGTCAGGGTCAGGATGGGGGGCTGTGTGTTGGGAGTGGGGGGGGTGTCGGTGGAGTGGGGAGTGGGTAGCAGGACTTGATTTCTTAGAGGCAGCAGTGGTTGTTGTGCAGACAGGGGGGAGGGCGGTTGGTCAAATCTATTGAAAAACAGATTCAGGTTGTTCGCCCACTCCCTGCCCCCCGTGGCCTGGGGGGAGGTATTCTGGAGCCCCGAGATGGTTTTGAGGTTTCTCCAGACCCCGCTGATGTCGCTCTGTTGCAGCTTGTCCTCCATCTTCTTCCTGAAGCTGTCCTTGCCTTCTCTGATCTTTCTCCTCAGCTCCCTCTGTACGGACTTCAGCATCTCCCTGTTCCCCGACCTGAAGATCCTCTTCTTCTCTCTCAGAAGTGTTTTTATCTCAGGGTTGATCCAGGGTTTGTTGTTTGAGTGACGCCGTATGGTCTTGGTGGGAACGGATTTGTCCACACAGAAGCTGAGGTAGCCCGTGAAGGTGTGAATGAGGCCATCGATGTCCTCACCATGTGGATCGCAGAGCTGCTTCCAGGGTTTTGGAATGGCCCAGCCAGAGTCCAGACCTCAATCTGATTGAGCATCTGTGGGGTGATCTGAAGAGGGCTGTGCACAGAAGATGCCTTCGCAATCTGACAGATTTGGAGCGTTTTTACAAAGAAGAGTGGGCAAATATTGCCACATCAAGATGTGCCATGCTGATAAACTCCTACCCAAAAAGACCGAGTGTTGTAATAAAAGCCAAAGGTGCTGCAACAAAGTATTAGTTTAAGGGTGTGCATATTTATGCAAACAGGTTTTTGTAAGTTTTTTATTTTTCCCCTTAAAAGATTTCAGTTTGCTTTTCAATTGGGTTGTACAGGTTATAGGTCCCATTAATGGTAGAAAAAGTTTTGAAATGATTTATCTTGGTCTCATTTTTTTACATCACAAAATCCTGGCATTTGAACAGGGGTGTGTAGACTTTTTTCTATCTATCTATCTGTCTATCTATCTTTATCTATACACACACATACACTTCTCTATCTATCAGTTTGTGAGAACCCGGGATTGTGTGTCCAACACGATCATCGGCACCACGGGGGCCCCCCAGGGAACGGTTTTGGCTCCCTTCCTGCTCACCCTTTATACTGCAGACTTCTCACACAACACAACACACTGCCATCTACAGAAGTTCTCTGATGACTCTGCGATCGTCGGCCTCATCTCCAATGGAGATGAAGCTGAATACAGTGGACTTATCCGGGACTTCGTGGACTGGTGCCATCGGAACTGCCTCTAGATCAACACGAAGAAAACTAAGGAGCTGGTGGTGGACTGCCGCAGGCAAGGACAACCCCTCACAGCACCAGTAAACATCCAGGGAACAGACATTGAGATGGTGACATCCTACAAGTACCTGGGTGTTCACCTGAGCAATAAACTAGACTGGTCACACAATACCGACGCACTCTACAAGAAGGGACAGCGCAGGCTGTTCCTACTGAGGAGGCTCAGGTCTTTTGGTGTACAAGGGGTGCTCTTGAAGACATTCTTTGACACGGTGGTGGCATCAGCCATCACTTTTGGAGTGGTCTGCTGGGGCAACAGCATTACAGCAGCCGATAGGAAGAGACTGAACAAACTAATCAAGAAAGCTAGCTCTTTCCTGGGGCAACGCCTTGACCCAGTGGAGGAGATAGGAGAGAGAAGGATGGTGGCTAAACTGTCATCTCTGCTGGAGTCCGAGTCCCACCCTATGCAGGACATACTGGACGCACTGAGGAGCTCATTTAGCAGTAGACTACATCATCCTAGATGCGTGACCGATAGGTTTCGCAGGTCCTTCCTACCTACAGCTGTCAGACTATATAACCTAAGCAGGGCTGCTCGCAGAGATCGCAAAAAAAAATAAAAATGTGATGACCTAATAGCATTGAATGCAAAAGACGCAACAGACCTACACAAATGGTCCCCTCCAGTATACAACTAGGACAATATCAGTCGCTATGGAGGGTGACAATATGTATGGGTACATATTCATACCATGAAGGGTAACTAAACAGACGGTTATGCTGTTTAGTCCATCTAGCTACAATGCTCCGCACTGTGTATATATACTGTATATATTTATATATTTACGTGTACGTATGTATATTCACTGCTCTTATTTTCTTATCTTCTAAATTATTGCTCTGAGTGTTGCTATCCCTGTGTTGTTGCAATCCTGGAATTTCCCCATTGTGGGACTAATAAAGGCTTATCTTATCTTGTCTTATCTAATCTATCTATCTATCTATCTATCTATCTATCTAAATATTGGAACTTTGACTGGTAAAGAGAGAAAGTTGGCTGATATGATGGAGAGAAGGAAGGTAGATATACTGTGTGTATAAGAAACCAGATGGAAGGGACGCAAGGCCAGGAGCACTGGAGGTGGATTCAAACTGTTCTACATTGGTGAAGACAGGAAGAGAAATGGAGTAGATATAATGTTGAAGGATGAGCAAGTAGGTGTGATGTTGAATGTTGTCAGTGCATATACTGTACCCCAAACCTGGATAACAGAAGAGAAAGAGGAATTCTGGAGTAAGTTGGATAAACTGGTAGAGAGTGTTCCCTGTGGAGAAAGAGGTGTGACAGGAGCAGACTTTAATGGGCATGTAGGTGAAGGGAACAGAGGTGATGAGGGGGTCTTGGGTAGATGTGGCATTACAGAGAGAAATGTGGAAGGACAGATGGTTGCAGATTTTGTGAAAATAATGGAAATGCCTATAGTGAACACACATTTCAAGAAGAGGGAGGAACATAGGGTGACACAATATTGGAGGAAGGTGGACACAGGTGCACCATATCTTATGTAGAAGGAGCAATTTGAAAGAGATAGGAGATTATAAGGTTGTATCATGGGATGATGTGGCTAGGAAGTATTGGATGGTCTGTAGAATGAACTTTGGAAAACAAGAACAGGAACTGAGACCAGACAGAGCCAAGGATTAAATGGTATAAGTTGAAGAAGGAAGAATGTTGCACAGAGTTCAGCTGAAGTGGTGATGAAAACAACTTTGAAGGTCTTTGGTGAATCTTCTGGATGGAGGATAGAAGAAAAGAAGACTTGGTGGTGGAATGAAGAGTTACAGGAAAGTATTCAAAGGAAGAGTTTTGCAAAAAAAAAAAGTGGGATATCAGGGAGATGGAAAACGGGATGTGCTGAGAAAAGAGGAATGAAAATCAGTAGAAGCAAGACAGAATACGTGTGTGAATGACAGGCAGGCAGGTATAATGGTAAAGGTGCATGGAAAAGAGGAAGTGAAGATGAATGAGTTTAAATACCTTGGTACAATTATCCAAAGCAATGAGTACACAACAACAGCCAAAAGAATAAGAAGATTAATATATTCACATATATTGATATAATTTTGAAAATTGGGATGAAATGGATACAAGCGTCTAAAATTAACTTTCTCCATAGGGTGGCTGGACTCACCCTTAGAGATAGGGTGAGGGGAACAGTTATCCAAGACAGGCTCAGAGTAGAGGTGCTACCCCTCTACAGCAAACTCAGCCAGTTGAGGTGGTTTGGGCATCTGATCAGGATGCCTCCTGAACGCCTCTCATGTGAGGTGTTTTGGGCGCATCCCACTGGAGGGAGACCCCGGGGCAGACCCAGGACACACTGAGAGAGACTATCTCGGACCCAGACCCCAGGATAAGCAGTAGATGGATGGATGGATGGATGGATGGATGGATGGATGGATGGATGGATGGGCTGAAACAGCCAGCCTCTCTGGAACTTTGAAGGATGTGACTCAGAAAGGCTCTGATTGTAACTGGTTGCGTGGATGTGATGTGCTGAAAGCCCCTGCTCTAGTGCTTGCAAATTGCTAGCAATGGTGACTAAAAACAAAACACTAAGCAAGTATTTGTGTATAAAAACACCATAGCTACATGATCAGAGACAGAAGTTTGGCTGCACAACATGTACAACCGATTAGAAGTAGCAGAAAACAAAAGTGCAGTTTTACACTACTGCTGATGTGTGGCACATGGGCAAAACAAATACTGGATCCTCAGGTCAGTCATGTCAAGGACTTCATGACCTCACAAGCTGAAAAACAGACTCAACAACCAGACGTACATGTGGGGCATCCTTTGCAATCACGTGCTGCCAACTACTGGATATTAGATAGAATGGTAGTTCATACACCTCCACAATGGCTTCACTTTTTAAACCATAGATCTCTTTATAGTGGAGTTTATGTGTCATATTTAAAATTTGTAAACATTCATTCATTCATTCATCTTCAACCGCTTAATCCTTTTCAGGTCGTGGGTGGAGGGCTGGAGCCTATCCCAGTGTGAAGAAAGGAGGCAGGCAAGGCAACGAGCTGGACGACACAAACTTTATTCTTTCTCCAACATGAAGTACAGCAAACAGCGCTCCCAGGTCTCTGTGCATTCCACTTTTATCTCTTTATTTCCATGCATCGAGACCCGGAACTTCTGACCATACACATTGTTGTTTGAACAAAGGAATGTGTGGCACATTAACATGACATTACGCTGGGGTCGCTCTTACACCCTTCTACCCTCAGCGGCTCCAGCAGCTTTCACTCTCCCCAAGGGGCGCATAGACCCAACAATCCCGTCTGATTCCCCCCGGTGACACCTCCTCCTTCGGTCCATTGTTCCCCCTTCCCCTTGCCCTCTCTGGGTGGAGAAACACCCACGTGCCCCCACACCAGCATCTTTTGGACAAGAGGTAGGGTACACCCTGGACAGATCGCCAGTCCATCGCAGAGCCAACACAGAGAGACAGACAACCACTCACTCTCACATTCATACGGACAATTTAGGGACAATTGTCCTTATTCATAAGGACAATTTAGAATTTCCAGATGATACCAATTAACCTATCGTGCATCTCTTTGGTCTGTGGGAGGAAACCGGAGTACCCAGAGAAAACCCATGCAGACACAGGGAGAACATGCAAACTCCACACAGAAAGTTCACCGATGGTCAGGGAATGGGATCGAACTCATGACCTTCTTGCTGTGCTGCCACAGTGCTAACCACTGCTCCACCGAGCTTCCCAGATTTGTAAACACAATAAAAAAAAAATTGACACAAGTCAGCTTCTTATGAACTAGTTAAACCTCTGAGTTACCATTATTATACAGTATATGCACACTTTAAGTATTCTCACTGTAAACAAGTCTTACTTTACAAAATACAACCTATGAAAATATTTCATTAGATTTTTCCAAACTGGCAAATAGAGATTTTCGTATTAAAACCAGGTGGAGATAGTGTACCATTAACATTATTTTTTTTTTAATCAAATGTTACCAATGAGAAAGCCTCTATGAACGTATACCTTGGAATTAACAGGGAATGGACTCCACCTTTGGCTTCAACCAGATACCTTCCAGAAGACATGTCCAGGATCACACCATCTTTATACCTAGAGAAAACATACTGTGGATCACCTGCATCATGGTGCATTAAAGCCACCAAATATTAGATAAAATACTACATTTTCTCTAAAATAAGAAAAAAGGAGATGTGAGACCATTTTTTCCTTTATAAAAAAGCATATGTTTTTCTAACCATGATTACCACGTTTAAGTATGAAAAAATGTTTGGTTCTTACCATTTTACGAGAGGCATGGGGAAGCCTTCAACGGTACAGAAGAGTGTGATCGGAGTGTTTTCAAACACAGTGTGGGATCTGAGTCTGACCAGGAACTTTGGTCCCCTGATCATGGGCTCCTCACGCACATATTTGTCCGCCATCTTTGTCCTTACCTAGACAGCCAAATCACAATACAGTCACACACTTCCTTTTTGCCTTCACATGCCACAATATTACATTATCATTAATACCAATATTGTTTCAAGTCAGTGAAACAATTTGCACAAACTAACCAATACAAGTTGCTTGATATGAGGTAAGATGCAATTTAACCCTCAGTTTTAATCCACTGTTACATACAAGGCTGACTGAAGATGGATAAAGCAAATTAACAGACTCTTACCACTTCCTGGATGCGAGCTTGTGTTTTGTGTTCATATCTTTCCTCCATCGCCGCAGAGCTGAAGATAAACAATAAGCCAATTTCACTAATAGAATCAGAAAAAATGTCATAAACCTGCTGCCAGCAGGCACACAATTGTTACAATATTAAAAATATTAGTCAGACATGTGTGGGTGTACTGCTGCCAAAATAACACTGACAGAGTGTTATAAAGGTTCCAGTGTTGTTCCAGAAAAATACATTATTTACATACTATGGCTTCAAATGCAAACAAAACAAAACATAAAAACATTTCTTTCAAGTGGGACTGTATCAAGTGGGGAACTAAATTTCTTCTTCTTTTTTTCTCAAATGTAAAAACTGTTAGTTAATAAAAAAAAGGGAAATGGCAATAAAGGATATGAAGGTTCCCAAAAAGGTGTGTCTCATGTCCACCATAATGTTACACAACAGCTGTTTGAACGGCTCTACTAGCTAACAAGTAAAAAGACTTTTAAAGTCAGTCAGGGACAGATAAAGTGGTTGGTGGTGTCATCATCGTCAGGGCCAGGATGTGAAAGGGTCAGATGAAGTAACATTTGACCCAGACCAAAAGAATGCTTTGGTACTTTTGCAAAAAATGAATGCCAGGTTGATGTAAGACAGTTGTTTACAGTTTGGAACTTAGGTCTAAAATTAGCTGTGCTGTGTTCCAAGAGGACAGTGGGTACGTGTGGAAACAACAGTCAACACATACAGGTATTACCTTGAGGTCATGAAATATAATGTGATCTTTCATAAGTGGTTTCAGTTTAGTCTTTTAATATCTGAACAATCAGATATAAAGGGGTGTTACTCAAAATGATTCTGAGCCAGCTACACCTGGACTTTGTATTTACTTGTGTTTGAAATAAATTTCATGGAAACAAGTTGTCTGTGAGAAGAAGCATTCCATTTGTCCAACTGCCAACTTTGATAAAGTTACTGTTACCTTAATTTGTGTTTGTTAGCTGTGTAGCCACAAGAAACGCAGAGTAACTAAAGACGATCAGTGATGGAGCAGCTCATTCTGGTCTGATGAAACCACCCCGTCAGCACCCAGATGTCCCAACTTTAGACCATGACCTTGAGCACAACCTGCATGCAGACCCACCTGAGGATCATTTTGCATGGGGTGGTGTTGCAGCAATTTTTCTGAAATTCCTTTAGTGCCCAGATCTTCTGACCTTTGACCTTGAGTACAACCTGGATTCAGACCCTCCTGAGGATCATTGTGTGCAAGTTTGGTGAACATTGGGGTGCCTGGGAGGAGGAGTGATTTCCCTGAAATGTGAATGGATGGACATACAGCCATGGTAATAGCTTTTTTTTGGGGGGGGGGGGGGTGTTCACTGGAATGAGCTAATACTGTAAGTAAAAAAACAGCACCACTGTGAATGTTAACATGTACTGTAAGTAAAGAGTAAAATTACTTGCATTATTATGCCTTATTTTGGAGGTTTAGTAGGAACAAAGGATACTAGTGTTACAATACTACAGTGAGTAATAATATTAGCACTATAGCATTATTAGCATCAGTCTTGAGTACCTGCTATATTCCTTAACCACATATTGACTCTGTTTGTGGTGATACTCATGGTTGTAACTTCCACGTTTCAGCCACACTGACATGTTGACAGTAGATACTGACCTGTTGGACCAGTGACAACAATCACACACACACTGACAATGACGACAAAGTAAAGCAGATGGTTGTCCACAACAATACAGAGAGACAAACTTTAGGACTGCCGAGCTTCACGATCAGTCGAGGACACTCCTGAAACGAAATGAAGTCTAAAGAAGGACAATTTAAAGAAGGAAAAGGAGAGTGTGCGGGGAATATGAGACTGTACGCTGCAACAATTTGCGACAATAAGCTTTATAATCATGAACACACACACACACATACACACACAGAAAAACTCTCCTGGAATTTGAATGTATGGAAGCAACAACATTCTCACATATCCAAACAAACACACAAGGTGACATTATATTAATTTATAGACATGCTCAAAACAGATACACAGATACAAACAGTAAAACAGCATGGCTCCCGACTGTTGTTGGACAACAAACAGATACAAACAACAGAATTAAGTCAGAACACATTAAAAAAAATAATAATAATAATTTAATGGCAGTGCAAATCTGTAACAACAAAAATCTATAGTAGAATAAAGTATTTCCATACCTACTAATATACAGTTCACCTTCCTCAGTTTGTTTTGTGACATTTTTCGACCCCAACTACTACAATTAGGATCATAACTTGTTGGACCATGACACATTTTTTGTAATTTTGAAAATGGATGCAAAAGTATAAAAATGGGTGTAATTCCTAAACAATTATTGCATTATTTTTTTGTTAAAGCCTTTGAATTAAGACTGAAAGGCCACATCACCCTTTGCAGAAAAAGACACGTGATGATGATGATGATTTTTCTGTGGATGATTTCTCGAATGTTTGACTTACAGCTACTATGCGGGTGTACAGAGGCAAAATCACGTATGGCGACAGTCTACGAACACCTCCAAACAAATAATCAAAAACCTAACTTAATCAAGATGACCTTTCACTCATCTGTGAAAGTTTATTTGCTGTGAATAATATAAAATGAATACACAAGGTGGAGTATAGTTGCCTTACATCACCTCTTAGTCCACGGAGACCAATATAAGGTCACAGGAAACATGAAGCAACGCCCTCAGCCCAACCTTACTCTGAAACCTACTAAGTCATATTGCGATTGTAAGAGATTCCCTGGATTCACATTTCTGAAGTACTCCATGTCAATAATTCCTCTAAATGATAAATAAAGCTAAAGTTTAAACTCGATGTTCTACTTCCAAATGTCTAAGCCCTTAAACCACAAATGGTGGTAAATTTTTTATTTGACATACAGCATATGGTTTTGGCAGAACAGCTGAAATTGCTTTATTGCTCTCTTCTTTATATATGTCTGTTTTTCAGCTGACTAAGCAAAAGCCAAAGTCAGATTTAATTGGTCACCAATCCTCCATCTTCTCTGTCTGACAGGGTTGCAAAGCTGCACCACAAAAATCGTGCAAGTTTCATTCTATCCATGTGAGTTATTTATACAGTAACTTCAAGAAATAACAAGGATAAATGATCACCCGGATCACTAGACACAGGGGAGCAGTAAAGCTGGTCATATAATAGTCCCATAAGTCCCACAGCTCTGTCTGTCTATCCAAAACAGCAGCAACATAAACACATCCTAAATGTCACCTGAACATCTTTATCTCTATAATATCATGTACACAAGGTCAACTTTACATTGATTAACCATAATTTAAGATGAGTGTCCTTGCAAATTTTGACACTCCAGTCAGACTAGCAATAAACACAGAGACCTGCTGTCCATCATGTATCTGACCAAGTAAATGAGTGCCAACTGAGGTTTGGAATAGCCCTCTGTTGGTCTGCAGTTTATTCCAAATGAATCACTACCCTTCCTTCATAATTATTACATTTTGTCAGTCACCACTGTAAGTATCATGAGCTCTGACTAACCACCATGAAACATATCCTGGCTATGCTGGAGCTATTCTCCATATCCCATCCTACTGGCCACACCTGCCACACAGGCTTGAAACAAGAGTGCATTAAAAAGCTGAGAATACAAAGGAGATAAGAGACAAATAATCATATTTTTACCTTACCCCTCGAGGTTTTCTTTGCAGGGATTTTGGTTGTCAGCCTGAATCCACAGGGAGTCAGCCTAAACCAAGAACCAGGCCAACAAAACCACAGTCTCCAGTCGTTCCCCACCTGCCTCTCCTTAAGGCCTTATAAGGAGAGGGCTGCCTATATATAACCAGTATCCTTCAAGACTACAGGCTGTTCAAAAGAAAAAAAACACTTGATTAGCCAAGTTTTCTCATGACATCACAAGATCAGTTTAAGTGGAAGTCAAATTATTTTAACAGCACATGCCTTACATTGGTTATAAATTCATTAGAAGATTTAGACAATGCAGAGAATTTTACCATGGTGATGTTATGGGAGTACAGTACCGCATGTTTACAAGCAGCATTTTAGCGCCACAGAATAAGCAGCAGTATGGAGTTTTCTCAAGCAGGCCCGAAGCTATGAGCTGCAGGTGATTTTCTATTATTTCATAGCAGAATAATATATATTATATATATATAAAAGATAATTATTTCAGGACCTATTGAAAATACACCTATTAACTGAAAATCTGCATCTACATCATGTAGCTGTTTCACTTATACATTGATACTGTAACTTGCGTCATATTAAAATGTACTAAAGCACCTCTCTAGTATCTTTCATCATTCTGCACATCTTGAGACACTGCGCCACATGCTGAACTTTGGCCAGGGCCTATTTATAAAACTAGCTACAGTTACAGCTAGACTATTCCTGACATGGTGGAGGAGCTGTAAAACACTGATGTCTGACTCTGAGACAAAATCACATGAGAAGACAACATCAGATTGAAAAAAATGGTATGATGGTGCAGTGGCGGAACAAGAACTTTACTAAGGGTGGCCAGACCCAGACTTTCCTATACAGGGATGGCACAGTTTCTCAACATGGTACATTCCTGAATGTAGTAATAATTAGCTACTTAGCTCCTTATAGGTGGCATTTTTATAGAATAGAGATTTTCTAATTTAACAAAAAACAACTGTCTACTTGAAGAACAACTATCTCAATGGCCTTATCAGGTTACTACCACTGATCAAGGTTAGCTGTTGTTGTTGCTGTTACTGTTATTGTTTTAATGTATCATTCATAAGCCAACCCCAAACAATCTGACTTATGAATGTCCAAAACATTTGTCTTGCCAGTCAGCTTAGCCCCTGACTTCCCCATCAGAGAATCGTTGTCTGCTCCCTCCAAAGTGAATAAAAATATAATGTATAAGCATCCCAAAGTGATAAAGCAAAATATTGGTAAAACTCAAATTAAACATAAAGCCTCTAAATTGAATGATTTGGCCTCTGTTCCTCCTCATAATTTAAAAATTAAATGTGGTTTATTAAATATTAGGTCTCTAACTCCCAAGTCTCTGTTAGTCCATGATTTGTTAATTGATCATCAGATTGATTTAATTTCCCTCACAGAGACTTGGTTAGGACAAGAGGATTATGTTGGTTTAAATGAATCAACTCCCTCTGGTTATTTAAACTGTCAAAATCCCAGAAGTTCTGGTCGTGGAGGAGGAGTAGCAACAATTTACCATTCCAGATTACTAGTTAATGTAATGCAAAAAACATGTTATAATTCCTTTGAGGGCCTGGTCCTCAGTATTGGGCACTTTAGCAATTTTAGGTTAAACCCAATTTTATTTGCCATAGTTTATCGTCCCCCATCAACCTACTCAGAATTTTTATCCGAATTTGCTGATTTCTTAGCTGATTTAGTGCTGAAATCTGATAGAATAATTATAGTAGGGGACTTTAATATACATGTGGATGTAGATAGTGACTGCCTTAATGTGGCATTCAATTCAATATTAGATTCGATTGGGTTTTCTCAGAAAGTAGGAAATTCTACTCATTACCTCCACCATACATTGGACCTTGTTTTGACATATGGCATAGAAATAGAAAATCTTGTAGTGTTTCCTCATAACCCTGTACTGTCAGACCATTGTCTGTTAACCTTTGATTTTACTATTTCTGACTATTTGGCTCCTAAAGAAAAATATTATTACAGTAGATGCCTCTCAGATGATGCTGTTTCCAAATTTATGCAGATTGTTTCCTCTATGCCATGTGTCAACACAACGGAAATAAGCTATAGACAGCTTGCTCCTTCTGTAATTGATAACATGGTGGATGGTGTTTCAGCTTCTCTGCACAGACTCTAGACTTGGTGGCCCCCTTAAAAAAGAAAAAGTCTAATCAGAGATTTCTAACTCCTTGGTTCAACACAGAAACTCGTACCTTAAAACAGAAGACTCGTCAATTAGAAAGAAAATGGCGCTCTACTAATTTAGATGAAATCTATTTAGCTTGGAGAAATCATCTTCTAATTTATAAAAAATCTCTTAGAAAAGCTAGAACGAGTTATTACTCTGCATTAATAGAAGAGAACAAGAATAATCCCAGGTTTCTTTTCAGTACTGTAGCCAGGTTGACAAAGAGTCAGGACTCTGTCAATCCTAGCATTCCCTTAGAGCTTACTAGTCAGGACTTTATGAACTTTTTCAATAATAAAATTTCATCCATCAGAGATAAAATCAATCAGATTCTTCCCACAGTTAACTTAAATACTGTAACTACTACAACTCCTTCTATTGATGTCTGTCTTGATGAGTTTACTCCAATCGACCTTTGTGAGTTAGACAAAATAGTTTCCTCATCCAAACCTTCAACTTGTCTTTTAGACCCTATTCCTACCAAGTTATTTAAAGAAGTCTTCCCACTTATTGGTAGCTTTATTCTTCATATAATCAATTCTTCATTAACTTTAGGCCATGTACCGCAGGCTTTTAAAACGGCTGTAATTAAACCCTTACTCAAAAAGCCAACGCTAGATCCAGGAGCTTTAGCTAACTATAGACCAATCTCTAATCTCCCTTTCATTTCAAAAATCTTAGAAAGAGTTGTTGCTACGCAATTATTGGACCACTGGGTTTAGAATCCATCATAGTACTGAAACAGCCTTAGCGAAGGTCACTAACGACCTCCTCATTGCATCTGATAATGGACTAGTTTCTGTACTTGTCCTTTTAGACCTTAGTGCAGCTTTTGATACTATCGATCATAATATTCTACTTGATAGATTAGAACACTATGTTGGACTTAATGGAACTTCGTTGCAATGGTTTAGATCTTATTTATCTGATAGGTTCCAGTTTGTTCATGTAAATAATGAGTTTTCTTTCAACTCAAAGCTTAGTCATGGAGTTCCACAGGGATCTGTGCTAGGCCCTACTCTTTTTAGTTTATATATGCTTCCGTTAGGCAACATTATTAGAAAGCACTGTATACATTTTCATTGTTATGCAGATGACACACAATTATACCTGTCAATGAAGCCAGATGATAGTAATCAATTAGCCAAGTTAGAAGCCTGCCTTAAGGAAATCAAAGCTTGGATGACTTGTAATTTCCTGCTATTAAATTCAGATAAGACTGAAGTCATTCTTGTTGGTCCAAAAAACCTTAGAAATTCCTTTCCAAATCAAACTTTCAGTTTGGATGCGGTTACTCTTTCTCTTAATAGCTCTGTGAGGAACCTTGGAGTTATTTTTGATCAGGATTTGTCCTTCAATTCACATATTAAATTTGTTTCTAAGACTGCCTTCTATCATTTGCGTAATATTGCCAAGATTAGGAGCATCTTGTCTCAGAGTGATGCTGAGAAACTGATCCACGCTTTTGTTAGCTCGAGATTAGATTATTGTAATTCTTTATTATCAGGCTGTCCTAAAACATCTTTAAAAAGTCTTCAGCTGATCCAAAATGCTGCAGCAAGAGTTTTAACAGGTACTAGAAAGAGAGATCATATCTCTCCGGTTCTGGCCTCCCTTCATTGGCTTCCCATAGAGTTTAGAATTAAGTTTAAAATCCTTCTTCTTACTTACAAAGCTCTAAACAATCAGGCTCCTTTTTATTTAAAAGATCTGATACTACCGTATTATCCTAACAGAGCACTACGCTCCCAAAATGCAGGATTACTTGTAATACCTAGAATCTCCAAAAGTACAATGGGAGGCAGAGCCTTCAGTTATCAAGCTCCTCTCCTGTGGAATCAGCTGCCAATCTGGATTCGGGAGTCAGACTCGATCTCTGTTTTTAAGAATAGGGCTAAAACCTACCTTTTTGATATAGCCTACAATTAGGGAGGGATCATGTGTTTCTGAACCCTCCCTTAGTTATGCTGCTAATAGGTTTAGTCAGCCGGGGGACCTCCAGTAATGCACTGGGCCTCACTCCTTTCCTCACTCTCTATGAAATATTTTTTTTGCTGGTCATTAACATCTGTTTGTTCTCTCCCATAGATTGAGTCCCCATCGTGCTGTTTGCTCTCTACATGTCTGTTCTTTTCTTCTTCTCTATCCCCTCACCCCCCAGCCAGTCACAGCAGATGACTGCCCCTCCCTGAGCCTGGTTCTGCTGGAGGTTTCTTCCTGTTAAAAGGGAGTTTTTCCTCTCCACCGTCGCCAAGTGCTTGCTCACAGGGGATTGCCTGATTGCTGGGGTCTTTCTGCAACTGTGGGGGTTCCCCCCTACAGTTGATAGTGCTATGAGATGACTGTTGTTGTGAAATGGCGCTATATAAATAAAGTTGAATTGAATTGTTTCTTGTTTCACTATGCTGACAGGTTGCTTGTTTTTATTGGCCAGCCACAACACACTGGCAACTAAATGGAACTTTTGGAAAGTCTGGTTTTAGTGTCACCTGTTGGTCACAAAGTGTATTGCAGGGCTGTTCAAGGTGCTCGGATGCACATTGAGAAATGGTGTGATGGAACTGCAGTTCAAAACCATTCAAAACCCTGGTGTTTGAGTTTTCATTGAGTACTCAACCTATCTCAGTATTATGGAGTATTAATAGCTTGTTGTTTTAAATACACTTGTGAAGTCATACTAGGGCCAATTAAGAAGTTTAAAAAAGCTGGGGTGGGAGAGGGACAAATTTCGAGACTGAAGTGAACATCCATCCATCCATCCATCCATTCACCTTCTACTGCTTTTCTGGGGGTCATGGTCATGGAAGCAGCAGTCCAAGTAGAGACACCCAGACTTCCCTCTTCACTGCCACCTCCTCCAGCTCTTCAGGGAGGATACCAAGGGGTTACCAGGCCAACTGGGAGCCACGGTCTCTCCAGCATGTCCTGGGTCTGCTCCTGGGTCTCCTCCCAGTGGGACATGCCCAAAACACCTCAAGTAGGAGATATCCAGGAGGCATCCTGATCAAATGCCCAAACCACCTCAACTGGATCCTTTCGATGTGGAGGAGCAGCAGCTCTACTCTGAGCCTGGATGACTGAGCTCCTCAGTCCTCACCCTCTCTCTAAAGGTAAAACCAGGAACCCCACAGAGAAAGCATTTTTTCAGTGCTTGTATCCGTGATCTTGTGGAGGATGGAATCAGACGATACACGAGCTGATGACACAGAACTTTATTCACCTCCAACAAACAGAACAGACTAAATCTTGGTGCTAAAGCGAACTCCTTTATACTTCTTTATTCCCGCCTTTGGCACCCAGGGTGAACACATTGACACATGCGTCAGAGAACATGTACACACATCCATATACATGTCACAGAGCATGGCTTAACATAATACTTTCGTGCCCCAGAGTCCTGAGGTGTGAAAGTGTCTTACCTCTCCACAATACATCCCAAACCTGGCACAGTGGGAGCAAAGGCACATCTTTATTTGGTTTAATACCCCCTAGCGCTCTGGTGCCCGTCTCTCTTCTTCCTCCATTACCATCTCTCCTTTTCCTTCCCACAGTACCCCGAAGTCCTGGGTGGAGTGGTATCTCCTATTGTGTCACCACACAGCCCCCCCCCCACTTCCCTGAACACCCAGAAGGGGCTCTAACCCTCCAGTCCTTTGGGCTTGAGCAAGCGCCCGTAACGGCTGTAACATGGAGCCACTGGGCCGGCTGAAGTGCCTTTCTGTCGAGGTGGGTAGGAGAAAAACTCGGTCTCTGGTGACCCGTCCTCTGGAGGGGAAAAGGGTGGGGAGGGGAAAGATCTAATCTCAAGAAAACAGTTCTCTGTAAGGGGAACACCAACCTGCAGAGCCACCATAGGTGGGCGTCGGCGCCGGGGAGCCTGGGCCAGCACCACCTGTTCATCTGCCAAGACGTAAGCGGGCTTCAGCCTGTCTATGCAGATGGTTTCCTTACCCCCCCCCCCCCCAGTCTAACACAAAATGTTTTGCCCCGTTTCCACCACTCTGAATGGGCTGTTGTACAGTGGACACAGCGGGGTTCTGTGGGTGTTGAACCTCACGAAAATGAATTTGAGAAAAAGAATTTCCAAACATTTTGGAACGAAAGTGCAGGGAAACCAATGGCGCGCCGGCCCTGGGACGCAGCCAGCCTTTGCCCCAGAAAAAAGGCACGTGGGTGGGTCAAAACCGTCCGCGGGGCTCACTGGCAAAAATTCCCCCGGGATCTGCAATGGCTGACAAAAAATGAGTTCTGCCAGGAAAGCTGCCAAATCTTCCTTAGGCATGGAGAGCAACCCCAATAGGCCCCAAGGCAGGAGGTCAACCCAATTTGCGTCCATTAGCAAGGCTCTGAGCGCTGCTTTAAGTGACCTGTGAAAACGCTCGCACAAACCATTAGCCTGCGGGTTGTACGTGGTGGTGCGGTGGATTTTGACCCCCAGGCTGTCGGCCATTGTGGACCAGAGTTACGAAACAAATTGCGGACCCCTGTCGGATGTGATGTCCGACGGGAATCCGAACCGTGCAACCCAAGCTGACAAAAACATGCGGGCTACCTCGGCAAACATGGTGGAACTCAGAGGAACTGCCGGAGGCAGACATACACGTGGTCAAACCTCCTTGCTGGAATTGGAAAAGGCTCAAGGGGGGCTTTGGTGTGCTTGTGCACCCTAGCCCGTTGGCACGCGACGCACACTGTGGCCCATTCTTTCACATCCCTGTGTAAGCAAGGCCAGACAAATTTGGACCCCACCAGTTTAACCGAAGCTCACACACCGGGATGTCAAAGGAAGTGGACGGACTCGAAAATGTGGCAGTGACAAGAGCTCAGAACCACTGGGCGGAGGCGGCCGGTGGAGACGTCGCAGAGCAAGGGGGAGCACCCTTCTTGTACCACCTTGCTCTCCAGTTTTAATCCGGTAGCTGCGGACTGTGTGAATGTCTGCGTTCCCGGTTTGGTCTGCGGCCATTGTGGAAAAATCGATACCCATGTAGACTGGAGAGACCAGCAGGTGTAACAGGCAGTCTGCCACAATGTTAAATTTACCGGCTACGTGTTGGATGTTGGTCGTGAACTCCGAAATTGTGGCCAAGTGCCATTGTTGCCGAGCCGACCACAGTTCTGAGACCTTGGACATCACGTAGGTCAGTGGTTTGTGATCGACAAATGAGGTGAACTCACAACCTTCGAGCCAGAACTGAAAATGACGCATAGCCAGGTGGAGAGCCAATAACTCCCTGTTGAAAGTGCTATACTTACGCTCGTTGTCACGCAAAGTACGGCTGAAAAAGGTGAGGGGCTGTCATGAGCCGGAGATGTACTGCACCACCGCGGCTCCTACCGCGACATCCGATGCGTCTGTGATGAGCACTAATCATGTTGACGTGGCTGGGTGGGCTAGCAAAGTCGCGTTGGTGGGCGCTGTTTTGGCACCTGTGAAAGCCTGGACCCTATCGGGGGTCCAGTCAATGCTATCCGCAGGTTTCTTCTTTTTGAGCACGCCGTACAGCAGTTGCAGCAGCTGGGCTGCATGGGGGAGGAAGCGGTTGTAAAAATTGACCATCCCCAAAAATTCTTGCAGCGCCCTCACGGTTTGCAGACATGGAAAATCTGACACTGCGCGTACCTTATCTGGCAGCGGGATCGCGCCCTCCGGTGAGATGCAATGGCCCAAAAAGTCGATTACTGGCAGCTTGAACTGACACTTTGCCGGAATAACAATCAGCCCATGCACTTCCAACTGTTGGAAAACTCGTTTGAGATGGGCGAGGTGCTCCTCCTCTGACACACTAGCCACCAAAATGTCGTTTAAGTAGACGAAAATGAACAGCAAGTCACGGAGCACTGCGTCCATCATCCTTTGGAAAGTTTGTGCTGCGCCCTTTAACCCGAACGGCATGCATAACAACTCGAAAAGACCGAAGGGAGTTATTTCCGCCGTTTTGGGAATGTCCTCTGTGCAAATCTGGACCTGGTGGTAAACGCAGACCAGGTCCACTTTTGAGAAAATGCGTGTCCCGGCCAGGTGCACGGACAAATCCTGGATATGCGGGGTGGGGTAACGGTCGTGTTCCATGGCATTGTTCAAGTGTCGGAAATCGCCGCACGGCCACCACGACCCATCGGACTTGGGCATCATGTGCAGCGGGGATGCCCAAGGACTGTTAGAGCACCTAACGATGCCTAAGCTTTCTAATTTAGCAAACTTCTCACACACGATGGCTAGTTTAGCAGCATCCAGGCTGCGAGGGCGTGCAAAAACGGGCAGACCTTTCGTGGTGATAATATGCTCAACCCCGTGCTTGGTTATCGTAGCGGAAAAAGTGGGCACCATGAATGCTGGGAACTCGGACGGCAAACACTGGTACTTACCCCCTGGAGCTAGAACATTAGCATGTGTTGGTGACCCAACTCCCTGAGCTATGCAGGGCAAGGAGGAAAAAGATACAGCGTCCACTAAACATCTGTTGGCAACATCAATAAGGAGACTGTAAGCACACAGAAAATCAGCACTGTCATGTATTTTGGTTTACTACGGCACCCGTCGTAGTGCTTTGCTAAAAGCATTGTGGGTAACCTGTGATGTCAGAGAGAGTGTGTTGTCGTTGGCTGTGTGCTATGAGTTGCTGCTACGCTGATAAACCGTGAACATTACGTCGATGGTCCGAGTTATTATTGTTATATTAAGTAACGTAAAGGGTGAAAGATATAACAAAAAGTGGCGACGAGGACGTCTGGACCGACGCTGCAGTCCGCGACGGAGGACAGTTTTTTTTGTCGTGTTTTTCCCGCCGCTACTTCGTGCTGACAGGGTGATACACCGCACCACTGTGCTGAGGTGGATGCTGCGGGCTGTCTGCTAAGCGGGGAGGAGCGGAGCAGTGGAAATCGTTAAGGACAAAAAAAAAAAAACTCCGTGAGTAACACCGGAGGGAAGAAACAACGTTACAGAAAGGAGCCGCGAAGGAAAGAGCGACATTCAACCAGGAGTGTTAAAATGGCTGGAGTCATTGGCTCTATCGGGCCCTTTGATGAGAGCGCGGAACAATGGAGCTCCTATACTGAGCGCTTTGACTATTTCGTCGCGGCCAATGGAATAACGGATGAAAAGTTAGTGCCCACTTTTCTGAGTGTGATGGGTCCCAAGACATTTAACCTACTACGCAACCTCCTACAGCCAGTAAAGCCAGGCTCTAAAACCTACAAAGAACTGGTGGACACACTGACCCACCACTTCTCACCCAAGCCTCTAGTGATTGCAGAAAGATATAGGTTTCACAGACGTAACCAAGAAGAGGGTGAGTCTGTTAACATGTTTGTTGCAGCGCTACGCAAGTTAGCCGAACACTGTGAATTTAAAGATGTTTTAAATGACACATTAAGAGACAGGCTTGTGTGTGGACTACGAAATGAAGCAGCACAGAAGAAGTTACTCACAGAAAGTGATTTGACGCTTAAAAGAGCCATTAACATTAGTGTGATGATGGAGATGGCTTCCAAAGAAGCACACCAACTGCATGCTACAGGCAGAGTACATAAGCTCAACAGTGGTAAAACCAATGCAACAGGGCCATGTTTCCGCTGTGGCAAGGTGGGACACCTTCCTAATGACTGTTGGTACAAAGAGATGGACTGTAACAACTGTGGAAAAAAAGGCCACGTGGAGCGGGCATGTAGAAGCAAAAGGAGCAAGGACAAAGGCCCAAAGACAAGGAATAAAAGTGACATGGTAAAATACAAAAAGAAAAGAAATGTTCACACAGTTAAACATGGCGAGGACAGAGTGAGCGACTCCTCAGAGGAAGAGGTGTCAACTGCAATAAATACTGTCCGGATTATGAATGTGAATGAAGGCTCAGAAGGCTTTTGGACTAAACCAAAAGTGGAGGGACATTTTATTAAAATGCAGATAGACATCGGATCAAAGGCATCACTTGTGTCGCATGGCATTTACAAGAAGTTTCTGAAACATCTTCCACTCCGACCTTCAGACACCGTCTTCAGGGTGTATACTGGACACCGAGTGCCCATGAAAGGGATGACAGAGGTAACTGTTCAGTACAATGGCCAAACTGCTGAGCTTCCAGTTTATGTTACCAAGAACAACTGTCCAGCTATAATGGGGCGTGTGTGGCTAAAGAAAATCCAACTTGACTGGCAAGAAGTAAGGAAGCTGTCACACAGTTCCACTCAGCTGCAGGCCATACTGGAAAAGCACAAAAAGATTTTTCGTGATGAACTAGGCAGTATGAAAAAAATTATAGTGAAGCTGCATGTCAAACCTGACAGTAAACCAGTGTTTATGAAAGCCAGACCAGTGCCGTACGCTATCAGACGAAAGGTGGAGGCTGACTTGGATGCTCTGGTCAAGAATGGAGTTCTGGAACCTGTGACAACCAGTGAGTGGGCCACGCCCATAGTTCCAGTACCCAAAAAGGACGGAGGAATCCGGACCTGTGGAGACTTTAAGGTAACAGTAAACCTTGTACTAACAGCAGAGCAGTATCCCCTTCCACTGATTGATGACTTATTTGCGGGGCTGAGTGGGGGACAAAAGTTCAGCAAAATAGATCTCAACCAGGCTTACTTACAAATGCATGTAGACGAGCAGTCATGTGAAATGCTGACTATCAACACCCATAAAGGACTCTTCAGATACTGCAGACTGCCTTTTGGCATCACATCTGCTCCAGCACTTTTTCAGCGAGCTATGGATCAAATCCTGAGTGGATTACCAGGAGTGCAGTGCTACCTGGATGATATCTTGTGTACAGGAACAGATGATGAAGAGCATCTGCGCAACTTGGATGCAACTCTCACGAGACTGGAGGAATATGGATTGAGAATCCGCAAGGATAAATGCGAGTTTTTCCAGTCATCCGTGGAATACTTAGGTCATGTGATCGATGCTAAGGGACTGCACACTGCACCATCGAAAATCACAGCCATTGTGGATGCACCTCCACCCCAAAATGTCAGTCAGCTGAAGTCTTTCTTGGGACTGCTGAACTATTATGGACGTTTCATACCAAACTTGGCATCACTATTAAAACCGCTGCATAACCTGCTGCGCAAAGAGGAAGCATGGAGGTGGACAGCAAGCTGTCAGGAGGCTTTTCAGAAGGCAAAGGATGCGCTGACTGCATCAGAGGTTCTGACCCACTTCAACCCATCACTTCCGATCCAGCTTGCCTGCGACGCCTCTCCTTATGGCGTAGGGGCGGTGATTTCCCACGTAATGCTAGACGGTGAGGAAAAGCCAATCGCTTTTGCGTCAAGGACATTAAACAAGGCAGAAGCTAACTATGCTCAACTGGAAAGAGAGGCTCTGAGCATTGTGTTTGGTGTCAGAAAATTCCACCAGTACTTGTATGGACGGAAGTTTACACTTTTTACTGACCACCGACCTCTCACAACCATCCTTGGACCATACACAGGAATACCATCTCTTGCAGCGTCCCAACTGCAGAGGTGGGCGTTGCTGTTGTCAGGACACTCCTATGACATCAGGTATCGAAAGTCAGACTGTCATGGTAATGCAGATGGGTTATCCAGATTACCACTTCCTGTCATGAAGCCAGAGTCAAGCACTGTGGACATCTTCTACTTCACAGAGGTAGAAAACGCACCTGTTTCAGCTGTGCAGGTGAAAAAGGGGACTAGAAATGACCCTGTGTTGTCGGCAGTCATGGACTTGGTCATTAAAGGACAACCTGCGGGTGATGACGCAACCTTGAAGCCCTTCCTTGGGAAGTGGACAGAATTGTCTGTTCAGTCGGGTTGTTTCCTGTGGGGGAGGAGAGTGATTATTCCCCTGTCATGTCGAACAAAAGTGTTACAGCAACTTCACGCAGGACATAGTGGAATCGTGAGAATGAAAGAAATAGCGAGAAGCTATTTTTGGTGGCCAAACATTGACAAGCAGATTGAAGAAATAGCCAAAAGCTGTTCATCTTGTCACAAGGTACGGAACAACCCACCATTGGCTCCTCTCCATCCCTGGGAGTTCCCACAGGAGCCATGGCATCGTGTGCACATTGACTTTGCAGGTCCGTTTGAGGACAGAATGTTTCTCGTTGCTGTGGATGCACACAGTAAATGGCCTGAAGTGGCTATTATGAGGTCAACCACCACAGAGAAGACCACAGAGGCATTAGGAGAAATGTTTAGTCGTTTTGGGTCTCCTACACAACTAGTTTCTGACAATGGACCTCAGTTGGTTTCACAAGAAATGGATGCTTTTCTACAAGCTAATGGAGTGCAGCACATTAAATCAGCTCCATACCATCCTGCGACGAACGGCCTTGCAGAAAGGTTTGTGCAGACAATGAAACATGCATTGAAAGCATCACAAGGTCAAGGAACACTGCATCAGAGGCTGCACAAGTTCCTGCTAAACTACCGCAACACTCCACATGCAATCACAAAGACAACCCCTGCTAGTCTGATGTTCAAGAGAGATCTGCGCACTACCTTTGACCTTTTGAAACCCTCAGGATTAAAGGACACTGTGCAAAAGCAACAAGAGAAACACATTATGCACAGAGAACATCGGGCAAAGGACAGAGCATTCACGTCAGGAGAATCTGTGCTGGCCAGGAACTACAGAGGTGAACCTAAGTGGGTTCCTGCAACTGTTATTGCACAAACTGGACCAGTCTCATATACAATTCAAACCACTGACAGTGTTTGGAAAAGGCACATGGATCAACTCCTGCAGACACCGCCAGCGCCTGCAGAACCGTCTCTTGGATATCCTAACGATGCACTCACCAACTCACCACTTTGTCCACCTACACCAGTACAGAACTCAGCCACTTCAGAGACCGGAGTTCCAGCTGGAGATGTGACATCTTCTTCTGCATCAGCACCTGAAGCAACCTCCACATTAGAAAGAACACAGAATCATGTTCCTGCAGAGCGCCGATATCCCACCAGGGAGCGACGACCTCCTGTCCGTCTGAGTTATTAGACTAGATAGTAACTGACCGACATCAATGGGGCAGAATAATCCCCAGGGGTACAGTTATGGGATGAGGTAGTCTACCCTCACTCCTAAGGTAGCATAATAATTTAAAAAAAAAAAGAGACAAAACAAAGACATTTGGTATCTCCTGTAGGACATCTATTGTAAGGGGGGAGGAGATGTCATGTATTTTGGTTTACTACGGCACCCGTCGTAGTGCTTTGCTAAAAGCATTGTGGGTAACCTGTGATGTCAGAGAGAGTGTGTTGTCGTTGGCTGTGTGCTATGAGTTGCTGCTACGCTAATAAACCGTGAACATTACGTCGATGGTCCGAGTTATTATTGTTATATTAAGTAACGTAAAGGGTGAAAGATATAACAAGCACCTATGATGGGGATTGAACATGCAGCTACCACAAAGTCCCACTAGTAATTGCTCCCATGCAAACATACAGTTACCGTCCTTTCTCTGAATGTCCTGATATGGGATCCGTTGGCGGCTGTTAAAGCTGGGTCGCAGCCTTCTGCCAGCCTGTCCTCGCTGACCGGCAAAATGAGGCTCTTCTAGGAGCCAGAGTCTACCAGAAAACGTCTCCTAGAACGTGTGTCCTTGATGAAGAGCAGCTTCTCCCTGTCGCCAGTGGTCGCAGCTGCTACTGATCGCTGGCTGTCCTGTTTCCCGGCTTCTTGAAGTGGCACGGCAACAGATAATGTTGCACTTCTGCGCCAAAACAGCAGTGATAAAAGCACAGTGTCCCATTCCTGTGTCTCCTATTGGCCGTCCCGGCCACTACCATCGGCTCCTTGACCTTGCTGGATTCCACCAGAGATCCCAGTCTCACTGCCTGAATGCTGAGAGCCTTGTTTGCCAGGATGATGCAGTCTGCCTTCTCTGCCAGTGCACGATATTTCCTGGCCACCAGCAGCAGTGAGTTAGCGAGGATCACTCGCGCCACAGCCGGTAGGTTCCTGAGGAAGAGGTGGGCAAACAGGAAAGATCCGTCGTCTGTGCCCATTAGTGTGAGCATGCTCTCCATCAGTTCCACAGCCAATCTGTCTCCTAACTCCGAGTGAGTGAGGAGCTTTTCTGCCCTCTCTCCGTCCAAAAGGGTATAACGGCACAGCAGCAGCCACTTGAGAGCGTCGTATTTTCCTTGGGCTGGTGGGGCTCAGAGTAGACTGATTCCTCACTGCGTGGAGCGCATGTCCAGTGCAGCCACTACATGATGGTACTTTGTGTTGTCTGTTGAGACTCCGTGGAGGGCAAACTGGGATTCCACATGTATAAACCAAGCAGCCGGGTTGTGGAGCCAAAAGTCTGGGAGTCTGACTGCAACGGAGCATGCAGCGGTGGGAGACTCCAGCAGGAGTGTCTCCATGGAGGAGCTCGGTCCGTTTTCCATTTCACGTCTCTAGGTCACTGTTACGTCTGAATAATGGAGGATGGAGAACTTTCTCTGTTGAACACTGAACTGTTTTCATTGAACTTCACATTCTAATTTATATCCCAGCTGTAGCCTGCCTGATGTCACTCACCCCCCAACCCCGGCTGAGCTACGGCAAGCCTCAAAGTACAATTCCCATATGTAACATTGCCCCCCCCACAAAGTTCCAGACCCCAGTTCAATAAATCAACAAACATTGAACACAGTGCACAAATACCACCATTTTTTTTTTACATACTGTATGTACATGCAAAACTATAAACAAATGAACCCCATGGGCATCTGGGTAGACTACCAGGATGCCCTGCCTGGCTGGAGTGGATTATTCTGCCACTAGTCCCAACCGGCGTCAAACACAACAGTCTTCGCCACAAAGTCCTCCAGGTACCTACGCCTCTGATGAATTCTAGCTGGGCGTCCCCTTGGAGGAGACCCTGCACCTGGCACCATCGGCCTAGCCTGTGGGTCCACATCAGTCAGGACCCCCCAGTCCCAGCCCTCACTGAACCGTCCAGCTGTAGCTTCAGTCCTCCGCACCGGCTGCGACTTTCTCAGCCTTCTGGTGTGCCACTGAGACCCGTCCTCAAGCTCAAACGTGTCTGGGCCCTGCTGCCTCACGATTGCTGTAGCTTATGGGTGCGGACAGAGTGCTTGATCCACACCTGGTCTGCTTCCCTCAGACCATGGTCTCTTGCCCTGTGTTTCCTGTCAAACCTCCGTTTCATTCTGCGTTGTTGTCCGGCAACCCGGTTCTGCACTGCCTCCATTCCCTCTAAAACACCTGTCATTGGTGGTCTCAGCCAGCCCACTGGCAAGGGCAACTCGCACCCCAGCATGAGAGTCGCTGAGGAACAGCCCGTCATGGCGTGGACTGACGCTCTATAATGCAGCAACATGTTGTGTAGGGTGTCTGAGAATGCAAAACCCTCTGCCAAATGGGCTCTCAGTCCATTCTTCAAGGTCTTATTGAACCGCTCAACACCTCCATTGGCCTGAGGATGGTAGAACGCCATCTTCACATGTTCCACGCCCCTGCTGCCCAGAAACTCCTCAAACGCTCCTGAGATAAACTGCGGGCCATTGTCCATCGTAACCATGCTTGGGGTTCCCCACCTAGCAAACAGGGATGCCAGGAACCCCATGACCACTTCCGTTGTGAATGAGTTGGTTGGAAGTACCTCCGGCCACTTCAAGAAGACGTCATAGGCCACGGGCAGGAATCGGCTATTCGCAGGCGCCACATGCAGTTCGCCACAGATGTCCAACTCAACGTGCCTCCAAGGCTCTTCCGGGTATGGTACTGGCCACAGTGGTGGGGGAGGCGGTCCGCCAGTCTTGTCGCTCTCCAGGCATGGAACGCAGTGCTTCACCATGGCCTCAATGTCCCTATCAATACCCGGCCACCAGACAGCATCCCTACTGCGTTGCTTCACTTTGACTACCCCCAAGTGACCCTCATGCAGCATCACCAGGACCTGAGTCCTCAGGGACGACGGGATTAGGGCGCATTGCCCTCTGGCCACGCACACTTTGTTCCAGCAGCTCAGTTCGTCCTTGAAGCGGTGATAATGTGCCAACTCGCCCTACACACTCACTGGCCAACCCTCTCTGAACGCCGAGCACAATTCCACCAGCACCGGATCCCGTTCTGACTCCTCCCTGAGTTCCTGAGGAGAGATGATCTTTTGGAGGGTTCCGTATAGTGAGTGGATCAGGTTCGCCTTGGCTGGGTCATTGTCATCATCATCCGTTAGGGATGAATTAACCGTGGCGCAAGACAGGAGGTCTGCCACGATGTTATCTTTGTCCGGAGTGAACTTGGTAGTGAAATTATAGGCTCTCAGCCTCTCAGACCACCTACGGATCCTCACCAGCCTGTGCCCCAACCCCAGCAAAGTTGTGAGTGCCCTGTGGTCTGTCCGCAGGGTGAAGTGGTGGCCGTAGAGGTAAATGTGCCACCTCTCACATGCCCAGATGCAGGTCAGTGCCTCTCTCTCACCCATGCATACTTCTGTTCCACCGCTGAAAGGGACCTTGACACGAATGCCACCGGGCGTTCTGTGCCGTCCTGCACCTGGGACATGACCGCCCCTAGCACCGAACCAGATGCATCACAGGTCACAACGGCCTCCTGGTTGGGGTAAAAATGGGCCAGCACCGGTGGAGAGGTGAGTTGCTGCTTCAACTTGGTGACCGCCGCTGAGCATGCTGGGGTCCACTCCCACGCCGCGTCCTCCTTCAAAGGAGCCCGGAGAGGCTCAATCATCTCTGAATAGTGAGGGATGAACCGTCCATAGAAATTAACCATGCCCAGAAATGACAAAATCTGAGCGGCCGTTGACAGATCTGGGATGCGCAGGACCGCCTCCACGTTAGAATGTAGCGGATGGAGCGCCCTTCTGGTCAGCTGAAACCCCACGAACTCTACAGCGTCCGTCGCGAAGATACACTTCTCACCATTCAGGGTAACCCCGTACTCTTGGAGTATTGCCAGGACCCTCTCCAGCCTCCTATTGTGTTCTTCCCGTGACACGCCATGCACCACGATGTCATCCAAGTATGCCACCACGCCCTTGAGGCCGGTTATCGTTGTTGACATCACCTTCTGGAAACAACTGGGTGCAGAGCTCAGGCCGAATGGCATCCGGGTATACCTGAAAACCTCCATGTGGGTCACAAACACCGTCAGGTTCCTGCTATCTGAGTGGAGTGGCACCTGCAGGTAGCCCTGGCGGAGAGCCAGCTTCATGAAAAACTGGGACCCACTGAACATTGCCACAAGCTCCTCCATAGTCAAGAGAGGGTACCTGTCTGGAATGACCTCCTTGTTCACCATCTGGAGGTCTATGCATGGTCGAATGCCCCCCCCCCTTTCTTCTTGGCCACCACCAGGTTGGATATCCACGGTGAGGCGTCCACTTTCTCAGTGATGTCAGACTCCAGCAGCTTGGACCGCTCTGCCGAGACCTCGTCCCGCAGCGCAAGGGAAAGTCGCCGCAGTGGTTGAATCTTATTGATGAGAGGGCGATGGTGAAAAGTGTCTATATGACCCAGGCCCCTAAACAATGCTGGCCAACGGGGATGTCAATCAGGATTCAACTTCAGCACGGTTGAGCTTTCCAGGTCCCTTATGGAGAAACCCACTTCTCCCAGCAGGTCGGTTCCCAATAGGTCCACCCCCTGGCATGCCACCTGGAAAGTGAATTTGGACATCGTCCTCAACCCACATGTCACTGAGAACTCCACTGTGTCCACCATCTCAATCTCCGCATGTCTGTAACCGAACATCTTCACCGCTCCCACGCTGATAGCCTTCTTAGGGAGCAGCTTCTTCAGTGTAGCCAAACACAAGATAGATCTACCGGCCCCCAAATCCACCATAAGGGGCACATTGACCCCATCGAGCTGGAGCATGTACCATTTCAGTGGCCCTTTTCCCATGCGTGCTACACACACCCGTCCAGTGTCTCTGGGCTCCGCCATCATTAGGCTAGGCGATAAAGTATGTGCCCTGTTACGCGCCTTTATCCTCCTCTTCTTCTTCTTAGCTCATCTACGAGACCTAGCTAGTATGCTAACCATTGCACTTGGTGGGAAACCACAAGTAGTCGACTCCTCGCTAGTTGGTGTTATTAGCTTCTGCAGTGTAGCGGATTCCCATTGCTTCACTAAGTCCAACACACCTTCCAGTGATAGAGGTTTCCGGGATAGTCTTAGCATGCTTCCCAGCCCCGAGTCAGTGGTGCTGTGAGCTAGCTTATCCCTCACCAGCTCCTCTGTCATAGGCTCAAAGGCTCACTCCCTCACTAAGCTGCGTAGCTCCATGATAAACGCCTGTGTGGACTCACACGCTCACTGTTTTCGGTTGAAGAATCCATACCTCTTTTTGGTGATGGTGGAATGGTCACCGAAGGTACTGTCCATAAGCGCCAGCCCGTCTTCTAGCAAGCCACCGCCACACAACCGGAAAAAAACACGCTGTCTTTCAGTGCCGAGGTAATGCACTAGCAGGCTCCTCTGTCTCTCCTTGCTGATGCTATCGAGTCCTGCCGCCATCATATTCACCTCGAACATGTTCCTCCAGCAAGCCCACAGTATATCTGGTGTACCCTGATACTGAAGGAATGGAGGTAGCTCCCTGACGCACGCACCCATTTTTCCTCGTCGCCAAATGTTACGTCTGAATAATGGAGGATGGAGAACTTTCTCTGTTGAATACTGAACTCTTTTTATTGAACTTCAGATTACAATTTATATCCCAGCCGTAGCCTGCCTGACTTCACTCACCCACCCACCCCCAACCCCGGCTGAGCTACGGCAAGCCCCAAAGTACAATTCCCATATATAACAGTCACCAATGTGGAGGATGGAATCAGACGAGACCCGAGCTGACGACACAACGTTATTCACCTCCAACAAACAGAACAGACTAAATCTGGATGCCAAAGCGAACTCCTTTATACTACTTTTTCCCGCCTTTGGCACCCAGGGTGAACACATTGACACATGCGTCAGAGAGCATGTACACACACTCCATATACATGTCACAGAGCTTGGCTTAACACAATACTTTTGCACCCCGGAGTCCTCAGGTGTGAAAAGCATCTTACCTCTCCACAATACATCCCACACCTGGCACAGCGGGGGCAAAGCCGCATCTTTAGTCGGTTTAATACCCCCTAGCACTCTGGTGCCCATCTCCCTTCATCCCCCCATTACCATCTCTCCTTTTCCTTCCCCCAATACCCCAAAGTCCTGGGTGGAGTGCTATCTCCTATTGTGTCACCGCAATCTCATTCTTTACACCAGAAAAAAATAAAATAAAATTTACGATAAGAAATTGGGTATTTTGTGGGGGGAAAAATTGACATATTAAAAATGTGAGAAAAGTGGCTAATTTGTGATGGGAAAAACACACACACTTATGATGAAAGAAATAGATTTAAAGAAGATAACCTGTAGGGAACCCACGCTGGGATTATCATCTCAGACTGGAAGCAGAGGGGAGGCAAATAGTCCCTCTGCCGGTAGAGTGTGGGGGATTAAACAGATGAGGACAATAGGTACTGTGATGGGAGAAGTTATGGTGATGTAGAACCCCAGGCAGCAGGAAGGAGTAGCTGCAGGAACAGTAGGGGTGATGATGTGTTGAATGTATTGTGATGCAAGATCTCAGGCAGCAGGGAGAAGGAGTGGGGTGATATAAAAGGAGAGACCCTGGTGTATGAGGAGAATGCTTTTTCTGTGTATGAATGAAGTGAGAGAGTGAATAAAGTTCATCTGCCGTGCAAGTCTGGTTTCTTTATTGCACTCTCCACACTGGCGACCCTTTACAAATTATGGAACACGAGGCAAAAACCCTGGAGTCGGCACGGACGGGAAGCCCCAGCAACGCGGCAAGCATCCCAGAGACGGCCCGGACGGAAAGCCCCAGCAACGCATGCGCCGTTTCGATCAAACTACCGGCCTTTTGGCTGCACGACCCGCAGTCTTGGTTCCTCCACACCGAGGCTCAGTTCGCCCTCCGGGGAATAACGGCAGATGACACCAGATATTACTATGTGGTCGCAGCGCTGGACGCTCACACGACTCAGCATGTAGCGAGCCTGCTCCAACAGCCCCCAGCCCATGATAAATACGGGACTCTCAAAGCCGCGCTGACCCGGCGCTACATGCTCTCGGACTGTGAGAGAGCAGAGAGGCTCCTGAGGCGCTCCGAGTTAGGAGATGGGTCGGCGGTCAAACTGATGGAGAAGATGTTGGCATTGATGGGCACTGACGACGGGCATTTTCTGTTCGCCCACCTTTTCCTCCGGAACCTCCCAAGAGAGGCAAGAGCGGTCCTGGCCAACTCGCCGTTGCTGGCCACGCGTGACTACCGTGCACTAGCCCAGGAGGCAGATCGGATCATCCTCACCACCAGAGCCCTCACAGTGAAAGCGGCGGTGTCGGAACCCAGCGAGACGACCAGTGGAAGCGAGGAGCCGACGATGGTAGAGGCAGCGGGGGCCAGGAAGCGCCAGAGAGACACGCTCTGCTCCTACCACCGCCGCTTTGGAGAGAACGCACGCCGATGTGTGCCACCGTGCCAATTCAAGCATTCGGGAAACACCAAGGCCGGCAGTCAGTAGCAGCTGCGACCGCCGGGCACTTGGGGAGACGGTTCCTTGTAGACACCGGCTCCCAAAAGAGCCTCATCCTGCCGTCCTATGCCGACCGGCTAGCAGGAGCTAGCGGCCCCGAGCTGTTGGCCACAAACAGCTCGGACATTAGGACTTTTGGTGAGAGGACACTGACTGTATCCCTACACGGCCGTATGTACGAGTGGACATTCGTCATAGCGGCATGCAGTTTTCCAATCTTGGGCACTGATTTTCTGTGTGCACACGGGCTGCTAGTCGATGTTGCTAACAGATGCCTGATCAGTGCAATGTCTTTTGATTCTCTCCCCTGTACAGCTCGAGGGGCCGGACCAACAACGCTAGCCAACGTCACAGCTCCAGGCGGTAGGTTCCACACACTGCTCACTCAGTTCCCAGAACTCACGGTCCCAACGTTTTCAGCGGCCATCACTAAACACGGGGTGGAACACTTTATCACCACCACTGGGCCGCCCGTTTTCGCACGACCTCGGCGCCTGGACACAGCTAAACTGGCCATAGCGAGCGAGGAGTTTGCCAACTTGGAAAGGTTGGGCATCATCAGGTGCTCAAACAGCCCATGGGCATCCCCACTACACATGGTCCCTAAGGCCAAGGGATCGTGGAGACCGTGCGGAGATTTCCGCAGATTGAACAACGCCACAGCGCACGACCGCTACCCGATTCCCCATATTCAGGATTTTTCCATTCACCTCGCTGGGGCACGTATTTTTTCTAAAATAGACCTGGTCCATGGTTACCACCAGGTCCCAGTGCGCGCGTAGGACACACCCAAAATGGCAGTAATAACTCCGTTTGGCCTGTTTGAGTTTTTACGCATGTGCTTTGGATTAAAAGGCGCGGCACAGACATTCCAATGCATGATGGATGCGGTGTTGCATGATCTGCTGTTTGTGTTTGTCTACCTGGATGACATCCTGGTGGCCAGTGCGTCCAAGGACAAACACGTAACCCACCTCAGGACGGTTTTCCAGAGGTTGGAGGAGCACGGGTTAATAATCAACCCGGCGAAATGCCAGTTCGGCGTGACGGGGATTGATTTTTTGGGGCACCGCATCTCACTGGAGGGAGCGATACCCTTGCCGGATAAGGTGCGTGCCGTGGCGAATTTCCCCTGGCCTCAGACGGTCAGGGCGCTGCAAGACTTTTTGAGGATGGTTAACTTTTATAACCGGTTCCTCCCCCGTGCAGCTCAGCTCATGCAGTCATTATACGCCGTGCTCAAGAAACGGAAACCGGCGGACAGAGTCGACTGGACTCCGGAGCGGGAGCAGGCATTCTCTGAGGTTAAAACAGCCCTGGCAAACGCCGACACTGTTGGCGCACCCGGACCCGGTGGCTCGGATAGCGCTCACTACCGACGCCTCGGACGTGGCCATAGGGGCCATCGTGGAGCAACGCGTCACCGGTTCTTGGCAGCCACTCACTTCTTTTAGCAGGGCTTTGCGCGACAGTGAGCGTAAATACAGCGCGTTCGACAGAGTTGCTGGCTCTCCACCTGGCCATACACCACTTCCAGTTCTGGCTGGAAGGGCGCAGCTCCACTGCGTTCGTGGACCACAAGCCGCTAACGTACGCAATGGCCAAGGTTTCGTAACCATGGTCGGGCTGGCAGCAGAGACAGCTAGCTGCGATCTCGGAGTTTACGACTTGATATTCAGCATGTGAGCAGTAAACTGAATGTGGTGGCGGACTGCCTCTCGCGCACAGTAGTGGCCCCAGTCTGCATAGGGATAGATTATACAGCCATGGCCGCTGAGCAGATTGGCGATGCGGACGTGTGCGTGCTCCAGTCTGGACCAACAGGGTTAAGGCTGGAGAGCAGAGTACTGCAAGACGGAAGCCCCCCCAAACTGTGACGTCTCCACGGGACGCCGGCGCCCGGTGGTCCCAGTTGCTTGGCACCGCCGTGTGTTTGAGTCAGTTCACGCTCTGGTGCGCCCAGGAGTGCGCGCGTCAGTCAAAATGGTGGGAGCGAAGTTCGTATGGCCAGGCCTGCGCAAACAGGTGAAAGAGTGGGCTGCAGCCTGCGTAGCGTGCCAAAGAGCCAAAGTACACAGACACACAAAGGCCCCTTTGGAGCCGTTTCGTATACCGGTTAAGAGGTTCGACCACATTCACGTGAACCTCGTGGGCCCCCTCCCGCCATCGCAGGGGTTCACGCACCTTCTGACAGTGGTGGACTGCACCACACGCTGGCCAGAAGCAGTCCCGCATGCGGCAACCACGTCCGCGGATGTGGCGTGCGCCTTTTTGACAACATGGGTGGCACGTTTTGGCATCCCTTCGGACATCATGTCCGATAGGGGCCCTCAGTTTGTTTCCGACCTCTGGTCCGCGATGGCCCGTAGCCTGGGTATCGCAATTCATCGCACAACCACGTACAACCCACAGGCCAATGGTTTATGCGAGCGTTTCCATAGGTCACTGAAAGCAGCGCTCAGGGCTTCACTTATAGATGCAAATTGGGTAGACCGGTTGCCGTGGGTTCTGTTAGGGTTGCGTTCTGCACCAAAAGAGGATTTGGAGGCTTCCCCGGCGGAGCTTGTTTTTTCTCAGCCACTGCAGCTTCCCGGGGAATTTTTACCAGATAATCCCGTGCCGAACAACCATCTGTCTCAGCATTCACAGCATAACGCGGACACAGGCATGCTACCGGGCCCGGTTCACCACTGTTTTCCATGCGCTTTTGTGCCAAAAACTTTGAAGAACGTGGCATTCTTGTTTGTCAGGCATGATGCCCACCGCCCCCCATTGCTCCCACCCTACGATGGCCCGTTCAGAGGGGACAAACATTTTTTGTTAGACTTGGGGGGTCGTCAGGAGAAAATATGTATAGACAGACTTAAGCCCGCCTTTGTGGTGGCGGACGAGCAAGTGATGTTGGCTCGAGATCCTCGGTGTGGAAGACCCCCACTGAGAACTCCCCAGGTAAACGATTCATCAGAGCAGCTACACGGGCAAGTCGAATGCCCCCCCCCCGCCATTGCCCACCCGCAGACAGACACACCCCCAGGAGCCCCCCACCGGCACAGCAGCACCGCGGAGTCGAAGAACCCTCGTTACAGCAGATATGGGAGGAGACTGAAGCCAAAAGGACGTGAGGGTTGACACTCAGTCTGAGACTCTGGGGTGTAGGGAACCCACGCTGGGATAATCATCTCAGACTGGAAGCAGAGGGGAGGCAAATAGTCCCTCTGCCGGTAGAGTGTGGGGGATTAAACAGATGAGGACAATAGGTATTGTGATGGGAGAAGCTATGGTGACGTAGAACCCCAGGCAGCAGGAAGGAGTAGCTGCAGGGACAGTAGGGGTGATGATGTGTTGAATGTATTGTGATGCAAGATCTCAGGCAGCAGGGAGAAGGAGTGGGGTGATATAAAAGGAGAGACCCTGGTGTATGAGGAGAATGCTTTTTCTGTGTATGAATGAAGTGAGAGAGTGAATAAAGTTTGTCTGCTGTGCAAGTCTGGTTTCTTTATTGCACTCTCCACAAACCTGTGATTTTATTTATTTATTTTTTGGTCAAGGAACTATTCTTCTACTAACTTACTTTGCAAGGTTGAACTGAATAGATAAATTCAATCAAACCTTTCAAACGTGTGATTTTGCATTATTAATTTGCAGCTTTTCACATATTTTAACAGTTCTTTCTTGTAAATGTGCCATTTTTCACCACATACATTTGTCATTATCCCCTTTCTCCAGGAATACCTGACTACGGCACTGTCGTCCTAGCTTTGTTTTATATACTGACACCTTAACGTGCGGTCACGAATAAACTTTAAACTTGAATCAAAAATGACAAAATATATCTACAATAAACTAAGTAAAAATTACAAATATCTGCACTCATCTTGAAGGCAGCGCTTCTTCAAATTGGCGATTGTTATCCCTTAAATCAGCGAATTTAAGTTAAAATGTCACTAAAACACTTGGGGAAAACAAATCGCCGGTGGACTCCGGATAACAAATGAAACACATCCTTCCACGGCTCCGACATCACTGTACCACGTGACGACACTTCACCTTTATGATTGGCTATAATAAGGTCTAGGTGGTGACGTAGTTTTGCTACAAAAACAACAGATTGTTTTGTTCCGTGAGCAGTGTTTCAAAGACGTCAACTTGGTTAATAAAACCAGAACGGAAACTCATAATTTGCCAAGTCAAAACGCGTCTTCACCGCAACAAGCCGGGTACAAGGTAAGAACAATTACAGCAGTTTACTACAGTAAGTTAAATAGTTATTAACCGTGTTTGGTGATACGACCTAGATAAAAGTCACTGAAAGTGTGTTTTCAAAAAGTTTTATGTTCCACTATATTGGGTTCGCAATCGTCCATTGCCATCTGTTTATTAACCATTTCACTCGTTATGTGTTTATTACATGGGAGTGACAAAGGGGTGGCCAGGGATAATGGTAATGTGGCAGTTATATTTGTGTGAATTTTTTTTAAAACTTCAATGTGTTCAGATTTATACATTTAGAACGACTAAAGCAATTTGTGCTCAGTATTTATTTGCTACCTTAATTTTATTTATTCGTTTGTATACATGTTTTTTTATATTGCAAAAATATAGACGTGCTTCGAACAAACTGAAAGTTAAAAAGAGAAATTATCTTTAATTTTTAAATGTGATAAATGACATGAATGTTACAAATGATGGGCTTTACTGTGAGTTATACAGACCAAATGTGTGATTGTGGTTATGATGATTCAGTTAGTTTGGGAGAAATATTGCTGGGTTGTTGGTTTTTTTTTTTTGGTTTTTTTTTATTATTGCCCAACACTGTTGTCATGAGGTTTTCATGACATTACATTTCAGGACAGCCACTGCAAATTTTCTCCTGTCAAGGTGTGCACATGTCTGTTCATCTAGTTTAGTCAAGTGGTGCAGTACAACTCCCAATTCCAAAAATGCTGGGACCAACTAACTGGTTTCCTCCGTTCCCAGACTATTATGGGTTGTTTTTAAAAGAAGAAGGGATGCTACACTTTGGTAAACATGGTCCTATCTCAGCTCTTTTTCAAGATGTGCTGCTGCCATCAAATTCAAGATGAGCTTGTTTTTTTTTAATGAAATAGTAAAGTGTCTCACTTTCAATATTTGATGTTTTCTATGCTCTATTTCAAATTAAGTTGTGGGTTATGAGATTTACAATTTATTGCATGTTTTTTAATTTTTTTTAAAATTTATTTTAGATTTTATACACTGTCCCAACTTTTTTTTTTTTTTTTTTGGAATTGGGGCTGTACATAACAGTCCGTTAAGAAACAAATTTAGTTCTCTAATTAAATTATACATTCTGGACATTGGTTGTTTTTGTGTGTGCATGAATCTGAGAATCTTATATTCATTGTTGAACTCATTAATGATGACAAATACAATTTGTTAATGATAATTTTGTTGTAGGACAACCATGAGGCTCAGCTCAGCTGTTCTAGTTGCCGTGTCAGTAACCTTGGCCTCTTCCTTTATAAGTTCCTCTCCGTAAGTAAAACACAGTAATAAGACAGATTTTGGCTGACTTGAAAACATTGCAGTTTGTCTATATTTATCATTTCTATTCACATTTACTGTAACTGTTATTTAAAGACCTTTTTTTAATTAAGAAATGAGCAAACTGGAATTTGCTAATTAATTTGTGATTTCAGCCAAATGTGGACCAAACTGGTTCTGACCCAACAATGGCCAACCACGTTCTGTTCTGTGAGTTTCTCTTTTTTGTTTCATTTAATTTATTTAACTAGTTTCAGCAGAACAGACAGCCTGATAATCATCCTTGAACTTTTTTTTTTTTAATTCCACTTCAAAAATGCTGCTTTTGTATCATAAGTATTTTAAAATTTCTAACTAGGTCAGCAAAAACCATTTCTGACCAGTTTTATATTTCCACATCTGTCACGAGCTGGGTTCTGGATTTTCTGCCAGACCCAGTCTCATGGCTCTTTCTGTGTATTTCTATGTTTATTGTATTCTTGTGCCTTTTTTGTTAGACTGCCTTTATTTTCTTGGCTGTGTTTTCGGTTGTTTTGACCTTGTCTCGTTTCATTTGTGGTTATGTCCTAGTCTGCATTTGGTCATGTTTTTTTCTCATCTTTATTTTGTCAACTGACAGCTGGCAGATGACATTTCCGGGTTTGTGTTCCTCCTGGGCGTTCCCCTGTCAAGCTGTCAGCTCAGCCGCTCCTCCCTCATCCCTCTCAGCTGATTTCAATTTTGTATCTTCACACTGTCCTGCCCGTTCAGGTGCCCACATCTGTTGTCAGTTTGATTAATGGGTTTAGTTCCTATTTAAGAGCTCTGTGTTCCATTTCACTTTGTTGCCGCTTTGACTTGTCATATCTCATCTTCACCAGGGCTCTCTGGTGGGCTTTTTGTAATTGCTCTCTCGTTGCATCTTTGTTTTGGAGCACTTTGTGGAACTTTGTGTTTGCCCTTTTATTTAATAAATTACACTAAATAACAGTTCAGCGCGTGGGTCTCACATTCCTGCCCGAAGGGCGTCGTGACAATATCTTGTATTACTTTTGGTAAATCAAACAAATACATTTAATCTAAAATGATTACGTTCAATAAATATAGCACAGCAACTCACCCTTGGCCAGGGGATCCTGAGTTCAATCCCAGCCCCCGACCAACAGTGATCTGTGTGGAGTTTGCATGTTGTCCCCGTGTCTGCGTGGGTTTACTCCGAGATTTCTCCGGTTTCCTCCCACATGCCAAAAACATGCAAGTTAGGTTAACTGGCATCAACTGGGGATTCTAAATTGTCCTTAGGTATGACTGTGAGAGTGAATAGTTGTCTGTCTCTCTGTGTTGGCCCTGCGATGGACTGGCGATCTGTCCAGGGTGTACCCTGCCTCTCGCCCAAAGATGCTGGGATAGGCTCCAGCCCCCCCGCGACCCAAAAAGGATTAAGCGGAAGAAGATGAATGAATGAATGAAATATTCAACATTTGGGCTGTGTAGAAGTGGGGAAATGCACCAGAGTGGTGGCCTAGTGGTAGAGCATCTGTTCATGTCCCAGCCATGAAAAAAAAAAAAATATATATATATATATACGTATATATATACCTGTACATATAGCTTGCTGCTCACCATAATGAAATGACAACTCAAATACGATGACCCATGATCTGCTGCAGCAATCCCTAATAGGGAGCAACCCAAAGAAGAAATGGGAAAATGCAAACAGAACTAATAATTAAGAGGGGGTTCTTGAGGGGGCGGCAGTGGCTCAGGAGGTAGAGCAGGTCGTCCAATAACCGCATAGTTGGCGGTTCGAATCACGCTCTCCCCGGATATCCTGCCGTTGTGTCCCTGGGCAAGACACTTCACTCCCAATTGCTCCTGGTGGATCTGGAAGCACCAAGTTAGGTAGCATGCTGCCATCAGTGTGTGAATGTGTGTGTGAATGGGTGGATAGCAGGATCTGTGAAGCGCTTTGTTCATCAAGAGATGAGAATAAAAGCACTATATAAGTGATTACCATTTTACTTCTTCTATAACTGTACACCAACTAAACGTGATTCTTACTGCACTGTATCATGTGATACCTGTTGGCCTTGTGTTCACATCTGCTTTAATAAGGGAACATTATTTGTGCATGCAGTTTGTCTAACATGTAATGCATTATACACATTGCTTAATTTCTGCTTTTTATGGCACTTGGCCATCTCATTATGCTTTCTGTGAGCACATGCGCAAAATGCTTCTTTTTATTCCATTTTAAACTGTGTTAAAATTGACAAACCTTGTAGCACGCTATAAAGTTACTGTCAATTTTGAGTTCAGCCATTGCTTAAAACTGAAAATTATAAGTCATATAAATAGGGCCTTTTGCAGGATTACTGTGTTAAGGTGCCTTCACACCAAACATGAACGGGCGGCGCAAATCCATACAAAGTTAATGGAAAGAAGCAAGCACACTCAAAATCGTGCATTCGCGCATTCACGTCCGAGGAAATATGCTAGCTTTGAGGTTCTGTCATCACCGGAGTAAAAGTATCATCATTGGAGAGTAAACTAGTTTGAAAATGAGACTGCTACTCACCTGGAAACAGGAAGACTCGGAGCTTTTCAGCTAAATCGGGATGTCAGAGTTATTTACCCATGGATTCCTGCTACGGTCGTGCTAACAAGGCTAGCAAGCTAGCAACGGAAACACTCATCATCTTGTAAAGTTTTGGAGGCAGGGACAGATTTTTCAGGTGAGTTCCCCGTCAGATAATATAAACTTAAAGCATGACGTTATTTTGGGGATTTCCACAATAGGTTGAACACTGCTGCATAAGTTATAAAGGCAACTTCGCCTGTCTGCATCTCACTCAGACGGTGAATTCATGTCTATTCGCGTGTTTACATTGAGTTAGAATGTAATCACACCGTGTGAAAAATTCACCCGTTCGCGTTTGGTCTGAATGCACCTTTAGGCTCTTGGGTTGTAGTGAGATGGACTCTATTCTATGAACCACTGTAAAAGTAGCACCTCACCACAAATCCACATAGGTATTTAACTTCCTCTTACAGTTTGACTTCTTAGTGAGAAATGCACATTTGTTGAGTTCACACTGTAAAGATACGCTGCATGTGTTCTTGCTTTGTAAAGATTATCATTATTCATTATTTCTGTAATTGCCCAGTTTGGGATCAATAAAGTGCATCTACAGCCGTGGACAAAATTGTTGGTACCCCCTGTTAATGAAAGAAAAACCCACAATGGTCACAGAAATAACTTGAATCTGACAAAAGTGGTAATAAATAAAAATTCTACGAAAATTAACCAGTGAAAATCAGACAATGCTTTTGAATTGTGGTTCAACAGAATTACTTTAAAAAACAAACTCATGAAACATGCCTGGGCAAAAATGATGGTACCCCTAGAAAAGATTGAAAATAATGTGACCATAGGGACATGTTCAACCAAGATGTGTCCTCTAATTAACATCACAGGTGTCTACAAACTTGTAATCAGTCAGTCGGCCTATTTAAAGGGTGACAAGTAGTCACTGTGCTGTTTGGTGACATGGTGTGTACCACACTAAACATGGACCAGAGGAAGCAAAGGAGAGAGTTGTCTCAGGAGATTAGAAAGAAAATTATAGACAAGCATGTTAAAGGTAAAGGCTATAAGACCATTTCCAAGCAGCTTGATGTTCCTGTGACTACAGTTGCACATATTATTCAGAAATTTAAGATCCATGGGATTGTAGCCAACCTCCCTGGACGTGGCCGCAGGAGGAGACGGATAATACGGATGGTAACAAAAGAGCCCAGAACAACCTCTAAACACATTCATGGTGAACTCCAAGGTCAAGGTACATCAGTGTCAGATCTCACCATCCGTCATTGTTTGAGCCAAAGCAAGCTTCATGGGAGACGACCAAGGAGGACACCACTGTTGAAAACAAATCATAAAAAAGCCAGACTGGAATTTGCCAAACTGCATGTTGACAAGCCACAAAGCTTCTGGGAGAATGTCCTATGGACAGACAAGACAAAACTGTAACTTTTTGGCAAGGCACATCAGCTGTATGTTCACAGATGCAAAAATGAAGCATACCAAGAAAAGAACACTGTCCCTACTGTGAAACATGGAGGAGGTTCTGTTATGTTCTGGGGCTGCTTTGCTGCATCTGGCACAGGGTGTCTTGAATCTGTGCAGGGTACAATGAAATCTCAAGACTATCAAGGTATTCTAGAGAGAAATGTGCTGCCCAGTGTCAGACAGCTTGGTGTCAGTCGCAGGTCATGGGTCTTGCAACAGGATAATGACCCAAAACACACAGCTAAAAACACCCAAGAATGGCTAAGAGCGAAACATTGGACTATTCTAAAGTGGCCTTCTATGAGTCCTGATTTAAATCCTATTGAACATCTGTGGAAGGAGCTGAAACATGCCGTCTGGAGAAAGCACCCTTCAAACCTGAGACAACTGGAGCGGTGTGCTCATGAGGAGTGGGCCAAAATACCTGCTGAGAGGTGCAGAAGTCTCATTGACAGTCACAGAAATGGTTTGATTGCAGTGATTGCCTCAAAAGGTTGTGCAACAAAATATTAAATTAAGGGTACCATCATTTTTGTGCAGGCCTGTTTCATGAGTTTGTTTTTTTAAAATAATTCTGTTGAACCACAATTCAAAAGCATTGTCTGATTTTCATTGGTTAATTTTCATATAATTTTTATTTATTACCACTTTTGTCAGATTCAAGTTATTTCTGTGACCATTGTGGGTTTTTCTTTCATTAACGGGGGGTACCAACAATTTTGTCCACGTGTGTATCTGTCTGTCTGTCTTATCAGTCACTTACATTTTTACTGAAACAGGGTGGATATACAGTGAAATCTTAGTCACAGCAGCTGAAATACTTTACTTTTTTGGTTCTACAAAGTAAAAGTGTTTTCTTTCAGTGTTGTTGTAATCTTATTTTATTTCTATTTGTTTAATTTCAGATGGTACACTGTCATCAAGACATTAACTACTGGACTCTACATGGACTCTGGTATATAGATATTCAGTGTAGATAAGCAGTATGTCAATCTATTTAAGTTCAGATAAACTTTCAAAAGGAATTCTTTATTAAAAACACTGGACTAAAAACAAATTAAAATAAAGACGTTTCAGTCCATCATCAGCTGTCAGACTGTAGCAGGAAGTATCTCTGGCCAATAAATAACCTGCCTTTCTTAGCAGGAAGTGTCTCTGCTAAGAAGACTGACAACTGATGATGGTGTTCGGATGAACACTGAAACTTCTTGTATTTTAATTAGTTTTTAGTCCAGTGTTTTTAATAAAAAATTCCTTTTGAAACTGTGTAAGCAGTATGCTTTTTTTTCCTTGTTTAGAATAAGACAGAGCTAGTTGTCACTGTTACATTTCACTTTGTGAGTACTTTTTTCATGTCTGGTAACTACAGTGGTGTGAAAAAGTGTTTGCCCCCTTCCTGATTTCTCATTTTTTTTGTATGTTTGTCACACTTAGAAGAAGCCATTTCTGTTGTCATTCAATTCAATTCAGTTCAATTCAACTTTATTTATATAGCGCCATTTCACAACAACAGTCATCTCATAGCACTATCAACTGTAGGGGGAACCCCCACAGTTGCAGAAAGACCCCAGCAATCAGGCGATCCCCTGTGAGCAAGCACTTGGCGACGGTGGAGAGGAAAAACTCCCTTTTAACAGGAAGAAACCTCCAGCAGAACCAGGCTCAGGGAGGGGCAGTCATCTGCTGCGACTGGCTGGGGGGTGAGGGGATAGAGAAGAAGAAAAGAACAGACATGTAGAGAGCAAACAGCACGATGGGGACTCAATCTATGGGAGAGAACAAACAAATGTTAATGACCAGCAAAAAAAATATTTCATTGAGAGTGAGAAAAGGAGTGAGGCCCAGTGCATTACGGAGGTCCCCCGGCTGACTAAACCTATTAGCAGCATAACTAAGGGAGGGTTCAGAAACACATGATCCCTCCCTAATTGTAGGCTATATCAAAAAGGTAGGTTTTAGCCCTATTCTTAAAAACGGAGATCGAGTCTGACTCCCGAATCCAGATTGGCAGCTGATTCCACAGGAGAGGAGCTTGATAACTGAAGGCTCTGCCTCCCATTGTACTTTTGGAGATTCTAGGTATTACAAGTAATCCTGCATTTTGGGAGCGTAGTGCTCTGTTAGGATAATACGGTAGTATCAGATCTTTTAAATAAAAAGGAGCCTGATTGTTTAGAGCTTTGTAAGGAAGAAGAAGGATTTTAAACTTAATTCTAAACTCTATGGGAAGCCAATGAAGGGAGGCCAGAACCGGAGAGATATGATCTCTCTTTCTAGTACCTGTTAAAACTCTTGCTGCAGCATTTTGGATCAGCTGAAGACTTTTTAAAGATGTTTTAGGACAGCCTGATAATAAAGAATTATAATAATCTAATCTCCAGCTAACAAAAGCGTGGATCAGTTTCTCAGCATCACTCTGAGACAAGATGCTCCTAATCTTGGCAATATTACGCAAATGATAGAAGGCAGTCTTAGAAACAAATTTAATATGTGAATTGAAGGACAAATCCTGATCAAAAATAACTCCAAGGTTCCTCACAGAGCTATTAAGAGAAAGAGTAACCACATCCAAACTGAAAGTTTGATTTGGAAAGGAATTTCTAAGGTTTTTTGGACCAACAAGAATGACTTCAGTCTTATCTGAATTTAATAGCAGGAAATTACAAGTCATCCAAGCTTTGATTTCCTTAAGACAGGTTTCTAACTTGGCTAATTGATTACTATCATCTGGCTTCATTGACAGGTATAATTGTGTGTCATCAGCATAACAATGAAAATGTATACAGTGCTTTCAATCCATACAGCCAATCATGTACAGTAGAACCAAATTACGTTTCTCCTATCTACAGTGTTAATCACACATAGAATCAGAGGGGTTGCTGCCATGCAAGGTGCCGCCACAAACAACTTCTCCTTCCCCCATTCTATTATGCTGAGCACCAAGCTAGAAGGTGGGAAGTACCATTTTTATATGGTCTTTGGTATGACCCAGCTGGGACTTGAACCCCCCAACCTCCAGGTTGTGGGGTGGATGCTATATCAACTAAGTCACCACTCCGGTGGCCTAGTTGATAGATAGATAAATGTTTCAGACCATCAAACAAATTTAAATATCAGACAACGATAACACAAGTAAACACAAAACGCAGTTTTTAAATGAAGGTGTTTATTACTAAGGGAAAAAAATCCAAACCTACATGGCCCTGTGTAAAAAAACTGACCCCCCCCCCCCCCGTTAAAACATAAATTAACTGTGGTTTATCACATCTTTGGAAAGCTGAGTTCAATTTCTCTACCACACCCAGGCCTGATTACTGCCACACCTGTTCTGCATTCAAGAAATCACTGAAATAGGACCTGCCTGACAAAGTGAAGTAGACAAAAAGATCCTCAAAACCTAGACATCATACTGCAATCCAAAGAAATTCAGGAACCAATGAGAAACAAAGTAATTGAGAGCTGTCAGTCTGGAAAAGGTTATAAAGCCATTTCTAAAGCTTTGGGACTCCAGAGACCCACAGTGAGAGCCATTATCCACAAATGGTGAAAACATGGAACAGTGGTGAATCTTCTCAGGAGTGGCCGGCCAACCAAAACTACCCCAAGAGCACAGCAACCACTCATCCAAGAGGTCACAAAAGACCCCACAACAACATCCAAAGAACCACAGGCCTCACTTACCTCAGTTAAGGTCAGTGTTCATGACTCCACCATAAGAAAGAGACTGGGCAAAAATGGCCTGCATGACAGAGTTCCAAGATGAAAACCACTGCTGAACAAAAAGAACACAAAGGCTCGTCTCAGTTTTATGATCCCCAAGACTTTTGGGAAAATACTCTGTGGACTGACAAGACAAAAGCTGAACTTTTTGGAAGATGTGTGTCCCATTACATCTGGTGTAAAAGTAACACAGCATTTCAGAAAAGGAACATCATACCAACAGTAAAATATGGTGGTGGTAGTGTGATGGTCTGGGGTCATTTTGCTGCTTCAGGACCTGGAAGACTTGCTGTGGTAAATGGAACCATGAATTCTGCTGTCTACCAAAAAATCCTGAAGGAAAATGTCTGGCCATCTGTTCATGACCTCAAGCTGAAGCGCACTTGGGTTCTGCAGCAGGACAATGATCCAAAACATGCCAGCAAGTCCACCTCTGAATGACTTAAGAAAAAAAAAAATGAAGACTTTGGAGTGGCGTAGTCAAAGTCCTGACCTGAATCTGATTGGGATGCTGTGGCATGACCTTAAAAAGGCGGTTCATGCTTGAAAACCCTCCAATGTGGCTAAATTACAACAATTCTGCAAAGATGAGTGGGCCAAAATTCCTCCACAACATTGTAAAAGACTCATTGCCAGTTATTACAAACGCTTGATTGCAGTTGTTGCTGCTAAGGGTGGCCCAACCAGTTATTAGGTTTAGGGGGCAATCATTTTTTTCACACAGGGCCATGTAGGTTTGGATTTTTTTTTCTCCTTCATAATAAACACCTTCATTTGAGAACTGCATTTTGTGTTTACTTGTGTTATCTTTGTCTACTATTTAAATTTGTTTGATGATCTGAAACATTTAAGTGTGACAAGCATACAAAAAAATGAAAAATCGGGAAGGGACAGACACTTTTTCACACCACTGGATTTTGAAATCTGACTAACTACATCTAATACTGTATCAGTAAGAAAATAAGTTCTATATTGTGACTGTTGCTTAGCAGAAGTAGGTTGAGTGACTTACAAATTGTTCTGTTTTGCAGGACTGATAAGATGAATGACTGCAATTCATCATGGCATTTCAACGCATCAGAAATTGAGGTATATCACCAGTTTAACTGGGTGCTTTTATAATGAAAGCACCAAGGTGCTAATGCCTTGGTGCCAGAGACTTGGCGGAGGTATGTGTTCTGGGATCATCACCAAATTGTTATGGGTTCCTCTCTAGTTCAAGGACCACCTCTGGTAAAAAATTTTTATCCAAATCCATCCAGTAGTTTTGGAGTACATGCATGTGCAATGAAAATAATCTGCAGTTCATATGCACATACTGTCGGCGGCAGCCAAGAGCCACCAAACTGATTTGAACGACTGCAATCTAAACACAAAGAAGAGCACGGTGGCAGACGTTTTAAATGGCGGAAGTGATGGAGGTATGTGAATACAATGACAATCAAGACGAACAGGAGCTTTTGCTGTTTAGTGGCAGAGGAAGAAAACAGACGAGCAAAAACACAAACATTTATTCATCCAGTATTGGCGGATTGCTCAATACTTCCCTCTGACGGGAGTTTCTGGGCACATGCGCAGTTCACTGTGGCCATTTGCGGGCGCGGAATGTTGGGACTTGTAGTTTTTAGTGAGTTTTTAATGAGTTTTACCTTGTCCTTTTTCTGCAAAACTAAACAGCAAAACTAGTGTGAAAGCAATCAATGTAATGAGTAAATGGTGTATTTGTAGAATACGTGTTTCTTTTTTTTCCATTAACCGCTATTTTATAACAGTTAAGCTCCATGTGTTGTAAACAAACATGCTCTGTTGTGCTGTAAAAAAGTCGCACCATCGCCTCTGGCAGTTATTACAATACCGTTTTTCCCGGTTCCATTGATGTTAAAGATGAGTTAAATTTGTGTTTATTTCAAAAACAAAGCTTTATCTCAAAATTCTGACAAATTAAAAGTCGAGAAAATATAGCAATACAATGATTCAAGCCTTGAGTTGCACTTAATTTTGACCGGGCGAGCTGAAACAGACACGTGGACAGATGGATACATATAACTATCCACACACAGACACACTGAGTGATTACCGTATGCCTCCGTTTTCACTGAGGTATAATTAAGTTTAAAGCATCAAAAAATTAATAATTTGTCTTTTTACTGTAGCATATTAAACTGTACATTTAACCAAGTGTAACCCTTGCCTTACGTTAATTAGGTAAAAGAAATTATTAAGTGTAGACCAGTTGCTAGGTTCGTAAGGATTACAATAGGGAATTAAAATGAGTGTGGAATGAAATAGCTGGAGGCAAGAAATGAGCAATTCATGGTTGTTATTTTTAAAGATAAAGAGAACAAAATATACAAACAATTTACAAATATAACAACGGCCGGCCTGAAATAAAAACCCCAAAAATGTCTTACTGAGCTCAGTGTTCGTTTGTCTTTTTGTTCTAGTCATTTGACCAGTCAAGATATCTGGTATTTCCAGACTCAGGTTTCTTTTCCTCTTTTAAAGTGGCGGCTTGAGTTGTTACCACTTTGAATTTTGTGCACTGGAGAGAGGAAGGAAGGAAGGTGGGGCTAATATTGCTCTTAACGAATAAAAAGACCAAGATTGCCCAACGTGACCATGAAACAGGAATTTAAAAGTTGGATAACGAGGGTCACACTTCCTCTGTTCAAAATAACCGTTTTTCAAAATAAAATCACACAATTGCATTAATACAAATGAAATGTGAGAAAAAGGGTCTTTTTCTCAGCTGGGTTACACCCTCCCGTGCTAAATATCATGCACGTCTCGTTGCATGTGTAACCAAGACTGTCCATCGTCAGTATTTAGAAACTCTGAGAAGGCTGTATTCAAACCTTGAAAAAGGGACTTAACAACAGTTACTAGAGGATTTCCTAATTCAGGATACTCTAGTCTTTTTGGAAGTTGTCTGATTCTTTCAGATCATCGTATTGGTTGAGCTGTAATGTGATCATTTTTGTCCATTTCATCAGGTAAATCATTTGATTGGTGTTCTTGTTCCTCGACTGAATTGTCAGAAGGTTCTTCTAGTATTGTTGCTGTTTCATTTTCCACAGGTTTTTCATTTTCAGTATTGTCTCCATCCGGTATCATTTCCACAGGTAAATCATAGGAAAGTTCAATCTCATTTGCATTATGCTCCCTATCCGGTTCTGCATTGGCAGTGGTTTCAGGTAAGTCACAATCAGGTGAGTTTGTCATTTCCAGTGTTTGCAAAGGTTTTGGATAATCATGCACAGTAGTAAATCTGGTTATCTCCTCACATGGGGAATCCTCAACCCACGGAATCAAAAATTCATTTTCAATTTCAGTTAATTCTTCATGTTCTTTGTTCTCTGTAACAGTTGTTTGGCGTGTCTTAGGACGGTGAATAGGCTCTGGCTCAGGTGTTTCTGCTGTGGCAACAGGGAGGAAACTGCAGGGAAGCAAAAGGTCTCTGTGTAAAGTTCTTGAGGGACCTTGCCTTGACTCGGGTTTAACCGTGTAAACGGGTAAATTACCTGCACGTTTGACTACCACATGAATGTCGGCCTCCCATTTATCAGCAAGCTTATTTTTTCCACGCAATCTCACATTTCTAACTAAAACCCTATCCCCAGGTTCAAGTTCAGAAACAGTGATTTTGCGGTCAAACCTGGCCTTGTTCTTGTCTGCAATCTTTTGTGCATTTTGTGAAGCTAACTTGTAGCTTTCTTCGAGCCTTTTCTTGAGATTTTCAACGTATTGCAAGTGAGTAACTTTCTGATCTTTGTTGAGAGGAAGTCTGAACGCTAGATCAACTGCCAATCTGGGTTTTCTACCAAACATTAATTCGTAGGGAGGAAACCCGGTTACATCACTGCGTGTGCAGTTGTATGCATGTACTAACGGCATAACATAGTCTTTCCAGTGGGACTTTTGTTTGGACTCAAGCGTTCCTAACATACTCAGTAGCGTTCGGTTGAATCTTTCAGTGGGGTTACCCCTGGGGTGGTATGGGGTTGTTCTTATTTTCTTTATGCCTGAGATCTCACAAAGGTCTTTTATTAGTTTTGCCTCAAAATCAGGACCCTGATCACTGTGCAGGCGCTCAGGTATACCGTAGTGAACGATGAATTGGTTCCACAGGCACCTGGCAACCGTTTTGGACCTTTGATTTGGGGTAGGCAACGCAAGAGCAAATTTAGTAAAATGATCAGTCATTACAAGAATATTGCTGGTATTGCTACTGTCTGGTTCCAGACTGAGAAAGTCCATGCAGACTAGCTCTAAAGGTCGTGTGGTGGTTATGTTGACCAGGCTAGCCGCTTTTTCAGGAGGACTCTTTCTTCGTATGCACCGATCACATGTTTTTACCTTTTGCTCGACATCTGTTGCCATACGTGGCCAATAGAATCGTGTTCTGACCAGATCAAGGGTTCTGTCAATACCTAAGTGGCCCATATCATTGTGCAAACTTTGGAGTACAGGAGCTCTGAGCTCCTCAGGAAGAACGAGCTGGTGGGTCACTTGGTCTCTATTTTGTCTTTTTTTGTACAACACTTCATTGTACATCTCCAATTTATTGAGTTCTCTGAGTAAAAGAGGGAGATCTGGGAGTTCTTCTCTAGCAGTCGGTGGGGGTGTTTGGCCATGTTCGATTTGTTCAATAACTTGTCTGATTGTCGAGTCTGCTCTTTGTTTGTCTTTGATTTCTGTTTGAGACAAGACAGGGATAGTTGGTAAGCCATTGTCTTGCTCCAAAACATACAGGTCTGGGATCGCGTCAGCTGAGGTGGTAAGTGACTCTACAAGCGTAACACCACTATCCTGACTGTCATCACGGATTTTAACAAGGTTGTTTTGACAGATGGCTTGGACAACTTCACCATTTACAAGCTCTGTGGTGTCACTGTCAGCTAGGTGACGCGCTACAAAGCGGCTTACACGCTCCTGCTCTTTCCTGGACTGGACATCATTAACGAGTTCACCATGAGGACGTCTAGACAACCCATCTGCGTCTAGGTTTTGCTTGCCTGCTCTATACTGTAACTTAAAGTTGTAGTTAGACAAAGCTGCAAGCCACCTGTAGCTTGTGGCGTCTAATTTAGCAGAGGTCAATATGTATGTGAGTGGGTTACTATCTGTAACTACCATGAACTGACCACCATACAAATAATCATGAAACTTTTCAGTTACTGACCATTTTAGAGCTAAAAACTCTAACTTGTGAGCTGGTTAACGTGCTTCACTCCTTGATAACCCGCGACTGGCAAAAGCTATGGCCCTAAGCTGACCGTCCTGCTCCTGATAGAGTGCTGCACCTAAGCCGGTGGTACTGGCATTGGTATGGAGTACGTAAGGCAGCTTCGGGTCTGCAAAACCTAAGATAGGAGCTGATGTTAACTTTTCGATGATGGAGTCAAAAGCTTTTTGACAGTCTGTGGTCCACCGACTCTCAAATGGAAGTTTGGGATCAAGGTAGGTTTGGTCAGTGACTTTGGATTTTGACCTTTTGTTGAGTGGCGGGTAACCGCGTGTGAGGTCATTAAGAGGGCGTACGGTAAAACGGGGCTATAAGGGACGGCGGGGTAATAAGGGACACTTTTTTTTCGAATTTTCCTTAAATATAACGGCGACAAATTTCTTAAAACTAATATCTATCTACAGGAAAGACAATAACACAACTCAGCGTCCTGCTCAAAATAAAAAAAGCAGAATTACATTTAAAACATTTCCCAGAAAAGTGTCCCTTATTACCCCGCTGTCCCTTATAGCCCCGTTTTACGGTACTATAGACGAGTACATTACATTTCACCTACTTGGCAAGATGGCGCCCACAGCGGTCGACATGGTGCTTCGCTGCGCTCTTTGTTTGTTTTTGTTTGTCAATTGTGTGTCTGCTTGCACTTATACCCGTGAAGAACTTCTAAATATCAGGACTTTCACCCCCACGGACCTCCTCCCAGTTTTTCTAGCCCCTGCCGCCGATCTGGTTTATTGCTTGGCTCGGAAAGTGAGACGGCGAAAGAGAGGTAGACGAGCGGGCGCTCTCGTGCGGCTTCGCAGGAGAGGCTCGCGAACGGCGCTGCCTGGCATATTTCTGTCCAATACCAACTCTCTCTCTAACAAGGTCGATGAACTGAGACTGCTGATGCGTTTTAAGGACCTCGCCTCCTCAGCTGCCCTCTGCTTTACTGAGACCTGGCTCCGGGAAAATATACCGGACAGCGCGCTGCGCCTCGACGGCTTTCAGCTCTTCCGTGCTGATCGTGACACAGAGCTTTCCGGCAAGACCACAGGAGGCGGAGTCTGCTTCTACATCAACTGCAGCTGGTGCTCTGATGTAACGGTAATTTCCAAACACTGTTCTCCTGCCCTGGAATTTCTCGTTATCAATTGCAAGCCTTTTTATTCCCCGCGGGAGTTTGCCTCTTTTATAATGATCGCTGTGTACGCCCCTCCCGACGCGGACACACGCGAAGCTCAGCGCGTGCTCGCGGATCACATTCAACACACAGAGCGGAGTTTCCCAGACGCGCTGATTATTGTGGCTGGCGACTTTAATCAGTGCAATCTGAGCCACGATCTCCCCCGCTACAAACAGTTTATTAAATGCCCCACCAGAGGATTAAACACACTGGATCACTGTTACACCACAGTGAAAGACGCATATCGCGCTGTCCCTCAAGCTGCGCTGGGATTATCTGATCATGTAATGGTTCACCTCATCCCCACATACAGACAGAGATTAAAGCTCACTAAACCTGTTGTGAGCACTACGAAGATACGGACCAGTGATGCTGAGGAGAAGCTGGAAACGTGCATGGAAATTTCTGACTGGGGCATGTTTAAAGGAGCCACGCATGATCTGGATGAGTACACGGACACTGTGAACTCATATATCCACTTTTGTGAAGAGAACATTCTTCCATCACGCACCAGGGTGAGTTACTCTAATGACAAACCCTGGTTCACAGCTAAGCTCAGACAGATCAGGAAGGAGAAGGAAGCAGCGCTGAAAAGTGGAGACAGGGACTGCTACAGGGAGGTTAAATACCGGTTTAACAGAGAGCTGAAGAGGGCTAAATCTGTGTACTCGGAGAGACTCCAGCAGCAGTTCACTGCTAATGATTCGGCTTCCGTGTGGAGAGGACTTAGGCAAATCACCAACTATCGACCTCAGGCTCCTAAAGGTCAGGATGACAAAGCCCTTTGTCAAAGACTGTCCCAACACTATGCCCGTTTTGACACCTCGTCATCTGTGTCCAACTCCCCCCCTCCCTCCAGCTCCACAGCCTCCACATTCCCTACTTCATTAAAGGCACCCCCCCTCCTCCCCCCCTCCCCTTATCATCAGTGAGCAGGATGTGCTCAAACAGTTCTCCAGACTGAACCCGCGCAAGGCCCCCGGCCCAGACGGCGTGTCTCCCTCCACCCTGAGACACTGTGCGAAACAGCTGGCTCCTGTCTTCACAGACATTTTTAACACCTCCCTTAAGTTATGCCACGTGCCGTCCTGCCTCAAATCCTCCACCATCATCCCTGTCCCCAAGAAGCCACGGATCACTGGACTTAATGACTACAGACCTGTAGCGCTCACCTCTGTAGTCATGAAGTCCTTTGAGCGCCTGGTCCTGTCCCACCTCAAGTCCATCACCACCCCTCTCCTGGACCCGCTGCAGTTTGCCTACCGAGCCAACAGGTCTGTAGACGACGCAGTCAACCTGGCCCTCCACTCCATCCTGCAGCACCTGGACTCCCCGGGAACCTACGCCAGGATCCCGTTTGTGGACTTCAGCTCCGCATTCAACACCATCCGCCCCGCTCTGCTCCGGGACAAGCTGTCCCTGCTCAACGTGCCTGACTCCCTCTGCAGGTGGATCATCGACTTCCTGACGGACCGGAGGCAGCATGTGCGGCTGGGAAAGACTGTCTCAGACTATACTAGCATCAGCACCGGATCACCCCAGGGCTGTGTACTTTCCCCCCTACTCTTCTCCCTTTACACCAACTCCTGCACCTCCAGCCACCAGTCTGTCAAGTTGATCAAGTTTGCGGACGACACCACCCTCATCGGGCTCATCTCCAACGGCGACGAGTCCGTCTACAGGAAAGAGGTGGCCCAGCTGGTGTCCTGGTGCAGCCACAACAACCTGCAGCTGAACGCTCTGAAGACAGTGGAGATGATTGTAGACTTCAGGAAAGTCACTACCCCTCTGCCCCCCCTCACCCTCTCAGGCTCTCCCATCACCACTGCTGATTCCTTCCGCTTCCTAGGCACTACCATCACCAGGGACCTCAAATGGGAGCCGACCATCAGCTCACTCATCAAAAAAGCCCAGCAGAGGATGTTCTTCCTGCGGCAGCTGAGGAAGCTCAAGCTACCCACCAAGATGTTAGTGCAGTTCTACACAGCCATCATCGAGTCCATCCTCACCACCTCCATAACCGTGTGGTACGCAGGAGCCACTGCCCGGGACAGACTAAGGCTGCAGCGCGTCGTGCGCACTGCTGAGAAGGTGATCGGCTGCAAGCTCCCATCTCTCCTGGATCTGTACATCTCCAGGACCCGGAGGCGTGCTGGCCGGATCATAGCCGATCCCTCACACCCTGGTCACGTACTGTTTGCCCCCCTCCCCTCTGGTAGAAGACTTCGGTCCATCCAGACTAAAACCTCCCGTCACATGAACAGCTTCTTCCCCTCTGCCATCAGACTGCTGAACACTAAGTGACTTATTGACTCTCGTGCACCATGTACAGCAGCTCAACCAGACTCATGTCAATCATCACTGTTTTCTTCCTGCATTACCGACTGCACTATATAGTTCTCCACAGTATCTACTGCTGGCTAATATATTTTAACTGTTGACCAGTATCACTTAATCTTATCCTACACTTTATTACATGTATAGTTTATTTCTTTTATCTTATCATGTTTAATGTTGCAGCATTGTACCGAGACAAATTCCTAGTTTGTGTACTACATGAACAATGGCAATAAACCTGATTCTGATTCTGATTCTGATTCTGAGTACCCTTCAATGAAGTGTCTGTAGTATCCTGAGAACCCTAAAAAGGATCTCAGTTCCTTGAGATTCTTAGGCCGTGGCCAGGTCTTAAGGACCTGAATCTTTTCGGGATCTGTCTCGACACTGCTTTCGGAGACTACATGATCTAGGTACCGGACTGTTGTTTGGAAAAATTTACATTTTTCCGGCGATAACTTTAGCCCGTACTCTTTAAGACGATGGAGTACCCGCATGAGTCGCCGTTCATGTTCTTCCAAACTATTTGAAAGATGATGAGATCATCTAGAAAGACTAGCACCTTATTTAAGTTATGTCACCGACACAGCGCTCCATGAGTCGCTGAAAAGTGCTTGGGGTGTTGGTTATGCCCTGCGGCATGCGATTGAACTCCCAATTGTTGAATTGTTGAACTCCCAATTGAACTCCCAATAATTGGAGTCTCCCTCCCCTCTGTCCAAGAACTTTTTCAGAACCGTTGTAGGAGCAGGGCACTGAACATTGTCAAGGACCGTTCTCCCTGCATAAACACTTTGAACTTCTTCCATCTGGTAAACGATTCCGGAGCATCAGAGGCAGAACCACCAGACTGATCAACAGCTTCCTTCCACAAGCTGTCAGGATGCTGAACAGTTGACCCGGAATCTCTCATACATACTACTGCACCTACGGACATTTTGTATATTATTTGTATATTATAGTTAGTTAGGTTTTTCCCAAGTATGTCTCAGGGATGTGGGAATGGATGGGGGGTGGGGGTGGGGGGGTGAAGCTATGTGTGAGTGTGTCTTAAATCATGCTGCTTCTATTTATATGGATGCCGAGAGAAACACGATTTCATCTTGCTTGCACTACAGTTGTATGTACAGCAATATGACAATAAAGTTTGATTTGATTTGATTTGAAAAGCGGTCTTTTCTTTGTCTGCTTCCTCTACCTCAATCTGGTAATATCCAGACTTAAGATCGAGGACTGTAAACCACTTGGATCCTGTGGGCGCCGAGAACGTCTCCTCTAGATTTGGAAGAGCGTAAGAGTCCTTTCTTGTTTGCAAATTGAGTTTGCGAAAGTCTATACATAGACGCACATCATTGTTTCGCTTCCTCACCACGACAATGGGGGACGAGTAGGGAGACTGGGACTCTCTTATCACACCTGCAGCGAGCAGCTCTTGAAGGTGTTTACGCACTGCCTCAAGGTCTTGAAGGTGTATAGGGCATGCACGGTGCTTAAAGGGAGTCGGATCGTGAAGATTGATGGAGTGTTTCACTTTGCTCGTACACCCAAAGTCCAAATCATGGAAAGCAAATACTTCCGGGATGTCATTTAGTTGTTTGGTTATTCGCTCTTTCCACTCCTGTGGAATCGGTGAGTCACCAAAGTTGAAACTCAGTTGTGTCTTGTTTATGGTCGACTCATTTGCACTGACGACATTGTGCTGGGACAGGGTACAATGGAAAGCTCCAAGCTCTGCGATGACACAAGTGGACGGAATTGTGACATCTTGCTCTGTTTCGTTTGTAATCATTACAGGCACTTGGTGTGGAGCTCGGGAAGGAAGTGTTATCAGGCAAGTTTTAACACAAAGGCCACCAGGCAAGGAAGACTGAGAGGGGTGTTCAACTATAGCACAGGTGTCAGAAGTACAGTGAACGTTGGCAGACCCCTCTAAAACTACAGTTTTACCTGCTGGAACTACAGTTGGAGCTTTGCCTGACAAGGTAACTAATCCAATGTTCCCATCTTTGTTCTTTGCATGTCTTAATTCGAGAGTTTTCAACAGTGTCCTAAAACTGTAAGGACTAGGTAAGTAATCAGGAGTCTTGATGTCTAAATACTTTTCATAAAGAACATCAAGTGTGTTTGTTCCCACTAACACTGGTGTCTGACTATTAGGATTGGCATCTGGAACAACGAGAGCGAAGGTTGGTATGTCAATCTCTGTGCATAAGAAGTCTTTTGGAAAGGTAATGCACATCTCTATATAACTTAAATAGGGGACGGGCTGACCTGCAGCGCCCTCTACTTCTAAATGTTCATAGAGTGGTTTTAGGTTTTGATCGGGAAAGTTCTGTTTGTAAAATGACTCGGTGACTGTAGTCACTTGTGACCCTGAGTCAAGAAGACAATGCACATTAACATCAGAAATGCTAACTACAGCTGTGCATTTGGAACCAACTAACCCTTTTGGTAGACTATGCTTTGGTGGGTTAGTAACAGATTGCTTAAGGTTAGCGCGTTGCTTGTACTTAGTGGGACATGAGGGTCTGGCTACAGTCTCCATTTGCCCCGTGATAGAGACTGTTCTTAGTTTAACCGGTCTTTATTAGCTGCGGGATTTTCAGACTCCCTTCTCTTTAAACAGCTTATGCTTTTCGGTAACTAAAGCTGGGTTTGGTTTGTTTTCGCAGTTCGGCTTGATGTGGCCATCCTCTCCGCATTGGAAACAGTACCACGGTTTGGGTGGGGTACGTTGAGTTTTGACCATTTGTTCTGTGGGTTCCTTTGTCGCTTTATTCGACTTTCGTTTCTCTTTTGGCTTTGTACTGGGTGTACTTTTTGAGTTTTGAGCTTTTGGTTTTGCAGTTAGTTTTACTAGTTGAGTTTGAATTTCTGCAACTTGTTTTGAGAGTTCTTGAATTGAGTTTAACGTGATATTGTCCTCATTTTCATCTGAACTACATTGCACGATTTGCACATGGGATGTCACTTTTTGTTTTGAACTGCTCAAATGTTGTCTCATTCGCAAGTTTTTGGCAGCAATTTGGTCTTCTTCAGTACGTAGCAAGAGAAGCAAATCAGGAAAAGTTGGGGATTTGTTCGTTTTTGTTTTAACTGGAGTGCAGTTAAAAGGGAATCATCCCAACAACCTCGACAAAACTGTGTGACAAGCAGCCTGTCAAAATCCTGGCTTGAAGCGCCACCACGCTTCACAGTGTGAGTCAAAGCTACTTGAAGACGTTGTAGATATGACGAGGGTTTCTCACCTGTGTTTTGGAAGGTGTTAAGAAACTTGGCGTAAAGCTCTCCGCCATCTTGAACTGTACCATAAGCAGAATCTAACAGCTGAAGGTATTCTGATGGTGAGCTGTTGGGGTTCAAGTACTTGACTACATCAGCTGCTGGGGGTAAAAGAGACTCAATGATCTTTCGGGATTGTTGCAGTTTGGACATAGCAGGATCAGTCAAGATTAATTCTACACTGGAACGCCAAGTATCATAATCTAGCTCATAAGCTGGTCGGAGGTCTTTGCCAGAAAAAGCTCTGAGCTTTTGTGAAAACGGCTGCACGGAAAAATCTTCCCTTTTTACAATGTGCTCAACTACCACACGTTGCACTTCTGGGGGATTTAAATCATGTGCAGAAATGGTGAGCATACTTTGAGCTGGGGTGCTCACAGTATGATTTGACTAGTTAGTTGGTTGTGCACCTTGAATACTGGGCTCAGCTGCAGAAGGCTGAGGTTGAGGTTCATCCAAGGAAGCTTCAGGTAAGTTATCAGGTAACTTAACTTGCACTGATTGATCATTTTCAGGTTCTTTGATTGACTCAGAAATCTGTGACATCATGTCCTTCAGAACATCTGCAAAATCTCTGCCACTCATCTTCGCTAGGTTTTTAATGTTAGTGAAATATGACTTGGTCGTATCGTTCCCTACACGGTGCGTGTAAACACTGGCAAGAGATTGTATCATATAGCTGGCTCCACTATCAGATACTTGAGTACATGGCAATGGGTCAAGAGCTTCAAAAGCAATACCCGAGTGATACTCAAAAATAGCACTCTGGGAAAACTCAGACTTACTATCTGCTACTTTATGACCCATGAAATCGATCCATACTGTTTCAAAAAATCAGTCACTTCACCAAATTGCTCATCTCCAGCGATTTCACTCACTATCACTGCATTTGGAACTTTCACAGATTCACGCTCAACAATATCCATTTTGGGTACGTTATAGGCTTGAAATAACGTAGGGGAGAGAAGAAAAAGGCTCCTGGCTGGGCTCGCCACTTCTTATTGTAACCCTTGCCTTACGTTAATTAGGTAAAAGAAATTATTAAGTGTAGACCAGTTGCTAGGTTCATAAGGATTACAATAGGGAATTAAAATGAGTGTGGAATGAAATAGCTGGAGGCAAGAAATGAGCAATTCATGGTTGTTATTTTTAAAGATAAAGAGAACAAAATATACAAACAATTTACAAATATACAAATATAACAACGACCGGCATGAAATAAAACCCCCAAAAATGTCTTACTGAGCTCAGTGTTCGTTTGTCTTTTTGTTCTAGTCGTTTGACCAGTCAAGATATCTGGTATTTCCAGACTCAGGTTTCTTTTCCTCTTTTAAAGCGGCGGCTTGAGTTGTTACCACTTTGAATTTTGTGCACTGGAGAGAGGAAGGATGTTCTTCAATCGAGATCTTGGTTCAGATCTCGGTTCAGTCTCGGTTCAGGTCTTGGTTCAGATCTCGGGTCAGGTCTCGGGTCAGGCTCGCCATCTCCATTCGGAGAGTATCCAGGATCCAGAAGATTCTTAATCGGCAACCAACAAAAAACCTAGCCTGCACAACAATAATGGTATTATTGTTTACAGCTAGAGTAATTCATTTTCCACTCTCTTCTTATATAACACTATAGCTTAGTGTTTAAATTCTTCTCTCATATTACTATTGTTACAATCCAGTAATATAGTAATATCTTACATTTCACATTTCACATCTTACATGCATGTTTTTTTTAACTCAAATTCTCTCTTGTAGTACATGAAATGCTCCTTTTTTCTCATGTACCCAAATAAATGAATTTCTCTTTTTATCTCTACATCATTTAACCATGAAATTATGATTACTCTTTTTAACCTTTTCTTTGTAAATCATGAAATGAAATACAATTAATTTATCACATGACCAGGGAATATACTGTCCCATTACTTCCAATATTCCCTTTTAAAATCAGTAAAACCCTGTCTGAGCTACTGGGTTTAGCATAACCTATGAATTTACATAGGAAACCAACACAGTGTGCTTTTAGCATCAAACTACACATTACATTCGACAGAAATAGTGCAAAAGAACTAAAAGTACTTCAGCATACTGTTGTGAACTGAAATCACATTTAGAAAAACCATACAGAAACCAAAATAGCCTTTTCCATTGCTTTTAAACAGGAAAAATCCACTCGCGATTAGCATTAGCATAACACTAACATTAGCATGGCGTTAGCATGCTTCATTTAGTACACACTCGGTTTTCACTCACCAAGATGAGGTATCAGCATGAACATGCAAAAGTCACAGTCTCACGGCCTCTCAAGCTCGTGCTCCCATCAACTTAAGACAATAAAGGTTTCAAATTAGCGTTTGGACAGTGTTTAGATTTATTTATAGCACCTTTCTGTATTAACTCACCAAGAAGACCCACAGGTTTTTACACGGACCGTCTCCAGCCTCTCTCGTTCATTCTCAAAGCGCAAAAGACTGGAAAACGGATGCGTGCCTCGGCACTCTGCTCGGAAGGCGGGGCTAATATCGCTCTTAACGAATGAAAAGACCAAGTCGCCCAACGTGACCATGAAACAGGAATTTAAAAGTTGGATAATGAGGGTCACACTTCCTCTGTTCAAAATAACCGTTTTTCAAAATAAAATCACACAATTGCATTAATACAAATGAAATGTGAGAAAAAGGGTCATTTTCTCAGCTGGGTTACACAAGCCACGGACGGTGCACAAGCCAGTGCACCTAGGGCCGGTCCTAAGCCCAGGTAAATGGGGAGGCTTGGGTCAGGAAGGACATTTATCTGTCGTAACATCTTTGCTAAATCAAACATGTGAATCATTACAAATGAGACTTCTACACCAAATCAGTCAAGGCCTGAGTTAACAACGACCACCACCAGTGCTGTTCACAGACAGGGTGCTGGTGGAAATTGGGCTACTTTTGGCCGAAGATCACAGAGGAGGAGAGGGAGAAGGCGGGCATGGAGGCAGGGAGAGAAAAGCAAAGGCTGAAGTGTGGAGATGAGAGTAGCAACTTTAAATGTAGGGACTATGAATGGTATGGTTTGGACATGTGCAGAGGAGGGATAGTGGATATACTGGACAAAGGATGTTGACAATGTTGCTGCCCGGAAGGAGGGAAAGGGGAAGACCACAGAGAAGATTCATGGATGTAGTGAAGGAGGACATGGAGAGGGTTGGTGTTGCAGAGGAAGATGCAAGGGATAGGGTGAGATGGAGGCAGATCATCCACTGTGGTAACCCCTAAAGGGAGCAGCCAGAAGAAGATTGAACTGTAGATTTGTTTAAGTAGAAGATCAACTAGACACTCTTAAGGACAGAGAGGACATCATTTTTTTTTCCAATTAATTACAAAGAAAACTGAAAGAGTATAATTTGACATGAATAACATTTGGAAATGGATACATTCATCCCCCCAGTTGTTATACAGCATACTGTACACTAAATAATAACAAAACAAATCTCTTTTTTTTTCCATGTTTGTTTTCAGGACCTGCTACCTGATATGGACAAGAGTTGGCCTGACTTGCTTACACCTGTGGCTCATAAATTGTGGTATATCTGTTCTATTGAGTATTTTAGTGTGCTGTATTTAAAAAAAAAAATCAGAAGTCATAAAATCTACACTGGGATATGTAATCATTATTTTATTTTCAGACCAGTAGATGTTTATTTTTCTTTCTAGGGGAGATCCTAAGGCATAATTTAGTCTGAAACGTCACCGCAAAGATTCACAAGACTTTTGTTTTACAACTCAATGTTTCTGTTTGATGAGGGATTGCTTTCTACAATTGAGTGCAACACTGTTTCACAGATAACAATCACAAAGTTTATACAGCTGAAACCAGAAGTTTACATACTGTACACTGTATAAAAAGACATATACCTTTTTTTTTTCTTACTGTCTGACATAAAATCAAACTAAACATTTCCTATTTTAGGTTAGTTACGATTACCAAAAGCCGGGGATCAGACTGCCAAGGTCTTTGCCGTCACCTAATCCACATTGCACTGGACCCCCATGGTCCTTCCTGCGGGTGGTGAGCCCACTGGAGGGCAGACCCACGTAACTCCTTCAGGCTGAGCCCAGCCGGGTCCCATGGGCAGAAACCTGTCCACCAGGCACCTAGCCATCGAGCCCTTCCCCTTGGCCTGGCTCCAGGGCAGGGCCCCGGTAACCCCATACCAGGTGGGGTACACTGAATCCTTGATCTTTCTTTCATCATGGGAGTCTCTTGGATCGCTCTTAGTCTGGCCCTTCACTCAGGACCAGTTTGTCATGGGAGTTCCTACCAGAGGCAAATTGCCTCGGACAGCATAGCTCCTGGGATCACTAGGGCAAGCAAAGAGAGTCTTGGTATCCTCTCGGAAGAGCTGGAGCAGGTGGCCAGGGAGGTCTGGGCTTCTCTGCTTGAGCTGCTGCCTTTATGACCCGGACCCCTGGAAAAGTGGGCGAAAATGGTTGGATGGATGGACGATTACCAAATTTATTTCTGTTTTGTCAATAATTGTTTATATTTGCCTAATAATTTCTTAGAGAATTTTTTTTATTACTTTCTTTAAAGTCAGATGTTTACATACATTTCTTTAGTATTTGGTAGTTTAGCCTTTAAACTGAATGACTTGGGTCAAACATTTTGGGTATCCTTCCACAAGCTTCTTACAATAGTTTGCTGGAATTTTGGCCCATTCCTCCCGAGCGAACTGGTGTAACTGAGTCAGGTTTGTAGGCTGCCTTGCTTGCACATGTCTTTTCAGCTCTACCCGCAAATTTTCTATGGGCTTGAGATCAGGGCTTTTTGATGACCACTCAGAAACATTGAATTTGTTGTCCGTAAGCTACTTTGTAACTAATTTGGTGGTATGCTTAAGGTCATTGTCCATTTGGAAGACCCATTTGCACCAAGGCTTTAACTTTCTGGCTGATGTCTTGAGATGTTGCTTCAATGGACCCTATTTTGACGGTCATCAGCGGACTTTTGCGCCAGACTTCCTGCTATACACCAGTGTTTTTGTTAGTTTCTGTCTATGCATGGTCTGTTTTTTACGCTTTACGTCACACCATCAAATTAAAAGTAGACAGTGCACCCGCTTTGCACTGGTAGGAGAGTTATTTGAAAGAGGCATGGTGGTGCCCAATCTCATGCACACCGGTATTATTATGCATGTTATGACAATGCGCTTTTGATCAAGAAAAAGGAGGTCTGTCATCAGAAGCGCAGAACGTTTCCTCTGGTAACATTTACATGTGGTGGCCCGCCACCCTTGGAAGTATGCCACCATGCCGATGATATATTAATTTTAAGAAAAAAAAATATGAAAGAAAGGCTCAGCAAGCACACACATGAACAACACGCGTGACTGTCATCCACGCGGAAGCGCCCTGCCCACCCAATGCCTGCGTGACCGTTTTAGTCTGCAGGCAGAGTGTCTCTCTGTAGCATTGCTGTCTGAGAGAACTATGAGCTTATTAAAGTACTTTAAATGTGGAAAAAAAGTACAAGAGGTATCTAAACAGTGGAGGCTTTTATGGTGGTTTTAACCCGCTGGTAACTGGAACAACAATGAGGAGTCGCTTAGCTACCAAGTCTGGTTAGGCTTCATTGCAGGGAAAGGTAAGAGTGACTGATGACTTGCTGAGGATTTACTTCACCAGCTACTGCAATATTAACTAATAATTTATGTTCATTATTATGTACCTGGCAAGTTAAGATGACCGAAATTCACTGAGTCAATAACTTTAATCCCTCAGCAGCCTTCAGAGAAACTAAACATGCCAACATTTGGATTTCAAAATAAGGGAGGTTTTTCCTGCTGTCTGGTTGGTGAGGAGATTTCTAAAAAACTATAAATACAGTGGGGCAAAAAAGTATTTAGTCAGCCACCAATTGTGCAAGTTCTCCCACTTAAAAGATGAGAGAGTCTCCAATTTTCATCATAGGTATACCTCAACTATGAGAGACAAAATGAGGAAAAAAAAAATCCAGAAAATCACATTGTCTGATTTTTAAAGAATTTATTTGCAAATTATGGTGGAAAATAAGTATTTGGTCACCTACAAACAAGCAAGATTTCTGGCTCTCACAGACCTGTAACAACTTCTTTAAGAGGCTCCTCTGTCCTCCACTTGTTACTTGTATTAATGGAACCTGTTTGAACTCGTTATCAGTATAAAAGACACCTGTCCACAACCTCAAACAGTCAGACTCCAAACTCCACTATGGCCAAGACCAAAGAGCTGTCAAAGGACACCAGAAACAAAATTGTAGACCTGCACCAGGCTGGGAAGACTGAATCTGCAATAGGTAAGCAGCTTGGTGTGAAGAAATCAACTGTGGGAGCAATTATTAGAAAATGGAAGACATACAAGACCACTGATAATCTCCCTCGATCTGGGGCTCCACACAAGATCTTACCCCGTGGGGTCAAAATAATCACGAGAACGGTGAGCAAAAATCCAAGAACCACACAGGGGACCTAGTGAATGACCTGCAGAGAGCTGGGACCAAAGTAACAAAGGCTACCATCAGTAACACACTACGCCGCCAGGGACTCAAATCCTGCAGTGCCAGACGTGTTCCCCTGCTTAAGCCAGTACATGTCCAGACCCATCTAAAGTTTGCTAGAGAGCATCTGGATGATCCAGAAGAGGATTGGGAGAATGTCATATGGTCAGATGAAACCAAAATAGAACTTTCTGTTAAAACTCAACTTGTCGTGTTTGGAGGAGAAAGAATGCTGAGTTGCATCCAAAGAACACCATACCTACTGTGAAGCATGGGGGTGGAAACATCATGCTTTGGGGCTGTTTTTCTGCAAAGGGACCAGGATGACTGATCCGTGTAAAGGAAAGAATGAATGAGGCCAAGTATCGTGAGATTTTGAGTGAAAACCTCCTTCCATCAGCAAGGGCATTGAAGATGAAACGTGGCTGGGTCTTTCAGCATGGCATTGATCCCAAACACACCGCCCAGACAATGAAGGAGTGGCTTCGTAAGAAGCATTTCAAGGTCCCGGAGTGGCCTAGCCAGTCTCCAGATCTCAACCCCATAGAAAATCTTTGGAGGGAGTTGAAAGTCCGTGTTGCCCAGCGACAGCCCCAAAACATCACTGCTCTAGAGGAGATCTGCATGGAGGAATGGGCCAAAATACCAGCAACAGTGTGTGAAAACCTTGTGAAGACTTATAGAAAACGTTTGACCTCTGTCATTGCCAACAAAGGGTATATAACAAAGTATTGAGATGAACTTTTGTTATTGACCAAATACTTATTTTCCACCATAATTTGTAAATAAATTCTTTAAAAATCAGACAATGTGATTTTCTGGATTTTTTTTTTCTCATTTTGTCCCTCATAGTTGAGGTATACCTATGATGAAAATTGGAGACCTCTCTCATCTTTTAAGTGGGAGAACTTGCACAATTGGTGGCTGACTAAATACTTGTTTGCCCCGCTGTACATAGAAATATTGTTACAAAAATAACTGCATTTTTGGTCATTTAAGTTAATTTATTTCTTTAAATATAATTTTAATAATTATATTTCTTTGATTGCAGAGTTAAAATTATTGTTCTGTTCTGGCTCTACAAAATTATGGTCAAAAATTTAAATTGTATGAGGAAAAAAGTAAAAATTTTGTCACATTAGGCTTCAAATTTATTTTAAAAAACAGTAATTTTATAATACTCTGCTTTTGTCCATCAGACAGGCATCTTCACTGTTCAGTTTTAAAACTCCTCTTAAAACCCATTTTTATTCTCTGGCTTTTGACCCAGTTTGAGACATTGATTTTATTTGTTCTTATTGTCTCTATTGTATGACATTTGTTTTGTTTGTGCTGTTTTATACTTTAGCTGTATTTTATATATTTTATTTATCGGTGATGTACAGCACTTTGTGTCAGCTGTCATTGTTTTTAAAGAGCTTCATAAATAAAATTGGATTGGATAAAAAAAATGATAAAAAATTAGCCATAAAATAATCCACAAATGTATAACAGTCTCAAATGTACAAGAAAAGTCATAATTTTAAAAGAGAAAATTACAAATTTGAGGAAAATGGTTACAAATTTAGATAAATTTACAGAGAAAAGTAGAAAACTATAAGAAAATTGTTATAAATTTTGCAGAAAAACCTCAAACCTTCAAGACTGAAGTCATTACTCAAGTTTTTAAGTAGGTGCTCTTTGTACCCTTAACTTGACTAGAAATTTTTCATTGTCTACTTTTAATTATTAATTTCATAGCATTGTTTTTACACCAGTAGAATTTCTGGCTACTATACCCACCTCTGATCATATAATTTAAGTATGCATAAGTAAATTGCTATTATGAATGTTTTTTTTCCCTTCCCTTTCCTACTCTTTGTCAATGGAAAAAAAATATACACTAGAATAAAAATACAAAAATACAAATTTTTGTTATTTATGTAAACCACGAAAAAAATCCTGCAGGACAAAACATGACACTTGGTATTTTCTAACCTGTTTGTATACCACCATAGACAAAGAGAGAACCTGAATTAGACAGAGCTCAGAGAGGGAAAGATGAGACAGAAGAGAGGAGTCAAGGAGAGGAACGTGTTCAGGCAGAGGGTCCAGGAGAGGTGAGAGCAGAGGGAGAAGAGAAGGATGCCACCAGTAAAAAGTCCAAACACAGGACATCTGGGTGGGACCCCAACTGGCCCAATATGCCAACATTCAAGCCTTGGTTGGACAATACTTCAAATGGTAAGTTCCATTATGCAATATTGCTGTGCAAAATAAAAATAAAAAGAAAGGCTTATCTTATCTTATCTTATCTTATCTTAAATAGTGTAAAATTAACATATTCCAGTTACAATTGTGTCACATGTGTTCTGCCCCCCCCCAAAAAAAAAAAAAAAATATGTTGCCATCACGCCAAGGTTTTAAGCCAGAGGAAACACTGGAAGTGCATTGCTTAATGCTATTTTAGTGGCGTGTTTTGAAATCACGCAGCTCCAGAGCTCATGAGGAAACCGTATACGCTGGGATTTTATGTTATTTTAATGGAGAGAGTTGTAACAGTCATATTATTGCCTGTCATTTTATTTATATGACAATATACTAAATAGTTTGTTTTTTCAAACCACATTCTCATTTTAATTGCGGGCTTATCATTGGAGTCTGTGGATTAGGCTTTAATGTATGTTTGGACCCCTCATGGATCGTCACTTTATCGTGGTGGGGGGTTTGTGTGCCCCAGTGATCCCAGGAGCTATGTTGTCCGGGGCAATTTGCCTCTGATAGGGTCACCCAAGACAAACTGGTCATGGGTGAAGGACCAGACTAAGAACGATCCAACAGACTCTCATGATAAATTCTATATCAAGGATTCAGTATACCCCGCCCGGTATGGGGTTACCGGGGCCCCACCCTGGAGCCAGGCCTGGGGGAGGGGCTCGATGGCTAGCGTCTGGTGGAAGAGTTTCCACCCATGGGACCCGGCCGGGCTCAGCCCGAAAGAGTTACATGGGTCCGCCCTCCAGTGGGCTCACCACCTGCAGGAGGGATCATGGGGGTCCGGTGCTATGTGGATTAGGTGGCGGTCAAAGGCGGAGACCTTGGCGGACTGATCCCAAGCTTTCTAAACTGGCTTTTGGTACGTGGAATGTCACCTCTCTGGTGGGGAAGAAGCCTGAGCTGGTGTACGAGGTTGAGAGATACCGGCTAGATATAGTCGGCCTCACCTCAACACACAGCTCCGGTCCCGGAACCAGTCTCCTGGAGAGGGGCTGGAGCTTGGCCTTTTCTGGAGTTTCCCCAGGCGAGAGGCGACAAGCAAGGGTGGATATTCTTGTATCCCCCCACCTTGTTGCCTCTATATTGGAGTTTTCCCCGGTGGATGAAAGGGTTGCTTCCCTTCGCCTTTGGGTTGAGAAACGGGTCCTGACCATCATTTGTGCCTATGCACCAAAGATGTTTCAGAGTACCCACCCTTTTTGGAGTCTGTGACTGGAGTGCTGGAGGGTGCTCCTCTTGGAGACTCCATTGTCCTACTGGGGGACTTCAATGCACATGAGGGCAACGACAGTGAAACCTGGAGGGGGGTGATTGGGAGGAACGGCCTGCCCGATCGGAAACCCGAGTGGTGTTCAGTTATTGGACTTCTGTGCTAACCACAGTTTGTCCATAACGAACACCATGTTCAAGCATAAGGGTGTCCATATGTGCACCTGGCACCAGGACACCCTAGGTCACAGATCGATAATCAATTTTGCAGGGATGGCAATTTTCCGCCGATCCGCGGATTTCCACCGATTTATTTTCAAATTGATCATTTCTGTGAATCGTCTAAATCCATTGAGAAAATTTTAGGGGGGGTAAGGTACCTTATTGTTACCGATTTTAGCAAAAATCAACACGATTACATAAGCACTCGGCGCTTCCCCTGGTCAAGTCTTCCGCGATAACCCGGATGTTTTGTACTCAAGCTACTGCTGTGTTGTAAACAGCCCTGCGATTGGATAGTTGCAAACGATTGGACCAATCAAATGGCTCGTTGTATGCTTTGTCAAAAATTCATGGCGGCGTGTTCTCAGGGATGTGATTATTCCGCTAATTCGCGGAATTCCGCTTTTTTTTAATCTTCCAGGAAGATAAAGTACGTTAAGTACGTTAGCAGCTTGTGGTCCACGAACGTAGTGAAGGTGCGCCCTTTCAGCCAGAACTGGAAGTGGCGTATGGCCAGGTGGAGAGCCAGTAACTGTCTGTCGAACACGCTGTATTTACGCTCACTGTCGTGCAAAGACCTGCTAAAAAAGGTGAGCGGCTGCCAAGAACCGGCAACGCATTGCTTCACAACGGCCGCTATGCCCATGTCCGAGGCGTCGGTAGTGAGCACTATCCAAGCCACCGGGTCTGGGTGCGCCAGTAGTGCAGTGTTCGCCAGAGCTGTTTTAACCTCAGAGAACACCTGCTCCCACTTAGGAGTCCAGTTGAACCTGTCCGCCGGTTTCCGTTTATTGAGTGCGGCGTACAACGGCTGTATGAGCTGGGCTGCGCGGGGGAGGAAACGGTTATAAAAGTTAACCATCCCCAAAAACTCCTGCAGCGCCCTGACATTGATGTTGAGGAGAAAAAATAGCAAAACAATTTAGTTAGATTACTTTTATGATTCCAAACAGTTTGAAATTGACAGTGTACAGTGGACATTGACTCATAACTTTTGAATATTTCCAAGACTTAGCTACATCAGTGATTGTGCAAAATGAACTGCTCAAGACTCAATGGAGATTGAAACTGGTGATCTGAAATGAATGCTGAAATTATAAAAAGTAATGGTATGAATGAATTTTATTTCTATTATGGAATAGATAAAATTAACTGATTTTGATTTGATCAAGTGTTAAAGCATGTGATGGATAATGCTTGTTGGAATATTTTAGGAATGCTATCTTCTTGAAACATAAGTCAGTATTATACAGTAATAAGTGGCATTCAGCTGTTTGTTTTATGTCATTTAAGCACAGTTCTGGTACTTAAAAATCATAAAAACCCAGGAGCTTCGGGGGGCTTTGCCCCCCCTTGCCCCCCCACCGGGGCTCTGCCCCGGACCCTGCTGGGGGACTGCATCCCCCAGACCCCCTGCTAAGTTTTCAGATAATTTCCCCAACCCCAAATCACATCCCTGGTTCGTGTTGGAATTCTGAGCTTTCGGTATCGTTTTCAGCGGAATTATGAGATTTTTATCGAAGAATCAGGAGTCATCAGTGCTAGAAACAGACAAAAGTGTCAAAAATAAGTTCCGATGTAATTGGCTTGAGAGAAAAGTGATGGTAAAGGTGAAAATTGGCTCAAAGTTCGACGAGGTAACAGAAACACTCGGACAGTTTCTGAAGAAACCAGAAAAGGAGATGAAGTTCAAAGTTCAGAGACTGACACAGCTTGCTGCCAAAAGGAAGAAAGTTTCACATTAGAAGTGACTTGGTGACCAGTGTAAATAGTGTAATAAACTCTTATAGAACTGTTAAATATGTTGGACTAAAGACAGTGAGACAACATTGAAGAAAAAGTAAGTTAACTTTTCATTAAATTTAATGATTTATCTAAGTCTAGTGTTTCAATTTTTTTTAATCATTTTTTTCAGTCTAAATTACTTCTGTTTTACTGAAAACCTCTCAGCTTCAGGGGGGCTGCGCCCCCCCAAAAGTCAATCGTCCAAATTAGATTTCAGCTGAAATCAGAATTTCCTGTTGCCATCCCTGATTTTGTTATCGTGTCATCAGACCTGCGACCGTATGTCTTGGACACTCGGGTAAAGAGAGGTGCAGAGCTGTCAACTGATCACCACCTGGTGGTGAGTTGGATCCGATGGCAGGGGAGGAAGCCATTCAGACCTGGTAGACCCAAACGTATAGTGAGGGTGTGCTGGGAACGTCTGGCTGAGGCCCCTGTCCGGGAGGTCTTCAACTCCCACCTCCGGAAGAACTTCAACCACATTCCGAGGGAGTCTGGAGACATGGAGTCTGAATGGGCCATGTTCTCCACCTCTGTTGTTGAAGCGGTGGCCCAGAGCTGTGGCCGCAAGGTGGTTGGTGCATCTCGTGGTGGCAACCCCCGAACCAAGTGGTGGACACCAGTGGTGAGGGGGGCCATTAAGCTGAAGAAGGAGTCCTATCAAGCTTGGTTGGCTTGTGGGACTCCCGAAGCAGCTGAGGTGTACCGGCAGGCCAAGCGGAGTGCAGCTCGGGTGGTTGCTGAAGAAAAAACCCGGGTATGGGAGGAGTTCAGTGAGGCCATGGAACAAGACTTTCGGTTGGCCTCGAAGAGATTCTGGCAAACTGTCCCGCGGCTCAGGAGGGGAAAGCAGCTCCCTGTCCACACTGTATATGGTGCGGAGGGGGCGCTGTTGACTTCAACTGGGGATATCGTCGGGCGGTGGAAGGAATACTTCAAGGATCTCCTCAATCCCACTGATACGCCTTCCACAGAGGAAGCGGGGTTTGTGGACGAGGGGGACGACTCACCTATCACAGGGGCTGAGGTCGCCAAGGTGATTAAAAATCTCCTTGGTGGCTGGACCCCGGGGTTGGACGAGATTCGCCCTGAGTACCTCAAAGCCCTGGATGTTGTAGGGCTGTCATGGTTGACACACCTCTGCAACATTGCGTGGAGGTTGGGGGCAGTGCCTTTGGCATGTCAAACCGGGGTGGTGGTTCCTCTCTTCAAAAAAGGGGACCGGAGGGTGTGCTCCAACTTTAGAGGGATCACACTCCTTAGCCTCCCTGGGAAGGTCTATGCCAAGGTACTGGAGAGGAGAGTCCGGCCGTTGGTCAAACTTCGGATTCAGGAGGAGCAATGTGGTTTTCGTCCTGGCCGTGGCACATCGGACCAGCTCTTTACCCTCTCGAGAATTCTCGAGGGTTCATGGGAGTTTGCCAAACCAGTTTACATGTGTTTTGTGGACTTGAAGAAGGCATTTGACCGCGTCCCTCGTGGTTTTTTGTGGGGGGTGTTTCGGGAGTGTGGGGTATCGGGCTTGTTGTTACGAGCTATTCGGTCTCTGTGTGACCGTTGTGAGAGTTTGGTTCGTATTGCCAACACTCGGTCGGACTCATTCCCAGTGAGAGTTGGACTCTGCCAGGGCTGCCCTTTATCACTGATCCTGTTCATAATTTTTATGGACAGGATTTCTAGGCTCAGCCAGGGAATGGAGGGTGTCATGCTTGGTGACCACAGGATCTCATCTCTGTTGTTTGCAGATAATGTTGTCCTGTTGGCTTCATCCAGCAATGACCTACAGCCCTTGCTGGGATGGTTTGCCGTTGAGTGTGAAGCGGCTGGGATGAGAATCAGCACCTCCAAGTCCGAGTCCATGATCCTCAGCCGGAATAAGGTGGATTGTCCTCTCTGGGTTGGGGACAGGCTCCTGCCCCAAGTGGAGGAGTTTAAGTATCTTGGGGTCTTATTCACGAGTGAGGGGAAAATGGAGCAAGAGATTGACAGACGGATTGGAGCAGCATCTGCAGTGATGCGGACGTTGTACCGGTCTGTTGTGGTGAAGAGGGAACTTAGTTCTAAGGCAAAGCTGTCGATTTATCAGTCAATCTACGTTCCTACTCTCACCTATGGTCACGAGCTTTGGGTAATGACCGAAAGAACAAGATCGCGGATACAAGCAGCTGAAATGAGCTTTCTCCGTATAATTGCTGGACTCACCCTCAGAGATAGGGTGAGGAGCTCAGTCATCTGGGAGAGGCTCAGAGTAGAACCGCTGCTCCTCCACATTGAAAGGAGTCAGTTGAGGTGGTATGGGCATCTGATTAGGATGCCTCCTGGACACCTCCCACTTGAGGTGTTTCAGGCATGTCCCACTGGGAGGAGACTCCGGGGCAGACCCATGGCTTGGTGGAGAGACTATGTCTCCCAGCTGGTCTGGGAATGCCTTGGTATCCTCTCTGAAGAGCTGGGGCAGGTGGCTGGGGAGAGAGAAGTCTGGGCTTCTCTGCTTGAACTGCTGCCTCCGCGACCCGGACCTCTGGAAAAGCGGTAGAAGATGGATGGATGGATGGATGGATGTTTGGAATGAATGAATGAACAGGGAGCATGTGTGCATTCTGGTGTAGATGCGGCACATTGGGGAGGAGTGTCACTCTGAAGAGTTTTATTCCATCCACATTTTCGTTTTCGTCACAGACTTATTAGGCATTAATGTGTTTATTTTTAGGGAAATGGAATGAATGAACAGGGTTTTACTTTTCACTGTAACTCCTCAGAGAGACAGGAGATCTCTGCCTGCAGCCGCGCACCCCCAGGTTTCCAGCCAGGCCAAGGCCACCTGCACTGCGCTCCAATAGTTGGGGTTCTTGAGCTGCAGGTGCCCCCACAGCCACCTGTCAGCTCCCAGAAGGGGCCACCAAGAGCGGGTTTGCTTTGTGGTAGGGGTCAGCGGTGGACAGGACACCATGACAGATCTCCTCCTTTCCTCCCGCTTGGGAGAGACTGGGACAGAGAGCCAGCTCTTCGGCAGACCCCTGCATGAGACAGGGGAGACCCTCGGTTGGCAAAAGCAACAGGAGAGGGAGCCCTCCATCTCTCCACGGGCTGGGAGTGACTTCTGTGCCACCGTTAGTGATCCTTTATGAAAGTTTGTACAGGCATCATCCTCTTTTTCTGGTTTGTCTGTGTGTTGCATCCAGGTGTACTGTGTTAAACCATTCAGCTGATTTTTCAGCCCAGCATTATATCTTCCCCATTCGTTTTCTTTAAAATAACTGGGCATCAACTGTGATTGATGTCTTCCTTATTACCAAGCAGCATTACCAGTGTGTGCATTTTCACTCACTCTCCTTAGCCAGCACAAGACCCCTCTTAACCTGTTGAACTCTGTTCAACTTCCCTAAAAACGCCTAAAAATAACATGTCCAAAGTAAATCAAAAGCTGTTCTTCAACCCTTTGCAGCATCTTCATGGGGTTGGTCTCATTTAAAAGAAAACACTCTGAATTTTTTTGGCAAAACAGTCATAATCTCTCTAAGTGCTCCTGCCACTGAGTAACAATCATCTAAACATACTGAATTTGAAGAAAATGAAGTTAGCCTGGGTGTTTTTTTTAGATACAAATGCTTGCAAATAACATACAGCTGTGTTAAACTTTCTGGAAAACAACAGAAATGTAGAACCAAGTGTTTTCAAGCTCAGGTCAAAATTTTGTAACAATACCACAAAAAATTAATATATTACACAGCTTTTTTCTCAGGTTGTAACAAGGCGTTCTTGAACTGTGCCAAACTGTGGCACAGTTTGGAACACTGTGTTCCAGAGTTCACTATCTCAGCAGTTTGCACAGTAAAACCAAGGGGTGACAACCCAGACATACACAGCACAGTTCCTGGTTTTTTTTTTTTACAGGCAAAAATAGCCTACAGTGTAAGAAAAATTATGCAAAAAATTAAATTAATTAAATATTAATTAAATTAATTAAATTAATACATTTCACTAAAGTATACACAAAAACAACCCTCTCCCCCCTCCAATTTTTCCAGAGTTCACTATCTCACCAGTTTACACAGATACAGGTCAAATGGACCCCTGACCAAGTGCGCACGCCAAGTGGACCACGGAATCCAATCTGTACATGTACAGGTACATTCTCCATCCAATGATTTATAAATGCTCCCCTAGGTGAAAACCAGTCTGTGGGACTATAATGTTCTGAATGAGGCTTTAGAAAATTATGAATCACTTTGTAAATCACTGGATTGAAAATGTACAGATTGCATACCGGTGTCCACCTGGGGTGCTCACAATATTGTGCTCACATGGTCAGGGCTCCATTTTACCAGATCACGTTTACACAGTAAAGCAAAGGCACAATAACCCAGACATACACAGCACAGTTCCTTTTTTTTTTACAGGAAAAAATAGCCTACAGTGAAATAAAAAAAAATTTTCATAAAAATTATTAAATTTTTCTGCAATATACACAGTAACAAATAACCCCCCCCCCCCACGGCGCACACAAAAACGTCGCCATGCGGGACCCTTGTAATTACCACGATTGGTCAAAAGTTATTTTTATTACTATTTTTATCGATAAAGAATAATTTAGATTATAAGACTTACCTGTCCACAACCGCACTGTTGCTGGTATTGTCCACTGGCGTGTGACGATCGTCAGCTATTCCGTTGATCAATGGAAACCTCCTTTGTTTACTGATCCATCCTCTAGTCACCCGACCCGGTCAAAGCCATCTACGATTTCATGCAGGCCCTTTCGGTTTATTTTGTGAACCATTTTTCAAAACAAGTAAAATAATGGCTAATCTTACCCTGACCCTTCTGCACAGTATCACAAAGGACTGCACGTCACACAGCGGCGGAGTGAAAAGAGATTTTACGCACGAGAACGCATGGTATTTTACCAGAAATATAAACACTGAACTAGGCATGTAGGATGTCATTGAAGTCAGAAATTGATTGGCTAAGCGACACGTCCGTCGTCAGATTACTCGGCTTCAATTGGCTCGTTGTATTCGTGGTCATTGATGGGCAGATACTTCTTGCTAGGTTTACGATCATTGGTTATTCAAGGTTTAAAAACCCAAATCAAGGCTCTTGTTGGTCGAATGAGATGTCAATCTCATTCTAAACCAATCAAACACTCCTTTGGCTTTCTGTTTACGGCTGTGTCTGTACTGGAAGACCGCAAATACAGCTTTTTTTTTTCAGTGCGCACTGAGACGCACTAAGACGCACAGACGTGACCGCCCGCGGAATCTCCCGAGTTCAACTTGTTAAACAAGCCATCATTGATCAGAGTTCACTTTAGATAGTGCACCGCTGTACATTAAAGGGATGAGCAGGAGTGCTTTGGATTGGATTATCCAAAACACACCTCTGAATAATTAGACCAGCCTCTTTGCACCGTGTGCCTGGCGGAAAATTTGTTTATGCGTTGCTGTGATAAGGAAATGAACTTGGAAATGCCCATAAATATGTTCTGCTTCAGTGACAAGTGATTATAGACTGTGTCGTTGTAATATGGCCCAATATTTCCACATAAAGTTCTCTCCTCATGATGCCATCTATTTTGTAAAGTGCACCAGTCGCTCCTGCAGCAAAACACCCCCACAACATGATGCTGCCATTCCCGTACTACACAGCTGTGGTGATGTTCTTGGGCTTTTAAGCTCCCCTCTTTTTCCTCCAAATGCAATGGTCATTATGGCCAAATAGTTCAATTTTAGTTTCATCAGACCAAAGGGCATGTCTCCAAAAATTAAGGTCTTTGTCTCTATGTCTTTGTCTCTGGCTTTTTTATGTTGCTTTTGGAGTATCTTCAGCCCCTGTCGGTATTGGACTCATTTCACTGTGGATAATGACAGTCTCTTACCAGCTTCTGCCTGCATCTTCACAAGGTCTTTTTCTTTTGTTCTGGGTTGATATGCACATTTTGCACCAAAACACGTTCATCTCTGGGACACAGAACCCGTCTCCTTCTGAGCAGTATGATGGTTGGACATTCCCATGGTGTTTGTACTTGTGTATAATTGTTTGAACAGAAGAACATGGCACCTTCAGGCATCTGGAAATTCTACCCAAGGGTGGACAAGACTTGTGGAGGGTCACAATTCTCTTCCTAATATCTTAGCTGATTTATTTTTATTTTTCCATGATGTCACACAAGGAAGCAGTGTGTTTGAGGTGTGCCTCCAATTAATTCAAATGTTTCTCAGTTAACCTATCAGAAGCTTCCAAAGTCATGGCATCATCATCTGGGATTTCCCAAATTGTTTAAAGGCATAGTAATCTTAGTGTATGTAAACTTCTGACTTTGAAGAAAGTAATAAAAAAAAATTCTCTAGAAATATTTGGCAAATATAAAAATGATTTAGCAAATGGAAATAATTTTGGTAATCCCAACTGACCTAAAACAGGAAAAGTTTAATCTGATTTAATGTTAGACAGTGAGGAAAAAAAAGGTTATATGTCTTTTTATACAGGTAAACTTCTGGTTTCAACTGTATGTTCTTCACCTGCAACTGTCTAAAGTAGGCTTTAAATGAATCTGTGTAAATTGTGATTGAGGCCACATGAGAATAGATAGTGATTTTCCTGTAAATTACCAGCAAGCACGTGGGCATCTAATTTCTTACTTCCTGCGTGTTCTACCTAATCAGCTCCTTAATCTGGATAAGACACAAGTAGTCATACCTCATGATCTTGGAAATTGTTGCTAATTCTTCAAATTAAGCTATGATGATCCACTTGTCTTGTAGTTAACCTTATATTTTTATATCCAACAGTGAAGCCCTTTCTGCTTTGTTTCATCAGGCAGCATGAGTGGCAGAAACACGGTACTTGTGCAGCTAAACTCACCTCTCTGAACAGTCAACATAAATACTTCAGCAAGGCACTGGAACTCTATCATACATTGGATTTGGATGGGTACAGAATACAAACACACACTAGCACATACATACTTCTTATTGATTCTTTTTATCTTCTTTGCAATGACATGCACAGCCTAATTCATTGAAACTCATGCTTATTGTAAATCAGTCTGGATAAAAAGTATCACTTGAAATGGAAATCTGTTTCTGTTATCTCAGCACCTTGAGGAAGTTTGACATCATCCCATCAGAAAAATATTACAACGTAAGTCTTATTTATATTTGCTATATTCACATGTAAAATGTTGACTTTTAAGGACTGAAAGTGAGTCATAACATTAATAATCATCTCTGTTCTTAAATTCTCCTCTCTGTGTGTAGTTTTCACAAATTGAAGGAGTGGTAGAAAAGTTCTACGGCATTAAACCTAAGATCCAGTGCGCCCAACAATCAAAGGTACAAACATCTTCATTTAAATAATTGATGCCTACGTTAATTGCATGTTTATTTGAACTCCCTAAAAATCATTCTGTCTCAACTTTTAAAAAACTGGGTGTAATAATATAAACCAGGAGTCTCCATGTCATTTTCCCCCCCCAGAATGATGCTGTCCAGATTTTGGGACAGATTGAGATCTGCCTTGACCCCGAATTCAACCTACAGGACTGTGAGAATAAACTTCCCATGGAAAACATTCCCGAGAAGTTCTGGGATGTAAACACAGATTCTGGGTACAGAGTTTGTGACCACGATATTCAAGTCTACTACCCACCTCTTCAATGAAATATGCAGTGACTTCTGAAAATATGTGGACATTGCCACAGTTTTTCACAATCCACTCATATTCCACCAAATTTAATTTCACACTGAACGACCTGAATTGAGCACAGACCATCTTAAATCCTTTGCAGCTGAACTCTTGTTTTCTCCCTCGGTGGGGTTCATTTTGTCAGCTATGAACACAGTAATCGTACTCGGGTGCAGCCCAAAACAACCAGGCTGAGACCCCCAGAAAAAAGCGGTCTTGATCCAAATCACCTGGTGAATTCTGATCTGGACTTCATAGTGAGAAAGCATACTAAACCAAAACAGGACTAAAAGCCATGAAAAAAGTTAATTTCATGCCAATGTACATGTGCATCTCAGTAAATTAGAATATCATTGAAAAGTGAATTTATTTCAGTAATTCACTTCAAAAAGTGAAACTCATTATGTAGAGTCATTACACACAGAGTGATATATTTCATTTGTTTATTTCTTTTAATTTTGATGATTATGGCTTAAATTCAGTTTCTCTGAAAATTAGAATATTACATAACACCAATAAGAAAAAATGGATTTTTAATAGAAATGTTGGCTGACTGAAAATTTATGTCTATGTACACACTCAATACTTGGCCAGGGCTCATTTAGCATGAATTACTGCATCAGTGCAGTGTGGCATGAAGGCGATCAGCCTGTGGTACTACTGAGGTGTTATGGAATCCCAGGTTGCTTTGATAGTGACGTTCAGCTCGTCTGCATTGTTGGGTCTGGTGTCTCTCATCTTCCCCTTGACAATACCCCATAGATTCTCTATGGGATTTAGGACAGGCAAGTTTGCTGGCAAATCAAGCACAGTGATACCATGGTCATTGAACCAGATATTGGTACTTTTGGCAGTGTGGGCAGGTGCCAAGTCCTGCTGGAAAATGAAATTAGCATCTCCATAAAGCTTGTCAGCAGAAGGAATCATGAAGTGCTCTAAAATTTCCTGGTAGACAGCTGTGCCGACTTTGGGCATGATAAAACACAGTGGACCAACACCAGCAGATGACATGGATCCACAAATAATCACTGACAGTGGAAACTTCACACCTCAGGCAACTTGGTTTCTGTGCCTCTCCATTCTTCCTTCAGACTCTGGGGCCTTGATTTCCAAATGACAGGATTTGGCACCTGATTTGCCACAGGCTGATCACCATCATGCAACGCCGTATTGATGCAGTAATTGATGCAAAAGGAGCCCCAAGCAAGTATTGAGTGTGTACATGGACATACTTTTTAGTAGGCAAACATTTCTATTAAAAATCCATTTGTTCTTATAGTAATAATGAATTGCATTTATATAGCGCTTTTCATGACGCCCAAAGACGCTTTACAAAGAGTTCATTGTTCATTCACGCCACAGACAATGGTAGTGGTAAGTTACTTCTGTAGCCACAGCTGCCAATCCATGCCAACGGCCTCTCCGACCACTACTGAATATTTATGCACATCCATACCCAGTGTCATGGACACTGGAGGCAAGGTGGGTAAAGTGTCTTGCCCAGGGACACGACAGGATGGCTGGGGAGAGTGGGATTCGAGCCGCCAACCCTCCGGTTATTGGACAACCCACTCTACCTCCTAAGCCACTTCCGCCACTATTGGACTTAGGTAATATTAATATTACTTAAAATTCTGAGAAACTGAATTTTGGGTTTTCATTAGCTGTGAGCCATAATCATCAAAATTAAAAGAAATAGACACTTGAAATATATTCCTCTGTGTGCAATGAATCTACATAATACAAGTTTCACTTTTTGAACTGAATTACTGAAATAAATTTACTTTTTGATGATATTCTAATTTACTGAGATGCACCCTTTACATACCTGATGGATCTTTGGAAACATCTGTGGCAGATCAGGAGGATTAATGTATGACACCTCCTGAACTTTCTTGTGTCATCTGTAACTCCAGCTCATTAAAACATTTTCAAGGTGAATGCAGTCACCAGGGTGACAGTCCAGCCACATAAGATACTCGTCATTATGAAAGTGTTTCTCTTATGTCACAGAAACATATAGTAAGCTTTCTTTTAATGCTTTATTAACATCTCAAAATGCATAGAACAAACGACACAAAAAGAGGAATACTAACTTGCTAACTGCTAACACTAATACTAACTGCTAACTTGCGGCCTTTGACCTTAACCGCCAGCAAAACCTGGACCACTGTCCATTGTGAGTGAGGTTGGTGAATGTCAAAGCAATTTTCACTAATATCAAAAGGGCGGATAGACAACAGATGCATCACCATGGCATTAACTCAGTTTGCCTTTGGCCGAAATGAGCAAAAAAAAAAATTAACACGGCAAAATACAAGCAGAAATACAATATTGCACAATATAAAAAAATTAAATACAGAAATTTAAAATGGAGTGTTCATCAACATAAAATCATCTTCACATATTTACTCTTCTTTTTTTCTGCGGAAGACACATCTGGCCAATAAGCACAGACAACATTTTCATGTGGTTTGAAGTGACACATTTTTGGTACGCTTAGATTTTTTTTGTGATATGAATAAGAGCTGATATGAATATTTTAGAGGTTTTCATTTGTGGGTTTTTATGCCTAGGGGTGACTAGTTCACTTTAATTCAAAGAAACAGCTTCTAAACACAAATGCTCCACTTGAAGTCATATCCAGATCCAAAAACTGTTGACAGTTGAGTGAAGTGTCGATTTACATCAGAGCTTCTGAAAATAGGAGGCTTATTAGAAAAGGTCTATAATTCCTTATACCCCCCTTTATACAGGGGTGGAGATTATTGAGAGATCATTAAGCGATCTGACCAGTTTTTGATCTATCAATGATTTTCAGTGATCCCCACAGTTGCCACAGTCTCCTCAAAGTTTTGACTCAGTCCAAAACACACAAAGATGTCCCAAACTATCCCAAAGATCAAAAATTGGCCCAATCTCAGTCACTGACTGAAAAATTGTGTGTTTGTAGGTTTTAACTGTCTGAAATGAGTCTACCGGTCACCTAATTATCAAAATTTTCTTCAAAACAGTCAGTTCTCTTAAAAAAAAAAACCACACACACACACACAGTATCATGTTTTTCTCTCCCAGAAACGCCAGAAACGTTTTTGACTATTCCATCTAAATCGTATACGTCACGATTAGAAAAAGCCAAACCACCGCCGTCCTTGAGACCTGCCCACTGCTCTATTATTGGCCTGCCTAGCTGTCTAGATGGAAAGGGTGCTAAAAGTAGCCTATTAGCCCCTGAGCTATTAGCCCCGAAGCTAACACTGGTCAGAAAGCTCAAACCGAGCGTGGCTTATATTGTTATTTTCTCCGGATCTTAGTCACCCTAATAACCATCCCTGTTACCACCTGCTTCACTGGTCCACAGTCCACAATGTGCCATGCATCGCTCCGGCCCATCTCCCGGTGGTTTCGCCATGGTTCCGCGGTGAGTTGCTGGCGCCAGCGTGCCAGTCGCAGGAAGCTGGCCGTGAGAGCCAGCAGCTCCAGGCAGCAGCTCTGGCTCGCGGCGCAGGCGGTTGCCACGGAACCTGCCTTGAGCTGTTTGCTCTCACGGGCAGCTCCCCCACCACCCTCCGGAGCCCCGCGCAGCTCCACTCTACCCTCGCAAGCAGCGTGGGGGAGCCGCTTCGTGGCGGGGCACCCCCCAGCTGGCCGTGGGAGAGGAGCTGAGTACTGTGGACTGAGACATTGCCCTTTGAGATCCTGTGGCTCAGCTTCTCGGCCAGGGTTGCAGCAATCGATGGGGTGCACGGTGCTGGCGATTTGCTGGTGGGGTTGTTGGGGGGGGGGGGGGGGGGGGTGACATGAGATGCACAAACGACTGCGGATTGGTGAACCAGCGCTGTTCATCCAAGCTAGAAGGAGGCTAGAAGCTAGTCAGCTAACTGACGTAAGTGGGAGGGCAGAGTTGAATAGCTGAAGGATGTTTCTGAAAATGACAGGCTTTAAATCAGCGTTTCAAGAAAGCCAGGAAAAAAAAAAAAAAAAATTTGCATCAGTAATTAAAAAAATTAAAGAAAATATGAACAAAATATGTCACAAACACTTCATTAAGACATGAGTGAGCTGTTAAAATGTTAAAAAAGTGTAGTCAGTGGCCCCTTTAAATGACTATTCTTACTGATACATACAGTACTAACATCTCAGTGGCACAGTGGTTAGCGCCGTTTCTCTCACAGCAAGAAGGTCGTAGGCCAGTGACATCCTTCCTGTGTGGAGTTTGCATGTTCTCCCCGTGTGTGCGTGGGTTTTTGCTAGGTACTGAGCATAAATTGTCCTTGGGTATGAATGTGAGAGTGAATGGTTGTCTCTGGCGATCTGTCCAGGGTGTACTCTGCCTCTCCCTCAAAGATGAGGCTCCAGCCCCCCGGCTGATTTAAATTAAAATTTATTACAAATTTTGGAAATGCCCAAAATAAATGGTCCTAATTGAAGATATGCAACCTGAAATGATAAAATAAAATTCCAAAGTACTTTTACAAATATAAAGTATCAAATTGAAATGTTTTATTCTCCGCTGTAGCCAAGCACCTGACCTTACAGGTAATGCATGCACATACTGTACATGTATTGACTTTTGTTTATGACATCATTTCTTAATGAAATTAATTATTCAACAGTAGCATTATTCTGAAATACTTGAAAACTGCTGTGATAATTACTTGACATTTCCTTTGAATGAATTGTTCCTTGTATGAATTATGAAAAATAGGACACATGCACACTCCACTTTAACATTGTGCTTTACTGGTATTACTGTATGTTCCCTCCTGTCTCTGTTTGATGAGTGTAGCAGTGCACTGGGGAATCAATGATTTCAGTGCAGGGCAGGAATTCCAACAGGCAGTTTATAGCCTGTTTGCCTTATAAATGTCTATAGTACACATCTTAGGAAGCTGGTGGGTTTTATATTACATTTCGGTGTATGCTTTGTTAGTTTGTACTCGTTTGGATTTTTATTTTCTTTTTCACAAATGCCTTTTTCAAGTAAATGATGATTATTTGATTGAGGATTAGTGTAACATAAAAAGGGGGAAAAATCTGCAGTTTTTATTATTTGATTTTTTTTTTATTTAAAAACAATTAAGAATAAAGTTGATATACTTATTTAAATAAAGTTACATTTTTCTTGTTCAATCAGAAAGCTTTATATCTGCTAGAAAGCTACGCTAAAGTCTCCATTTATCACTCTATATATAATTCAAGAAAATCAGACATCACTCTATCAGTCATTCAGCCTATTTAAAGGGAAAAAATGGTCTTATAGCCTTTACCTTTAACATGGTTATCTATAGTCTTCTTACTGAGCTCCTCAGACAGCTCTCTCCTTTACTTTCTCTGCTCTGTGTTCAGAGTGGTGCACGCAATAATACCAGAACTATACAGTAGCTTGTTTTTTTTCCCTTTAAAAAGGCTGGATGGCTGTCAAAAAGTTTGAAGGCACTTGTGATAATAATTAAGATCACTTGTTGGCAGTGACTGCTGCAAAAGGTGGTACTGTGGAGGTACAAAATAAGTTCAGGTGTGACACGGCGAGCTGAAGGTTTCAGAGTTTTTATTCCTCCATCATAATGAGACACACAATAGCGCTGTGCGCTGTGCTGTGCACTGTGCTGTGTGTGTGCCCTGTGAGTGCGCGTGTATGCTGTGTGTATGAGCTATGTGAGGCATGTAAAGTCAGCTCTTTTATACAGACAAGAGAGAATGCATGGCACGTTTACATATTGATATACATATCAGTCAATACATATCAATCACGTGATTAACTGGCGCCGGAATTCCTCTCCTTACTCCGGGGATGTATAACAATAGTCATTGTTCTGGTTGTCCCCCTAGGGCTCTCTGTTCGTATGCAATCCCTGCTGAGCGTGAATATTATCAGTCTGCATTGTGCGGTCAGGGTCAGGAGGGGCTGTGACCACCCCCACCCCCCACCCACCCCCCGTCATTTGGCTCCAGCTCCGGTAGAACTGTCGGAGGGCATGTCAGTCCGTGGGGGGGACGGGGGAGGGGTGGAAAGGACGGTGTGCTCCGCTCCGAGTTCCAGCACGTTGAACAGCCGTGGATCGTGGGCGCACCGGCTGGTGTGTTTCGTATGTAATGGAACAGGATGGCGATTGGTCGGCTTAGGGAGTGAGGTGCAGAAAAAGGTCTGTGCAGGAAGAGGGGGAGGGGGTGGGAGTAAGCAAGTGCCGGCCTGGGACATCAAAGCTGTCTGGGCCGTGCAAAAATTGCGTGTGGATCCGCGATGGTGAGGGACTTTCCCGTTAAGCCTGGCGGAGGTCCACAGCGGCTGTGAAAAAAAAAAAAAAATTATATCTCTGACTTCTCTCGTGGCACAATCCAGCGAGGATGTGGGGAAGGCGAGCGGCCAAATTCCCTGAGGATGCGTAGCGGCTGTGATAAACTGAAGCTGTGTCAGGGACTCGGCAGTTTGGCTTTAGGTGCGGGAAGCAGCCCTAAAGTCATCGGGGAAAGCAATCAGCTAAATTCCCCTTGTGCGCCGTGGCTGGAAACCCATACAAAGTCCTGTGTGGGGGCTGCATATCCATTCCAGGTGCGCGAGCAGCCCTGAAGGTTCTGAGGGTGGCAATCGGCCGTTTTTCTCGGGCATGTGCAGCAGCGGAGGACGAATGTATCAGTCTGTGAAGCCAGTTTTGTCCTGTGCGTGGCGTGCGCTTGGCGCAGTGACCACATAGCTGAAAGTTGCCCTGTCCTCGTAATCCTGCAGTGTGCGTGCGTGGCTTCTGTGCGCAGAAGGTCCGTTGTCGAGAGGTGAGTCAGGGTCAGGGAGCTTGATGGAAATCAACGCAGTCGGCGCCGATGGTCTTCCCTGTTCAAGCTGTTTCTGTGCGTTGCTCGTGCCGCTGATCCTCGTGCGTCTCGGTCCCAGCACCGCGTTCTCCGTCCGGCCCTGGAGGTCGCCATCGTGGGAGATGACAAGGCGCGCGCGCTCCCGTGTGGATGCGAAGGATGTAGGCGATCCCCGGTCCCTGGGATCCACAGCGCGGTGAGAGGGAACAGACGGTCATTCTCCCTCGTCAGGTCACCAGTGTGGAGGTAAAAGATCAGGCGAGGGGCGCACCATGACGCGTGCTGAGGCTTTCCGTCCAGGTTGTCTCCGGGGTGTTCACTTCGTGTTCCATTCTTCGTCAAGGGTCACCAGTGTGGAGGAACAAAATAAGTTCAGCCGTGACACGGCGAGCTGAAGGTTTCAGAGTTTTTATTCCTCCATCATCATGAGACACACAGTAGTGCTGTGCGCTGTGCTGTGTGTGTGCCCTGTGAGTGCGCGTGAGTGCTGTGTGTGTGAGCTATGTGAGGCATGTAAAGTCAGCTCTTTTACACAAACGAGAGAATGCATGGCACATTTACATATTGATATACAGTACACTACCGTTCAAAAGTTTGGGGTCACTTAGAAATTTCCTTATTTTTGAAAGAAAAGCACTTTTTTTCAATGAAGATAACTTTAAACTAATCAGAAATACACTCTATACATTGCTAATGTGGTAAATGACTATTCTAGCTGCAAATGTCTGGTTTTTGGTGCAATATCTACATAGGTGTAGAGGCCCATTTCCAGCAACTATCACGCCAGTGTTCTAATGGTACAATGTGTTTGCTCATTGCGTCAGAAGGCTAATGGATGATTAGAAAACCCTTGTGCAATCATGTTAGGTCTGCAATGCTGTAATTGCTGCAAATGGAGGATTCTCTGACGAAAGCAAAGTTTGAAGGAAAAAATTATTATTTCAAATACAAATCATTATTTCTAACCTTGTCAATGTCTTGACTATATTTTCTATTCATTTTACAACTCATGGTGGTAAATAAGTGTGACTTTTCATGGAAAACACAAAATAATTGTCTGGGTGACCCCAGACTTTTGAACGGTAGTGTACATATCAGTCGATACATATCAATCGCGTGATTAACTGGCGCCGGAATTCCTCTCCTTAGTCTGGGGATGTATAACAATAATCATTGCTCTGGTTGTCCCCCTAGGGCTCTCTGTTCGTATGCAATCCCTGCTGAGCGTGAATATTATCAGTCTGCATTGTGCTGGGTGCCCACAGTACCACAAAATATAAAATTTAAGGATACCACCTTTTTTGTCATTGTCAATTTAGTTTGTTGAATAATATAAAATATTTTAATTATATAAAATACTTAGCTGAATCAATAATCAAAAGCAAAGTCTGAAAGTCTGATTTGTGTTAAATATGATATAAACATAAGATTTGCCATTAAACTTTTGTCAATTTCAAGTTATTTCACATAGTTGTGGATTTTTTTGTTGTTTGTTTTTCGGAAGGGTACCAACAAATTGGTCCCCATCTGTACGTTTGTCCCTGATGATGTCAAAACCTAAAAACAATCTGGAAAATGCACAATATAGGACTTTTAGATTGGAATGGAATGTTTGGTAAAATGCATATTTTTCAAGGCCTTAAACTTTTAAATTCACAATAATTTTCTACCTTCAGAAAGTACATGTACTGTTCACAGGTTAACATCAAAATGAAGGTGGTGCAGGTATACATTAGGTACTTAATTTATTTGCATTGTTTAACATGAAATTTTTATAATGCCTTCATTTTCTGGATGATGTTTTGGCTTTTGTCACAGAAAACTTAATTCATATTAAACTGAAATGATAAACTATGAGAACTGCTGTACTATTAATTATTCAGATGAACAAGTGTATTGTATTTTCACCTCAATAAAATATCTTAAATGTCTTCTTTATAGTTATTATGTAATGTTTACTTATAAAATAAACCAGTTTTTCTTTTTTGAAGTTATTCTTGTTACACCGTTATATCATATGATAGGACAGTTTTTACCTGGCATCAGTATATCTATGTGTATTTGTAGTGTAACAGTTCTATATTTCAGTCTGTCTGTCCACTGTATGAATATTAATGTAGTGATCTGCTTACATAGCCCTAATCCTACCAGGAGAAAGACACCAGTCCATAATCCTGAATCTCCTTCCACAACAGACTGACGAAACACAACTGATTATATTTTCTATAGTGCCCTGTAACTATGACTGTGCCACTCCCATCTAAATCTGGTCTAAATCCTGTCGGGACCCACGAAAACGGTGCCAAGAGTCCTGTTTTTAGTGGCATTCCAGGTCTGGTGATCATCGTTTTAGCATTTCAGCTGAACAGCCCTGGCTGAAAAATTTGAAGAGATGTTTTTTTTGTTGTTTCTTCTTTTTGTTTTACGGGGTGAAATAAAGTCACAGCCAGCTACTTTTGTGCGACAGTTCTCATTTACCGCTGGGTTCCCCCCACTGTTTCTCCACACCCTTTGGTCCCATATTTTGCTTTCTCTCTCTCTCGCTCTCTCTGGTTATGTAACACTGCAGTTCTGCAAAGCTGCTGATGTGACAGATCTAAGCACCTGCATGCACACACGTGCCTGTCACACCCATGCCCACTGATCACTTCACCCTGTACTCACAACCGTTATTGATCAAATCACTGATCAGCATTCTTAAGATTCTAAAGAATTCCGATTTAATTGTAGTGGAATCGAGCCACTGTGTTGTTCATCTGTTGTGACCTAGTATATTGTGTCATACCTTTTTTAACAGCTCTTTGTGTGTATGATTTAGTGGCATGCATTAGCTAAAGAAAAGGGCCAGAGAGGTGGATGGCTGAAATCATGTGACCTTACCAGCTGTTGCTGTATGCTGTTGGTAGAGGCAGCTGGGGGGGGGGGGGGGGGTAAAGGTGGGAGGGGCTGGGTGCTTGCCGGCACACAATGTGACTGGTGACGATCCCTTGTTCTGCAGATAGAGAGAGAGCGACAGAGGGGCAGCAGAGGATACACACATGCATGGCACGAGATGCAAAGAGGGAGCTCACACACATTTCTACTGATTCAGCGGACCAGATTTATTCGTCACCTCTTCTTTGCAGCCTCTCCTGGTGAGCCTTGATGCAAAACACAAGAGAATCCCAAAGCCAGCAGCACTGGCCCTGACCGCCGTCCTGCACTCGGTCTCCCTGTGTAGATTAACAGCTTCAGTTGCAACTCAAGTCTGCAGGCTTACTGGTTTCCACTACAACTGAGGCGCACGGGAGGCTGGCCCCCCACCGGAGAGACCAGTGGTGAAGAGGAATGATGGGAAAACTAAAAAGCAACGGCCGCACTGAGGATGAGCCGGTGCTGAAACTGCGGGACAAATAGGCGACCAATAAAAGCTCTGTGTCTGCACCTCTACCTTAGGACTCCCTTCAGGGAGATGTTCATCATTATGGGATAGATGCAAAGGTCTAATCGTTGCCATGGATACCAGCACGCGAAAATTCACAGTGCGGAGATGGTTTTCTATCTACTTGAAGAACAAGGCAGCAAGGAACAAGAACAGCACGGGCTTTTGCCAACTAGAGGTGGGTGAATGTAGCAGCGCAAACCAGACGCACGCACACGTGTCTGAATTTGTGTGTGCTGGAGGAGATGGTTGCCACACAGTTGCATCATGTGTATGTGTTTTTATGTGCTTGTGTAAGGAGCGCAGGACCCCCAAGAAGTAAATACAATAAAGCCAGCAGCTTTACAGCGGGGGTTAGGGATGATGGGTGTGGGAAACATTTGACTGATGTGGTCTATTGTGGTGTTCGGGAGTCAGTGCTGCATCGTCACAGCTGTTGCTATCCCTCTCTGTCAAGAAAACGCAGAACACGAGCCATGCTGTGTTTTGACAGAAAGAGAGAGAGTGAGAGGGGTTATAAGAAAATGCAGCCAGACAGAAACGCTAACCGGCAGACCAGCAGCAAGGCAGACGGGCTGATAGATAAATGGATGCAGACAGATTGATTCAGCAGACAGCCACAGCGGTGGAGGCCTATTTATAGCCCAAACAAACCAGCATGGGTGAGACAGAGAGGCAGCATGCATTCTGTAGCACATCCACCTGCATGTTTGGGCTATAAATAGACAAAGCGCCCCTCCCTTTTGTTTTTGTTTTTTTACTGTGAAGGAGTGATGTTATATCAACTTTGACAGACTGTCTTCCATAACATTTATGTAGACAGAACATGCCCGTCTGCCTATGTTTGCCTGTCGGGCTGCCTGTCAGTGCAGTGTGATGTTTGGCGCGCCATCAGGGCTGTCTGCTTGCTTCATTTCCCATGAAGGTCATGGACCAGCTTCTCCATCTCCTTTTGGTTGTTGGATCTAACTGCTGCTGCAATATTTGGACAAAAAGAGATCAGTTACTTACATTAACATCCACTCAGTGTGGACTTAAATATAAGCCATGCCTAGTCATAGACCTCATAGTAATGATTCTGATTATCTTCAGACTGTTTTATAATGTGTCCATCCATCCATCCATCCATCTTCTACCGCTTTTCCGGAGGTCCGGGTCGCGGAGGCAGCAGTTCAAGCAGAGAAGCCCAGACTTCCCTCTCCCCAGCCACCTGCTCCAGCTCTTCAGAGGGGATACCAAGGCGTTCCCAGACCAGCTGGGAGACATAGTCTCTCCACCGAGTCCTGGGTCTGCCCCGGGGTCTCCTCCCAGTGGGACGTACCTGAAACACCTCAAGTGGGAGGCGTCCAGGAGGCATCCTAATCAGATGCCCATACCACCTCAACTGACTCCTTTCAATGTGGAGGAGCAGCGGTTCTACTCTGAGCCTCTCCCGGATGACTGAGCTCCTCACCCTATCTCTCAGGGTGAGCCCAGCAATCCTACGGAGAAAGCTCATTTCAGCCGCTTGTATCCGCGATCTCGTTCTTTCGGTCATTACCCAAAGCTCGTGACCATAGGTGAGAGTAGGAACGTAGATTGACTGGTAAATCGACAGCTTTGTCTTAGAACTAAGCTCCTTCTTCACCACAACAGACCGGAATCTGATCAGACCTAAATGAAAGTCATTGTCGCCCCCGACAGACTGCTATGATGATGATGATGATATTTTGCATCCAGAGCTGCTACCAATGCTAGAAAACGTTTCCTGTCCGTTGTTATTTAGAGACTATTTAAAAAAAAAAAATAATCTGACCATAGAAAAAGCAGAAATGCTGAGCTGTGAGTGATGAGCTGAGTGTGAAGCGGCTGGGATGAGAATCAGCACCTCCAAGTCCGAGTTCATGGTCCTCAGTCGGAAAAAGGTGGATTGTCCTCTCCGGGTTGGGGACAGGCTCCTGCCCCAAGTGGAGGAGTTTAAGTATCTTGGGGTCTTGTTATAATGTGTCATTGTGTGAAATCACAAATGTTTTCAACACATGGAATCTGACCATCTCTAGTCAACAGAATATTTATGTGTTTAATTTTACTTGTCTAGAAGATTATTACCTAATTCAGTAAATGACATCTGTAAGGTTTTTTGTTGTTGTTGTTGTTGTTGTTTGTCTGTCAGAAGGATTACACAAAATCTACTGGCCTGATTTCAGTAACATTTGATGGAAGAGTGGAACTGAGGACACAGAAGAGCCCATTACATTTGGGAGAAGCTCCAAATCAAGGGGCAGAGTCAGAATTATCATTATTATTATTATTATTATTATTATTATTATTATTATCGTTCTTTAACATTACAAGATAGAGAAGTTTATTCAGACATACAAGGGGGGCTGAAAAGTTCATAGGCTGACTAAGGAGGCGTTATGCTACAGCAACAAAACTAGTCATGCATTAAATTCAACCTTCTTTGATACTAACTGTATTGTTTCTTTTCAGATACACTGACACTGGAGACTATGTTGAAAAATAAACAACATTTGGTCAAATTGAACCACTGCATCATGGTCAGCCTATGAACTTTTCAGCCCCCCCCCCCCCCCCCCCCCCCCATTCAAGGATTCAAAGATTTTACTGTCAGTGCTACTATACGTGCAGGGCGTACAGGAGAATTGAAATGGTGTTTCTCTCTCTCTACATTGATGTGCATTTTATAAAAAGAAGGAAATTGGGCTGGATTAAAAAAAAGAAAAACGAAAAACAAGAACAACATATGTACAGTATATATACCAGAGTAGTGGCCTAGAGGTAGAGCATCCGCCCCACAACCGGGAGGTCGGGGTTCAAGTCCCAGCCAGATCATGGCAAAGACCGTATAAAAATGGAACTTCCTGCCATCCAGCTTGGTGCTCAGCAAAAATGGGACAGAGGAGGGAAATGTGGGCAGCAATGGTTCTGGAGGTAGAGCAGATCGTCCAATAACCATAGGGTTGGTGGTACGAATCCCACACTCCCCAGCCATTCTGCCATTGTGTCCCTGGGCAAGACATTTTACCCACCTTGCCTCCAGTGTCCATGACACTGGACATGAATGTGTATAAATGTTCATTAGTAGTCGGAAAGGCTGTTGGCGCAGATTGGCAGCGACTTTTCCGTCAGTCTACCCCAAGGTAGCTGTGGCTACAGTAGTAGCTTACACTACCATTGTCTGTCTGGAGTGAATGAATAATGGACTCACTGTAAGCACTTTGAGATGTCTCTTGACATGTAAAGTGCCATATGCAGTGGATATAGAAAGTCTACACACCCCTGTTCAAATGCCAGGTTTTTGTGATGTAAAAAAATGGAACCAAGATAAATCATATAAAAACTTTTTCCACCATTAATGTGACCTATAACCTGTACAACCCAATTGGAAAAAACAAAACTGAAATCTTTTAAGGGGAAAATAAAAAATAAAAAACTTACAATAACCTAGTTGCATAAATATGCACACCCTCTTATAACTGGGGATGTGGCTGTGTTCACAATTAACTAATCACATTCAAACTCATATTAAATGGGAGTCAGCACACCTGCCACCATTTAAAGTGCCTCTGATTAACCCCAAATAAAGTTTGGCTGTTCTAGTAGGCTTTTCCTCACATTTTTGTAGTCACATCTTACAGCACAAGCCATGGTCCGCAGACAGCTTCCAAAGCATCAGAGGGATCTCATTGTTCAAAGGTATCAGTCAGGAGAAGGGTACAAAAGAATTCCCAAGGCATTAAATATACCATGGAACATAGTGAAGACAGTCATCATCAAGTGGAGAAAGTATGGCACAGCAGTGACATTAGCAAGAACTGGACATCCCTCCAAAACTGATGAAAAGACAAGAAGAAAACTGGTCAGGGAGGCTGCCAAGAGGCCGACAGCAACATTGAAGGAGCTGCAGGAATTTCTGGCAAGTACTGGCTGTTTAGTACATGTGACGACAATCTCTCGTCTAGGGTGGCAAGACAGAAGCCTTATGAAGCAAAAACATCCAAGCCCAGCTACATTTTCCAAGAACACATTTGAAATCTCCCAAACACATGTGGGAAAATGTGTTATGGTCCGATGAAACCAAGGTTAAACTTTCTGACCATAATTCCAAAATGTATATTTGGCACAAACACAACATTGCTCATCACTAAAAGAACACCATACTTACAGTGAAGCATGGTGGTGGCAGCATCATGTTTTGAGGCTGTTTTTCTTCAGCTGGAACTGGGGCCTTAGTCAAGGTGGAGGGAATTATGAACAGTTCCAAATATCAGTCAGTGTTGGCACAAAACCTTCAGGCTTCTGCTAGAAAGATGAAGATGAAGAGGAACTTCATATTTCAGCACTACAATGACCCAAAGCACACATCCAAATCTTCTTCTGGCTTCACCAGAAGAAGATGAAGGTTTTGGAGTGGTCCAGCAAGAGTGCAGACCTGAATCCGATCGAACATCTGTGGGGTGAAGAGGGCTGTGCACAGAGATGCCAATCTGACAGATTTGGAGCATTTTTGCAAAGAAGAGTGGGCAAATATTGCCATATTTAAGTTTTTTTTTTTTCCCCTTAAAAGATTTCAGTTTGTTTTTCAATTGAGTTGTACAGGTTAGTCACATTAATGGTGGAAAAAGTTTTGAAATGATTTATCTTGGTCTCATCATTTTACATCACAAAAACCTGGCATTTGAACATGGGTGTGTAGACTTCTTATATCCACTGTAAATCTAATCCATTATTCATATCATTATTATATAGAAGCAGAGTACCATCTGAGTGTGTACAGTATAGTGTGGATCTAGCAGATTTAAACATGATTTCTTCAAGTGTTGGTGGAGGTATGTCCTCTCTGAGCACTTTTAAGTTAGAAATGAGTAGAGTGGTTGCCTTCATCTGCACGTCCACACTCTAATGTGGCTATAAAGGAAGTTAGAATCACCAAGCTTTGTACACACGTTGACTTTGATCCTGGCACCTCTGCCTATACATTTTAGGCCAAAATGTCATGGATGAATGTCACACGGTCACCAAGGGCTCTAAAACAAGAACCACTGCAGATGTCAACACCAAACTTTGTCCAAGAATATTATGTGTATGTATTATTATGTAATTTCCCCATTGTGGGACTAATAAAGGTTCATCTCATCCTATCTTATATTGCAAAGTTCTAGACAATCATTCATTTTGCTGTCAAAGGTCCACGTCACAGGTCGATGTAGGTCTGCATCTCTAAGTGGAGTTTTAGTCAAATACAGTATATCTTTGAAATACAGATTTTCACATTAACTCTGTATGTTACTGTGGAAGCTGAATCAAGTGCGATATAATATGGTTATAAGATAAGCCTTTATTAGTCCCACAACGGGGAAATTCCAGGATTGCAACAGCACAGGGATAGCAACACTCAGAGCAACAATCAGAAGGCAAGAAAAAAAAAAAAAAACAAGCAAGCAAGAGCAGCTAATATACATATGTACATATTACTATAAAATATACGTATATATATACACACACACACACACACACAGTGCAGAGCATTGTAGCTGGATGGAATAAATATATGAATATATGAACACACAGTGCAGAGCATTGTAGCTAGATGGAATAAATATGTAAATATATAAACACCCACAGTACGGAGCATTGCAGCTAGGTGGAATAAATATGCAAGTATATAAACACACACAGTGCGGAGCAATGTAGCTAGATGGAATAATATGTAGATATATAAAAACACAGTGCGGAGCATTGTAGCTAGATGGAATAAATATATAGATATATAAATATAAACACACCCAGTGCAGAGCATTGTAGCTAGATGGAATAAATATGTAAATATATAAACACACACAGTGCAGAGCATTGTTGCTAGGTGGGATGAAACAGCAAAGATGATAACGATCTATTGCATACTGTTAGTGGGATTGTAGTTGGGACACATTATCAAATCTGCACGCTAAAGGACATGTCCTGCACATGTGAAAATGTCAGTCTAGTATGTCTTAAGACAAAATGGAAAATTTCACTTACTTGATGCCTCACAACACAGAAATGAACAGCGAAATGATTTGCACATTTCTGTTTAAAGACGCACTCTGGTGGATATAAATCTCCTATAAAAACAAATATACATCGTCTAAAATGATATCTTATTCCCTTTTGTCTACAAACAAAACCTTTTCTTGTCTTACAGTTTCATGTCAAAATCTTTTCACATTCCTGGATCTGTGACTACTAGGCCCACCCACATCCCACAAGGCTAATAGTGGCTAGCACTATATTATCAGAATAAATCCTGTGATAAAAAGACTTACCGGTTGAAGGTACCAACTTACCGGTCGATTTAGTTAAATTTAAGACAGCACAAGTAATGTACAGGGCAATTAATAATCAACTACCAACTAATATACAAAAAATATTTAAAAAAAGAGACAATGATCATAATTTGAGGGGAGACTTAAACTTTACAAAACCCAAGATACGTACAACCAAGAAAAGTCTGTGCATATCTGTCTGTGGGGTGGATTTGTGGAACAGTCTGGAGCCGGAACTGAAACTATGTACAAACAGAAATCAATTCAAAAAGAGGTATAAGCACCATTTGCGGAAAGGGTATATGTTAGAAGGGTAGTAGTTATATGCACGATTCATTATGTTCACTCTAGGATATTATGGGACACTATGGAATGGTGGGTGGGACAGCACTGTGTATATCTGTGTTGTTTGAGGCTGGTTTTGATGTATGGACATCATTGTATGTTAGAATGGATGGGTGTTAATGTTGATTTGTAAAAAATACAGTAAATTGTTTACTTGGGGTCTTAAAGGTGGTAATTTGTATAAAATTCACATGGGTGTATCTATGGAAAAGAGGAGATGGAATTAATAAGTGTTCACTTCTTCCTTCTCCCTTTCGAACAGTGTATACTGTTACTTTATTGCATTTGCCATTTGCTTGTATTTGTTATATTTTTGTGTTCAAAATCTATCTATCTATCTATGTAAGGACATGCCCAGTTGTATGCACAGTGGCTCAGGATAATGCGTGAAACTGCATCCGTCCTTAGTAGCAGTTTAATGGTAAAGCCCATCTTAATTTGGGTGAAGTTTTCAAAGCAGTTTGTTAAAAAATATTAATTAGTCTAGAGAAGGACTTCAGCTAGGCCAGAGAGTCTTGATTGGCTTAATACTACCCACATTGCCAGCGCCATGCATTGTTACGTCACCAGAAATGTTGGCCGAATCTCAATCTCCTCCCTAAACCCTCAAGCCCCGAGCCCTTGTAGACTTAGGGTGCCGCCATCAGTACCGTAAAACGGGGCTATAAGGGACGGCGAGGTAATAAGGGACACTTTTCTGGGAAATGTTTTAAATGTAATTCTGCTTTTTTTATTTTGCATTTTTCCTGTGGGAATCCACGGCTGGATTGTGGGCTGGATTCCCACAGGAAAAATGCAAAATAAAAAAAGCAGAATTACATTTAAAACATTTCCCAGAAAAGTGTCCTTTATTACCCCGCCGTCCCTTATAGCCCCGTTTAACAGTAGTGCTTAAGTGTGCGAGTCTGTGAGGGGATGATTTGGCTCAAAATGGTAGAAATGGGACACACTTTGTTACCTTGGCAACACTAAAAGTTTTTTTTTTTTTAAATTTACTTTATTAAAAGGAATAGGAAACAAAAATAGTGTATATAAGATCACAAAAGTAAAATAACAGGACAAAATAAAAGCAGATTCCAGACAAAACTAAAATCAGAAACAAACAGGGTTTATAGACAAAGGATAAAAGACAGTGATCCTGAAAGTTCAAGGCTGTGTGTGTTTCAGAACCTTTAGAGGTTTTTGTGTAATTGCTTAAAATAAAATCCCAATTCTGTTTTAAATTGTTGCATTCTCCTTCATTTCTGCCCGTCTATATTGTAGCGAACTCAATATGAGCACCCTACTTGGCTTGCCAAGTGGGTCGACCCTATTGGCGACACAGGTAGGGTGCGGGACTCCGGAGCGGGAGGCGTGAGTTCGAATCTCCCGGTGGGACGTCGCCATGTCGAGCAGCACGTTACACTGGTGTCAGAAGTGGGATCTCCTGTCCAAAGCAGTAATGGGGCGCTGACATCGGGACGATGTCGAGAACCAGAGGGGAGTAGTGTAGCGAACTCAATATGAGCACCCTACTTGGCTTGCCAAGTGGGTCGACCCTATTGGCGACACAGGTAGGGTGCGGGACTCCGGAGCGGGAGGCGTGAGTTCGAATCTCCCGGTGGGACGTCGCCATGTCGAGCAGCACGTTACACTGGAGGGTCAACCCACTTGGCAAGCCAAGTAGGGTGCTCATATTGAGTTCGCTACACTACTCCCCTCTGGTTCTCGACATCGTCCCGATGTCAGCGCCCCATTACTGCTTTGGACAGGAGATCCCACTTCTGACACCAATGTAACGTGCTGCTCGACATGGCGACGTCCCACCGGGAGATTCGAACTCACGCCTCCCGCTCCGGAGTCCCGCACCCTACCTGTGTCGCCAATAGGGTCAACCCTCCAGTGTAACGTGCTGCTCGACATGGCGACGTCCCACCGGGAGATTCGAACTCACGCCTCCCGCTCCGGAGTCCCGCACCCTACCTGTGTCGCCAATAGGGTCGACCCACTTGGCAAGCCAAGTAGGGTGCTCATATTGAGTTCGCTACACTACTCCCCTCTGGTTCTCGACATCGTCCCGATGTCAGCGCCCCGTTACTGCTTTGGACAGGAGATCCCACTTCTGACACCAGTGTAACGTGCTGCTCGACATGGCGACGTCCCACCGGGAGATTCGAACTCACGCCTCCCGCTCCGGAGTCCCGCACCCTACCTGTGTCGCCAATAGGGTCGACCCACTTGGCAAGCCAAGTAGGGTGCTCATATTGAGTTCGCTACACTACTCCCCTCTGGTTCTCGACATCGTCCCGATGTCAGCGCCCCATTACTGCTTTGGACAGGAGATCCCACTTCTGACACCAGTGTAACGTGCTGCTTGACATGGCGACGTCCCACCGGGAGATTCGAACTCACGCCTCCCGCTCCGGAGTCCCGCACTCTACCTGTGTCGCCAATAGGGTCAACCCACTTGGCAAGCCAAGTAGGGTGCTCATATTGAGTTCGCTACACTAGTGTACACTAGTGTAGCGAACTCAATATGAGTTCGCTACATATTGAGTGCCTCCCGCTCCTCCGGAGCGGGAGGCGTGAGTTCGAATCTCCCGGTGGGACGTCGCCATGTCGAGCAGCACGTTACACTGGTGTCAGAAGTGGGATCTCCTGTCCAAAGCAGTAATGGGGCGCTGACATCGGGACGATGTCGAGAACCAGAGGGGAGTAGTGTAGCGAACTCAATATGAGCACCCTACTTGGCTTGCCAAGTGGGTCGACCCTATTGGCGACACAGGTAGGGTGCGGGACTCCGGAGCGGGAGGCGTGAGTTCGAATCTCCCGGTGGGACGTCGCCATGTCGAGCAGCACGTTACAATATTTATAATTGTAATATTTTCATATTGAAATAAAGGGGCTCAAACTATGTCTTATTTAATTTTCAGTGTTACCATTTTAATAAAAATCTATCTTTTCAGCCTATTTATTTTAACCAAACTTTTAATTTGTGTGACATGAAAGCATGTGACCAACTATGGAAGGTCTCGCATGTGGAGCGTGTAAATAAAGAGGCGGATTTGGCTCAGACGATTTATTACACAACTCACACAAGAAGCATAGACAGAATGACATCTCAGCAGAGACTCTTAAATAACATGGCATTCCTCTAGAAGCTTCTAACACACAAAAGGCGTCACATTGCATTCACTTCATTCATTCTTCACACCTCCCTGTTATCTCACCAGGGAACCACTGCTCTTTGTTCTTGTCTAAGATGGTAAACAATTATGCTCTCCCCATGTGCTGCCATACGCACTTTATTTTAGACTTTCTACTTTTTTCAGGAATGAACTGAATTAAATGTGCTGCAGCCTCTTAAGATCATTTAATTGATTACAACTGCAAATCAGCTTTTTTCAAACTGCATAATTAACCAAAAATGTAATTAAATTGCTTAAATGGTGTGTAATGCAGCATAAACTCAAAGTCTTGATGTCATATATTTTTATTTTGGCAAAAATCTTAAACTCTTGTCAAAGCAGTATTTTTTTTTTATTTTTTTTTTTTTATTTTGTATGTGGTGGAGCAGGGGTGAAGGGGTGGTCAGTGATGAATAGGTGACTTATCAGGAGCTTTCCTTTGAGAAACCCCAGCATGGCGCTATGAACTGTGGGTAATTCCCTTACAGCATGCTGACTTAGGAAAAGGGATCATTTACAGTAATGGCTCAAAAAGTCAGCGAGTGAGCAGTCAGCCACTTCCTGATTTCACATTGGGACAGCCCTAAACCTTCAGCCACTTAACATGAACGCGCCTAAAGTCAACAAGTCTGCAAGGGTGAAGAATGAGATTTGACCGTTCTGTCTCAACTCGCCTTTTTGCAGGGGGTGGAGCTTAACCAAAATTTTAAAGCAAAAACACAGAGACATGAGACATTTGAGTGATTTCGCTCTTGATATGTCTTGTAAGTCATAAAAACAATCTTACAGACATGTTAACAAGAAAAAAAACCTCAATTTTTGGCGGCATGTCACTTTACGTTCATTTGATTGTGATGCATTCTATACAGTAATGGGATGCAACTTAACTCTGAGATAACCCTGGCAGAAACACAATATACTGTGCCACACTGGTCAGTCACAGCTGTGTCTCACATTGACAGCTGATCATTCGCTTCACTGATCAGATTGAATGGACTAAAAAAAAAAATGCAGCTTACAGTGTGCACTACTGTCATTGTTCATGCAATAACATAATGCCTCTTAATCATACAGTATGTCTTAGATGTGAATTCACAAGTGTTAGGTTGTCATTTACCTTTTTAATCACCACAGGCATTATTGACATTATAACAGTATACCACTGTAGTTGGGGTAACAGGGTAACACCCACTAACACCTGCGCTCGCCAGATTTTTGTGTGTAACCCTTACTAACACCCACTCACCCTACTCACTTTAGGTGTAGTACCATTTTTGGTAGTATTGTGTTATGACAATGTAATTACCTTAACTTTTCTACCTGGGCAGATGGATAATTGGGCCAGGTCAGAACGACTCTGGATTCGTAGGAGCCTGGGAGGTGCAACAACAGATGACACTGACACACGGTGTATGGAACTTGCAACTATGTATATTATTTACAAATATGTACACATAAATAAATACATAGCGCAATAAAAGAAAACACAATCCATAAATTCCAACTTATATTTACAAAATTCATAGTCCTGTTGTTTCAGTTCCAGGTGACCAGTGGGGTCACCTCTAGCAGTTCCTAGGATTCAGGCTTCGGCTCGCCATCCAGATCTGGAGAATCCACAGTCTTGAGAATCCAGCACAAAAAAAAAAACTTGACCATGCTAAGTGGCTCGTGCGTCAGGGGTTCTCGCGCTCAACGGCGTCGACAGCCTTTGTATCCAAATCAATCTTGAATTTTCTCCAAGGCAAAGACTGTTATCAGCACGCTAGCTCACCATCTCTGTGAGTGATCGTCTCTCTCGGTCGGTGCCTTCCGCTGTGTCTGACAGCGTTCTGTGGATTACGCACAGACCGAGGGAGAGAGTGCGTGACCCCATTGGCTGGCGTGACCCAGTAACGGTGCAGCCATTGGTTGTTCAAAATACCAACACATACATTAGGAACTTCATCAGAACGTTCTAGAAAATGTTCCTAACTATTTATGAATATATATTTATTTAAATATTCATACTCAAATCATCCATTCCCATTGTGAAATGGGTGTTTTTCTTTTTTAAAAGCGGCCTCAATATTTATAATTTAATTCACGTTAAACTATCTACTCCCATTGTGAAATGAATGTCCCCCCTTCTTCTTAAAGCGGTATCGACATTCATAATTCCATCCATGTTTTTAACACTGGGTTACACTATCCCCCCTTAGAATCATGCAAGTCCCTTTGCATGGGATTAGCTAAATATTAAAGACAAGGGAACCAGTGTTCATGGGAATAATCTTAGGATCTGTCTCAGTTAAGGCTCTGGTAAAAGCCAGGTTTAGTCCTTCAAACAGGGACTGGGCAACAGTTATGAGAGGATTTCCCAACTGACTATACTGTAGCCTTTCTGGCTGGGAGGTTGTCCTCTCGGAGCGTCTCACAGTCTGTGGGACTTCTTTTTCGGGTTCTTTTTCTTCCACAGGTTCATCACAGGTACTTTTATCAGGTGAGTTGGTTTCACTTTCAATTCCATTCTCATTGTTTGATGGTTCCACATTTGTATCAGTTTCCTCCAGGTTTCCATCATTCGGTAAGTTGTCACATCTAGGTGAAGTGACATTTTCTATTTGGTTGTCATTCTCAGGTAAGTGAGTTTCAGCAGGAATGTCTCCTTTAAAGAATGTCTTTGGGTGGGGAATTTCATAAACTCGAGTGAGCTTTATGGGCGTTTGGATTGGTTCTTCTCTGTACCAATAGACATCTTCATTTTCCAGTTCTGAATTCTCACATTCCTCACTTTGTTCAGGTGACTGTCTTGTCTTAGGTTTGCAGACACGTTTTGGCTGGACAGGTTCTTCTTCAACAGGGACAAGAAAACCACAGGGAAGCAAGAGGTCGCGGTGAACGATGCGAACAGGACCATCTTTTGTCTCAGGTTTTATGGTGTAAACAGGCAAGTCACCTGCTTGGCTCACCACAATGTGGATTTCAGCTTCCCATCTGTCTGCTAGTTTGTGCTTTCCTCTGAGGCGGACTGCACGTACCAAAACTCTGTTGCCTGGTTCTAGTTTTGAGGGTTTCACTCGCATATCAAATCTTGTTTTGTTTCTTTCAGCCATCTTGTTAGCATTTTCTGTTGTTAGTTTGTAGCTTTCTTGTAGAGTTGTCTTCAGTTTTTCAATGTACTGGGAATGTGACTTGAAACTTTTGTTGCAAAACGGGAGCCCAAATGTAAGGTTGATGGGCAATCTCGGCTGACAACCGAACATTAACTCATACGGGGTAAAACCAGTAGTGTCATTCTTCGTACAATTGTACGCATGTACAAGTGGTTTTACATAGTTGTGCCAATGAGTTTTGTTCTTTTCCTCCAGAGTACCCAGCATGCTCAATAACGTTCTATTGAAACGTTCTACCGGGTTACCTCTGGGATGATAGGGTGTCGTCCGGATTTTGCGAATGCCCATGATTTTGCAAAGTTCTTTTATAATATGGGACTCAAAATCGGGACCCTGATCACTATGTAACCGTTCGGGTATCCCATAGTGGACTATAAAGTTGTCCCAAAGGGCCTTTGCAACGGTCTGAATGGCTATAGCGTATTTCGTGAAATGATCAGTTAACACGAGCACATCCTTCGTGTTACTTTGATCGGGCTCAATGGACAGGAAATCCATACAGACGAGTTCGAGCGGTCGGGTGGACTTGATGTTGACAAGCGGAGCAGCTCGTTCTGGAGCAGTTTTACATCTTACGCAGCGATTACATGTCTTGATCATCTTTTCAATATCTGCCGCCATGCGAGGCCAATAGAACCTTGTTCTGGCGAGATCCAAAGTACGCTCTGTGCCTAAATGGCCCATGTCACAGTGGAGGCTTTGAAAGACTGAATCGCGGAGTTGTTCAGGTAAGACGAGCTGGTAAGTAACATTTCCTCCATCTTGACGAGTGCGGTAGAGGATATTATTGCACATTTCAAGTCGACTGAGCTCTCGGAGTAGCATGTTGATGTCAGGAAGTTCAGTTCGTACAGTTGGTGGAACTATTAGTCCAGTTTCAATTTGTGCAATCACTTCTCTTAAACAGGGATCAGTTCTTTGTTCGTTTTTGATCTGTTCAGGAGTCATGTGGGGTACAACTGGAAGACCACCACAGCCATCTTCATCGGTGTAGCCATCTGGAGTGGCGGCTACAGAGAGGGCTAACGAATGAACCAAAGGGAAGGTGTTGCCTGGAGAGCTACAGACAAGGTGTTTTTCACATATAGCAGACACTAGCTCGGAACTTAAATTGTTCTCAGGAAGAGACAAGTGAGTTTGAGTGAACTGCTGTATGCGGTCAAGCTCCTTTTGGGACACTGCGTCATCAAGTAACTCACCATGTGGCCGTCTAGAGAGGCCATCTGCATCTGAGTTAAGTTTGCCTGCTCTGTATTGGAGCTTAAAGTTAAACGTCGACAGAGCAGCTAGCCACCTATAACTCATGGCATCCATCTTAGCAGTAGTTTGACATATTATTCGGCCCAGGAAACATGCACGCAGGCTCGGACAGATTTGAAAGCTTTATTCAACAATAATGTGTGTGTGTGTGGATGCGTGTATGCGAGATGTGAATGTGGTGTGGGTGGAGGATGAGGTCAGGACAGAGCAGTTCGCCATTCAGCCAGGCAACCCTATGAGAGAAGAGAGCAGGGATTAGCTGGGCAACCACACGGGAAAGTGACGATGTTATTGTGCTTACTTGTAGTGACGCGGTGGCTGGCGTGGCAAGTCCCAAGCCTGGGAGACAGCGTTCTGCAGCGCGTCCATGAAGATGCGGCAAGTGGAGGAGCAGCGTGACGAGGGGGAGTGAGTCCGCCGCCAAGGGGATCCACCTGTGCACAGGGGAAGACTGGATGGAGAAGGTAAGGCAAAATGACAGCTTACGTGTCCGATGAGGAAAACAGCTGGCCTGAACGACAGGGAAGTAGCTGTGGAGAAACGCAGGGAGACAGACGGCTCCAGGTCACAGCTCAGGGCAGGATGGAATAAATAGCACAGTTAACGAGGCACAGGTGTGCGCGCAGCTGAGGTGGAGGCCCGTGAGCTGAGGGTGATGACAGTACTCCCCCCCCCCCTACCAGTGCCAGGAGGCGCTGGTTTACCTGGGTGTGTCCGGTGGAACTCCGCGATGAGGTCAGGATCCAACACCCACGAAGAGCGCACCCAGGATCTCCACTCCGGACCATAACCTTCCCAATCCACCAGGTATTGCAGCCCCCGACCCCGACGCCGGGAGTCCAAGATGGCATTAACACCCCACACCGGGTCGCCGCCGACCATCCTGGGCACAGGAGGAGACCTAGGAGGAGGGCAGAGTGAATTGGAAAGCACAGGTTTAATTTTGGAGACGTGGAAGGTGGGACACACATGAAGGGAGGGGGGAGGGCCAAGCGCACAGCCACCGGGTTAATAATCCTGGATATGGTGAAGGGGCCGAGAAATCTTGGTGCCAGCTTCTTCTTCTCACCCTTGAGGCAGATGTCCTGAGAGGAGAGCCACACCTGCTGACCCACCCGGTAGACAGGAGCCGGCCTTCTGTGGCGGTTGGCGATGGAGCTGTTGCGCGCTGCTGTGCGTAACAGCGCTTCTCTGGTCTTTTTCCACACGCTCCGGCAGCGTCTGATGTGCGCCTGAATAGAGGAAACAGCCAGCTCAACCTCCTGCTCCGGGAAAACAGGGGGGTCATACCCCAAGGACGCTTGAAAGGGAGACAACCCAGTTGCAGTGGACCAGGCCGAGTTATGGGCGTACTCCACCCAGGTCAGGTAGGAGCTCCAAGACAAAGGGTTGGATGATGTCACGCAGCGCAGAGCGGCCTCTAACTCCTGGTTCGTGCGCTCACACTGCCCATTGGACTGGGGATGATAACCAGAAGAGAGACTGACTGTGGCCCCCAAGGCGCTGCAGAAGCTCCTCCAAACCTGGGAGACAAACTGTGGACCACGGTCTGAGACCACGTCCTGCGGAATCCCATGCAGCCTGACGACATGCTGGACCAGGAGATCGGCCATCTCACGTGCCGAAGGAAGACCCTGAAGAGGCACAAAATGGGCGGCCTTGGAGAACCTGTCCACAATAGACAGGACCGTGTCATAGGTGTTGGAGACCGGGAGTCCGGTGACGAAGTCAAGTGCAATGTGTGACCAGGGCCTGCCCGGAACCGGCAGGGGCTGGAGTAGACCCGCAGGTGGAGAGTTCGGAGACTTGCCGGTGGCGCACTGGGGACAGGCCCGGACATAGTTGGTAACGTCCTTCTGAAGGCCCGGCCACCAAAACGAGCGTTGCAGAAAACTCACCAAGCGGGTGATGCCGGGGTGACAGGCGAGTTTGGAGGTGTGGGCCCAATGGATGACTTCACCCCAAACCGCCGAAGGAACATACAGTCTCCTCTCGGGCCCCCCACCGGGATCCGGCTCCACCTCCTGAGCCCTCCTGATCTTGTCCTTGATGTCCCATGAAATCGCCCCCACGACGCACGACTCGGGCAGGATGGTATGCTCGGGCTCTTCTGGACCCCCCGGGGCGAACTGTCTGGAAAGGGCTTCGGGCAACCCATTCTTCGAGCCTGGACGGTACGTGATGGTAAAATTAAAACGAGTGAAGAACAGAGACCAGCGCGCCTGGCGGGCATTCAGGCGCTTCGCTGACCTCAGGTACTCGAGGTTCTTATGGTCCGTCCAGACCACAAAAGGCAGGGCTGCCCCCTCTAACCAGTGACACCACTCCTGTAGCATGAGCTTGACGGCGAGGAGCTCCATGTCGCCGATGTCGTAATTCCGCTCTGCCGCCGATAGTTTCCTGGAGAAGAAGGCGCAGGGCCGTTTAACACCATCCACCGGTGACCGCTGGGACAACACTGCTTCCACCCCTGTGTCGGACGCGTCGACCTCCACCAGACACTGAAGAGCGGGATCAACCTGGGTCAAGACCCGGGAGGACAAGAACTCCACCTGGAGATTCTTGAAGGTGGTAGCAGCCTCCTCAGACCACCGAAAAGGCACCTTCGATGACGTGAGGTGGGTCAGGGGGGAGACAATGGCACTGTAGTTGGGAACAAAGCGCCGGTAGAAATTGGCGAATCCGATGAATTGTTGCACCTGCTTCCTTGAGGTCGGCGTGGGCCACTCGACTACCGCTTTGACCTTAGCGGGGTCGGGGAGGATCTGGTTGTGGGAGATCACGAACCCCAGGAAGGAGGTGGTTTGGGCGTAGAACTCGCATTTCTCTGCCTTAATGAACAGGCGATTCTCCAGCAGACATTGCAGGACCCGCCTCACATGGGCCTGGTGCTCCTCACGTGACCTGGAGAAGATGAGTATATCGTCAAGATAGACGAAGATGAAAACTCCCAGGAAATCCCGCAGAACGTCATTTATTAGGCGCTGGAAGATGGCAGGTGCGTTGGTGAGCCCGAACGGCATCACGAGATACTCAAAGTGGCCGCTGGGTGTCCTAAAGGCCGTCTTCCACTCGTCTCCCTCCCGGATTCTAACGAGGTGGTAAGCGCTGCGGAGGTCAAGCTTGGTGAACCAGGTCGCCCCCTGGAGGGAGTGGAAAGCGGTGTCCATGAGTGGCAGGGTGTAGTGGTCCTTTATCGTGATATCATTCAGGGCTCTGAAGTCAATACAGGGACGTAGGGACCCATCCTTCTTGCCCACGAAGAAGAAGCCCGCGCCAAGCGGGGACGAGGAGGGGCGGATGATCTCAGCGCTGAGTGACTCCTTTATATATGTGTCCATCGCCTCGCGTTCCGGTGCAGAGAGACTGTAGAGGCGGCCAGATGGCAGGGGCGCCCCCGGGCGGATGTTGATAGCACAGTCATAGGGTCGATGCAGTGGAAGGGACAAGGCTTTGGACTTACTGAAGGCTGCCCCCAAGTCGTGGAACTCCTGCGGCACCAGGGTCAGGTCCGGGGGCTCAGAGACAGGGGCCGACAGAGGGGCAGATGGAGCGCAGGCTGCCGACTGAAGACAGGTACCCAGGCAGAAGGTGCTCCAGGACAGGACGCTGCCGGTTCTCCAATCCAGGACAGGGTTGTGCAACCGCAGCCAGGGGTAACCCAGAATAACTTGGTCCAACAAGGAGGGCAGGATGTAGAAGGTCAGATCCTCCCGGTGGTTGCCGGACACGATGATGGGAACTGGCTTGGAGCGATGAGTAACTGTACCCAGAGGAGAACGGGAGAGCATTACCAAGTTCAGGGGATTGGGCAGCTGTTGGCTGGGTATGCCCAAACGGGTTGCCAGGCTCTTAGAAATAAAGTTCTGCTCTGCCCCAGAATCCACCAGTGCGTGAGTGGAATGTCCAGTGGAGTTGTGGCAGAACCGTATGGGCAATGTACAAGAAGATAGGGGATTAGATCGGTTGGAGTCCGCGAGGCCCCCTATTATGACTCGCGGACCTCCCCTTTTGGCTTCACCGGACACAGCTCCATGGGATGCCGGTCATCTCCGCAGTACATGCAGAGACCCCGTTCTCACCAGCGTTGTCTCTCCGCTAGAGGGAGCCTAGTGCGCCCGATAGCCATGTCCTCTGGTTCGTCGGCGGACTCCGGGGCCGGTAACGCCAGAGGGCGCGACTGAGCTGAACGGAGGGAAGCTCCGCGCAAGCGGCTGGCAGACTTCCGCTCCGCGGCCTACTCACGCAGCCTGTTGTCCAGGCTAATCGTGAGCGAGATCAGCTCTGAGAGTCGCTCTGAGAGATCCCAACCAGCTAGTTCATCCCTCAGACCAGAATTAAGGCTACGGAGGAAAATGCTGCAGAGAGAAGCCTCTCCCCAGCCCACCTCCTCTGCAGCCACCCGGAAGTCGACCGCGTACTCTGCCGCGGACCGGACTCCTTGTTGGAGACCAAGAAGGCGGTCCGCGAGGACGCTATCGAGTCGGGAATGATCAAAGACCTCTAAAAAGTCTCGCACGAATCGGTCATACGAGAGGTTTGCGTAACTTGGCTTCGTCATTACAGCGTAAGCCCAAGCTAACGCTTGCCCCTCGAGAAGGTTAGCCATGTACCCGATTTGGCTATGGTCTGAGGGGAAGTCCCTGGGAACGCGCAGAAACACCGACTCACACTGAAGTATAAACCCCTTTGCTCCACCGAGTTTCCTGCTGAAGCGAGCAGGAGTTGGAATGGGTGTGAGACGAGCTGGCGCTCCCGAGCTAGGCTGGCCGGCTGTGGAAGCACCCGTAGCCGCGCCACCAAGAGGACCCGAAAGGAAAGGCCGCGGGGGGTCTAAGCGGTCCAACCGATTGGTAATTGAAGTTAATTGATTGAGGATGACTTGTTGCTGATGAGCAATCAAATCCACCCGAGCCTCGAGAGTGGTAAAATGGCGCGCGAGCCCGCTATCTGCTGGGCCGCTTTGCTGGAGCCCTACTGACATATTATTCGGCCCAGGAAACACGCACGCAGGCTCGGACAGATTTGAAAGCTTTATTCAACAATAATGTGTGTGTGTGGATGCGTGTATGCGAGATGTGAATGTGGTGTGGGTGGAGGATGAGGTCAGGACAGAGCAGTTCGCCATTCAGCCAGGCAACCCTATGAGAGAGGAGAGCAGGGATTAGCTGGGCAACCACACGGTAAAGTGACGATGTTATTGTGCTTACTTGTAGCGATGCGGTGGCTGGCGTGGCAAGTCCCAAGCCTGGGAGACAGCGTTCTGCAGTGCGTCCGTGAAGATGCGGCAAGTGGAGGAGCAGCGTGACGAGGGAGAGTGAGTCCGCCGCCAAGGGATTCCACCTGTGCACAGGGGAAGACTGGATGGAGAAGGTAAGGCAAAATGACAGCTTACGTGTCCGATGAGGAAAACAGCTGGCCCGAACGACAGGGAAGTAGCTGTGGAGAAACGCAGGGAGACAGACGACTCCAGGCCGCAGCTCAGGGCAGGATGGAATAAATAGCAGAGTTAACGAGGCGCAGGTGTGCGCGCAGCTGAGGTGGAGGCCTGTGAGCTGCGGGTGATGACATAGTTAAGATGTACGTCAGGGGGTTACTATCTGTCACGACAGTAAAATGATTGCCATATAAATAGTCTGCGAACTTCTCCATTACTGCCCACTTTAGAGCCAAAAATTCTAATTTATGGGCGGGGTAACGGGACTCACTTCTAGACAGCCCCCGACTTGCATAAGCTATGACCCTAGTCTGGCCCTCCTGCTCTTGATAGAGGGCGGCGCCAAGCCCTATAGTGCTGGCGTCAGTATGGAGTGTATATGGCAACTGAGGGTCAGCGAAACCCAGGACAGGCGCAGTACTGAACTTTTCAATGATGGTTTTGAATACAAGATCACAGGAAGAAGTCCATCGCTCACCAAACGGTGTCTTTGGGTCGTGGTATTGGGCTGGCTTAGCTTTGGGCTTTGTGCTTTTTCGCAAAGGAGGGTAGCCTGCTGTTAAGTCAGTGAGGGGCTTAACGATGCTGGAATAGTTCTTAATGAACCGCCTATAGTACCCTGAAAAGCCTAAGAAAGAGCGGAGCTGTTTGAGATCACGGGGCACAGGCCAGGTACTTAGGGCTTTCACTTTTTCGGGGTCGGTCTCAACTCCTTTACTGGACACAATGTGACCGAGATATCTGACAGAAGTTTGAAAAAATCTGCATTTCTCAGGGGAGAGTTTAAGCCCGTACTCTTTTAGGCGATTAAGAACTTTCATTAAGCGAGCCTCATGTTCTTCGGGCGTCTTGGAGAATACAATGATGTCATCGAGGAACACAATCACCTCATGCAGATTCATGTCACCCATGCATTTCTCCATGAGGCGCTGGAACGTGCTGGGGGCGTTTGTAATGCCTTGGGGCATTCTATTGAATTCCCAAAAGCCCATGGGACATACGAACGCCGTCTTTGGTTTGTCCAGCTCCTCTACTTCAATTTGGTAGTACCCAGACTTCAAATCGAGGACGGAGAACCACTGTGAACCGGTCAAGGTGGAAAACGTTTCCTCCAAGTTGGGGAGGGCGTAAGCATCTTTTACAGTCTGCATGTTAAGCTTCCTGTAATCAATACAAAAGCGGACATCGCCATTTTTCTTTCACACCACTACAATAGGCGAAGAAAACGGGGAATTGGACTCTCTTATCACGCCTGCTTGTTGGAGTTCTTTGAGATGCTTACGGACCGCTTCCAGGTCATTTGGATGTATGGGACGTGCTCTGTGTTTGAACGGTGTTTCATCTGATAATTTGATTGTGTGTTTCACTTGATCCGTTTTGCCAAAGTCAAGATCGTTTTGTGCAAATACTTCGGGCATTTGACTGAGTTTCTCTGGTAGGTGCTCTTTCCATTCAGCGCTAAAGGGGGAAGAGTCAAAGTTGAACTTCAGAGTGGACTTTTGTTCAGTCTTGGACTTTGTAACTTTCACGGAGTGTTCTTGTGATAGGACTCGTTGATATGCACAGATTTCTCCAATGACACACTTCTGAGGGATTGTCACGTCATGTTCCGATTCATTGGTGAGTATAACTGGAACAAGGTAAGGTGCTCTTTCAGGTAAGTCTATGAGACATGGTTTTACCAGGATACCATCAGGTAAGGCTGACAATAACGGGTGTTCTAACAAGACAGATTTTTCACTGTTGCCGGCTGACACAGCTACAGCGCCATCTAGAACAACTGTTTGGCCTGCAGGAACTAACTGGGGCTCTTTGTTGCGCATGGTCATTAAACCAAGGCTAGTGTCTTTGGACTGTCTGTGCCGTAGCTCAAGGACTTTTAACACTGCCTTATAACCAAGTGACATGGTTGGCTGCAGTTCAGAACATGCATCAGAGTACAGCTCGTAAAGTACATCTAGTGTGTTTGTCCCTATTAACACTAAGGACTGATCAGCTGCATGTACATTGGGAACCACTAAGGCAAGTGTTGGCACTTCGGCTTCAATACCGAAAAAGTCTTTTGGGAAAGTGACATGCATTTCAATGTAGCCTAAATAAGGTACACTCTGACCATTAGCTCCCTCCACTTCTAACAGCTCAAAAAGTGGCTTAATCTCATGGTCGGATATGTACCGTCTGTAATAGCACTCAGGGACAGTAGTCACCTGGGAGCCTGTATCTAACAAACAGCTCACAGTACAGCCATTCACTTTCACTTGTGCTGTACTTTTTGTACCAATTAGACCATTAGGCAAGTTAAAGAGGTCTGTTTTGGAGTGTGACTTCAGTTTAGCACGTGTCTTGAATGGAGCTTTTGGTTTGGGACGAGTCATCTCTGAACTAGCCTCTGTTTGTCCCGCAACAGGGGTAGACTTCAGTTGTAAAGAAGATTGGGGGTTCTGACTGTCCCAAATCTGTCTTTTTACTCTTAGTTCTTTGCGTTTTGCAGCCACAAGCGCAGGGTTTGGCTCTGACTCACAAGTGGCTACAATATGCCCATCTTCGCTACAGCGGAAGCAATACCATGGTTTGGGCCTAGTATTGGGACGGCTGGACGAAGGTAAGTTTTCAGATTTGGCATGGTCAGGTTTTTTATTTCCAGATTTCTTAGTTGGGTCTTTCTTCGCTGGTGCTTGTTTCTTTTGTTTCACAACAGCAGCTAATTGGCTTTTTAGATCAGCGACTTGCTTTTTCAGTTCTTTCAGACTTTCCGACTCCATTTCACTATTTGTACTTGTTTCGGTGACTGTTTGTTCGTAGGAGGCTGCTTTTGGTTTTGTGGCGCCCAAGTGTTTTTTCATGCGTGTGTTTTTAACTTCTTGTCTGTTTTCAACAGTGCGAAGGTGAAGCAATAACTCTGCATACACAGGTGGATGTTTATCTTTTAGTTCCAGCTGTAGCTCTTTTAGCAGATTATCATCCCAACAGCCTCTGTTAAACTGCTTGAGAAGCTGTTTGTCCATTTCCTGTGGCTCTAGACCGCCTCTACGCACTGTGAGATTGAGCGCCACCTGCAAACGATGCAGATATGCAGAGGGTTTTTCTCCATAATTTTGGAAAGTGTTCATGAATCGCACAAGTAGTTCCTCACCGTCTTCAACAGTCCCAAAAGCTGAGTCCAAAAGCTTAAGATAGTCAGCAGAGGTGGCTTCAGGCCCAAGAGAGCGAATAACATCAGACGCAGGAGCAAGAAGACTTTCAAAGATCTTGCGAGATTTTTCCAAGTCAGACAAAGAAGTATCTTCCATCATCAGGTCAACATGTGAACGCCATGTTTCATAATCAGCTTCAGTATATGGTCTTGGCATTTTGCCAGAGAAAGCTCTGATTCTCCAAGAGGAATGGGCGTTTGACGGCTTCTCTGCATTTTTAATGACATGCTCGACTACGATTTTCTGAACCTCGGGTGGGTTAAAATCAGCTGGGCTCAACATTTGAGGTGTTAAGTTTGGTCTAAGAGGGCTTTGGAAAAGTGCTTGAGTGGTTTTAGGGGTGCGAGGCACTTCAGCTTGGAGTGGAGGAGAGACTCCACTTTGTGTGGGTTCTACAGTAGGGAAAGCAGGATCAACGTCAGCAGAGACCGTTTCAGCTGTCTCAGCAGCTTCAATAGACTTCCCTATTGTGGACATAACCTCCCGCAACACCTCTTCAAAACCTTTTCCACTTAGCTTAGCTAAACCCCTCAGGTTGCTAAGATAAGCCTCAGTAACATTGCCCCCTACAGTTTTAGTGTAGACATCGGTTAAAGCTTGAATGCAGTACTTAACCTCAGGATTGTCAGTGGCTGGAAAGGAGCACGGCAACGTAGGTGCTAATGCTTCAATGGTTAATCCAGACTCGAACTCTACAATATGACTTTTGTCAAAGTCAGATGAGTTATCATTAATGCTAAGCACCCTACGGATAGTGCCATGTTGCTCTAGAAACTCAAAAACATCTGTGTCTCTTTCTTTATCAACGACACCACTGACAATGACTGCATTAGGGATTTTAACACCATGTTTTTCCACAAAATCCATTTTGGCAGTATATAAACTGTTTGGTCAGGGGTCAAAACAGAGTCCACTACTGTTGTGCAACACTCCAGGTTCCTGGCTGCGCTCGCCAAATTTTTCTGTAACACACCAGTATACCACTGGATACCACTGGGTAACGGGGTAACACCCACTAACACCTGCGCTCACCAGATTTTTGTGTGTAACCCTTACTAACACCCACTCACCCTACTCACTTTAGGTGTAGTACCATTTTTGGTAGTATTGTGTTATGGCAATGTAGTTACCTTAACTTTTCTACCTGGGCAGATGGATAATTGGGCCAGGTCAGACCGACTCTGGATTCGTAGGAGCCTGGGAGGTGCAACAACAGATGACACTGACACACGGTGTATGGAACTTGCAACTATGTATATTATTTACAAATATGTACACATAAATAAATACACAGCGCAATAAAAGAAAACACAATCCATAAATTCCAACTTATATTTACAAAATTCATAGTCCTGTTGTTTCAGTTCCAGGTGACCAGTGGGGTCACCTCTAGCAGTTCCTAGGATTCGGGCTTCGGCTCGCCATCCAGATCTGGAGAATCCACAGTCTTGAGAATCCAGCACAAAAAAAAAAAACTTGACCATGCTAAGTGGCTCGTGCGTCAGGGGTTCTCGCGCTCAACGGCGTCGACAGCCTTTGTATCCAAATCAATCTAGAATTTTCTCCAAGGCAAAGACTGTTATCAGCATGCTAGCTTACCGTCTCTGTGAGTGATCGTCTCTCTCGGTCGGTGCCTTCCGCTGTGTCTGACAGCGTTCTGTGGATTACGCACAGACCGAGGGAGAGAGTGCGTGACCCCATTGGCTGGCGTGACCCAGCAACGGTGCAGCCATTGGTTGTTCAAAATACCAACACACACATTAGGAACTTCATCAGAACGTTCTAGAAAATGTTCCTAACTATTTATGAATATGTATTTATTTAAATATTCATATTCAAATCATCCATTCCCATTGTGAAATGGGCGCTTTTCTTTTTTAAAAGCGGCCTCAATATTTATAATTTAATTCACGTTAAACTATCTACTCCCATTGTGAAATGAATGTCCCCCCTTCTTCTTAAAGCGGTATCGACATTCATAATTCCATCCACGTTTTTAACACTGGGTTACAACATGCTATAAAATCTTAATGTAAACCTTTTGATAAATGTTTAATAAACAGATTTGTCTCACCTCTGATGCACTTTTCTTTGCCTTTTTCCTCAGATTTTTCTGTTTGACTGAAGCAAACTACTAATGACATCTAGGCTGAGAGCACAGTGGCATGAAAATTGCATTTTTTTTTTTTCCCTTTCTGTCTTATTTTACTTATACTGTATGTTTTAGTTCTGTTGATTTGTATGCTCTGGAGCCTTTGTGTGTCTAAAATAAAGTTTAAAAAACAAATCATATCTTTTCCTTCATCAGGATGATGGCGTACTTAAGGAGATTGACATCAGCCACCATGTCAAGGAGGGGTGTGAAAAAGCAGATCCGTCTCAGTTCCAGCTGCTTAAGGTGTTGGGACAGGGCTCCTATGGAAAGGTACTTAACTTTATCATACATAGTTTTACAGCTGATGATTATAGTTTCATCTGATAAAATTAGGTTTCAGTGCTGAGGGTGCATTTAAATTTAAAGCTCGACTTTTACTAACCTTGTTATTTTAATTACATTATTTACACTACATCACCAAAAGTATGCATACACAAGTTTTTCCAGATTGTTTTAATTATGAGCTCCAATATTTAATTATAATTTATTTTTACTCATCTTGGAAGTATTTCCAAACTGTATGTAAACAAGCCATTTTAATTTTAATTTGTTTCCATTCAAAACAAACAAAAACTGTTTAGATTGTAATATGACGTTGAAATCAAATGTATCTGCAGACCATTCACCACCGCAAATTTATAAGATTATGTTATGCAACTGAAAGAGCATTCTCAAAAGTGCAGCTACATAATCAAACTTGATTTACTTATATACTACTTATATACATCAGAGACCCTCTTCTTCTTCTGGCTGCTCCCTTTCGGTGTCTCCACCCGTGGATCATCATCTGATATCGTGATGATGAATCTTTGATGTGGCAAGGATTTTAGGCTGGAAGCCCTTCCTGACGTAACCCTCCCCATTTACCCGGGCTTGGGACCAGCACAAGGAGTAGACAGGCTTGTGCTTCCCCCTGTGGCTGGGTAACCAACTTTCCTTCCCCCATTCTATTATGCTGAGCAACAAGCTAGATGTAAGGAAGTATCATATTTAGCTCCTTCCAGCAAAGCTTAAAGTAGCTAATGTGATGATGGGGCATCCATTGTCTGTCCATCCGTCCACATTTCACAGGAATCACTACTCCTCTCAGGCATTTCTCCCGATGCTCACCAAACTCATTCCCAATGATCCTCGGGTGGGTTTGCATCCTCCTTGTGCTCAAAGTCAAGGTCAAAGATCTGGAGATCTGGGCATTCTTTATTTCACAAAAAACATTACTCCTCCAAGGCCATTTATCTTAACCTTGTGCACATCCTAGATGGGTCTGTATCTAGACTGTGCTTAAAGTCAAGGTCAATGATCAGGAGATCGGAGCACTCTTAGGGTGATTTCATCAGGCTGGAATAAGCTACTCCGTTGTTGATGGTCTGGTCTTTGGTATGATCTGTTTGTGAACCAACAACCTTCTGACTGTGGGGTGGATGAGGCCACCACTTCAGTCTTATATACTGCTCAAAAAAATTAAAGGAACACTTTGAAAACACATCAGATTTTAATGGGAAAAAATAAGCTGGATATCTACACTGATATGGACTGGATAATGTGTTAAGAATGAAAAGATGCCACGTCTTTTGATGGAAATGAAAACACTCCAAAACTTAAAGTGAAGAAATTGTGGCAGGCTAGTCCAGCTTACTCAGATTAAAAAGGGTTCCTTTAATTTTTTTGAGCAGTATATATCAAATGGACCCAATTTGTAAAAGCATGCTAAGTTGTAAATATGGAATGGATGGCTGGCATTCTTTCTGTCTCTCTCTCTGTCATTTTCTCCCTCTCGCGCACGCGTGCGCGCTCCAAAATTATGCTTTATAGGTCAATCAGCTGCTAATGATATGCCATCCATTTACAATTACCTGTAGATGAGCTGCCTAGACAAAAAGTTCACCAGCCACTAAGCCTACACAAATTAGTTTAAAAAGGGAAAAAACCCTCACTGACTTGTCAGTGTCGCTGCAGATTAGAGGTCTGAATAAGCCTTACACGAGGCCCTGGCAGATGTTGGCCACTGGATGCTGGTTCCAAGGCTACAGGACGGCACATAAGGTCGAGTGACAGCCTGGCCTGGATAGCATGTTTACGTAGCGTACTCTACATGGGCTGAGCTAGCATTTGGCAGACCTTGTTTACATAACAGCTGCTGACACTAAATCAACATTTATGTTACTCTTATGCAACACAATGGTAACTGGCACTTTCCCCAGCTAAGTAACTTACAGTATGTGTAATGGTGCTTATAGGATGCTGATTTTATTTGTTTTTCTTGTGGTTGTTTTAATTTCATAGTTATAAACTGTTATGAATATGACATAACAGTTGTGACTTTCTGACAATTGTGGTTAATGATTATTTCCAGGTGTTTCTGGTTCGAAAGATTAGAGGGGTGGACAGAGGACAGCTTTATGCAATGAAGGTCCTGAAGAAAGCTACGCTAAAAGGTAACCAAGTAATGCATTATATATTTAATTTATAGCCAAAATATATCAAAACATTTTATGAAAGGGTGATTTAAATTATTCTCAAAATCAAAAAAACAAAACAAAACATCCTCTACTTGGTTGTTATAAGTAATTATTTTCACATTATTTACAATGAAGGCAGACACTGAATAACAGTCAGTGCCCTACATTTGGGGGGATTTGGGGTAAAAGAGGTGAGTTTGTACTTTTGATTCAGATAATGTTTGTTTTGTGTCGACTGAAATTTTCGTAAACAAGGTTGTACTGTAAAAGTAGGTTGAGATGTCATGTGATGATTCCGTGTCTTTGTACAAGCCGTAATCCTCTTAACCTGCACCCCTGGAATTGAAACGGTGAAATTGTCTCATCCTGTCAAGAAGACAGATGTTGCAATAACGTGGTTATTGTTTATTCCACTCCTCTATAAACCCTCAGCACCATAGTATGAACTTAATTTAATTTACATCCATCATTTAAGGAAATGCATTTTTAACCTTCATTAAACATTTATGGTATTAGAGAGTTGTTCCAGTTCATCTGCTTTTAAATCAAATAAAGTGAATAAAACTTAATTAAGCCACTATTTTTTTCCTCAGTTCGGGATCGTGTGCGATCAAAGATGGAAAGAGACATCCTGGCAGAAGTGAATCACCCTTTTATAGTTAAACTCCACTATGGTGAGTACAAATAACTTCATCTGTAGTCTTTCCTACACAACCTTTAAATTACTTTTAGAAAATATGGCAAAAAAATACTAAAAATATTTCATTTTTAACTCAACAAAGCATTTATGTACATGACTTAAGCATCACAAACTCATATACAGGGAAAGTGCATCATTTTCAAAGATTAAACTATTTTCACAGTGGAGCATACAGAGTGTAATTGCAACGCTTTTGTAACTGTAGCTTTGTGTCAACCCTTACATTAATGCCACATGTCAACAATGCTTTGGTGGAATTCAGCAAAGCATTTTTGTCAGTTATCATGGCCTTAACTGTGACACAGTGTACATAGAACAGTTTAAGATTAGTGTCTTAGGGCCATATTACAAGGACACAGTCAGTTGTCAGTGATGCAGAACGCTTTTATGGGCGTTTCCAAGTTCATTTCCTCATCACAAAAGCGCAGAAATGAATTTTCCATCTGACGCAAAGTCGAAAAGGGTTGTCCTAATGCTCTTAATTATTCAGAGGTGTGTTTGGGGCGTAATGTGAAATAAACCAATCACTACCTTTGCTCTCATTCCCTTTAATAAACGCATGGGCATGAGATCAAAGACATGATGCTAACACAATAGAGGCTTAAGTGGGAGGACAATTCTTTTTTGTGCTGAAGACAATGTGGGCTCATTCACAAAGTGAAAATGCATTTAAAAGCAAGGAGCTTTTTAACTCCACAGCCTTGCTTGCTGATAGATGAAAGTTGTCGGCTACAATTCAGAGATCATGACAGTCTTTCTCTTTGTCCATGAGTTTGACAGAGTTTCCTTCAGTTATATCATTAACCCAATCTCACAAAAAAAAAAACCTAATTATCGTTCATTTAAGTTGTTAAGTCCACAGTTAAAATGAGAATGTGGATGGAATGTGGATGGAATTTTAAAAAAAAAACTATTTAAAATGACGGGCAATTATATTATGACTGTTACAACATTATGACAGCAGATAACTGGAAAACATTGCCTGGTCCGAGTCTCAGTTTTTGCTGCAACATTCAGATGGAAAAGGGTGGATTCTCCTCTCCGGGTTGGGGACGAGTTCCTGCCCCAAGTGGAGGAGTAGATGCATGACCAACCAATTCCTACACTCTTCCATGAGTGTGGTCAAAAATGACCCCAATTAGAATGAGTGCGTTTTATGCTGTAAACTTCAGAAATTTCTTTCATTTTGGTTAAAGATGATTATTTTTATTATATTTTGGGTGATTATTATTATTATTATTATTATTATTATTATTATTATTATTATTATTTTAAATTATATTTTGGTCAACAAAAGAATTATTTCATGTTTGACATGCTCATTTATTACTTTTTATTAACATTTTATCACAGAAAGGTAAAAAAGGTAAACAATCAGAAAGGAAAAAATGGTAAAGTCAAAGTCAAAGTGCCTTTATTGTCATTCCATTGCTAATAAACAATGCAATGAAATTGAGATACTGCTCCCTAAAAACAAACTATCACACTCACAGTTCACTCATGCATTTAACATTCTTATAATTACAACAATAAATAATGCTTGAAACAATATTACCTAAAAGTTGAATACAATATGTACACAGCAATAATGAAAACATACTGAGTGATAAATAGGTGAAGGTGTGAGGGTTTGTGAGCTCACTGTGAGCAGCTGTTACACAGTATCCTTTTCTGGCTGTGAGCACTGCACACAGGGTCATTGCATTTCCAACAACAATTGCTGACTTTGCGGTCTTGTTTTCTTGTGCACATCTTACACCTCTTCCTCTTCTGTTGGCCCTGTGTGTTTCCCTCGTGTGGCTGGATTGCAGCTTTTATCACCCCACACCTTTCCATTGCTGCAGTGATGTAGGTTGGTAGGCGTGGGTTACCTTCCAGTCGAATTCTCATATAAGGCATCACAAGCTTCATGTGAGATCTCTGCAAGAAAGCGCCGCCGGGCGTTTGCGATACCTGCACAGAATTCAGGGTGCTGAGCCTTGAAAAAGGAGTAGGCATTCAGGGTGGCAACATCAATCACATTGTACCACAGCACCATGGGCCATCTCTGCGTTTGGCGTTTACAGGTGTAGGTGCCAACCATCTGGTCCACAATATCTACACCTCCTTTCGTCTGGTTGTAGAAGTGGATCACTTCTGGTTTTTTTGTTTTTTTTCTGGGTGTTTTCATCCACCATTTTGCTGTGGTGCATTGTGCTGAGGAGCAGAGCAGCCTTCCCCTTTTTTCCAACATAGCTGACCATAGTCATGCTGCCATTGAACCCAAATTCAGTGCTGAAGAGCTCACTGGTCTTGGAAGCCTTCATCACAGGAGGAATGTCTGGCTTGTTTTGTCGCAATGTTCCGACAATAGTCAGACCCTTCTCCAGGAGATGCTCTGCAAGAGGCACACTGGTGAAAAAGTTGTCTGTGGTGATGTTGCAACCTGTGTGTCTGAGTCCACTGCACAACTGACTGACAATGTTAAGACCCAGATTCTTACTGGCTCCTTCCCCTGGTTGTCTCCCAGTGTACACAATCCCATCAATTGCATAGGGGGTTTTTGCATCACAAGCCCAGAAGATCTTTATGCCGTACTTCGCGGGCTTGCTCTTCATACATTGCATAAACTTGGTCCTCTCTCTGAATGGCACAAGTTGTTCGTCCACTGTGATACAATCACTGGGGATGAATCTCTGCCTGCAGTTGACCAGGAACAGGTCCCATACGTAGCGGAAGGGTGCCAAGTGGTCTGTTTCCAGTCGGGTGGCTCGGGTCCTCTTGTCATCAAAGCGCAAGAATCGGTGAATATCTTCAAATCGTCCAACTGACATAGTGGCCTTGTACATGGGGTTATATAGAGGACTCCCAAAGAGCTCACGGATTGATACATCCCAGTTCTTCTCACTTCCTGCAAGAATGGTCAATCCAATGAAGGCCATAAGTTCATCTTTGCTGACCTTTTTCCACTCCTTTCCTCTACCTGCAGCTACTCTTCAACAAACTTCTACAAAGACATTGCAAAAAAACAACCGCTGGGTCATTTTTGACACCTGCATCTAACAATACCCATTGTCCTCATCTGTTTACCCTCTCTATTTCCCCTGGGCATCCAGTCTGTGATGTTAATTGCAGCGTCTACAGTGTTACTTATAACCGTGATGAAATTCCAAGGGGACAGCTTTGAGAAATGCTTGGGGTCATTTTTGACCCCACATATGGAATAGTGTGGTACTGACACAAAAAATGCAATTACTTAAAAGGAACTCCGATTATATTGGCATGTTAGCTCTATATGCTTTATTTTGATGTTAGTAACATAACTATAATATAATTTTTTTGAAAATAATTCCCAGTTTTATATATTTTTTAAAAACTTTATTACGATGTAAATTGCCATTTTTGTTTACGTCGCAATGCATTCTGGGTAGTGACGTAGATTGGTTGTAGCAGCAGCAGTCTGTACACAGCCTTTTCAGTTCGAAAAACTTGGGTGCATGCGCACGCAGCGACCAGCAGCTGATGATATAGTGCGTGTGTGCATGTGTGTGTTTTTTGTACTTTTTTACGTTTTTAGAAAATCCTCTGTGTCGTTTCTGCCCTGGAGCGTTTGTGGAATATATGGCGAAGAGCTCCCTGGTATCTGCAACATGGATTTCCTCTCCTCTCTCGCACTGCTGCTATCTGTGCTGTGGCTCTTTGTCTCTGAGGTAAACGCGTTCGGCCCCATGGCGAGCAGAATAGCGGGCAGAATACAATATTCCAGGGACGTGTTGCTACGCTTTAACACAGCTGATGCAGCGTCTCTGATTGAGCCCAAACTTCAACTGCCGGACTTTATTTTGAGAGACGGACACAGCAGTGAAAAGAGAAGCGGCAGGAGGAAGCGTGGAAGACATGGAGGTGTGAAATTGCGCCTTAGGAGACGTCAGTTTGGTAACATTCCTCTTCCTTCGATCATTTTTGGGAATGCACAGTCTGTGAGAAACAAGGTGGAGGAAATTCAAGGCAATGTACGTTACCAGAAGGATTTTAAGAACTGCTGCGTCATGGCTTTCACTGAATCTTGGCTTACAGTGCATGATCGAGATGCAGACCTGTGGATTGACGGCTTTGGAGCTCCGCTGCGCTCGGATCGACAGGAAGAGGTAACTGGGAAGCGTCAGGGGGGCGGCGTATGTTTATACATTAATAAGCAGTACTGCACATCTGTCACGGTCAGAGAGCGCATCTGTACACCCGATGTGGAGTTGCTGTCTGTGTCACTACGCCCCTTTTATTTGCCTCGAGAGTTTCCCCAACTTTTCATCACAGTTGTGTACATTCATCCGAGGGCAGACGCTGACTCCGCCTCCAGCACCATCTCTGATGTGGTGCAGCGGCTGCAGTCAATTTCTCCAGAGGCGCCAAACTTCATTCTTGGGGATTTTAACCATGTTTCTTTAAAGAAGACACTTAAAAACTTTCATCAGTATGTCTCCTGCCCAACCAGGCGAAAAAAGACATTGGACCTGTGCTATGGATCCATAGAGAGGGCCTATAAATCACTCCCCCTTCCTCCTTTAGGATCCTCAGATCACAACTGTGTTCATTTGCTGCCCACATATAAAACTGCTCTCAGAAGAGGCAAGGTGGAGATGAGAGACATTGATGTGTGGACAGAAGATTCAGAGCACAGCCTCCAGGAATGCTTTGACTGTACAGACTGGAAGATGTTCATAATGGCCTGCGGGGATGACTTGGACTCTCTGGCTGAGCTCACATGCTCATACATGGCTTACTGTCAAAATAAGATTGTTCCACGTAAACGTGTCAAAATATACCCCAACAACAAACCATGGGTAACTAAATCAGTTAAATCCTGCTTACAGAGGAAAGCACTTGCCTTTAAACAGGGGTCTGTTTCTGAGCTACAGGTTGCCACTAAGGAGCTGAAGGCCGAAATTTTAAGAGCAAAACAGAATTATAAATCAGAGTTGGAAAGCAAGATGGCAGCAAATAAACTTGGTTCGGCCTGGGCCAGTATGAAAACTATTGCAGGCCTTCAGAGCACAGAGCGCAGTAATCGTGTGTTTTTAGATGGTTTTAGTTCAGACACAGAGCTGGCTAATGCTCTTAATTGTTTTTATGGTCGTTTTGACTCCTTTGATTTTAGCACAGAAATCCAAGATTTGAAACAGAAACTCAAAGACAATCAGCACTTTAATATTGAGATGCAGGATGTTAAAAGGGAGTTCCGCGCTGTAAAAGTGAACAAAAGTCAGGGCCCTGATAATATATGTGGGCGCCTGGTAAAGTCCTGTGCACATGAACTGAGTCCTATATTTCATTACATTTTCAATAAGTCCTTACAGACACAACATGTGCCTAAGATCTGGAAAGATGCCGTGGTTGTTCCCGTTCCAAAATCCAGCTGTCCTAAAACGGTAAATGACTTTAGACCAGTTGCTTTGACTTCAATTTTAATGAAAATTTTTGAAAAACTGGTCAGATGTGAGGTCCTAAGGCAGACTGAACATGCATTGGATCCTCTGCAGTTTGCCTATAGGCCTCACAGAGGAGTGGAGGATGCCACTGTCACTCTGTTTGACATGCTTTTCAAACATCTGGATTTTAATGGGACACATGCCAGGCTTTTATTTGTGGACTTTTCTTCTGCCTTTAATACAATCCAACCTCATATTTTAGTTGAAAGGCTCCTGCAACAATTTGATTTAAGCAATAATCTGGTGGGTTGGATTCTGGATTTCTTAACCAACAGGACGCAGAGAGTAAGGGTCAATGGCACATTGTCTGACCTAAAGTGCTCTTCTACTGGCTCTCCTCAGGGGTGTGTGTTGTCACCACTACTCTTCATCCTGTACACAAACATGTGTCGGAGCAGACATGACAACAGACACATTATAAAGTATGCTGATGACTCAGTCATTGTCAGTCTCCTCCACGATGGTGAGAGTGGCCACGGCCCAGTAGTTGATGACTTTGTTCACTGGTGTGAGGATTCCTACCTGCAGCTGAATACAACAAAAACGAAAGATATGATTATTGACTTTAGGAGGAAAACTCCCAGGCACAAAGTCACCATACTAAAAGACCAGACCACCGAATGTGTACAATCGTACAAATATCTTGGGACGATTATTGATAGTGGATTGAACTTTGAGGTGAACTGTGAAAGGGTGTGCAAAAAGGGTCAGCAAAATTTGCATTGTTTGAGGAAACTTGCACGCTTCCAAATTGACCGAACCATAATGACTATGTTTTATCGGGCTTTTATTGAATCTGTTTTATCCTTTTCTTTAATGTCATGGTTTGGTCAGATAAAATTGAAACAGAGGAAATCCTTGGATCAGGTAGTCAGATGGTCCAGTCGTTTGCTTGGTGAGTCACAGCTGAGCCTGACATCCCTGTACACCAGACAAGTACAGAGGATGGCCGACTCGATTTTAAATGATGACTCCCACCCTTTGCACTGCAACTTTCAGCTTCTTCCCTCCAAACGGAGGTTTGCTGTCCCAAAAAGTAGAACCCAGCGCTACAAAAACAGCTTTGTCCCTGCTGCTGTCAAAGAGTTGAACAAGCTATAAAAATTGTATTGTACATATTTTATATTTACCTATTTTGTAAGATGTGTGTTTGTGTCTATGTTGAATGTAATTAGTGGCTTGTAAATATGGATGTCACCAACTGCAAAACAAATCTACCTACGGGTACAAATAAAGTAACCTGAACCTGAACCTGAACCTGAACCAGTGCGAAGCCAAAGCAATAAAGACAATGACGAAGACACACAAAGTGAAAATGGACTTGAGAATGAAGACAGCAGCCGCGAGGAAGCTAGAGCTGGTCATGTTGGATGGAGTTTTTGTGAGCATCAATTACAAAGAGCTCCACTTCATTTCTGCCGCTGTCCATGGTACCTGATGCTATAAATGTATCTTGTTCAGTCACTTGTTAAAGTGGTATAACAGGATGCATGCCTGCTTTACAGATCTGTCCTGTATCACAGCACATCAAAGCTTTGATGCCGTTTGCAGTAAGCCGTCGTTTGTAGCCAGACACACCTGTGAGCTCTTTCATGAGCTGGGGGCTACGAAAATCCTCAAAATCCTCAGGGCTAAAGTGATGAGAGCACAGCTGCGGGTCTTTGGGAAGTTGGACTCTTCCAACCGCATCCTCCCACTTTTAATAATAATAATAATAATGCATCAGATTTATATAGCGCTATCATAGACACTCAAAGCGCTCAAAGCACACGCTCAAGCGATATAGCGCTTTATCATAGACACTCAAAGAGGATCTGATGCTATATCGCTCAAAGCGCACGCTCAAGCATGTGCTTTGAGTGATATAGCGCTTTATCATAGACACTCAAAGAGTGACGGAAACGTGGCGGCCAATCCGCGCCAACGGCCTCTCTGGCCACCACCGAACATTTAAACATTTTTACACATTCATACCCAGTGTTATGGGCACTGGAGGCAATGCGGGTGAAGTGTCTTGCCCAGGGACACAACGGCAGGATATCTGGGGAGAGAGGGATTCGAACCGCCAACCATCGGGTTATTAGACGACCTGCACTACTACCTCCTGAGCCACTGCCGCCCCACTTTTTCCTCAACTTTCCTTCTTTAGGAAAGCTATGGAGGCTTACCTCGCTCTCTTTATTTCTCTTTGATTGGAAATTACATCCAAAAGCCGCGCAATGTGGCATTTTCACTGACAAATGGCAGTAGTTCGTAGCTTCGCTTCTTGGCTTGTATAAGACAGAAAAAACGGCTGCAACCATTCTACGTCATCGCCCCCAGAATGCATTGCGCACCTGAAAACATGGCGGCTGCCATGTATCGATTTACATTGTAAACAAAAACGATTTTTATAACTACATTAAATGTTTATATAGTTCTAACAATGTATTTTAATAGTGGAGGCCAGTGTTTGTATTTTTAAATCTATAAGTCGTTATAATCGGAGTTCCTTTTAAAAAATATAACAATTAGATACAAATCCAAATGGCCTCATGTCAAAGACAACCTATTTGAGGAATACATGGAAGATTAAATGATAAAAAATTAAAATTACAAAGATATTGCAAAAAAAAAACAACCGCAGGGGTCACTGTTATCCCACTTATGCATCTAAGGGTTAAGTATCTTGGGGTCTTATTCATGAGTGAGGGGAGAATGGAGCATGAGATTGACAGATGGATCAGAGCAGCATCTGCAGTAACGCAGACGTTGTACTGTCTGTTGTGGTGAAGAGGAAGCTGAGCTCTAAGCCAAACCTGTCAATTTACCGGTCAGTCTACATTCCTACCCTCCTGAGCTTTGGTTAATAATAATAATAATGCATCAGATTTATATAGCACTTTTCATAGACACTCAAAGGTGCTTTACAATGGATACATTATTCATTCACTCCACAGACAATAGTAGTGGTAAGCTACTGCTGCAGCCACAGCTGTCCTGGAGCAGACCAACGTAAATGTGGCTGCCAATCTGCACCAATGGCCTCTCCGACCACAACCAATCATTTATACACATTCATACTCAGTGTCATGGACACTGGACGCAAAGTGGGTAAAGTGTCTTGCCCAGGGAGGGACACAACAGCAGGATGTCTGGAGAGAACGGGATTCAAACCACCAACCCTCTGGTTATTAGACGACCCGCTCTACCTCCTGAGCCATTGCCATCTGAAATGACTGAAAGAACGAGCTCACGGATACAAGCGGCTGAAATTAACTTTTTCCATAGGATTGCTGGACTCACCCTTAGAGATAGAGTGAGGAGCTCAGTCATCCAGGAGAGACTCAGAGTAGAACTGCTGCTCCTCCACATTGAAAGGAGTCAGTTGAGGTGGTTTGGGCATTTGATTAGGATGCCTCCTGGACGCCTTCCACTTGAGGTATTTTGGGCATGTCCCACAGGGAGGAGACCCTGGGCAGACCCAGGACACACTGAAGAGACTACGTCTCCCAGCTGGGCTGGGAGCACCTTGGTATCCTCTCTGAAGAGCTGGAGCAGATGGGTGGGGAGATCGAAGTCTGGGCTTCTCTGCTTGAGCTGCTGCCTTCACGACCTGGACCTCTGGAAAAGCGGTAGAAAATGGATGGATGGATGGATGGATGGCATTCAGATAGTAGGGTCAAAATTTGGCATAAACAGTATAAAAGAATGGATATCTGCATGGAGCACTGTGGATGTACAACCAACAAATGTACAGCAACTGTGTGATGCTAGCATAAGAAGAAGAAACCATCTCTGTTGTCATTCAGTCCATACAGCCAATCATGTACAGTAGAATGAAATTACGTTTCTCCTATCTACAATGTTACTCACATGTAGAATCAGAGGGGTCACTGCCATACAAGGCGCCGCCACAAACAACTTCTCCTTCCCCCATTCCATTACGCTAAGCACCAAGCTAGAAGGCAGGAAGTACCATTTTTATATGGTTTTTGGTATGACCCAGCCAGGACTTGAACCCCCAACGTCACGGTTGTGGAGTGGATGCTCTATCAACTAGACCACCATGCTGATACAATAGCAATAACAATACAGAATATCTCTGAAGAGTTTTTGTCCAGCACCTTGTCGACTCTATGTGTAACAGAGTCCATAAAAGCATTCCTACTTTGCATGCCAAGTGGGTCGACCTTCTTGGTGACACAGGTAGAGTGCTGGACTCTGGAGCAGGAGGCTGTGGGTTTGGGCCCCCGCTTGGACACCACCAGTTGGGCTTAACCGCCCATCCCCTTGGTCACATATGGTACAAAGAATAAGGCAGTTCTCAACCCACTAATAGAAAGGTGTGCCTATTAGAGTGACCAGTGAGTATAGGTGCATTTCAGAAAATAGGAATATCATGATTTGTAGCCTAATTCAAAAAGCTTAAAGCAAGTAATAAATAAAAAAAAGACAACATATTCATATATGTATGAAACATATATGTATGTAACTTTTTCACAATATTCTAATTTTACATGCAACACATGTAGGCATGTGTTATATTAACTACTTTGCCTTTGTATGTATTTATGTGTTTGTGTAGCCTTCCAGACAGAAGGGAAACTTTATCTGATCCTGGACTTCCTCCGAGGTGGAGACCTTTTCACACGTCTGTCAAAAGAGGTACATTTGCTTCTGCAAAGCCTCTGGGAAAAAATGCAGCTCTTTGTTGTTACACTTTGTTATGATGGGAGTAAATATGCTTGCCTGCTCTCACTGTTATGATGATGCATTATCTGTAAAGAATTACCACTTTTTATGTACGTCTTATGGGTCCCATGTGGGTTTGTCTGTGGGTTTCATGTTGACCGCATCTGTGTTTGCCCATATGGACTTTACCTCTGGTGCCAGTGTTACTGAAACCTGCTCACCCACATTAAACCAACGTGGGGACCAGATGGGGTTAAAGCAGGTAAGCAGATTGCCTGTTTCCCTGTGCCACAGGTAAAGTCCATGTGGGAAAACACAGATGGGGCCAATGTGGAACCTGCAGACCCAACCCCCATGGGACCCATGAGACAGCCCAGATTTTACCTGTAGCAGGGTCTTCAGAGACCTTCAGTATGAATTTGTTTGTCATATTTTGGTCTATGCTGAAAGATTGCTGAGATTTTTTCCATTCATTTATTTGCCGTTTTCTGCACATTTGATTGTTCAACTTTTACTTACCATGCCCATTATTTATCTGCTGCAGGTAATGTTTACAGAAGAAGATGTCAAGTTTTACCTTGCAGAGTTGGCTCTAGCCTTGGACCACCTCCACAGCCTGGGGATCATCTACAGGGACCTCAAACCTGAAAAGTATTTAAAAAAAAATCATACTTCCTCTCCTGTTTCGTATCCATTTCACGTTATTTTCAAAGTTATTTTGAATCTTCTTTCCTCCACATTAGCATTCTTCTAGATGAAGAAGGACACATTAAGATTACTGGTCAGTAAATCCAACTGCAAACAATCAATATTTTGCCGTTTTCTGTCTTTTTTACTTTCTTCCAAACTGTTAACCCACATTTTCTTTCTTTCTCTACAGACTTTGGACTGAGTAAGGAAGCCATTGACAATGATAAAAGAGCATATTCCTTCTGCGGAACAATTGAGTACATGGCTCCAGAGGTCGTAAATAGGAGAGGACACACGCAAAGTGCTGACTGGTGGTCATTTGGGGTTCTTATGGTAAGAGCTGTTTGATCTGACCCTTTAATGCATTAAGAAGTAATCATTCCTTGGGGTTTAGAGTCAATTTCGTTGCTGACTTTCACTTTTTTTCTAATAATGAATACACCCTTGTGTGTGAGCTAAACACTCAGGCTGTTAAATAATATGTCAGTGTTCTGGTTTCTTAATTTGGCTTTTCTCTTGCAATAAAGCTGCTTAATTACCGTATCTGGCAGATTAAAATTTCAATACGTTCAGTAATCGTGCATCTGCTGCATGCTGCCTGTTTTGTTTGCCTGCTGGCTTATTTTAATAATACTGAGAAGAAGGATAACAATTACTGACAGCTGGAAGCTACAGTGGGGCACTGGGGAAAGATGTCACTTCTCTCTGCCCTTGGTTAATCTTAGGTATAAATTGATAATAAAACAGCAGCAAAGAATGCTCAGTAATAGCGTTTTAAATAATTAAAAGAAGTGGATTTCATTTATTGAACGAGATTTTTAGTGACTTTATAAACATTTTAAAATCTTTAAGAGAATAGAATTGAAAGCATTTATTCGGATTGTCCGGCTGTATGGGGGAGGGGGCGCTGAAAAGTTCATAGTGGTCAGCCGCAGGGATCCAAGCGCAGCAACACCGATGGAAGGAGTGTGTGGACCGAAGGGGAGACTATGTTGAAAAATTAAACCAGATTTGGTCAAATTTGACCACTATGAACTTTTCAGCCTATGAACTTTTCAGCCCACCCCCATAATTGTTATGTTACTTTATGCAAACCCCTTTTTAATCCCCTGCCAGTCGAAGCCCAAAGAAGTCGAAGAGCCCTTTGGGTGAAGACCGAAGGGGGATTATGCTATGGGTCAGTCCATCTGTTTGTCCATCTGTCCCACTTTTGTGAAATCAACTACTCCTACAGTTTTGGTCCGATTGTTTTAAAACTTGGTACCATGGTTTGATATATGCCGAGGATGTGCATATTGCAATTTGGTTCTGATCAGATGATTTTTGCGGGAATTGTAGCCCCTGACCTATGACCTGCTGTTTCACTTCATAGATAGTAACCGTCTTGTGAAATCAACTCCTCCTCCTACAGGTTTATTCCGATTGTTTTGAAACTTGGTACCATGGTTTGATATACTCTGATGATGTGCATATTGCAATTTAACTGTCATCGGATGACCCTGAGGTCAAAGGTCAGGCCAGATTTTTCCATAAATGTTCTAAACACAGTAACTACTGAAAGGAATGATGTAGGCTCTTCAAATCAATACAAAAGTTGTATCTAATACAAATCTTAGATGACTTACACCCTCACCTAACTATGGGTTTGAGGTCAGAGGTCAAGGTTAATATTCCCTATGCCTTATTATTGTACAACGAGTAAAGTTGGGGTCACCAAACTTGGTACACAGGTTCACCCTTTGACCATGAGGTGTGACTATGGTTTTGGAATTGCAAGGTCCAAGGTCAACATCAAAAGGGCTTATAAACTATATCTCAACAAGAAAGCTAGGGTCACCAAACATGCTACACAAGTTCATCTTGGGATCCTGACCTCTGACTATGGGTTTGGGATCAAAAGGTCAAAGGTCAAGGTTAGCATTTCTTATGCCTTATTACTGCACAACAAGTAAAGCTAGGGCAGGGGTCTGCAACCTTTGCCAACCGAAGAGCCGATTTGCCTGTCTCCGACTAAAATAGGAGTAGCTGAGGGCCACAACGGCAATCTGACCTTTATAAGCAGCATAATCTTTATTTTAAAGGGTTTTTTTAATATACACAGCTCTGAATATTATGAGCCATTAATGAATTCATACTACAACAGTGGAAGAAACTGTCAAGCTTTATATATAGCGTCATTCATGAAATAAAAGTATTAGAAATATACTACAAATTGTTTTGTGCTGAAAAATACATTTCTGAATACCTGACCATAATTTTTGTAGTTTTTTTTAAATTATCAGCACATTCATATTGTTTAAATCTGAAAAATATCATCCATCTCCTACTTTCAACAGTGATCACACAGCTTTAGTTCCTGACATTTTAATAAGTCAGAGACGAAAGTTTTATTTAGAAGAAGCTACTTTTCATCCTTTTCCTTTTTTTCCCCTTTTTTTCCTTTTTGTGTTTCCTCATAATGCTCCTTATTCAGATGTATTAATGTAATAAAAATCTGTGTCCTTCATCTGTTTTCCAGACTCAGTTTGACAACTAGTGGATCGGTTGTCTGACATTCTTCATTATTTATTTTGGAATAAAACAAAAAGAATTCTAAACAACTTTCTAAATAATATAGCTTTAAAAGTCATTTGGTGCAAATTAAGCCAATTTGAAATAATGTATGTTGCTGATTTCAGACAAGTACAGCGGGGAAAAGAAGTATTGGACACATCAACATTTTTCGCATTAAATATATTTCTGATGGAGCCAATGACCTGAGATTTTCACCGGATATCAGTAGCAACCCAAGTAATCTAGACATACAAAGAAATAAAGGCAACTGTGTTCACAAAACAAGTTATATTTAATAAAGTGGAAAGGCACAGGGAATAAGTATTAAACACATGAAGACAAAGAGGTGCAAAAAGGCACAGAAAGCCAAGAAACCAGCTGAAATCCATCAGAACTAGTGCCTACCTGTGCATGCCTGTAGAAAGCAGGTGTAAGCAAGCACGTCAGCACTCATTTAGTGATGCCTGCCTTTGATCTTTGATGTCCTATGATTGTGAGTGAGCGTGAGTGATGCCTACCTTTGATCTTTGATGATGTCATAATGAGTTCTATGATCGTGAGTGATGCCTGCCTTTGTTACATAGGAACATCATACCACATTTCACACATAAGGAGTTATACATAGGAACATCATAGGACATCATGCCGACATCATGGCAACATCATAGGCGGTCCTATGATCTTTGGTCCTGGGTGTAAGCAAGCATGTCAGCACTCATTCAGTGATGCCTGCCTTTGATCTTTGATGGTATCATAGCAAGTCCTATTAACTTTGATGATGTCATAGCGAGTCCTATGATCATGAGTGATGCCTGCCTTTGTCCTATGATAGTGAGTGAGCATGAGTGATGCCTGCCTTTGATCTTTGATGATGTCATAGCGAGTCCTATGATCGTGAGTGATGCCTGCCTTTGTTACATAGGAGCATCATAGGACATTTCACACATAAGGTAGGACATCATGCAGACATCATAGGAACATCATAGGCAGTCCTATGATCTTTGGTTGTGACACACACACTGACAGACAGAGATTTCTTGAATTTATAGAGTGATCGAGTGATTTAGGAAGCCAACTCATCCTCCATCAGTGCAAATTAATTTCAGCTGGTGAAGTCCTGACTGATAGACTTTTAATGCAGTCATTGCTTCAGATAGTTGGGCAGCTCTCAAGAGTGTTCAGCCACTGCAGTCGTGTAGGCAGAACCTAATTGTAGAAATCTACTCCTTAATTTACAACCTCTACAGTAAAGGCCAGTCAGTAAGCTTTCTTTGGGTTTCAGCCCATGTTGGAATAGAGGGTAATGAGGATGCAGACTTATTAGCAAAACAATCATTGAAATTTGAGGCAGTGGATCTGGAGATCTCACTCAGTATGGCAGAAGGCAAATCAATAAGTATGGTGGAAAAGTGGCAAGAATGTTGGGACTCAATAGATACAGGAAGATATCTTTATGACATTCAAAAGCGGGTGGTCTCTGGAATGGGAGTTGGCAGAAACAGGAAACATACTACTTTGAACCAGACACTGCATAGAATAGGTAAACACCCAACTGGCAGCTGTGCACATTGTGGTTCTCCGGAAACAGTTCAGCACGTTTTGTTTGAATGTCAGGGATACCAGGAACAAAGGAAATATCTGATTGCAGTAATGGAAAGGGCTAATTTAAGTTTTGGTTTGGAAAACATGTTAGGAACCTCAGTCAAAGAAATATATGTACTTAAGATATTTAAGTGCAACTGGATTAATCAAAAGAATTTAGTTTTTGTTTTTTTTTCCCCTGCCATTCTCTTGTCCACACTCCAACCTGGTGGGTGGCAATGGTGCACCTGCGGGCTGGTTGCGCCGGCAAACAGATCAAGAAGAAGAAGAAGAGTGATATAAGCAGTGACGCGGGTGACAACAACAAAACCTGGATGAATCCCGACTTTTGGTCAAAACGTCACAAAGCTATGAGGAAGACGTCACAAAGCTACAAAGCTATGAGGATTACATCAGAAAGCAATGAGGAAGATGTCACAAAGCTATGAGGAAATCGTCACAAAGCTATGAGGAAAACGTCACAAAGCTATGAGGAAAACGTCACAGAGCGAAAAGACGAAACGTCACAGAGTGATAAGAGGAAAACATCACAAAGCTATGAGTAAGAAGTCACAAACCTATAAGGAAAATGTCACAAAGCTATGAGGAAAACATAATCAAGTCAGTGGCAGTAATGCACCTTTGAGCTGGTTGCCAACCGCCAATCAAATCTAACAGAAGAAGAAGAAGATTGTTACACCATAAAGAACTCATGATAGGTAGAAGCAAAGAGCTCTAGACCTTCACAACTTTATTGTTGCAAAACATAATGATGGTATTGGTTACAGGCACATTTCTAAACTGCTGAATGTTCCAGTGAGCACTGTTGGAGACATCATTTGGAAGTGGAAAGAACATCATTTTTCCATAAACCAGCCATGACCAGGAGCTCCTCACAAGATTTCTGACAGAGGAGTCAAAAGAATTATCAGAAGAGTTATCCAAGAGCCAAAAACCACTTGTGGAGAGAGCTCCAGGAAGACCTGGAGTTAGCAGGTACTGCCATTTCAAAGAAAATAAGTAATGCACTCAACTGACATAGGCTCTATGCCCGCTCATCTTGCAAGACTACATTGCTGAAAAAAAAACAAAAAAAAAAACCAAACAAACATGTTGAAGCGTGTTTAAAGTTTGCTGCACAACATTTGGGCAAGCCAGTAAAATACTAGAATATAGTCTGGTCAGATGAGACCAACATTGAACTTTTTGGATACCACAACACACAGCATGTTTGGAGGAGAAATGGCACTGCACATCAGCCCAAGAATACTATACCAACAGTGAAGTTTGGAGGTGGGAGCATCATGGTGTGGGGTTGTTCTTCAGCACATGGTATGGGCAGACATATAATTGAAGGAAAGATGAAAGGCCAAATGTACAGAGACATCCTTGATAAGAATCTGTTGCCATCTGCCAAGATGTTGAAGATGAAACAAGGGTGGACATTTCAGCAAGACAATGATCCCAAACACACAGCCAAGAAAACACTCAACTGGCTCCAGAGAAAGAAAATAAAGCTGCTAGAATGGCCCAGTCAGTCACCTGACCTGAATCCAATTGAAAATCTATTGAACGCCCTGAAGATCAGAGTTGATAGAAGACACCCATGGAACCTTCAAGATTTAAAGACAGTTTATGTGGAAGAATGGACTAAAATCACTCCTGAGCAATGCCTGCACCTAGCTTCTCCATACAGGAGGCACCTGGAAGCTGTTATTACCAACAAAGGCCTTTCTATAAATATTAAATGAATTTCACCAAGCGTATTCAGTACTTATTGCCTGTGTCATTCCACCTTATTAAATATAGCTTGCTTTGTGAACACATTTGACTTGATTTCTTTGTATGTATGGATTACTTGGGTTGTGGACCTCAGGTCAGTGGCTCCATCAGAAATATGTTTCATGAGAAAAATGTTGATGTGTTCAATGCTTATTTTCCCCATGGTATGTCCTGTTGACATTTCATAATAAAAACAACCATTCTGAAAACTGAATCGCTGTGGAGGGCTTTTATTTTTACATCATTCAGGAAGTATTGAGTTGTGATGATGAAAATAAATTTACACTAATTCAGACCAGTCATATCTGTGAATCCAGCATTTATAGCACAGGTGACTAATTTTAAGGTTATTGAGCAAGAATTCAAGGATTGTTTCTCATTTTAAGGATAATTAAGGTGTTTAGATAATCACATTTAAGGATTTTCATGGATCTCTAGACACTGTTGAGGCGGCTGTTTTTTGTTGTGTTCTCATGGATAAATTCTCTCCACATAACAACTATACATGAATGCAAATTAATCTGTCCACACAGAATTAGACTCCATTTTCCTCTGCGATTTTACTTTTTCTGGCTTTGTTCAGGTCTTACCGAGGGTGGGGAGGAGAAGCAGGAAGCTGCTGCTGTCCGTTGCTCCCCACATGCGCTGAGGAGAGACTGAGTGGCTCTTTGTGCAGCCCCGCGGTCAGATGTGACACAGTCATGCATGGTTGAGTTGACACAGTCAACACTGTCAGCATAATAAATAATTTTTAAAAAATAGATATTTTTACTGTCGATCTGTCCAGGGTATACCCTGCCTCTCGCCCAAAGATGCTGGGATAGGCTCCAGCCCCCCGCGACCCAAAAATGATTAAGCGGAAGAAGATGGATGGATGGATGGATGGATGGATGGATGGATGGATATTTTATGATCATAAAAGTATGCATTTCCATTGAGGAATATATCCAATTGCAATAAACAATAATTAAAAAATAAAATAATTAAAATGAACTTCATTAATTTCCATGTGTTTTAAGATATACAGTCATGTGAAAAAATTAGGACACCCTATATAAGCCTGTGTGTTTTTTTTAACATATTTGGACATATGGATATTTAATATCAATGTTAAAAATATTGGCCGATTCATGTAATACAACTAAACAATTAAAAATGAATTCGACTTTTTTTTAATTTTCTGTAAAATGTATATCTAAACAAATAGTGAGGAATAAATTAGGACACCCCCCATCTTTTTTAGGACACCCCCACATTCATTCCCACTTAAAATGGCTAAAATAAATGTTTAAAAATGCAAGTAAAAACAAAACAAGGTTAGACATAGATATGTGAACATTTCTTAATAAACTGAATATTTAATGGGATGTCCTAATTTTTTCACTTGACTGTAACTGCAGGGAGTCACAGGGGCCGCGGATTGACAACCCCTGAGCTAGGGCCACCAAACCTGATGCACAGGTTCACCGTGGGATCCTGACCTCTGACTATGGGTTTGGAGTCAAAAGGTCAAAGGTCAGGGTTAACATTCCCTACACCAGGGCTATTCAATTACAAAATCAGTTGGGCCACAATTTGAAATCAAGACTTGTAACTGGGCCGCACATGTTCAGCAATCCCTTGAATATGACAAATTTTAAACCAACACATCAATATGATGAAAAATATGCACTTTTTATTCATTGTCTTGGTTTTAAATGTGCGCTTTGCACATGACAAAGGCACATTAAAAGTGCATAAAAACAACAGTGCTGGAGTTGAGCAGAACTTGAAGTAGTAGAAATATTTTTCCTCTTGAACAATTAAATAAATAGAATGAAAAAAATTCTGTAAATAACCATTTTGGTCACATCTTACTCAGGCATATCTCAAAGTGCATAATAACTCAAAGTGCACTGTTAGTAGCATTAACATTTGTTTCCCTTTTGAAATAAAATATACTACATCCTAGTCATAACTGACCTTGGCACATCACAAAGTACATTTAGCTGAATAAAAAATTAACTGTCAAACACTTTAGTGCACAGACCCCCCAAGAAAAGACTGATAACATTAACAAACATTGCACATCCACTGTTGTGGTTAGTTTTGTTTTAAATCACCACATACAGTATGTGAGTAGGAACCTCTTTTTGTAACTACACATTCCATTACACACACACATCAGTCCAACAAAAATTTCTAGTAGTTAAGGATGCAAAGAGCACCCACTTAAAAACTTGAGTAATGACTTCAGTCTTGAAGGTTTGAGGTTTTTCTCCAAAATTTATATCAACTAGTGCATACCTGTGCGTGCCCGTGCATACCTGTGCATACCCGTAGAAACCAAGTATAAGCAAGTATTTCTGCATGCCCATAGAAAGCAGGTGTAAGCAAGCGTGTCAGCACTCGTTCAGTGATGCTTGCCTTTGATCTTTGATGGCGTCATAGCGAGTCCTATGATCTGTGATGATGTCATAGCAAGTCCTATGATTGTGAGTGATGACTGCCTTTGATCTTTGATGATGTCATAGTGAGTCCTATGATGCCTACATTTGATCTTTGATGATGTCATAGCGTGTCCTATGATCTTTGATGATGTCATAGCGAGTCCTATGATCATGAGTGATGCCTGCCTTTGATCACACACAGACACACACAGATTTTCTTGAATATAGTATAGAGAATGTATACTATAAAATAGTATAGAGAATGATTCAAGAAAATAATATAGAATCTATACTATGGTATCTACATATATTACGTCATATAGACAACATGTAGACATCATAGGAGATCCTATGATCTTTTAGTGAGTCCTGTGGTCGTGACAGACACACAGACAGACAGACAGAGATTTCTTGAATTACTAGTGCATACCCGTGCATGCCCGTAGAAATCTGTGCCTGCCCGTAGAGGGGATGCATTGGAACAGAATTCTTGCCAGTTACGGGACAGCTGGTATAGCAACACAGCACTAAGTGGCAATCACATGTGATGGCTTTTGTATGCAGCAAAACATAAAAATCACACAAAATATGCCCTGCCATCTGGGGCTGTTTGCCCCTGCTTGTTACTTCTTCTCCTGCCTGTCATTGTTCTGTGTTATGTTGCTTACCTGTGTCTATATACTGTATATGTCTTGTAGGGAGTCATGTGCTCTGTCTATGTGCCATCATATAGACATCATCTGGTGGGTCTTCTTCGTTCAGACCACTGAAGGGTCTCCTCCTGTCTCAGACGGCTGTGTTGTTCACAGTCATGCCTGCGGCGTACTGGTGGAACCTGAGGTGTATTTCATGTTCACGGCATCCTTTCTGACGTGCAGCAGTTCTCCTCATTTTATTGCTCTCCATCTGGTGGGTCTTCTTCTTCTTCGTTCAGACCGCGCAGCAGTTCTCATTCTATTGCTCTCCATCTGGTGGGTCTTCTTTTTCGTTCAGACCACTGGTTGAGGGATAGGTGCATCATAATTCCAGTTCAAGGGCACGATCCTGAAAAAGTGGCTTTCAACCCTGTTCAGGAAGGCTCGTGCATGCCCGTAGAAACCAAGAAACCGGAGCACCCGGAGAAAATCAGCGCTTTGCTTGGCATTTTACACATTTGTAGTGTAGACTGGCAGTCGTCAAGGTTACACATTTGCCGTCATGTAGGCATAGCGAGTCGTCCTATGATGCCTGAGTTCATAGGACGCGCTATGATGATGAGGCAGAGATCATAGGCCGTCCTATGATGTCCTAGAAACATGCTTTAAAGTCTGTCGTACCCTATGCTGGTGAAGGGTGTCCTCCTGTCTCACACGGGTGCGATGTACTGCTGGAACCTCAGGTGTTTCATCTTCATGGCATCTTTTCTGACGTGCAGCAGTTGTCGTCAAGACAAATCATCCTATGAACTCAGGCATCCTATGCATATAGATACATAGACAAATCTACTGTATGTGTGACATCATAAAGACAAATCGTCCTATGATCTCTGTGGTCTATGTGACATCATAAAGACACATTTGTCGTCCTATGATGCCTGAGTTCATAGGACATCCTATGATGTTCAAGCAGAGATCATAGGCCGTCCTATGATGTCCTATGAAGCGTGACACACACACAGACACACAGATTTCTTGCTTTTATAGAGTGCTGATGATAGAGTGAAGTGATATATAGTGATTATTTACAGAGAAAAGTAGAAAATTATAAGAACATCACTCTATATATAATTCAAGAAATCTCTGTCACGATCATAGGACTCGCTTTGAGATCAAAGACAGGCATCACTCACGATCATAGGACTCGCTAAAAGATCATAGGACACGCTATGACATAATCAAAGATCAAAGGCAGGCTTCACTCAACGATCATAGGATTTGCTACGACATCATTAAAGAACAAAGGCAGGCATCACTCATGAGCATAGCACTCACTGTGACATCATCAAAGATCAAAGGCAGGCATCACAGATCAAAGGCAGGCATCACTGAACGAGTGGTGATGTCAAAGATCAAAGGCAGGTCTCTGTGTGTCACGATGTCACGATTATAGGACTCGCTAAAAGATCATAGGACTCGCTATGAGATCAAAGGCAGGCATCACTCACGATCATAGGACTCGCTAAAAGATCATAGGACTTGCTATGACATCATCAAAGATCATAGGAGTCGCTACTGATGATCATAGGACTCGCTATGTCACGATCATAGGACTCGCTAAAAGATCATAGGACTTGCTATGACATCATCAAAGATCAAAGGCAGACATCACTGAATGAGTGGTGACGTCTTCTTTGATGTAGAAAAAGCGTATGACGTGCTGTGGAAGGAAGGGCTGCTGATTAAATTAAATCAATTTGGTTTTGAAGGTAATTTATACAGTTGGGTATTAGATTTCCTGTATGATAGAACGATTGAGGTAAGAGTTGGTACAGAGTACTCCAAAACATATCAAGTTGAAAATGGTACCCCCCCCCCAAAGCAGTGTGTGTAGCCCTGTTTTGTTTAATATTATTATTAATGATATTTTTGAAGGAATCGACAGGGGAATGGGGAGGGCCTTGTGTGCAGATGGTGGGGCCTTGTGGGTGGGGGGGGGGCGTGGTCTTGTGTGCATTCGGAGGGGGCTGCAGGCGGTGGTGGACCGGGTTGGGCGGTGGGCGGACCGGTGGGCTTTTGAATTGTTGGTCTCGGAGACACAGGTAGTTTGCTTCTCTGGAAGTCACAGAGAGATTTCTTTGAGGCTTTGTGGCCGGAGGTTGGAGCAGGTGGAGGTCGGTCGGTGTTTGGGTGTGTTGTTTGATGGGGGGCTGGCCTGGAGGCAGCATATTGGGGACACTGGAGGAAGGTGTATAAAAATGAATTGTGTTTTGGGGTGTCTGGCGGGGTGGGGCTGGGGGGCCTCTCTGTTGGGGGTGTGTCGGGGACTGGTGGGGGCAGCACTGGGCTGTGGATGTGTTGCATTTGTGTTGGCTGCTGGTTGTCTTCTGGGCCAGCTGGGACGGGCAGGGGCTTTTGGGATGTGTTGTGGTGCGTTTGAGGCTTCTCCAGTGTCGGCGGTCCGGGTGGAGACGGGCGAGGTGCCCTTGGGACTGAGAGGAGCTGGATTGGTGCTGGCGTGCTGGATCGGCTTGGGGGAGGGGGGCGTGGGGGGTCGCGTCCTGCAGGGGCTATTCCTGGTGATTGCTGGGAGCGCGGTGGGTCTGGCGTTGGTGGCTTTGGGTGGATGGGTGGTGCTGTTGCTGGGCGGGCAGGATTGGAGCACATGGATTTTGGCTCAGCGGTCCTGTGGTCTGTTGTTCCTCTGTGGCTGTTTGTGGATGCCACTGGTGGATTTTGGGGAGCAGTGGCTGGGGAGGCGGCGTGGGCGGTCAGCGGCAGGTTGTGTAGTGCATGGGTATGTTGGGTAGAGCTTCAGAGGCGGGCTGGTGGTGTTTGCCAGTGGTTCCGGGGGTCCTGCGGCTGGTCGTGGTGGGGCTGCGGTGTGCATTCCTCAGTGTGGGATGTCTATTGGTGGAGGGGCCAGTGGTCACTTGTTGGTGTGCGCAGTTGAGCTGGTTGCGATTGTATTGGCTTTGCAGTGGTTGGAGACTGATTGTGTGAGTGGTGCGGTCGTTGCTTCGGGTGGTTAGGCAGCTCTCAGGGTGTTCGGTTGCTGCAGTCATGTGGGCAGGACCTGGTTGTGGAGGTCCGCTCCTTGGTTTGCAGCCTCTGCAGTGGAGGTTGGTCGGTGGGCTTTCTTTGGGTTCCGGCCCACGTTGGAATGGAGGGTGGTGAGGATGTGGATTTGTTAGCAAGGCAATCATTGGGATTCGGGGCGGTGGGTCTGGGGATCTCGCTCAGTGGTGCAGAGGGCGAATCGATAGTTAGAAAGTGTGTAGTGGGGGTGTGGTGGGAGCGTTGGGGCTCGGTGGATGCAGGGGGACGTCTTTGTGTGGAGTCGGTGGGCACCCGGCTGGCAGCTGTGCGCGTTGTGGTTCTCCGGGGGCGGTTCGGCATGTTTTGTTGGGGTGTCGGGGGTGCCGGGAGGCAGGCATCTGGTTGCAGTGGTGGAAGGGGCTGGTTTGAGTTTTGGTTTGGGGGACGTGTTGGGGGCCTCGGTCGGGGAAGTATATGTGGGTCTATTTGAATGTTTGAGTGCAGCTGGATTGATTAGAAGAGGGGTTTTTTTTTCCCTGCCATTCTCTTGTCTGTACTCCGGCCCGGTGGGTGGTGGTGGTGCACCTGCGGGCTGGTTGACGGCCGGCAATCGGCTCTAGAAGAAGAAGAGTGATATAAAATGAAGTATGTGGCGGTAATGCACCTGTAAGCTGATTGGCAACCACCAGTCGGATCATAGAGAAGAAGAAGAAGAAGAAGAAGAAGAAGAAGAAGAAGAAGAAGAAGAAGAAGAAGAAAACAATACAATGATATATATATACTGTAGAGTGATTCTTGACCATATAGAGTGATGAGGCTGGGAGGACTGAAGATTTGGATGGAGCTCCTGACCAGGTGGAGTAGGCTTGCTGAGAGTGATGGTGTGGAGTTGGGTGCGTGGCAGTGGTGCGCCTGTGGGCTGGTTGCCGGCAGCTAATCAAATCTAAAAGAAGAAGAAGAAGAAGAGTGGTGACGTGCTTGCTTACACCTGCTTTCTACAGGCATGCAGAAATACTTGCTTATACTTGGTTTCTACGGGCATGCACAGGTATGCACTAGTATTTAATGAAATAAATTAACTTAAATGACCAAAGATGCAGTTATTTCTGTTAAAATATTTCTATATATTTATAGTTTTTAGAGTTCTCCTCACCAACCACAGAACAGGAAAAACCTCCTTTATTTTGAAATCCAAATGTTGGCACGTTTAGTTTGTCTGAAGGCTGCTGATGGATTAAAGTTACTGACTTCGTGAATTTCAGTCATCTTAACTTGCCAGGCACATAATATCCATCCATCCATCCATCCAATATTGTAGTAGCTGGTGAAGTCAATCCTTAGTGATTCAGTCACTCTCGCCTTTCCCTGCATACAGTATGAAGCTTAATCACACCTGTTTGCTAAGTGACCCTTATTGTTCCCTCTACCAGCGGGTTAAAACCACCATAAATGCCTTCACTGCTTACATAACTCTTCTGCTTTTGTTCCACGTTTAAAGTACTTTAATAAGCTCATGCTTCTCTTGGACAGCAACGCTAGAAAGACACTCTGCCTGCCTGCCGACTGGAATGCTCACGTGGGCGGGGCGCTTCTGAACTTCGAGCCGATGACGGTCACACGCGTTGTTCACGTGCGTGCTTGTGGACGTCATTCCTTCATATTTTTTTCTTAAATTTATATTTCCTTGGCGTGGCCTGGGCCCGCGGGCCACTCGGAGGTTGCTTCTAGGCCGCATGTGGCCCGTGGGCTGCTAATTGAATAAGCCTGCCCTATGCCTTATTACTGTACAATGAGTCAAAGTTAGCACTCTCTATGCCCTCTTACTATAGAATGCGTAAAGCTCTCTAGGGTCACCAAACTTGCTCCACAGGTTCACCTTGGGATCCTGACCTACAACTATGGGTTGTGTACAACTATTTTTATTGTATATTCATGGATGATAAACTTATCATAATTTGGTTCTGTCCCAATAATTATATGGAAAAGCTGAAAACTGTTCTCCTTCAGTAACTTTGGGATCTTCAAAGAAAACAGAGGTGGGGGATATTGCACTCACCTCACAGTGCTCTTGTGTTTTATTCTGTAACCTACTGAAAATAATTCAACCAAATTCTCCTGACCAGATAGAGTGATGATATAGAGTGAAGTACGTGGCGGTAATGCACCTGTAAGCTGGTTGCCGACCGCCAATCAAATCTAAAAGAAGAAGAAGTCAAAATATTCTCATTTAGAGCATTTATTTGCATAAAGTGGCAACTGGTTGAAATGACAAAAAAGACGCTGTGTTTTCAGGCCACAAATAATGCAAAGAAAACTAGTTCATATTAATTCTTAAACACCACAACACTGTTTTAATGTAAGAAGAGTTCAGTGATCAGTATTTTGTGGAATAACCCTGATTTTTAATCACAGTGTTTATGTGTCTTGGCCTGCTGAGGTGATCAACTAATTAGTGTCTAGTTAACTAGACTGAGATTTGCTTGTGCTGGAAATCAATAGAAGCTTGGGATCAGTCCGCCAAGGTCTCCGCCTTTGACCGCCACCTAATCCACATAGCACCGGACCCCCATGATCCCTCCTGCAGGTGGTGAGCCCACTGGAGGGCGGACCTATGTAACTCCTTCGGGCTGAGCCCGGCCGGGTCCCATGGGTGGAAACCCGGCCACCAGACGCTAGCCTTCGAGCCCTTCCCCCAGGCCTGGCTCCAGGGTGGGGCCCCGGTAACCCCATACCTGGCGGGGTACACTGAATCCTTGATATAGAATTTATCATGAGAGTCTGTTGGATCGTTCTTAGTCTGGCCCTTCACCCAGGACCAGTTTGTCTTGGGTGACCCTATCAGAGGCAAATTGCCCCGGACAGCATAGCTCCTGGGATCACTGGGGCACTGGGAGGAGACCCTGGGGCAGACCCAGGACTCGGTGGAGAGACTATGTCTCCCAGCTAGTCTGGGAATGCCTTGGTATCCTCTCTGAAGAGCTGGAGCAGGTGGCTGGGGAGAGGGAAGTCTGGGCTTCTCTGCTTGAACTGCTGCCTCCACGACCCGGACCTCCGGAAAAGCGGTAGAAGATGGATGGATGGATGGATGGAAATCAATAGATATTGGAATGGAATAGCTGTCATACATGTACAGTAGAGATACTGATTTAAGAATGATTTGGGGAGACTTCCGGGAAGATGGCGGAGAGACATAACGCTTAAACAGAGAGCTCTCCCTAGTCGGATTAAAAATCATTGGTAAATGGCCAACTCGACAACAGAAAACATGGAGGAGCTGCGCTCTCAACGGGCATGTATGACAGAAGCACAGTCCCGAATATCAGAGTTGGAAGACTGGAAGACCGAGGCAAACGAGCGGCTGCAGACCCTGTCGACGCAAACACAGAGGATGCAGGAAAAAATAACCGACCTGGAGAGCAGGTCCAGACGGAGCAATATACGCATCTTCGGGATCCCGAAGGGCATTGAAGGCAACTCGATGACGAAATTCATGGATCATTTCTTAAAAAAAGAGCTGGAGCTGCCCGGTGAAGCAGATCTGCAGATTCAACGAGCGCACAGAGCCTCGGCACAGACCCCGAATCCAAACTCTACACCCAGGTCAGTTGTGGTGAACTTTCTGAAATATGACATAAAGGAAAGAATCCTGACACAAGCGTGGAAAAAAAAGATACGAATCGGCGACAAACAGATATTCTTTGATCATGACTACCCGGCAGAAATTGTGCAGCAGCGAAAGAAATATGCCAACATTAAAAAAACGCTGAAAGAGAAAAAAAATTAGATTCCAAACACCGCTAACGAAGATGAGGATTCATTGGGATGACGGCGTAAAAACGTACAACACGGCCAGAGAGGCAGCGCGGGACTTGACGGAGCGAGGCTTTGTGGTGAGCGTACCCGAGGAAGGAGCTGAAGCAGCGGCAGCACTGAACGCATCACGACAGCCGGAGTGGAGACAAGTGAGCGGCAGAAGACGGGGGAGAGACGTGGCGCAGCGGGCCCAGGAAAAGCTGCAAGGCTTTCAACTGAAAGCCTAGATCATAACAAAGATTAAGAAAGACACAGAAGAAATGAAGGCCAAGAAGACAAGGTGAAAGAGAAACAAACGGCTAGGAGAGGTTTAAGTGATTTTTGTTGGACATTTCTAGACTAATGACTATTACTTGGATAGTAAATACAGGCCTAGGGAGGGCCCTTCACTCAGTGAGGTCATTCCCTCCACCCACCAACAGGGACCAGTGGGCAGAAGAAAGGCCCAAAGTACGGAGGTCGAGATTTGTTAATGTGTTTTTATATAAATATGTGTTAGTTTTGTTGTTAAGGGGGTTAGGAGCACAAGTTAAAAAAATGGAAAAACATGAATATGGGTAAAAATCTTAAGATAATGACACTAAACGTGAATGGTCTGAACTCACCTGTTAAAAGGGAAAGAATAATAAGAAAATTCAAGAAGGAAAAAGCCGAAATTATATTTATGCAAGAGACACATTTGAGCAAGACAGAACATGAGAAACTAAAGAGATTTGGCTATAAGAACTCCTACTACAGTTCATTTAAGGGAGGAACTAAAAGGGGGGTCATGATACTAATCTCAAACAAAATACAATTTGAAAGTGAACAGGAAATCCAGGATAAAGAAGGCAGGTATGTAATAATAAAGGGAAGAATAGATGGTATGCAGATCACATTAGTGAACATCTATGCCCCACCAGAAAGTGACAAGGGTTTTTTTGAACAACTGTTTGATCTCATAGCAACACACAGTGAAGGAGTCCTAATTTGTGGAGGAGACTTAAATGCTGTCATGGATCATGAAGTTGACACAACAAGTGTTAAGAAGACAAAAAAAATGTAACAAAGTTCATAAGAACCTCACTGGCAGAAATGGGTATGATAGACATATGGAGGGACCTGCACCCACTCGAAAAAGACTATACACATTATTCAGCAGTCCATAAAGTACACTCTAGAATAGATTACTTCCTTATGAATGAAGGTGACAGACACAGGGTGAGAAATTGTCAGATTGGAGGGGCAGAAATATCAGATCATAATCCTATATATACATGGAAATATATTTAAACAATAGAAAACGACAAACAACATGGAAACTTAATGTAGGACTGTTAAATGATGAGAAAATGAAAGAAAGAATAAAAGTAAACATAAACGAGTATATCCAAGAGAATGACAATGAAGAAGTGGACCCAACAATACTATGGGATGCACTAAAAGCCGTGTTAAGAGGTAAATTAATTGTTGAAACAGGAAAAGCAAATAAGTCTAAACTGGAAACATATGAACAAAGATGTGAGAGACTGAGGGAACTAGAACGTAAACATCAAAGCACAAATGACCCAAAAATATACCAAGAAATTAAAGAAGAAAAAATAAAGATAAAAGAAGCACAAATAGATGAAATTGAAAGGAAAAATAGATATCTAAAGCAAAAATATTATGAAACGGGGCCAAAAGCCACAAAACTGCTGGCAAAAAGGTTAAGAAAACAACAAACAGTGAATAATGTATATAAGATTAAAGACCCCACCACAAATAAAACCACAGTTAACCCAGAAAACATCGAAGAAATATTCCATAATTTCTATCAAGAACTATACTCGCAACCTGAAGAAACAAATACTAAGGATATTAAAAAATTTCTATGCACATTGGACTTGCCATCAATAGGAAATCAACAAAATGAAAAGCTAACAGCAGAAATATCAACACAAGAGATTAGAGATGTGATTAAGTCACTTAAAAACGGTAAATCACCAGGTAGTGATGGATACCCCTCTGAGTTTTATAAACTGTTTATAGAAGAACTCACGCCACAGCTCCTAGTCATTTAATTGGACATTGAACAACAACAAAATACCTCCATCATGGAACGAAGCCATTATTTCAGTTATTTTAAAGCCAGGGAAAGATAGAGAACAATGCGGAAACTATAGGCCAATCTCTTTATTAAATGTGGATTATAAAATATATACAACAATTATATGTAAACGAATAAAGACATTCTTGACGGAATTGATAGAAGATGATCAAACTGGTTTCATAGAGGGACGCCAAACACATGACAATATCAGGAGAACAATACATATAATTAATCAAATGCATAAAGAAAAGAAAAGCGCAGTAATAATGAGTTTAGACGCAGAAAAAGCATTTGATAGGGTTAACTGGAAATTCCTATATAGTGTGCTGGAACACTTTGGATTTAACGAAAAATCAGTACAATGCATAAAGACGCTGTATCAAAAACCTGTGGCAAGAATCAAGATAAACGGTAGCTTAACAGACAAAGTAAATATACAAAGATCAACCAGGCAGGGATGCTGCCTATCACCCACCTTGTTTGCTCTGTTCATAGAGCCACTGGCTCAAGCGATACGACAAAATAAGAAATTAAAAGGTGTGACAATAAAGGGAGCGGAACACAAGATTGGGCTATTTGCAGACGATATTATAGTTTACCTTGAACAACCAGATGAATCAATAATGGAAATGATGAACTTGATAGAAAATTTTGGAAAATTATCAGGATACAAGATAAACATAACAAAAACACAAATACTGACATTCCACTATAACCCTCTAAACCAGATAACTGATAAGATCAAACTAAACTGGAAACAAAAAGAAATAAAATACCTTGGAGTGAACATACCTAAAGACCTAAGCAAAATCTATAAAGCAAACTATGATAGGTTGGAACAAGAAATAAAAAAAGATATTGATAGATGGTCAATCTTAAATATGGATCTGAATTCAAAAATTGAGACAGTCAAAATCAGCATACAACCTAGATTACTTTACCTCTTCCAGGCTCTACCAACAGAGATTCCAGGTGCCCAGTTCTCAAAGTGGGACAGGATGATATCGAGATTTGTTTGGGGAGGTAAAAAACCAAGAGTGAAATATAAAACTCTCCAGTTACCAAAAGAGAAAGGAGGCATGGGCCTACCGAGTCTAAAGGAATATTACTACTCAGCACAAATAAGATATATCATATGTTGGTGCGACGGAGGATATGAGGCAAAATGGAAAGAAATGGAAAAGGAAATTGAGGGACTCCCAGTACAAAGCATAATAGGAGATAAAGATGCATATAAGCAAATCAAACAAATAGACCCAATCACTAAATTTACTTTGGAACTGTGGTATAAAATAGTACAAAAGTATAATATAAAGGAAGACATAAAACTATTGAAATGGGTAGCATTTGACAGTCAATTTGAACCGGCAAAACAAGATAGGGGATACAAAAATCTGGTGAACAAGGGAATCACAGCATGGGGCAATATCGGAAAAAAAGATCTCGGGAGCTTTGTAAACATCAGAAGAAAATTTAAACTAGAAAAATCGGAATTCTTCAGATATCTGCAGATGAGAGACTATTATATGAAGAAGATTAGGCATAACCTCCAAACAGATGTGAGCGAGATTATACAACTCATTTTAAGCTCATATGCAGGAAATAAAATAAGAATTATTTCAAAGCTATATCAGAAACTTATGGCAAACAAACATTCAAGTAACTATATAAAGGAGAAATGGGAGAAAGAGCTAAATTTAAGCATAACAGAAGAAAGCTGGCAGGAAATATGGAAAACACAACACACATCAACAAATTCAAGGACATGGAGGGAATTTGGATGGAAAAACCTGATTCGCTTTTTCATTACACCACAGATTCAAAGAAAATATACAAATACCCAATCTTTATGCTGGAGGGGCTGTGGGGCTCAAAATGCAGACCACTCACATATGTTTTGGAAATGCTGCAAAATCTCATCATTCTGGAAATCTGTACATGTGGCAATACAGAGGATATTAGGATATAATATACCAATGAACTGTAACTTGATGTATTTATGTGATCTTAAAAGAGACAATGTAATACAGGCTGAGGACAGATATCTAGTTAAAATCTTGTTGATTGCATGTAAAAAAACAATCACAAAAAAATGGCGATCAGAAGTTCTTCCTGACCAAGAACAATGGACTGACATTGTTGAGGACATACGTATGATGGAAAAACTAACATATCGACAAAGAATACAAGAAGGACTATATGAAAAAAAATGGCGGAAATGGACACACTACAAAGTGCAACAACGAGACAGAAATTGAAAGAATAACCAAAGACACTGGAAAAACCAGAAGAATTAAGAGATGGAAACTAAAAACTTGATGCTCCAACATTTGTCCCCCCCCCCTTTTCTTTTTTTTTCTTTCTTACTCTAGCTCCTTTTTTTAAATGTAGACGGTGATCTGAATGTAATATGTATGATGAAAAATGAATAAAAATCTAAGTTACAAAAAAAAAAGAATGATTTGGAATGGTCTCTTAATTTTTTCTGGCATTCTATTGTCCCAGTTCATTTTGTAGGAGTTTGGGCACAAGGAAGACTGTGGTGTAAAGGTGTCTTGTCTGATCTTTTATTTACAGCGGGGAAAATGAGTACTGAACACGTCAACATTTTTCTCATTAAACATATTTCTGATGAAGCCATTGACCTGAGATTTTCACCAGATATCAGTAACAACCTAAGTAAGCCATACATACAAAGAAATCAAAGCAACAGTGTTCACAAAACAAGTTACATTTAATAAAGTGGAATGACACAGGGAACAAGTATTGAACACACTTGATGAAATTCATTAAATATTTAGTAGAAGAGCCTTTGTTGGTAATAACAGCTTCCAGATGCCTCCTGTATGGAGAAACTAGGCGCAGGCTTTGTTCAGGAGTGATTTTAGCCCATTCTTCCACACAAACTGTCTTCAAATCTTGATGGTTCCGTGGGTGTCTTCTATGAACTCTGTGATCTTCAGTTCGTTCCATAGATTTTCAATTGGATTCAGGTCAGGTAACTGACTGGGCCATTCTAGCAGCTTTATTTTCCTTCTCTGGAGCCAGTTGAGAATTTTCTTGGCTGTGTGTTTGGGATCATTGTCTTGCTGAAATGTCCACCCTCATTTCATCTTCAGTATCTTCGCAGATGGCAACAGGTTCTTATCAAAGATGTCTCTGTACATTTGTCCATTCATCTTTCTAACAAATTCCCCTGTGTCAGTAGCTCCTGAACTTCTGTTCAACCGTACCTGCAATGACTTTGCCTTTTTCTTTACTGACAAAATTAGAAAAATTAGACAGTCAGTCAGTGCTCTTATGCCAGGTGCTGGACATGTGCTTCCTGTTTCCACGCAGAGAAGATGTAAACACCATGGCAAAATTTTTTCCCAATCAATCATAAAATCTTTGATGACATCATACGCCACCTGAAATCCACTACCTGCTGCCTTGATACTCTCCCAACAGGGTTTTTAAAAAAACATTTCATATTGTATGGCCTCAGATCTACTACAGATCATAAATATGTCTCTACATTCAGGTGTCTTCCCTCAGTGCTTAAAAACAACTGTTATCAAGCCACTTATAACAAAGAGCAACCTAGACACCTCACTCATGAACAGCTATGGGCCCATATCAAACCTCCCCTTTCTTAGTAAAATAATAGAAAAAGCTGTTTTTCAACAATTGTACAACTTCCTGACATTAAATAATTGTTTTGATGTCTTCCAGTCACGTTTTCAGCCACACCACAGCACTGAGACAGTTCTAGCTAAGGTCCTTAATGACATCCACTCCAATACAGATAATGGCAACATTTCAGTCTGGTTCTACTGGACCTCAGTGCTGCATTCGACACGGTCAACCATAACATCTTGCTAGACTGGCTAAAATACTGGATGGGACTTTCTGGTACAGCACATAGCTGGTTTGAGTCCTATTTAAAAGACAGGGACTATTTTGTGTCTATAGGTAACTACAAATCCGAGCGAATAAAAATAACCTGTGGAGTTCCCCAAGGTTCCATTTTGGGACCTTTGCTTTTCAACATCTATATGCTCCCACTAGCTCAAATCATAAAAAAACAACAAAATATATTATCATAATTATGTAGATGATACACAAATCTACATAACCATCTCACCAGGAGACTATGGTCCAATTAAATTCCTGATCAAATGTATTGGTCAAATTAAAGAGTGGATGTGCCAGAATTTTCTTCAGTTTAACCAAGACAAAACTGAAATAATAATTTTTGGAGCCAAAGAAGAAAGACTCAAAGTTAGTACTCAGCTGCAATCAATGATGCTAAAAACCAACAGCCAAGCCAGAAATCTGGGTGTGGTTCTGGACTCAGACCTGAATTTTAACAGCAACATTAAGATAGTAGTGAAATCAGCCTATTATAACTTAAAGAACATAGTGAGGATTAAAGGTCTGATGTCTCAGCGGGGTCTGGAACAACTTGTCCATGCATTTATCTTCAGTAAACTGGACTACTGTAACACTGACCTCACAGGTCTCCCTAAAAAGTCCATCAGACAGCTGCAGTTGGTTCAGAATGCTGCAGCTCAAGCCCTCACTAAGACCAAGAAAGTAGATCATATAACTCCAGTTCTCAAACCTTTACACTGGCTTCCTGTCTGTCAAAGAATAGATTTCGAAATACTGCTGTTGGTTTATAAAGCTCTGAATGGTTTAGGGCCAAAATACATTTCAGATCTGCTAGTCCATTATGAATCACCCAGAGCCCTCAGGTCATCAGGGTCAGGCCTACTATCTGTGCCCAGAGTTAGAACCAAACATGGTGAGGTAGTGTTTAGTTTTTATGCCCCTCACATATGGAACAAACTGCCAGAAAGCATCAGGGCTGCTGAAACTCTCAGCTGTTTTAAACTGAGGTTAAAAACGCTCCTATTTGCTGCGGCCTTTCAGTAGAAAAACTGTTAGTCTCCTACAATGCACTGTAAATTTTTATTTCTGTCATATTCTATTTTAGCTTGTTTTTGTTTCTCTTTAATTTGCTTTTTAGTTTGCTTTTAAATTTGTATGTATTCCTTTTGCAACTTGCTGTAATGCTTTAATGTTTTTTTATGTAAAGCACTTTAAATTGTCTTGTACATGAAATGTGCTATACAAATAAACTTGCCTTCCCTTGCCTTTCCTTCAATTATATGAAGTCTGCCTGTACCATGTGCTCAAAAACACCCTCACACCATGATGAGATGTGCAGTTTCATTTCTCCTTCAAACATGCTGTGTGTTGTGGCATCTAAAAAGTTCAATTTTGGTCTCATCTGACCAGACTATATTCTCCCAGTATTTTAATGGCTTACCCAAATGTTGTGCAGCAAACTTTAAATGAGCTTTAACATGCTTTTTCTTCAGCAGTGGAGTTTTACGAGGTGAGCGGGCATAGAGCCCATGTCGGTTGATTGTATTAGTTATTGTTTTCTTTGAAATAGAAGTACCTGCTAACTCCAGGTCTTTCTAGAGCTCTCCATGAGTGGTCTTTGGCTCTTGCATAACTCTTCTGATAATTCTTTTGACTCCTCTGTCAGAAATCTTGCAAGGAGATCCTGGTCATGAGTTCTTTGTAGTGTGACAATGTGATATTCACAGACCGTTTTAAAGGCTATCAGTCAGGACTTAACCAGCTGAAATGAATTTGCACTGATGGGGGATGGGATGGCTTCCTAAATTCTGATGGATTTCAGCTGGTTTCTTGGCTTGCTATGCCTTTTTGCACCTCTTTTCTTCATGTGTTCAATACTTATTCCCTGTGTCAGTTCACTTTATTAAATATAGCTTGTTTTGTTAACACGGTTGCCTTGCTTTCTTTGTATGTATGGATTACTTGGGCTGTTACTGATATTTGGTGAAAACTTCAGGTCAATGGCTCCATCAGAAATATTGCATGTTTAATGAGAAAAATGTTGACGTGTTCAATCCTTATTTTCCCTACTGCATGTATGTATGTATATTTAAATAGAATTATTTTTACTTAAAATGAAAGCCATCTGTTCACTGATAAAGTTAGTACACCATTCAGGATCATTATAAGTGCTTTTTCTTATTGTACACAAAGATTTATAATTTACCAGGTCCTTTAATCTTATTATGTACTATAGAGAGGAAAAGCCCCAAATTCTTAAAAATTTTTACATCAAAAACTTAACCCCTTAACGCCTGAATTTATTTCCAATTATGAAAAAAAAAAATTTCACTTGTGTTTTTGCTTTCAAGTAGATGCTAAATTAAGTTGAGAAAGTTAATTTGACTATAGCACATAAAATAGATATAATTTTAGGTATGATGCAACTTAGCGACAACAGGCATCTATGGTTAAAAAAAATGGTAAAAAAGCACCTGTTCCCATCTCAAGTATGAAGAACAAAGTTATTTTCAGTATTTTCAACTCTCATGACTGCCAAACTATAACCCTAACCCTAACCCTAGCAATCAGGAAATGGATGGTGCTCCGTCTCTGACCATTCCTATGAGAAACTAATGCTTGCAAAAGGTTCCTAGGTATGTGTTGGAAGTGCTCCAACCGGAAGTGGAGGAATACAGACGGTATTTTGGTTGCATTTGGGGCGGAAGCGGTTTGATGCGAATTCGCAACAGGCGTCAAGGAGTTAAATTATTTAACTACATGGTCACAGTCTCTCACATAGACTGGTTGTGGTTTTCAAGTCACAGAGGCTTCTTTATGCCACAACTTCAAAATGTTTCCTTTGTATGTTGTTACATATAGAACCCCTAATGTCCTAAATAGTGATCATATTTTATCTTGTGTACAGAAAGTATCTTATGAAAACACGATATATGTCATGTGTGAACACATTATCTTATGCAATCATTATATTAACCCATGTGCACATGATTATTTTTTTATTTACATTTTAGTTTTTTTAAGATCAGAAAAACTCTATTCAGGACTTTAGAAGCTCCATAGTTACATGGTAATTTATAATTTTCATATGGTTATGAACTAATGGGTTTCCATTCTCATATTATGAATTTCAGTAATTGACCTCCGCAGCACCTTGACATACTTTCACAACTGTTTTGTTCTGCTTTTCAGTTTGAAATGTTGACAGGATCATTACCATTCCAAGGAAAAGACCGGAAGGAAACAATGGCACTTATTCTAAAGTAAGACCAGTTAGACCTGCTGCCGTCAGCCTCTATGATCTGTGTATTGTTGGTGTAAACTATAAGTGTTACACTATTACCTTCATTTTGTAAGTGTTTTTCCAGATTAATGTCTTCTGAATGTTAGTGGTTATGTTTTCCTTATTTCCAGTTAGTTTCCTACTCTCTTAACTCCACATGGATTCATGTCTTCATTTATAAATCTCAGAGCACCCCACTACACCTGAATAAATCTGTTACCACCTACATGTGCATAAACCAGTTTGTTGTCTCCTCTGAACAGGGCTAAACTGGGAATGCCACAGTTCCTCAGTCCTGAAGTGCAGAGTTTGTTAAGAGCCCTATTCAAGAGGAATCCCGCTAACCGACTTGGTATGTTCACAAACATTTACTTTGTTCTCAGAATAAAGGAAGTAATACAGCTCAGATTTATTTGATTGATTATCTTTAATATCTCCATAAAAGAGATTTACAAATGTGTCATTAATAGCCAAATTAAAATGAAATGGTAACAGTTACTGCTCCCACAATCAACCCATAGTATGCTTGTCAGGTTGAACTATTTCACTCATGTTGTCTAACTATTGCAGAGATAATTTTGGAAATCTGACTGAATCAATGAATGCTGACTAGAAAACCCTTTCTCTTTATCCATATGGTTGATAGGTGCAGGGCCAGAAGGAGTAGAGGAAATAAAAAGACACCGCTTCTTTGCATCCATAGACTGGAATGTGAGTACAACTAATTGAGATATTATTTTTTTTTTGTATTTTATCTTTTAAATGTGACAATTGACTGAAACTAAATTAGCCTGCTAACAATAGCACTTTGCAAATATACAAGAAAAAAAATCACAAATTTGTCACAATAAAATCTTCAATATGAGGAAAAACCTCACCAGTTTGTAAGAATAAAGTGTAAACTGTACAAGAAAAGTAAATATACAATGTTGCGTCTAAAATACCTTAACCCCCAGTTCTTTTATATGAAGGCAAAATAACCAGACTGAGAGATGAAGTATACTTTCACTTATTTTACTGAAATTGCGATATGGATACAGGCAACGCTGGAACACAACTCTTTAAGCAATTCCCCAAGAAAGTGCTGCTAGAAAAGTGGGTCCTATAGTTTTTATAAATCTTCACCACTCCCTCATGCAAGAAGGAGGGGTTTCCTCATTGCATCAGTAACAGTAATTTTCCGCTATGTGCCAACTCAGCTGAGGGCCGAGCTGATTCTATCTGGTTTCAGCGAGTGTATCATAGGGTGTAGCCTAAATACCGCAGTGAAGCATGTGAAGCAAGCAGATAAAGAGGTGTAAGAATAATATTACACAATAACTGACATTCTGGGAAAAGCAAGCGAGTCATAGCATTTTACCAACAACAAGAAAAAGTAACAAATTTACAAGAAAACCCCCCCCAGATTTTTGACAAAGTGGTGAAAGTAAAGCTGTTATACTTTCTTACTTTTACTTAAGTAACTTTTTTGGTGACAGCTCTTACTGATGCTTGAGTAATTATTACCCTAAGGTATCTTTACTTGAGTTGGACACTGTACCCACCACTGCTATTACAAACATTTTTTTAGTTACTTTCCAAATTTTTCATCATTATGTCACCAACCAATTAAGCCATACTTCTGACATGCAGTACTGAGATAAAATGCCTGGTTCAAGTTGAAAACCCACTTGTATGAATCACTTCGTGGTGCCTGTCTCTGGTCTTTTCCTGCCGTCAAAACTCTGCAGCTGCTCCTCCACTTCCTCAAGAATTCCCCACAACCATGAATCATTTAACATCCATGACACAAGATGTTCCCAAATCCCCGACTTCCTCTTTCTGTCTGTCTAGCCCAACTTTTTTTTCTTCTTTACAACTAATCCTCTTATCTATAATAGCATTTCTCTCTGAAAGTTTGCACATGCGCTTCCTTTACGTTTTGGCATTACCTCTGCCATCATCATCATCTAACCTAGCTATGCAGTCTTGACATGTACTGCTTAGGAAGGATTATTTTTTAAGCCCTCCAGTCTAAAATGCTTATTTAAGAAACCTTTTATGAATCACTGCATCATGTTCTGGAAGACTAAAGCATTTAATTTGTTTTGGGGGGATTTTTCTTGCAGAGTCTTTCGACAATATAACCTAACAAGCCCTTAAACCAGCTTTATGTTATACTGGTGAAAAGCAAAAGACTTGCAAGACCAATACATGTATTATAAATACATTGCAACTGTATGTTTTTTGCATGAGTGGTGTTATATCCCAGAATCTTCCAAAATGTTAACAAAGAAAGCCTGTTGACTAGTCTAACAATATATAATTAATGTTAACCTAAGATAAGTATAAAAGGCAGAGCTTCACATTTGAATCCCAAATCTCAGTCGGTTTTAACATCCAGACATTTCAGCCAAGGATTCACTGGCATGTTTGTTTTTATCGATTCTAATCCTCCTCACTACAGATATCCACTCTGACCGCTTTTCTTTTTAATCACAGATGTTCTGAAAGCTTGCGACTCATTTATCGGGTTTTGTGAATGTGACGCTCTCGATTTTTCCAGACAGAATCCACTATTATCTGCTTTACGTGCATGTTAATCTCCCTCACTCAGCCTCCTCTGCAGTCCCATCTCCATAAACGCTTCCCTGCCACATTTTCCCCATTTACAGATGGTCTTGCTGGCTTGATGTGACAAGCTATCGATAAGAGGCTTACACACTCCTTTATGCTATGCTAATTAAATCACTGTTCTCTCTCTGCCATAGCAGCACACTGGGCATTCATCTGAATATTGTCTGACTTTGTAATCCTTTAATCTTTTTTTTTTTAATATGTCTTGATGTTTCTTGTTTTAAGACTGACAAAACTTGCAGGCTCTTCTTTTTTTGTGCATCACATTGCAGCCATTTCCCTCAAAGCCAGTGGTGTTTAGTGCAGACTGTTCTCAGTAGGCTGACGGGACATTGGTGACACCTGGAGGCTATTCTCAGTATCACACCAAAGTACCTAAAATATGAAGGTTGACCGTCAATGTAGAGTTATATTGGTCCATCGGGGGGTAAAAAGAATACAAAATCAGAAATGTAGTATCTTAAATTATTAGACTATTCCCTAAGATCAGTACAAAATTAGGATTTGCAATATAGAATTGTCTAACCTCTGAAAAATATGCTCATTTATACACTCAGTACTTGGTTGGGGCACTTTCACTCCAAACTCTAAGACTTTTATTTCCAAATGAAATGCAAAATTTGTTTTCACCATAAAAGAGGACTTTGAACCATTGAGCAACAGTCCAGAAGTTAAGACACTTATGACGTTGTCTCTTGTTCAGGAGTGGCTTAGTTGTCATGATTCAGGGCAAGAGAGGCTCAAACACAGAGCTGCCAGAACAAACACTCAGACTAAGAAGTAAAAGGTTCACCAATTTATTGCGAAAACAAAACCAAATAGACAAATCTAAATAAAAGTGCACAACTAAGGAAAAGAGCAAAACAAAAACACACACTTAAATTCAAAACCGGTGCCGCCGGAGTACACGCAGCCTATGGGAGGAGAGCAGAAAGAGATGATTAGGGACAGAATCTCCAGAAGAGGAGAATAAAATTAGGAGAATACTCTCACTGCTGAGAGCAGAGGAGCCCGGCGGGGAACTCCTGCGTGGACCAGGAAAACAGGGGGAAGACAGTGACCTGGGTGGACATTCCGGTGTCTTCTTGGTCAGGCGAGTGTGATCAGCCCCGGAGTACACACCACTAAGGTGGCAGCAAACCTGAGGAGAGAGGAAGACATGGGGAGTGAAACACAGGTCATACCATGGAAAACAATATAACGTGGCTCAGACTTCAGGTAGCAAACCTAACGATCCAGTGGTGAGCTCTTCACACACTGGCTCTTAAATACGCTGAGCAATTGGGAAGCAGCAGGTGTGTGATCACGCAGGTGTAGGTAATACTCCGGAGCCGGGAAAACAGGAACAGGAGGAGAGGGGGAGCACGCTCGCCTGATCATCACAATAGTATTCGAACATTACAGTTGCAGCCCCTGTCCTGAGACATCTGTGTGTGGTGGTTCTTGATCCACTGGCCTCAGACTCAGTCCACTCCTTGTGAAGCTCCCCCAAGGTCTTGAATTGACTTTTCTTGAAAATTCTCTCAAGGCTACAGTCATCCCTGTTGCTCATGCACCTTTTTCAACCACACTTTTTTCTTCCAGTCAGCTTCCCATTAATATCCTTTAATACAGCCCTCTGGACAACAGTCAGCCTTTTCAGCAATGACCTTCTGTGGCTTATCCTCCTTGTGAAGCGTGTCAATGAATCTCCTCAGGACAAATGTCCAGTCAGTAATCTTTCCCATGACTGTAGTTGTTGTGTGCTGAACTGGTCAGGGAAATACATGGTATTTATACAGTCTGAATAGTAATTTACTCAAACTTATATTGAAATGTTCTAATAATTTGAAATACTTGATTTCTGATTTTTGTAAGCTGTAAATCATAATAATCAAAATTAAAACAAAAAATTGTTCAGATATTTCCCTGTACTTGTAAGTAATTTAAAATATATAAAAGTTTACTTTTGGAATTAAATAAGATGATAGATAAGATAAAATTACCTTATGATATTAATTACACTAGAGTAATTAATATCATGAGGTAATACTACTTTTGCCCAAGTATACTTTCTTGTTACTCTACCCACTTTTGGTCTCTGATCATGTGTGACTTTGTGGATAAACAAGCATTTGTTTATATAACTGAAGACTTACTTGTAATATTTCTTGTGTTTTACTGCAGAAATTGTACAGGAAGGAAATGCGACCTCCCTTTAAACCGGCCGTTGGCAGGCCTGAGGACACTTTCCACTTTGACCCCGAGTTCACCTCTAGAACGCCAACAGGTAACTAAAGCCTGTACACAAAAACACAAATATACATTGACACGCATGCTTCTGATCTTTAACAGAGTATAAATTAGATGACAAACATGAGAAAGTACAAAAAATAATTATGAGCTGCATTTTTCAAATTTCTTGCCCTTCATATATCTTTGCAAAATACTGCTTACATCTTTATTTTGGTGTGTGTTTGTATGTGCAGATTCTCCAGGCATCCCTCCCAGCGCAAACACACATCAATTGTTTCGTGGTTTCAGCTTTGTTGCAACAAACCAAAATCAAGAGTCCAGTGTTGCTACAGTGGGGCCTTCTTGCCAAGATGTGAACATTAACCCCATAGCACAGGTATACACACCTGGAAATAAAACAGCCTCCTCTCCCAACTCCACATCTTATTTAATTAAACACTCATGGACACTTTTGTTTATTAGTTAACTCAATCTAAGCTATCTAAGTGATTAACACTGAAATTTTAGGTTTATTATTTAAAGGTCCCATTTCCTGCACTTTTTCACATGTTGACAGTTCCCGTTGGTCTTGGTGAAATGTTTGTGACATACTTTGGTCAAGTTATCTTTAATTATTTAATTATTGTAGGATCATTGTGAATCAATTTTTGCAGCCTTCCTCAGAACAGTTTATTTCAGTGCATGTCTCTTTAAATGGCCAAAAGCCGCAGTTAACGCCGTCCTCCTTCTTTTGTCATTATTGCCAATATTAGCTGGTTAGGTCCTAGCACGGGTAGCAGTTCAGAGCCAAATAACGTAAATTCATCTTAAAGAATGAATAAAATAATGCATCACTGGTGGAGTGTGTGATTTAAGTGGCCGATAGGATATGACCCATCCCTGGAGTACAATAAACACAGAAACAATCATGAATGAGTGAATGGCTACACTGTATCAGCTTATCAACTTGGGTCTCGGTTAAAGAAAATAAACTAAAGTTTACACTAAAATAATGTTTAAGAATGACGTATATTGTCAAGTGTTGGTAGATGAACAAGGATTCCTGTGGGGGTGAATAGAATTTATAGAAAATGGTGACCAAACCTGACTAGATCAACAGTTAAGCTAACGTCAGCCTGTCCCTGCTGTTTGTTTTCTCACTGTAGCATATCCGTGGAGATGTGGCCTTCAGTGATGTTTATGAGCTAAAGGAAGAAGTCAGACAGATGGGAACCTCCGTTTGGAGAAGATGTCTGCACAGAGTTACTGCTGTGGAGTATTCAGTCAAGGTAGTGGACACGGAATTTTAAAACAAAATTCAAGTATAGTATATACAGTGTTCAGGTGTTCTCTCGGCCACTGTTTTTCAACCGGGGTGTCCTGGAACATTCAGGTTTCTGTGGAAAAATGTATAATTTCACTTCTTAATTGGTCCAAAAAATGTAAAATAATTTGCCGTTGTTGTGCATGGGTGCCTAGAGAAAACACGTTGAGGGGGAACTGAAGCCCATCTCAGCTTCTTCAGGCGAGGGGCAGGCTACACTCTGGACAGATCGCCAGTCCATCACAGGGTCAACACAGACAGACACAACCATTCACTCTCACATTCGTACCTGAGGAACTTGCCCAGTTAATGCCAATTAACCTAAAGTGCATGTTTTGGGGCTGTGGGAAGAAACCGGAGTACCCAGCAAGGGCCCACGCAGACAAGGGGAGAATAAGCAAACTCCAAAACTAGCCAGCTCTTGGGTTCAAACCCAGGACCTTCTTGCTGTGAGGTGACAGCGCTAACCACTGCTCCACCAAGCTGCCCTGCACATGATCCAAACTATTAACATCAAAAGTAACTCGGAGTACAACAAATTGTACCTCTGTAATATTAGGGGGTTTTTTTGTTCAACAGTGTACTCATGTAAGGGTTAGAAAGTATCCTGCAATAAAACTACTCAATAAAGTACAATTTTGTCGAAAAAGTTCCTTGAGCACCTGTACGTGAGTAAATGTAACTAGTTATTACCCATCTCTGATTATGGCTAACTATGCACTGCACTCCAATTGTGTTATTTTTCAAACCTATCAAGATACAGTTGAAGAGCACATTTTTAAGCAGCTAAAAATGAATACATAAAAATGGAATATATACATAGGGGCAGATTTAGTAAGGCAGTGCAAATTAGTGAGTGCGCAAATTAGACAGAATGCCTCTGGGAGTGGCCAATTTTTGTCAGTGATCTACTAACAACATGCAAAATTATGAACAGATGCAGTCACTTCTTTACAATAATGCCCATCCATCCGTCAAGAGCACCACAAAATTGCACACAGGCACAGCTAATGAGGAAGCGGGTCATCAACACAGGCACAGCCAGATCGGAGGAGCATAATATATAAAGCTTTTTTTTGTTTGTTTGTTTTTTAATCGCAAACCCCACTAAAATAGTTTATTTTTGTTCATTATATTTCAAAATTTAGATTTTCATTTAACATAGCAGACTTTTTTGTTTAATATGTATAAATGAAGCATTTGTATCTAATTTAATAAAGGACTATTCATGAATAAACTGATTATTTAACCAACGCGTTTATTTTATGAACACAAGAACCATCAAGATGGTCTGATGGACATTCTGGGGTTTTATTATGTGAATAACTTTGTTTCAACAAATTCTACAGATCTCCCAGTTCACAACTTTTTATAAATGCCTTTGCGTTATGGTGTTGCAATTTCAGGGGACATTTCTGTGGATCTGTGTGCTCTTTTAGTTAATAATCTCATTGTTGTTTTCCTCCTATATTGTGTATCCTGAACTGGAAGAGAGAAATAGAAGAGGGAACTGAATTATCGTTTTATGCACAGCAAAAAGAAATACTGTAACTATATACATATGAATAGAAGAAAAAAATGAAGAAAATTGGCAATGTGGAAGACTTTGCTTTAAAAGTGAGGGAGAGCTGATAGGGAAACTCCAGATCTGAGTCTAACCTTCATAGAAAAGAAAAAAAGAGTCATTATCGGCTGACACCATCTGTATGTCCACTACGGGTATAAGGGCTCCTATTGTATCCTAGTTTATGAATACAAATTCATGTAGTAGGCTATATACAGTATAAACAAATGAAATTTAAAAAAAAAAAAACTGCCGGCTGATGTTCAATTCAATTCAACTTTATTTATATAGCGCCATTTCACAACAACAGTCCTCTCATACTGTAGCACTTTCAACTGTAGGGAGGACCCCCACAATTGCAGAAAGACCCCAGCAATCAGGCAATCCCCTGTGAGCAAGCGCTTGGCAGCGGTGGAGAGGAAAAACTCCCTTTTAACAGGAAGAAACCTCCAGCAGAACCAGGCTGAAGGAGGGGCAGTCATCTGCTGTGACTGGCTGGGGGGGGTGAGGGGATAGAGAAGATGAAAAGAACAGACATAGAGAGCAAACAGCACAATGGGGACTCAATCTATGGGAGAGAACAAACAGATGTTAATAATAATAATAATAATAATAATAATAATACATTTTATTTAAGGCGTCTTTCAAGGCACTGAAGGACGCCGTACAAGAATAAAACAATCAATAAAACACATTAAAAACACATCACAAGTTCAAAAATCACAGAGAATAGGCCTTAGTGAACAGAAAAGTCTTGAGGTGCGATTTGAAGGTAGAAAGTGAGTTTAAATTCCTGAGGTCCGGTGGGAGGGAGTTCCAGAGGCGGGGGGCAGTGCAGCTGAATGATTGAAGGCCCATGGTGGTCATGCGTGCAGGAGGGACAATGAGGTTGATGGTAGTTGATGATCTGAGAGTTCTGGATGGTGTATGGACGGAGAGGAGTGCAGCCAGGTATGGAGGGGCGAGGCCCTGAGGGCTTTGTAGGTGAGGAGGAGGATTTTATAATCAATGCGGTGTTTGATGGGGAGCCAGTGGAGGTGCTGCAGAACCGGAGTGATATGATTGGTGGATGGAGTTCTAGTAGTGATCCGGGCAGCAGCATTCTGGACCAGTTGAAGCTTTTTAAGAGATTTGAGGGGGAGACCAGAAAGGAGGGAGTTACAATAATCCAGGCAGGAGGTAGCAAGAGAATGGACCAGGATGGCGGTGCTGGCAGGGGTGAGAGAGGGACTGAGACGGTTGATGTTACGTAGGTGGAAAAATGCTGACCGGGTGACATTATTGATGTGGGATTTGTAGGAGAGGGTGCTGTCCAATATTACCCCAAGGTTTTTGACTTGAGGGGAGGGGGGAAACAGTAGTGTTGTCAATGGTGATGGTGATACTGTTTGACTTTGAAAAGGTGGATTTTGAACCGATTAAGAGGACTTCTGTTTTATTACTGTTAAGTTTAAGAAAGTTAGAGGAAAACCAGGAAGTGAGTTCATCGAGGCAGTCACAGAGGGAGGTAGGAGGGAGATTGGAGGTAGGTCTGGAGGAAAGATACAGCTGGGTGTCATCAGCTTAACAGTGGAATTGGATATTAAATTTATGGAAAATATGACCAACGGGGAGAAGATAAATGATGAACAGAATTGGACCAAGGACTGAACCTTGGGGGACACCAGAAGAGATGGACAATGGCTTGGATGTGTATGATTTTAACTGGATGAATTGGGAGCGGTCAGAAAGGTAGGATGTGAACCAGTTCAAAACAGTACCAGAAAAACTGAGAGATGCCAGTCTATGGAGGAGGATGGGGTGAGAAATGGTATCAAAGGCTGCGGTCAGGTCGAGGAGGATGAGGATGGAAAGGAGTCCAGAGTCTGCTGACATTAACAGGTCATTTGTGATTTTAAAAAGGGCCGTTTCTGTGCTGTGATGAGGACGGAAACCGGACTGGAACTCTTCATAAATGTTATTAGTGGAGAGGTGGAAGTGGACTTGGACTGCTACTGATTTTTCCAAAATTTTAGACAGAAATGGCAGGTTGGAGATGGGATGGAGGTTGTTTAGATTGTTGGGATCCAGACTAGGTTTCTTGAGTATAGGGGTGATAGCAGCTGTTTTTAGGGATGAGGGGACTAAACCAGTAGTAAGGGAGGAGTGAATGATATGAGTAATAAGAGGTGCCAGTGAGGACAGAGATGCTTTGACGAGAATGGTTGGGAGGGGATCTAGATGACAGGTAGATGATTTGGATTTGCTTATCAGTTTAGAAACAGCAGTGATGGAGGGAAGAGTAAATGCAGAGAAGGAGAAGGTAGGAGGCACAGGAGGAAATGTTGGTGAAGGATTGTGGGAGATCATTGGGACGAGCTGTTATTGGATATTCTGGATTTTGTTAGTTCCACAGGAGAGAAGCTTGATAACTGAAGGCTCTGCCTCCCATTGTACTTTTGGAGATTCTAGGTATTACAAGTAATCCAGCATTCTGGGAGCATAGTGCTCTGTTTGGATAATAGGGTAGTATCAGATCTTTTAAATAAAAAGGGGCCTGATTGTTTAGAGCTTTGAAAGTGAGAAGAAGGATTTTAAACTTAATTCTAAACTCTGTGGGAAGCCAATGAAGGGAGGCCAAACTCTTGCTGCAGCATTTTGGATCAACTGAAGACTTTTTAAAGATGTTTTAGAACAGCCTGATAATAAAGAGTTACAATAATCTAATCGAGAGCTAACAAAAGCATGGATCAGTTTCTCAGCATCACTCTGAGACAAGATGCTCCTAATCTTGGCAATATTACGCAAATGATAGAAGGCAGTCTTAGAAACGAATTTAATATGTGAATTGAAAAACAGATCTTGATCAAAAATAACTCCAAGGTTCCTCACAGAACTATTAAGAGAAAGAGTAACCAAATCCAAACTAAAAGTTTGATTTGGAAAGGTATTTCTAAGGTTTTTTGGACCAACAAGAATGACTTGAGTCTTATCTGAATTTAATAGCAGGAAATTACAAGTCATCCAAGCTTTGATTTCCTTAAGACAGGCCTCTAACTTGACTAATTTATTACTATCATCTGGCTTCATTGACAGGTATAATTATATGTCATCTGCATAACAATGAAAATGTATACAGTGCTTTCTAATAATGTTGCCTAACGGAAGCATATATAAACTAAAAAGAGTAGGGCCTAGCACAGATCCCTGTGAAACTCCATGACTGAGCTTTGAATTGAAAGAAAGCTCATTATTGACATGAACAAACTGGAACCTATCAGATAAATAAGATCTAAACCACTGCAACGAAGTTCCATTAAGTCCAACATAGTGTTCTAATCTATCAAGTAGAATATTATGATCGATAGTATCAAAAGCTGTACTACGGTCTAAAAGGACAAGTACAGAAACAAGTCCATTATCAGATGCGACAAGTAGGTCATTAGTAACCTTCACTAAGGCTGTTTGAGTGCTATGATGGATTCTAAACCCAGAATGAAATTCTTCAAATAAACCATTTCCCTGCAAGTGGTCAAATAACTGCGTAGCAACAACTCTTTCTAAGATTTTTGAAATGAAAGGGAGATTAGAGATTGGTCTATAGTTAGCTAAAACTCCTGGATCCAGTGTTGGCTTTTTGAGTAAGGGTTTAATTACAGCAGTTTTAAAAGCCTGCAGTACATGGCCTAAAGTTAATGAAGAATTGATTATTTGAAGAATAAAGCTACCAATAAATGGGAAGGCTTCTTTAAATAACCTGATAGGAATAGGGTCTAAAAGACAAGTTGAAGGCTTGGATGAGGAAATTATTTTGTCTAACTCTAAAAGGTCAATTGGAGTAAACTCATCCAAACAGATATCAGTTGAAGGAGTTGTAGTATTTACTGTATTTAATTTAACGGTGGGAAGAATCTGACTGATTTTATCTCTGATAGATGAAATTTTATTATTGAAAAAGTTCATAAAGTCCTGACTAGTAAGCTCTAAAGGAATGCTAGGATTGACAGAGTCCTGACTCTTTGTCAGCCTGGCTACAGTGCTGAAAAGAAACCTGGGATTATTCTTGTTCTCTTCTATTAATGCAGAATAATAACTTGTTCTAGCTTTTCTAAGAGATTTTTTATAAATTAAAAGATGATTTCTCCAAGCTAAATAGATTTAATCTAAATTAGTGGAGCGCTATTTTCTTTCTAATTGATGAGTCTTCTGTTTTAAGCTACGAGTTTCTGTGTTGAACCAAGGAGTTAGAAATCTCTGATTAGACTTTTTCTTTTTTAAAGGGGCCACCATGTCTAGAGTCTGATGCAGAGAAGCTGTAACATTATCTACCATGCTATCAATTACAGAAGGAGCAAGCTGTCTATAGCTTATTTCCTTTGTGTTGACACATGGCATAGAGGAAACAATCTGCATAAATTTGGTAACATCATCTGAGAGGCATCTGCTGTAGTAATATTTTTCTTTAGGAGCCAAATAGTCAGAAATAGTAAAATCAATGTTATGACCCGAGCGTCGGTTCTGATCGCGCTCGGGTTAAAGTTATGTCTCACTGCCGGCCTTGACAGCTGCGGGCGGTATTCTGGCCTCTCCGGGCTCTTATTGTGAAAGTGCTCGGTGGGGCTTCCGCCTGTCAACGGTCGGTCAGCTGTGTGTCATCATTGTCATTAGTACCTTGTCTATTTAAGCTGAGCACTGGCGTCGGTAGGACGCAGCAGTGTCTGATCGCCAACCTGGTCGTTTATCTGTTCACCCACCGTCACGTTGCGGATGCCTGGACTGTTTTCACACCTCGGCTGCCTTGGGCTTGACCGTCTTTCACCGGTACCAGTAAGTGCGCTACATTAGCCTTATTCTTCCCGGCGTGTATTGATCTGTAAGTCCCTGCCTTAGCAGCCAGTGTGCTATTATTACCAAGCCTGACTGTGTGTGACTGTCTCCTGCTCTGGACCTATAGTGTGCTGTATAGCCCTATGCCTCCTGTTATGTGAAGACTCCTGTCATTATTCTCAGCAGCTTGTGTTAACACCTTTTCACCGTAATAAACTCACTGAAAAACTCACTGGTGACTCTGTGTGCATCTTATGCTGGCTCGTGAGGGCCAGCGCATGACAGTACACTGCTGCCCAAAACAGCGTTTACGGTGACGCCAACCTGAGACGCTATTCACCAGTGAGTTTGAGTTTTGGACATTGCTTTTCCCTATCTGGGTCCTGTGTATGTGAGCAATGCCGTCACCGAAGAGCCACGTGCTGACGGGTGTTTTGGAAGCCGTGGATGAGCTGCTCATCTCCGCTTCCCTGTTGGACTATGACCACGGCATACATTGGTACCTGGACGCCGCCGAAGATGTTCTCTGTAATCTCTCTCCCCGCTACGCCAACCACCCGGAAGTCGACGCGAGGAGGGAGGACATCGCCGCACAACGCGAATTGTTCCTGATGATGGAGGAGGAACGCGGCATGAAGCAGGTGAAGAGGCACTCCTGCTCTTCGCCTATGGATCCTGATCCTGCCTTCGATCCATTTCGGGAGTTCGCACCATCTGGGGGCCGGCGAAGGCGTCGGCGTCACGGCCGGGCGCATCTTCCTCAAGCTCCTGCTCCGGATCCAGTTCCGGGCCGCCGGGATGACCCCCTCAACCAGCCAGCTGCTGAGAATGAGCTGAGTCCTGTGCCGGTGGGCTCTGTTCTTGGATCCTTTTTTACCATCCAGCGAGCGAGGGAAGGCGCAACGTCCGCTACAGCTGACAACATCCCCCCCCCCCGGGAGACAGGGAAGTCCAAGTTCACTTTCCTAGTAATAATAGTGATCTGTCTTGTCTGACTCCTGGGGGTGAAGCTCAGGGTTCGCAGCTCCCTGAGTTTCTTTCCCCAGCTGTAGCCACTTGTATTAAACCTGCTGCCTCTGTGTCTCCTCCTGCGGAGCGGTCCTCGGCGTCAGTCCCACGCCGTCAGTCCCACGCCGTCGAACGAGGGGGAGGCCTGCAGCTCTGGGAAATATCCCAGCCCTGCAGCCTTGCTTTGGATAGAGCAGAACGGACTGCAGTGAGGAGCCAGAGCCGACGAGAGAGCGTCCCCAGGGTTCCTCAGGGATGCAGCCCGAGTCAGCAGGTCCAGGGTCCTCTGCCCCCACGTCATACGGGTTATTGGCGTGGACGCCAGCGCGTGAGGATCCAGCTGCAGAGACCATCAGGCCGGCTGTGGAACCCGACACAGCCGAGTGGGAGCCCGACGACGAGTTTCTTCTTGAACCTGGATCGGCGAAGTCCTGGACGGCTCCAGAGCCTGAGTGCAGGCAAGTGCTCTTTCTTGTTTTCCTGTATGGGGTGTTAGAGCATTTTTACCTGCCTCATGGGGAGGCGAGTGAGGGGCAGCCGGCCGCTGCACCCGAGCTCGTCTCGCTGGGCTCTGGCGCTGCCGGTGGAACTGATCCCGGTCCTCTCCTGTTTTCTGAGCACCTCCACAGCGTTACCGGTCCGGAGCCAGTCAAGGTCACGGGACTGGGGGTTCCAGGTTCGGAGATGGAGGTCGTCGCCGGAGCAGTCCTGACCCGGTCGGAGTCCGACGCATGGGCCGAGGTGACCCAGTCGGGGTCCGACGCTTGGGCCGAGGTGACCCAGTCGGGGTCCAACGTGGGTGCAGCGGTGACCCAATCGGGGCCTGTCCTGACCCAGTCGGGGTCCGACGCATGGGCAGAGGTGACCCGGTCGGGGTCCAACGTGGGCGCAGCGATTACCCAATCGGGGTCCGACGAGGTCCAGTGGGTGTCCAGCGCAGGTGCGGCTGTGACCCAGTCGGGGTCCGACGTGGGTGCAACGATGACTCAATCGGGGTCCGACGGGGTCCAGTGGGGGTCCAGCGCAGGTGCGGCTGCGACCCAATCAGGATTCGAGGGGGTCCAGGTTTTTGGTTGTCCCCCTCTCAGGAGCCACCAGCTGGGGGCCATTAGTGGGTTTTGTTTGGCAGATTGGCGCTCTCCTGTTTTGTCGTTTTCAGGTGAGCGGCTGCATGCAATCCCTCCACGGTCCTGTTGGTTGTGGGATGCGGGCCGGCCACCCGAGGAACTGCTTGGAGCGTTCGGCGTCTTGGGTTGGCCACCCAATAAACTGTGTGTGTTACGGAGTGACCTGGTTCGGCCACCAGAGGACTTATTTCTGGGGGCATGGGACTGGGGCAGGCCACCTGACTGATCATGTATTGTGGGATTTTCTGTGGGCCCATATGGTGCCAAGTCATGTTTAGTACGTCTAGCAATTTTTGTTGTTTATCAAAGTCATAGTCTTAGTCAAGTCCGAGCAATTTTTGATTGCCTCTTGTTTCCTTGTAAGTCATAGTCTTAGTCAAGTCCGAGCAATTTTTGATTGCCTCTTGTTTCCTTGTAAGTCATAGTCTTAGTCAAGTCTGAGCAATTTTTAGATTGCCTCTTGTTTTTTTTTTCTCTTGTAAGCCAAAGTCATAGTCATAGTCAAGTTTGAGCAATTTTAGATTGCCTCTTGTTTCTTTTTTCTTGAGCCACAGTCGTAGTCTTAGTCAAGTCGGAGCAATTTTTTGATTGCCTCTTGTTTTTTTTTTGAAGGCCATAGTTTAGTTATAGCCAAGTCAGAGCAATTTTGGATTGCCTCATGTTTTTTTTTTGGGAAAGCCACAGTCTTGCCATAGCCAAGTTAGGTCAGGGCAATCTGGTTTGCCCCATGTGTTTTGCAGTACTTAGTTTAGTTTTGTCTTTGTTGTTTTGTTCTCCACTCCTTCTTGAGGGGCTATAGTATGGAGGTTTTTGTTCATAGTTTCCAGGGGTTTACTTGTATTTTTGGTCTTGTGTGTTTGGTTTTTTTTCATAGTCGCCGTGTTTAGCACGTATTTCTTTTGTGTCCATAGTTGCAGTCATGTATTCTTTTTATAGTCATGTTTTTCCACAGTTGGTCATGTATTTCTTTCCTTTGTTTTTTTTTTTTTTCCCAGAGTCATGTGTTTGTATTTATTTATTGTTGGTTTCCATAGTTATCGTGTGTTTCCATGTATTTCTTGTATGGTTTTCTTGTCTGGTCTTTGTCTTGTTCTTGGGTTGGTTTCTCTCCCTCCGCACCTGTCCCCCAACCTCCCACCCTGGGGGGGCGGGGGGGGGGGGGGCTGGGTGGTTCCTTGGGGCGTTCGGAGTCCGCCCGTGGAGGGAGGGTACTGTTATGACCCGAGCGTCGGTTCTGATCGCGCTTGGGTTAAAGTTATGTCTCGCTGCCGGCCTTGACAGCTGCGGGCAGTATTCTGGCCTCTCCGGGCTCTTATTGTGAAAGTGCTCGGTGGGGCTTACGCCTGTCAACGGTCGGTCAGCTGTGTGTCATCATTGTCATTAGTACCTTGTCTATTTAAGCTGAGCACTGGCGTCGGTAGGACGCAGCAGTGTCTGATCGCCAACCTGGTCGTTTATCTGTTCACCCACCGTCACGTTGCGGATGCCTGGACTGTTTTCACACCTCGGCTGCCTTGGGCTTGACCGTCTTTCACCAGTACCAGTAAGTGCGCTACATTAGCCTTATTCCTCCCGGCGTGTATTGATCTGTAAGTCCCTGCCTTAGCAGCCAGTGTGCTATTATTACCAAGCCTGACTGTGTGTGACTGTCTCCTGCTCTGGACCTATAGTGTGCTGTATAGCCCTATGCCTCCTGTTATGTGAAGACTCCTGTCATTATTCTCAGCAGCTTGTGTTAACACCTTTTCACCGTAATAAACTCACTGAAAAACTCACTGGTGACTCTGTGTGCGTCTTATGCTGGCTCATGAGGGCCAGCGCATGACAATCAAAGGTTAACAGACAATGGTCTGACAGTTCAGGGTTATGAGGAGACACTACCAGATTTTCTATTTCTATGCCGTATGTCAGAACAAGTTTCGAACGTATGGTGTAGATAATGGGTGGAATTTCCTACTTTCTGAGAAACCCCCATCGAGTCTAATATTGAATTAAATGTCATATTAAGGTAATCACTATCTACATCTACATGTATATTAAAGTCACCTACTATAATTATTATTATCTGATTTCAGCGCTAAATCAGCTAAGAATTTGGCAAATTCGGATAAAAACTCTGAGTAGGTTGATGGAGGACGATAAACTATGGCAAATAAAATTGGGTTTAGCCTAAAATATGCTAAAATGCCCAATACTGAGGACCAGGCCCTCAAAGAAATTATAACGTGTTTTTTGCTTTACATTAACTAGTAATTTAGAATGGTAAATTGTTGCTACTCCTCCTCCACGACCAGAACTTCTGGGATTTTGACAGTTTAAATAACCAGAGGGAATTGATTCATTTAAACAACATAATCCTCTTGCCCTAACCAAGTCTCTGTAAGGGATATTAAATCAATCTGATGATCAATTAACAGATCATGGACTAGCAGAGACTTGGGAGTTAGAGACCTAATATTTAACAAACCGCATTTAATTTTTTAAATTATGAGGAGGAACAGAGGCCAAATCATTCAAATTAGATGCTTCATGTTTAATATGAGTTTTACCAACTTTTTGTTTAATCACTTTGGGATGCTTATACATTACATTTTTATTTACTTTGGAGGGAGCAGACAATGATTCTCTGATGGGGAAGACAGGGGCTAAGTTGACGGGTGGCAGATGAAGAGGAGCTGCAGAGAGGCGTGTAAGATTGTGACTCTGCTTCCTGGTCCCAACTCTGAGTTGTCAATATTTTGGAAATTTGGATAAAAATGATGCCAGATTGTTAGATAAATGAGACGCACCATCCAAAGTGGGATGGATGCCATCTTGTCTAATAAGACCAGGTTTTTCCCAAAATGAGTTCCAATTGTCTATGTAGCTCACATCGTTTGCAGGACACCACACAGACAGCCAGCGGTTGAAGGATGACAAGTGGCTAAACATTTCATCACTAGTCATGTTGGGGAGGGGCCCAGAGAATACTATAAAGGCAGACATTGTTTTTGCAAAGTCACACACAGATTTCACATTAAGTTTTGTGACTTCCGACTGCCAGAGTCGGAAGTCGTTAATGCCGGCGTGGATAACAATTGTGAAGTATTTACAGTTACATTTAGCCAGCATTTTCAAATTTGACTCGATGTCGCCTGCTCTGGCCCCAGGAATGCATTTGACTGGCCGCTGGAGTCTCTAGGTTCACGTTTCTGACTACAGAGTCACCAATGATCAGAGTTTTTTCCTCAGCGGGTGTGTCACTGAGCAGGGAAAAGTGATTAAAAACATGAACAGGTTGGTGGTGAACCGGGGCCTTGCGACTATGCTTCCTTCTCACTGTCACCCACCCAATCTCCTCGCTGCTAAGGAGAACCAGAGGACCGCTAACAGGCCGCCCTATGCTAGGGAGCTCCACTGCAGCTAAGGGGCGTCCGTCATTATTAACTGGCGCACACGGTGTTTCAATGCAGTTGAGCCGGGATTCCAAATCAGACATCCTCACCTCAAGCATCTCAAAAAGACATTTATTACATTTACCATTATCACTAAAAGAGGCAGAGGTGTAGCTAAACATCAGACAGAGAGAGCACACCAGGAGAGAAGAGGAAGGACAGCTAGCAGTGGTTAGCACTGCGGCAGCACAGTTTACCCTTGGCCGGGGGATTGTGGGGATCGTGGGATCGTGGGTTCGATCCCAGCCCCCGACCAACAGTGATCTGTGTGGAGTTTGCATGTTCTCCCCGTGTTGTGTGGGTTTACTCCGGGATTTCTCCGGTTTCCTCCCACATGCCAAAAACATGCATGTTAGGTTAATTGGAGACTCTAAAGTGGCCCTAGGTAAAGACATGCATGTTAGGTTAATTGGCTGTTCTAAATTGTCCCTAGATATCTGTTTCCTATAGGCCCTTAGAATAGAGGGTTAGTATTAATGAAAGCGCTTTGAGTGGTCTTTGTGACTAGAAAAGCGCTATATAAGTGCAGGTTAGTTAGTTAGTAGTTAGTTAGTAGCCATAGCTAGTGGCTAACCCGAAGCTAACAAAAACACCAATGAAAGGTGAACAGAAGGCTAAAGAGGGTGATTAGATGACACTGAGTGCGCACATAGGTGCAAGAGGCACCTCTCCTCATTCTCCTGAGGGGAGCTAACCACAGAGCAAACCACACAGACAGCCAGCAACACAGGAAGTGACGACACATTACCACAGGAAGTGTTCCAACCCCACAGGACACCCATACGGAGTTCAGCATAACACCAATCTCTGTGAGACCGTTGATTATTCGTATAATCTGTTCTTCAGTCATGACAAATAAAGTCACGGGCAGAGAGAAGCTTCTGCCACGCGCCCTCAGTTCTCGCCACTGTCTCCTCCTGGCACCAACAATCGCTATCATGTCAGACGCAGGTGAATTAAGACAAGCTTTTTTTTGGACATTAAATCCTGGCGTATTTAGCAGGAGACCAACAACCGCAAACCTTAGTAAATCACCTTGCGCCACTGATTTAAATATTCTCCTCCCTCAAACTTGCATGTTGACATGACAACTCCCACAAATACATACAGTATGCAATGAGGCCAGGTGCAAAATTAACATAGTCCACACCTTTCCACTGCAAATTCTGCCCTGCGTGCTTTAGTAAATCTCAACAGTAGGTTTTTAACGCCAAAACAGGGTTTTGTGATGGTACAGCATGTTAGTAAATCTGCCCCCTAATGTTAAGGGGATGACCTTACCATTAGGTTATCACTCTTTTCCTTCTCTTTTTTATTTTTTCCTCTTTATGCATACATTACAGTTTTGGTTTTAACCCTGAAAACCTGCATCCCTGTGCTAGTGGTTGCTATTGTTCTTGCTGCACTTGTGTGTAACTCAGATCTGTACACTATTCTTTTGGTTTATTTCACAGCAGTGTTATAATCTTATTGTAAAAAATGGAAAAATAAAGTTAAAAAAATAAATAAATACATGACTATGAGGGGTGCTTATTAAAGATTTCCCCCGACTCATTTCCACGGACTGAGAGGAACCAAACATGGCACAGTTATTAGTCTTTCGCTACATAGGTACCAACCAGGGTCACACACTTCTCCCATCATCTTATGCAACTGTGGAGACCTCGTCTCTAGGAGTCTGCAGGTTGCGTCAGAAGCCACAGCTTGACCTCGGAAATCAGCATTTCATCATCTTGGAAGTGCTCACCCTTAAAAATGACTTAATGGTTGGAAAGAGGTGGAAGTCAGATGGTGTTGTGAGGAAGGATTTCATAGCCACAGGACTGTGCTTCTGTTTGGGCAACATGCGAGTTATGAACTGGGGTGTTGTCCTGCAAGAGGTGGATACCTTTGGTCAGCATGCCACACCTCCTGGTTTTGTTCTGCAATTTCAGCAGCAGTGAAGCACAGTAAGTCCAGGTAATTGTGGTACCCTTTGCCAGGAAATCCATCATCAATACTCTATGCTGGTCCCAAAAGAGCATGAAAATGACCTTGCCTTGAACTTGTGCAATTTCAGCCTCCTACAATAACCGGAAGTGGGTCAGGAGAAATCTTTAATGAGCAGCCCTCCTATCAGTGGTACCTGGTCTCTATCATTATCAAGCAGGCAGAAGAAATGTTTAAACTATTTGACCTAAAAGATACAGTAAAAGCAACTTGCATTTTTTAGGGTAGAGGAACGGAACATGGTGAAGTGTGAGAGAACTGGCTTCAGGCAGTCACCACCTTCAAAAGACTCATCTAAGTGTAACAATAAGCATTTATTTTAAGACTGTGGGTAATTTGTGCAATTGCACCAATCTCCAGGAAGTGAGGAACTGCATAAAACTGGCAGTAATTCCTTGAATTAAAACTGAAAGTCCTAAAGCCTTTCATTTGCAACTTAATTGTCTTCTTTCAAATCTTGTAATGATTTATTGCACAAATGCAAAAACTGTGTCTGTCCAAAAATCAAATGTTATAATACAGAGGGTTTTTTTCATGTTTTCCCTTTCGAACACTGTATACTGTTACTTTATTGCATTTGTCATTTGTTTTGTTTTTGTTATACTTTTTTGTTCGAAATAAAGTATATCTATCTATCGATCTTTTTTTTTTTTTTTTTTTTTTTTTTACTTATTTGTACCCGTAGGTAGACTTGGTTTGCAGTCTGGTGACAAGCCACCGGCTGCTGGTCGCTGCGTGCGCGAGCGCCCTAAACCTACATGTTTTTGGTATGCGGGAGGAAACCGGAGAAATCCCGGAGTAAACCCGCGCAACACGGGGAGAACATGCAAACTCCACACAGCTCACTGTTGGTCGGGGGCTGGGATCGAACCCACGATCTCATGATCCCCGCGGCCCCCCGGCCGAGGGTAAAACTGTGCTGCCACAGTGCTAAACCACTGCGCCACCGTGCAGCCATCTATCTAACCTTAACCAAAGAAAAACACATTGCAGTTAAGAATGGAATGATAGCAGTATATTACCTCAAATTAGAAAAAAAAGTTGCATTTCTGTGTCTTGTACTACATATCATAACTGTTTCTGTTCTATCAGATTATTGATAGAGCAAGGAAAGATCCATCTGAAGAGATTGAGATTCTATTAAGATACGGCCAGCATCCAAATATTATTACCCTGAAGGATGTAAGTATATCACACGCACTACCATGCAGATCCATTTTTTTTTACCTAAATCAAATCCAATTACATGTCTTGCGTAAACGAGTTTGTATCATCTTCTGTGTGTTCACTTTTAGGTGTTTGACGATGGCCAATATGTGTTCCTGGTTCAGGAGTTACTGAGGGGAGATGAACTGCTGGATAGAGCTTTAACGCTACCAGATTTTACTGAGAGAGACGCATCGGACATCATCTGCACTCTAACCAAAACTGTGGAATATCTACACTCACAAGGGGTACAATAAGGGAACATTAAAACACACATCAATATGAAACTCATTTGTTCACTGTGCTCTGAATCATATACATTATTTTTGCCCCCCCCCCCCCCCAAGGTTGTGCATCGCGATCTAAAGCCCAGTAACATCCGCTACTCTGATGAGAGTGGGCTTCTAGAAAGCCTCAGGATATCTGATTTTGGTTTTGCCAAGCAGCTCAGGGCTGAAAACGGCTTGTTGATGACGCCCTGTTACACAGCTACATTCATGGCTCCTGAGGTATGCCAGTAATTTCATGAAGAAGCCTCTAATATTTATTTAAGAAAAAATATCTATTAAGTGTTTGATGTGTGTGGTTAGGTCCTGAGAAAGCAGGGCTACGATGCAGCCTGTGACATCTGGAGTCTGGGGATCCTGCTCTACACTATGATAGCTGGGTCAGTTAAAAAGTGAATTAAAACTTGTTTTTCTTTCTTTCTTCAGAGTTTTCTCACCAGTCTAGTACATTCATTCGACCTTTGGACTGCTCCCTGTAAATTTACATTCATTTTCAACAGTTTCAGCCCATTTGCCAGCAGTCCTGAAGACATGGCGGAGGAGATTTTGGCTCAAATTGGCAGTGGGAAATTCACCATCACTGGAGGGAACTGGGAGCTTGTGTCAGATGCAGCCAAGGTTATGCATCAGTGTTTTTCTGATATGCATAAAACTGCTAACATCATGGCACCAGTGCAGCATAGACATACTAATGCATATTGTGTATGTCTGCATATGTTTCAACAGGACATTGTTGTTAAGATGCTCCATGTGGACCCTCACCAACGTTTGACAGCTCCACAGGTACCTTTAGTCTGCATACTATATGCAATTACTACTGTGTGACCACAACACATTTAATACTTTACAAATAACATTATTCATTTGAATTAACTCAATCAGTAGTGTGGACACACAAAACCACACCTTTTCCAAATTTTATATCTATTTTTTTTAATTCTTTGCACTGAATTCATGATTCTGCATTATATGCCCTGCCAGCTCTACTGTACTCTGTCTTGTTCTGCAGTGTAACAACAGGTATGTTTCAGCTTTAGCATCAGATTTTTCATTGTGATGTTTTACTAGGTTCTTCGCCACCCCTGGATTGTAGAGAGAGACCAGCTCTCGGACAAAAGTCTCACCAGACAAGATGTGCTCACAGTCAAGGTCAGCTACTTAGTTCTTATTGTTGTATGTGTCTAACAAAGATATTGTTATTATAGGAAATAATATCTTGTTAATATGGATTTAGAGAAAGTTTTGGTGTAAAAGGGTTTTCAGGAGATTGTTCAAAATTTTCAGAATATGTGCAAGAATGTAAAGGTTTTCAATACAAGACTTCTATAGATGATTCGTAAATTATAACAATTGCAAAGTATTTAGTTTGATACCCTTTAGACTGAAGAATGGTTTGACAAAAGATTTCTTAGTATTTCAACCTGAACTGCAGCATCTGTCTATTCTCCCCAGAATCGCTTGATTTTTAATATTAATTATGCAGTTTGGGGAGCTGCTAGTATTTGTTTGTTATATTTTACTAATCCCAGAGGGAAATTCAAAGGCATCTAAGGTGCAGTGTCAGTCCCTTCGCCATTCATACACACACATTCACATCTAGGGCCACTTTAGAATCTCCAGTTAACCTAACTTGCAAGTTTTTGGAATGTGGGAGGAAACTGTAGCACCAGGAGTAAACCCACAGAAGTGGTATTCAGTGTGACAACATCAACAAAGAACATGTAGACTCCTCACAGACAGGCCCTGCTGGCTGGTGGATTTGAACCCATGATCTTCTTACTGTGAGGCAAATAGTGCTAACCACTACATCACGTGGTGCACCTCCAAGCCAAAAAGTTCTATGTTTGATCGGCACTGACTTTGTGTGGAGTTTACATGTTCTGTATGTGCTTGTGCACATTTTCTCCGACTCCCTGCAACAATTTAAAAGAAGTGTGTTAGCTTAATTCAGTCCTTCTCAAATAGTGGGGGGGGCGCGATGCGATGCCGGGGGGGGGGGCGCGTGTGACCCCGGGGAACAGGCTTTGCTTTTGCCGTGTAAAGTGTAATTGCACATCCACGGCAGCAGGTGGTGCAGTGGCGCTCTCATTGTCAAAGTCTGTGCGGGAGTTTAAAACTTTTTAAATTGCTGTCAACAAACCCCTCGAGAGACACCATGGAGAAATATTTAACAGTAACGAAAAGAAAGGCGGAGAGAGACACAGGTAAAGAGACAAATGAAAGTCTCCCAAAAGCTAAGACGAGGAAATATGACGAAGCTTATCTAGCGCTTGGCTTCACTCTGACTATGGTGGGAGACGAGGAAAGACCGGTGTGTTCACTGTGTCTGAAAGTGTTGGCAGCGGACAGCATGAAGCCAAATAAATTAAGACGTCACCTACAGACATTACATCCTCAACACGTTGATAAGCCGCTTGATTTTTTTCAGCGAAAACGTGCGGAATACGGCCAACAATCATCCCGCTTTGTGAACGCTACATCAGTAAACCAGCGAGCACTTTCAGCATCATTTAAAGTGGCGCACCAAATTGCGCAGTGCAAAAAACCCCACACAATTGCAGGAGTTGATACTGCCTTTTTCTACCTTTTTCTTCAGACTAAAATGTTAAATATATTGGTACTCCTGTGTTAATGTTCCAGATCAATTTACATTTAATATTATTTATTGATTGAATTATTTTTCTCAGCATCAAATGGTTCAGTTGGTCAAAAATGTTTCTAGTTTAAATAAGGATTGACATATTTTTTATTTCAGGCACTTTGATGCACTTAAAGTTTTTTTTTCTGTTTTAGACTATAACAGGGTTTCTGTGTGGCAAAATAAAGTTAATAATTGTTGAAAGTTGATTTATATTGCTTTTTTCTTTTGTTAATGTTAAAAAGGATACAATTTTAGGTATACTTATACAATTTTTATAGATAATGATCTTATTTATAGTCACTGCGGCGAGTTGGGGGGGGCGCGAAATATTTTCTCTTTCCTAGGGGGGGCTTTGCAAAAAATAATTGAGAAGCACTGGCTTAATTGATTAGTTTATATAGGCCAAGTGTGTGTTTGTCTGACTGATAAACTGTTGCCAGTATATCTTGACTCTCCCATGATAGGCTCCAGACACCCACAACCCTGAGTCAGATAATTAATTTTAAAAAATGATGAGATGTTTGGCTGCAAGTATCTTAGTTTTCCAAATGTGACATTTTGGACAACTTTCCCACCTGTAAACAATTTAGGATTTAGTTTTTCAAGAATTTTGTTCAAACAAATTACCTTTTTTAAAGACCACAGATCTTGGCTAAATTGCCTTAACTAAGGCTGAGTGATATGACTTTTAACATGTATCACAATACATTTAGGGTTTTATCATGATACATGATATGTATCGCAATATTTTGAGATCCCTTCTGAACAACTGTATAAATGTTCATTTAAAACCTTTGCATAAAATGACACCAGCATAATAGAAACAGACCCTTGAATTGTATTTTTTTAAACTGCGTGCAAAAAGGGGGGGATTTTAATGCATTCTTCATATTGTCGTGGATAACATCTTAAGTGGTAAGCCAAATTAGTGGTAGTGCTACCTTTAAAGACAATGACTTTGCAACATATTTTTCAGAAAACTGTCTTTTGTTCAGTGTCTTCTTTCTGAATTCTGAACCACTGCCAGACAATGGAGCCAGTGCTTTTCCACTTCACCTTCTTTTCCTACTCCCTGTGCTCTCAGTGTTGCCAGATTGTGCATAAAAAACAAGCATTTCTGCTTCACAAAAACAGGCTCAAAAGAAGCAGTTTCCAAAGAAAAAAAATGCAGGAAAAAACAGACCTGGCAATGACCCTGATGCAAAAACATGACTGCATTGGAAGTCACTGAGCTGCAGCCCAGCTGTGTGAGAGGACTTCAAATGGAAAAATAAATGATGACGGCTTACATTGCCGCAACAATTTATGCTCAATATCAGCAATAAAGGCATTTTAGGTATCGTGCATAGTACTGCACGGTGCACGGCGGTGGCTGCACGGTGGCACAGTGGTTAGCACTGTGGCAGCACAGTTTTACCCTCGGCCGGGGGATCGTGGGGACCATGAGATCGTAGGTTTGATCCCTGCCCCCGGCCAACAGTGATCTGTGTGGAGTTTTCATGTTCTCCCCGTGTTTGCGTGGGTTTACTCCGGGATTTCTCCGGTTTCCTCCCACATGCCAAAAACATGCAGGTTAGGGAGTTAAGGGGCGCTTGCGCACGCAGCGACCGGCAACTGGTGGTTTGTCACCAGACTGCAAAACAAATCTACCTACGGGTACAAAATAAGTAAAAAAAATATCTATATATAATGAATGTATTCAGTGTATCGCCCAGCCCTAGCCTGTCATCTTATGGTATATGTACAGTGTTTGTGATATATTGAAGCTCAAAGCACCATTCATGCTAGAACTAGAATGTGCTCAGAAAGCAGACACCTCTACCAACACTTAAGTGCTAGATACAGATTTTTATTTGGATCCATGTGATATTGTGGGATATTATACACAAATTATTAAAAAATGTTGCATGATTAAAGAAAGTGGAAAAATAGCCTATTTTTTCTCAATTTGGAGCTGCTATATAATCAAATGTGTTATCCTTTGCTGAGAGTGTACATACTGCCTGTACCCTTCTACAAAATGTTACTGAAAACTGGAAAATCAATACTTTGTATATAACAAACACAAATGTCCTTGTGAAGATAATCTAAGAATTGCTCTGTAATATACTGCTATGTGTTCCTCTCAGCATCCCAGTAACAGTACAAATGAACAGGTGACAAAAACATTAATATAATGGAAGATGTTGCATTTTTTATCCACTAGGGGGCTCTCTCTGCCACTTATTTTGCTCTGAGGCGCTGCGCTCCAACTCCAGTCCTGGAACCTGTTCAGTCCTCTGGTCTGGCTCAGCGGAGAGGAATGAAGAAACAGGGGAGTCCACAAGTCAACTCAGATTCTAAAGAACAGGAAAGCCTCAACAAAATTAATCTGACTTCTTAATTATAGACCCATATGAATAAAGAAGATACACTGTCTACTTAAGAGCACAAACCATGCCAATTCATGATTGACAATTTTACAACCCATGTGGGATCTGAATTAAATTATTGCACACAATAAAAACATGTAAATTCTAAAGTTTTGACTTTCAAACTACTCCGACACTGTGACATAGAGGAGTCCTGATCTTGAACACAAAGCTTTAGGTGGAAACATGCAATTGCCTTGTTCAGATCATTTCCTTCACTCTTCTGCTGTCGGCGTTGTATATTCCATATAAAAGATGGCCTTCATTTCTTCGCATTCACATCTGATTTTTGACTGACTCAACAGAAGGCCAAAATGAATATGTACATTTGCCTCTTTTTGGTCATTTGTGGGAAGATGTTCTTGCAATATACAGTACACTGTGCAATACACAAAGAGTACTTTTACATGCCTTGTATGACTATACCTGTAGTAATATCTGTATCTTGAAGAGGCATATATTAGACAGGCTGCAAGTGGTATTCATTGAGACAAATAAAAAAGTTCATGCATATTGCATATTCTACTAGATCGGACGGTTCGTTAAAGGACATACTTCATTTTTATGTACTGCATGTACAGCATTAAGAACCACTGAAATTTAGATACAGCCACCAGCACAGTCAGACAATCAGATGCATTATCCAGACCCCCCCACACACACACCGTTTCCATTTGTTGCATTTACAAGTAAAGTGTGTGCATAGAAGCAAACAGAAATAAATAAATGAAATAATGAAAGCACAGCCTCAACCATTAAGCATATACATACACCATAAGCTCAACTAGCATTCTAAATAACATCATTTGTCTCTATCAGCTGTCCATTTGATGGAAAGATTTACAGTAGCTTTACATGATAGTAATATATCATCTACTAGAGATGCCATGACAACCCAATGTATCGCATTGTTTACTACTATATTATTGGTCCAAATCTCATAAAGAGAACAGTTAAAATGTCACTGAGTGTGAGCGTTGTCTTCCGTAGCCTTTCTCTCTTTGAAATCTTTTACTATTTAAAGTGTTCCTGCTGCACTCCCCTCATCTGATGAACTATTATTACATTACTAAATCAGCATTCATTGTGACAATTCTTCAGTCTGCATACGCTTGTGTGTGGCTACCGTTAGTATATAAAAGTGAAATAGTTTGATTACTACTGTGTCAGACATTTGTATACACTGTCTGTTGCTGCTGCCCTGATTTCATCTAATAATGTGTGTAAACACAAGACGAGGTAAGAGTGAACAGGGTGTAAAGCAAATATGAGTAGCACTTTGTTGTGTACAGTTTACCATTAGGAATTAGGTTATGATGCCCCACAACATGCACACATATTTAGTCAGAGGTGAAATGTATCAGTATGTGTAACCAGTAAGCACCGTAGCAACCTGTACATATTATGTTTGCAGCTACATAAACTTGTGTGTTAGTGTTGTGCTGTGCTACACAATTCTCAAGTGTGTAGCTGGGACTGATGCAACTTTACAGATAAGGCTGTATATATTGTGCTGTGCATCCATTACTTTGAGCTAAAATTGTACATATTGTTTACTAATATAGACTGTACATACTGTTGTGCAAAACAAATGAGATTAGACTGTATATATTTACAGTGTGCTGTAAAAAATTATTTGCAACCACAAAGACTGATATTTTGTCTTTGGAAATATATCAAGACTGTACATATTAGATTGTGTTGTGCATCCATTGCTGAGAATGTACATACTGTCTATATCTGGCCAATCATCAAAGTAATTGGCTACAATGCCAAAGTTTTACAAATAAAGAAAATTAATGGAAATGATAATGAAATGTATGAGATTTTTCTTCTCATATGTTCTTGCAAGTAGTGGTATGTGAAAACTAACTTGGGCATTTACCTAAGTTCTTAGCAAGTGATACACAGTCTATCGATAATATAAAGTTTATTAACAACAGTAATCTTACCTTTGCAAAAAGGAAAGCATGTATGGGTCATATGCATGTTCTAAAAAATTAATCTACAGTAGAATATAAAGATTCTGCAGATGCAGTACATCGGTTTCGTAGTACTTAGGAGATTTTTTTTGTTTGTTTTTTGTCCAGTGATATTTTAGTAGATTTTAGGCCTTATTACAACAATGTCATGTGCAAATTTCCACTTTGAGTGGTTTTGGTCATTTCTGGGGATCAGTCCGCCAAGGTCTCCGCCTTTGACCGCCACCTAATCCACATAGCACCGGACCCCCATGATCCCTCCTGCAGGTGGTGAGCCCACTGGAGGGGGCAGACCCTCCAGTTGGGAGGAGACCCCGGGGCAGACCCAGGACTCGGTGGAGAGACTATGTCTCCCAGCTGGTCTGGGAACGCCTTGGTATCCTCTCTGAATTGCTGGAGCAGGTGGCTGGGGAGAAGGAAGTCTGGGCTTCTCTGCTTGAACTGCTGCCTCCGTGGCCCGGACCTCTGGAAAAGTGGTAGAAGATGAATGGATGGATGGATGGTCATTTCTGGTGGCGTAATGTCAATTTTCATGCTTTGGGTCCTTCCAGACAATAAATTAGTTTGTATAGGCTTTGTGGTCACACCAATGACGTCTTGTAAAACTTGGCACAGTGGCGCATTATCAACTGCTATTTAAGTGGCATGTTTTGAAAAGGTGCTTGTGTCAGAAAATGAAGACAATCATTGCTACTTCATCTCACACCTGTTTAACCCAGAAAGGCTTAGAAGTAACAGTGGTGCTCATGTAAATAATGTCCTCATGCATTTTCACTTTGCACATGAGCACATCCGTTTCTGAGATAGATCACGCACACCTGCCTTTTAAAGGAGCACTCAGGATATTTATTTATCACTAGATGTTGCATTAGAGCTACACTCTTTGACCTGGAGCTTGGCCACACCTAACATCAGCCACCACTGGCTCCTCTGCCTTCCATGCTAATAGCTAAAGACAACTCCATCAGCCGTGGGTTGGCTGCCCATGCCTTTCTGTTGTCTTTCACCGATCAAGGGTCTCCCATCCCAGCCAACAGGCTGGCACTGGCACAAAGGCTGGGAGAACTGGCTCACAACACACAAGTGGCTACTACTTTTTGAACAGCTTCAGCTCTCAAGGGTCCTAGTGAGGCACAGGCTAGGCTTGGCCTTGCTATGGCACAGAAGCTGGTTCCCACTTTCTGATCGGCTCCCACACCCGAGGGCCCATGTGTGACAGATGCCAAAAAGGAATCTTGAGAGACCTGTGGGCTGAAAATAGTGGATAACAGAGGCCTGAAAAGAGCAAGACAGCTCACTACCAGTGGAACCTCTGAGGTGCCAACAAGCGCCTGTCTGAGGAAAAGCTAACCACAATAACAGACAGCTGTGCACAAAAGTTAATAATAAAAGAAGGTGCATACAGTAACCACTGGAAATATGTTGTATGTTTCCATTTGTTTCACAGATTCATTAGTGCCCATGCATTGTTATTTAGAATGGCTAAATATTTGATAAGACGTGAACAAACATGATAACTACACTACGTGATGCTAGCCCAGCTAACATACAGTAGCAATGGCCACAGGGCAATATGATACAGGGCAATGATTCACAGGTTCATTAGAACCCACGCAGTTACAGTATTTGGAATGGGACAATTGTTTGTGATTACTAAACTAAGTTAAGCTAAGATACTAACTGGGCTAACAAACGATAGCAATGGGATACTGCGCACACATAAGTTAATAAAATTAGCTACATAATATGTAGGAGTAAGATATACGTTTCAATGTTCTTTTTAATGTGCTGGTCCAGGGGTGTCAAACATGTGACCCATGGGCCAGAAACGGCCCACCAGGAGGTCCAAGTTTCTCTGAATTTACAGCTTTCTTTCTTATAAATTTCTGACTTTTTCTACTGATTAGAACTGTAGCTTCCAGTCAACAGAGAGAAGGCCAGAACTGATGGTTAAATGACTTTATTGCCATCCTTGTGTCATCAACCAACGTAAGAGCTATGGCAAGAAACAAATAGACAATAATAACCACATAACCTTGAATTCCCGCCTAGCTCATACGTTAGCCACCTTCATGTTAGCATAACTAATTTACAACTTTTAAAAATAAAAGCTTTCTATAAAATCAACAACCTTGTTCCCTTATCGACCGAAGCTAAATCCTGGGAGAAATCCTCGTTTTTTATCCTTTTTCGTCGTCTTTTCTTCGTCCTTCCTTTTAACTCTCTCACCCGTTTGTGTCTTTCCTTTGTCGGTCAAATCAACTTCCGTTAACTAACTTCCGCTCATGCGGAAGTTATCAAAATAAAAGCATATCTTTGCAATATAATTACTATACATGTAAATAGAGCTAACCTTGCTTTATCCACCTCTACACTCCCACCAAATTATTTGCTGTCACACATATAAAACACAAATAATTTCTTCAAATAACTTAACACAGAAACAAAAACTTGTAAACATGTTATAAGTACAACTTTCAACATTTCAAAAACATTCTTTAGCATTCTACATTTACTTTTCCTTATCTCCTAATAGCAGAACTAACTTATGAACTGGGCGTTCTACTATAGACATTTTATTTACACGCTGACCCCTTTTGGTAGGATTTCTGTCTGCAAAAGCGATCTTGACCTTTCTGACAAGTCCATCTGAGTCCTTTGCAGTGTCCAAGATTCGTCCAAGTTTCCATCGAGATCGTGGTTGTGTTTTATCTTTGTCCATTTCTATGTCTCCTATTTGCATGTTCCTTCTTGGGCATGCACCATCTTTGTCTGACCATGATGTTTTGAATGAGTTGGGAAGAGATGAGTGCCGTAGCCTTCCTCCCACCTTGAGCACATTGTGGCTGTGGTAAGTTCTAACCTTGGGATTGTGGTGACCTTTGTGGGAGAGACACGTGCTTTGCCCATGATGAAGGTGCAGTGAACGTCTTTGTTTTTGTTTATGAGTCTGAGACAAGAACATTGTCCATATCCTGTGGTGCTTGCATCGGAAAAGTGATGCATTTCTCTTTTCACTACATCCCCAAAATCTGCAGGAACATAACATCTGTTTATTTGCAGTTTTTTTCAGATTGTGTAGATCTTCTTTCCAGCACTCCCACCGTGGCTTAAGAAGTTCAGGTAGCGGGTCATCCCAATCCGTTCCTTGATGACACATCTCTTGGAGAATTCCTTTGCCATTGAGCACATAGGGAGCAATGAAACTAAGGGGGTTGTATATTGCTGCGACTGTGGACAAGATGCCACGGCTGGTTGGTGGTTGGTCTTTCAGCGTGATGTTGAATGTAAAGGAATCTTTCTCCACATTCCAATGAATGCCAAGTGCTCTTTCTGTTTGTGTTTCACCAAATGTTAAGTCCTTTGTTTTAGTATTCATTGCATGCTCTGAAGTTGGAATACTGTTTAGAACGTCAGTGTTGTTGGACACGAACTTGTGTAACCTTAGTCCACCTACTGCACATAGTTCACGTGCTTCCTTTGCCAGTTCGATAGTGTCGTTTACCGTCTCTGTGCTGGTGACTCCGTCGTCTACGTAGAAGTCTCTGGTTATGAACTGTGAGCCTATAGGATATGCAAGGCTGTTCTCTTTGGCTAAACGTTTGAGTCTGTTTTCAGCGAGTTGTCTGTTATCTGGCATTTGTGGCCTTTCTTTAAATGGCAATGGCATTTTATAATGTCCATTGTCAGTTTGTGTTATGCCTTGCTCAAGTTTCTGGAGGGACACTAAATCATCTTGTGACGCAGTTTTTTCATTACTGTCAGTCTCTTTAAAATCTCTCTCCAAAGCACGTATTGCATCTGCTGGAGTGTAGGGAGGGATTTCCTTAATGCTCACTCGATGACAGAGACTGCTTGCCATGTCTGTTTCATTGCAAGGTACCGAGTTGCCAACTATGCTCCATCCTAAGTCAGTTTGAATGGCATAGGGATCATTTTCTTTGCCTGAGATTACTCAACTGGGCGTGAGAGCTCTAGGACAAGTATAACCGATGAGGAGACTTACTTCACAACTGAGGAGTGGGGGAATCTCATCTGCAATGGGCAGCAAGTGACTCCACAATTTTGCTGTTTCACACGTTGGTATGTGTTCTCTGTTGGCAGGTATGTAGTCCTTTGTGTATGCAGTGGGGAGCTTTATGACTGTGGCTGAGTTGTAACCTCTCACCAAGAGATCGGCAGGGATGGCAACAGGAAATTCTGATTTCAGCTGAAATCTAATTTGGTCGATTGACTTATGGGGGGGGGGGGCGCAGCCCCCCTGAAGCTGGGAGGTTTTCAGTAAAACAGAAGTAATTTAGACTGAAAAAAATGGTTAAAAAAAATGAAATACTAGACTTAGATAAATCATTAAATTTAATGAAAAGTTAACTTACTTTTTCTTCAATGTTATCTCACCGTCTTTAGTCCAACATATTTAACAGTTCTGTAAGAGTTTATTACAATATTTACACTGGTCACCAAGTCACTTCTAATGTGAAACTTTCTTCCTTTTGGCAGCAAGCTGTGTCAGTCTCTGAACTTTGAACTTCATCTCCTTTTCTGGTTTCTTCAGAAATTGTCAGAGTGTTTCTGTTACCTCGTCGAACTTTGAGCCAATTTTCACCTTTACCGTCACTTTTCTCTCAAGCCATTTCCATCGGAACTTATTTTTGACACTTTTGTCTATTTCTAGCACTGATGACTCCTGATCCTTCGATAAAAATCTCATAATTCCGCTGAAAACAATACCGAAAGCTCAGAATTCCAACACGAACCAGTGATGTGATTTGGGGGTGGGGAAATTATCTGAAAATTTAGCAGGGGGTCTGGGGAACGCAGTCCCCCAGTGGGGTCCGGGGCAGAGCCCTGGTGGGGGGGCAAGGGGGGCAAAGCCCCCCGAAGCTCCTGGGTTTTTATGATTTTTAAGTACCAGAACTGTGCTTAAATGACATAAAACAAACAGCTGAATGCCACTTATTACTGTATAATATTGACTTATGTTCCAAGAAGATAGCATTCCTAAAATATTCCAACAAGCATTATCCATCATATGCTTTAACACTTGATCAAATCAAAATCAGTTAATTTTATCTATGCCAAAGTCCCCCAGTGTGTAACATCTTTGACTGCTTTATCTACTGTGGAAGATTGTTTCAAAAACGCTGATCCCAAAGAATAGTTGCTCCGCCGAATGGCAAGGTAGTGGGCATGTTTTTTCACTTTTGATGCGTGGTCTGACAGCGCCACACATCCACGCGATCCATAGTTAATCAGCTCTTTACAATACACACAAAAAGCTTTTCCTGCCACGTCTGGTTTCTTCAAAAATTGTCCGAGTGTTTCTGTTACCTCGTCAAACTTCGAGCCAATTTTCACTTTTACCGTCACTTTTCTCTCAAGCCAATTCCATCGGAACTTTTTGATACTTCTGTCTATTTCTGCCACTGATGACTCCTGATCCTTCAATAAAAATTTCATAATTCCGCTGAAAATATTATCGAAAGCTCAAAATTCCAACGCCAACACACCGATGACAAAGCATACAACGAGCCATTTCATTGGTCCAAATTTGCAACTATCCAATCGCAGGGCTGTTTACACATAACATCCGGGTTTATCGCGGGAAACTCACCCGGGAAAATGCCGAGCGCTAATATATTGTGTTGATTTTCGCTAAAATCGGTGACAATAAGGTACCTTACCATCCATCTTCCATCTTCTACCGCTTTTCCGGAGGTCCGGGTCGCGGAGGCAGCAGTTCAAGCAGAGAAGCCCAGACTTCCCTCTCCCCAGCCACCTGCTCCAGCAGCTATGACTTTTTGACAAAGCAACAACGAGCCATTTGATTGGTCCAACCATTTCCAACTATCCAATCGCAGGGCCGTTTACAGCAGTAGCATGAGTACATAACATCCGGGTTATCGCGGGAGACTGTCACTCAGGGAAGCGCCGAGTGCTTTTGTAATCATATTAATTTTTGCTAAAATCATAAATCGGCGGAAATCCGCGGATCGGCGGAAAATTGCCATCCCTGGATCGGATACTTTTCCACTGCTTACAATAGCATTTTTGCCCATCATAGTAGTCAATTTCAGCCTTACTGGACAAACATTTGCTTGCAGTTCATGTGCCACATCTTAATCAATGAAGACAGTGTCGCTCTGTTTGTCTAATAACGCATAGACCAATTTTTCTTTATGTGGATTGGAAGCAGTTGACAGCCACACTGGAACTATCATTGAGGTGCTGACTGTCTGCTCAAATCTGGCAACATTAAGTGACATGGCTGTTGCTGTTTCAGGTGAGTTACTTTGAGTTGCGTTATGTGTACTCACGTGTGTTTCTCTTTGTTGACTGTGACTGTAGTTCTCATCGTGAAGACAGGTTGGGTGTCTCTTCGTGCAGATTTCACAAGCGAGGCGGCGTCTGCAGTCCTTAGCACTGTGACCTTATTTTAAACAACCATAACAAAGTTTATTGTCATTCACATGTTTCTTTCTGTTTTCTAGAGGAATTTTCAAGAAATCTGGGCACTTGTGGAGCTGATGAGTGTCTTGGCATAATGTGCAAGGAGAGCAGTCAGGTGTTTTTGTTATTGTCCAGCTGCCACTTTGTTCAGTGGTGTTTGTGTTAAATACAGTTGCCTTGTTCCTTTTATCACTGTTTGTTCCAGTGCCGCGAAGTGCGTGAATGGAGGTGACCGGGTTGCAAGCGACTTCAGCTTCTAATGACAGGAAGGATGCAAAATCACTGAAGCTTGGAAACTCACCACCTTTCATTAAAGTCTTTGTAACCTGCCTGTTCCATCTTGCGTTTATCCAATCTGGTAGCTTGTGCAGCAGTTTTTGATTCTCTTCGCAGTCGTTGAGTATTTGTAACCCTTTTACATGCGGCATAGCGAGCATGCATGCGTTTACAAAATCTGCAAAGGTCCTTAATCCTTCAGCGTCTCTAGGCTGCACCTTTGGCCAGTTTGAAAGCTTTTCTCTAAATGCCTTCTGTATCACAAATGGCTGGCCGTATCTTTGGTTTAATTTGTTCCAAGCATCGTTGTATGCTTCATCATTTCTAAAGAAAGTTCCTTCAATGCATTTGCGAGCTGGGCCAGTTACATATCGTTTCAAATAGTACAGTTTATCTGCTGCTGAGGTGCCTCTTTGTTCAATCAGTGATATAAATGTAGATTTCCATTCGATAAACTCTATTGGTTCACCACTAAACACTGTTGGCTCTGGTGTAAGAAGTCTGTTCATTTTTATGCTGTCTTGAATCGCTTGTGCGAGTTGAGTGACACTAGGGGGAGCTGTTTGCTCAGGAATGAAAGCGGGTGCTGGTATGGGACACTTGGGTGTGAATTCTGGGCTTACCTGTTCGCTCTTTATTGACTGTATGTCACCCACCTGTGATAACTCTCTGTCATAAGCTTCAAGCCTGGCTTGAGCTGCTTTCATGTCCTTCTGTGCTTTCAAACGTTCCAACTCTGCTGTTTGAATTGCAATCCTTTCTCTTTGCCTTTGTTCTTCTTTTGCAAACTCATACTCAGCCTCCTTTGCTGCTAGTTCTGCTGCTGCATTGGCTCGTTTTACGGCGAGGTGTGAAGCGGAGGACTGCTGACTGTGATGAGACGCTGTGTCTGATCCAAAAATGGAGAGTGCGTATTGGTGCTCTTGGAGTTCGCGTAAACGAGATTTTTCACGGTCTGCATCAAAATCTCCATCAACACCACTTATCCTTTCCGAATTATTCTCACTATGTCACGAGTAACTGCATCACATGCATCAGTCTTTCTCCTTATATCAGCTGAAGGCGTCATTTGATTTCTTAATTCTGAGTACAGCTTTAGGACATCATCTCTTTTTTGTTCTAATATGTCTGCATGTTCTGCCATCTCCCTTTCAGTGATATCGGACTTTAATCTTTCTCTCGTTTCACGTACTTGTATTTTCCATTGTTCATAAAGAGATAATAGTTTTCTTTCTTTCTTACTCATTTCTTCCCTTTGATATATTATCATCTTCTCAGAACGTCTTGGAAGATCTGACATGCTGATCTGTTCATTTATGTCCACTTGACTACCTGATTCAGCCTGTTCACCTTCCATCCCGAGCTCCTTTATTGAACCGCTTTTTTCTGACTAATTCTTGCCCTCTGCTGTACGTCGCGGGTGTTACCATGGACACCTTGAGCCCACGTTGTGCAGCGTGTGGCAGTGGTCAAGCTCTTACTGTAGCTTCCAGTCAACAGAGAGAAGGCCAGAACTGATGGTTAAATGACTTTATTGCCATCCTTGTGTCATCAACCAACGTAAGAGCTATGGCAAGAAACAAATAGACAATAATCACCACATAACCCTGAATTCCCGCCTAGCTCATACGTTAGGCACCTTCATGTTAGCATAACTAATTTACAACTTTTAAAAATAAAAGCTTTCTATAAAATCACCAACCTTGTTCCCTTATCTCTTTTTTCTTTCCCTAGATGGCGCCCACAGTGGTCGCCATGGTGTTTCGCTGCCCTTTAATTTTTTAAATTTGTTTGTTTCTGTTCATTGATTGTGCGTCTGCCGGTTCATACACCCGTAAAGAGTTATTAAATATCAGGACTCTTACTCCCACGGACCTTCTCCCAGGTTTTTTAGCTCCTGCCGCCGATCTGATTCATTGTTTGGCTCAAAAAGTAAGACGGCGTAAAAGAGGGAAGCGAGGGGGGATTCTTGCTCGGCTGCGAAGGAGAGGCACGCGAACAGCCTTGCCTGGCATATTTCTATCCAATGCCAATTCTCTCTTGAACAAGGTAGAAGAATTAAGACTGCTGATGCGATTTAAGGACCTCGCTTCCTCGTCTGTCATCTGTTTCTCTGAGACCTGGCTTAAAGGGAACATTCCGGATAGCGCGATCAGCCTCGAGGGATTTCAGCTGTTTCGTGCTGATCGCGTCACAGAGCTCTCCGGTAAGTCTATTGGAGGAGGAGTGTGCTTCTATATTAACAACAGCTGGTGCTCTGATGTAACGGTGATTTCCAAACACTGTTCTCCCGCCCTGGAATTTCTTTTTATTAACTGCAAGCCATTTTATTCCCCGCGGGAGTTCGCTTCATTCATCCTCGTCGCTGTGTACGTCCCTCCCGACGCGGACACGCGCGAAGCTCAGCGCGTGCTCGCGGATCACATCCAACACACGGAGCGGAATTTTCCAGACTCCCTGGTTATTGTGGTGGGCGACTTTAACCAGAGCAATCTGAGTCACGAGCTCCCCCGCTACAAACAGTTTATTAAATGTCCAACCAGAGGAAATAACACACTGGATCACTGTTACACTACAGTGAAGGATGCATATCGCACTGTTCCCCGCGCTGCACTCGGATTATCTGATCACGTGATGGTCCACCTCATTCCCACATACAGACAGAGATTGAAGCTCACTAAACCTGTTGTGACCACCAGGAAGAAATGGACCAGTGAAGCTGGGGAGAAGCTGGAAACGTGCATGGAAATAACTGACTGGGGCATGTTTAAAGGAGCCACACATGATCTTAATGAGTACACAGACACTGTGAACTCATATATCAACTTCTGTGAGGAGAACATTCTTCCATCGCGCACCAGGTTGAGGTACTCTAATGATAAGCCCTGGTTCACGGCCAAGCTCAGACAGATCAGGAAGGAGAAGGAAGCAGCGTTGAAAAGTGGAGACAGGGACTGCTACAGAGAGGTCAAATATCGGTTTAACAGAGAGCTGAGGAGAGCTAAATCTGTGTATTCTGAGAGACTCCAGCAGCAGTTCACTGCTAATGACTCGGCTTCTGTGTGGAGAGGACTGAGGCAAATCACCAACTATCGGCCTCAAGCTTCTAAAGGTCAGGATGACAAAGCCCTTTGTCAAAGACTGTCCCAACATTACGCCCGTTTTGACACCTTGTCAGCTGTGTCCAACTCACCCACTCCACCCAGCTCCACTGCCTCCTCAGCCCCTAATTCATCAAAAGCGGTCCCCCCCCTCCTCCTCCTCCTCCTCCCCCCCTGCCCTTGTCATCAGTGAGCAGGACGTGCACAGACAGTTCTCCAGACTGAACCCGCGCAAGGCCCCAGGGCCGGACGGTGTGTCTCCCTCCACCCTGAGACACTGTGCAAAAGTGCTGGCTCCTGTCTTCACAGACATTTTTAACACCTCCCTTAAGCAATGTCACGTGCCGACCTGCCTCAAATCCTCCACCATCATCCCTGTCCCCAAGAAGCCACGGATTACTGGACTTAACGACTACAGACCTGTAGCGCTCACCTCTGTAGTCATGAAGTCCTTTGAGCGCCTGGTCCTGTCTCACCTCAAGTCCATCACCACTCCCCTCCTGGACCCGCTGCAGTTTGCCTACCGTGCTAACAGGTCTGTGGACGATGCAGTCAACCTGGCCCTCCACTCCATCCTGCAGCACCTGGACTCCCCGGGAACCTACGCCAGGATTCTGTTTGTGAACTTCAGCTCCGCATTCAACACCATCCGCCCCGATCTGCTCCAGGACAAACTGTCCCTGCTCGATGTGCCTGACTCCCTCTGCAGGTGGATCACCGACTTCCTGACGGACCGGAGGCAGCATGTGCGGCTGGGGAAGTCTGTCTCGGACTCTGTTAGCATCAGCATTGGATCACCCCAGGGCTGTGTACTTTCCCCCCTACTCTTCTCCCTTTATACCAACTCCTGCACCTCCTCCCACCAGTCTGTTAAGCTGATTAAGTTTGCGGACGACACCACCCTCATCGGGCTCATCTCCAACGGCGACGAGTCCGTCTACAGGAAAGAGGTGGCCCAGCTGGTGTCCTGGTGCAGCCATAACAACCTGCAGCTGAACGCTCTGAAGACAGCGGAGATGATTGTGGACTTCAGGAAAGTCACAACCCCCCTGCCCCCCCTCACCATCACAGGCTCTCCCATCACCATTGCAGATTCCTTCCGCTTCTTGGGCACCACCATCACCCGGGACCTCAAATGGGAGCCAACCATCAGCTCCCTCATCAAAAAGGCCCAGCAAAGGATGTTCTTTCTGCGGCAGCTGAGGAAGCTCAAGCTACCCACCAAGATGTTAGTGCAGTTCTACACGGCCATCATCGAGTCCATCCTCACCTCCTCCATAACTGTGTGGTATGCAGGAGCCACTGCCAGGGACAGACTAAGGCTGCAGCACGTCGTGCGCACTGCTGAGAAGGTGATCGGCTGCAAGCTCCCATCTCTCCAGGACCTGTACATCTCCAGGACCCGGAGGCGTGCTGGCCGGATCATAGCCGATCCTTCACACCCTGGTCACGTACTGTTTGCCCCCCTCCCCTCAGGTAGAAGACTTCGGTCCATTCGGACTAAAACCTCCCGGCACATGAATAGCTTTTTCCCCTCTGCCATCAGACTGCTGAACATTAAGTGACTTATTGACTCTTGTGCACTATGTACAGCAGCTCAACCAGACTCATGTCATTCATCACTGTTTTTCTGTTGCATTATCAACTGCACTGTGGTACCCCATATTATCTGCTACTTGCTAATTTATTTAAAACTGCCTTGACTAGTATTACTCATTATTACTATTATTATTATTATTACTTATTTTTCTACACTTATTGCACGTTTTTAGTCCTTTAGTTTTTTAGTTTATCTCTTTATCTCATCATGTTTTTAATGTTGCAGCATGGCACCGAGACAAATTCCTAGTTTGTGTACTACATGAACAATGGCAATAAATCTGATTCTGATTCTGATTCTGATTCTGATTATCGACCGAAGCTAAATCCTGGGAGAAATCCTCGTTTTTTATCCTTTTTCGTTGTCTTTTCTTCGTCCTTCCTTTTAACTCGGTTTTAACCTTTTAACTTTAAACACGGATGCTAAAAAAACAAAATAAGATACAGGCAACCTGGACAAGAAATTGTAGAATTTGGATTAAACTAAATGGATCACCTGAGTAAGCAAAGAGTATAATGATCAGAGATGCTACTGACTTAGATAAATACAGATGAACACTGATTAAGAAAATTATGAGTCAATGATAATCCATATTCATACACACGATAAGAATAGTTCTTTTGATACACCATGCCAAAGTACTTTAAAAAAAAATAAGCAAAATAAACAAAAACTTATGACCGACTCGAGTAGACATCAATTATCCCCAGTTGGAGGAAGTCATTTGACACAGAGTGAGGAAACTCAAACTCTGAAAATATGCCATTATGCTGAACATAAACCACAAGAGATGGAGAATGATATTGATCCTGATAACCACTTTTTCAATAATATTCATAACCACTGTGAATATTACACTGAAAAGCAATTCAAAAGTCAAGTGCAATTAGATGGTAAACTGTCAATAATACACTTCAATAGCAGAAGTCTTAACAAAAACTTTCCACAGATTCAGGACTATTTAAAACAGCTAGACAGAAAATTCACAGCTATAGCAGTCTCTGAAACCTGGCTTAATGAAGAACAGGCTCCCCTGATGGCAATAGAGGGATATCAGATGTTTTATATTAACAGATCTCAAAAAAAGGGTGGTGGTGTTGCACTGTATATTGATGACCTGTATAGGTGTAAACTTGTAAATGAAGTGTCCTTTGCACTACCAGGGATTTTGGAATGTGTTACTGTTGAGATTGACCTAGACAAAACAAAAAATCTAATCATAAGCTGCATATATAGAACGCCGGGAACTTGCATTGAGACATTCAGAGATAAATTAGTCGAGCTGTACAATAATATTACTAGTAAGAAAATGGTAGCAATTTGTGGAGATTTCAATATTGATTTACTGAATCCACATCAACAAAATGTAGTTACAGAGTTCATGAACTCTATGTACAGCATGAGTCTATATCCCACAATAACACATCCCAGTAGAATCACAGTTCACTCTGCTACACTTATTGACAACCTGTTTGTCAATGTTTTCGATAAGAAAATAGAAAGTGGATTATTGATAAATGATATAAGTGACCACTTGCCAACCTTTGCACTTATCCATGGCCACACGGGGCCCAACGCAGAAAAAATTTCAAAATCGTTCAGACACAAATCACCAAATGCAATCAGTTCTCTTAAAGAGGACTTGCTGAAGCAAGACTGGACAGAAGTCTATGTATCAGATGTAAATGAAGCCTATGACACATTTATAAACATTGTAACCACTCTTTATGAAAAAAACTGCCCATTAGTAAAAAAAAAAGCTTCAACACAAATTTGCTGATAAGCCATGGTTAACCAAAGGACTACAAAAGGCGTGTAAAAAGAAAAATTTATTATATAAAGCTTTCCTAAAGAAAAGGACAAAAGAAGCAGAGCAGCGGTATAAAACATACAAAAATAAGTTAACATATATAATAAGATGTAGTAAAAGAGACTATTACAGTAAAGAACTGGTGAAAAACAAAGACAATATTAAAAATACATGGGCAATACTCAACAGTATCCTTGGAAATAAAAGCAGAAATACAAGCTACCCAACTAATATTCCAAAAAATAATAAAACGACTCAGAGTGTGAATATAGCTTCACCTGCAGATGAATTTAATAATTTTTTTGTTAACATTGGACCTAAACTGGCCCGAGAAATACCCACTACGGTGCCTACAGGTGATTCAATATGCAATAACACTGCTGTAAAAGACTCCATCTTCATAAAGAACACAGACGAAAGAGAGGTCATTGAAATTGTTAAATCGTTCAAAAGTAAAACATCTACTGACTGCGATGGTATTGACATGCTACTAGTCAAAACTGTTATCGAATGCATAGTAAAACCACTGACGTATATCTGTAACCTGTCTCTCCAATCAGGTATATTTCCCAATGCAATGAAAATAGCTAAAGTAATTCCGATATACAAGACGGGCGACAGAGGGGAACTCTCAAACTATAGACCAATTTCACTATTACCGCAATTTTCCAAGATACTTGAAAAAATATTCTATGAGAGAATTGACAACTTCATACTGAAGAATGATTTATTGTGTGAGCAGCAATATGGGTTCAGACACAAGAGGACAACAGCATATGCCCTAATGGAATTTACAGAAAAAATATCAACAGCCATTGAAAATAAAGAGTATTCAGTTGGAGTATTCCTAGATCTTAAAAAAGCATTTGATACAGTAGATCATAATTTATTATTAAAGAAACTACAAAATTGTGGTATTAGAGGGGTAGCACTGTCCTGGTTAAGTAGTTACTTAAAGAATAGATATCAGTATGTATGTGTTAGCAACAAAAACTCAGAGTTACTGAAGGTCACCTGTGGAGTCCCACAGGGTTCAGTTTTGGGACCATTATTATTCAATATGTATATAAACGATATATGTAAAGTTTCAGAAAAAATGGACTTAATATTGTTTGCCGATGACACTAATCTGCTATGCAGTGGAAACAATTTGGAACAACTTCTGGATACACTCGGAAAGGAATTAGGAAAGCTTAAACTGTGGTTTGATTCAAACAAATTAATGCTCAATTTAAGTAAGACAAAATTTATAGTCTTTAACAACATCACAACAACCCAGTACCCAAACTCAGTGTAAATGGTGTAGAGATTGAAAGGGTATCTGAAACTAAATTCCTTGGAGTAATAATTGATAACAAACTGTGTTGGAAGTCACATATTAATTATATTAAAGGTAAAGCATCCAAATCAATTGCAATATTACACAGAGTGAAATATTTGCTGAATCAACCCACACTATACACCTTGTATCATTCATTAATACTCCCATACATGACATATTGTAATGAAGTATGGGGAAATACATATAAAACAAACATATATCCACTCTTTATGCTTCAAAAGAGAGCTATTAGAATAATAAACAAAGCTGCTTACAGGGAACCAACAAACCCACTTTTTCTTAAACAAAAAACTCTCAAGTTGAAAGATCTGGTTGACTTTAAAACCGCAATAATAATGTTCAAAGTGAAGAATTTATCACTGCCCGCAAATATCCAAAAGTTGTTCCAAACAAGGGAGAAACGATATCACTTCAGAGGAACATGTATATTTCAAAAGCCTACAGTGAGAACAACCACCAAGCAACACTGTATTTCAGTGCAAGGAGTCAGATTATGGAACGATTTTGGACCTGAATTAAAATCATGTACAACGCTTGGACAATTTAAACAAAAACTAAAGGAAGAAATACTCCAAACATATTTACAAGACGACATGTAAACTCACATAAGGATTGACATATCCAGCCTGTGTTGTGTTGTAGCTTAGTTTTCTTTTTCTTTTTTTTTCCCTCTGTGACATTTTGTCTTAGATTTGTTTTTGAATAGTAACCGCTTAACTTAGACTAGCTCAGTTTTCTTTTTCTCTCAGTCACATTTTGTCTTAGCCTTGTTTTAAATTGTAATCGCTCTTGTCTTGTTTTCTCTTTTTCTCCTTTGAATTCTTGGATGGAATATGGGTGGGCAATATAAGCTGCGGCTTCAGCCATCACCCATTTCGGATAACTCACGTGGAATTGTATAGTAGAAGGAGTCTTTGTCTAATTTGACCTTGTTGTTATATTATACATTTTCTTTTAACCTGTACTGTACTATCCGAAATAAAAATTCATTCATTCATTCATTCATTCAACTCTTTCTTGCCCGTTTGTGTCTTTCCTTTGTCGGTCAAATCAACTTCCGTTAACTAACTTCCGCTCATGCGGAAGTTATCAAAATAAAAGCATATCGTTGCAATATAATTACTATACATGTAAATAGAGCTAACCTTGCTTTATCCACCTTTACAAGAACTGTTAATTTAAAATTGGGACATTTTTCTCCTTCAGATGAGACTTTTTTCTCATCAGTTTTCCTTTTCTTCTTTCCATCAGCAATTACTAATGACATTGTGCAGCCCTGAAGGGGTGTCCCAATTCATAAGGGTCATTTTCAACCCCCACCCCTTGGCCTTTGATTCAAGGGGTGGGTTAGGGAAAAGGGAAGAGGTACAAATGAGAATTTGGATGGACCCCAAATCTACCTGTACTTCACTCATATTGCAAATATTTTTCTTGACTGTTTTACAGTACTTACTGCTGTTAATAATTAGTGTTTCTCTTGCGATTTTTGTGTATGTATAAGGATCACTTACATTTAAAAAGGTTGTAAATTTAGTTCAAGTAAAATTTAGCATGCAATAGTCAAATTTGATCATATTAAATATAATTTTCCAACCACAAAATTGTGGCTAGTGAAAAGGCTGAGTGGCTAGTAACTTTGGAAAATCACTAGCCACAGTGGCCAGTGAGCATAAAAGTTAATGTCAAGCCCTGACCAGCATCCTGAATAAATTAATTTATTCAGCATGCTGGTCATCATATTTTGCAAATTAGATTAGGCCAAGGCACTAAATAGCAAGATTAAAGCACTGCATAGTTTAATTTACTCATATAGGACTATCATTAGGCCTATTGACATAACGACATGCCTAAACACACTTACTGCATGTATTACAGGCCTACTTGCCTTGGTTTGACTTTTCCAAATATCCAGCCTTCCCACAGTCACTAAACATAATGTCAACTCGATTTCTATAGTTCCCCGGCTGCACAAGACTATAAGCTGTGTCTCAATACCAAGAAGTTCAAAATCTGTTAATTTTTTGGTAAGTTATTGAGGTAAAAGTGGCATCATTCAGTACTAAACCCATTCATTCTCCATTGACGCGCTGAGTGTTTTGGGTGTACTAAAATGGTAGCCACAGAGTTTCCGGTGGCTTCACTTCTGCCAACCAGTGAGCAATCCAGGTTTTCTATCCACCTTATTCCTAGGCCCCATGATGCCTTGCGTGAATTATGGTAGCAACTTCCGGTACTAGTTTAGAACATATGGTTGTCACTGAAACGGGACACTTTTCCTTGTTAAAAAACAATGACTTGGGCATCAGAAATGTGGGAACACAGCCTCTTGCACCTCAAAACAGTAATATAATCATACCACTTCCCACAACTATTGAGAGATGAGAAGATGACCTTGAAAAGTGGCCTCGTACACAGTAGCTCCGTTAGTTAGTGCCGCTGCTAAGATGCTAACGGTATAAACAAATGACCCTTGCTGGTAAAATGAGTCACTTTGAGGACATTTTCAAAACTGACATAATGTTGTTTCCATATTCTGTATTGAAAGACCTTCAAAATGATATTTAATTTGTAGGTAGTGCACAAAAACTGACCCAGAAAAAGACGATTTGTTTATATTTTAGCTAGGTTGAAAACTCATGTTCGATCGGTCGGGAGTTACGTCTTCCACAAAAACATAGGTATTTTTAGAAAGTACAGTTTCTAAGCTTTCCAATGATACCAGGCACTCATGGCATTTTCCCGGGACTTGCCCAACCAAACAAAGAAAGAGTCATGATTTATGACTTCTCGTTGCCTGTACTCATAATGATGCGGTGTGCATTCCACCCAGCAAATCTCCACCATAATAAAGTCGGCTGCATTTTGTTAAAATATGTTGGACATAATCAAACTTACGTTAGAGCAGACGTACGCCACAACACCGTGCTTGGATGTCATCTGTCACTGTGTGGTGAGAAGCCTCCATTTATCCAGTCTGGCACAACCACGAACACCAGCAAGTACCAGAACTACGCCAAAATATTCAAAAAATATAAAAACTAGAAGAGCTGAAATTAGCTGCCACTTGAGTGCAAAACACGTATGTGGGCTATACATTAAAATGAATTTGAAGAACTTTTAAAAACGCTATTTTTAATGCCCCGCTACTCCACTCTTACTGACTGATTTAACACTAGGTCAGCTAAAACCAGAAGCCCCGCCCATAATCATTCCTACAGCGGCACCCCCAGGAATAAGGTGGATAGAGATCAGTGACTTGACATCACATTGCCAAGCAACAGAGGCAGGAAAAAGATTTAAGGGGAGGGCACTAGAAAAGTGGCCGGCTGGGCAGGCAGTGTAAACAAGAGTCTGCGAATCCAGAAGGAGTTGGTTCACTGCAGCTGGTGACATCAATCAGCCATCCATCCATCCATCTTCTTCCGCTTCATCCTTTTTGGGTCACGGGGGGACTGGAGCCTATCCCAGCATCTTTGGGCGAGAGGCAGGGTACACCCTGGACAGATTGCCAGTCCATCGCAGGGCCAACACAGAGAGACAGACAACCATTCACTCTCACATTCATACCTAAGGACAATTTAGAATCCCCAGTTTGATGCCAATTAACCTAACTTGCATGTTTTTGGCATGTGGGAGGAGACTGGAGAAATCCCGGAGTAAACCCACGCAGACACGGGGAGAACATGAGAACTCCACACAGATCACTTTTGGTCGGGGGCTGGGATCGAACTCAGGATCCCCCGGCCAAGGGTGAGTTGCTGTACTGCCGCAGTGCTAACCACTCCGCCATCCCTACAGGGAAGCATGGTGGTGGCAGCATCATGCTGTGGGGATGTTTTTCAGCAGCAGGAACTGGGAGAGTAGTCAGGATAGGGGGAAAGATGAATGCAGCAATGTACAGAGACATCCTGGATGAAAACCTGCTTCAGAGCCCTCTTGACCTCAGGCTGGGGTGACTATTCATCTTTCAGCAGGACAACAATCCCAAGCAGATAATCAAGATATCAAAGGAGTGGCTTCAGGACAACTCTGAATGAGTGGCCCAGCCAGAGCCCAGACTTGAATCAATCTGCCAATGCTGAATAATTCAATTGGTAAATTATTTATTTTAAAAAGTGCAAAATCTAACTTACTGCACCTTTAAAGGTAACGTCACAAGAAAATCTGATAGGTTTGTTGTATATACACTACCCACAAAAAGTTAGCGATATTCGACTTTCGGTTGAAATTTCAGGAAGCACCTAAAATGCACTGATGTGGAGCCCATAATTCTAACTTATGTGACTCACATTTGGCAGGCTGGAATTCAGCTGAGAGAGACTTTGAGATAGCCAGGTGTATTGACATCACACCTCAAGAGGACGAGGTGTCTGCACCCCCCGTGGACTCAGAAGAAAGGAGAAGATTACCCAGCCTGACCTTTTGGGGGTCAGAGAGGAGAACAGAAGGACGCTGGGTGTTCTATAACAGATGAAAGGATGTAACTGGGTCGTGTGACTTTTGTGTGATGTATTGTGACTTGTGTGTGAGGTATTGATCGAGATAAGTGTATAAATGTATGTGTGTGACTGCGTCCTGTCTCTTTTCACTCCGATCGAGAGAGGACGTAGGATGAATGAGAATTAAAGCAGATACTGGAAAATCATCCAGTCTCCTCAATTCTTGACTCCTACAATTGGTGACCTACGCATGAATCTGAGCACGCCGAGGCTGGAGGACAGCCTTGTGATCGATATGGAAGAGCTGGGAGACAGCGACTCAGACCCGGATTCACCGGGGAGTGCCAGCAGGGGCACAAGACTGATTAAGCTCCCCGAGTTCTGGCAAAACGGCCCACACTCATGGTTCCAGCATGTGGAGTCGCGGTTCCTGCTCGGGGGAGTATCAGCGGACGACATTAAATTCCATAATGTCATCGCGACACTCGACAGCCGCACGGCTCGGTGTGTGCGGAGCCTGGTGCAGCAGCCACCCGCTGCCGGCAAATACGACGCGCTGAAAGCCACCCTCATCAGGAGCTTCGTGCCGTCGGCTGAGGCAAGAGCCAGGCAGCTACTGGACCTGCGCGACAGGGGTGGACGCAGGCCGACTGTCCTCATGGAGGACATGCTACAAATGATCGGGACGGACAACGACGCGTTCCTATTCAAACACATCTTCCTGCGGACCCTTCCAGCGCACACGAGAGGTCCCCTGTCCAGCAGATGATGTGTGAACCAGCAGGACTTCCACGAGCTGGCCCAAGAGGCGGAGCGGCTCCTCAACGCCTGCGAGGAACAAGAGGCTTCCGTGGCAGCGGCAGACCTCGGCGTGGCGGTCGGGGGCAGTGTGGAGCCAGAGACAGCAGTGACCACCTCAGCGGCGACAGCAGCGGCGAGATTCCGTGGCAGGGGAGATGACGGCCTCTGTTTTTACCATCGACGTTTCGCTGGGAAGGCGCACAAATGCATCCCGCCCTGCAAGTTCAAAAAGCAGGGAAACGACCGGGCCGGGAGCCGTTAGCAGCTTCCACTCTGGGCGAACGGAACAAGCTGCTTTATCTGATAGACGCGGGCTCCAGGCGGCAATTCCTAGTGGACACCGGAGCCCAGAGGAGCTTCATCACTGCGACCTATGCTGATCGGGTCGCTGGACCCCGCGGAGACGGAGCGACAGCGGCCAACGGCTCCAGCATCAAGACGTACGGAGAGAGAACCTTGTCTCTGTCCTTCCACGGCCGCGCCTATGAGTGGAACTTCATCGTAGCGGCAGTGAGCTTCAATATGTTAGGTGCTGATTTTCTGTGTTCACATGGTTTGTTAGTTGATCTGGCCAACAAACGCCTAGTAAATGCACTCTCTTTCTGTTCTATCCCTTGTGCAGCTTGGGTGTCCCCGCCGCCAGTACAGACCAACGTCGCCACAGCAGGTGGTAAGTTCCACAGCCTTCTACACCAGTTCCCAGCACTCACAGTTCCCACTTTTTCAGCTAAGGTGGCGAAGCACGGGGTGGAGCACTTTATTACCACGAGTGGTCCACCGGTTTTTGCGAAGGCTCGGCGCTTGGATGCAGCTAAACTCTCCATTGCGCGGGAGGAGTTCGCCAACCTGGAAAGGTTGGGCATAATTTGCCGCTCGAAGAGCGCCTGGGCTTCCCCCCTCCATATGGTACCTAAAGCTGACGGCTCGTGGAGACCTTGTGGCGATTACCGCAGGTTGAACAATGCCACAGCGCAGGACCGATACCCGATTCCGCATATCCAGGACTTTTCAGTGCACTTGGCGAAGACGCGCATTTTTTCTAAAATAGACCTGGTCCGCGGTTATCACCAAGTCCCGGTCCGACCAGAGGACATCCCCAAAACAGCCGTAATAACCCCGTTCGGGCTTTTTGAGTTTTTACGCATGCCTTTTGGCCTTAAAGGCGCCGCACAAACCTTCCAACGGATGATGGATGCAGTGTTGCGTGACCTTTCTTTCGTTTTTGTCTATTTAGACGACATTTTGGTAGCCAGCACCTCCGAGGAGGAGCATTCTAACTTATGTGACTCACATGTGGCAGGCTGGAATTCAGCCAAGAGAGACTTTGAGCTAGCCAGGTGTATTGACATCACACCTCAAGAGGATGAGGTGTCTGCACCCCCCATGGACTCAGAAGAAAGGAGAAGATTACCCGGCCTGACCTTTTGGGGGTCAGAGAGGAGAACAGAAGGACGCTGGGTGTTCTATAACAGATGAAAGGATGTAGTGTTGCGCGACCTTTCTCTCGTTTTTGTCTATTTAGACGACATTTTGGTAGCCAGCACCTCCAAGGAGGAGCACGCAAAACACCTCACGACAGTTTTTCAGAGGTTAGGAGAGCATGGGTTGATAATCAACCCGGCCAAGTGCCATTTTGGCGTGGCACAAATCGATTTTTTAGGGCACCGCGTTTCCTCGGAGGGAGCAGTTCCTCTGCCGGCCAAAGTACGCGCAGTGGCAGATTTTCCCCAGCCTCAAACGGTAAAAGCGTTGCAAGAATTTTTGGAGATGGTAAATTTTTATAACCGTTTCATACCCCACGCAGCGCAGCTTATGCAGCCTTTGTACACCGCGCTTAAAAAGCAGAAGCCTTCCCATGTGATTGAGTGGTCCCCGGAGCGGGAGCGCGCATTCACAGAGGTTAAACAAGCACTGGCAAACGCGACACTGTTGGCCCACCCAGACCCGGCAGCCCGCATAGCGCTAACCACAGACGTGTCAGATGTGGCCATAGGGACCGTTGTAGAACAGCAGGTTGCCGGGGTTTGGCAGCCACTCGCATTTTTCAGCAGATCCCTACGCGAGGCTGAGCGAAAATACAGCGCGTTTGACAGGGAGCTGCTGGCACTCCACTTGGCTATTCGCCATTTGCAGTTCTGGCTGGAAGGGCGGCGTTTCACCGCGTTTGTCGACCACAAACCGCTCACTTTTGCGATGTCCAAAACTTCAGAACCGTGGTCAGGGCGGCAGCAGAGACAGCTGGCCGCAATTTCTGAATTTACCACCGATATTCAGCACGTAGCCGGTAAAATCAATGTGGTGGCAGACTGTCTGTCACGCGCAGTAACAGCACCCGTCGGCGCGGAAACGGATTGCGCGGCCGCTTACCCAGAGCGCGGTAACAGCGCGGACACGCACGCGGCTCCGGTCCACGTGGGAATAGATTATGCAGCCATGGCGGCGGAGCAGAGCGAGAACGCGGACGTGCGCGCGCTCCTGTCTGGACCAACAGGGGTAAGGCTGGAACGCAAAAGTCTACAAACCGGTTCCCCCCGCTTATCTGCAATGTATCCACAGGGCAACCGCACCCAGTGGTGCCAGCCGTGTGGCGCCGTCGCGTTTTTGACGCCGTGCACTCCCTAGCGCACCCAGGGGTGCGCGCTTCGATGAAAATGGTGGCGGAGAAGTTTGTTTGGCCGAGCCTGCGCAAGCACGTGAAGGAGTGGGCTAAAGCCTGTATGGCTTGCCAGTGGGCGAAAATTCACAGGCACACTAAAGCGCCCTTAGAACTGTTCCACATTCCGGCTAAAAGGTTCAATCATGTGCACGTGGACCTCGTGGGCCCCCTACCCACATCACAAGGGTTCACGCATCTCTTGACGATGGTGGACCGAACCACTCGTCGGCCGGAAGTGGTCCCGTTAACATCGACCACAGCGGCAGAGGTGGCACGCGCTTTTTTAACAGCCTGGGTAGCGCGGTTCGGGGTCCCGTCAGATATTACGTCTGATAGGGGACCTCAATTTGCGTCGGAACTGTGGTCAGCAGTGGCCAGCGGCTTAGGAGTGGCGGTACACCGCACGACCGCTTGTCATCCCCAGGCCAACGGTTTATGCGAGCGTTTTCACAGGTCTTTGAAGGCAGCCCTCAGAGCGTCACTGACGGACACAGATTGGGTAAACAAGCTACCATGAGTTTTATTGGGGTTGCGTTCGGCACCCAAAGAGGATCTAGATGCCTCACCAGCAGAATTGGTCTTTGCACAACCACTCAGGCTGCCAGGCGAGTTTTTACCCGACCACACGGCACCAGGGCCCTCCCTGATCCGGGGGTCTCTGAGTAACACGGGAGCAGAAATGCTCCCGGGCCTCGCTCATCACTCTTTCCCGCGTGTGTTCGTGCCCCAGGCTTTACGAGACGCAGAGTTTGTTTTTGTCAGGCACGATGCGCAGCGGCATAGCCTCCGCCCACCTTACGACGGTCCATTTCGAGTGCTGGAAACCGGGGAGAAATATTTTGTGCTAGATTTGGGGGGCAGGAGGGAGACGATCAGTATCGATAGATTAAAACCTGCTTTTGTGTTGCATAACGAGTCTGTACGGCCGGCCGGCGCGCATCGACACGGCAGGCCTCCCAAGGGGCGGCCCCGGGACCCCCCACGAGGGGCAAATAGCCCTTCTCCCCCTCACTCCACAGATGCACAGCAGGACGGCCCAACACAGAGCAGGAGACCTGCATACAGCAGATTCGGGAGGAGATCGAAACCCAGGCTGCATGCAGAATGATGTGGGGTTTTTTTGATCAGGTTGTTTAGAGGGTGCTGTGAGATTATGTTGGGGGAATGACGTATACTGTATGACCACTGTATTACTGTATGTGTGTGCCCAGTCTTTCGCGTGGGAGGGGGGAGTGATGTGGAGCCCATAATTCTAACTTATGTGACTCACATGTGGCAGGCTGGAATTCAGCCGAGAGAGACTTTGGGCTAGCCAGGTGTATTGACATCACACCTCAAGAGGACAAGGTGTCTGCACCCCCCGTGGACTCAGAAGAAAGGAGAAGATTACCCGGCCTGACCTTTTGGGGGTCAGAGAGGAGAACAGAAGGACGCTGGGTGTTCTATAACAGATGAAAGGATGTAACTGGGTCGTGTGACTTTTGTGTGATGTATTGTGACTTGTGTGTGAGGTATTGTTCGAGTTAAGTGTATAAATGTATGTGTGTGACTGCGTCCTGTCTCTTTTCACTCCGATCGAGAGAAGACGTAGGATGAATGAGAATTAAAGCAGATACTGGAAAATCATCCAGTCTCCTCAATTCTTGACTCCTACACTATAACCTTTACAGGTGAACTTAATTTGACCTTCTCTAACCTTTTGAATGTACATGTCCAACTGTTCAGTGTTTCAGTACTTTTTGCCTAACTTGCTGTTCTTTAACAAGGTGCTTAATGGCAAAATTCACAACAGGTGTTTGACCCATGAACGACCAATAAATTTTCTGGTTCAATTAGAATTGAGATTTAAACAGCCCTCTTCATCATGCTCACATTTTGACATCATGAGACCAAGACGACACCTAACAATTGATCAACAGTACCTCGCTATTGCAAGGCTTCAAAAAGGATGTTGTCAGCTTGAAGTGGCCACTGAGCTTATAGTGTTACAGAGTGTCATCAGTAGGTTGCAACAGTGATACAGAGAGACTGGAAGAGTCACAGAAAGGCATAGAAGTGGACGTCCTTTGGCCACATCCCACGCTGATGTCCGCTTCATTGTGAACAGTGCCCTGTGGAACTGGATGATGAATGCCACTCAACTCCAGGCACATTTAAGGGAGGTGAGAGGCACCCAAGTGTTACAACAGACCATTCAAAACTGTTTACATCAGTGTGGTCTGTGTGTTAGACGACCTGCAAGGGTACCTGGCCACACCACCAGGCGCAGGTGTCATTGTCCTCAGGGCTGTTCTCTGATGAAAGTTGATTCACGTTGAGCAGAAATAATAGCCGCCAACGATGTTGGAGACATCAAGAAGACTGCTATGCTTCAGCCACTGTTGTCACCAGATGAGTCTTGGTGGTGGTGGTGTTACAGTCTGGGCAGGTGTCTCTAGTGAATACAGAACTGCACTACACCTTGTGAATGGTACAGTGACAAGCCGATACTACCTGAATAACATCATTAATCCAGTCATTGTGCCCCTGCATGAACAACACAGGCCTTGCTTCAGCTTCATGGAGGACAATACTGCTGCTCATCAAGGTTGCATCATCAGGGAACGGTTGCTGGAGGCTGGGGTACCTCAAATGGAGTGGCCTGCACTTTGTCCAGACCTGAATTCCATAGAAAACCTATGGGATCAGCTGAGTCACCATGTAGAGGTTCGTAACCCTGCACCCCACAACCTCAATGGCCTGAGGGCTGCTCTTCAAGAAGAGTGGAATGCCATGCCTCAGCTGACAATAAATCAACTTGTGAACAGCATGAAATGTTGTTGTCAAGCTGTAATTGATGCTCAAGGGCACATGACAAGTTATTGAGACATTGACATTTTTTGTTGTGGTATACCCACCACTATTGCTGGCTTTTGTTTCAATAAATTGTTTGAGATGAGGAAATCAAATGCCCTACTTTCATGATATAATATTACCGTAGCGTGAACTTTTTAAATTTTCCATAAATTTCACCCAAAAGCCAAATATCCCTAACTTTTTGTGAGTAGTGTAATTCCCAAAACACAACTCTGAATTATTAAGTTAGTATAGCCATTCTGCATTTTTTTTCCAGAGCAAAATCTGTTTTTTTTTTTTCCCCATCGTAATAGCAAAATGGACTTAGACATGCCAATAAATGATGTTTGCACTTTTGATATTGCACTTTTGCAAGAATATCATGATATGGTCCCTGTTCAAATTAAAGAAACGGTAAAATATTAGGGGGATGGCAAATCAGTACAGTATAGTACATAAATAAACAGGAGAGCATAAACCAGCAGTGAGAAACAACACGGAAAATACACACAGTATCTACGGCCCACTAATCAATATTATATTATATTCTGCTCTGTACAACACTGTTAAACACTGCAACACCTAGCAGCCATTCAACACTAACAGGGTGAAGGATTTTGGATCACCATATGGAGAAATACCTGATACGTGTTTCCAAGAGGTAACTGTACTCAGTCCAAACATGTTAGTGTAGGTTGGTGTAGGGCTGCGTGCAAATTTGAGAAATTAGTTTCCTTGCATGCACAAAAACTAAGAAAACTGTGGGACTATGACATGGTATTGAATTCCCCATGTTGAATATAGGGTCTAAGAGCAAAATGCATCTCTTTATCAAGACAAAGCCATGCTAGAGCCACTAGATGGCAACCAATCACAGCCTATCCATCCATGCTCTCACTCTCTCTCACACTGTTTTGTATTGCTTACCAGAAGTTGTCCCTTCTGAGAAGATAATCCCTGAAAAAGGAAGAAAAAAACTCTTTAATTTATATCAACCACAGGGCTCACACTCCATAAAAGCTTTTAGCAGGCACTGAGCTGATGTGTCAGGTGGGTGTGGCAGGCTCATCAGCCCTGACATTTAAGTGCAGTAGTGCTCAGAGCAAAAGGGGTTGTAGGATATGAGTAGATACAGATGACAAGCCCCCCTGTGAAGATGATTGCAGAGGAGTGACAAGAGGAGACCAAACAACAGATAGAGCAAGGAGAAGGTGGTGGGAGGGGAGAGATGAAAAGCAAAAAAGAAAAAAAGAAAGAAGAGCTTTGAGAAACAATAACTCAACCCAGCAATTACAGCTTTGTCAGAATTGATGCTATCTTTTATGAAAGACGCACTTAGAAATATATTTAAAATATAAATGATCTGAGTTCAGTCTAGCACTGATTTATTTAAATTTGAGACTTAATGTCTCAACAACTCTGTAACTTTAGGATATCGAGACATTCCCTGAATTTTGTCTTAAGTGTAATTTATTAATTAAAATAACAAGTGGAAACCCAATTTTCACCTTCTTGATGGCTGTGCATGTCAAGGAGGCCTTGGGTCAGCAGGACCAGGCCTCTAACCTTCCAGCAAATGAAGTAAAATACTGATCACGTCATTATATTGAGTAACAAGAGTATCAAATCATTCATTCATCTTCTTCCGCTTAATCCTTTTTGGGTTGCGGGGAGGCTGGAGCCTATCCCAGCATCTTTGGGCGAGAGGCAGGGTACACCCTGGACAGATCGCCAGTCATCTCCTTAAATAACTAAAGACACATGCTGTATTTAAGAGACATGCTATGACTGAAGAATTATGAACTTCCTCTTACTGGAAACTGTTAAATGCAATTACAGAACTACAGCACTGGAAATCCAACAAGGTCAGTGGACTACAATTTGGACATCAAACAGGTCCAATTAGGTCACTCGATGACTTTGCAAGATGGAATTGCTGTGAGACACCAAGATATCTGACTGTATTTTATGCAATTTGTGCACTAAAAGTTTTACAGTGTTCACAGATTGACATTTAAATTGTTTTTTTTCATTTTAGACAGAGGTCTTAATCATCAGTTTTTACAGCTTTCGCATCAAAACAGACAGATGGTTGCTTTATAAATAAAGTCAAGAGAGACTATCAAATATTTTGGGGGGTAAATTCACAGCAAGACCAAAATGATAGATGAGATACTGTATAGTTACAGCGTAAATGCAAAGCCATCTAGTGGAAGCACATTTATTATGTACACTAATACACTATGAAAGGAATTGTTAAAAAAAAAACGTCTGATTTGAAACACAGTACGCATGACACATGACCCCAGAGGTATCACTTTTCATACAGTTACAAAGATGAGGAAAGACAAGAACAGACAGAGACAAGGTTGTACACCATTAAACTCAAATTGCAACATTGTCATGTGTAGCTATATTCTGCTCAATACCCCCCCCCTCCCCGTCAACAAATGGAGGTCTGAAGGAACGCGACATACAAGCTCTGACAGGGACGGCGATACCACCACCTATAGCACTGCATTTGCACACACATACAAAAACGCTCGCACAGACCCTCGGACACCCTGTGGCATTACAGCTCGACCTGCCACTCGGACATTCACTGAATCAGACGGACAAATCTCTAACAGACGGCTTCTGACAAAGAGATTATCACCGTGACGGGAGAAGTGTGTGCAGCTGTGGGTGGTGGAGTTTTTAGCGGGAAGATTGGGGGGGGGGGGGTAAAAACTCTTTGTACATTCACACGTTTGGCTCTGCTGCTGTTCACGCTCATATCGCCAGTGTATAATGTCAAAGACAAACTCGGGCACACTGTGCAAATCAAACAGACACCAAGTTCTTTCACCGTGTCAGTCTGTCTTATGATGACGATGGCCTCTAAAAAGACAAAATTACAACAATGAGGTCAAAATATGACAATGGACACTTGTAGATATACTAAATTTTATCTAAACATCATCTGAGTCCAAGTCTGTCCCACAACACACTACATCACAGTTCACTGGATTTAGTTCTTTGAGGGAAAACCTTTCCTCACCGATTCAGTTTCCGTAACTAGAAAGTGCATACCTTTGTCAGCAGTCAATACAGATTTTTATTTAGATCCACAAAATACTAGCTACCCTATTTATGCCTGAATTTTTTTCATCAAGTGTCCTGTGTAATTCTCTAAGAAACTAATTTCAAAGAAACTAAAATATAATAATAAACAAAAATTATGGAGCATCATGGATTAGTATCAAAAACATAACCTAGCCTGGCAGAGGTAATAATGTTGACATGCTTTCTAATTACAAGTCTTATCATTATTTCAGTTAATCAGCCCCATCCATTCACTTGTTTGGCTGACAAGTAACATATGGGGAAGCAGGAGTAACCATCTTGAAGCTACTTATATTTCCACTAGAAGAAGAGCACTTGTGTTTTTTGTCTTTTTGCCACAACGAATCAAAACCAGCGAGCCAGACACCAGTCCTGAGCTGCTGACAAAATAACTTGGTGCATGGACACAACTGGCTGAAGATCCTAGGGAGGCTTTGATGGTAAGACCACATTTCTCTCCTCATCCATATTAGCAGCTGAATTTCTGTAATTCTCTTGAAATATACACTTCCCTGCACATCACACCCCCTAGATGTTGAGCAAATAGTTACTAACACTGAAGTGTGGGCGAGAGTTTACAGTGAAATGTGATGTGTATATCAGACAGATAGATGTAGGCTAAATTAGATACTGGAATAACATTTAATTGGACTTTTGCCTTCAATTGTCGACAGCGTCCTCATATGTTTTTAATACCTCCACCAAGGAGGTTAGGTTTTGTCTGCTTTGTCTGGTTGTTTGTCTGTTAGCAGGATTACACAAAAACTACTGGACAGATTTGGATGAAATTTTCACCAAAGGTGGCCCTTGGCTTAAGGATGGGATGAACCCATTAGGTTTTGGTGATAATCTGAGAGTGCATACCTCCACCAAGGGCTTTGTTTATATTTGTGCAGCAGGATTACACAGAAACTATTGCATGTATTTTGATGAAATTTTCACCAGAGGTGGTCCTCGGGCTATAGAGGAACTCATTAGATTTTAGTGATGCTCTGAGAGTGCATACCTCCACCAAGGCTCTATCTTCTCGCAATGTGTTTGCATGATTACTCAAAAACTACTGGACAGAGTTTGATGAAATTTTCACCAGAGGTGGCTCTTGGACTTCACACGAACCCATTACATTTTGGAAGTCATCCATAAGTGCATATTTCCACCAAGACTCAATCTTCTGGCAATGGTTTACCAGGATTTCTCAACAAGAGCACTCTGAGGTGAGTGCAATATCCCCCACCTCCGGTTTGTTTGAAGATCCCAATACTTACTGATGGAGAGCAGTTTTCAACTTTTCAATGTAATTACTGTGGCAGAACTAAATTATGACAAACCCATCATCCATGAATATACAACAAAGTATACAACCCATAGTTGTAGGTCAAGATCCCAAGGTGAACGTGTGTAGCAAGTTTGGTGACCCTAGAGAGCTTTACACGTTCTATAGTAAGAGATGATGGGGAGTGTCATCCTTGAACTTTGACCTTTTGACCCCAAACCTGTAGTCAGAGATTATGGCCTCAGAGTGAACCTGTGTACCAGGTTTGGTGACCCTAGCTTTCTTTGTTGTTGAGATATACTTTATAAGGCATTTTGATGTTGACCTTTGACCTTACAATCACAAAACCACAGTCACACTTCAGGGTCACAGGGTGAACCTGTGTACCAAGTGTGGTGGCCCTAGCTTTACTTGTACAGTAATAAGGCATAGGGAATGTTAACCTTGACCTTTGACCTTTTCACCCCAAACCCATAGTCTGAAGTCAGGATTCCAAGGTGAACCTGTATACTAGGTTTGGTGAACTAGCGTTACTCGTTTTATATAATTATACTATATTATTTATTTTAATAGTAAATGTAGTATTTACCATAGTGCAACTGTAATGTTAACTTTGAACTTTGACCTTTGACCCCTTGGTGAGGGTGTAAGTCATCCAAGATGTGTATTAGATACAGCTGTTGTATCAATTTGAAAAGCCCACATAATTTCTTTCAGTAGTTACTGTGTTTTAGAAAATTTAGGGAAAATCTTACCTCTGACCTTTGACCTCAATGTTATCCGATAAGAGTGAAATTGCAACATGTGCATCATCAGAGTACATCAAACCATGGTCCGAGTTTCAAAGCAATCGCAACAAAACTGCAGGAGGAGCTGATTTCACAAGACAGTTACTGTCTATGAAGTGAGCTGAAACAGGAGGTTAAAGGCCAGGGGCTACAATTCCCACAAAAACCATCTGATCAGAGCCAAATTGCAATATGCGCATCTTCAGTGTACATCAAACCATGGTACCAAGTTTCAAAATAACAGGACCAAAACTGTAGGAGGAGTTGATTTCACAAAACTGGGACAGACGGACGAATGGACCCGGAACATAATCCCCCTTTGGACTTCGACCGGTGGGGGATAAAAACTACTGGAGACAGTTTGATGAACTTTTCACCAGTGGTGGCTCTTGGGCTGCAAATGAACCCATTAGATTTTGGAGGTGATCCATGAGCGCATACCTCCACCAAGGCCCTATCTTACAATGTATGGAGGGATGGAGGCAGGGCAGTACGGCCAGATGGATGGACAAAGGGGGGAGGGAAGGAGCCTTGGTGGATGCATGTGCTCTCGGATCACCTCCAAAATGTTTTATTATTATTATTTTAATTAAATTGTAAAAACTTTTGTAATAACTAAAATAAATGTTTACACTGAGATAAATGTTAATCTACGTAAGTCAGCAAGTGTCCATTAACTTCTTCTGAAGCCTGTATGCAATATTCCCTCTAATTGCAAAGAGGTTACATGTAGCTGCTGTGGAAGAAATGGCTAATAGGAAACGGTTTGATATTTCCAGGCACAGTTTTGAGCAACTCACAAATTGCTGCAATAACAGTGATATAATCACGTAATCCAAACACAAATACACTCACAAGTCAAAGGTGCCAGTGGAGGATAAGTGAAGCTCCGCAGAAAGTCAATTAATCTTTTCAGCAGTCCCCCTTCCCTCCGCCCTGCTTAAAAGCTTCATTTACCTCCTATGGAGAAGAGATAGAAACACCATTAGTGAGATGATGGCAGGACTGGAAAGGGGAAAGGAGAATCTCACAGTTGGATGAGCTGAAACAGTATAAGCCCCCGTCTCCGCAAAAAGTGTGTGTGCAGAAAGAGGCGAGAGCATCTTCTGCATGGGTGAGCTCAATTAGGTTCTATCTTGATTATCAAAAGGTAGTGGAGTACAACTTTTAAGGCGGAAGTGTGCCTCAGATCCTGGGGATGGCAAGGGGTGGGGTGGCCCGCAGAGTGAAGTAAGAGTTGAGCACTGATGAGAGCTGAGACATGGCTGAGGGGCTTTTTGCTGCATAGAGGTGCCATGAAAGGTGTACATTAAGGAATAAGTCCCCGACCATTATTTCCATATCTGAGTGTCTGTGTGTGCACGAGTGTTTGTGTGTTGCGGATGAGCCCAGCTGGATAAATGATAGCCATGTGTGTTTACATGCACGTGCTTGGGTGTGTGAAATGCCAGTGAGCATGTAAGCGCTGCTTCACTGAGCTCGGCTGGCGATTGGAGCACAATTGGGGGCCTCTCTGTGTGAAAGGGGTCAAAATACACAAATACGCACACACATACTGGGGCACAAACACAAGTAAGGAAGTCTGGGTGGATACGGGAGACAGTGATAATCAAACAGTATGCAAATGAGTAAGTTTAGTCTCCTACAAGGATATGGATAATTCCCACATGAATACCTGAGTTGAAACAAAAATTCCTGTTATGGTTCTGTTGAACTTTGAATCACTTTATATATATATATATAATATATATATATATATATATGTGTGTGTGTGTGTGTGTGTGTGTGTGTGTGTGTGTGTGTGTGTTGTTTCATTAGTACATATATCTCTTGACATTTAAATTCAACCCACCCCTGTTCAGCTCTATCCAAGTCTCAGTGCTATAGTGCCCCTTTTCCTGCTGATTTTAATTACTGTAACTCAGATCTCAGGGCAACAAGGTTTTACTTGGGTTAATAAAGTAGCTGCCAGAAGAAGGTCAAATTGAATCAATCAGAACCATGAGAGTGGACAGAGGAGCCCAGACCGGAAAACTTGACAGGGCAATTTGAGGCACCAAGCCAAGTTTCAGGTTTTTTTTTTAACCAACTAGAGCCTATAAAGTTGACCCAGAAGACAAATGCTAGCCAATAACATGCAATATACATTTTTACTACATGCTTTCTGCAGCTTAGATTTCTCTGCATGATAGCAGCGATGCTCAAACTAATCACTGCAAAAAGATGCACTGTCTATGAGAACGTGGTACTCTGAATGCATGTCCTTTAATGCGAACACTTGATGCATCTGTGTGCCTGTTTTTGCTAGTCTACTGTATAAACAAATGTTTTGTCCCAGTTAACAAGGTCCCAGTCGGACCAAACCTATTTGGCTTTGGTTCGTTGATGCTGTTGTACATGCATACATGCTGTGATATATATATATATATATATACGTATATGCAGGCGTGTGTGTGTGTTGTGAGCATTGCAGCCAGGGGATAGCATGCTGTTGCTGACACTGGGCCTGTCTGCCTGGTGTGCCCCTTTCTGCCCCAGTAGAGCTGGCACTGCCTCCTGCCTCTACCCAGTCAATTCACGGCGCACCAGCTGGGCGCAACCAGGAGAGACCCTGCAGAGAGAGGACACAGGTCAGCTGTGACCAAGGGACATGGAGAGAGAGATGTAGAGTAAAGTGAGAAGCTGGGATACACACACACACACACACACAGAAAGTTAGGGGGAAATCGTCTGCATCCACCACGAAAAATAGAGTCAGGCAAGGAATTAAAGCGATGGATGGATGGATGGACGGATGGGCGAAAGGAATTTGGCTAAAAGTAAGAAAGTGATTTACATAAAACTAATTTCTAAGGAACTCACTAACAAAAGCTAGAACCACATTTAAAACTGTTTTCAAAGTGGAAAAATATTGTTTGCTTGAATTAGACTACAAAGTTGTAGTTGTTTCAGATTAAACAAGAGAAAATATTACATTTTCCTAAAAATAATCTGAAAATTCCTTGAAGCAGCTCACCTGTTACATTTCTACATTTATACTCCTTCATCTTACAGTTATTGCTATTGAATCCGTTTCTTTGTTCTTTTAATATTTACATCTAATTCCTAAATCCAAGCCAACCTTTGTTCTGCCACAGTAACACAGCACATAAACTTGAAGCATTTGCCAAAAAGGAAAAAAGAATTTAAAAAAGTAAATATCTGGCGGCCGGTGTGATACAAATGAAATACGATAACAGTATTAAACACTTAACTTACTACTTATTGGTCATTTAAACTCCCTTTTCTACGTAGTGCAGGTTGGAGTCTTACATTTGAAGCTGAGTTTTTTATTTACGCCGGATCCCCTTCCTGATGCAACCCTGCCTCTTTTATCCGGGCTTGGGACCGGCGCAGGGAATGCACTGGCTTGTGCACCCCCTCTGGCTGGACAGCCAACATTTTCCCTCCTCCTTTCCATTATTGCTGAGCACCAAGCTGGAAGGCAGAAAGTTCCACTTTGATTTGAACCCCGGCCTCCGGGCTGTGGGGTGGATGCTCTACCCCTAGGCCACCACTACAAGATATCTTACATTGCACTTTTTTTCCTTAATTTTAGGTTTTAAGTCTACAGAAATTATTCCTAAGCCTCTAATATTTTTTGAAAACCACATTTACAAGTGCATAATGATGAAATCAGCATTCAGATTAGATATTTATGAACCTGGCTTTCATTTTTTTAAAAGTTTTGTTTTAGTCTCCATCACTGAAAAAAGATAGCAGCTTTAAGTGGCCACCATGTGTGACAGGGAGAAAAACAAAGGTTTACAGATTAGTGAAAACAGTGATTGGCCAATGTGGACTAACAGAGGAGGAGGAGAGGACGCTGGCTGCGGCTTGTCAATTTGAAACAGAATTTGTTCGTTTAGGAAAACACTAACAAAGGTCATGACACTGTGTGGATGAATCCTTTCATAGCAAAACTTTTCCTCGTGGTGCCTTGCCTGTACAGTGAGCTGACATGTTTTCCACTATTTCATTTTTCATTGTGACACGCTCATCATTCATCTGTCTTTTAGGTAAACTGTGTTTTTGGTTTTTTTTCCATCTCTTTTTACACTTGTGGGAAGAGGTCACAAAAAATTAGTAGTGGATTTAGTAAGAGTTTGTGGAAAAAGTTTGTTTTTTGTTGTTTACACTTTATTAATCCCAGAGGGAAATTGAAGGACATCCACCTGAATGAGGCAGCCATGGTGCGGCTCCAATCCCACCACTATTTACACTAAGTACTACAGTTTGTTCTGTTTTCAAGCCTGCGTATGTCTGCTCATTCAAAAAATTATACCAGTACACCAACTTTCCACTTGCATTTCATATGGATCTCTCCTGAGTTCCTCTGCGTGTGTCTGTGATAGCATTACTGGTGCTACCTCACTTCCGCAGTTTGTACTAAATTACACTCAATGCCATTGTCTGATGCAATGCATAACACTGCAGCTCTATTGTTTTGCCTCCAGTATCTTTCCAAGATAGTTGTGTATCCTACTTTCCCTGCTGGAAGTGACAATGGTGCAGATGCTCTATTACATCAGTCCAGCTGCAGTCCAGCATGCCTGTATTGCAGCATTACGGGAAATGATAAGAGTACTGGACCAAGAAACATAATCAGAAGTTCCTTTGATTAAAAAATAGACTCCATTAGGGCTTCACTTAATTAAAGCCAATTTAAACGGTGGTCTCCCATGAAAGAGACAGGAGTTCGAATGTAGATGGTTCTTTTTTTTTTGTTTGAATTCTGTCTGTATTCACTTTTACTTCTGAGTTTAGGATTCACATATGTTACACATTAAACACACGTTTTTCAGTGGTTACAGTAAGGTTAGTGTAAAGGTGAGGTTTAGGTACAAAAAATACTTAAGGACAGGGTAAGAGTTAAAGGCTTTTACATACTCCGCAAGAAAAGAGAAATTTGTTCTCTCTTCCAGGGCTGCAAGAACAAAATGACGTCATTTTGTTCTTGCAGCCAGTTTGGGAGTTGTTGCAGCTTGTTCTTGACGTGTCATCATGGCAGAACTTTTTTCTTGCATGGTGTCCAAAAACTATTGTGTGATTGGTCAGAAATTTGAATTTTCCAGGAGTTCTGCGCTTGAGTTTCTTGTGAAGTATGAAATGTCCTGGCCAGAAAGAACTTTATTTTCTTGTTCTTTCCACCTCAATAAAAAGAACGATTTTTTTCTGTTCTTACAGAATATGTAGTATAGGCCTTTAGGGTTCAGGTGAAAGGTTAAAGTTAGGATCTACTTTCCATACATTACACCTCTAATCCTCTATTTTTAAAAGGTACACACAAACATACAAATTTTTTAATCTGCTTAGTGGATATTAGTGTGAAGATGATCCTAAAATTTAGAATATACGACAGAACGTCCTCCCCTTTAAATCATACTACTTTAATATTTTTCCTTAGTGAAGCTTCGTGTTTACCATCTTCCACAAAAATGTCATAACATAACCAAAACTGTCTCCTGAAGGGCCAATGAAATAATTTTGAGAGTTTTACTTGGGAGTCAAGACCACTGTGTACAATGAAATATCACTCTTGAGCTGGACCAGCAATTCTTGTCCCTTGTCTCAAGCTCTAAATTAATTCATTTAACTAGGTGCAACTGTGTCAGAGGTCTCTGACCCTTTCACTGCTGTGATGTGAAGAAGTCTAAATAGAAAAATTAACAAAAAATACTGGCGGCTGCCAGTGGTACCCCTCAGTCTCTTTATTTGTTGTTGAGATATTGTTTATATGACATTATGACCTTGACCTTTGACCTTGCAATCCCAAAAGCATAGTGATAGTTCAAGGTCTCAGGGTGAACCTGTGTACAAAGTTTAGTGACCCTACCTTTACTTGTTTTATAGTAATATGGCATAGGGAATGCAAACATTTACCTTTGACCTTTTGACTCCAAACCCACAGTCAGAGGTCACAGTCTAAGTCATCCAGATTTGTCTTAGATATGATATCGATTTGAAAAGGCAACATCATTTCTTTCAGTAGTTATCGCATTTACAAGATTTAAGGAAAAATTGACCTCTGACATTGACCTAAAGGTCAGAGGTCACCTAAATTTGAACTCTTCCGAGATTTTTCATAGCTACAACTATGGTATTGATTTGAAAAATGTACATCATTTCTTTCTCTAGTTATCGTGCTCACAAGGTAGGTGTTGACGCCGACGCCACCCATATGCCCGGCGGGGTAATGACAATACCCTTTCAGCCTTTTAGAGGCTGATGAATAACAAAAACTTAAACTGCTTCTGTAACACACCCTTAATGGTAATAACAAGAAAGTGGCTGAACAACTTCACAATTTTATTAGCTTTCTCAGTACCGTGGAAGTCAAAAGGATCAAAACATCTGTTATAAAAATATTCTACAAATAGTATGATAGTAAAAGTATAAATTTATACTTGTGTGTGTGTCTAGAGACACTTGAGTGAGAAGGGAAACAGATTGGTGTGAAGACAAAAAAACTCTGCCTTCCAAGTGCATACATGTAAACCTGCTTGCCCAAAGAACAACAGCTGGCCCCTCACAACGTTTACTGTCACATTCCCATATTGTAGCATAGCTCAAAGTCCAACTGTGCTGGCTTTGAAGCTGCAGAGCCACAAGGCCATTCGTTATGCACCAGAATCAATGAGATGAAGTCATTATACCAGTAAAAGCAAAGTAGGTTCAATAGCCTCATTTTCTTTCTTCATATACTCCCGTCCTCCTGCCCCACCACAGACGCTCCCGGAACTCCCCACCCCAATCCCTACCTTCTCCAAAGCGTCCTCTCTCCCGCCCCCTTCTCTACAGGCCCTGGGTCTCTGGCTGGGGCAGGCTGGCACAGCTGTGCCGGGAGCCGTGCTGTCACAAGCGGTTAGGGTGACAGCCACTCACACTTCATAATGTCCCTCTCACAGGTCACCGAGCGACAAGCTGGGTCACCTCGCTCCAGCAGGCAGCCCCAGGGGAAGCAGAGTGTCCCCCCCACCACCACCACCAAAATTACCTCCCCAATCCTTCCCTCACCCACTACCTCTCCATCACATCCCCCTCCAACCTTCGAACCTACTTTTGCCCAGGAAAAATGGATAGACATGGGGCAGGTGGAGGGACATGGTCCTCTATTTTGCAGAGCTGGGATACAAGAATTACACTATGCCAGGTCCACGATTAGGGTGGCCGCACTCTGATGCAGATGATCCTGGGAGAGTGGGTTAGGGTCACTGTGAGCTGCTTGCATGGCAATGTAAACCTCAAAAGAACATGATGATGTACTGCCATTCTTGATGCTGTAGGTCTTAATGTAATAGTGTGGAATGCATCCAGAATACAGCTGTGATACAATCCAGCTGCATAAAAACAAAATGAAATGAAACATAATCAAAAGTTTTATCATTTGTACTTCACAGGATCCACAGTGTCGTAAGTACGGATTTGAATTTCTTGTCATCCTCCATATGTGTCGAGGCCTGGTATGAACTTTGTAATGGCCATAGGAGAGCACCATATGCTCCTGATGTCTGCCATCCAACTGTCATTAATGTGCATTATCTGTGCTCTCAACCTCATTGTCTGATCTGATAGCTGTACAAGCCTGAAAAGAGATCATTAAGATGCACGTTAATGGGGCCACACCGACAGGCTCTCTCTAATTGGTTTGCCACTTTTACCTAATTCACAGCTTTCAGGTCATCACGATTCAAACTGCATGTGAAAATATGTCACCTGAATCAAGATGCTGCTCCTTGATGACTCCTTTAAAGTATGTTTCGTGTCAAACAGCCTTTTACTTTACAGTTTCTTCATGCGTAAGAACTACACAGGAAACCACAGGACAACAACTATGGGTATATCGTTCACAAACACACAAAAAAAAAATATTTTCCAACTTTACGCACTAACAAACGACAAGTTAACCATGTGAATTTGGGGCAGATAAGCTAATTGGATACAATGCCTAGAGTTGGCTTCAGCTGTGAGTGAGAGCCCTCGCACCTAATTGTCGTTATTCAAACAGTCACACCCTGAGAGCGGTTAATTCACTGAAGGTGCACGCACAGCGCACACACCCACTGAACAATGTGTAGCAATTAATTTCGCTCTCCCTCCCACATCTGGCGCTTCGGTGTGACCCTGCCTCCGCTGCGCCGTGTCGCTCAGGCTAGGCAAGCCTCCGCAATTTCACACGCAAAGGACCCCAATGAAACGTGAAAAGAATATGTGGCATTGTTAAATTGCATTAAAGAGTTTAAAACAGAAGATCCGTGCCCCCCCCCCTTCAAGTTCCAGAGAACACGGAGCCGTAAATGTGATGAAATGCTCAGTGACGAGATGTGACATAATGTGATACGCACAGAGGAAGCACTTTCACAAAGGAGAAATTTCATCAAGTCTCCAGTCAGGATAAACACCCCAGGAGAATTACACAGAACTTGATGTTACAACCAGAGTTTTGCAAATCCAAATCAAACCTTCACTGTCCCGTAGAGTGAAGAGAAGAGCAAGACTGAAGGAAATGGACATCACCCTAATTTTAAACACAAAATATTCTGGTATTTTGGTGTGTTTGGTGTGACAAAACTACAAATTTGAGGACCTAAAGCAAAAATAATCAATCTACTTTGCTCACAGCCCGTTTGCAAAGTGAAGAAGCCAGAGGTTTCAAGGCAACAACATTTAAATGATGAAATTAATACACAGTACCGGTGTCCAGAAATTAGATTAGTGTAGAAAATTACTTTAATGATATTATGGCACCATGGGGTTTGCATGTTCTCCCCATGGCTGCATGGATCTTCTCTGGGTTCCTTTCACAGACCAAAGACACACATATTGGGTTAAAAGGTGATCTTAAATTTTTCATAAGTATTAATGTGAGAATGAACAACTGTATCAGAAACTGGCCCTAAAATAGAATAAGCAATGCTAAACCAATTTGGTAAGATTTCGGGCTACAGACTGAATTTTTCCAAAAATTGGCCACCAGGGTGACTACAATTGCTTTCCTTTTGCCCTGGAGAGACAAGTATTCACATATTTAGGCATGAAAGTTACTCATTCATTTAAAGATCTTTACGATCACAACTTCAAGGTACTTGCAGACTGTACCAAACAAGATTTTGCTAGGTGGTCTTCTATGCCGATTTCTTTAGCTGGTCGAATTAACACAATCAAAATGACCATTTTACCCCGGTTCCTATATTTGTTTCAGATGATTCCTGTATTTCTCACCAAGGGTTGGTTTAAGCAATTGAATAGTCTCATTAATGATTTTATTTGGAACAAGACTCCCCCACGTATGAAGAGAACCTATTTAGAGGTCCCCAAACCTGTAGGGGGCCAGGGCCTACCAAATTTTACGTACTACTACTGGGCCACAAACATTACCAAATTGACTTACTGGGTCTCAACATATGAACGCAGGAGGGGCCCTCTGTGGGCTGAGATGGAGTTAGTGGCCTGTTCGCTTACTTCCCCAGTGGCAGTCCTTAGCTACCCACTACCTATACAACTAAGCTGTCAGATTCTTAACCCGGTTGTCAAAAACTCTCTCAAAATATGCTCCAATTCAGGAAAAATTTCCATCTCAATCGAACATGCAATCTTCTTCCCTTAGCTAACAATAATCTATTTACCCCCTCTTTGACTGATGTAGCCTTTGAACAATGGCATAAAAATGAGCTGACCTTTTTTCGGGATCTATTTGTGGATGGTGCATTTGTTTCATTTGATCTATTACAGCATACTCATAATATTCCAAAGACTCAATTCTTTAGGTATCTGCAAGCTCGCAGCTTTGCTAAAAAGCACTTGTCATTTTCTCTGACATCTAAAAGTGCAATGGACTTTATTCCGGAAACAGATCCTTACATCAAGGGGAGGATCTTGGAGGTCTACCGGACAATCCAAGCAATAAACCCACCTTCACGGACCACAACTAAATCAACATGGGAGCGAGACTTAGGACTTGAACTTTCCGAAGAGACATGGCTCCACATCTTAAGGAATATTCACACATCCTCCCTTTGTATTAAATATGGACTTATTCAATTTAAAATAGTACACCGTCTCCACTACACCAATGAAAAACTTGCCAAAATTTACCCTCATTTGAGTGCAGACTGTCCAAGATGTCATCGTGGCCCCGCCATGACAGGTCACATGTTCTGGTCATGTTTGCTTTTAAAACATTTTTGGGAACAGATTTTTGAAGTACCATCTTAAAAACTGATCCTATTGTAGCTATCTCTGGCATTTTCCCTACTGCGAAAAAATACTTTACTTCAAGGACCAGAGCTGTAGTTTTTCAGGTTCAGGTTCAGGTTCAGGTTACTTTATTTGTACCCGTAGGTAGATTTGTTTTGCAGTCTGGTGACATCCATATTTACAAGCCACAATTACATTCAACATAGACACAAACACAGGCACACATGAAGCTGACTATAAACATGATAAAAATACTCAAGGCTCCAACAATCAGGATATAAGACAAAGAGATGAGAGAAAAAAACAGAGATAAGAGAGAAGGGTCATATTAAAAAGTTAAAGACTGGTCAAAGAGGTTAAAAACTCAAAGATCTAAAACCCAATAAAAGATTTAGAACCCAAATAAAAATCCTACAAAAATAAGTAAATATAAAATGAAATTAATAAATAGGTAACTAAATTATGTGCAATATATTGTTACAACTTGTTCAACTCTTTGACAGCAGCAGGAACAAAGCTGTTTTTGTAGCGCTGGGTTTTACTTTTTGGGACAGCAAACCTCCGTCTTGAGGAAAGAAGCTGAAAGTGGCAGTGCAAAGGGTGGGAGTCATCATTTAAAATGGAGGTAGCAATCCTCTGTACCTGTCTGGTGTACAGGGATGTCAGGCTTAGCTGTGACTCACCAAGTAAACGACTGGACCATCTAACTACCTGATCCAAGGATTTCCTCTGTTTCAGTTTTATCTGACCAAACCATGACACTAAAGAAAAGGATAAAACAGATTCAATAAAAGCCCGATAAAACATTGTCATTATGGTTTGGTCAATGTGGAAGCGTGCAAGTTTCCTTAAACAATGCAAATGTTGCTGACCCTTATTGTACACCCTTTCACAGTTCTCTTCAAAGTTTAAATTACTATCAATAATCGTCCCAAGATATTTGTAGGATTGTACACATTCAGTGGTCTGGCCTTTTAGTACGGTGACTTTGTGCCTGGGAGTTTTCCTCCTAAAGTCAATAATCATATCTTTAGTTTTTGTCGTATTCAGCTGCAGGTAGGAATCCTCACACCAGTGAACAAAATCATCAACTACTGGGCCGTGGCCACTCTCACCATCCTGGAGGAGACTGACAATAACTGAATCATCAGCATACTTTATAATGTGTCTGTTGTCATGTCTGCTCCGACACATGTTTGTGTACAGGATGAAGAGTAGTGGTGACAACACACACCCCTGAGGAGAGCCAGTAGAAGAGCACTTTTGGTCAGACAATGTACCATTGACCCTTACTCTCTGTGTCCTGTTGGTTAAGAAATCCAGAATCCAACCCACCAGATTATTGCTCAAATCAAATTGTTGCAGGAGCCTTTCAACTAAAATATGAAGTTGGATTGTATTAAAGGCGGAAGAAAAGTCCACAAATAAAAGCCTGGCATGTGTCCCATTAAAATCCAGATGTTTAAAAAGCATGTTAAACAGAGTGACAGTGGCATCCTCCACTCCTCTGTGAGGCCTATATGCAAACTGCAAAGGATCCAATGCATGTTCAGTCTGCTTTAGGACCTCACATCTGACCAGTTTTTCAAAAATTTTCATTAAAATTGAAGTCAAAGCAACTGGTCTAAAGTCGTTTACCATTTTAGGACAGCTGGATTTTGGAACGGGGACTAACCACGGCATCTTTCCAGATTTTAGGCACATGTTGTGTCTGTAAGGACTTATTGAAAATGTAATGAAATACAAGACTCAGTTCATGTGCACAGGACTTTACCAATCGCCCACATATATTATCAGGGCCCTGACTTTTGTTCACTTTTACAGCACAGAACTCCCTTTTAATATCCTGCACCTCAATATTAAAGTGCTGATTGTCTTTGAGTTTCTGTTTCAAATCTTGGGTTTCTGTGCTAAAATCAGAGGAATCAAAACGACCATAAAAACAATTAAGAGCATTAGCCAGCTCTGTGTCTGAATTAAAACCATCTAAAAACACACGATTACTGTGCTCTGTGCTCTGAAGGCCTGCAATAGTTTTCATACTGGCCCAGGCTGAACCAAGTTTCTTTGTTGCCATCTTACTTTCCAATTCTGATTTATAATTCTGTTTTGCTCTTAAAATTTCAGACTTCAGCTCTTTTGTGGCAGCCTGTAGCTCAGAAACAGACCCCTGTTTAAAGGCAAGCGCTTTCTTCTGTAAGCAGGATTTAACTGATTTTGTAACCCATGGCTTGTTGTTGGGATATATTTTGACACGTTTACGTGGAACGATCATATTTTTACAGAAAGCCATGTATGAGCATGTGACGTCTACCAAAGAGTCCAAATCATCCCCGCAGGACAGTGTGAACACCTCCCAGTCTGTACAGGTAAAGCATTCCTGGAGGCTGTGCACTGAATCCTCTGTCCACACATCTATGTCTCTGGTCTTCACCTTGCCTCTTCTGAGAGCAGCTTTATATGTGGGCAGCAAATGTACACAGTTGTGATCTGAGGATCCTAAAGGAGGAAGGGGAAGTGATTTATAGGCCCTCTCTATGGAGCCATAGCACAGGTCCAATGTCTTTTTTCACCTGGTTGGGCAGGAGACATACTGATAAAAGTTTTTAAGTGTCTTCTTTAAAGAAACATGGTTAAAATCCCCAAGAATAAAGTTTGGAGCCTCTGGGGAAATAGACTGCAGCCGCTGGACCACATCAAAGATGGTGCTGGAGGCGGAGTCAGCGTCTGCCCTCAGGTGAATGTACACAGTCATGATGAAAAGTTGGGGGAACTCGCGGGGCAGATAAAAGGGGCGTAGCGATACGGACAGAAGCTCCACATCGGGTGTACAGACGCGCTCTCTGACTGTGACAGATGTGCAGTACTGTTTATTAATATATAAACATACGCCGCCCCCCTGACGTTTCCCCGTTACCTCTTTCTGCCGATCCGAGCGAAGCGGGGCTCCAAAGCCGTCAATCCACAGGTCTGCATCCGGGTCTTGCGCCGTAAGCCACATCTCCGTGTAAGCCATGACACAGCAGTTCTTGAAGTCCTTCTGATAGCGTACATTCCCTTGAATTTCAACCACTTTATTTCTCAGGGATTGTACGTTCCCCAAAATCATGGAAGGAAGAGGAATGCTGTTAAGCTGACGTCTCCTCAGGCTTAATTTCACACCTCCACGTTTTCCGCGTTTCCTCCTCTTGTCTCTCTTTTCATCGCTGTGTCCATGAAAGTCTCTTAAAATAAAGTCCGGCAGTTGTGGCACAGACTCACTCACCGATGCTGCATTATCCGTGTTTAAATGCAGTAACATGTCTCTGGAATATTGTATTCTTCCTGGCATGATCGTGATTGCGCTTACCTCAGAGACGAAGAGCCGGTAGGAAAGAAGCAGCAGTGCAAAAGTAAGGAGGAAATCCATACTGATGGAACCAGGGAGCTCTTCGTTATACAGTCCACAAACATTCAAGGACAAAAACGACACAGAGAATTTCGTTTAACCTCTTGCACTCCGGTGTACCGTGGACGGGCACGTCTCTGCGTCCCAGAGCACACGAGGGCACTCTCGTGCGCCCTCGTGCACTCTAGGACGCACGAGGGCGCTGCGTCCAAGCGCGCACTGAAAAAAAAAGCTGCATTTCCGTTCTTCCACTACAGACACAGCCGCAAACAGATTAATTCATCTGATTGACCTCTCATTCGACTAATAAGAGCCTTGAATTGGGTTTCTGAAACCTTGAAGAACCAATGACTGAAAACCTAGCAAGAAGGACCCGCCTACCAACGCTGTGAATGCAGGGAGCCAATTGAAGCACAGAAGTTCGCAAGCTGTTTTTTGTAAGGCTGGGTGAAGACAGACTGCTGCAGCAGATGAAAAAAGGACCCGCAGGAAGAACTGTCACAGACCCAGCAGCACGGAGACCACCCACAAGTGCGACCTGTGTGACAGGGACTGCCATTCGCGCATCGGCCTGTTCAGCCACAGGCGGTGCTTTTTTTTTTTTTTTTATTCCAGCAGAATAGACGTTTAGGATTCTCTTCCATGGTCATCATAGACCGACGGAGGCCGACGACGAAGGTTGTAAATCATTCGCCAAAACCGCAATCATGGAAGCACAAAACTGCAATAATGGAATTATGTTTTGACCGGGTCGCCGAGACCAGAACCACGAGTCCGTAACAAGGGACCAGCGTTGCGTTCGTCTGACAATGAGGAAGAGAAGTTCGCCGGGACTCTGCCGCTGTGAAGAGGTAAGTGTTATAAGCTAAATCATTCTTTATCCTTGAAAATTGTAATCAAAAATGACTTTTGACCGATCGGTAAATTACAACTGTGCGGCGCACGAAGTCTGAAGTTCGTGCGCCGCGGTACACAGTTCATGCGCCCCGTCCGGACCATGAACGCCCCCCCCCCCCTCGGTGACTGCGCCGCGGTTGCCACATGACTATTCCGTCATGTAGCGATGGCCGATGTCCGTCCTCTGTAGCGAGGGGGGGGGGGACAACCCCCCCCCCACACACACACACAGCCCTGAGTGTCACCTTTCATTAGAGCCCAAGATGAAGCTTCTATATTGAATCATTCAAAAGTTACAGACGTTTTTCCAAACTGTGCCATTTGGCACAATTTGGCACAGTTCAAAAACGCCTGGGAACTACCTGAAAACAAAGCTGTGTAATATATTCATTTTTTGTGGTATTGTTACAAAATTTTGACCTCAGCTGGATAACGCTTGGTTCTACATTTCTGTTGCATTTTCCAGCCCAGATCTGAAGCTGCGTGTTATTTGCAAGCATTTGTATCCAAAAAAACACCCAGACCAAATTTATTTTCTTCAAGTTCAGTATGTTTAGATGACTGGAACTCAGTGGCCGGAGCACTTAGAGAGATTATGACTGTTTTGCCAAAAAATTCAAAGTGTTCTCTTTTAAATGAGACCAACCCCATGAAGATGCTGCAAAGGGTTGAAGAACAGCTTTCAATTTACTTTGGGTACGTTATTTTTTGGCGTTTTTAGGGAAATTGACCGGAGTGCAAGGGGTTAAACACATTAAAGTGCGTAAAAACAGAGACACAGACGACAGACTTTTTTCACCAGCTGCCGGTCGCTGCGTGCGCATGCGCATCACTTTTGCATCACTTTTGGCTCGACGTTTAATCCTGCTGCAGTGGAAATCATCAAATCCACTCTCCTTTGCCACGGTGGTGGCATCAGCCATCACTTTTGGAGTGGTCTGCTGGGGCAGTGGCATTACTGCAGCCGATAGGAAGAGACTGAACAAACTGATCAAGAAAGCTAGCTCTGTCCTGGGGCAGCGCCTTGACCCGGTGGAGGAGATAGGAGAGAGAAGGATGGTGGCTAAACTGTCATCTCTGCTGGAGTCCGAGTTCCACCCTATGCAGGACATACTGAATGCACTGAGGAGCTCATTTAGCAGCAGACTACATCATCCCAGGTGCACAACCGAGAGGTTTCGCAGGTCCTTCCTACCAACGGCTGTCAGACTGTACAACCTAAGCAGGGCTGCTCGCAGAGATAGCAAAAAAGACGTAACAACCTAATTGTTTTTTGAATGCAAAAGATGCAATTAGACTTACACAATGGTCCCCTCCGGCATACAACTAGGAAAATACCGGTCGCTATGGAGGGTGAGAATATGTATGGGTACATAATCATACCATGTAGGATAACTAAGTAGACGGTTGTGCTGTTTCATCCCATCAAGCAACAATGCTCTGTACTGTGTGTGTTTATATATTTACATATTTATTCCATCTAGCTACAATGCTCCGCACTGGGTGTGTTTATATTTATATATCTATATATTTATTCCATCTAGCTACAATGCTCCGCACTGTGTGTTTATATATCTACACATTATTCCATCTAGCTACAATGCTCCGCACTGTGTGTGTTTATATATTTACATATTTATTCCACCTAGCTACAATGCTCCGTACTGGGTGTGTTTATATTTATATATCTATATATTTATTCCATCTAGCTACAATGCTCCGCACTGTGTGTTTATATATCTACACATTATTCCATCTAGCTACAATGCTCTGCACTGTGTGTCTGTGTGTATATATATATATTTATAGTAATATGTACATATGTACATTAGCTGCTCTTGCTTTTTTTTTTCTTGCCTTCTGATTGTTGCTCTGAGTGTTGCTATCCCTGTGCTGTTGCAATCCTGGAATTTCCCCGTTGTGGGACTAATAAAGGCTTATCTTATCTTATCTTATCTTATCTTACCTTATCTTTAAACTGTGGGTCAAAAGTGTACTGTTCATGCTTCCTCTTGAAAAACTACATTACAGTAAGGGCAAGTCTCAACAAAAGTTCTTTACAACCTGGTCCCCCTTTATAGATTATGGAAAGAGCCACACCTTTATATGAGTTCACTATTTTGTTGTCTTATTTTAATGTATATGTCATATTGACTGGACAATCAGCCTAAGTGCAAGATGCAACACCAACAGAATAACACACAAGAAACATTTGACCCTTTATTAAATTTCAAAAGACGAGACCTTGAAGAAAACCAGTCACTTGCCAGAGGAGCAGCAAACCTGCAGAGAGAGAGATGAGGCTGATTAATGGAGGAATGAAGGGGGAATTGGAAATCCAAAATAATACCACTCATGTGGGAGGAGAAGAGAGTCCGGCACAGAACCCAGCGAAGGAGATGAACCAACAGGTTAGGACTGCTGGTGGGGAAATGAGGAGCAGAGTCTGACCGGGTGGAGAGGATGACTGCAATGGGGAAGAGCAACAGGCTGGTGAGTGCACCAATGCCCCTGAAGACGCACCACTTCGTCGGCAGCAACCTGTGGAGAAGAAGGAGGAGAAAGTGTGTCAGGTAAGGTTAACCACAGCATAAGTAGCCACTTATTTAGACAGTTCTGCTTCACGGCAGTATACCCAAACAAGCCAGCGTTGAATCACTGAAGAGCGCTTCCTTATAAACGCTGGCTCAACAGGAACAGCAGGTGCATCGAATGGCTTGATTAGGAGCGCAGGATGAAACGGGAAGGAGGGGGCGAGCGCTCGCCGGGACATGACAGGGCCCCCCCTCCTCAAGGAACGCTTCCTGGCAATCCACCAGGCTTCTCCGGGTGGGCTTGATGGTAGGCCCGGACCATACCTTTTTCATGGATTGCTGACCAGGGAACCCATGACCGGTGCTCTGGACCGTAACCCTCCCAGTGGACCAGGTATTGGAACCCCCGGCCCCAGTGGCGAACATCTAGGATTTCTTGCATGGTGTGCATGACCTGGCCACTGAGGATCTGAGGAGGAGGAGGCGGCTTCGGGAAGGTGGTGGTGGGGGGGACAGAGAGGACTGGAGGAGAGGGGCTTGATGTTAAAGACGTGGAAAGTTTGATGCACCCGGAGCATCCATGGGAGCTGGGGCCGGACAGCAGAGTCGCCCACATTGCTGGTGACGGGGAAGGGACCCACGAACTGGGGGTGTGAGCTTCTGAGCCTCAGCCTTCAGTGGGACCTGATCCGTGGACACCCAGACCTGCTGCCCAGTCTTGTAGTCCGGCGCCGGAACCCTCTTACGATCAGCATAATGCTGGTTGCGCTCCATAGAGCAGAGGAGTGCCACCTGGGTAGACCTCCAGGCCCAGCAACAACGACGAAATTGGGCCCCCACGGATGGCACCGCCGCCTCTCTCTCAGTCATGGGTTACGGGGGGATTGTAGCCCATGGAGGCTTCAAATGGAGAAAGCCCCGTGGCCGAAGAAACAGAATTGAGTGAATACTCCACCCAGGTCAGATGGGAGCTCCATGAAGAAGGGTCATCAGCTGTCACACAAGGAAGGGCAGCCTCCAGGGACAGGTTGCCACGCTCCGCATGTCCATTGCTCTGCGGGTGGTAACCGGAGGTGAGGCTGACGGTGGTGCTGAGGCAGTGACAGAAGGACTTCCACACCCGTGAGATGAACTGTGGACCCTAGTCAGACATAATGTCCGTAGGGATGCTGCGCAGTCTGATGACATGGTGGGATAGCAATTCGGCAGTCTTGGAGGCAGATGGCAGCTTGGGGAGGGGGACCAGATGAACAGCCTTGGAAAACCTGTCCACAATGGTCAAAATGACGGTGTTGCCATGAGAGGGGGGAAGACCAGTCACAAAGTCCATGGCTATGTAGGACCAAGGCCGGCTGGGGATGGGGAGGGGGTGACGGAGACCAGCGGGGGAAGGGGATTTGTTGCGGGCACAAGTTTGCCAAGCTTTCACGTACTCCTCCATGTCCTGTCGCAGCATGGGCCACCAGAATGCTCGCCTGATAATGTCTACGGGATGCACCACACCAGAATGGCAGGCGAAATGTCCGGTGTGACCCCACTGGATAACTTCTCTGCGGAGGGCAACAGGGATGTAAAGGCGGTTGGGGGGCAACCCACTGGTTCGGGCTCAGAGGACTGGGCCTGGCGGACTCTCTTCTCAATCTCCCAGGTGAGGGTTCCCAGGACGCACAAAGGCAGGAGAATGGGCTGGGAAGGCAAGGGGGGTCAGCCAAGTCCTGGCAGAACTGCCTGGAGAGAGCGTCAGGCTTAACATTACCGGAGCCGGGCCTATAAGTGACAGTGAAATTAAAACGCTGGAAAAATAGGGCCCAGCGAGCCTGCCTAGAATTCAGCCGGCGGGCCGACTGCAGATACTCGAGGTTCTTGTGGTCGGTCCACACGACTACAGGGTGAACAGCTCCCTCCAGCCAATGTCTCCATTCCTCCAAAGCTAATCTAATAGCCAACAGCTCTCGATCCCCGACGTCGTAATTCCTCTCGGCTGGGGTGAGCCGCTGAGAGAAATACGCACATGGGCGGAGCTTCAGGTCCGAGGCGGAGCACTGGGACAAGATCACGCCCACCCCTGTTTCTGAAGTGTCCACCTCCAGGGTAAATTGGAGCTGGGGGTCGACCTGAGCCAAGATGGGTTTGTCAGAGAACATGCCCTTTAATTTCAGAAAGGCATGTTCAGCTGCCTTGGTCCATAAAAATGGTACCTTAATAGAGGTCAGCTTAGTTAAAGGCTGTGCTATCCCACTATAGTTCTAAATGAACCTGCGATAGAAATTCACAAAACCCAAGAAGCGTTGCAGCTCCTTGCGGTTGTGGGATGTTGGCCAATCAAGCACAGCCATCACCTTGGCTGGGTCAGCTCTCAGCATCCCCTCCACTACGATGAAGCCAAGGAAAGAAGTGGAATTGGTGGAAAACTCACACTTCTCTGCCTTGACATATAGTTGGTTCTCTAAGAGCCGTTGTAACATGGCTCTAACATGAGTCTGGTGCTCCTCCGGCGTGCAAGAAAAAATCCGGATGTCGTCTTGACAGACAAAAATGAACTGATTTAACATGTCATGAAGGACATCGTTAATTAAACGTTGGAAAACCGCTGGGGTGTTAGTTAATCCAAACGGCATAACTAGGTATTCAAATTGCCCCAGGTGTGTTTTAAACGCCGTTTTCCATTCGTCCCCCTCGCGTATTCTAACAAGATGGTAAGCATTACATAAATCAAGTTTAGAGAATACGCTCAAGCGCTGCAGGAGCTCGAAAGCGTATGGCATTGAGCTCCCAGTAGTCAATGCATGGACGCAGGGACCCATCCTTGTTACCCACAAAGAAAAGCCCCGCCCCAAGGGGAGCCGAGGATGGCCAAATGAGGCTGGCATTCAGAGACTCCTTTATGTACCTCTCCATCTCTTCTCTCTCAGGTCTGAAAATATTATAAAGCCTGCTGGACGGCAACCTCGTGCTTGGGAGGAGGTCAATGGCACAGTCATACGAGCGATGCGGGGGAAGCGCTAGTGCTCGTGACTTGCTAAAGACCTCCCCAAGGTCGTGATAAACCTCGGGCACAAGGCTGAGGTCCGGCGGCTCGGCCTGAGGAGAGGAGAGAGGGAGGGATTGCGAACACTTGGCCGAACTTAGATATGTTGCCAAACAGTTTGGGCTCCAGGAGGTGATGGAATTTTGTGCTCAATTGAGAATAGGATTGTGCCTCCGGAGCCACGGGTACCCTAGAACCATCGCGTGAGAGGCACGTGGAAACACGTAAAAAGTGAGCCTCTCCCGGTGGTTACCGGACAGCAGAACAGATAGCTGCGCCGTGCAATGAGTGACGGACGCCACCGTCTGGCCACTAAAGGGCATGCACGGAGCGAGGAGCCAGCAATGTAGCTGTTGGGATCCCCATCTCGTGCACCAATTGGGAGGAGATGAAATTACCCTCTGCCCCGGAATCAATAAGGGTAGAGACCCTCCTCTTGACCCCCGGCAACTGAACCAGGGCCAAAATAGAAAAATTACCTGGGGGATCAGGTTGAGTCCCGCCCGCCAGACCCCCCACGGCTACTGACGGGCCATGTCTTCTTGGCCGTAAGTGGCATGTGTCCCAATTGTGCTTCAGTGAACCACAATAGGCACACGCCCCGATCCGACACTGCTGCTCAGCCTCTGCCCGCGGAAGGGGAGCAGAGCTAAGCTCCATGGCTTCGGCGGAGGGTTTGGATTCACTTACGTCAGTAGGCGCCGGGAGTGCACATAAGGCGAACGGGTGAGAGGAGGTGCCGCGCTCCCTAGCACGCTCGCAGTACCAGTTATCTAAACAGACCGCTTGATCAATAAGACCGTCCAAGGTGGCAGGAATGGCATGAACTGCCAGGTCGTCGCGGAGCCGAGGATTGAACCCATGGAGGAACGTGCTGCACAGTGCAACCTCATTCCACCCCAAATCTGCTGCCTCGACCTGGAACTCCACCGAGAAGTCGGCCACCGACCAGCTGCCCTGGCGGAGCGACAACAGGCGACTCATGACATTCCCCTCACTCTCGGCTCAGTCAAAAGTGCGTGAAAACTCAGTCACAAATTGGTCAAACATTGGTGGCGCGTCTCCTCTGCTATCGATTACAGACCGTGCCCAACTAAGAGCCTGGTCCCGAAGCAGAAGGGTAAACTGATGGATTTTAGAGATGTCATCCGGAAACTCCCCTCCCACCTGCTCAAAATAAAGCCGAATATGACAAAGAAGCGGAGGATCGCTGGTTCATTCCCCGGCCTGGCAGGATCAAATCTGGGTGGGACAGATATCATAGCAGTGTTTGCCCACCCTCCTAAATCTCACTGCGGTGCCCTTGGGCAAGGCCCCTAACCCCAGCTGCTCCAGTGGAGCTGCTCAGTGGCCACAGGTCAGTCTGTGGTTGTACTGGGCAGCTTCCAGGTGTGAATGTGAACAGGGTGTCCTTGAAAAAGAGAGGTTGCCTGTCAATGGAGCTTCCCTGTATAAATAAAGGTTAAATAAAATTTTGTTTAAAATATCTGTTTATAGAGTATCTGAGGTTATGGTTCATGCTTTAAGTGAATTAAAAGGTGCATGAGCAACAGGGATAACCGCATCCTTGAGAGGATAGTTGAAAAGCCACAACAATACCACAGGCTGACCACTTCTATGCCACGCCACGATGATGCAGTAGTTCATGGTAAACGAGCCCCAACCAAGTACTGAGTGCATAAATGAACACATTTTTCAGAAGTCAGACATTTCTGTGAAGCTGGGTTAGTCCCCCCAGTTAGGAATTAAGAAAATGGAAGAATGGAAATTTTACTTTTGGAATTAAATCATGAAAAGTAAATAAAGTTTTCATCATATTCTGTTTTTTTAGATGCACCTGTACACTAGTGTTATTGGGATAAAAATGCTAAGTGATTTCACTGTTGAATGTTTACAAAGTTTTCAGAAAAGTTAACCTCTGATCTTGGTTACTGAAATATGAACCTGCCCAAGATTTTTAGTCGCTATACTGTAGCTATGTATCAGTTTGAAAATATATGAATTTGGGAAAAGGGGAAAAAAGAAAAAAAAACAGGAGTGTCCATGGTTTCATGTAATACTTCTTTTTATGCATCTTTCTAGTATAGTGAATTAATAGCAAAATAAATACAAATAGGCAACTTATCAGTATTGGATCATAAACTTTCTTCTTTCAATTAATTTCTGCATCACTTTTCACCTGAACAGTCCTTCAAACACACCAACTTTCACCAGACTAGCGAGGTTTAACTTCTTAAGATTCTGGTGTTCTGCCCGCAGGATGTTTCAAATTTTCGACTGCCACTCAGTGAAGGAAGAATTTTGATTTACTTTGCATATGCCACCTTTAGGCACATTTAGGAAAAATGGCTGGAATGCTAAGGGTTTAACCTTAAAAAAATGCATTAGACTGCATTCAAAACTCCAAAGTGCTTTTACATTTGTAAAGAGTTCAATTTATACAGCAGGAACATATTTAATCAATTCTATTTAGCAAGTCAGAAAAGGATCAGTGGGTGACCAGCATCTGAGAATCATTTGCAAGTTATATATCATGGCTGTAAAGTTACTCTTCTGGGTTTGTGACTGAAAATGGAGACAATATTTTAACACTGTTCTGCCAACTGCACCTTTTCCACAGCCAAAAAACTTTGATGGACGCACTCAGTGGTGAAACTGATTTAAATACACGTTCTGTTTGTTTTGGAGAGAAAATCTAATGGATATTTTCCCAGACTTCAGGTGCTTATTATTAAAAAAATTGGGGTGCATTTTTTGTGTTTGCTGTAACAGTAGAGGCAGCCAGGGAACGTGGAAATGAAAAACAAATTACAAAGATCCTGCCATCAGGAATGAAATTCACTGATATTTGGAACTCCAATTTTTAACAGAAAAATCATTTAAACTTGGGATAAACTATGACAACAGGCACCACAGTGGTGGAATAGTTACACACTGTATATTACTGTTATACAGTTAAACACTGTATCCATTAAATAGTTATATACTGTTGTATCACAGTTAACTTTAAATCTTCTATTCACTGGGAAATGGTGTTTTTGTAGGTTTTAACTTTCTGAGCCGCATGTTTTAATGCATAGACTTTTAAATCAATTTGAGTCAAATAAAAATCTTGCTGGTTGGATTCTGGATTTTTTAACAAAGAGGACAGAGAGGGTGAGAGTAAAAAGAAGGGGTGGGGAAAAAAGATCGATTTAGAGATGAATCGCAATACTTGAAACTTGCAACAATACAGTGGTGTGAAAAAATGTTTGCCCCCTTCCTGATTTCTCATTTTTTTGTGTTTGTCGCACTTAAATGTTTCAGATCATCAAACAAATTTAAATATTAGACAAAGATAACACAAGTAAACACAAAAAGCAGTTTTTAAAAGAAGGTGTTTATTATTAAGGGAAACAAAAATCCAAACCTACATGGCCCTGTGTGAAAAAGTGATTGCCCCTAAACCTAATAATTGGTTGGGCCACCCTTAGCAATAACAACTGCAATCAAGCGTTTGCAATAACTGGCAACGAGTCTTTTACTGAGCTGTGGAGGAATTTTGGCCCACTTATCTTTGCAGAATTGTTGTAATTCAGCCACATTGGAGGGTTTTCAAGCATGAACCGCCTTTTTACATGCCACAGCATCTCAATCAGATACAGGTCAGGACTTTGACTAGGCCACTCCAAAGTCTTAATTTTGTTCTTCTTAAGCCATTCGGAGGTGGACTTGCTGGTGTGTTTTGGATCATTATCCTGCTGCAGAACCCAAGTGCTCTTCAGCTTGAGGTCACAAACAGATAGCCAGATATTCTCCTTCAGGATTTTTTGGTAGACAGCAGAATTCATGGTTCCATTTACCACAGCAAGTCTTCCAGGTCCTGAACTAGCAAAACCACCCCAGACCATCACACTACCACTACCATTTTTTACTGTTGGTACACCCGTGGACAAAATTGTTGGTACCCCTCTGTTAATGAAAGAAAAACCCACAGTGGTCACAGAAATAACTTGAATTTGACAAAAGTGGTAATAAATATAAAAATTCTATGAAAATTAACCAAAGAAAATCAGACAGTGCTTTTGAATTGTGGTTCAACAGAATTATTTTAAAAAACAAACTCATGAAACAGGCCTGGACAAAAATGATGGTACCCTTAACTTAATATTTTGTTGCACAACCTTTTGAGGCAATCACTGCAATCAAACGATTTCTGTAACTGTCAGTGAGACTTCTGCACCTCTCAGCAGGTATTTTGGCCCACTCCTCATGAGCACACTGCTCCAGTTGTCTCAGGTTTGAAGGGTGCCTTCTCCAGATGGCATGTTTCAGCTCCTTCCACAGATGTTCAATAGGATTTAGATCAGGGCTCATAGAAGGCCACTTTAGAATAGTCCACTGTTTCGCTCTTAGCCATTCTTGGGTGTTTTTAGCTGTGTGTTTTGGGTCATTATGCTGTTGCAAGACCCATAACCTGCGACTGAGACCAAGCTGTCTGACACTGGGCAGCACATTTCTCTCTAGAATACCTTGATAGTCCTGAGATTTCATTGTACCCTGCACAGATTCAAGACACCCTGTGTCAGATGCAGCAAAGCAGCCCCAGAACATAACAGAACCTCCTCCATGTTTCACAGTAGGGACAGTGTTCTTTTCTTGGTATGCTTCATTTTTGCGTCTGTGAACATAGAGCTGATGTGCCTTGCCAAAAAGTTACAGTTTTGTCTCGTCTGTCCATAGGACATTCTCCCAGAAGCTTTGTGGCTTGTCAACATGCAGTTTGGCAAATTCCAGTCTGGCTTTTTTATGATTTGTTTTCAACAGTGGTGTCCTCCTCGGTCGTCTCCCATGAAGTCCACTTTGGCTCAAACAACGACGAATGGTGCAATCTGACACTGATGTACCTTGACCTTGGAGTTCACCATGAATGTGTTTAGAGGTTGTTCTGGGCTCTTTTGTTACCATTCGTATTATCCATCTCCTTCTGCGGCCACGTCCAGGGAGGTTGGCTACAGTCCCGTGGATCTTAAATTTCTGAATAATATGTGCAACTGTAGTCACAGGAACATCAAGCTGCTTGGAGATGGTCTTATAGCCTTTACCTTTAACATGCTTGTCTATAATTTTCTTTCTAATCTCCTGAGACAACTCTCTCCTTTGCTTCCTCTGGTCCATGTTTAGTGTGGTACACACCATGTCACCAAACAGCACAGTGACTTCTTGTCACCCTTTAAATAGGCCGACTGACTGATTACTAGTTTGTAGACACCTGTGATGTTAATTAGAGGACACATCTTGGTTGAACATGTCCCTATGGTCACATTATTTTCAATCTTTTCTAGGGGTATCATCATTTTTGTCCAGGCCTGTTTCATGAGTTTGTTTTTTAAAGTAATTCTGTTGAACCACAATTCAAAAGCATTGTCTGATTTTCATTGGTTAATTTTCATAGACTTTTTATTTATTACCACTTTTGTCAGATTCAAGTTATTTCTGTGACCATTGTGGGTTTTTCTTTCATTAACAGAGGGGTACCAACAATTTTGTCCACGGCTGTATTGATGTTCCTTTTCTGAAATGCTGTGTTACTTTTACGTCGGATGTAATGGGACACACACCTTCCAAAAACTTCAACTTTTGTCTTGTCAGTCCACAGAGTATTTCCCCAAAAGTCTTGGGGATCATCAAGATGTCTTCTGGCACAACTGAGATGAGCCTTTATGTTGTTTTTGCTCAGCAGTGGTTTTCATCTTGGAACTCTGCCATGCAGGCCAGTTTTGCCCAATCTTTTTCTTATGATGGAGTCATGAACACTGACCTGAGGCAAGTGAGGCTTGCAGTTCTTTGGATGCTGTTGTGGGGTCTTTTGTGACCTCTTGGATGAGTTGTTGCTGTGCTCTTGGGGTAATTTTGGTTGGTCGGCCACTCCTGGGAAGGTTCACCACTGTTCCATGTTTTCGCCATTTGTGGATAATGGCTCTCACTGTGGTTCGCTGGAGTCCCAAAGCTTTAGAAATGGCTTCATAACCTTTTCCAGACTGCTAGATCTCAATTACTTTGTTTCTCATTTGTTCCTGAAATTCTTTGGATTGCTGCATGATGTTTAGTTTTTGAGGATCTTTTGGTCTACTTCACTTTGTCAGATCTTTTGGTCTACTTCACTTTGTCAGGCAGGTCCTATTTAACCAATTTCTTGATTGAGAACAGGTGTGGCAATAATCAGGACTGGATGTGGCTAGAGAAATTGAACTCAGCTTTCCAAAGATGTGATAAACCACAGTTAATTTATGTTTTAATGGGGGGGGGGGTCACTTTTTCACACAGGGCCATGCATGTTTGTTTTTTTTACCCTTAATAATAAACACCTTCATTTAAAACTGCATTTTGTGTTTACTTGTGTTATCTTTGTCCAATATATAAATTTGTTTGATGATCTGAACCATTTAAGTGTAACAAACATACAAAAAAAAAGAGAGAAATCAGGAAGGGGGCAAACACTTTTTCACACCACTGTACTTTTGGGTTATCTATTAATCAATAGCATTTTCAGTCCACTAGATGGTGCAAAGTAAACATCCAGTCAAGTGAAATCAAAGCTTGTTTCAATGATTTGCAGCCAGCTTTGAAAGTTAGGAAGCAGTTAGCTCAAATGTTGGGCCTTTTTTGGATTTTATAACAAAGATGGAAGGAAAGACCTTGACATGACACACAACCTGAAAGAAGTGCTACACAAAAATAAAAACACTCAGAATACGGCAAGTCACACACATCTCAGAGCAGCATTAGCAATGGCTAAGCTAAAGAGACACCAACATGGAGTTTTTTCTCCAAGCGTCAAGTAAGTAAAATTTATTCATGATGCACTTTTCAGAGACATATAGTCACAAAGCACTGCACAATAAAATGGACTAAAAGGAAGTTGATCCACAAAAATAATTTAAAAAATACAAAAAGTTAAAACACAAGATTAAAATAATTTAAAAATATCCAAAAAAAAAAACAAAAAAAAAAGCAGTTGAAACTCAATGGAAATCCTCATTAAACAAAAATGTTTTCAGCTGCTTCTTAAAAGAGTCCACAAGGTCAGCTAGATGTATCTGGAGTGGGGATTAATTCCAAACACCATTCACCACCCTCCCTGTGTGCAAAGACGCATCTCTGTGGAAAATGAAGCCCAGAGAATACTTTATTATATGAAAGAGATGTCAACACTTTTACTGTGGGACATGATTTGAGGTTGAATAAGATGAGAAAAAGTTGAGATATATGGGATCATGATACTTGATTATTGTGATTATCGTTGAATCATGATAGGATCAAATCCTGACCCAAGAATCGCGATCTGAATCAAATTGTGAGGTCACTTGCGATTCCCACCCCTAGCAGCAAAGGTGTCTCGTGAGATTTAACCTCAGTCCAGGTGTACAATAAGATGGCAGAGGGAGCAGCAACACTGGGGAAAAAAATTGAGAAATGCATCGTCAAAGTTTAAAATCAAATGTCTGGACTTTTTTTGGGATTTATAACAAAGACAGAACAGACGACCTGGATATGACACATTGAGTTTGCAAGGAGTGTCACACAAAAGTAGAATAGAAACCACCTCTCTCAACATCATCCCGGGGCAGCAGCGTTAGCAGATGACAGCAAGGCCAAATCAGTGCCAGGTAAAAATCAACCAATTCTGGGAACATATAACTTGTTAAAGTTGCCTCCAAATTCTAAGCAAGCTAGGAAGATAACGCAGTCAATCACCTACTTCATATGCAAAGACCTGCATCCATATAGTGTTGTGGAAAAACAACGGCTTTTGTCACATATTAAAACACTGGAGTCCAGGTAGGGCTGTCACGATAGCCGCAATTACGCAATACCGCACTATGGACAAGCCTGCCATGGAGGAAAACAAGCAACCGCAACAATTGCGGTGTTCCCTTTTTTATGTGTGTGGCTAAATGTAAAGTGTATTTTACATTTCGTTAAAATACATGTAAAGTGTATTTTTATTCCTCCTCATGGATCGTCACCTTATCGTGGTGGGGGGGTTTGCGTGCCCCAGTGATCCCAGGAGCTATGTTGTCCGGGGGCAATTTGCTTCTGATAGGGTCTCCCAAGACAAACTGGTTCTGGGTGAAGGGCCAGACTAAGAACGATCCAACAGACTCTCACGATAAATTGTATATCAAGGATTCAGTGTACCCCGCCCGGTATGGGGTTACCGGGGCCCCACCCTGGAGCCAGGCCTGGGGGAGGGGCTCGAAGGCTAGCGTCTGGTGGCCGGGTTTCCACCCATGGGACCCGGCCGGGCTCAGCCCGAAGGAGTTACATGGGTTCGCCCTCCAGTGGGTTCACCACCTGCAGGAGGGATCATGGGGGTCCGGTGCTATGTGGATTAGGTGGCGGTCAAAGGCGGAGACCTTGGCGGACTGATCCCAAGCTTTCTAAACTGGCTTTTGGTACGTGGAATGTCACCTCTCTGGTGGGGAAGGAGCCTGAGCTGGTGTACGAGGTTGAGCGATACCGGCTAGATATAGTCGGCCTCACCTCAACACACAGCTCCGGTTCCGGAACCAGTCTCCTGGAGAGGGGCTGGAGCTTGGCCTTTTCTGGAGTTGCCCCGGGCGAGAGGCGACGAGCAGGGGTGGGTATTCTTGTATCGCCCCACCTTGCTGCCTCTATATTGAAGTTTTCCCCGGTGGACGAAAGGGTTGCTTCCCTGCGCCTTTGGGTTGGGAAACGGGTCCTGACCATCATTTGTGCCTATGCACCAAATGATGTTTCAGAGTACCCACCCTTTTTGGAGTCTGTGACTGGGGTGCTGGAGGGTACTCCTCCTGGAGACTCCATTGTCCTACTGGGGGACTTCAATGCGCACGTGGGCAACGACAGTGAAACCTGGAGGGGGGTGATCGGGAGGAATGGCCTGCCCGATCTGAACCCGAGTGGTGTTCAGTTATTGGACTTCTGTGCTAACCACAGTCTGTCTATAACGAACACCATGTTCAAGCATAAGGGTGTCCATATGTGCACCTGGCACCAGGACACCCTAGGTCGCAGGTCGATGATCAATTTTGTTATCGTATCATCAGACCTGCGACCGTATGTCTTGGACACCCGAGTAAAGAGAGGTGCAGAGCTGTCAACTGATCACCACCTGGTGGTGAGTTGGATCCGATGGCAGGGGAGGAAGCCATTCAGACCTGGTAGACCCAAACATATAGTGAGGGTGTGCTGGGAGCGTCTGGCTGAGGCCCCTGTCCGGGAGGTCTTCAACTCCCACCTCCGGAAGAACTTCATCCACATTCCGAGGGAGTCTGGAGACATGGAGTCTGAATGGGCCATGTTCTCCACCTCTGTTGTTGAAGCGGCGGCCCAGAGCTGCGGCCGCAAGGTGGTCGGTGCATCTCGTGGTGGCAACCCCCGAACCAAGTGGTGGACACCAGTGGTGAGGGGGGCCATTAAGCTGAAGAAGGAGTCCTATCAAGCTTGGTTGGCTTGTGGGACTCCCGAAGCAGCTGAGGTGTACCGGCAGGCCAAGCGGAGTGCAGCTCGGGTGGTTGCTGAAGCAAAAACCCGGGTATGGGAGGAGTTCGGTGAGGCCATGGAACAAGACTTTCGGTCGGCTTCAAAGAGATTCTGGCAAACTGTTCGGCGGCTCAGGAGGGGAAAGCAGCTCCCCGTCCACACTGTGTATGGTGCGGATGGGACACTGTTGACTTCGACTGGGGATATCGTCGGGCGGTGGAAGGAATACTTCGAGGATCTCCTCAATCCCACTGATACGCCTTCCACAGAGGAAGCAGGGTTTGGGGACGAGGGGGATGACTCGCCTATCACAGGGGCTGAGGTCGCCAAGGTGGTTAAAAATCTCCTTGGTGGCCGGGCCCCAGGGGTGGACGAGATTCGCCCTGAGTATCTCAAGGCCCTGGATGTTGTTGGGTTGTCATGGTTGACACGCCTCTGCAACATTGCGTGGAGGTCGGGGGCAGTGCCTTTGGCATGGCAAACCGGGGTGGTGGTTCCTCTCTTCAAAAAAGGGGACCGGAGGGTGTGCTCCAACTTTAGAGGGATCACACTCCTCAGCCTCCCTGGGAAGGTCTATGCCAAGGTACTGGAGAGGAGAGTCTGGCCGTTGGTCGAACCTCGGATTCAGGAGGAGCAATGTGGTTTTCGTCCTGGCCGTGGCACATCGGACCAGCTCTTTACCCTCTCGAGAATTCTTGAGGGTTCGTGGGAGTTTGCCCAACCAGTTTACATGTGTTTTGTGGACTTGGAGAAGGCATTTGACCGCGTCCCTCGTGGATTTTTGTGGGGGGTGCTTCGGGAGTATGGGGTATCGGGCTTGTTGTTACGAGCTATTCGGTCTCTGTACGACCGTTGTGAGAGTTTGGTTCGTATTGCCAACACTCGGTCGGAGTCATTCCCAGTGAGAGTTGGACTCCGCCAGGGCTGCCCTTTGTCACCGATCCTGTTCATAATTTTTATGGACAGGATTTCTAGGCGCAGCCAGGGAATGGAGGGTGTCATGCTTGGTGACCACAGGATCTCATCTCTGTTGTTTGCAGATGATGTTGTCCTGTTGGCTTCATCCAGCAATGACCTACAGCTCTTGCTGGGACGGTTTGCCGCTGAGTGTGAAGCGGCTGGGATGAGAATCAGCACCTCCAAGTCCGAGTCCATGGTCCTCAGCCGGAAAAAGGTGGATTGTCCTCTCCGGGTTGGGGACAGGCTCCTGCCCCAAGTGGAGGAGTTTAAGTATCTTGGGGTCTTGTTCACGAGTGAGGGGAAAATGGAGCGAGAGATCGACAGACGGATTGGAGCAGCATCTGCAATGATGCGGACGTTGTACCGGTCTGTTGTGGTGAAGAGGGAGCTTAGTTCTAAGGCAAAGCTGTCGATTTACCAGTCAATCTACATTCCTACTCTCACCTATGGTCACGAGCTTTGGGTAATGACCGAAAGAACGAGATCGCGGATACAAGCGGCTGAAATGAGCTTTCTCCGTAGGATTGCTGGACTCACCCTCAGAGATAGGGTGAGGAGCTCAGTCATCCGGGAGAGGCTCAGAGTAGAACCGCTGCTCCTTCACATTGAAAGGAGTCAGTTGAGGTGGTATGGGCATCTGATTAGGATGCCTCCTGGACGCCTCCCACTTGAGGTGTTTCAGGCACGTCCCACTGGGAGGAGACCCCGGGGCAGACCCAGGACTCGGTGGAGAGACTATGTCTCCCAGCTGGTCTGGGAACGCCTTGGTATCCCCTCTGAAGAGTTGGAGCAGGTGGCTGGGGAGAGGGAAGTCTGGGCTTCTCTGCTTGAACTGCTGCCTCCGCGACCCGGACCTCCGGAAAAGCGGTAGAAGATGGATGGATGGATGGATGGATTTTTATTGCCATCAGCATGTTTGCACCCGGTACTGATGGCAGCAGCACCCGGTATTGTGGAAATTTCCACAGTACCGAGTGCTGGCATGGGGCTGACACTGCACATGCCCCCAGACAGTTAGTGGGGGAAGCATTTAGACTCCTTGCTAAATACAGCCGTGATGGTGAGCACTGAAAGGTCACAAAGTGTGTTATTTCCAGCTACCACACTACTATACTATACTACTTCCAGCGCCACAAGAGTAGGCTGCCTTTTTGCAACAGCGGATCAATTTCTTCCTATTTCTATTTACTATCTGGCTTCTCTTGCTAATCTTTCTGATCCGGCGACACCTTATACATCGGACGGACACACGGATTGCCCAAATGTCTCCTGAGCCGGCAGACGGAGCCACTGTTTTTATCAGGATAAGTTATAGCAGAGACCAGCTGTTAGCACTTAACCGGACCAAGATGCTAGCGCAAGACCTCGACATACCGGGTGAAATAAGACAGAAACGATGTGGATGCCGTGCTGGAGCAAGATGGCGGGCGAGAAATATAAGGTACAGACCCGTCCTTCCATCCGTTATTATGGGGATTGTTCGATCGCTACTCAATAAGACAGATGAGCTAGCGGCTATGGCTTGATAAAAGAGCGTCTTCAGAGAGATTAGCTTGATGTTGTTTACTGAGACGTGGCTAACAGAACTAGCAACAGATGCTAACATCGAACTGGAGGATTTCCACGCAATACGGGCAGACCGGACACCAGACAGTGGGAAGGCAAGGGGCGGAAGAGTGATAATGTATGTCAATAACAGCTGGTGCAGACCGGGACATACCACGGTTAAACAACAAATCTAATCACAAACAAACAAATCTAAACAACAAATCTAATCACTGCAACAAAGACACTGAGTTGATAGCTGTTAGCATGCGGCCTACCTATCTCCCAAGGGAATACTCACACGTGATCTGCATTGTTGTTTATGCAAATCTGACGGTGAACGCTGGGACTGCGCGTGATGCCATTCACTCAGTAACTGGCAGGCTGCTGACTAAACACCCAGATGCTCTTCGCCTCATCTCAGGTGATTTCAACCATATTTCACTGTCCCCCATTCTGCCCACGTTCACCCAGTATGTCACATGCCACACTAGAGACAATAAAACACTGGACTTATTCCATGCTAACACTAAGGAGGCGTACACCTCATCACCACTCCCCCCACTTGGGAGATCGGATCACAACTTGGTTCATCTCCTGCCGGTGTACAAACCCCTAGTACACAGACAACCTCCGGTCATACACACGGTGAAGATATGGTCTGAGGAGGCAATGGACACTTTAAAGGACTGTTTTGAAACCACTGCCTGGGAGCAGCTCTGCGAACCACATGGTGAGGACATCAATGGCCTCACTCACACCATCACGGACTACATCAACTTCTGTGTGGACAACACCGTACCCACCAAGACCATACGGTGTTGCTCGAACAACAAACCCTGGATCAACCCTGAGATAAAAACACTTCTGAGAGAGAAGAAGAGGATCTTCAGGTCGGAGAACAGGGAGATGCTGAAGTCCGTACAGAGGGAGCTGAGGAGGAAGATCAGAGAAGGCAAGGACAGCTTCAGGAAGAAGATGGAGGACAAGCTGCAACAAAGCGACATCAGTGGGGTCTGGAGAAACCTCAAAACCATCTCTGGGTTCCAGAATACCTCCTCCCAGGCCACGGGGGGCAGGGAGTGGGCGAACAATCTGAACCTGTTTTTTAATAGGTTTGACCAACCGCCCTCCCCCCCGACTGCACAACAACCACTGCTGCCTCTAAAGTCATCGAGCCCTGCTGTCCACACCCCACTCCACCAACACCCCCCCACTCCCAGCACACAGCCCCCCAACCTGACCCTCACTAAGACCCAGGTGAGGACGGAGCTGAGGAAGATCAAGGCGAGGCAGGCCTCGGGACCGGACGGCATCAGCGCGAAGCTCCTCAAGTCCTGCGCAGACCAACTGTGTAGGATTGTGGAGCACATCTTCAACCTGCGCCAGAAGCTGGGGAGGGTTCCACAGTTGTGGAAAACATCTTGTGTGGTACCTGTACCAAAGACTTCCCACCCCAAAGACCTGAACAGCTACAGGCCAGTGGCCCTGACGTCTTACATGATGAAGACCCTGGAGAGACTGCTCCTTGCTCACCTCCGCCCCATGGTGGGACCAGCGATGGATCCACTCCAGTTCACCTACCAGCATGGCATTGAGGTGGAGGATGCAGTGATCTTCCTCCTTCACCGTTCCCTGTCCCACCTGGAGAAGCCCGGGAATGCAGTTAGGATCATGTTCTTTGACTTCTCCAGTGCTTTCAACACCATCCAACCGATGATCCTGAAGGACAAGCTGCTGTGCGCAGGGGTGGACCAGCACCTGTCATCATGGATCCTGGACTACCTCACTAACTGGCCACAGTTTGTGAGAACCCAGGATTGTGTGTCCGACACGATCATCGGCAGCACGGGGGGCCCCCAGGGAACGGTTTTGGCTCCCTTCCTGTTCACCCTTTATACTGCGGACTTCTCACACAACACAACACACTGCCATCTACAGAAGTTCTCTGACGACACTGCGATCGTCGGCCTCATCTCCAACGTAGATGAAGCTGAGTACAGAGGACTTATCCAGGACTTCGTGGACTGGTGCCATCGGAACTGCCTCAAGATCAACGCGAGGAAAACTAAGGAGCTGGTGGTGGACTGCCGCAGGCAAGGACAACCCCTCACAGCACCAGTAAACATCCAGGGAACAGACATTGAGATGGTGACATCCTACAAGTATCTAGGTATTCATCTGAACAATAAACTAGACTGGTCACACAATACCGACGAAGGGACAGCGCAGGCTGTTCCTACTGAGGAGGCTCAGGTCTTTTGGTGTACAAGGGGTGTTCTTGAAGACATTCTACGACACGGTGGTGGCATCAGCCATCACTTTTGGAGTGGTCTGCTGGGGCAACGGCATTACAGCAGCCGATAGGAAGAGACTGAACAAACTAATCAAGAAAGCTAGCTCTGTCCTGGGGCAACGCCTTGACCCAGTGGAGGAGATAAGAGAGAGAAAGATGGTGGCTAAACTGTCATCTCTGCTGGAGTCCGAGTCCCACCCTATGCAGGACATACTGGACGCACTGAGGAGCTCATTTAGCAGTAGACTACATCATCCTAGATGCGTGACCGAGAGGTTTCGCAGGTCCTTCCTACCTACGGCTGTCAGACTGTACAACCTAAGCAGGGCTGCTCGCAGAGATAGCAAAAAAAACGTGACGACCTAATAGTATTGAATGCAAAAGACGCAACAGACTTACACAAATGGTCTCCTCCAGTATACAACTAGGACAATATCAGTCGCTATGGAGGGTGACAATATGTATGGGTACATATTCATACCATGAAGGGTAACTAAATAGACGGTTATGCTGTTTAGTCCATCTCGCTCCAATGCTCCGCACTGTGTATATATATATATATATATGTGTGTGTGTGTGTGTGTGTGTGTGTGTGTGTGTGTGTGTGTACATATGTATATTCACTGCTCTTATTTTCTTATCTTCTAAATTATTGCTCTGAGTGTTGCTATCCCTGTGCTGTTGCAATCCTGGAATTTCCCCATTGTGGGACTAATAAAGGCTTATCTTATCTTATCTTATCTTATCTTATTTCCTTCTGAGCGGAGTGTGTATAATCCTGACAATTGAGCTCCGAGAGCCAAACAACTACTGCATAGCGCATTGCTAGTTTGAACGTGATTTTTTGAACAGCGGCAAAAATCATAGAGACAAGAGCCATGCAGAGTCCTGTACGGAGGCTGTCCAGTGTTTAAATAAGCTGAATATCGCTGCAGTCTCCAGTCCACACACACCATAGTTAAATACTGGAGTTCCCACTACTGCTTTATGAAAATGATCTTTTTTTTTTTTTTTACAGAATCAGCAGTTCATGCCTAGAAAGACACAATTGCTCTGCACAATTGTCACACACACACATAAAGTTGAGACAAAGCTGCAGCGAGTTTCTCACAGCTTCCATCATTTGCCACATAAGCTATGAACCCTATTTAAATTACAAGACCACAGGGTCCTAAAAACATTTGCAATAATACCGCATATCGAGGTGTTCAGCTATCCACCGTCACCGTAGGGGAAATTCCTCTACTGCGACAGCTGTAAGTCCAGGTATGTGATTTCATCTCGCCATTACTTCACTGATTATTTATTTTTAAGACTATATTTTATTATCAGTTCAGCATTTATTTTAAGAGCATTTGTTTTTTCATCCACCACCATCAGTGTGTGAATGTGTTCGTGAATGAGTGAATAGCAGGATCTGTAAAGCACTTTGGTCATCCAGAGATGAGTAAAAAAGCACTATATAAGTGAACACCATTTACTATTTAATTTAAAAATAATTTACTGTGAAATTGTCCAGTTTCTGCCCGTTTGGACTGAATACTTTATTATATGAAAGAGATGTCAACAGTTTTACTATGGGACATGACTTGAGGTTGAATAAGGTGAAAAGAAAATTGAAATATATGGGATTGTGATACTTGATTATCGTGATATTATTGAATCATGAAAGGATCAAATCGTGACCCATGTATCACGATTCAAATAAAATCCCGAGGTCCCTCATGATTCCCACCCCTAGTAAAAAGGGTTTTGTCTGATCAAGTCATGTCATCTACTTGTTCTCCACAAAGGTGTGTCTTGTCCCCCATGTTGTTTTTCCTTTATACAAATATGTGTCGGAGTGTGTTTAAAAATCAAACCATTTTAAAGTATACAGATGGTATGTTCATTGTTAGTCTTCTGTGTGGCAAGGAAATCAGCCATGGATGAGTTGTCAAACACTTTGTCCATCTCCAGCTCAGTACATCAAAAACAAAGGACATCTATTTATAAATGCAAGAAATCGCTGTCTGTTTGTGTGTGTTTGTGTGTCTGTGTGTGTGTTCCTCAGATATTTCCCAAACCGTTCATCAGACTGACCTCACATTTTATAAGTACTTTGCTGAAGTTACGAGGGTGTGCATCCCCGAGTATGGAGTCGCTCAGTCAAAATATGTAATTTTTTATCAATAAAAGTTTAGCCACTGCTCTGTCTCTTGATGCCCTAGCTCCAGGAAGTGTGGGCAGGGTTTCAGATCGACTGGATAATACGCGGCATCACAGCCATGCTGATTGAATAATATGTGGCATCACGACCATGCTGATTGGATAATACGTGGCATCACGACCAGTCAGTCACCACAGTGAAAAATGACATATTTGACTAGAAAAACATAATACTGAAGAATTAATGCTTTAAAAAATGATACCATAAAGTTGCCATGATTGCATAGGTCTAAAGGATAATTCAGCGTATGTGGAGAACACGAGGCGCACGAGCAGACTGGGCAGAGCGTCAGTGGGGACCCGGATCTGACAAAGAACACCGGCGTATCCAACACAGAACATGCTGGGAGAAGCAGCGGCCCGACACGACCTGGCTCAAAAGCACGCTAAATGATGGCGATAAAAAAAGTTTATTTTCAATAAAGTGGCTTCTAGAAGTGTGGGTGGGGCTTCGGATTGACTCCGTACTGATTGGATAATATGCGGCATCACGACCAGTCACCAGAGCGCTCTGCAAACAAACCAAGGAAGTGAAAAGTGACAAAAGTATGTGTGTGTGAGGGAAGCAGCCTGTAGTGCAGGAATATGGCCAGTATACAGCATGTGCCACACCATGCCACTATATTGGGGTGGTCCGCCATCTCATGGGAGTTAGTTGGTTAGAGAGCAGCTAGCGGGAGCTAGCCTTAGTCATAGCTCTCACACTGGAGCTACCAATGTGAGAGTTATGACAAAGTGTTTGCATGTGGTTTTGTACCATTACAGTTTGTAATAAAGTTCAGTTCGAGCACAGCATCCTCGTCCGTCTTCATTCCATGTTTGTGGACATAACATTTGGCGACGAGAATTTTGAATCATGGAAGCGTGCTTCAGACTAAAGCCTTTCCTCAAGTCTTCAGGTGAAACAGCCATTCTGTGGCCATGATGGCTGGACGTGTTTGAGACCTACATTGCAGTGTTGGACCTGGGAAAATTGGATACAGTAAGGATTCGAGCATTCCTTGTCCCCAACCGAGGCATAGAAGGTCAGAGGATTTTTCACATGCTTGGTCCAACGGACTCGTATGAGGATGCTATTGAACTGCTAGCTACCTACTTTGCTACACCTGACAATGTGGCACGGCATGGGAAATCCCGATGACAACGGCGAGAAGCTAAGCTAGTTAACCCCACACCCTACAGAGATGGCATAAACATTGTGGGCCCCCCAAGGTTGATCAGAACCGCAGCGTGTAGTGAAGTTACACGGCATAAGTGTGCCTATGTTGGTGGCCACTTCCTCTACATGGTCCATAGTAAACGAGGCCAGTTAGGAGGCTCACACCCTAGCAACCTGATGCGGTGGAACTACCGGACGACGGATGCTCCAGCAACAGCAGGAAGGTCACCTTCACGATGCGGTACGGCGAAAGGGAGATTCCAGCGTTCCAGTTCCAGGTGACGCACCAGGGTGAAAACATCATGGGGTGGGATTTGTTCTGCAGGTTTTACCCTCGCAATCCACGGGCAGACTGTTGATGGTCCAGGCCCAGTTTACCCAGGCTTCGCGGACGCGGGTGCGGCCAAAGAGCACAGCTCAGGTGACGAATGTAACGTGGAGAGTGGGTACAGCACGGGCAGTGATAATGACATGGTGCGAGACCAGCGACCGGACTTGCTTTCGTTCCTTGCCTAGCCGAAGCTGGAGCTGCAGGAAAGGGAGCCCGTGTCTATCAGGAATGACACCGATGAGGAAATTCAGGGCAGCACCAAAACCAAACCATCTACCCCATGTGCTCAGGAGGAGAGCTGCCCAGGAGGGGGGCAGCAGCCGGACTCGCCTCAGATCCTCACCCAGCCGGAGGCCGCTGTGGATTCGTAGGAGAGGGAGCCCATACACACAGAAAACCTCGAGTCACAACAACAACAACCGGGCACAGGCACCATTCATGATTTGGCACAACAAAGCACATCAGATGGGAGAGAGGAGGAATCGGACTGCTTCCGTACCCACGCTCAACATCAGTCTACGGGGGTTACGACCAAGACGATGGGTGAAGAGTCTACAACAATGAACGACACGGAAGAGACGCCGGACACCTTCTGTACCCACGACATGCCTCAAGCTATGGAAGCAGCAACGGTGAAATCGGGTGAAGGGTCCGCAATGAACACAGTAATGATGGAGCTGTTAAGGCACAACGAAGGTCCCAAACCAGACGAGCATGCAGCGTCATAGTGATCACAATGGCATATGAGACCGAGCAAGGCACCGCTCCAAGTCATGGACTGGGTTCGAGTCTGCACCAGTGCAAGACCAGTACAGTGGCTGGCCAAGTCATAACCGACGAGACAATGGACACTACTAAGGATCGTGGCAAAACTGGGATCGGCGTGCTTTCGACTGACAGTCAGTTTGGTTCGGAATGCAAATCAACTACAGCTCGTCCAGGTGGCTGCTCCAGACAGCGAGGCTTCGCAGGAGTCAGCTGACACAGTATGGGACCCGTGCCCCAACGTGATGAAGATCGGTCCTGGCCCCGGGGGTCTCCAGGGGTGTGTCTACCGGGGGCCCGCTACAAGACCCCTCTGGCAGAGCCGCCTTCCCCATGGAAGACTGTAAAAAAAAAAAAAAAGATTGACTGTTCAGGTAGGAGCGTGGCTGAAACAGGTGGCAAAATAACCCACCCAGCCACATTGGGTCCAGCGGTAGTCTACCCGCAGACCCTAGTTCCAGGTTCTACTTTTACATTGACAAGACCATTATGACGCTATTGTATAAATCTTTTATTGAGTCAGTTTTAAGATAAGATAAGATAAGATAAGATAAGCCTTTATTAGTCCCACAACGGGGAAATTCCAGGATTGCAACAGCACAGGGATAGCAACACTCAGAGCAACAATCAGAAGGCAAGAAAAAAAAAACAAAAAAAAACAACAAAAAAACAAGCAAGCAAGAGCAGCTAATATACATATGTACATATTACTATAAAATATATATATATACACACACACACAGACACACAGTGCAGAGCATTGTAGCTAGATGGAATAAATATGTAAATATATAAACACCCACAGTACGGAGCATTGCAGCTAGGTGGAATAAATATGCAAGTATATAAACACACACAGTGCGGAGCAATGTAGCTAGATGGAATAATATGTAGATATATAAATATATAAACACACCCAGTGCTGAGCATTGTAGCTAGATGGAATAAATATGTAAATATATAAACACACACAGTGCAGAGCATTGTTGCTAGATGGAATGAAACAGCATAACCGTCTACTTAGTTATCCTACATGGTATGATTATGTGCCCATACATATTCTCACCCTCCATAGCGACCGGTAAGTTCCTAGTTGTATGCCGGAGGGGACCATTGTGTAAGTCTATTGCATCTTTTGCATTCAAAAAACTATTAGTTTGTTACGTCTTTTTGCTATCTCTGCGAGCAGCCCTGCTTAGGTTGTACAGTCTGACAGCCGTTGGTAGGAAGGACCTACGAAACCTCTCGGTTGTGCACCTGGGATGATGTAGTCTGCTGCTAAATGAGCTCCTCAGTGCATTCAGTATGTCCTGCATAGGGTGGAACTCGGACTCCAGCAGAGATGACAGTTTAGCCACCATCCTTCTCTCTCCTATCTCCTCCATCGGATCAAGGCGCTGCCCCAGGACAGAGCTAGCTTTCTTAATCAGTTTGTTCAGTCTCTTCCTATCGGCTGCAGTAATGCCACTGCCCCAGCAGACCACTCCAAAAGTGATGGCTGATGCCACCACCGTGTCATAGAATGACTTCAGCAGCGCCCCTTGTACACCAAAAGACCTGAGTCTCCTCAGCAGGAACAGCCTGCGCTGTCCCTTCTTGTAGAGTGCATCAGTATTGTGTGACCAGTCTAGTTTATTGTTCAGATGAATACCCAGGTACTTATAGGATGTCACCATCTCGATGTCTGTTCCCTGTATATTTACTGGTACTGTGAGGGGCTGCCCATGCCTGCGGCAGTCCACCACCAGCTCCTTAGTTTTCCTCGCGTTGATCTGGAGGCAGTTCCGATGGCACCAGTCCACGAAGTCCTGGATAAGCCCTCTGTACTCAGCTTCATCTCCATTGGAGATGAGGCCAACGATCGCAGAGTCATCAGAGAACTTCTGTAGATGGCAGTGTGTTGTGTTGTGTGAGAAGTCCGCAGTATAAAGAGTGAACAGGAAGGGAGCCAGCACCGTTCCCTGGGGGGCCCCCGTGCTACTGATGATCGTGTCGGACACACAGTCCCGGGTTCTCACAAACTGAGGCCGGTTCGTGAGGTAGTCCAGGATCCATGATGACAGGTGCTGGTCCACCCATCTATTTATCTTTTTTTGTATACTTTATTAATCCCAGAGGGAAATTACAGGGAATCCACCTGGATGGATGAGGCAGCCAAGGTGCAGCACAATCCCTTCACCATTCACACACGCATTCACACCTACAGTCATGTGAAAAAATTAGGACACCCCATTAAATATTCAGTTCTTTATTAAGAAATGTTCACATATTGATGTCTAATCTTGTTTTGATTTGTCTCTGGAAAAGAAAGTGATTTAATTGCAGGCAAATAACAAAAATTAACCTTGTTTTACTCATTAAAAGATATCTACAAAACTGTGTATTCTGAGGACAAAGTTAAGACACCCTACCGCCTAGTGTTACCCCCTTTGGTTGAAATAACTTCAGAAAGACTGTCATGATCTGAGCACGGAGGTTTCCGCCATGCTCAGTCTCATGGCCTTTTTTCATATTTGTATATTTGTTGTATTTTGTGTTCTTTGGTTCCTGTCATTTTATCCGTGGTTGGTTTTCATATATCTTATATTGTTTCTTATTCTTCCCATCCCCATGTTTATATCATTGTAGTTTTGCTATTCAGTTATTTGGTATTTGTTTGTATTTATCCCTCAGTCTGTATCTGTTGGCATTTAGTTCTTTATGTACTGTTGTGTTCTCTCTCTCTCTCTCTCTCTCTCTCTCTCTCTCTCTCCCTCTCCAGGGCTGCAGCTGTCAGTGGCACTTCCGGGTTCTTGCTCTGTTGTGGGCAGTGCTCCTGTCAGCTGTCAGTCCCATCTTTTCCCCTCTCATCTCTTTCAGCTGACCCCAATTTGTAATCATTGTCACCTCCTGCCCGCTCATGTGATCCACACCTGCCATCACTTATGTTCATTGTTTGCATTCTCAACCCCATGACCCGAAAAGGATTAAGCAGAAGAAGATGGATGGATGGATGGATGGATGGATGGATGGATGTTTCTGTTACTCATTATCAGAGCCTCATCATTGCATTCTACGTCTCCCCATCAGAACCCTTTCCCCGTTCCGATGCGTATTCCTGCATTCGCCTTGTTCATCTCATTTGTAAGTTTATTTTTTGTGCACTGTATGGACAGTTTGTGACAGTAGGCTCTGACCAGTTAGAGACCCAACTGCTGCTAGTTTGTGGATTTTTTGTTTTCACTCACCTGCTTTATCCAGAGCATCATAATGTCCCCAGCATGCCAGCCTTCAGCAAGCAAAGAAAAATCAGCTGCTGGGTCCCCGAGCCTGGAAGAGGAATGGGCCGCTGAATTCATCCAGAGCTTTGTAAATGAAGCTTTCACCTCCCGTGGGCCTAAGAAGCATTAATGGAACGGTGGGGATTGTGGACGCACATCCCAGGTTGAGGAGTTATCCCCAATTTGTGGAACTGTTGTCCACAGTCTCCTCACTTCAGCGGTTATTCCCCGGGCTGACGATGGGGCCACCTCAAGCGAGATCAAAGCCATTGCAGAGGTGCCTTCCGTGGCAGATGTCCTTCTCCTCCCCCCCGTTCGCCTGCTCCTGCCTCCGCTTCCCCAGTTCCCGGACACCACCGTCCAGCTTCGGACCGCCGGAGGAACACCTCCGCTTCTCAGGCAGTAGTTCTCCCCACAACAATCCCTTCATCTAGTTGTCCTTCACCAGCTGTCCCGTCAGCCTCCTCTTCCTCTTTTGCTGCTGCGACTCCCATCTCCTCGACGTTTCCTCCCGCTGCTGAGGGTCTGGTCGTTCCCTCCCTGGCTCCGCCTGTCACCGTGTCTGCAGGGGCGGTTCCTCCACATTCCTCTGAGGGGCCCACAACCACTGAAGTCACGGAGAAGGCTGATTCACAACAAGCTGCAGCAGAGAACATCATGCCCCGGGAACTCAGGCAAGTGTCTTTTCATTTTCCAACACTTTATGATGATATGCCTTGCCTGATTCCCGGTAGTGAGGCTCAGTTTTTGCAGTCCCATGAGTCCAAACCACCTGCTGCAGACTACATCACCTTACCTGCTCTCTCTGTGTCTCCTCCTATTTTCAGTGAGTGTCCACCGGTTGCAGGGTTGAGCCACCGGATGGTGGAGGAGCCTGCGGTCCTGGAGAACCTGGTTCCAGCCCCACAGCCATGGTATGGACGGAGGGAGAGCGCTGCCAGCGATCCAGAGCCTGCAACGACGATTGAGCATCCTCAGGCTTCAGCAGTACAGAATCCAGCACCAGCAGGAAGCCAACCTCATGTGTCCACATCGGGCGAGCCACCTGCGTGGGCCACTTTGCTGGGGGGCCTTGGGATTGCATCCACCACCATGCCTGCTGTAGGGGCCGCCACAGCATAGCTGAAGTTGGACCTCCAGAGGGCCGGGCCAGAGACGTCGCCGCCTGGATCAACGGAGTCCTGGATGGCAGTGGAGCTTGAGCTCAGGCAAATGCTCTCCTTTGTTTTCATTGTTTCTATTTTGGAGAGATCTTGTCTGGCTCTTGGTGGGGAGAACCAAGTGCAGCCATCAGCTGCACCTGAGCTCACTTCGCCGAGCTCCACTGCCGCCACCAGTGACCCTGCCTCTTTGTCCCTCCTATCAGAGTCTTTCACCAGGGTCACAAGGGTTGTTCAACTTCACCAGAGGTCTCCGTGGGTCCAGCCTCACTACCTGAGCTCTCCATGGGTCCAGCTCCTCCAGCTGAGGTCGTCGCAGGTGCTCTGTCCCAGCCCGGGATCTCTGTGGGTGCTGCTCCCCCTTCTGCCAAGGTCTTCATGGGTGCTCCGTCCCAGCCCAGGACCTCCATGGGAGCTGCTCCTTCTTCCGCCGAGGTCGTCGCAGGTGCTCTGTCCCAGCCCAGGACCTCCGTGGGTGCTGCTCCCCCTCCATCTGAGGTCTTCGCGGGTGCACCATCCCAGCTCGGGGCCTCTGAGGGTGCTGCTTCCCCATCAGATGAGGCCATTGCGGGTGCTCCGTCCCAGCCTGGGACCTCCATGGGTGCAGCTCCTCATCAGTCCAGGTCTCCGTGGGTGTTATGTCCCAGTTGGGGACCGTCATGGGTGCTGTGTCACAGCTTCAGACCAACATGGGTCCAGCTTGGGTCCGCCATGGGTGCTACGCCCCAGCCCGGGGTCCACTGTGGGTGCAGCTATGGCCCAGTCCGGGTCCACCGTGGGTGCAGCTATGGCCCAGTCTGGGTCCACCGTGGGTGCAGCTATGGCCCAGTCCGGGTCCACCGCAGGTGCAGCTACGCTCTCGTCTGGAGCCACCGTGGGTGGTGATACGCTCCAGCCCGGAGCCACCGCGGGTGCAGCCTTGCTCCAGCCCGGAGCCACCATGGGTGCAGCCTTGCTCCAGCCCAGAGCCACCGTGGGTGCTGCTTTGTTCCAGGCCGGAGTCACCGCAGGTGCTGCAGGGCAGTCTGAAAGCATCGTGCTTCCCTTTCCTCTGTCCAACGAGTTGTGGTTCCCTCTCCTCTGCCCGAGGCCATCGTGGTCCCCTCTTCTCTACCAGAAGCCATTGGGGTCCCCTTTCCTCTGCCCAAAGCCGTCGTGGTTCCCTCTCTCCTGCCCAAGGCCGCTGGGGTTCCCTCTCCTCCACCTGACGTTGTCATGTCATATATATATATGTATATGTATACAGGCCTATCCATTCTCACAGCATAAACTAGAGGGGGCCAGGTAGACTGCCAATCCACCTCAACATGGCTAGACAGGTTATTCTGCCGTCTTTGAAATAATAGAGTCTGTAAAACAAAATGGCAGCGTTCCTAAAAAACACTAAAACAATCGCAGAACGTACATACACAGTCAGAACTCTCCTAACAAAACACAAACAGTCAAAATGTACACCCATAATTTGTTGCTAGCCCCCACCCCAACACACCCAGCCCATAACTTGGACAATTCACACAAACAACATATTTCAAGCACAGTATAAACAGTGTTGGGAATTCCTTTTTTTTTTTTTAACACAGGGCAAAATGCAACAGGCAGATATTAACTTCATGACTTCAGAGTAAAATGGCATATTAGCGACTCCACCACACCATGCCAATAGCCCCCCCACAGTCACCTTACAGTCCCAATGGGAGAGCCACCCCTTGGACTTAGCGTCTGGCGGATCCCCCCCAGAGCGCCTTCGCCTCTTCATCTCTGGGGACGAGCAACATCGGTTTCTCTTCTCATCCACTCGCTGCAGCTCGTTAGGGTGTCTCCACGATTCATCGGACAGTCTCAGTAGGCACCACCAGCAGCCACCCCTGCTCGTCCAGTCATTTTCTTTTCTCGTGGACCCCACTCAGCAGAGCCCCCACCCCACCCCACCCCACCCCCCGGCCCGGACCTCATCATCAGTCCATGGGGAGCTCGACTCGGCTTCTGACATCCACCATGTTGTGACCGGTCTTCCTTCCTGGGTCGGACCGTTCTGCCAACCCAGTCCGAAACCCTTAGACATTAGACTGATTTCCGTCATTATTTCATTGTAGAATTGGGCTCTCTACTAAAAGCTTTAAATAGCTTATTTGGGATGACCCATTCACACTCCAAAACAATGTAAAAAAAAAAAGCCTATTGTATACTGCTAATCATGCTGTTGATAACTCTTATTGTAATTCATTCATGCTGTTGATAATGTGTGATGTGTGTGTGAATAAACTAAACTGAAACTGAAACCCTCCTCGAGTGTTGGTGATCGGCACGGTGTGAAATCACGCCAGCTGGTCCTGCCCCACTCTTTTTCCTCCTAAACACCAGCACAGCCCCTACAGCTCCTCACTTCTCGGTATCATTAGGACAAACTCCGGAAGTCGAGGGAGCTAGCATCTTGGCTCCATCAGCCGTCCCGGATGTTCCACTGTACCATCCAGTTCCCACATCCAGGGCAACTTGGACACTGGCATTGGAACCCTCCCGAAATGGTGCTCCACGGTGCTGGCCTTGCACACCTTCCAGAATACCAGGCCAGTCACTGTCCCAAACTGCATCGTCCTCCACGTGCGGAGCAGGTCGGTCCCACAAACCACAGCTTAACCACTCTTCTCTGACGCCACAGGTGATTGCAAATCCCAGGCCATAGAACATATCACATCCCATGATGTTCGACCCACTAGTGATCACCACGAATTGGACGTTAGACATCATTGCTGACTTGTACCTCACCTTCAATTCCAGCAAACCCACGATGGCTAACTTGTTTCCTCCATAGCCAAAGCATGACGTCGACAGTCCTGTCACACTGTAATGTGGGAACAGACTCCTCACAGTGGGCCAGTTCTACAGGGAAATTGTTGATCCCGTGTCCACCAACAACAGCACTTCCATGCCGTCCAGCGAAATGTCGCAGTAAATCCGCCCATCTGTGCTCAGGGAGATGGTATGAGCAACCGTAGGAGTCACTGCGGGGGAGTCCGCCTCACGTCTTCGGTCCCCTCGCTCAAAATTTTTGCAGGCCCTGGCGAAATGCTGCAGAAGACCACACTTGCCACAGCATTTGCCCTTCACCGGACATTCTCTTGCCTTGTACTGGTGCCTGGTGGACCCACAGCCATAACATCTTGGCGTACCCGGGGCGGACCTAATTTTTACAGTGGCAGCTTATTCCTCTTCATTCACGCTGTCTTCGCTATCGGAGTCCACAGCCAGCGCCTTCAAATGTAGTTCATTATGCCCCAATGTGCTTCCCTCGCCGAGGTCTTTTGATAATTTCTCTGGTGCCTCAAACTGCTGTGCTATCTCAATTGCAGTGGCTAAAGTCAGTTCACCTGGGTGTGTCAGGAGCCTCGATCATGCCGCAGAGCAAGAAGTGTGCTCCGCCAGTTGATCAGACCATCTCTTCCTCTAGGGCCCCATATTGGCACTTCCCTGCCAGCTGACGTAGGTCTGCAATGTAACGCTGCACCAACTCTTCTGTCTGCTGGTGGTGCTGCTGAAACTGAATTCTCCAGACTATGACGTTTTCCAGAGCGCGAAAGTAGCACGGCATTAGCTCCACTACGTCTTCAAAATTATTGGCCCCTCCTAATGTGCCGAGGATTCTTTGACCCTTCATTCCAAGATTATGGACCAGTATAGCTCTCGCATGCAGTTTTTCAAGCTCACCGAGGTTTGGGGCCACCAGATAATTCTGAAAAGCCATGTACCACCTTGCCCCGGGATCCGGCAGCTTGCCCAGAACCTCCAAAAATGGCTGAAATGCAGAAACAGCTCTCTCCATACCTTTCTCCTCATCGCCAAATGTTATGTCCATAACTTGGGTAGGCAGTAAACCAGGCTGGAGGTGCAGTAAACATAACTTTATTATAATGAACCACAAACCACAAGGTGCTCCGTACAGGTCAAGGGGTCGACGGCGAAAGGGACAGTGCTCTTCTGCCTTTGCCCTTTGTACCCTTGGTGACGGCGGAACTGGAAAAGCAGGGCCATCACCCCCACTACACCCAGGGTACACTCAACGCCATATTGGTACACCACACTGTGTTTGTAGTTTTTAATCTTTTTTTTTTGATGGCAGAGTACTTGCGCTCCTTCTTGTGGTGTTCATATGCTTCTAGTCATTTTTTAGTCTGGATGGATCCCTCCTCTTAGCTGCAGAACAAATTTACCTACAGGTAAAATAAAGTGACCTTGACCATGAAATGCCTCTAATGGCTGCATGATTATCCCAAAAAAATCAAAATGCTCACTTCTCTTAAAAAAAGACAGCCTTTATATAATTTCTTTTGTTTTGCCCAGGTTTTTTCCTCTACATCAAGAAAAGGTAAGCCCAGCCTTGATACGTACTGCTGCTCTCTTATTAATATACATCATAAACATTTCATTAAAACCTGTGGGAGCGGTCAAAATGTTAGAAAGGAGCACTGAATGACTTTTAAAGACAAACATATTGGTCAGCCTATACATTTTATGGCATGTGATTGTAAATTCATAGGCATCACTACAGAGTTGGTCCCCTTCTTTGCAGCTACAACAGCTTCCATTCTTCTGAGATGGCTTTCTACAAGACTTCAGATCATGCATCGGAATTTTTGCAAATTCATCTAGAAGAGCATAAGTAAGGTCAAACACTGATTTTGGATGAGAGGACCTACTGTAGCTCATAATCTCTGGTCCACTTCATCAGAAAGGTGCTGGGGTTGATGGTAGGGCTCAGTGCGGGCCAGTCGAGTTATTCCATGCAACCATGCCTTTATGGACCTTGCTTTGCTTTGTCATACTACAAAAGAAAAAAAGACTTCCCAAATCTGTTTCCAGCACAGAAGTGACCAAAATGTATTGGTAAGGTGAAGCATTGGAATGAAACACCTGAATTTAATGATCAAGAGGTGTGACCCACTACTTTTGTTCCATATGGTGTAGAAGATTACTGGTTTGAATCCCAGTTTCTTCCCACTGTACTTTTTCATACTATCCGCTTTTTCCTTCGCCTCAAACACAACATTCCTTCCTCTTCCTCCCCCCACTGCACCACCTCGCTCCCACTCCCCCTCTCTCTCCTCCCTCTGTGTGTGCCACTGTGCCAGTCACCCTGCTCTAGGGCTCTGGAGATATTTCAAACATATCTGAGAAATCAATCTTACAGCAAACTGAAGGAAAACATCGAATGTCATTGAGCAATAAGTATGAAGCCCGTCAGAGGTGGAGCTGAGAGCTGGGCCCGCGGTGGGTTAGGCCTGCCAGTGTCCCAGCAAGAGGCCTCGTCAGCTGGGCCCCCCGCTTCTTCACGCGCGCGCACTCACACAAGCACGCAACATACACACATACATTGAAGGGACAGAGACAGTCACAACACAATTTCTACCTCTTTACCATTTAACAGTCCTTACAGTTCTTTGAATTACTTTTGCGTTTATTTTCATTAAAGATATATTGGAAACAGTAGAGATGGTCAGGAAACGCGAGAGTAGAGAAAAGAGGGGTGGCTTCTGACAAAAGGTGCCAGGGGCACTGCTAAATGTCAAAACAAAATGAGGTAGCGATACAGCATAAACATTTTCTTGATGATTTAGCCGTTTTCTTAGTTGAAGTTTCACTACAGCAGTGAAATTCAAAATAAAATCTGATATACAGCACTTTTCATTCACTAGCGAGTTCTTTAAAGGTATGATTAACATGTTTGCTTGTTTTTAAAGGAAGGGCCTGTCAACAAATACTTTTTTTTTCAATTTTGTGCCACACAACAGAAAACAGGAATATTAGTTTGAATGACATTTTTCTTTGATAAAACATACAAGCTGTTATTGGATTATTTTAATTTATGTAACCTCATATTTGAAAACCTGACTTAAAAGTTCAATGCCAACAGTCCTTAAATGAATGAATCATCTCATTCCATTCTATTCAATTATGTTTTTATCTTTTTATTAATTCTGCCTTAATTTTCCCACACATTATCAGTGTTTCAGGGATAATAATCCTGATCAGTACCTGTGCATGTCCCCAAGTGCATGGTTCAGGGTAATCCTTTCCCTCCAGCAGGAATGGGGAGGCACTTGCAGGAGAACTGAAATGAAAAACATGAGAAGAAGATGGATTTCAGGAGGCAGGAGGGAGAAGGGCAGGAGAAAGGGAGAGGCCGGGCCCAGACAGACAAATGAAGGGAAGCAGAAGTTGATGAAACAAGATGTCACCGTTGATGGGTCATTACACCCAAGTAAGCATGGGACACTAGCTGGGCTCCACACAGAGACAACCCCCCCTCCCCCCCGCTCTCTTTTTGTCTCCCGCTCAGACAATAACTACATTATTGCCATCACCTCCTCACTGTTACTTTTCTGGCTCTGCGGTGATTATCCTCACGGTGCAACAAATCTCTGCAGTTCCATGTAGCTGCACTCAAAATTGGCCCCTTTTATATCTGCATGCACGTGTTTACATCTCCAGGTCAATTGAATTAGGGCCCTATAATGAGCCCGGGTGCTGAACGTCGAACGCAGCACATTGGAGCATGAGCGGGCGCAAGTCAGGTGAATCCAGATGAGCGTTTTACACTTAGCGTCGCATGCATCCGGCGTTAGCCTCACAGTTGTTTGCTGCTCACATCCTGTTGCTCATTATCGTGGCTCTGAGCGTGCACCGATATCAATGCTAACGGCATCTGTAACGCCACATCATGAGATCAAAAAGCAACACTAATCTATGAATCCTTAGTGTGAGAGTTTAATAGTAAAGCTCAGCCATTATTTGCTTTAAAGCTTACTCATTATTAAGCCTCTCTATCGCACAGCCACTGGCCATGACTTACAGATCAGTGGTTAGGACCTCAGGATGCAGAAAGTGATATGTTAATGAATGGAAAAGGAATGGATTATTCAAAAATATGCCCAAATTTGAGTATGTCAGGGGGTGTATTAAAGATCAGCCAGTGATTTAGCGGGAATAATGGAATGTTTGTTTTTGTTAATGCACATAGGGATCTGAATAAGGAACTGATGGTCCTTGAGCTGCTCAGTGGAGAGGAACAGAGGGGTCACTATTTAAGGAACTGGAAATAGCTAGTGAACTGTTTGAATCTGCTGCAGTCATAGTGTTTTACTCTTATAAGCTTAATAAAAAGTTAGCTACGTGACTTTCAAACTAGTCAGTGTATTCTTGGTACTCAAAAGAAGATCACTGTGGATAGAAATTTGCACATCACCCAATTATTTGATCACTATCTTTGGAATCAAAGTACTGTAGTCAGTTTCAGATATGAGTTTCACATTTTCACACATGAAGGGTGGGGACAGCCCAGAGGGACTTCACATCAGTTTTCATGTGAGCATTTAGACTACAGAGTGGAACTAAAAACCTGGCCTGCGAATCAGCATGCCCTGGCTCCACTGGGATACACATAAGCGACAATAACAGGCAAATTAAGCATCCACACTCAGACGCCAGCGTGTTCAACCGATGCTGGTTAGCTGTGGGCTCAGTCAGCGGATCAGCATCCACTCTGGTCCACTGATCCGGAGGCACGACAATGAAGCGTCATGCAGCTCAGATTCTGTGCTGGGAAATTAGACTGGGGTGTGAAGGTGGAAAAACCAAATAAGCATAAGGCTGAAACACGGCGTTAGGATTTCTCGCCTGGCTCACGCCAATGCCACGACGGTGTCAAGCTCAGTAAAGAGGAACATTGGAGAGACCATCAGAAATGTCTTGATTTCCAACTTTAGCTCTGGCTTGTTGACGTAAAGTCTCCTTTATCCATAATCTTATTTTTTATGCATGCACTGAAAAGAGAATAAAGTAACTGCAGAGAAACTTTTTTGCTTCTTTAACCATTTTCAGGGTGTACACCTCAAGAAGTTGCAGGTTCTAATATATTTACGTTCTTCAATTTTGTTTTTTTTTTTCATCTTATCTTTTTTCCATTTACGTCCACAAACTTCTACCAGAGGATCACTGCTGTGTTCTCCAATATTTTTCTTTTTTTTTCCATATGAAATCATCTTTTGACTCTTGGCATGCTGCTGCCTTTATGCTGTCAGCTCTAATAGCATCCAATCCAGGGAGAGCAGACACACACACACACACACACACACACACACACACACACACACACACACACACACACACTTCTATAACACTGTAAACCAGAAAAAAAAAAATCTCTCCTCACTTCCCTCTTTTGTGCACCATAAAGATCAGAAATGCATTTAACTAACATTTGCTTTACTACACACTCACACCCATGTATTAGATGTATGGAAGCTAATAAAAAATAAACAATGAGCAGCAGACAACCCACACACACATACACACACAATATCTCCTCCATGTTACCTGTACCTTTGGGGGGGGGGGGGGCGTTGGTCATGTCTGAAGGTGGAGCATTCTCAGTGTCCATTACCAAAAACACACAATCACGCACGCAGAGCAGCTGAAACTGAGAGCCGAGTGCTGGTCTCAGACACTCTCACCACACCAGGCCTAGTTATACTCTCCCTGTTTGAGGTACACTGATTACTGATATTACACACACACACACACACACACACACACACACACATTACCTTCACTTCAGGGTATGTGTAAACTCACCATGCAGAAGCAGGTCGCTGCATTAAACACAAGCATATGTTAGCAAGGAGTCTTGCTATGATCTTGCACACAGCACTTCACTAGACTGGGCTTCAACACGCTACACTAGTCTGTGTTCCACTGCATTGCATTGGGCCAGGCTAACTGCTAGCTGCACTCGCCACAGAGGAACAAGTGCCGGGTTCTTACTAGCAGGTTGCGCTGGCTAGGCTAAAGCAAATCAAGGCCTCCTGCAGTCACTGGTGTGAGAGCCCATTCTCACAGTTCACACCCGACCTGCTAATGGCTGATCATTCATTCACGCTCTCTGTTGATTGCACAGGCAGGAGGCTGGCCAATCGTACAGTTCAGCTAATGTACCGTACATAGTGAGGATAATCGGTGAGAGCAATAAGCATGTTAATGTTCTGTTGGCCATGAAAACTGAAGGTCTGGTAATGTGGGAAATTACTTTTAGCAAGCAGGATCATCAAATGAGTCGTGTTCAGTTGGAGGGAGCAATGCTGGACATCGAGGTTTATCAAAGACAAAATTTCTCCTTTCTCACCACTTCTGACAGTTGTGACATATTTTTAAATTTCACAGAAGTAGACATTTCACTATGATTTTTATCAAACATCTAAAAATGATTTAGGCTTAATGTCATCTACATGTTTTGAAGATGTTGAAGCAATAAATTCTAAATACTGGAAATACTAGGGCAGGGGTCAGTGGCCTCTAAACCAAATGAGCATTTTTTTTTGCCCCCAAAACTCTGCATAGAGCTACAAGACAAACAATATTTGAGTCTTCGGCAAAAAAGAAGAATTGAAAGACATCAATAGACCTAACAACAAAGGGAGTTGTTTCATAAAGGGCACCTGTTTTCATAAATTTGCAATTTCTTCTTAAAGTCTTTTTAAATTTCTCTCTCTGTGTGTCTCTCAAGTGTCAACAAATTTTATCATGCATTTGCAACTGCTTTTGATAAATTTACAAATTTTCATTTTCATCTTTTCATGCAAATTTGTGACTTTCTTGTCATTTTTTTTTCTTATTTACAACTGTAAAGCCAGGATGTAAAATATGACCGAGGGGTAATTAAAAACATAACTATGCAAGTTCTTTAAAAACCAGGTGAAGAGTCACAAGTAGCAATCAAAGGAAAAACTTAAAATGAGGATGTTCAAGGAGTTTATTTACATAATATATACAACAGATGCCCACTGTATATAAAAAGCCTAACCTAAAATCAATGAATTAAAATTAAGTTAAAGTAAGTTTAAATCTATCTATAAATGCACAACATCTCTGTCTGTGTCTGTTCCACGCATATCTCTTGAACCGTTTGTCAGACTGACTTAAGATTTCATACGTGTTTTGCTGAGGTTACGAGGGTGTGTATCCCCGAGTATGGAGTTGGTCTCTCAAAATATGTCATTTTTATCAATAAAAGTTTAGCCACCACTCTGTCTCTTCATGCTCTGGCTTCAGGAAGTGTGGGCGGGGTTTCGGATTGACTCCATGCTGATTGGATAATACACAGCATCATGGTCATGCTGACTGGATAATACGCAGCATCATGACCTGTCAGTTACCACAGTATTCACTGGACAAAACAAGGAAGTGAAAAATGACACATTTGACAAGAAAAAGATAATACTGAAGATTTAATGTTTAAAAAAATTATACCATAAAGTTACCATGATTGTGTAGGTCTAAAAGATAAGATAAGATAAGATAAGCCTTTATTAGTCCCACAATGGGGAAATTCCAGGATTGCAACAGCACAGGGATAGCAACACTCAGAGCAACAATCAGAAGGCAAGAAAAAACAAGAGCAGCTAGTATACATATGTACATATTACTATAAATATATACAGTATATATACTGTATATATTCCAGCTGGCCCGCCGCATCCGCGGAGAGAGAGCTTAGACTTTCTACTGCACATTCACCAGCCATAATGCTCTGCACTGTGTGTCTATATATATACATTTATAGTAATATGGACATATGTTTACTAGATGTTTTTTCTTGCCTTCTGATTGTTGCTCTGAGTGTTGCTATCCCTATGCTGTTGCAATCCTGGAATTTCCCCATTGTGGGACTAATAAAGGCTTATCTTATCTTATCTTATATATATATACAGTATATATATATATATATATATATATATATATATATATATATATACTGTATATATATAGACACACAGTGCAGAGCATTGTGGTTGGTGGATGTGCAGCAGAAAGTCTAAGCTCTCTCTCCGCGGATGCGGCGGGCCAGCTGGATGTCTTTGGACATGATGGTGACCCTCTTGGCGTGGATGGCGCACAGGTTGGTGTCCTCGAAGAGACCCACCAGGTAGGCCTTGCTGGCCTCCTGCAGAGCCATGACGGCGGAGCTCTGGAAGAGCAGGTCGGTCTTGAAGTCCTGAGCGATCTCCCTCACCAGGCGCTGGAAGGGCAGCTTACGGATGAGCAGCTCCGTGGATTTCTGGTAGCGACGGATCTCTCTCAGAGCCACGGTACCGGGCCTGTAACGGTGAGGCTTCTTCACTTCGCCGGTGGCCGGAGCGCTTTTCCGAGCAGCCTTGGTGGCCAGCTGCTTCTGGGGGCTTTTCCTCCAGTAGATTTACGGGCGGTCTGCTTGGTTCTTGCCATCACTCTTTATTATTCTGTCTTATATTTCTTGCACGCCGCCTAAACTCCAGCCCGGCACCCGCGTCGTTTTCGCTTCAGTTCCCCGGTATGTCGAGTTTCTCCGTTAGCACCGGGTGGCGGTTGAGTGCTAGCTAGCTCTTCCCTGCTGTATCGTCTCCTGCTGTAGACAGTGGCTCCGTCCGCCGACTCGGGAGACCTTTGGGGCGATTCTGTGTGTCCGTGATATATAGAGAGTGAAAGGTGTGCCGGATCAGAAAGTTATCACCGGGTCACAAAGAAGAAGGAAGATAAAAAGACTCAGAATTGAGCCGCTGTTGCAAAAGGCAGCCAACTCGTGTGGCGCCGGAACCGGATTTGCCATATGTGGAGAATATGAGGCATGTGAACAGACTGGGTGAAGCGTCAGCAGGGACCGGGTCTGACAAAGAACACCGGTGTCAACACAGAACATGCTGGGAGAAGCAGCGGCCCGACCAGGCGGACCATGGTCCTTCGTGGGGAGGCACGCCCAGCCTGCCCAGGCAGTAGTAGAGGGGAGTACCTGCTTCTGCTTCACTTGTGTGGTACCACTGTACTTTGCAGAATCACAAGTCCCCCCTCTCACATGAGTATCTAAAAATTAAAAACTTACGGTGGGATAAAAAAGTATTTAGTCAGCCACCAATTGTGCAAGTTCTCCCACTTAAAAGATGAGACAGGTCTCCAATTTTCATCATAGGTATACCTCAACTATGAGAAACAAAATGAGGAAAAAAAATCCAGAAAATCACATTGTCTGATTTTTAAAGAATTTATTTGCAAATTATGGTGGAAAATAAGTATTTGGTCAATAACAAAAGTTCATCTCAATACTTTGTTATATACCCTTTGTTGGCAATGACAGAGGTCAAACGTTTTCTGTAAGTCTTCACAAGGTTTTCACACACTGTTGCTGGTATTTTGGCCCATTCCTCCATGCAGATCTCCTCTAGAGCAGTGATGTTTTGGGGCTGTCGCTGGGCAACAAGGACTTTCAACTCCCTCCAAAGATTTTCTATGGGGTTGAGATCTGGAGACTGGCTAGGCCACTCCAGGACCTTGAAATGCTTCTTACGAAGCCACTCCTTTGTTGCCCGGGCGGTGTGTTTGGGATCATTGTCATGCTGAAAGACCCAGCCACGTTTCATCTTCAATGCCCTTGCTGATGGAAGGAGGTTTTCACTCAAAATCTCACGATACATGGCCCCATTCATTCTTTCCTTTATACGGATCAGTCGTCCTGGTCCCTTTGCAGAAAAACAGCCCCAAAGCATAATGTTTCCACCCCCATGCTTCACAGTAGGTATGGTGTTCTTTCTCCACAAGTTGAATTTTTACCAAAAAGTTCTATTTTGGTTTCATCTGACCATATGACATTCTCCCAATCCTCTTCTGGATCATCCAAATGCTCTCTAGCAAACTTCAGACGGGCCTGGACATGTACTGGCTTAAGCAGGGGGACATGTCTGGCACTGCAGGATTTGAGTCCCTGGCGGCGTAGTGTGTTACTGATGGTAGCCTTTGTTACTTTGGTCCCAGCTCTCTGCAGGTTATTCACTAGGTCCCCCCGTGTGGTTCTGGGATTTTTGCTCATCGTTCTCGTGATCATTTTGACCCCACGGGGTGAGATCTTGCGTGGAGCCCCAGACCGAGGGAGATTATCAGTGGTCTTGTATGTCTTCCATTTTCTAATAATTGCTCCCACAGTCGATTTCTTCACACCAAGCTGCTTACCTATTGCAGATTCAGTCTTCCCAGCCTGGTGCAGGTCTACAATTTTGTTTCTGGTGTCCTTTGACAGCTCTTTGGTCTTGGCCATAGTGGAGTTTGGAGTCTGACTGTTTGAGGTTGTGGACGGGTGTCTTTTATACTGATAACGAGTTCAAACAGGTGCCATTAATACAGGTAACGAGTGGAGGACAGAGGAGCCTCTTAAAGAAGAAGTTACAGGTCTGTGAGAGCCAGAAATCTTGCTTGTTTGTAGGTGACCAAATACTTATTTTCCACCATAATTTGCAAATAAATTCTTTAAAAATCAGACAATGTGATTTTCTGGATTTTTTTTTCTCATTTTGTCTCTCATAGTTGAGGTATACCTATGATGAAAATTGGAGACCTCTCTCATCTTTTAAGTGGGAGAACTTGCACAATTGGTGGCTGACTAAATACTTTTTTGCCCCACTGTAATACCACCATGATTGTGTAGCTGAATGGCCGGAATGACTTAACGACCAAACGCAGGACACAAAAATGCCCAAATAACGAAATAAATAATTTTTAATTAAATATTTACTGACAAATGGGCAACACTGATGCAATGGTTGTAGTCAAACAGGTCCTTCTGCTGTGTATAATAATAGATAGATGTACTGTTATGTCCATAACTGAGTCAAAGCAAGCACACGGTTGCTGCAGTTTTATGGAGCTTTACTACATGCAGAGTTAAGTATATACACAGGCTTATGGCAGACGCCCCCGCTGACCAGGTGGCTCCACGATGAAAAAGGCAGAGCCTCTTCCGCCCACTCCTTTATACCATGGGTGGCGTCACCACCGGAAACCGACAGTAGCCACCCCGGTCTAGCCCACAACCAACCCGGCCGCCATCTTATTATTACACCCTATTTACATACATAACATTGTCCCCCCTTCAAAAAAATGCCAAGTGCACAGATAGGTACCCCCCAAATCTGCTTCCTGACTCACGCACTAAAACAAAACAATTACAAAGACAAATAAACAACCTATCCATGCACACAAGTAACTGGGGGCCACGTAGACTACCAGCACCCCCACACGGCTGGGCGGATTATTCTGCCGCCAAACACAGAACAAAGCCATGTAACTAAGAAAACTAAATTAAAATAAAATAATTCCACAACAGCTCCACACAAAACACGTAATTACAGGACAAATAACAGCTACTGGCACCCCCCCAACACTCACCCCCCACACTGGGCACACTTCAAAATGTTGGGTATGTAAATCATCAAACCTAAACAATTTAGCATGGGCTAAACACACCCCACCACCCCAAACATGGGCACACAAAACATCATTTCACCAAAATTTCTCCTTAAAATTAGCGAGATCATATAATTTATGCATATAACCCCTCAGGTCAAAATCCAATCAATATAACCCATAATCACAATAGAAAACTCCCTTCAAATTAACACTCACACTCTACACTTTTTTTTTAATTAAACAGGGCACCAAAGCAGCAGCAGACAAATGTAAACAAGAAAATAAAACACAGCCGGACTGAGAAGAAAAACACAGACAAAAATTAAAACAATTCTCTTGGTCCTCAGGCGGGTCTTTCTCCCGACGCTTCCGTCTCTTGACCACAGGGCTCCCACCACGCTGTCTCGACTCCTCCACCTTGCACAGCTCGTTCTGATGCCTCCAGGTCTGGTCAGACAAGCGTAGAAACCCGTCTCTCCGAACAGCCTCCACTCGGAACAGTCTCCTCTCGTTGCGCCGCTCGCATGAGCCATGTTTGCCTCTCATCCGGGCCTCGACCCTGGGCCGCACCACATCGCTGACCCGCAGGGAAGCCCGCAGCCTCCTCCTCCGATGATGTTGGGTCTGACTGGTCTCCATCAATGGGCCGGTCGACTCCTGGGCCCAGTCTGTGTTTTCCATGGTTGACCGTCTTCCCGAGTGATGAAACAACTCACTCTCTGGTCCCGCTCTTTCCCAATCTAGTGTGGGCGCCTCATCCTTACAGGCTGCCTGTAAGGTCCCGTTGCGCCATTCCGCGCCCCCGGTTTGGGCATCAAACAGACCGGCATCAGGTCCAAACCGCGGCATCCTCGCGTAGCACCGAACGTGCTCTCCTTCTTGACACATGTCCAACCAGTCGGATTCCCTCACCTCCACCCCATCCATCAGCGGAGTCAGCCGGCTCCACAGTCTGCAGCCCAACCACTCCTCACCAGACATGTTGGCGATCAAAAAACCCAGGCTATAAAATAGGTTACACCCCATGATGTTAACCCCCGCAGCGGTGACATGGACGCGGGCTCGGGGCACCACAACCGACCCGTAACGGGCCTCTACCTCCATAAAGCCCATCACAGCCAGCCTATTCAGTCCATTGCCATAATAGTCTCTCTCAGGTTGTTTAATCTCTTGGTGGGGAAACAAACAGTTCACAGTTGCCAGGTTCAACACTGAGATAACAGCACCTGTGTCAGTCAACAGTGGAACCACGACACCGTCGAGCATGACATCACAGCTGATCCTCCCCGTAGTCGCTGGGGAGACTGTTTGCACGATGGTCGGAGACTTCTGCCCAGCACCTGGGTATCTCTTGCGGCTCCTGTGTACAAAGTTGTCGCACGTCCTGGCAAAGTGGTCCCGCAGACCGCACTTGCCACATTGCTTTCCTCTCGCTGGGCACACACTGGCTTTATAGGGGTGAACAGGGGACCCACACCCATAACAACGAGGTGTACCAGGGACAGACCGTATCTTCACCATTGTGGCATACGTGTCACCTCCGGCATCACTGTCATTAGGGTCCCAACATAATGCCTTCACGTGAGCATCATCTTCGCTCCGAAGAGCCTCTTCAGGCAGGCCCCTCGTGATGATCTCCACTGCCTCAAACCGCTGGGCGAGTTCAACAGCTGTGGTCAACGTCAACTCTCCTGGAAACTCCAGTAACCTGGACAGGACCGGTTCACTACGAACGTGTTCCCCAAGTTGGTCCCAAATCATCTCCTCTTCCAGGCGTCAAAACTCACACCCCCTTGCCAGCCCACGGAGCTCGGCAACGAACATCGTCACCGGCTCCCCTAACCGCTGGCGGCACGGTCAAAAATGGATGCACCAGACCGTGACGCTCTCATCAGTATGAAAATGGCGTGTCATTAATTCCACCACCCCGTCAAAACTGTCAGCCCCACCCAGAGTGTCCAACACTCTCTGCCCCTCAGCGCCCAACTTATGGATTAACACCGACCTCGTGGTCTTGGACACTCACCGAGGTCCAAGACCACGAGGTAGTTGGTAAAAGCCGAGAACCAATGAGGCCATGGCAAGGGCGGCATGCCCGGCGCCTCCAAAAACGGCCGAAATTCAGCAACAAAATTTTCCCTTCCCGCTTTTACCTCGTCGCCAAATGTTATGTCCATAACTGAGTCCAAGCAAGCACACGGTTGCTGCAGTTTTACGGAGCTTTATCACATGCAGAGTTAAGTACAGTATATACACAGGCTTACGGCACCCCCCCCACCCCCCCACCCCCCCACTGACCAGGTGGCTCCATGACGAAAGAGGCAGGGCCTCTTCCGCCCACTCCTTTATACCATGAGCAGCGTCACCACCGGAAACCGGCAGTAGCCACCCCAGTCTAGCCCACGACCAACCCGGCCGCCATCTTACTATTACAGCCTATTTACATACACAACATGTACTTTATTCAAAATATTGCTAAAATATAAACTGATGCATTACAATGGGTCTCAAAAATTTGTAAACGTGTCCTGTTATAGTACTGCATGAGTTTGACAATACACTGAAGAAATTCACTATTACACTTAACTCCATCAATTATAATTATTACACTTAACTCCATCATCATTAACTGCTTGCTCTCTACATGTCTGTTCTTTTCTTCTTCTTCTCTATCCCCTCACCCCCCAGCCAGTTGCAGCAGATGACTGCCCCTCCCTGAGCCTGGTTCTGCGGGAGGTTTCTTCCTGTTAAAAGGGAGGTTTTCCTCTCCACCGTCGCCAAGCACTTGTTCACAGGGCATCGCCTGATTGCTGGGGTCTTTCTGCAGTTGTTACAGTTGAAAGTGCTATGAGATGACTATTGTTGTGAAATGGCGCTGTATAAATAAAGTTGAATTGAATTGAATTGAATTGAATTGAATTACAGGTTATAAGTTTTTTTTACATCACAAAAACCTGGCATTTGAACAGGGATGTGTAGACTTTTTATATTCACTGTACACACATACACACACACACACACACACACACACACACACTACTCACAAAAAGTTAAGAGAGATTCAACTTTCAGGTGAAATTTCAGGATGTACCTAAAATGCACTATAACATTTACAGGTGAACTTAATTTGTCCTTCTCTAACCTTTTGAATGCACATGTCCAACTGTTCAGTGTTTCAGTACTTTTTGCATAACTTGCTGTTCTCTAACAAGGTGCTTAACAGCAAAATTCACAACAAGTGTTTGATCCATGAATCAACCAATAAATTTTCTGGTTCAGTTAGAATTGGTATTGAAACAGTCCTCTTCATCATGCTGTTCACATTTTGACATCATGAGACCAAGATAACACCAAACAATTGATCAACAGTACCTCGCCATTGCGAGGCTTCAAACAGGATGTTCTCTGAGGGAAGTGGCCACTGAGCTTAGAGTGTCACAGAGTGTCATTAGCAGGCTGCAACAGAGATCCAGAGAGTGGAAGAGTCACAGAAAGGCATAGGAGTGGACGTCCTTTGGCCACATCCCATGCTGATGACCGCTACACTGTGAACAGTGCCCTGCAGAACCAGATCATGAATGCCACTCAACTCCAGGCACATTTAAGGGAGGTGAGAGGCACCCAAGTGTCATGCCAGACCATTCGAAAGCATTTACATCAGCGTGGTCTGCATGCTAGACGACCTGCAAGGGTACCTGACCACACCACCAGGCATTTACGCTGGACAAGGGTCCAGGGGGCTTCAGCACTGTTCTCTGATGAAAGTCAACTCACGTTGAGCAGAAATGGTGGCGGCCAAGGATGTTGGAGACATCAATGAGAGTGCTATGAGCCTTTGATGGTGATGGTGGTGTTACAGTCTGGGCAGGTGTGTCTAGTCAATACAGAACTGCTCTACACCTTGTGAATGGTGTAGTGACAAGTCAATACTACCTGAATAACATTATTAATCCAGTTATTGTGCCCCTGCATGAACAACACAGGCCAAATTTCATCTTCATGGATGACAATGCTCCAGCTCATTGAGGCCGCATCATTGGAGAACGGCTGCTGGAAGTTGGGGGTACCTCAAATAGAGTGGCCTACACTTTCTCCAGGCCTGAATCCCATAAAAATCCTATGGGATCAGCTGAGTCGCCATAACCCTGCACCCCACAACCTCATTGACCTAAGGGCCGCCCTTCAAGAAGAGTGGAATGCCATGCCTCAGCAGACAATAACTCAACTTGTGAACAGCATGAGACGTCATTGTCAAGCTGTAATTGATGTTCAAGGGCACATGGTAAGTTTTTGAGACATTGACATTTTTTGTTGGGGTATACCCACCACTGTTGTTGGCTTTTGTTTCAATAAATTGTTTTAGATGAGGAAATCACCATTACAATGCTTCTACTTAAATGCCCTACTTTCATGAAATATCACTGTAGTGTGAACTTTTTACATTTTCTATAAATGTCACCCAAAAGCCAAATATCCCAAACATTTTGTGTGTGTGTGTGTGTATATATATCCAAAACCTTGGAGTTATTTTTGATCAGGATTTGTCCTTCAATTCACATATTAAATTTGTTTCTAAGACTGCCTTCTATCATTTGCGTAATATTGCCAAGATTAGGAGCATCTTGTCTCAGAGTGATGCTGAGAAGCTGATCCACGCTTTTGTTAGCTCGAGATTAGATTATTGTAATTCTTTATTATCAGGCTGTCCTAAAACATCTTTAAAAAGTCTTCAGCTGATCCAAAATGCTGCAGCAAGAGTTTTAACAGGTACTAGAAAGAGAGATCATATCTCTCCAGTTCTGGCCTCCCTTCATTGGCTTCCCATAGAGTTTAGAATTAAGTTTAAAATCCTTCTTCTTACTTACAAAGCTCTAAACAATCAGGCTCCTTTTTATTTAAAAGATCTGATACTACCGTATTATCCTAACAGAGCACTACGCTCCCAAAATGCAGGATTACTTGTAATACCTAGAATCTCCAAAAGTACAATGGGAGGCAGAGCCTTCAGTTATCAAGCTCCTCTCCTGTGGAATCAGCTGCCAATCTGGATTCGGGAGTCAGACTCGATCTCTGTTTTTAAGAATAGGGCTAAAACCTACCTTTTTGATATAGCCTACAATTAGGGAGGGATCATGTGTTTCTGAACCCTCCCTTAGTTATGCTGCTAATAGGTTTAGTCAGCCGGGGGACCTCCAGTAATGCACTGGGCCTCACTCCTTTCCTCACTCTCTATGAAATATTTTTTTTTTTGCTGGTCATTAACATTTGTTTGTTCTCTCCCATAAATTGAGTCCCCATCGTGCTGTTTGCTCTCTACATGTCTGTTCTTTTCTTCTTCTCTATCCCCTCACCCCCCAGCCAGTCGCAGCAGATGACTGCCCCTCCCTGAGCCTGGTTCTGCTGGAGGTTTCTTCCTGTTAAAAGGGAGTTTTTCCTCTCCACCGTCGCCAAGTGCTTGCTCACAGGGGATCGCCTGATTGCTGGGGTCTTTCTGCAACTGTGGGGGTTCCCCCCTACAGTTGATAGTGCTATGAGATGACTGTTGTTGTGAAATGGCGCTATATAAATAAAGTTGAATTGAATTGAATTGAATTGAATCTATGCAGACGACATCTGTTTGGCACTCCAAGCACCAGACTTTGAGCCACTGGAACGGGTGCTCACGGAAGATCTTGCCAAACTGGACCAGTTCTGCAAAACCTGGCACCTAAAACCAAGCCCATCAAAAACCGTCTCCAGTGTATTCCATCTCCACAATGTAAAAGCTGCCAGAGAACTAAACATCCACCTGAGCAGACTCAAGCTTAAGCATGCCTCGAATCCAACCTACCTTGGAGTGACCCTTGACAGGACCCTATTCTTCAAGGAACACTTAAAGGGGACGGTTGCTAAGGTGAAGGCACGAAACAACCTGCTCTGCAAGCTCGCTGGTGCAAAATGGGGGGCGGCAGCCTCCACCCTGCGCACCTCAGCACTGGCCCTTTCATACTCTGTAGCAGAATATTGTGCCCCTGTCTGGTCTAGGTCATCCCACACACACCACGTAGACACCCAGCTCAACACTACCATGAGAACCATAACTGGGACAATCCGCTCAACACCACTCCCCTGGCTCCCTGTATTGTCAAACATAGCCCCTCCACACATCTGGCGAGCAGCACTAAAGCACTAACTCAAAGGATGCTTCAAAAAGCCAAAGACTCTCCTCACCTACCAGTCCATGCAGATATTTACACCCCACCCACTGCCCGACTTCCATCCAGACGGCCGATTTGGAAAAACCCTCCCCCAGCTGACTTCACCATCCAGACAGCTTGGCAAGAGGAATGGGAGACCAAGGAGGTCCCAAACAAACACCTGGTGACAAACCCCAACCAACAGGTCCCGGGCACCAACCTCCCAACGAGACAGTGGTCTACACTCAATCGCTTCAGGACTGGACATGGCCCCTGCTTGGCCAGCCTTCACAGATGGGGCAGTAGCCCTAGCCCACTGTGTGCATGTGGAGAGGAGCAAACAATGGAACACATCATAGAGGCCTGCCCGCTCCAAAGACTGGAAGGAGGATTACACACCCTCCATACAGCAAACCAGGAGGCAATTGCTTGGCTTGAGGACTTTGCATTCGCTAAATAAAAAATAAATCTACCATTTTACAGTATTCACTGCTTGTCATAAATAATGAACAGTGTTTATCTTGCCATTTTTATGTCTGTATAAGGGTCATTTACATTGAACAAGATTGTAAATTTAATTCAAGTAAATTTTAGCATGCGATAGTCAAATTTGATCATATTAAACATAATTTTCCAACTACAAAACTGTGGCTAATGGAAAGACTGAGTGGCTAGCAACTTTGGAAAATCACTAGCCACAGAGGCTGGTGAGCAAAAAAGTTAATGTCAAACCCTGATAGTATACAGAGACGAGATGGGAAAATCTGTTGTGGAACATTAAAGAACTTGCTGATGCTGCTTCTGCAACTGGGGAGTGTTTAAAAGATTTTTATTCAAAGAAAGAAGCATTTCAGCGGTGTGTGGTTTCAGTCTGCTCCTCTTGTGGCTTACTACCTCTCCAGCTTTGGAGAAGCCCCGCTCGCATGGCACTGATGTTGCTGGCATGTGGAGATAGTTTTTTGCCATCTTGTAAAGGTTTGGGTATATGGTTTGGTGTGTTGCCCAGTAACAGAGTGGATCTTCTCCTCTGGAGAGGTAGGGCTCACACAAATATCGCTGAAGTTCCACTGTGGCATCTGCTATTGCACTTTGAGAGTGCTGTGTTTCACCTAAACAAAAAAAAAATGTAATTAGCAATCTTTTGTAATAAGAAAATAATGCTTAAAGTAATAACATAATACAAACCAACTCTGCTATCCAAAAACTCCCACAAGTTGTCTTCTGCTGAAGGCCTAGGTTCTTCCTTTGCTGCTAACCGATGGAGTTGATAACATTTTAATAAATGCTGCAAGAGAGGTTTGAAAAGCACAATAATAATATGGATTAATAGGTACACTACCTGTGATGCTGACGGCATTGTCCTCTCAGTCCTCATGGTCGCAGCACATTCAGCAGTCAATTTTGACATGGCCTCTTGTGCATGTTTCATTGCCAAAACATAATGTTTTAAATCATGGGTCCAAAATGGTTGCCAAGCCCAAAACTCTAACATTTTCTACAGTACACCATTTGACCCGCTCATGCTGCAGTTGTTTTATGAGTTGAAGTGCTGTTTGGTTTTTAATGACAGATGCCTTTACAGGCAGTTTGTGCTGTAACATTCTGATGATTGGAATCACTTTTGAGACAGAAAAAGTCTTTTCTGCCGACATCTCTGTGGAGGCCAGATGGCAAGGTCCAAGAACCTCTCAACACTCACTGACTGTCTCGTAGTCCACACATGTGAGAGGAGGAATGTCTGTTTTGAGGGATGGCACTGCTGCACCGACTGGTTCATGTTGTTCATTCAGTCTTTGCAACATGAAGTATGTAGAGTTCCATCAGGTTTCAGCTTCTTGAATTAGTTTGTGAACTGGCTTCTGCAGCTGGGTTTGCAGCGCTTGAGTTTTTCTTTTGCTTTTGTACTCGTCTTAAAAAATGTGACAATTCTTCGGCCTCTTGCTCTGATGTCTACAAGTGAAGGAGTTTGATCTAGTGCCTTTTCCACAAGATTAATGCTGTGGGCTAAACGTGGCACATTCCTTAAATTCAGTAGTTTGGCACAAAGGGTCATATCTGATACATTGTCTGTGATTAAACAGTGCACTTTATTTCTCAAACCCCACTGATCAAGTTGCAGCTCCATGGCATCCTTCAAATTTTCTGCTGTGTGGGACTGTGTGAAATGTTCCACTCCAAGCAGAACACTAGCCAGCTTCATGTTGTCATCAATGAAGTGGCAGGTTATTCCAAGACAGGTATCCATATTCATGGAGGTCCACATGTCTGTAGTCAAATTTACAAACTGTGCTTTCTCCACTTCCCATTTGGCCTTCTCTTTAGCCTCTTGGTATTTTTCTCCACCATAGCTTGTAAGGCCTGGCGAGTAGGCAGGATGTGGGTTGGGTCCAGCTTCTGTACAAATGCCCTGAAGCCTCTGTCCTCCACCACTTTAAATGGTTGCGTGTCAAGCACAACCATACCAACCAATGCCTCATCCAACTCTACTTGCCGGCCTTACAATGAAAGTATAGAAAAATTATTAAAAACTGTAAATTATAGGGTATATAATACCCTTGTGTGTTTGGATTTAACCTATAGAAATTACATTAAGCTTACCTTGTCTGGTCCCCGCTGAACCAGAAGCAGCAGCAGCTGTACTGGGTGTCATCTCCAGATGTTTGCTGCGCAGGTGTCACAGCATTGAAGAAGGGTCATTGCTGAACGTCAGCTCCACAGCACAGAGAAGACGCTTCACCTTCTTGGGGCTGACGATATCAAAGTGCTGCCATACATAAGAGCAACACTGGTTGCTCCTCCATTTCCCTCCCTTACTACACTTTACACACACTGCACTCACTCACTCACAAAAGCACATCTTGCACTCTCACAAAAACTGAGACACTCTCTCAACCACACAAATAACTATCTATCTATCTATCTATTAGCCGATCCTATATGTCTAGTGTGTTTCTGTGTATAAGTATGTGCTGTGTTATGTATCAGTCTATATGTATGTATTTATGTGTAATATTTAGTAAATGTAATGTTGTGGAAGATGAAAGCAGATGAGGCAGCGAGCTGAACGACACACAAACTTTATTTCTCTTCCAACATAAAACACTGGAAAACTCTTTTATACGCTTCTATTCCCGCCTCCGGCACACAAGGTATGCACATTAGCATTCAGACATGAAAGACATGTTCACACATTAACATGACATTGACCCACACATCACAGAGCAGGTCTTGCTACCATACATTCACACCCCTGTATTCTCAAGTGTGAACCTGGCACGGCGGGGGGTGAAAGGCACGTCTTTGTCTGTTTAGCTCCTCTCACCTTTCTCCATTAGCATCCCTAACTATCTTCTCCCCCACCAACCCTGTTGTCCTGGGTGGAGTGCCATGTGTATTGTGTCCACCACACAGGACCCCCCCACCCCCCAAACACCCAGAAGGGGCTCTAACCCTCCGGCGCCTTGGGTGTGAGCCGGTGCCCATAATGGCTGTAATGGGGAGTTGCCGGACCGGCAGAAGCATCTTGCTGTTGAGATGGGCAGGAGACAAACTCAGCCTCCCGCGCGCAGTCCTTAGGAGGGGGAAAGGGTGGAGAGGGGAAAGACCTAGTCTGTTGCCAACAGCTCTCTGCAGGGGGGAACACCAACTTGCGGAGCCACTGTAGGTGGGTGTCCGCGCCGGGGAGCTTGAGCCAACACCACCTGTTCATCTGCCAACACATACAGTAAGCGGGCTTAAAGCTGTCAATGCAGACAGTTTCCTTACCCACCCACCCCCCAAATCTAACACAAAATGCTTTTCTCCGGTTTCCAGCACTCCGAACGGTCCGTCATACGGTGGGCGCAGCGGGGTTCTGTGTGTGTTGTGCCTAACAAAAACGAACCTGGCACTCTGTAAGCTCTTTGGGATGAAGGTGTGGGGAAGATAATGGTGCGCCGGGCCTGGCACATTGGCTGGCCCTGCACCATGAAAAAACTGTGTGAGCAGATCTGTTCGGAGTGCGGGGTTTTCCGGTAAAAATTCCCCGGGGATCCACAGCGGCTGAAGAAAAAACGAGTTCTGCCAGGGAGGCTGCCAGATCCTCCTTAAGCGCAGAGTGCAACCCTAACAGGACCCAGGGCAGGCGGTTGACCCAATTTGCATCCGTGAGTGAAGCTCTGAGCGCTGCTTTAAGTGATCTATGAAAACGTTCACATAACCCGTTAGCCTGGGGGTTGTACGCTGTGGTGCGGTGGATTTTGACCCCCAGGCTCTGGGCCATCATGGACCGGAGTTCTGAAATGAATTGCGGACCCCTGTCGGAAGTGATGTCCGACGGGTATCCGAACTGTGCATCCCAAGCTGACAAAAAAGCACGAGCCACTTCCGCGGACGTGGTGGAAACTAGCAGGACCACTTCAGGACAACGCGTGGTGCAGTCCACAATTGTCAAAAGGTGCGTGAAACCTTGTGACAATGGGAGGAGGCCACCAAATCCACATGGGTGTGGTCAAACCTCCTGGCCTGAATTTGGAATGGCTCGAGGGGGGCTTTGGTGTGCTTGTGCACTTTGGCCCACTAGCACACAACGCACGCAACAGCCCACTCTTTCACATCCCTGCGTAAATGCGGCCAGACAAATTTCACCCCACCAGTTTAACCGAAGTGCGCACGCCGGGGTGTGAAAGGGAGTGGACCGACTCAAAAATGCGGCAGCGCCAAGAGCTCGGAACCACCAGGCATGGGCAACCGGTGGAGACGTCGCAGGGCAAGAAGGGGCACCCTTCTTGCGCCACCCTGCTCTCCAGTTTTAATCCAGTAGGCGCAGACTGGAGCTCGCAAATGTCTGCGTCTCCCATTTGTTCCACGGCCATAGCAGAGAAATCTAATCCCATGTAGACCAGGGAGACTAACGTGCACGAAAGGCAGTCGGCCACAACATTAAGCTTACCAGCTACGTGCTGGATGTCGGTTGTAAATTCCAAGATCGCGGCCAAATGTCGTTGCTGCTGGGCTGACCACGGTTCCGAGACTTTGGACATTGCGTACATTAGTGGCTTATGATCAATGAACAAGGTGAACTCGCGCCCTTCCAGCCAAAACTGGAAGTGGCGTGTCGCCAGGTGGAGGGCTAACAACTCTCTGTGAAACGTACTGTATTTGCGTTCGTTGTCTTGCAAAGTACTGCTGAAAAATGTGAGTGGCTGCCACACACCGGAAACGTACTGCTCCACCACCCCTATGGCAACGTCAGACATGTCAGTGGTGAGTGCTATCCACGCTGACGGGGCAGGGTGGGCTAGCAAAGCGGCATTAGCGAGCGCTGTTTTGGCATTTGCGAAAGCCTGGACTCGCTCGGGGGTCCAGTCAATGTTTTCCACAGGCTTCTTTTTTTTTTTTTTGAGTGCGGCGTACAACGGTTGCAGCAGCAGGGCTGCTTAGGGGAGGAAATAGTTGTAAAAGTTGACCATGCCCAAAAATTCCTGCAGGGCCCTCACGGTCTGCGGAATCGCGCCCTCCGGCAAAATGCGGTGGCCCAAAAAATCAATCACTGGCACACCGGATTCGCCAGGTTAACAATAAGCCTGTGTGCTTCCAACCTCTGGAAAACTAGTTTGAGATGGGCGAGGTGCTCCTCATCGGACGCGCTACCAGAATGTCATCTAAATAGACAAAAATGAAAGGCAGGTCACGGAGCACCGTGTCCATCATTCTTTGGAAGGTTTGCGCCACGCCCTTTAACCCAAACGGCATGCATAAAAACTCAAAAAGGCCGAAAGGAGTTATTACCACTGTTTTGGGAATGTCCTCTGCGTGCACCGGGACCTGGTGGTAACTGTGTACCAGATCCACTTTTGAAAAAAGCATGCATCCCGGCCAGGTGCAAGGTGCTGGATGTGCGGGATGGATACCGATCGTGTTCCGTGGCATTGTTCAAGCGCCAGAAATCGCCACACAGTTGCCATGACCCATCGGCCTTAGGCACCATGTGTAGTGGGGATGCCCACGGGCTGTTGGAGCACCTAACGATGCCCAGCTGCTCTAAGTTGGTAAACTTCTCATGCATGCTGGCTAGTTTAACTGCGTCCAGGCGCTGAGGTTGCACGAACACCGGCGGGCTTTTTATGGTTATGAAATGTTCAACCCCGTGTTTGGCTACTGTAGCAGAAAACATCGGAACCGTGAGTGCTGGGAACTGTGAAAGTAAATGCTGGTACTTGCCCCCTGGAGCTGTAACGCTAGCCTGTGTTGTTGACCCAACTCCCCGAGCTGTGCAGGGCAAGGAGGAAAAAGAGACAGCATCCACTAAACGTCTGTTGGCAACATCAACTAACAACCCATAAGCACATAAAAAATCTGCTCCTAAAATGGTGACAGAACGTGCCACCACCACAAAGTCCAACAGGTAATTGCATCCGTGTAAGCACACTGTCATCGTCCGTTCGCCAAACGTCCTGATGTTGGATCCGTTGGCAGCCATGAGGTCGGGACCGCTGCCTCCTGCCGATCTGTTTGCGCTAACCAGCAGAATGAGGCTCTTCTGGGAGCCGGAGTCCCCTAAGAAACGTCTCCTCGAACATGTGTCTGTTATGAAAAGCAGCTTGTTCTTGTCACCAGCGGTCACAGCTGCTACTGACTGCTGGCCATGCCATTTCCCCGGCTTCTTGATCTGGCACGGCGGCAGACACCATTGGGCAGCGGTGATAGAAACAAAGCATCCTGTTCCTGCGTCTCTTGGCATCTCTCCCAGCCACCACCAACGGCTCCTCGACCTCGCTGGAGTCCTTCCTGGATGCCGGTGCCATTGCGTGCACACTGAGAGTTCTGGTCGCTAGGATGATGCGGTCCACTTCTTGCGCCAGAGTGTGGTAGTTCTTGGTTACCAGCAGTGGCGAGTTGGCCAGGATCGCCCTTGCTGTGACAGATAGGTTCCTGAAGAAGAGGTGGGCGAACAAGAAGGATCCGTCATTCTTCCCCATTAATGCTAGCATGCTCTCCATCAGCTCCACAGCTGATCTGTCACCTAACTCTGAATGCGTTAGGAGTCTCTCTGCTTACTCACTGTCCGACAGGGTATACCGCTGAATTAGCATCTGCCTGAGCGTGTCGAATTTCCTCTTGGCCGGCGGTTCCTGGAGCAGGCTCGTCACCTGTTGCATGGCGTGCACATCCAGCACAGCGACCACATGATAATATTTGGTGTTGTCTGTTGTGATCCCGCAGAGTGCGAATTGGGCTTCAACATGTAGAAACCAAACAGTTGGACTGTGAAGCCAGAAGTCTGGGAGCTTGACTGCAACAGCGCATGCCGCGCTGCTGTTCTCCCTCTGGATTGTCTCCAGGGCGGTGCTCAGCTCGGTCTCCATTAGGATCACCAATGGGGAAAATGAAAGCAGACGAGGCAGCAAGCTAGACGACACACAATCTTTATTCCTCTTCCAACATAAAACACAGAAAAACTCTCTCTCTCTCTGAGTGCCTGAGCAAACTCTTTTATACACTTCTATTCCCGCCTCCGGCACACAGGGTAAACACATTAGCATTCAGACGTGAAAGACATGTTCACACATTAACATGACATTGACACACATGTCACAGAGCAGGTCTTGCTACCATATATTCGCACCCCTGCATCCTCAGGTGTGAACCTGGCGCGGCGGGGGGCAAAAGGCACATCTCTGTTTAGCTCCTCTCACCTTTCTCCATCAGCATCCCTAACTATCTTCTCCCCCACCAACCCCATTGTCCTGGGTGGAGTGCCATGTGTATTGTGTCCACCACAGTGTGTTTTTTTTAATGTTACTGAACCTAATTCTAACATGTGTAATACTCTCCATGACTTCTACTCAAATAGCGAAAGCAATGGCAACAAATCTCCTCCTCTCAAAAACCCTCATTTGAATCAGACCCTCTTTTAAATTAAATCCTTGACTACTGACGTATTGCAACGCCCAACCCTCTCAAACTTCCCGCCAAACCTCGAATCACGTGATGTGACATAACGAAGCCTCGCTTTCTATGGTCACGTGACTGTGGGCGTGCTAAAACGGCGCTCGAGCGTTACATCACTAGCCTGCACCTGCTTCCCAAACAACAGCACAACATAGTAGGTATGTTACAAGGCATGCATGCCTATTTTTCTAAGCATGTTTACAGTCTTTTATATTTCTTCTTCTTTGCATTTGACTTTATTATATCCTTTTAAGAGAAGAAGCATTTGTTAAAGTTAGATAGATAATAAAACTCTGAGACTGAAATCCTGCTAAGGCCTGCTTTTTCATAGAGAAAACTGATCAAGAATTGAAAAGGAAATCGATAAAGAATCTGATCGATAAGCAGAATCAACAGTGCCATTGATAATAATAAAATCTTTCAATTCCAATCCCTGTTTCAGGTGTGGCACAACCAGTTTTGGCCATGGGGTGCTGCAGTGTATATGGACCCTCACCCATACAGAAAATCAAATTCTAATTTTACTTTCCAAGCTTTAGATTAGCCCTCCCATCCAATGAGGGCCCTGGTAAACTAGTTCCATCAGTGCTGCCAGTACACCAGCCCAGCAGGCAGCACACTCAGCCACTATTTTCTGCATCTTTAAAGGGTGGCTTTAGGTATTTGCCTTTCACTCCATATACAAAAATATACAATACAAAATGAAAGGTGTCCTTTGGCTGATGCACTGGACTTTGGCATTGATTAGTCAGTTAATCAATTAGTTGTTCAATAGAAAACTGACAACCAGTCTGATAATCAACTAATTGTCTATGCTCCTTTTTGAGTCAAAATGTTCTGTTTCAGGTTTTCATGATAATTTGCCACTTTCCTTGTTTTTTCATTATAAGTTGAGTGATTTTTGGTTTTGTAATAGCTGTTTGACAAACCCAGACAGTTGATAAGGTCATCTTGAACCCTGGGATATTATGATGGAAATTTTTAAATGTTTTTAAAAATGTTTTATAGACCAAATGGTTACTCAACTAATCAAAAAACCCATTAGCAGATAAATCGGTAAAATAATCGGTAGATGTAGCCCTAATTAGTAATGTATTCCAAAGATGTCAGATGATAACATGCACAGGTGTGGGGAGCGTGAAATAACAAAGCTGAATTGGCTTTTAATTCAGGTTTTATTTAAGCACTTCATCCCCAGCCTTCTCTCCAGAAACAAAAGAGGAAGAGCTGCATCAGACCTTCACATTTATACCCTCACACAAAGGGAGAATCACATATCCCCGTCAAAACCCCCTATTGACATTAACTCCCCTTCCGGTCTCTCAGTCCTCCACCTGTCCCCCAGGAGGTCGAGAAGTCCTTCCAGTCTCTTATCCCCGTACCTCCGTCCTCTTGTTGTTAACCGCAGGTGGTCCAGACATATTGTTCCATTCAGGACGTGAGTCTTAAGCATATGTAGGCAAAAATACATGGGCTACATAACCCCCCCCCCCAAACGTCGAAGAATGGACAATATATTAAAATTAAAAGAACATGTTAATATCAGCAGCACAGTCTATACCACATGACCACATCAAAAATCAGTGATAACATCAATAGCATAGTCTATACGACATGATCACATCAAACATCAAACACCAAACAGTCAAATTAAGAGAACATGTTAATACCAACAGCACAGTCTATACCACATGACCATATCAAACATCAAACACCAAACAGTCAGTCCGTACGCCGTCTGGGCTTCAACTGTCTTCCAAATCTGCTGTAAGCAGGTCTCGGCGTCTCTGCAGTGCCGTCCTGCAAAGAATCTGCTGACTGAGGAAGAGAGTGGTTATTTGATCCCTGCGGGTGGTCCGGGACGCGTTCCCTGGGGGGTCTGCTGCGTCGAGGTGCCCTCGCTACCCGTACAGACTCATCGTTCATCACAAAAGCAGGCTTTAGTCTGTCAATACTGACTGTTTCCTTTCTGTCTCCCAAATCTAGCACAAAATGCTTATCACCTGTCTCCAGCACCCTATATGGCCCATCATATGGCGGTCGGAGGGTTGGTCTTAGAGCCTCATGCCTGACAAAAACGAACTCAGCATTTTTTAAAGCTTTGGGAACAAAAACGAGCGGAAAAGTGTGATGAACGGGGCCCGGGAGCATGTCCGCTCCCGTGCCGATTGGTGGTCCAAGAGCCGGGAGGCGTCCCGGTTCCAGATGCTCTGGTAGAAACTCACCGGGCAGCCTGAGAGGTTGAGCAAAAACTAACTCCGCTGGGGAGGCATTTAAATCCTCCTTAGGCGCAGAACGCAACCCTAATAAAACCCATGGTAGTTTGTTTACCCAATCTGCATCCGTAAGCGACGCTCTGAGGGCTGCCTTCAAAGACCTATGAAAACGCTCACACAAACCGTTAGCCTGAGGGTGATAAGCGGTAGTGCGGTGAATTTTCGCTCCTAAGCTGCTGGCCATCGCTGACCACAGCTCAGAGACAAAATGAGGCCCTCTGTCGGACGTAATATCCGACGGGACCCCGAATCGCGCTACCCAGGCCGTCAAAAAAACGCGAGCCACTTCTGCGGCCGTGGTCGATGTCAGTGGGACCACTTCCGGCCAGCGTGTGGTTTGGTCCACCATTGTCAAAAGATGTGTGAACCCCTGCGACGACGGTAGGGGGCCCACAAGGTCGACGTGCACGTGATCGAATCTTTTGGCCGGAATGTGGAACGGTTCTAAAGGGGGTCTTGTGTGCTTATGAATTTTGGCCCGCTGACAAGCCATGCAGGTCCTCGCCCACTCTTTCACGTGCTTACGCAGGCTCGGCCAAACAAACTTCTCCACTACCATTTTCACAGAAGCGCGCACCCCTGGGTGTGCCAGGGAGTGAACTGAGTCAAAAACGCGGCGGCGCCATGCGGCCGGGACTACCAGGCGTGGCCGCCCGGTTGACACATCGCAGATTAGGGGAGGCATACCGGTTTGCAAACACCTGCTCTCCAGCCTTAACCCTGTTGGTCCAGACTGGAGCTCGCGCACGTCCGCATCTCTGCCCTGCTCCGCTGCCATGGCTGCGTAATCTATCCCCACGTGAACTGGGGCTGCGTGCGCTTCCGCACTACTATTTTGCTTTGCGGCTGCTGCAGTATAATCTGCCTCTGCGCACGCTGGTGCTGTGACCGCGCGAGAGAGGCAGTCTGCTACTATGTTGAGTTTACCCGCTACGTGCTGAATATCCGTGGTAAATTCCGAAATTGCGGCCAGCTGCCTCTGCTGCCGGCCCGACTACGGATCTGAAATTTTGGACATCGCAAAAGTGAGCGGCTTATGGTCAACAAAAGCGGTAAAAAATGCCGACCTTCCAGCCAGAACTGGAAATGGCGGATGGCCAAATGGAGCGCTAACAGCTCCCTGTCAAACGTGCTGTATTTCCGCTCAGCTTCGCTCAAGGATTTGCTGAAGAAAGCTAGCGGCTGCCAAACACCGGCAACGTGCTGCTCTATAACTGCCCCTATGGCCAAATCTGATGCGTCGGTAGTTAGCGCGATGCGGGCCGATGGGTCCGGATGAGCTAGAAGCGTGGCTTCAGCCAAGGCTTTTTTTTACCTCCGTGAACGCGTGCTCCCGCTCCGGGGACCACTCGATTGTATTGGAGGGTTTTTGCTTTCTGAGCGCGGCGTATAATGGCTGCATGAGCTGCGCTGCATGGGGTAGGAAACGGTTATAAAAATTCACCATTCCTAAAAATTCCTGCAATGATTTGACCGTTTGTGGTCGGGGAAAATCTGCTACTGCGCGCACCTTATTCGGCAGCGGAACTGCCCCTTCTGGGGACACGCGGTGGCCCAAAAAAATCAATCTGCGCAACGCCAAACTGGCACTTGGCTGGATTAATTATTAAGCCGTGCTCTTCCAACCTCCGAAAAACCGCAGTGAGGTGTTTTTCGTGTTCTTCCTCTGAGGTACTGGTGACCAAAATGTCGTCGAGGTAAACGAACACGAATGGAAGATCACGTAACACGGCATCCATCATGCGTTGGAATGTTTGTGCGGAGCCTTTCAAGCCAAACGGCATGCGCAAAAACTCAAAAAGTCCAAAAGGGGTTATAACCGCCGTTTTAGGAATGTCCTCCGGCCGGACCGGAACCTGATGGTAGCCGCGAACCAGGTCTATTTTAGAAAAAATGCGCGCCCCCGCTAAATGCACCAAAAAATCCTGGATGTGTGGGATGGGGTAGCGATCGTGTGCCGTGGCGTTGTTTAGCCTGCGGTAATCGCCGCAAGGTCTCCAGGAGCCGTCGGCTTTCGGGACCATATGCAGCGGCAAAGCCCATGGGCTTTTCGAACGGCGAATAATGCCCAGCCTCTCTAGGCTGGCAAACTCCTCGCGCGCCATGGAGAGTTTAGCAGCGTCCAGGCGCCGAGCTTTCGTGAAGACGGGGGGGCCAGTTGTAGTGATAAAATGCTCCACCCCGTGTTTCGCAACCGTTGCCGAGAACGTGGGAACCGTGAGTGCTGGAAACTGGGTGAGTATTGTGTTAAACTTACCCCCTGCTGTGGCGACGTTGGTCTGCACCGGTGGCGGGGACACTCGAGCTGCACAGGGAATAGAGTAAAAAGAGAGTGCATTTACCAGCCGCCTATTGGCAAGATCAACTAACAAACCATGTGAGCACAGAAAATCAGCACCTAACATGTTGAAACTCACCGCCGCTATGACAAAAGTCCATTCATAAGAGCGGCCATGTAAGGACAGAGACAAGGTCCTTTCCCTGTAGGTGTTGATGCTCGAGCCGTTCGCCACCGTTGCCCCGTTTCCACGGGGGCCAGCCACCCGGTCAGCATAGGCTGGGGTGATGAAACTCACTTGGGCTCCGGTGTCTATAAGGAACTGGCGCCCGGAGCTCGTATCTGTGATGTATAGCAGCTTATTTCTTTCGCCGAGAGCCGAAGCTGCTAACGATTCTCGGTCCTGCCGTTTCCCAACTTCTTGAAGTTGCACGGTGGCACACACCTGTGCGCCCTCTCTGCGAACCGCCGATGATAAAAGCAGAGATCCTCTCCTCCGCTGCGTCGGGGCCGCGCCTCTGCCGCTGGGCCATCACCTCTGCCGCGTCGGGGCCGCGCCGCTGCCATGGTTGGTAGGTTCGGCTCAGCTGTCTCCGGCTCGTCGCTGCCTCGGGTCGCCGCCGCGGTCTCCTGCTCACCACAGGAGCTGAGGAGCCTCTGCGCCTCTTGGGCTAGGTCACGGAAATACTGCTGGGTGTCACAACGCATGCTGGACAGCGTTCCTCTCATATGCGTCGGGAGGTTAGTCAGGAAAATGTACTTAAAGAGGAAATCGTCGTCGTCTGACCCCCTCAGCTGCAGCATGTCTTCCATCAGGGCGACTGGCCTGTGATCTCCTTGGTTGAGCATAGCCAGGAGCCTCCTAGCCCTCTCTTCGGCTGAGGGCGTGAAACACTTGGTGAGGGCAGCCTTCAATCTGCCGTATTTGTCTTCGGCGGGTAGCTGCTGTACCAAGCTCCGCACGCATCGAGCTGTGCGGTTGTCGAGTCTAGCGATGACGTGGTAGAACTTAGTGTCATCCGCCGTTATGCCTGCGAGCCTGAACTGTGCCTCCGCCTGGAGGAACCACAAGTCTGGGTTGTCCTGCCAGAATTCCGGCAGTTTGACGGCGATGGCGCTCGCTAGGACAGACTCCAATGAGCCCTGATCGTGGAGAGCATTTCCAGGCATTCTCACATGTCACTGGTCACCAATGTGGGGAGCGTGAAATAACGAAGCTGAATTGGCTTTTAATTCAGGTTTTATTTAAGCACTTCATCCCCAGCCTTCTCTCCAGAAACAAAAGAGGAAGAGCTGCATCAGACCTTCACATTTATACCCTCACACAAAGGGAGAATCTCATATCCCCGTCAAAACCCCCTATTGACATTAACTCCCCTTCCGGTCTCTCAGTCCTCCACCTGTCCCCCAGGAGGTCGGGAAGTCCTTCCAGTCTCTTATCCCCGTACCTCCGTCCTCTTGTTGTTAACCGCAGGTGGTCCAGACATATTGTTCCACTCAGGACGTGAGGTCAATCCACACATGCGATCTCCTTTATGCTTAAGCATATGTAGGCAAAAATACATGGGCTACAACAGGTACTATTGTAAAGAGGGATGTTTAAAGCAACACACCTTCTCTTCTTAACTGTAACCTAGTAGTTTTATACCTAAACTTACTAAGTACTAAAGTTTTATACCTAAACTGACCAGAGAGTGAACTTGAAAGTAAAAATAAGAATCTACAACCACAGCTGCATCTAAAACGTGGATGGGGGAAACAATACTAGGGGCAAACTGAACTGTCCTGCATGACAAACCTCACCCATTCAACCTTTGAACAAAAACTTATTAGTTCTGCTATAAGCAGGTATTTGTATCACACCCACAATTACTATATCCACTGATACAATAAACAATAAACTAGACTGGTCACACAATACTGACGCACTCTACAAGAAGGGACAGCGCAGGCTGTTCCTGCTGAGGAGACTCAGGTCTTTTGGTGTACAAGGGGCGCTGCTGAAGTCATTCTATGACACGGTGGTGGCATCAGCCATCACTTTTGGAGTGGTCTGCTGGGGCAGTGGCATTACTGCAGCCGATAGGAAGAGACTGAACAAACTGATTAAGAAAGCTAGCTCTGTCCTGGGGCAACGCCTTGATCCGATGGAGGAGATAGGAGAGAGAAGGACGGTGGCTAAACTGTCATCTCTGCTGGAGTCCGAGTTCCACCCTATGCAGGACATACTGGATGCACTGAGGAGCTCATTTAGCAGCAGACTACATCATCCCAGGTGCACAACCGAGAGGTTTCGTAGGTCCTTCCTACCAACGGCTGTCAGACTGTACAACCTAAGCAGGGCTGCTCGCAGAGATAGCAAAAAGACGTAACAAACTAATAGTTTTTTTTTTTTTTAATGCAAAAGATGCAATAGACTTACACAATGGTCCTCTCCGGCATACAACTAGGAACATACCGGTCGCTATGGAGGGTGAGAATATGTATGGGCACATAATCATACCATGTAGGATAACTAAATAGACGGTTATGCTGTTTCATCCCACCTAGCAACAATGCTCTGCACTGTGTGTGTTTATATTTATATATCTATATATTTATTCCATCTAGCTACAATGCTCAGCACTGGGTGTGTTTATATTTATATATCTATATATTTATTCCATCTAGCTACAATGCTCCGCACTGTGTTTTTATATATCTACATATTATTCCATCTAGCTACATTGCTCCGCACTGTGTGTGTTTATATACTTGCATATTTATTCCACCTAGCTGCAATGCTCCGTACTGTGGGTGTTTATATATTTACATATTTATTCCATCTAGCTACAATGCTCTGCACTGTGTGTTCATATATTCATATATTTATTCCATCCAGCTACAATGCTCTGCACTGTGTGTCTGTGTGTGTATATATATATTTTATAGTAATATGTACATATGTATATTAGCTGCTCTTGCTTGCTTGTTTTTTTTTTTGTTTTTTTTTTTTCTTGCCTTCTGATTGTTGCTCTGAGTGTTGCTATCCCTGTGCTGTTGCAATCCTGGAATTTCCCCGTTGTGGGACTAATAAAGGCTTATCTTATCTTATCTTATCTTATACTGTACTCCCTCTTGTGTAATATTGCTTTATTATAAATCAAGATTTTGATTAATTGATGAAGAACCTCTTTACTCGTGTTGCAGTCATCAGTATTGACCACACCATTGCTGAGCATCTTTCATGTGATCATGTCAGTGATGACTTTGCATCAAGGAAAACAAGAACGGTCAGTCTTTAGATTGCAGTTGGTTGGGGGGGCGGGGGGTTGCCCAGGCTGTCGTCTAAGCCAGCACCGCCACTGTGTTTAAAGTGTGGATGGATGCTAATCAAACCTTAAATCAAACTGCCGGATTTATAATTTTTTATAACTGATTATGTGGATCTCCTCTGTAGATCACCACCTTATCAAGGTGAAGGGGTTTGTGTGCCCAAATGATCCCAGGAGCTATGTTGCTTGGGCAACTTGCCCCTGGTAGGGTCTCCCAAGGCAAATCAGTCCTGAGTATAGGGCCAGATTAACAGCGGGCCAGCATAAAAAAGTTACAACAAGGGTCCTGTAGAGGGGATGGATTGGAACAGAGACAACCAGGTTGTGAATGGACAGGAGATGGCCGAACAGGCAGTGGAAGGTGATGAAACAGGTAGTGAAATAGGAGGAATGGAGGTAGGAAGCGGGAAAGAGGAAGATTGGAGTTTGGTGGAATCTAAAAGAAGCAAACGTAAAGAAAAACAATCAAGAGCGCTATCAAGTGCTGATGAATCAGAAGATGAACAATTCTGGAATAAACAGAAGGAGGAGTGTAAAGTAATCATTAAATTTACTCAGGAAGGAGCATCATTTCGTGAGTGGAACCCAATTAAGCTCACAAAAGCAATTAACAAGTTACTTGGAGAAGTTACAAATGCAAGAATTCTTTGTAGTGGTTCATTATTAGTCACATGTAAAGATGGTGTACAACAAGGAAAAGCAATCAGAATCAATAAGATGGATGGGGAAAATGTGCAGTGTTCACTAATGGAAGGAAATGAGGCAATGAGAGGAGTTATATCAGGTGTCTTAAGTGATGAAATAATGAAAAACTTAACTGGAGCAAAAGTGACAGAGGTGCAAAGATTGAAAACTAGCAGAAATTGTGAAAAATGTGATAGTCTGTCTGTAATGTTAAAATTTGATGAAACAAGACTGCCAAGTAAGGTGTATATTGTTACATGAGCTATGAAGTCAGACCTTATGTTCCTCCTCCGCTCAGATGTTTCAAGTGTCAAAAGTTTGGTCATGTAGCAGCGATATGCAAAGGTAGACAACGATGTGCCGGATGCTCTGGCAAGCATGAGTATGGAAAGTGTGAAAGAGGGGCCAAATTAAAGTGTTGTAACTGTGGTGGTGAACATAGCTCTGCCTATTAGATAAGATAAGATAAGCCTTTATTAGTCCCACAACGGGGAAATTCCAGGATTGCAACAGCACAGGGATAGCAACACTCAGAGCAACAATCAGAAGGCAAGAAAAAAAAAAACAAGCAAGCAAGAGCAGCTAATAAACATATGTACGTATTACTATAAAATATATATATATACACACACACACAGACACACAGTGCAGAGCATTGTAGCTGGATGGAATAAATATATGAATATATGAACACACAGTGCAGAGCATTGTAGCTAGATGGAATAAATATGTAAATATATAAACACCCACAGTACGGAGCATTGCAGCTAGGTGGAATAAATATGCAAGTATATAAACACACACAGTGCGGAGCAATGTAGCTAGATGGAATAATATGTAGATATATAAATATATAAACACACCCAGTGCTGAGCATTGTAGCTAGATGGAATAAATATGCAAATATAACCTCATATATATTGAGGTTGTGAAGCCAGCAAAAGAGCAGCAGAAATTCAGCAGGTAAAAGTTTTCCAGGGATTAACATATGCAGAAGCTGCAAAAAAGGTGCCAGCTAAAACAGTGGGAGTGGACTCTAACAGGGAAAGTGTGTAGGCTTGCAGGGCATGCAGTAGAATTAAGGAAGATACTCTGGTTATGAAGGAAAATAATTTTGTCTTATTTGTGGTAGATGTGATAAACTGTACTGCACAGACTTCCAAGAAAACAGAAATAGATCAAAATCATTGTGAAATCAGCAGAAAAATATCTTGGCATTAAGAGGCTACATTGGGAAGCAGTTGAGCACCTGTTAAGTGGGGGATCTTTAAGTGTACAGACATCATGGGCTGGTGGATCTTAATGGTAATCACGATTTTCCATTGGAATGCCAGGAGTTTAATATCAAATGGGCAAGAATTCAAAAAGTTTATATCTGATATGCAAGACAAACCCCAGGTAATCTGTATACAGGAAACATGGCTAAAACCTCAGTTGGATTTTGTCATTCAAGGGTACACATCAATAAAGGAATGACAGGGAAACTGGTAGAGGAGGGGGTGTAGCAACTTTTGTGTAGGATGGAACAAATTATAAAATAATGGACATGGGGGAAAAAACATGAATCAATAATGGTAAAAATATGGGCAGTAAAAGATGAAATAGCAATTATTAATTACCATAATCCATGTAACAGATTGACAGTTGACATTTTGAATACTGTAAATAGACAAGCACAGGGTAAGGTGGTTTGGTATGGGGCTTTTAATGCACATAACACATTGTGGGGTAACAGGAATATAGATATAAATGGCACAGTAACTGAGGAATTTTTTGAGGACAGGGGGTTAGTATGCATGAATGATGGGAAAGGTACTAGATTCAGCAGTAATCTAGTCACGGAGAGTGTGTTAGACCTAACTTTGGTTTCAAATGGTATTGCAGGTATCACATCTTGGGAGGTATTGAGTCAGTCAGCTAATGGTAGTGATCATTACTCAATAAGAGTTAAAATTGGTATACAAGCGGGAGAAGAAGGGATACAGTCTGGAACAAGCTGGAAATTAGATAAGGCTGATTGGGACAAATTCAAATATTTGTGTAAGACTAGATGTGAGCAGCTACATAGCGAGAACATTGTTGATGGAGAGAAATTTAGTAAAAGTATCAGTGCAATTATAATAGAGTCAGCAAATCAAATAATACCAAAAAGTACAGGCTATAGACAACAAAAAAACTTCCTTGGTGGGATGATAATTGTAATAAAGCTATTAAAAACAGAAATAGGGCATTCAGGCAAGTGAAAAAGCGTCATACTTTGGAAGCAATGATTGAGTACAAGCGTTGTCAGGCAATCGTCAGAAAAACAATTAAAACAGCTTAGCGTTTATTTTGGCGACAGTATTGTAATACTATAGGAAGAGAAACACAGCGATCAGATATTTGAGGAATGATTAAGGAAATGAGTTGCATTAGAAGAGAGTACAAAATACCAGTGTTGGAGAGTAATGAGGAAATAGCTATCACTAATATAGACAAAGCAGAACTTTTTGGCACAAACTTTAGTGAAGATTCATAGTTTAGAAAACCTACCAATCACAATTAGACAAAACAAGGGAAGCACTTTATCCCAACATCCACATGTGAACATAAGGAAGAATACTTCCAGGGACACAATAGATTTGTCATTCACTCTAACGGAATTGAAAAGGGCTATTCTGAAAATGAAGCAGTCTTCACCAGGGAAGGATGGTGTCATGAACTTCCCCATGCGCTTTTCCACAGCGCACGGAGGAGGAGAAGGAAGGATGGACTTAAGCGCAGGGTTACACCAAACGCACATTTATTGATACACAAATAGACAGACCACAATAACAGCTCGGGTGAAACTTAGAGTCCTCAAGGATGCTCAACTGGCATGGGAGAAGAAGCTGGGCAACAGTGCCTAAGCATAGCAGTTGTGCCGCAAAGGGGAAACACTACAGACAAGCATAGCAGCACAACTGCAAACAGAAACACAGACAGCTCTTACTTTCTCACCACGCAGGAACAGTCTGAGTTGTCCAAGTCTGCCAGCGAGCACACACACAAACAATCCTTCATAGACGTGACTGTCATACGGAGGAGAACAACCGTGTGAACACGTACAATGGTCCAGCGGTGTTTGACTGGCAAAGTGCTGCCAAAGTACAAACACCACTGGCATGACAGATTGGAAACACCTGGGCGAGGTGCGGGACAGATAATTACCGGGGCGAACAGCTGACTGTCAGAGGGGGGTGGCGTGGCCGGACCGGCCAGAGCGGCGGCTACAGGCATGGAAAAGAAACAGTACACAGATATGCAAACAACGAGAAATCAAAAGATAACAACACATAATAGCCCCAGTGCCTGAGCCACCAAGAACGGTCAGAACCGAGCCTAGAGAAAACATGGGCTCGGTTCGTAACAGCCTCTCCTTCTAGGGGTGGATACCAGATGCCCATGGTAACATCATAAGGAAAGAACCCCCCCCCCTCCCCACCAACCCCAACAGAAACAACAACACAAACCCGGGTGGGAGGTAGGGGGAACAGAAAAGGAGGGAACACAATGCCCCACCCAGGGTCCACAATTACCCCCCCCCCCCCCAAGTCCAAAGATGTGGAAGTTCGGGAGGCCACCCAGAGTCCCAGGCCCAGCAGGCAATCCAATGAACACAGTCTGGTGACCTGCCGGAAAACATACGCCATCTGGCCCAGAGACTCAGTCCCTCAGGTGGTCGGCCAGCGTTGTAAAGCCACCAGGGCCGGCAGGATGAAGCAGGAGGCAGGCTGCCCACTGGAAGGCTCACTGGTGGGTGACCGGACCATAGGGAGGGAACCCCCACGGCACCGGACAGGGAGGAGAAGGGGACCACGGCATCCTCAGGCAGATCCACAGTGCCCTCGGTGGTCCCGGCTTGGGACACAGCTGCACCCACAGTGGACCCCGACTAGGCCAGCTCCGCTGCACCCACGGTGGACCCTGACTGGGCCGGCTCTGCTGCACCCGCGGTGACCTCCAGCTGAGGCTCTGCAGCACCCACGATGACCTCCAGCTAAGGTTCTGCAGCCCCCGCGGTGACCTCTGGCTGAGGCTCAGCAGCACCTGTGGTGACTCCCAATTGGAGATCTGCAGCACCCGTGGTGGACTCCAGCTGGAGCTCAGCAACACCCACGGTGGACCCCAACCGGGCCAAGGCTGCACCCTCGGTGGAACCCGTGCTGGAGCGTGGCATCCATGATGGGTCCGAGCAGGAGCACGGCACCCACATCGGGCTGATCCTGGAGCACAGCCCCCATGATGGTCCGAAGCCAGTCTGCTGCACCCATGGAGATACAGCCTGCGGAGGGACCCACACGACGGCCTCAGGCAGCGGGGAAGTTGGACTCATGACATCGTCAAGCAGCGGGCCCGGTTCCAAGGTAACCCCTTGTGATGATGGCTCCTCTCTGGTGACCCTAGAAGAAAATTCAGGAGCAGGAGACGAAACCAAGTTATTAGGGTCGCTGGCAGTGGCGGAGCCCGATGAAGGGAGTTCAGGGACGGCTGCGCGCTGCACCCGACTCTCCTCACCTTGAGCCAGACAAGATCTCTCTAGAACTGACATCAGAAACACAAGAGAGAAAACTTGCCTGAGCTCGAGCTCCACCGCTGTCCAGGACTCCGTTGATCCCGACGATAAAGACTCGGGCCCTGCCTCCAGGAGGTCCAGCTCAAGCTCCCACTCCACTGCTGCAGCGTCCACAGCAGGCGAGAGGGTGGTAACAGTCTTATTATCCCCCTGCAGCAGCTCCAATGCAGGGAATTCCTCCGGTGTGGCTGCAGGGGAACCTCTCCATGCTGGCTCCAGGAAGGAATCCTCCCAAACCACTGGCTCCTCCACAGTCTGATGGCCCTGACCTTGGGACAACAGGCCCTCAGGGAGAATTGGAGGAGACATGGAGAGGGGAAAAAATGAATTAATATTTGCAGCTGGAGGAGAGGACCCAGTGGACTGCTGAAACTGGGCCTCTCCCTCGGGAGACAGGCAAGACTCAATACTATTGGATGGAATGGAAAGGAAAAATACTTGCCTGTCATCCCAGTTCCTGATGTTGACAGGTGCAGATAGTTGGCAGTCATCCTTCTCTGTGTCAGCGGTGACATGGGCCCCTCTAGAGATTTGTGGAGGAGCCTTCTCCATGACGAGGGAGGTGGGCGTGGCTGGGGTGAGCTCAACGGTCCCCATGGCGGCCGCTGCAGATGAGGAGGGCTTCTCCCGGAGTCTCAATGTTGGATGACTTGTTTTGGATGGAGCTGAGGACGCACAGGCTGAGGCTGGCACTTCGGGCTGAGCTGGAGAGGAAGTGGATGGCTGATGAGGGGAACATCTCCGCCTCCGCTCAGCAGGAAGTGTCCTCGCAGATAACCCAGGAAATGAGCGCAGACCATGGAGAGCAGCTCTGCATATTGTGGGCGCCTCCAGAGGCCAGGATGCGCTTCTAAGATGCCCATGGCCCCCAAGCAAACACTCCCATTTTTTCTTGGGACCCAGGGACACGAGAGCCTCCTCCACAAAGTCCTGGATGAAATCCACTGTCCACTCTTCCTCCAGCATGGGGATGCCAGCTGCCGGTCCTCCCCTGCGGCAATGAGGTCGGCGAGCCCAGGACATTATGTGCTCCAACAAACAGATGGGTGAAAAAAAGGAAAAATGTTGAAAAAATGAAAAAGGTTTGTGTGGGTGTAACCCACTAAATCCTTTTTAGGGCTGGACCATTCTGTCATGAACTTCCCCGTGTGCTTTTCCACAGCGCACGGAGGAGGAGAAGGGAGGATGGACTTAAGCGCAGGGTTACACCAAACACACATTTATTGATTCACAAATAGACAGACCACAATAACATAGACAGCTCGGGTGAAACTTAAAGTCCTCCAGGACGCTCGACTGGCACGGGAGAAGAAGCTGGGCAACAGTGCCTAAGCGTAGCAGTTGTGCCACAAAGGGGAAACAGACAAGCATAGCAGCACAACTGCAAACAGAAACGCAGACAGCTCTTACTTACCATGCAGGAACAGTGGGAGTCGTCCAAGTCTGCCAGTGAGCACACACACAAACAATCCTTCATAGACGTGACTGTCACACGGCGGAGAACAACCGTATGAACACATACAATGGGCCAGCGGTGTTTGACTGGCAAAAGCACTGCCAAAGAACAAACACCGCTGGAGTGACAGATTGGAAACACCTGGTCGAGGCCCGGGACAGATAATTACCGGGGCAAACAGCTGACTGTCAGAGAGAGAGGGGGTGTGACCGGACCCGCCAGAGCGGCGGCTACAGACATGGAAAAGAAACAGTACACAGACATGCAAACAACGAGAAATCAAAAGATAACAACACATAATAACCCTGATGCCTGAGCCACCAAGAACGGTCAGAACCGAGCCTACAGAAAACACGGGCTCGGTTCATGACAGATGGCATATGTTATAGGATGTTGTTGCACATGGAGAGTGCACTTCAACCAATATTAAAGTTATTTAAAGTCTGGGAAACTGGAAAGATTCCAAGGGCATGGAAAAAGTCAGTTGTAGTACCAATCTTAAAGCCAGGGAAAGATTCATCAGATCTCAATAATTATAGGCCAATAGCTCTTACCTCACAGCGAGGGAAAACAATGGAATGAATAGTGACTGAAAGGCTGAATTACATCTTGGAAAAGAGGGAATGTCTTTCTCCTTTTCAAAGTGGGTTTCGAAAAGGGAGAAATACTATGGATTCCATTTTGCACCTGGAATCTGAAATTAAGAAAGCCCAAGTAAATAGGGAAAATGTGATAGTTGTCTTCTTTGATGTAGAAAAAGCGCATGACATGCTGTGAAAAGAAGGGTTGCTGATTAAATTAAATCAACTTGGTATCGTAGGTAAATTATACAATTGGGTATTAGATTTCCTGTTTGGCAGAATGATAGAGGTAAGAGTTGGTACAGAGTACTCTAAAATATATCTGTCATGGGCAGTGAGAGCGCGCCCCTCCCATCCTGCCGCATGTTCACGAACTCATCACTGCACCTGAGGCAGAAGATACACCTGCACCCGCTCATCAGCCAGCGTACTTAAGGAGGCCTCCTCCGCACAGTCAGCGCTGGCTCGTCTGGGTATACTGCCCTAAATTCAGGCAAGCAGATCGTGTTGCTAAACTTAGATGCGTCGTCTAAACTGTGCTCTCTTTCCTCCCTTATAGGTTGCTGCCATCGTGTGGGTGTGTCTCCGGTCTGCATGCACTCTCCTGCCACCTCATCACTTCCTCAGCAACAATCTCCACCCAGTCATGCACTACTAGCTCATTCCCCCCTACCCTACTGGTTTGTCTATTCCCTGCTGGAGTCCTGCCGGTCCATCCTCGGAACCCTGAGTAAGTGGCAATTTGGCTCGCCCATATTCCCTATTCAGTTCCTCCACTGACAGCTCTCGTTTTCTCTCCACAGGTGAATTGTTTCCTCTGGCAAGTGGCTGTTTAATTAACTGTGCACTGTTTCCATATTTAATAAACTGTTGAACAGTCCCCCCTTGTGTGGTTCCGTCCTGTGCTAGCATCGTGCACGTGAGCTGTCAGCTTAACCATGACAGAACGAGCCAGCCTGGACGATAGCTCAGCCGGTGCTTCGCCACAGGAGCTGTCAGCTCTGCATCGCCTGTCAGCGACTGATCACCAGCTTGCTGTGTTGACACAGCAGGTAATGAACCTTCTCCAGCTTTGGTCTAATTCATCTCCCCTGGCTCCGCCTCCTCAGCCTGCTCCCTGCATTACGGTGCGGCGTACCACCACCATTCCCACACCTACCCTGTGCGCGGGGGAGGTGGGAAAATGTAAAGGATTTCTAATTCAAGTACATATGTATTTGGAGCAGGTCGGGGAGGAGTACCCAGAGGACACGGCCAAGATACAATTTTTCATGCTGTTATTGAAGGACCGAGCCCTTGAGTGGGAACGGTCCACGTTAGACAACCCCGAGGGGCGGCGCTATACATTCAGTCAATTTGTCGATGCCTTCACCTGCACGTTTGGTCGGACCAAGAGTGAGGGCAATGTGATGAGCCGCCTGATGACGCTCCACCAGGGCACCTGGTCAGCGGCCGAGTACTCGGGGGAGTTCCGGGTTGTTGCTGCAGACTCGGGTTGGAATGAAATTGCCTTGCACAGTGCATTCCTCCACGGGTTGAACAAACAGCTGCGGGATGAACTGGTGGTTCACCCTGTCCCAAAGACCCTCGACGACCTAATAGCTCAAGCAGTCGGTTTGGATAACCGGCACCATGAGCTCACAAAGAAGTGCGAGTCCTTCTCTCACCCGCACGCTGCGCGCGGACCCGCCATGAGTACTGACACTGGCGGCACCGTCTCTTTGCCCGAGCCGACTGAGCTCTTTCGGCATCTCACCAATGATGAGCGCCGGCGAAGTCGAAGGGCCGGCAGTGTGGTTCACTGAATCACAGCCAGAACGAATGCCGGCAGCAGCCAAAAAGACACAGTCCATCAGTAACCATGGGGGGTCTGGCGGGCAAGACCAGATTTACTCCTCCCGGTAATTTTTCTATTTCGGCCCTCGTACAGCTGCCGGGGATCGAGAGGAGGATAAAGGCGTTGGTTGACTTGGGGTCGGAAGGTAATTTTGTGTCTGCTGAATTCGTTAAGCAAGTGGGTATTCACACATGTAAATTGCCCCGTGATCAGAGAATCACAACCATATCTGGCCAGGAGGTCACGGTAGTCACTCGTAGCACGGTGTCGATCTCCATCCTCCTTTCCAGGAACCACCAGAAGGAACTTACTTTCTTAGTTCTTCCTATTTCATCTTCCCCAGTGGTCCTCTGGTATCCATGGCTCCAGAGGCATAACCCAATTATAAACTGGGTCCAAAACACCATCTCCTCCTGGGGCCCCTTTTGCATGGCCCAATGTATGCGCTCAGCGGAGTTCTCCCTCTCTCTATCCGTCTCCCTCTCCCCGGTCGAGCCGCCAAACCTCAGCCTTGTCCCCCGGGCTTATCACGATCTTGGTGAGGTCTTTAGCAAGTCAAGAGTGTTGTCGCTACTGCCTCACCACTCTTATAATTGTGCTACAGACCTCATCTCGGGGGCGAGGCTGCCGACCAGTCGGCTATACAGCATTTCTGGGCCGGAGAGGGAGGCGATGGAGAGGTATATTAAGGGGTCCCTGAACGCCGGCCTTATTCAGCCATCTCCGGCTTCTCTCGGAGCCGGGTTCTTCTTCGTCGGAAAGATGGATGGCTCGCTGTGCCCGTGCATCGACTACCGGGAGCTTAATATTACCATCAAGGACAAGTACCCTCTACCCTTGATCAATTCAGCGTTCAAGCTCCTTCAGCGTTCACGGGTGTTTACTAAATTGGATCTTAGGAACGCGTATCATTTGGTCCGCATTCACAAGGGCGATGAATGGAAGACGGCATTTAAGACACACCAGGGGCAATTCGAGTATCTTGTGATGCCCTTTGGGCTCACTAACGCCCCCACCATCTCCCAGCAGTTAATTAACGACATCCTCCGCGATATGCTGTATCAGTTCGTGTTTGTATGTCTCGATGACATTTTGATCTTCTCCCACTCACAAGAGGAGCATGACGCCCACGTAAGGGCCGTTCTACAACGGCTCTTGGAGAACTGGCTCTACGTCAAAGCCCAGAAGTGCGAGTTCTCTACAACATCAACCACCTTCTTGGGCTTCATAGTAGCCGAGGGGAGACTGATTGCCAACCCGGCCAAGGTGAAGGCAGTGCTGGATTGACCAACTCCTCATTCCCACAGAGAGCTCCAACACTTCCTTGGGTTCACAAGCGTTTATCGCCGGTTCATAAGGAACTATAGCGGGGTGGCACTGCCTTTAACTCAGCTGACCTCCATTAAGGTCCCTTTTCACTGGACCGAGGCAGCGGAGCAGGCGTTTAACAAATTAAAATGCCTGTTCACGGACACACCCATCTTGGCACAGGTCGACATGCAGCTCCAGTTCGTCCTCAAGGTGGACGCATCTGACACGGGGGTTGGCACTGTGCTGTCGCAGCGCACGTCCTCGGATCAGAAGCTCCACCCGTGTGCATATTTCTCTCATCAGCTTATGCCAGCCGAAAGAAATTTTGATGTGGGGGACAGAGAGCTGCTGGCCATTAAGTGGGCACTGGAGGAGTGGAGACAATGGTTGGAGGGTGCCATTCACCCCATCATCGTGTGGACCAACCACAAGAACCTGGAGTACTTGCGGTTGGCCCACCGACTGAACGCCAGGCAGGCTCGCTGGGCTTTCTTTTTCCAGCGGTTTAATTTTACCATCACTTACCTGCCTGGCGCCCGGAACATCAAACCAGACTCGCTACCATGCCAGTTTGACTCCAGGGAGGTAGACCCCCCTTCCCCCCCAAACCATCTTCCCGCCTTCGTGCGTCCTTGGTGCCCTTACTTGGGATATCGAGCAGAGGGTCCGTCAGGTCCAGTCCCAGGAGCCTGTGCCAGTAGGGTGCCCCTGGAATCGTCTCTACGTCCAGGCCACCCTCCGCAGTGACGTTCTCCAGTGGGCCCATACCAGCCGCTTCGCTTGTCATCCTGGCATCGCCCGCACAGTGGACTTCGTCCGGCGGGCATTCTGGTGGCCCATGGTGCGGCGGGATGCACGGGACTACGTCAGGGCCTGTTAGACCTGCATCCTGGGTAAATCTGACTCCTCTCCCCCCTCGGGACTCCTCCATCCCCTTCCCACCTCGGGTCATCCTTGGTCTCATATCATCATGGACTTTGTGACCGGACTCCCCCCCTCCCATGGGAAGACTGTAATCCTGACGATCGTGGATCACTTCTCCAAGGCGATGCATTTGGTGGCCCTCCCAAAGCTCCCCTCAGCCTTGGTGATGGCGATTCTGTTGACAAACCACGTGATCAAGGTCCACGGTATCCCCATCGATATTGTGTCTGACTAGGGTCCACAGTTTACGTCCCAGGTCTGGAGGGCCTTTTGTCGTACACTACAGTGAGTCTTTCCTCCGGGAATCATCCTCAGAGCAACGGGCAGGCACAGCGTGCCAATCAGTCCCTGGAGGCCACCCTGCGGTGCGTAGCAGCCAAGAACCCAGCTTCTTGGAGCTCACACCTGACTTGGGTGGAGTATTCCCTCAACTCGGCAGTTTCCACGGCCACTGGACTCACTCCATTTGAGGCGTCCTTGGGTTACACCCCGCCTCTTCTTCCTATGACCGAGAGGGAGGTGGCAATTCTGTCCATAGAGGCCCATGCTCGTCGATGCCGGCACGTCTGCAGGGCTACCCGGGGACGCCCTGGCATGCACCACGGAACGCACCTGGGCCTCCTCGGATCATTGACGGTCACCCTCCTACACGGTCCTCTGTATTCTGGACGTTCACCGTTGGGGCCAAGGATTGCAGTATCTGGTGGACTGGGAGGGCTACGGCCCGGAGGAACGAACCTGGACCCCCTCGTCGCAGGTTCTGGACATTGCAATGCTCCGGGCCTACCACTGAACTCACCCTGAGAAGCCCTCTGGACCGCTAGGAGGCGCTCCTAGAAGGGGGAGCCCTGTCATGGGCAGTGAGAGCGCACCCCTCCCATCCTGCCGCACGTTCACACACTCATCACTGCACCTGAGGCAGAGGACACACCTGCGCCCGCTCATCAGCCAGCGTACTTAAGGAGGCCTCCTCCGCACAGTCAACGCTGGCTCGTCTGGGTATACTGCCCTAAATTCAGGCAAGCAGGTTGTTTTGCTAAGCTTAGACACATCGTCAAAACTGTGTTCTCTTTTCTTCCTAATAGGTTGCTGCCATCGTGCGGGTGTGTCTCAGGTTTGCATGTACTCTCCTGCCACCTCATCACTTCCTCAGCAACAATCTCCACCCGGTCAGGCACTACTAGCTCATTCCCCCCCTACCCTACTGGTTCATCTATTCCCCGCTGGAGTCCTGCCGGTCCATCCTCAGAACCCTGAGTAAGTGGCAATTTGGCTCGCCCATAATCTCTATTCAGTTCCTCCACTGACAGCTCTCATTTTCTCTCCACAAGTGGATTGTTTCCTCTGGCGAGTGGCCGTTTAATTAATTGTACGCTGTTTTCATATTTAATAAACTGTTGAACGTTCCCCCCTTGTGTGGTTCTGTCCTGTGCTAGCATCGTGCATGTGAGCTGTCAGCTTAACCATGACAATATCAAGTTGAAAATGGTACCTCCAAGGCAGCGTGTGTAGCCCTGTTTTGTTTAATATTATGATTAATGATATTTTTGAAGGAATTGATAGTGGAATAGGGAAAGCCTTGTTTGCAGATGATGGGGCCTTATGGATAAGGGGACGTAATCTTGTGTACAGTCAGAGGAAAATTCAGGCAGCAATAGACCAGGTTGAACAACAGACAAACTGATGGGGTTTTAAATTATAGGTCTCAAAGACACAAATAATTTGCTTCTCTAAAAGTCACAAAGAAATTTCTTTAAAACTTTATGGCCAAAAGTTAGAGCAGGTTAAAGTAGTTTGGTATTTAGGTGTGCTGTTTGATGAGAAACTAACTTGGAAGCAGCATATTGAACAAACTAAAGGAAAATGTAAAACAAATACAGTACAAATACAAAACAAATACAGTAAATAATATTTTGAGATGTCTGTCAGGATGGGACTGGGGGTTCCTCTAGGGCCTCTCTGTTGAGGGTGTATTGAGGTCTAATGAGAGCTACACTAGACTATGGATGTTCTGCATTCATGTCAGCTGCTGATTGTCACCTGAACCAACTGGATATAGAGCAGACAAAGGCTCTTAGGTTATGTTGTGGTGCATTTAAAACTTCTCCAGTGTCAGCGATCCAAGCAGAGATGGGGGAAATGCCCTTAAGATTAAGAAGAACCAAATTAATGCTAGAATATTGGATCAATTTGAAGGAGCATAAGAGGTCACATCCCGCAAAAGCTATTCTTAATGATTGCTGGGAACACAGTGAGTCCAACATTGGTAGTTTTGGATGGATAAGTGATGCTATTGCTGAGCAGGCAGGATTAAAATATATAGAATTTAGCCCAACAGTCCTGTTGTCTGTTATTCCTCCATGGCTGTTTGAGATGCCACTGGTAGATTTTAAAATACAACTGATGAGGCAACATAAACAATCAGCAACAGATTACTCTGGTCAACACCAAATTTATTGTCTAAGTTTTTTCAGCTGATTTAGGACAGTTTTGATGTGCTGAATCCAAAAATCACATTGGTTTTGCTCAATCAGGTCAACTTTTTGAATTATGGCCACATGTTGTTTTATGCGTTTTTGCTTACATGTACGGGTATTTTCGTTTTATATGATGCAAAGTTCTTTTTTATGTCTTGAAATTCTCTGAATTTTGAACAATGATGATGTAACATTCAATTTACATGTACTTACCTTTATATAAAGGTAAGTACATGTAATAAATATACACCTTTTATATAAAGGTGTCATTTTTGGATTCAGCGGTGCAAAATTGTCTTAAATCAGTTGAAAAAACAAAGACAACTTACAAAAAAAATATTTTTGTAACCCTGTGTTATATAGTGCATAAATATATTTAACAGAACTTCAGAAACAGGCTGATAGCATTTACCGATGGTTCCAAGGATCCTACAACTGGTCGTAGTGGAGCTGCGATATACATTCCTCAATATAAAACAGCTGTCAAAAAAAGAACCAGTAATCACTTGTCTGTAATCACAGTTGAGCTAGCTGTTATTATATTAGCTTTACAGTGGTTGGGGATAAATTATAGAAATAATGCAGTCATTGCTTCAGACAGTTGGGCAGCTCTCAAGACTATTCAGTCACTACAGTCATGTAGGCAGGACCTAATTGTAGAAATCCACTCCTTAATTTACAACCTCTACAATAAAGGTCAGACAATTAACTTTCTTTGGGTTCCAGCCCACGTTGGAATAGAGGGTAATGAGGATGTGGATATATTAGCAAAACAATCAATAAAATTGGAAACTGTGGAGTAAGGAAGCAGGCGAGGCAACGAGCTGTACAACACACGAACTTTATTCCTTCTCCAACATTCAGTACAGTAAAATCTGCTGGGTCTCTGTGCATCCTCTTTTTATAATATTTAATTCCATGCATTGAGACCCAGGAATCCCAACCATAATCATTGTGTGGAACAAAGACATGTGTGGCACATTAACATAACATAACGCCAGTACCGTATTCACACACCCTTTCCTCCTCCAGCGGTCCTGGCGCTTCCTCCTCTCCCCGGGGGGTAAATAGTCCTTACTTTCCTGTCTAAGACCCCCCCCCCCCCCCGGTGACACTTCCTCCTTCAGCACATTGTTCCCTCTTTCCCCCAGCTGCTGTCTCTGGGTGGAGAATCCCCCCACCCATACCACCCCACAGCCCCCTCCCCCCCGAACACCCAGAAAAGGCACTAGCCCTCCCATCCTTTGGGCTTGAGCTGGCACCCATAGCAGCTGTAGTGGGGGTAGAGTTTCAATCTGGGTTCAGAATTTATCATAGTACCGAAACAGCCTTAGTGAAGGTCACGAATGACCTTCTTATTGCATCTGATAATGGACTCATTTCTGTACTTGTCCTTTTAGATCTTAGTGCAGCCTTTGATACAATCGATCATGATATTCTACTTGATAGATTAGAACACTATGTTGGACTAAATGGAACTTCACTGCAGTGGTTTAGATCTTATTTGTCCGATAGATTTCAGTTTGTTCATATCAATAATGAGTTTTCTTCCAACTCTAAGCTCAGTCATGGAGTTCCACAGGGATCTGTGTTAGGCCCTACTCTTTTTAGTTTATATATGCTTCCGTTAGGCAACATCATTAGAAAGCACTGTATGTGGCGGTTTGGGAAAACCCCCACAAACAGACTAAGGACAGACAACTCGCTACTCCTGGTTTTTTCCGCTACACTGCTCCCCCCCAAGAGGGAAACGGTATTAGTCTCTGACTCCTCTCGTGGCCATGAAGAAAAGCAGGAGCGGCTGTAAGAAAAAAAAGTAAACAAAGCAGAGGGACTGTTGGCTTTGGGTGCTGAAGCAACCCCAAAGCTCCCGGGAACAGCTGACGGCTGAAATCCCTTAGTGCCGTGGCTAAGACCATTAAAAAAATCCAGTGGCGAGCTGCGTGCTTGCTTCAGGTGAACGAGCAGCCCTGAAGGTTCTGTGAGCAGCGGCGGAGGACGATGGCGGTCTCTGGCGTGGCTGAGACTGTTAACAAATCCTTCGATCATGCTGCATGCGTGCCTCAGGTGAGCGAGCAGCCCTGAAAGGCAGCGGCGAAGGAGGAAGACAGTCTGTGGAGCCGTTACTTGTCCCGTGCGTGATGCGCCGTCCTTGTAACTCCCCGAGCGTGCGCGGGGGTTCCGTGGCGTGGGTGGGCCGCTGGAGTGGCGAGTCAGGGTGCAGAAACTTGGCGGAGATCAGCGCAGACGGCGCCGATAAAAATCCAGGTTGAGCTGTGCGTCGTTCGGTCGTGGTACGTTGGAGCGGTGTGAGGCAATAGACGATCTTTGTGCCTCGGGCTCGTGGGGATGCGTTGGAGCGGTGCGGGGCGATAGACGATCTTTGTGCCCCGGGCTCGTGCAGCTGCGTTGGAGCGGTGAGAGGGAGGAGACGATCGTTGTCGCTCGTGCGGCCATGGTGCGTTCAGTTCCACGCGCTGCGCTCTCCGTCGGCCCTGGAGGTTGCCGTCGTGGAGAGAGGACGAGGTGCGTGCGCTCTCTGTGAGAGCGGCCGGTCCAGCGTGGATGTGCAGATCTCAGGCGTGCAGATCTCACCGTGAAGCGTGAAACGGTCACCAGCGCAGCTGAGCGGCTGTCCGCCTCTCCTCTCCTGAGGTCACGGTCCCCTACCGTTTCCCTCTTGGGGGGGAGCAGTGTAGCGGAAAAAACCAGGAGTAGCGAGTTGTCTGTCCTTAGTCTGTTTGTGGGGGTTTTCCCAAACCGCCACATGTATACATTTTCATTGTTATGCAGATGACACACAATTATACCTGTCAATAAAGCCCAGTGATTGTAATCAATTAGCCAAGTTAGATGCCTGTCTTAAGGAAATCAAAGCTTGGATGACTTGCAATTTTCTGCTATTAAACCCGGATAAGACCGAAGTTATTCTTGTCGGTCCAAAAAACCTTAGAAATACCTTTCCAAATCAAACTCTTAATTTGGATTTTTTTTTTTTTTTTGGACTTATTTTGTACCCGTAGGTAGATTTGTTCTGCTGTCTGGTGACAAGCCACCAGCTGCCGGTCGCTGCGTGCGCAAGCGCCCCTTAACTCCCTAACCTGCATGATTTTAGCATGTGGGAGGAAACCGGAGAAATCCCGGAGTAAACCCACGCAAACACGGGGAGAACATGCAAACTCCACACAGATCACTGTTGGCCGGGGGCAGGGATCGAACCCACGATCCCCGCGATCCCCCGGCCGAGGGTAAACTGTGTTGCCATGGTGCTAACCACTGCACCACCGTGCAGCTGCTGGATGCAGCTACTTTTACTCTGAATAGTTCTGTGAGGAGCCTTGGAGTTATTTTTGATCAAGATCTGTTTTTTAATTCACATATTAAATTTGTTTCTAAGACTGCCTTCTATCATCTGCGCAATATTGCCAAGATTAGGAGCATCTTGTCTCTGAGTGATGCTGAGAAACTGATCTACCCTTTTGTTAGCTCTAGATTTGATTATTGTAACTTGTTATTATCAGGTTGTCCTAAAATATCTTTAAAAAGTCTTCAGTTGATCCAAAACACTGCAGCAAGAGTTTTAACAGGTACTAGAAAGAGAGATCATATCTCTTCGGTTCTGGCCTCCCTTCATTGGCTTCCCATAGAGTTTAGAATTAAGTTAAAAATCCTTCTTCTCACTTACAAAGCTCTTAATAATCAGGCCCCCTTTTATATAAAAGATCTGATAATACTCTATCATCCTAACAGAGCACTTTGTTCCCAAAATGCTGGATTACTTGTAATACCTAGGATGTCCAAAAGTACAATGGGAGGCAGAGCCTTCTGCTATCAAGCTCCCTTCCTGTGGAATCAGTTACCAATCTGGGTTCGGGAGTCAGACTCGATCTCTGTTTTTAAGACCAGGGTAAAAACCTTCCTCTTCAATATAGCCTACAATTAGGGAGGGATCTTGTGTCTCTTTACCCTCCCTTTGTTTTGCTGTTAATAGATTTAGACTGCCGGGTGATCTCCGATAATTACTCGGCTTCTCTCCGTTAATGTTTGCTCTCTTTATGTCTGTTCTCTCTCTCTTCTCTATCCCCTCACCCCCCAGCCAGTTGCAGCAGATGACTGCCCCTCCCTGAGCCTGGTTCTGCTAGAGGTTTCTTCCTGTTAAAAGGGAGTTTTTCCTCTCCACCGTAGCCAAGTGCTTGCTCACTGGGGATCACCTGATTGCTGGGGTCTTTCTGCAATTGTGGGGTTTCCCCTACATTTGAAAGTGCCATGAGATGACTGTTGTTGTGATATGGCACTATATATATAAAGTTGAATTGAACTGAATGTTAGATCCCGTGTTTCATTATTGTAGCCGAAAAAGTCGAGACCGTGAGTGCTGGGAACTGTGCGAGTAAATGTTGGTTCTTACCCCCTGGAGCTATAACATTAGCCAGTGTTGTTGACCCAGCTCCCCGAGCTGTGCAGGGCAGTGAGGCAAAAGAGACAGCATCCACAAATCTCCTATTAGCAACATGAACTAACAACCCATAAAAATGTGCACCTAAAATGGGGCAGGACATGCAGCTACCACAAAGTCCCACTGAAAATTGCATCTGTGCAAGCATATCATCAGTGTCCATTCGCCAAACATCCTGATGGTGAATCCGTTGGCAGCCGTGAGCTCGGGACCGCTGCCTCCTGCCACTTGTCTGCGTTGACCGGCAAGATGAGGCTCTTCTGGGAGCTGGAGTCCACCAAAACCTATCTCCCCGAACGTGTGTCCATGACATAAAACAGTCTGTTCCTGTCACCAGTGGTTGCAGCTGCTACTGAATGCCGAACATGCCGTCTTCCCGGCTTCTTGAACTAGCATGGCAACAGGCAGCATTGGGCATTTGAGCCAAAATGGTGATGATAGAAACAGATTGCCCCATTCCTTCGTCTCTTGGTGTCTGCTCTGGCTACCACCAATGGCTCCTCAACCTCGTTGGAGTCCCTCATGGACACCAGTGCTGCTGCTAAGATTTCTGGTAGCTAAAATTATGCAATCTGCTTCCTGCGCCAGTGAACAGTAGTCCCTGGTCACCAGCAGCAGTGAGTTGGCCAGGATCGCCCTCGCTGCGGCCAGTAGGTTCCTGAGGAACAAATAGGCGAACAGGAAAGATTCGTCTTTCTTCCCCATTAGTGCCAACATGCTCTCCATGAACTCCACGGCTGATCTGTCACCTAACTCCGAACATGTTAGGAGTCTCTCTGCTCTCTTACGGTCAGAAAGGGTATAGCGCTGGAGCAGCATCCTCTTGAGTGCTTCATATTTTCGCTGGGCTGGCGGATCCTGGAGCAGGCTCATCACCTGTTGCGTGCCGTGCGCATCCAGCACAGTGACCAAGTAGTAATACTTTGTGTCGTCAGTTGTTATCCCGCGGAGTGCAAACTGGGCTTCTATGTGCAGGAACCACGCAGTCGGGTTGTGAAGCCAGAAGTCTAGGAGTTTGACTGAGACAGCGCATGCGGCACTGGTGCTCTCCCTCCAGGTAGTCTCCAGGGTGGTGCTCGGCTTGCTCTCCATGGCACGTCTTGGGGTCACCAATGTGGAGAAAGGAAGCAGGCGAGGCAACGAGCTGTACAACGCACAAACTTTATTCCTTCTCCAGCATTCAGTACAGTAAAATCTGCTGGGTCTCTGTGCATCCTCTTTTTATAATCTTTAATTCCATGCGTTGAGACCCAGGAATAATGACTATAATCACTGTGTGGAACAAAGATGTGTGGCACATTAACATAACGCCAGTACCGCATTCTCACACCCTTTCTCTTCCAGCAGTTCTGGCGCATCCTCCTCTCCCCGGGGGACGAATAGTCCTTACTGTCCTGTCTAAGACCCCCCCAGTGATGCTTCTTCTTTCAGCACATTGTTCCCTCTTTCCGCCAGCTGCTGTCTCTGGGTGGAGAATCCCCCACGTGTACCACCACAAAACAATAAATCTGGAAATCTCACTTAGTAAGGCGGAAGGCAAATCAATAATTAAAATGTATATAGAGGAAAAGTGGCAAGAATATTGGGGCTCAATAGACACAGGAAGACATCTTTATTTCATTCAGAAGCAGGTAAACTTTGGAATGGGAGTCGGCAGAAACAAGAAAGAATTAGATTAAGAATAGGACACACTACTTTAAACCAAACACTACATAGAATAGGTAAACACCCAACTGGCAGCTGTGCACATTGTGGTTCTCCGGAAACAGTTCAGCACGTTTTGTTAGAATGCCAGGGATACCAGGGACAAAGAAAACATCTGATTACAGTAATGGCAAAGGCAAACTTAAGTTTTGTTTTGGAAAACATGTTAGGAACAACAGTCAAAGAAATATATGTAGGTCTATTTAGATATTTAAGTGCAAATTTAGTTTTGTTTTTTTTTTCCCCTGCCATTCTCTTGTCCACATTGCAACCCGGTAGGTGGCGGTAATGCACCTATAAGCTGGTTGCCAACTGCCAATCAAATCTAAAAGAAGAACAAGGATTGAAACAAAATTCTTGGCAGTTACAGGTCAGTTACCATAGTTACATAAGCTGCCACGTGTCTGAGTGGCAAACACGTGGCAGCTTTAGACTGTATGCAGCAAAACATAGAAATCATACAAAATATTTAGTTACAGCAGTAAATAGAATGGGTTTTTTTAACTTTAGATGTTAATACCACACTGTTTACTTAACTGTAATGATGTGGGTAAGAGCACACATAAGTGAAGAAATGATTCTGAGCCTTTAATTACACTGGTCAACACCAAATTCATTGTCTTTTCGGACAATTTTGATGTGCTGAATCCAAAAATCACATTGGTTTTGCCCAATCAGGTCAACTTTTTGAACTATGGCCACATGTTTTCTTACGTTTTTGTTTACATGTACAGGTATTTTAGCTTTATATGATGCAAAATTCTTTTTTATTTCTTGAAATTCTCTGAATTTTGAACAATGATGATGTAACATTCAATTTACATGTACTTACCTTTATCAATGACTACTATTCAATTTACAGTACACCTGTACAACTGCTGTGCACCTGCTTATAACTTAAGATAAAAACCTGACCTGATCGAGAGAAACAGATGTCATTTTCGGATTCAGTGGTGCAAAAATTGTCTTAAATCAGTTGAAAAAACACAGACAACTTACAAAAAAAATATTTTTGTTATGTTGCGTTATTTATCTATCTTTTTGTCAATTAATACAAGATGGAATTATAAGATTAGCTCTCAGCAATGCAAACAGGTACTCTACTGTTGTGACTGAGCACTGTGTGCATTTTTGTGTTTTACTGCATACACCCTAATGCTGCCACTCATTTTTTTTTTGCCATTCAGTGTTTTATAACTGCCAGGAGTTCTGTTCTGTGACATCATGCACATACCCGCTATACCCCACCCAGTATGGGGTTACTGGGGCCCTGCCCTGGAGCCTGACTGGTAGAAGGGACCTGGGGCCTCATGTACAAAGGGTACTTATGCACAGAAACATAGCGTACGTCCTTTTCCACAGAACATTTCAGATGTTTCAAGTCTGGTTTGATTGTTTTAGAAAAAAATAAAGCAGGATCATCTTCAGTAGTAAAGGTAAGTTATGGTAACGTGGCAAATTAATTAATGTAAGCAATTATACTGAATATATACAGTATATATATACAGTATATATATATATATATATATACAGTATATATATATATATATATATATATATATATATATATATATATATATATATATATATATATATATATATATATATATATTTTAGGTGCTAAATGGAAAAGAAAATCCTGTAAATGATCTTAACTGACACCTTTAACCAGTACTTCCATATTATACAAGCTCATTATGATGATATTTACCAGGGGTGAGGGAAAAATCAATGCATCGTAATATCGCGATACTTTGTAGTGGGTATACTGTATTGATTCAGAAACACAGTATCATGATACTTTATTACAAATTATCAATAAATGCTGCAAATATAAACATCTATTTAGATACTGGGTAATAAAAACAACTGACTTTTCAGTTGACTAGATGGTGTCGTGTTTGCCCCTTTCAGGGCATAAATGAGGTGCCAGATGCCAACAGAAAGTTTGTATATTTATTAAAGTGACAAAATAATAAGCCACGAGGGGCACAACACACACAACTAAACATGCACCCCAGAAGGGTAAAATAAGGAGAGAAATAAAAAGTCACAAAGAACACTTACATATAAAGAGTGAGGGTGAAACCTAATACGGAATGAAGACTGGAACCGGACGTGGGGATTCCAGTAAGTAGTGACGAGGTCGCAGCCCCGAGTGAGCCTCAATTGCTCCCTTAAATACTGCTCACAACAGACAAAGGACCAAACAGGTGAAGGGAAAACACAATCAAGGAATCCCGCTCAGCTGTGACAGGGTCGGCTCGAGTTGACAGCTAGAAATCTGGTCGCGGCACTGTCACAGTAAAAGCCCAAGGGAAACAAATAATAACAGGACTAAACATATAAGGGGAAAAAGAGAAAACACTGTGTGACTCGAGCACGGATGAGCTCAGCGCTCAGATCACCACAGTACCCCCCGTTCAAGGGACACATTCCAGGCATCCACCGTGACATCCAGAAAGCCCCGCCCCCCCCCCCCCCCCGCGCCCCGACCAGAAAAGTGATCAGGACCAATCTCGGGTGGGTGGAGGGGGAAAACAGGCTAGGACAGAGAGAAACTAAAATGAAAATAACCCCAAAACCCTAACTGCAGGATACAAGAAAAAAGAAACATACACCAAGGACAAAGAAAACATCCAAGGCTCACATCACCAGTACAAAAGAAAAGTGGTGAAAAACCAACCATAATATGAAAAGAAAGCCTCCTCAACAGAAATGTCTAAGTAACAATAAATAGGCGAAAACAAAAAATATATACATACAAAGTAGAGACTGAGGGTACCCCCCCCCAAAAAAAACAGAAAAGTCCAAGTCCAAATAAATTACCAATCAAGGATACCCACACAAAAACCCCATAAATACACTGCAACCAGGTGGAACACAAAAATATATATGTACACTTACTCAGATATCAAACGAATGAACCAACATAGCAAATACCGGCAGGGAGGGAAAAAAAGGCAGTTCAGGTGGCATCCCAGCCCCCAATTGCCTCTGTGTGTACAGTAGTTATGTCAATAAACACATGCATAAAGTTTCAGATGCAACAGTCTCACCCTTTCCTCCGCGCACTTCATTCGTTTAGTAGTGTGTGTATTCCATGTAAGTTGTATATAGCTATAAGGCTGCGTGTCCACCAAACGCGTTTTTTCTGCTCTGGGTGACTATTTTCCATTCATTCTCTATATAGTCCAACGTTTACGTGCTGAAACGCTCTCGGTGGTGGCCTTTTTTGTCGTGGCGCTCACGGCACTCAGAGTTGAAAAACGTTCAACATTTCAGAGACTGCAGCTGAGCTCGTCAATGTCAGACCTCAAGCAGTCAATCAGAACTGCTGCATGGGCGGGACATAGGACGCCGCTACTAGTCTGTACTCACACTTGTGCTTTCCATGTCATCATATTTTACATCCAGAGCTGCTAGAAAATGTTTCCTGTCCATTGTTATTTAGAGACTGCTATTAAAAAAATCAGTAGAAAGTCTGACAATAGGAAAAGCGGAAGTGCCGAGCTGAGAGTGACAAGCTGTTGCTGGGATACAGGGCACAGACTTTTTTTCCCCCAGAGCGTCGCGCACAAACGCTGAAAAAAAAAAAATGCTCAGGGCGGTCGGGCAACAAAAATGGCATTTGGTGGACACGCAGCCTGAAGGATGAGATTTGCATTTTGGACATAAAATATGTACCGAGTATGTATGTATTGAGTCTAATATGATTTGCTTTCAACTGACAGGTGACTGTGGCTACCAACTAAATAGGTTCCTATTGTCTTCTTTTTTTATGACCGTTTTCCTTTATTCAATCTGCTGATCCACCTGGCTGGTCACAAATCACAGCGGTCAGCTGATGCTTCTGAGGACAACTGCAGACATCAGTCAAAACATGTCAAGGTTAAATAAACATCTCCTTCTTATCCCTGTCTGAATAAAGGAAAACAGAAAACTAATCTTATAGGGCTGTGAGCAGACTATTGAATTACCTGTATCCGGCGCTAATGCTGGAGGACAGCGTTCTACACAAAATTTTTTTATGTGCCTCTACTTCATTCAGGACCGGCTCCAACTCACAGTCCATGAAATTCCATTAAATCCATTAATTTTGATCATGGATACAGGAGAATCAAACATGCAGGGCTTGTATATATCTATTTGCATATTGTCTCATCGGGGCTGTGATAAGGGGGCAGGAGTCTCCCGGCATGCTTGTGCCGCGGAGGATTCAAATACTGTATCTGTGTGTTCTAAGTGTTATTTGTGTGTGCCATTTTAACTGTGTAATAAGATCGGTTGTGATAGCGCGTTGTTTCCCTATATGTGCCACATCATGTGTCTGTGCCACCATGAGCGAAACGAGGGCCTGTGTAAATGACCTCCCCTCCGTTCTGTGTTGTGAGTGTGTGTATAAATAAAGCCTGTTCCGTCAAAGTCATCTCTCCTTATTGTGTGAACCCTTGCAACGTCACACTGGTGTCAGGAGTGGGATCACGGAGAAGATGGAAGCCAGAATTTGGAAGGAGATTCGGCAGCTCAAGGGGCTCATCGCTCAGCTGGAGATGGACAACAGAGCCGACACACCGACTCCCGGAGCTGTTCGCCGGGATGAATGGAGCAGCGGACCCAACAGGGCCAGCATACCTCGCCTTCTGCCTTTCTCAAGGCAGAGTGGGCCAAGCAGAGCCAACCTGCCCCGATTCCCACCCTTTTCAGGGCAGGACGGGCCAGCGATTCCACTGCGACCAGGGGCGGTAATCAGCCAAGAGGCGACCGTCCCACCAATCCGCCAACAGGGCAAACTCCCCCACTTTGGCGGCGAAACCCTGCTGGACGACTATCTGGTCCAGGTCGAGCTGGCTGCTGCGCTGAATGGCTGGACACCCGAAGAGACCGCCATGCAGGTTGCGTTGGCCCTGGAGGGCGGGGCTCTCCGCACACTGTTTGACCTCCGGCCTGAGGAACGTCGCAGCTGGCCAGCGCTACAAGGAGCGCTCTGGAGGCGGTTTGGGAGAGCAGCCAACGCTAAGCACACCCAGGAACAGCTGGCCAACCACCGGCGAGGCAGCCGAGAGAGCCTGGGAGCCTACGCAGTGGATATGCGGCTGCTGACGTGGTGTGGTTACCCAGATTTCGGGCCACGGGAGGTGGAGAAGCTCGCCCTCCAGCACTTCATTAGGGGGCTCCGCCCGGCCCGGCTCCAGGACCACATCCGGATTCATACAATGAGCAGCTGAGAGACAGCTGTGGCAAAAGTGGAGCGGGTGGGACCATTGATGGATTATGCAGCTGATGTGTCGTCGCCGAGGCAGAGAGCTTTCCAGGCCACAGATGAGAGTGAGGAAGAGGAGGAGGAACTGCATCGGATCACAGCGGCGCAGCCAGTGAGAAGGCGACAATGGTGGCGCGAGGAAGGGTGCTTCCGCTGCGGGGACAAGGACACATTGCGCGGTACTGCCCAGCACCCACCCCATGACAAACCGCCCCCTCACCGACTTTAAACTAGAGCGAGGTGGTATGGACAGGGACCTGCCGCCTCCCACAGACATTTTCCTCAATGAACTGTCACCACGTTTGGGTTGAATTGGACACTCGCTAGGGATGTACCTACAGTGCAGCTTGGATAGCACGCCAATCCGGGCCTTGATCAACACCAGTTCTACCATCTCCCTGGTCCAACCCGGAGTGCTGCCCGTTACAGACGAGGCAGGACCGCAGGGGTGGGAACCCACCGGGCGCTGCATCACCACAGCCACCGGTGAGCGTGCCAGACTGGGAGGGCGGAGAGTTCTTGTGGTGGGAGTGGCCAGCCAGAATACAAACCACCCGTTCTGGCTGGCTGACATTCAAGATCCCTGCATTATTGGACTCGATCTGCTTGCAGTATGGGGCACATCAATTGACACCGCCGGATCGCTGGAGCAACCCAGGGGCCTGCGTGATCAAGGGGCCACCAGAATGGACCGAACTGGGCGGGTCACCGCCAGAACTGAACACAGCAGCGCTACCAGCACGAGCAGAGGGAGCGCAATCGCCGACAGAGATAGCAAGGGGGGGCAACAGCGGAGCGGGTCATTGTGTCAGCAAAAACACAGCAGGTGGTCGAGGAACTGTTCCAGCAGAGCTGCAGTGGATTAGAATTGGATCAGAGACGCAAGCTGTGGGAGCTGTTGGACTACTACATTGACGTCTTTGCTGCCAAGGATGAGGAGTGCACCCGAACCAGCTTGGTGCAGCACCAGATCAACACCAGTGAGACCAGGCCGATCCAGCTCCGCCCCCGCCATCTGCCTTTTTCAAGGCAGGCGGCAGCAGAACAAAAAATATGGGAAATGCTGGAGGCGGATGTTATTGAGCCCTCCAGCAGTCCCTGGGCGGCGCCGGTGGTTCTGGTTAAGAAGATGGATGGTTTGTGGCAGTTCTGTGTGGATTACCGCTGCCTGAATGATATCATCCACAAGGATTCCTACCCTCTGCCCCGCATCGATGACGCACTGGATTATAATCACCGGCTCCAGCTGGTTCAGCTCGCTGGACCTCCACAGCAGCTATTGGCAGGTAGAGCTGTCACCAGAGGCCCGCCAGAACACAGCCTTCTCCATCGGGCAGGGACTGTGGCAGTTCAAGGTGATGCCGTTTGGACTTTGTAACGCCCCAGCCACCTTTGAACGTCTGATGGTGCGAGTGTTGGCTCATGTGCCCCGGAGCCGCTGCATTGTTTATCTAGATGACCTGCTGGTTCATGCAGCTGACTTTGATGACACCCTGTCCAACCTCTGGGAAGTATTAGATGCCATCCAACAGGCCGGGCTGCGGCTGCACCCGTGGAAATGCCACTTATTTTGGCTAGAAACCACCTTCCTGGGCCACATCGTCAGCGCAGCGGGAGTTGCCACCGATCCAGAGAAAGTGGCAGCGGTGAAAAACTGGCCGGTGCTGCGGGACGTGGGAGAGTTATGGAGTTTTCTCGGATTGGCTTCCTATTATAGGAGGTTTGTGAAAGATTTCGCCACCATCGCCAGCCCGCTGCATCAGCTGACACTGAAGGGGCGTGCGTTTGAGTGGAGTGAGAACTGTGCTGCTGCCTTTTCTCGGCTTCGCTCGCTGCTCATCGGAGCCCCTGTCCTGCAGTATCCTGACCTGAACCACCCTTTCATTGTGGACACAGACCCCAGCAACCAGGGCATCGGGGCAGTGTTATCCCAGGAGGGAGAACACGGAGAGCAGGCAGTTGCTTTTTTCAGCCGTATTGTGTTACTCGCCGAGAGCTGTTGGCTGTCATCCAGGGGCTTTGCCATTTTTGCCTGTATGTGTACAGGGGGAGGTTTCAGCTCAGGACGGATCATGCTTCCCTGACCTGGCTACTGAATTTTAAAGAGCCAGATGGACAGTTGGTGAGATGGCTGGAGGCACTGCAGGATTATGATTTTCAGATTGTGCATCGGGCAGGCCGCCTCCATGCCAACGCTGTTCGGCGTTCCTGTGCTGTGAAGGACTGTCGGCACTGCCAGCGGGCAGAGGACCGAGACCAAGCCGTCCCATGGGCTGCTGCTCTCAGGACTGCTGTAAGCAGGAATAACACAGCAGCGCACAGCTCCTCCTCAGATAATCAGTCAGCTCTCCCCAGCAATAGACGTCACAGAGGCCCTCGGCACGCAGCAGCTGCAGTGCGAGCAGGATAGAGATCCGGTCATCTCCTGGGTTCAGCAGTGGCTGAACGTGGGTCAGCGGCCTACCTGGGAGGCTGTGTCCACGCTGGACCCAGAGACCAAGGCCCTACATTCCCAGTGGGCCAATCTCTGCTGTCAAGAGGGTGTTGTGTATTGGCAGTGGCAGGCTCCAGCTGGGCAGCATCACGTCTGGCAGCTGCTGGTTCCCCGGCGGCTCCACCCCAACATGCTCCAGTTGGTCCATGGGGCGGCGGGGGCGGAGCTCTTTGGGGTGACGAAGACTCTGCAGTGTCTTTGGACCCGGTTCTACTGGCCCTGATGTCGCCGGGACGTAGAGCTCTATGTCCACCGCTGCAATACCTGCACGGCTCAGAAAGGGCCGACTCAACAATCCCACATCCCTTTGCAGCAGTACTGGGTGGGAGCACCCATGGAGTGGGTAGGGGTGGACATTCTGTGCCCTTTCCTGACCATGGACCAGGGGAACCACTATGTGCTGGGCACAATGGATTACGTTACCAAATGGCCAGAGGCGTATGCAGTCCTTGATCAAAGCGCCGCCACCACAGCATCAAAACTGGTGGACGAGATGTTTTGTCGGTTCAGCGCACCGGAGGAGCTGCACAGCGATCAGGGATGAAACTTCAAGGCAGAGGTCTTCGGGGAGGTCTGCAGGCGGCTGGGCATCCGGAAGACCCGGACCACCCCGCTGCATCCACAGAGTGACTGTCTGGCCGAACGGTTCAATCGGACCCTAACCACCCAGCTCACCGTCCTAGTGGACCAGCGACAGCAAGAGTGGGACCTGCATCTGCCCTTTGTTCTGTGGGCATACCGGACGGCAGCTCAGGAATCCACCCGGTGCACCCCTGCAGCACTGATGTTTGGATGCGAGCTGCGCACACCGGTGGATTTAGTGTTCGGCTCCCCCTCCCCCGGAGGTGGAGGACAAACCAGGGCTGGATTATTTATTTTGCTTGAGAGAACGTCTCAACAAGGTGCATGAACTGGCTCGGGAGGCCCTAGCAGCAGCGGGGAGTCAACAGAAGCGGGCATACGACTCCCGCTGCCGGGGGAGGGACTTTGCACCAGGGGATCAAGTCTGGGTTTTCTGCCCGGAGCGCAAAAAGGGACTGTCGCCAAAACTGACGAGCCATTGGTCAGGACCGTGCGTGGTCCTACAGAGACTGTCAGATGTAGTGTACAGGGTGAGGCTGCAGAAAAGTAACTGGGTCGTGGTGCTTCACCGTGACCGTCTCGCCCCGTTCCACCCATCTGCCCCGCGGGTGGTCGAGCCAAAGGCTTCATCTTGACCGGATACCCTGGCCGAGGCGCGAATGGACAATAACAGGCCTGTGCGTGCCGGTCGCTGACAACGGCGGCCGCCCCGACACCTGGATGGATTTGTGTTGGACTTTTGAGATGGACTTTATTATTCTGGAGACAGAAACCAGTCCAGCGGGGGACAGTGTAACGTCAGAGCTGTGATAAGGGGGCGGGAGTCTTTCGGCATGCTTGCACCGCGGAGGATTCAAATACTGTATCTGTGTGTTCTAAGCGTTATTCGTGTGTGCCATAAGACCGGTTGTGATAGCGTTGTTTCCCTATATGTGCCAAATCATGTGTCTGTGCCACCATGAGTGAAGCGAGGGCCTGTGCAAATGACCTCCCCTCTGTACTGTGTTGTGAGTGTGTGTATAAATAAAGCCTGTTCCGTCAAAGTCATCTCTCCTTATTGTGTGAACCCTTGCAACATCATAATATCTATTTGTATCTAATTGCATATTCAAATGGCGGCATGTCAAGGGAGGAGTCCAGTATTTCCTCAGATGGATTCAATTTCAAGTTGATTGGGATGTACAAAGGAAATGTGCTTGGATTCTTGTGTACGTACTGTTTCATATATCTGGATTTTTTTTTTTTGCTTACGCCGTTTTCTTGATTTAAATGTACATCATCTTTCAGTAGGAAATCCACACAAGTCTTTGTACATGAGGCCCCCGGTTTCTACCCATAGATCTAGCAGGGCTCAGCCCACATGAGCTACATGGGTCTGCCCTTCAGTGGGCTCACCACCTGCAGGAGGGCTGATCGGCTCTTTCTTTTAGAGCCTAACACGATCAAGCTCCCTCATACATCTGTGATCTGATCGTCTCTCACATCCCTGCATGAAACCTAAGGTCACCAAATCTGATGCTCCTGAAGGTTCCACACACACATTTTAAAACCAGAGGTGATCGATCATTTCAGTCTGTTGCATCAAGACTGTGGAATGAACTCCCACTTTCTTTACATTGTTTAAATTGTATTGATTCCTTTAAAAAACAGCTGAAGACTCTGCTTTTTGAATAGGCTTTTAGTTAGTCTCAGGATGTGTGTTTTTAATTCTTTTGTTGTCTGTTTTAATATCATTTATATGTTTTTACTTTGATTTTTTTTTTTATCTTTTGTGTAAAGCTCTTTGTGAAGCACTTTATGATTTATGTCTGTGAAAGGTGCTATACAGTATAAATAAATTTTGCTTGCTTGCTCGTGATCATGGTGATAGAGTTGCAATCAAAATCCTTCAACTCCCATTGCATTTTAGGTTTATTGGCAAAAATTAAACATTTACAAGTGTTTGCAATAAACACATTACACAAGAAAAGTTTAAATAGTTAAATAAAACAAATATTGCAAGGACTGTATCTAAATTCAATTGTATCCAAATTCAGGGATGGTGGATATGTTGAACAAAGGGCATTGAAGATGGAGCTGCCAGGCAGGAGGAAAACAGGAAGGCGACAAAGAAGACTCATGGATGTAGCGAAGGAGGACATGGAGAGGGTTGGTGTTATAGAGGAAGATGCAAGGGATAGGGTGAGATGGAGGCAGATGATCTACCGTGGTGACCCCTGAAGGGAGCAGCCAAAAGAAGAAGATTGTATCCAAATTCAACACAAAATCCTACTTTCAATGACTACTGCACTCTCAGAATTATTCAATCACTGAACAGAATTCCTCATAAGAGGACACATAAGCAAATCAGGTGTGGTCTCAAGCACACCTGACGCAACCAGTCTAGGTCTTCATTAGTTGCATCAGGTGTGCTTGAGATAGAACACCTTAAATACTGTTGACGGGGATGTTTGATTGCATGTTAGAAATATGGCTAAGTCAAGAGAATTGTCCAAAAAGTTCAGAAAAGAAATCATTGCCTTGCACAAGAAAGGAAAATGATATAAAAGATAGCAAAAACAATTTCCCTAGACATACAGTTGGAAGCATATTTTGCAAGTTTAAAGTTAAAGTAACAGTGGCTACACTACCTGGATGTGGCAGAAAGAGGAAGCTATCAATGGCTGTCACCAGAGTCCTGAGGAGGCAGGTGGTCAAAAATCATTGACTGCAAAAGACCTGCAGCAAGACTTGGTGGTTGCAAGCACTGAGATTCCAGTTTCCACAATAAGGCATTTACTAAACACTGAAGGGCTCCACGTCCAAACTCCAAGATGTACACCACTACTGACCCAAAAGCACAAGAAAAGTCAGCTCCAGTTTGCCCAAAACTATATAAATAACCCAAAGAGGTTTGGGAATTCTGCTCTGTGGAGCAATGAAAAAAAAATTGCAATTTTTGGGGCCAATGGATCTGTGGTATGCCTGGAGGAAGAAGAATGAAGGATAAGCTGAAAAGAACACCCTGCCTACAGTGAAGCATGGCGGTGGCTCAGTGATGTTCTGGGGCTGCTTCTCTTCCTCTGGCACTGGAAAACTGCAGCGTGTGGATAAGAAGATGGATTCAATCAAGTATCAGGAAATCCTGGCAGAAAAAAAATGTCATGCCATCTGTGAGGATGCTGAAGTTTGGGCATCATTGGACCTTCCAACAGGACAATGATCCCAAGCATACCTCAAAGTCCACCAAGGCTTGGTTTCAGAAGAAGTCCTGGAAGATACTGGAGTGGTCATCACAGTTGCCTGACTTGAACCGCATTGTAAATGTCTGGTGAGATTTGAAAAAGGCAGTTGTAGCACGCAAACTCAAGCATATTAGTGAAATGGAGGCCTTTGCCCATGAGGAATGGGTTAATATTCCTCAGGAATGCTGCCAGAAGCTGGTGTCTGACTGTGCATCTCGTTTGCAGCAGGTCATAACAGCAAAAGGGTGCTCTCTACTAAGTGCTAAAGATGCTTGTCATGAAGGGGTCGAATAATTTTGAGGCTGCAGTAGTCATTAAAAGTGATATTTTGTGTTGAATTTGGAGAAACCACTTGTAATATTAATTGTGTTGAGCTATTTAAATTGTTCCTGTTTGATTTGTTTATTGCAAGCAGCTGCTAGTTTATACATTTTGCCAATTACTCTAATTTGCAGTGGGAGTAGAATAATTTTGATTGCAGCTATACAGTATGTGAATTGGGAGGCAGTCTAATGTCCACATGACCCTGACCCCGGATACTGTAGAGGGAAGATGGATGGATGGATGGATGGATGCTGTGGATGTCCTCGGTTGAAATAGCTTTTATTCTAGACACATTTTTTGTGAACATGTCAAATGCATTCCCGGTGCAAATTCCATACTTTAAAAGAAACATCGCAGTTCATTCAGTCATTACAGTAGTTGTTGTTTTTAGCAGAGTCCATCTCTCTGTGTTAGTCACTGGTGGTGATTTATGGCAGCTCGTAAACTGGATTATACTACCAATTAGTGAACTGAAATGTAGGAAAGTAAATTCTGAAGGATAAATTAATTCTCTTTATATGTTAAGGCAACATGCCTCAGGCAGTGTTGTAATTTTAACAGCACATTTCAATCCTTATAATTAATGGTAGTAGTACATACAGATAATTACTACACACAACATCCACGGTTTCCTAGCTTTTTTCTGCATTTATAAATTCTAATTGATGTTAAGCTTGTATCAGTATAGCATTTTGTCTGTCAGCAGTGAGCTGTGAGGCATGCTGATGTGAACCATGTTGCATCTGCCTCCCTCACAGGTTTTTCACATTGCATTAGGAAAACCTTGTAGATTTAGTCTTTGAGATCACACCGCATTTTCTGTGCGACTACACATCCTTATCCTGTGGACGAGCTCCACTCTGCTCCTCTGTCCATCTGGATATCCCGGCTCATCCCTGAAAGTCCGGCTCTGCCAAACATGACAAACTTCCTCTAGTAGACTGGATTAAAGCTTGAGAAGGCGCGTGCAGCCAAGGCCTCGGAGTTAAATTCTCTCCAGGCTAAAAAAAGAGAGTGATAGAGTTAGTACCATGGAAGCATAATTAATGTTCTTAATTGGGCCTTTCCTTACAGTAGCGAATGATAGTGCACTCATAGCTGCCTATGGCTCTGGGGCCACTGCCACGCGCTGTTAATGACGTGTGTCCTGTGCTTGTCTGATCTCATACTCTTGCAAGAATTCATCTCAGTCACCCCTCAACTGTGGGAAGATGATGATAAGGAGGAGGAGGACATGCATTCTCAGCCATAAACGGTACACACACAGAACACACGTTTCATAAGTCTGGAGCAGGTAACATACCCCCCCACCCCATGTTTAACCAGCTGCTGAGTGATGAACTCAGTCATTACAAGCGCCCTCTGATTTAGCCTTTGTCCACTACAAGATTTACTTAACCTCCCGAAGGTGCTCTTCCCCAGAGGTCTTTCTTACAAGCACTCCTCTCCTCCCCCTGACCCATGGCTTTGTGACATCAGATGGGCAATGAGGTGTAAATCCATTGCTCTTAAAAATCCCATCTAGGGTTAACTCAGGTGCGATACTGACGCACAAGGTTGGTAGGGCAAAATGTACAGTATGAGGGACAAATGCTGCAAAAGTGTGTTTTTTGTGTGTATTTTTCAGGTGTTGTAGAGGCAAAAGTAGATTACCGAGAGGCATTAACAATGAAACATGCAAAGAAAACAAAATCCTGTAGCTATATCTTTATAATAATGATTATGTGCTTTAAACTGTTAATTAAAGCAACAGTAAGTAAAATAATCCCTGTCATCTCAGTGCATAAAACTCTCCAATAGAACATATTCTGGATCAGCGTGTACAGTCAAGATCCTGCACCAGTAGATCACACTGAGGTTGAGGCGGTGCTGCTCTCTGAACTGGACCACGTTCCTCATTGTCAAATTGGCAACTGACACCCCCTTTACACAGGGGTGGAGATCACTGAAAGATCCTTGTGAGAGCCACAAGAGAGCCAATTTGATCTCTCAATGACCTTCAGTGACCTCCACAGTCCCCATGGTCTCCTCAAAGTTTTGACTCAGTCCAAAACACACAACTGATCCCAAAGATCAAAAATTGGCCCAATCTCTCAACAGTCTCCGTGCTGTGTGAAGGGGCCCAGTCCCATACTGAACTGATGCTGTGCTGGCTGCAAATGGAGGTCACACATGATATTAATCAACGATAAGTTCAAGAGAAATGATTAAAGATTAAGTTTTGTTGCATATCTGTACATCCAGATGATCTGAATTTGTGCATTAATAACCTATAGCTAATAAACATCAAGTGTATCTTCATTTGTTTTATTCAGTGACAACTTACATTACTTTCTGAAAGTGACCCAATGTTGCATTTTTAAAGCCTCTCAGTACATATGGGCCACAAGATAAAACAGCGTAGCTTTAATTTCTGCCATCTTTTACACTGCAAAAACTTAGCTTTCATAAACGAGAAAAATAAATGGATATACATGTATTGCTTGAAATAAGTGAAACTGTCAGCAGAAAAAGAAAACATCACTTTAAGGATCTAAAGTGTATGAAGCAAGTGAAGGGCACTTACATTAAAAAAAAAACTACATGAAAAAATATCTTGTCAGATTAAAAAAAGAAGCATATGTGGTCTTAATTTAAGATATTTCATCCTTTTTTAGTTCGAATTTTTTGTTTTTACATTTTTGCAGGGTGTAAGAGCATTTCACTTGCTTCAAGCACACTGGTCCTTAAAGTCTAAATTTCTTGTTTTGTTGGCAGGTAGTTGTGCTTATTGTAAGAAATATGTATGTCCAATTTCACTTTTTTTTTTAGTGTGTTCTCTGTCTGTTTTATGACTCACTGTGCTATCAATTATCCCATAAGGAAATAATCTGTCAAAAGCTTATGCAAAGTTTAGATTAGCCTACTTAGTAGAAATAATTCAGAATATTATCCCACTTCAAATTTGAGACATACAATGAAATAAACTGGATTGAGTTTTTTCCCCTCACAAAACTGTTTCTTATGTTATTGTTTTGTGGTCAGTACAGAAATCCAATTAAGGAACAGTCATTTTAACAGCAATGTATTAGCAAAAAGCACAAAAAATGTGATTTTAAAATAAGGAAAAGGAAATACTATGCACATCTGACCAGCAGGGGTCAGTAGTGCACCGCTATCTCAATTTGTTGACGGCCTGATTTTCACTCAAACCAACAAGACAAGATTTTATACATGAACTAATTATTGAAGACATAATTCAATTAAGTATTTTTTTCACCATCTCATGTTATGTATTCAGTAGTAGTAGTAGTAACAATCCATTAAAACAACCCGAAATGTAATAAATAATCTAATTAGTAAGACATAATGGAAAAAATATAGTTTGCCTGCTTAGAACACATTAAAATATGGATGAGGGTCACTTAATTCATGGTACACTTATTTTTAAATCATAATGAAGGTTGGAGTCAGAGGCAGGCATGTCAGTGAGGCACAAAGGTAAACACTCATTACATTGTTAAATTTAATCGCCTTTTTATCATTTTAATCTCAGTCAATTCATATACTACCTCTCGACATCCATGGCCTAAATTTAAATTCATTTCTACTATTAATTAAAGTGCATGTCCATTTATTTGTGTTGTGTTCACATGAGAATGACGTTATTGTGAAGCCTGTTAATACGAGTAGATTTTTTTTTTATTTATTTTTTTTTAAAGAGGTAAGTAACATTGATTTTAAGACAATAATTTTATACTTGTCTAAATAAAGGCCACATACATTTAATTTGCCCACAAATCAGTATGTTAAAATGCCACGTTTCTTGGTGTCCATGGTCAGAGGCAGTGCACCAACACAGGGAGAAGCTGACACACTTTCTCTGTGGTTTCACCCCCAGGCAGAGAGCTAATTAAGGAGGGACCCTAGTTTTATTTACTGTCAGCTCCAGGCCACTCTGTGTGTGTGTGTGTGTGTGTGTGTGTGTGTGTGTGTGTGTGTGTGTGTGTGTGTGTGTGTGTGTGTGTGTGGGTGTGTGTGTGCGTGTGCCCTCTCTGAGACCGTTCTCAGTCACACCAGTTTAGTTAGGCCTTGCCATTTTGTCCACATTCAGCCAGCGGCACTACAATAGTGGTAATGCTGACTGTTATACATTAGCCAAAGCTTCTCCTAGAAGGATATATCTCTTCAGTGATGCAGGGAGGTGCTGCACGCAGCAGCGAGCGCTGCAGGGAGAAAAGTAATTACAATGCCCTCAATGTGGTACAGCTATAACAGATATATCAAAATACGATGCTGCGATACTGTTCATCAGAGCGAGGCACTACAGAAGAACTTTATGTGACAAAATAATCCGTTAAAGTATCCTGATGCATTGAATGTACAGTATACAGTGCACAGCACAGACATTTCAATATTCTAAGTAATCTTTCCAAATAAAACCTTTCCACTTAATTTTGTCCAGTTTACCGCAGGAATCATTTTTTGTTTCAATGGCATTCAGCGATTTGCTTGACTTTATTTAAGCGACAAAATTTTCCATTTTAATTTAACAATGGATTGGCACATTATTGTGATGGAGGCGTTTGTGTGCCCTAGTGATCTCAGGAGCTATGTTGTAGGAGGCAAGTTGCTCCTGGCAGGGTCTCCCAAAACAAACTGGTCCTGGGTGAAGGGCCGGACTAAGGGTGCTTTCACACCTAAATTTGTTTACTTTGGTCTGAATCAGCTGATAAGTTTGTTACTTTGTATCATTTTCTCCTTGGTTCGGGTCCCTTTCACACAGGAAAAAATTCAAGCGGACCAAATTCTGTCACGTTAAATCTCACGAGACTTACGTCAGAATGTTCTCTGTTCTTATTGGTCAGATTTTTTTGCCACGAGAACAGGAAAGGTAAATACAGGAAGTAGGATGACTACTGTGCATTTATGCATTTCTGGAGAGAAAATAATACAAATCGTAGCGTAATCTATGGGGGGGGGGGGGTCATCGCCCTGGTTATCGTTTATTACATTACGTGCATATACCACTTTCAGTAAATTGTACAGTTTGAAAATGAAGCATGGCTATGGATGCAACATAATATGTTAATGTTAATTAATCCTCCAGAATTAATCCTCCAGAACCGTGACATGCTCAGCCACAGATATTTTTGAAGATCCATCAGGTATGTACAGTGGCATAAAATGTTTTACCATTTGCCAATGGTCCTGTTATAGTACAGTCCCTTTCTCACCTGTAGGACCGCACCAGAGTTCGCCAGTTGATTCGAATGGAGACCACCTCTTTCAGGCGGTCTCGGCACAGTTGTTTTGGTGCACACCTGAATGCAGTTACTGTGTTCTCACCAGACAAAATGAACAGCACCAAGGGAGAAAAAGAACTCGAGTTCGACTGAAACAAACTAAAGCCTGTAGGTGTGAAAGTACCCCAAGAGAGGTCCAGTAGATCCCTATGAGAAAAAAGTTCCACCAAGGACCCAGTGTACCCAAAGGAGGCACATGGGTCCACCCTCCAGTGGACTCACCACTACAGGAGGAATCTTGGGGATCATAGTGCTATGTGAACCAGGCGGCAGTCTAGGCTACTGTGCAACCCAGACCCCTGGATAAATGGTAGAAGATGGATGGATAACTTATGAATAATTTAGTATGTCTTTAAAGGTCTCCAACATTTGAGGGCTAACTTTTTAAGTGCATTGAGTACATATTGAAGATCTGTTTTTCTTCTTTTGGCTCCTCCCTGTTTGGGGTTGCGACAGCGGATCATCTGCCTCCAGTTTCATTGGTTATGATCCAGATACCGATTTGGCAGAAATCTCACAGTGGATACCCTTCTTGGCACAACCCTCCCCATTTACCTGGGCTTGGGACCGGCACTAGGCGTACACTGGCTTGTGTTCCCCCACATGGCTGGGTAATCAACTTTCCTTGCCCCATTTTATATTATGCTGAGCATAATATAGGAGGCACAACTACATTTTTTTATCTGGTATTTGGTATAACCCAAATGGGATGTGAACCCACAACCTCCCAGCTGTGGGGCGGATGCTGAACCACGGAACCACCACTCCGGTTACATATTGAAGATCTACACACTCCTAAATCAAATTTCATCCAGTATGTTTGAAACTCAGTACTTATGATATTACTTATGAGGGTATCCGATGGGTTTGAAACCCTTGGTAAGGTAGGGCTTGTCTACCTACGCATGCGTAGACTGGACCTGGCGGACTGCGTGGAGGAAACCACCAGATTGGCTCAACGGGCAGGAAGACAAACCCAGCAAAGCGTTGTGGAGCGCAACTAGGGCACAGTGAGACACATAGGACACTGCTGGCAATCCACTGCATCCTAACCTATGTCCAACCGTCTTGACTACGTCTTGCCACTGGATCCAGATAGGCTGGGATGAAAGAGTGAGGCTCACAACCCTGCGCAACTCTCCCTCAATTAAATCAAATTCACGTGCAAGTCAAGTCAAGACATCACCCCTGCCCCAATTCCTTCTCATTCCCCCCCCCCCCCCGAAGTCCTGTAGCGATGGACAAGTGACGAAGCAGCAGGTGCAGATACACTGGAAGCTGTAGCCACAATCCCACACACAGGCGGCCCAGGGCATAGGGTCGCTCTCTACTGGACCGAAGCAGCAGTGGAGTTCAGCAGCCCCCTGGGTATCTGGGCAGTCCTCTTTAGGAGTCACTCTGCTCACCTCCATGGCCTGATGAAGGGGCTAGAAAAGGTGCCCTAAACATAGCCTGCTTCGCTACACCCTGGCCAGCAAGCCGCGGCTGGTGGGGATCCCACCCTAGCGGTTGAAATTCTCAGAAGAAATCAACTAAGGTGACATCACTCACCATTGGCACTTGGAATGTGCAAACGCTCATGGACAGACCTGAGAGACGGACAGCACTTGTCACAAGAGAACTCAGCAGGTACAACATCCGCATTGCAGGTCTGAACGAGGACAGGTTTGCAGATGAAGGTCAGCTGACAGAAGTCAAAGCCGGCTACACTTTTTTCTGGAGCGGCCAAGGCAGCAAAGAACGCCGTGAAGCATGAGTGGATTTTGCAATCAGATCCAATCTGATCAGCAAGCTTACCAGCATCCCCAAAGAAACCAACGACTGCTTCATGACCCTGCGGCTCCCCCTCCGAGGAAAATGCCATGCCACATTCATCATTGCATATGCCCCCACCATGATGAACCTAGATGAGATCAAAGACAAGTTTTACGTAAGACTCTCATTGAAGGCATACCAAAGGAGGACAAACTCATTGTTCTTGGAGACTTTAACACCAGAGTTGGTACAGACTACCAGACATGGGAGGGAGTCCTTGTTAGAAATGGAGTTGGAAAGTGCAACAGCAACGGTCTTCTCCTGTTGAAGACGTGTGCCTCTCATAACCTTCTGATCACCAATACCGTCTACCACTTGCCAAATCACAACAAGACCTCCTGGATGCATCCACGCAGCAAGCATTGGCATCTGATCGATTACATCATTGTGAGAAGGAGAGACAGGCAGGACCTTAGCGTAATGAAGGCGATGTGTGGTGCAGACTGCTGGATGGATCACAGACTCATTCTCTCAAAGCTTAACATGCACATCCAGCCCAAATGGTGTCCACAGGGGAAAAAGGCAAACAAACGACTCAATGTCAGCAAGCTGGAACAGCACTCTGTGTGACAGAACCTCAGTGAGGACCTGGACAGCAAGCTTAGTCAGCTCGACCTTGGGGCATATGGAGCAGAAGAAGACTGGGCAGCTTTCAGAGACATGGTGCACGACACCTCACTCACTCATCTGGGCCAGAACACACACAAACACCAAGACTGGTTCGATGAAAACAATGAGGACATCGAAAAGCTGCTTGACGAGAAGCGTGAAACCCACAGAGCGTACCAGCAAGACAGCAGATCTGCATCTAAGAAGGCAACCTTCAACTCCATCAAAGGAAAGGTGCAGGCAAAGCTCAAAAAGATGCAGGACCTCTGGCTCAGCAAAAAGGCAGATGAAATACAGAAGTACGCTGACAGCAACAACTCCAAACACTTCTACGATGCCCTTAAGACCATCCACAGGCCTCAGTCTTCTGGAACATCACCACTGCTCATTGCTGATGGGTCCACTATCCTCACCGACAAGAACGCAATCCTGGAAAGATGGGCAGAACATTTCAGCAGCGTCCTGAACAGACCTTCGTCTATCAATGCAGAAGCCATCACTTGCATGCCCCAAGTAGAGGTGACCATGTTTCTTGCTGAACCTCCAGCGGAATCAGAAGTCCAAAAAGCAATCAAACTCCTTTCAAACGGCAAAGCACCAGGCTCTGACTCCATCCCAGCTGAAATCTACAAGGCAGGAGGACCAGTTCTAATACAGAAACTCACTGAGCTCTTTCAGACCATGTGGCAGCAGGAAGTTATCCCCCAGGAGCTCAAGGACGCCTCCATTGTCCATCTCTACAAGAGAAAAGGAAACAGGAAGTCCTGCAACAACCACCGTGGGATCTTTCTCCTCGCCATCGCCAGCAAGATCCTCGCAAGAGTCCTTCTCACTCGCCTCATTCAGCACATGGACGGCAGTCACCTGCCGGAGAGCCGGTGTGGCTTCAGAGAGGGTCGTGGAATTGTTGACATGGTCTTCGCCGCAAGCCAACTTCAGAAGAAGTGTCAAGAGCAGAACAGGGACCTCTACACAACATTTGTAGATCTGACCAAGGCTTTTGATACCATCAGTTGCGAGGGGCTGTGGAAGATCATGGCAAAATTTGGCTGCCCGGGCAAGTTCATCAGCATGGTGCGCCAGTTCTATGAGGGCATGCTTCCTTGAGTACTGGATAATGGAGACTTCTCCAAAGCTTTCCCAGTCACCCACGGGGTCAAGCAGGGCTGTGTACTCGCGCCCACACTTTTCAGCATGATGTTCACAGCCATGCTGCCTGATGCCTTCTGCAACAATGAAGAAAGGACCATCAGGATCAGGTACAGGATGGATGGCAGGCTCTTCAACCTGCGGAGGCTCCAAGCCAAAACCAAGGTGGAAGGGGACTCAGTGCGCAACTTCCTGTTCGCAGACAACTGTGCACTCAATGCTGCTACAGAGGCTCAGATGCAGCAGAGCATGAAATGCTTCTCCACTGCTTGTGACAACTCTGGGCTCAATCAGTACGAAGAAAACCAAGGTCCTGCACCAACCCGCACCGCAGAAGAACCAGTCATCACTGTCAACGGGGAGACCTTCAAGACTGTTGACAAGTTCACGTACCTCGGCAACACACTCTCTAGGTCTGTCAACATTGATGACGAGGTGGATTTGCGCATTGCCAAAGCAAGCTCAGCGTTCGGACGGCGATGTGCAACAGTGTGAGAAAGGAGAGGCATCAGGCTGACCACAAGACTGAACGTGTACAAGGCAGTTGTCCTGCCTCCCCTACTGTACGTCTGCGAGACCTGGACAGTCTACGAGCGCCATGCCAGAAAGCTAAACCGCTTCCACCTGAACTGCCTCAGAAAGCCCCTGAAGATCACCTGGCAGGAGAAAATCCCTGACACAGACGTTCTCTCCTGAGCTGAGCTGCCTAGCATCCACACCCTGCTAAACATGTGAACATTGTTATAGTGCTAATGAGATGAATGGGCAATATGCGTGGAGCACAACAAGTCAATTCTGGGTTTAATTTTGGAGCCGGTCACTTGGAGATCATCCTCCATGTTTAAACGTGATCTGTATTTATTTTTAATATATGTCAGTGCTGAGAACATCTTTTCGCACAGGTATGTACAGCCAAACGGCATCAGTACATCCATCGTGGCCCTGGATAGCTGTGGATACTCTCTCTCGACTGAAATCCAGAACTCAGCAAGCATTTTTGAATGAAAAGCTGTCTTTAAGGTGTGGTCACTTAACAGCTCAATCAGTGCGTCCTCCATGTCGGATGGCAGATGACTTGCGGCCGTTACAGTGAATGGTGATCTTATCCAGTCATATTTTTCCGGAGTTGTTTCCTTGGGGAAAAACTTGTTAAAGTGTTCCACGAGGGCTTGAAAGTGGGTAGTGATAGACTTCTTCACAGTGTTAACACCCAGATTATTTTCCTCCATGAACTCCTCCAGCTCAGGAAACATATCAGTCCTGCCCATCTCAACTCTCGTAGTCCAGCGATCCACTTTCCTTTTGAATGTGTGGATTTTATCATTCAGCAACATGATGCTTGTGTTTTTACCTTGCAATGACATGTTAAGTTCATTCAGTCTGTCAGATATGCAGGACAAATACGCTAGCCTTGTTAACCAGTCAGGGTCAGTCAGGTGGTCAGTAAGCTGGGACCCGTTCTCCATAAGAAATAAGTGCACCTCATCCCGCAGTTCATACAGGTGGCTGAGGACATTTCCTCGCGAAAGCCGCCGGATCTCTGTGTGGAACAGCAGGCCCTGATGCTCTGACCCCAGTTCATTGCAGAGAGTATCGAACAGCCTGGTTTTGAGTGAGCGTGATTTTATGTAGTTGACAATTTTTATGGCAGTCTCAAGAACACTCTTAAGATCTGGGTCGAGCATTTTACTCGCAAGAGTTTCTCTGTGAATAATACAGTGCGTAAAGTTTATGTGGGGTGCCACTTGTAAGACTCTTGCTTTTAATCCTCTTTTTCCCTAGCATTGCTGCAGCACCGTTTGTACACACACCGATGCACTCATCCCAAGACAGTCCCTCTTCTTTTAGTTTGTTGTCAAGTTTTGTGAAAATGTCCTCACCTGTGCACTTTACATCCAGCGGGGTGCAAAACAGCATGTCCTTGTTAAGTTTTCCATCAAAACTGTATCTGACGAAAACAAGCAGCTGGGCTGAGTTTGATATATCTGTGGATTCATCTAACTGCAAAGCATATTTCTCTTTCTTCACTCTGTCAATCAGCTGACACCTAATGTCCTGGGCCATGTCTGTGATGCGCCAAGATATTTAAAGAGGACTTGCTGAAGCAAGATTGGACAGAAGTCTATGTATCAGATGTAAATGAAGCCTATGACACATTTATAAACATTGTAACCACTCTTTATGAAAAAAATTGACCATTAGTAAAGAAAAAGCTTAAACATAAATTTGCCGATAAGCCATGGTTAACCAAAGGATTACAAAAGGCGTGTAAAAAGAAAAATTTATTATATAAAGCTTTCCTAAAGAAAAGGACAAAAGAAGCAGAGCAGCGGTATAAAACATACAAAAATAAGTTAACATATATAATAAGATGTAGTAAAAGAGACTATTACAGTAAAGAACTGGAGAAAAACAGAGACAATATTAAAAATACATGGACAATACTTAACAATATTCTTGGAAATAAAAACAGAAATACAAGCTACCCAACCAATTTTTCAAAAAAATAATAAAACGACTCAGAGTGTTAATGCAGCTTCACCTGCAGATGAATTTAATAACTTTTTTGTTAACATTGGTCCTAATTTGGCTCGAGAAATACCCATTACGGCACCCACAGGTGATACAATAAGCAAAAACACTGCTATAAAAGACTCCATTTTCATAAAGAACACAGACGAGAGAGAAGTCATTGAAATTGTTAAATCGTTTAAAAGTAAAACATCTACGGACTGTGATGGTATTGACATGCTCTTAGTCAAAACTATTATTGAATGCTTAGTGAAACCACTGACGTATATCTGTAACCTGTCTCTCCAAACAGGTATATTTCCCAATGCAATGAAAATAGCTAAAGTAATTCCGATATACAAGACGGGTGACAGAGGGGAACTTTCAAACGATAGACCAATTTCACTATTGCCGCAATTTTCCAAGATACTTGAAAAAATATTCTATGAGAGAATTGACAACTTCATACTGAAGAATAATTTATTGTGTGAGCAGCAATATGGGTTCAGACACAAGAGGACAACTGCATTTGCTCTAATGGAATTTATAGAAAAAATATCAACTGCCGTTGAAAATAAAGAGTATTCAGTTGGGGTATTCCTGGATCTTAAAAAAGCATTTGATACAGTGGATCATAATTTATTATTAAAGAAACTACAAAATTGTGGTATTAGGGGGGTAGCACTGTCCTGGTTATGTAGTTACTTAAAGAATAGATATCAGTATGTATGTGTTGGTAACAAAAACTCACAGTTACTGAAGGTTACTTGTGGAGTCCCACAGGGTTCAGTTTTGGGGTCATTGTTATTCAATATGTATATAAATGATATATGTAAAGTTTCAGAAAAAATGGATTTAATATTGTTTGCCGATGACACTAATCTATTATGCAGTGGAAGCAATTTGGAACAACTTTTGGATACACTCGGAAAGGAACTAGGAAAGCTTAAACTGTGGTTTGATTCAAACAAATTAACGCTCAATTTAAGTAAGACAAAATTTACAGTTTTTAACAACCATCACAACAACTTAGTATCTAAACTCAGTGTAAATGGTGTAGAGATTGAAATGGTATCCGAAACTAAATTTCTTGGAGTAATAATTGATAATAAACTGTGTTGGAAGTCGCATATTAATTATATTAAAGGTAAAATATCCAAATCAATTGCAATACTACACAGAGTGAAATATTTGCTGAATCAACCCACACTATATACCTTGTATCATTCATTAATACTCCCATACATGACATATTGTACTGAAGTATGGGGAAATACATATAAAACAAACATATATCCAGTCTTTATGCTTCAGAAGAGAGCTATTAGAATAATAAACAAAGCTGCTTACAGGGAACCAACAAACCCACTTTTTCTTAAATTTAAAGCTCTCAAGTTGAAAGATCTGATTGACTTTAAAACTGCAGTAATAATGTTTAAAGTGAAGAATCTATCACTGCCCGCAAATATCCAAAAGTTGTTCCAAATAAGGGAGAAACAACATAATTTCAGAGGAACATGTATATTTCAAAAACCTTCAGTGAGAACTACCACCAAGCAACACTGTGTTTCAGTGCAAGGAGTCAGGTTATGGAACGATTTTGGACCTGAATTAAAATCATGTACAACACTTGGACAATTTAAACAAAAACTAAAGGAAGAAATACTCCAAACATATATACAAGATGACATGTAAAATCACATAAGGATTGTCATATCCAGTCTGAGTTGTGTTGTAGCTTAGTTTTTTGTCACATTTTGTCTTAGCTTTGTTCTGAATTGTAATCGCTCTGGTTTTGTTTTTCTTTTGGATTCTTGGATGGAATATGGGTGGGTAATATAAGCTGTGGCTTCAGCCATCACCCATTTCGGATAACTTATGTTGAACTGTATAATCAGAGGAGTTATTGTCTAATTTGACCTTGTTGGATTTTCTTTCCCCCTTTGTTATATTATTCTGTTTCTTTTAATCTGTACTTTTAATCTATCTGAAATAAATAAGTAAATAAAGATTCATTCATTCAAAGATATGGTCCTGTCAGACAGTGGTACTGCTTCCAGCTCCCATGCCTGTTTATCCCCATGCATTGTCCGACTCATAGCAATAGCAGCAGGTTTTATTAGGGTTTCTCCAATTGTGTGTGGCTTTTTTGCCTGTGCAGTTAAATATGCCACCTCAAATGATGCCTTTTGAGCTTTGGTTGTGGATGTTGTTTGGTTAGCTGTGACTTTCTTTTGGCCTTGCAATTCTCTCTCCTTTCGGCGGAAAAAATCTGCTGGTTTAGCGGCAAGAGATGGGTGCTTAGCGTTCAAGAGTCAGCATTTTTACAGGCTCTAAACTCATGTGCAAGCACCTCGGCGCACACTACACATTGGGGATGTTGTACTTCATTGATCACGGTGCATGTGAATCCATACTGAATATATTCCTCCCGATACTTAGGACACTTGGAGGAAGACTGGTCTTATTGCTGGAGCCCTTGACGCTTACGGTGCTCTCTTCCTCCTCCTCCCCCCGCACCAGACGTTGGCCTTTCTGGCGGCATGTTTCCACTCTCCTCTTCTGCTGGCCTTGCTGCGTCGTCTTTGGTCGGTATTAATCAACGTTTCATTTTTTAAAATAATATCCTGGGTTTAAAGTGTTGATGACACGTTTTTGACATTTTTTAGCATGTTGTGTAAACCCAAAAGTCATTGTCTATGATCAATATAATATTTACAATAGCGCCTGCATAAACTAGTTATCATCAAAAAAACGCAGCCGCTGACTGGACTGTGGTGCTGCCCACCGAATTAAGGGCGGCACCCCCATGACATAAGCAGGAGAACGGGACTCCGGTGTTGTTGACTGGAATGACAGCAGCTTTGTAGCTCACAGTTTCTCTGGTTTCTTGTTTTAATTTTACGGCTGTGCCTTCGTGTTGTGTCAGGCTTTGATAAACAGCAAGCCGTGAAAGACCACATCACACGCTTCAGCTCCAACTGTTATAAGCCTCCTCCACTCCTCGTGCGCTTTTATGCAGTAGGAGTGCACGAGGAGGGGAAGAATTAATGGATTTACACGCAGTTTTGACCTACTTTCTGTGATCCCATGCTGACATCTCGCCAGTCCGGCCACGTCCCCTCTCTCATTATCATCAGCTGATTCAAACTCCCGCTGATCATGTTTCCCGGTCCTCACCCAGGTGCTTCTCATCACACCATCACCAGCAGTGCGTGTCCTTCGCGGCCCGTTTGCCAGTCATGCACTGATGGTCCATAGTATTGTCATCTGTGCTGTTTGTCTGCCAGTATTTTCAGCACTCTCACGATGTGCTAGTCACTCCATGTTCGCCGTGGCTCTTGTGCGTCCTTGAAGCGATGTCGGCTCTGGGGCGCACCTGTGGCAAACATGTCTCATTCGTTCGCTGGGCGATGCCGGCCCCCGAACGCCATCGACAAGTGTGTCTGTGTTTCTTGTACGTCTTCACCTTTCAGGGAACTGTCTGTCTTTCTGTATTAAATGTGCTGTGGTGAACCCTGCACGTAAATCCTCGTTATTTCATCCTCCCTCTCCCTGCCCTGCGTAAGAGCGCACAGAGGGTCATGATGAATGGATTTACGCGCAGAATTCAACACAGCACATGTATTGAACATAAGAATGATGACAACAGTTCCCAAAAGGTGAAGACCCACAAATATAAACACAAACACCCACAGTTGGCGTTCGGGGCCGACATCGCCCAGCGAACATGGAGAGAAGACGTGTTAACCACGGTTGCGCCCCAGGGCCAACATCGCTTCAGGGGGCGCAACAGAACCACGGCTGTGTGGAGCAGCCAACACGTCATGGTAGTGTTGGCAATATTGGCTGACTGACAACACGGCAGATGATGCACACAAACCATGAACAGCTGACTGTCAAAGAGAGACAGCGCGTGTGTTCGGACTGGCGAATCTTGGACAGTGCCCACCTGAAAGTGGCTCAAAACGCATATAAAACACATGTACAAAACAAAAACAACAAGAATTCAAAATATAATCTATAATAAACTTGATGCCTGAACCACAGAGAATACACTGCTATGATTTTATTGAAAAATCGGGTTTAACCTGTTGAACTCTGTTCAACTTCCCTAAAAACGCCTAAAAATAACATGCCCAAAGTAAATCAAAAGCTGTTCTTCAACCCTTTGCAGCATCTTCATGGGGTTGGTCTCATTTAAAAGAAAATACTCTGAATTTTTTGGCAAAACAGTCATAATCGCTCTAAGTGCTCCTGCCACTGAGTAACAAGAAAGTTCGCCTGGGTGTTTTTTTTTTAAGATACAAATGCTTGCAAATAACATACAGCTGTCAGATACTGGCTGGAAAACACAACAGGAATGTAGAACCAAGTGTTTTCAAGCTCAGGTCAAAATTTTGTAAAAATACCACAAAAAATGAATATATTACACAGCTTTTTTCTCAGGTTGTAACAAGGCTGTGTCTGTACTGGAAGACCGGAAATACAGCTTTTTTTTTTCAGTGCGCACTGAGACGCACTAAGATGCAGAGACGTGACCGCCTGCGGAATTCACAGAGTTCAAGGGGTTAAATAAATTATATTTATGAACAAATAATTTGTTGCAATATCTGTAACAAAAGAATAACACTGGTGTTCCCCTGCAGTGTGTTTGTCGCTGCTGCTGCTGCGGTGGGCATGTGTGCCTCTCCACGTCACTCTGTGAGTGTGACTGGCTTGGCACAATGCCCGCTTGGCATGGCTCAAACCTATATGGTCTGATGCCCCCAGATTCTTCATTGTCATCCCATTCTTCGGAACTATAATCGTCTGAAGATTGGACAACACAAACCAATTCCACACTACATGTGCTGGAACCATCATCGATGTTTTCAGCCGCTTCCATCCTGTGTGTACAATGAGCAGCCAAGCGCTGTGTTCTCCCAATGACGTGACTACATGGCAGCGGGGTTTTCCAGCCACTGACGTAATTGGTGATGTGGCGCTCATGAAAACATTGGATATTCGCGTGAAAAAAAGCCTGTTTGACTTAGAACTGCTCAGACTATTTTGTCATATTGTATTATGTGTTGAAAAATTAGAGGAAGTCAAGAACAGACCATCAGACCTTTAAAGCATAGTGTTGTGGAGGATGAAAGCAGATGAGACACGAGCTGATGACACAGAGGTTTATTTCTCCTCCAACACAGAACAGACTAACTCTGAGTGCCAAAGCTATCTGCTTTATACATTTTCTCCCCACCTCTGGCACTCAGGTTAAACACATTTACAAACCTGTTACCAAGTGTGAACACACATCAACATACACAGATTAACACATTCGTGCCCCTGCGTCCTCAGATGTGAGCCTGGCACAGCGGGGGCAAAAGGCACATTTTTATTTACTACATACCCCCCGGTGCTCTGGTGCCCCTGGCAAGCACCCCCAAGACCCCGAAGTACTGGGTGGAGTGTCATCTCCTTTGTGTCACCACAGTATGTTGATTTGAGCTGTTCAGATAAAATCTACTGGTGCACACTGACCTGTGTGTGACCTGTGACTTTTACTGTGGCGCAGTTAAAGTGACATGTCACCTGAGTAATCACCTAAGGATTCTGAAAATCATCTCACGACCCCCTCTCAGCGTGTCGGGACCCCCCTGGGGGGTCGCGACCCCCACTTTGGGAATCTGAACTAGCAGAGGGCAAGTGCTCACAAGGCGGTCAGGAGAAGCGCTACAAAGACACTCTAAAGGCCTCCCTGAAGAGCTTTGACATCAGTCCTGACACCTGGGAGACCCTAGCGCTAGACCGACCAGACTGGTGTAGCTGTACCAACAAAGGTGCTGCCTCCTTTGAGCTGAACAAGATTGCCAAAGCCCAGAGAAAACATGAGCTTGGCAAGTCCAGAGCCACCCCAGTATCTTCTGCCCGCACAGACCACCTGTGCTCGACCTGTGGCAGAACCTTCCGTGCCTGCATCGGACTGATCAACCACAGCCGGACACACCGCACCCAGTCCTCTTTCCTGTGATGTCCTTGGTCATCGTCGAGAACGACGGACGAAAAACAACACTTATGATATTATGAAGACTTGCTGTTCCTCAAAGCATATTCTGGATATGGTTGAATTTTGACCATTTAAAATGTGTTTACACATTTGGGTCCTGTGGTGTTATTTAATTATCTGTAAGTTGTGACATTCATAATATGTACTCTTATAATACTTTTTCGTTTATACGATATGTGCTACACAGCATGTGGATTATTTTTGATACAGCGGGGAAAGTAAGTATTGAGCACATCAACATTTTTCTCATTAAACATATTTCTGATGGAGCCAATGGCCTGAGATTTTCACCAGATATCAGTAACAACCCAAGTAATCCATACATTTAAAGTAGAACTGAACTGAATGGCATTGAACGGCACTGGGTGATAGTACATACAATTATAAAGATAATTTATCATTGGCACCCCTCCACAAATCCTGGAATCTTGGAGAAAATCGCGATTTTGAATTACCCGCCCTGAAAAATCAGACAAATCCGCCGATTAACCGGAAGTGCAGCCAGAGTTCCGCGTGACGTCACGAGTGTGACACAGTCCTCCATGTTTACCATTGCGAGCACATCGACACTGGTCGTTTTTGGTGCATTTTGTCGTGATAGTCGACTACAAAACACTTCCAACACCTGGGAAGATCTGTTCAGTGGCCAAGGAAAGCTGTCATGGCGACGAAAGAAAAGAAAGGGGGAGGAAAAGCGACCGGGAAGTGATGCGTTTCTAGACATAGATATTACAGTGATCCCTCGCTACTTCGCGTTTCACCTTTCACGCCCTCAGTGCATCGCGGATTTTTCAAAAATATTCATCAAAAATTCAAAATTGAGAAAAAAATGGCACGGAAGTTGCCCGGGCGCTAGCAGAAGGCAGGGAGACTACATTAGAACATCAGGTATCAACACGGAGAGCCCGCACAACTCAAAATCCACCTCTCTGACCACCGCTCCACTCCTCTCCGCCCACCTCTTCACCGCTCGGGAATCTCGCAAGCTGATTGGCCGAGACGTTTTACCTCACAAGCTGATTGGCCGAGACGTTTTACCCAGCTTCTCTCCCTGCAGAGCGCACATACCCAGCGAAGGAAGACCGCATTCATTGTTCTTTATCGCTTGTGTTGTTTAGTGGCACTTTTCGCTGTTCTCTTGTGCCTTTTTGTGCAAAATAGTGCTTGTGACGCCCTTGGGGGGGGGGTGATGCTACTTCGCGGTTTTTCACTTTTCGCGGTCGGTTCTGGTCCCCATTAAACGCGATAAGTGAGGGATCACGTATTTATAAATAGCACAGTCAAATGCAGAGGCCAGTTCTGTTCATGTCTATTGCCACTATAGTCTGTAGAAGTATTGTAATACATAGCCCAATTTTTTTGAATGAATTTATTTATTTCGGATAGTACAGTACAGGTTGAAAGAAACTGAATGATATAACAACAAGGTCAAATTGAACAATGACTTATCTGATTATACAATTCAACGTAAGTTATCCAAAATGGGTGATGGCTGAAGCCGCAGCTTATATTGCCCACCCATATTCCATCCAAGAATTCAAAAGAGAAAACAGGCAAGAGCGATTACAATTCAAAACAAAATTAAGACAAAATGTGACAGAGAAAAAACAAAACTAAGCTACAACACAACACAGGCTGGATATGTTACAACTCGCCGCTCATTAGCAGCGCCAGCTGCGCGCACACTTGCGCCTCGTCAGCAGCGTGGGATATAAGCCACTCTGCCCTGGGCTTCGGCATGAAGCCGTCTGATTCCTTCAGCCCTCTTGCTGCAGAGGAACCCCCTCATCTCCCAGCAAGATCTACAGCGTAAGCATACCTACCTTTGCCTTTCCAGTCTCTCCCCTGTGCACAGGTGTATTCCCCGGCGGCGGACCTCGCCGCTGCATCGCTGTCTGCCAGCTGCTGTCACAGGTGCATCAGGTCTCTGTCTCCCGGGCTCGCCCTTGTGCACGCCTGCCACCTGCCACACTCCTGCATCCTCCTCTGTCTCGTCACCGATCCTGAATGCCTCTTCACTCTGAAAACTCTGGTTTTCTTGACTGCTGGAACTGCTATCATCTGCCATTGTTGTTTTGTTTAGGGATCACACTCGTGACGTCACGCAGCATCGTCTGCACTACTTCCGGTTTGTTTGGCACTGCCAGCCAGAGGCAAAAGTTTATCGGCTTATAGCTTGGCCATCGCACGGCCTAAAAATTTCTTTTATGTGTTGAAAAATACAATAGGTAATAAGGAATTAATCTGCTATTCTACTTTTTGCGCCAAAAGGTGGGTTCAGTTCTACTTTAAAGAAATCAAGGCAACTGTGTTCGCAAAACAAGTTATATTCAATAGCGTGGAATGACACAAGGAATAAGTATTGAACACACTTGGTGAAATTAATGTAATATTTCGCAGAAAAGCCTTTGTTGGTAATAACAGCTTCCAGACACCTCCTGTATGGAGAAACTAGGCACAGGCATTGCTCAGGGGTGATTTTAGCTCATTCTTCCACACAAACTGTCTTTAAATCTTGAAGGTTCTGTGGGTGTCTTCTTTGAACTCTGATCTTTAGTTCATTCCATAGATTTTCAATTGGATTCAGGTCAGGTGACTGACTGGGCCATTCTAGCAGCTTTATTTTCCTTCTCTGGAGCCATTTGAGAGTTTCCTTAGCTGCATTTGGGATCATTGTCTTGCTGAAATGTCCACCCTTGTTTCATCTTCAGTATCTTGACAGATGGCAACAGGTTCTTATCAAGGATGTCTCTACATTTGTCCATTCATCTTTCCTTCAATTATATGAAGTCTACCTGCACCATGTGCTGGAAAAACACCCCCAACACCATGATGCTCCCACCTCCAAACTTCACTGTTGGTATGATGTTTTGGGGCTGATGTTCAGTGCCATTTCTTCTCCAAACATGCTGTGTGTTGTGGTATCCAAAAAGTTCAATTTTGGTCCCATCTGATCAGACTGTATTCTCCCAGTATTTTACTGGCTTGCCCAAATGTTGTGCAGCAAACTTTAAATGAGCTTCAACATGCTTTTTCTTCAGCAATGGAGTCTTGCAAGGTGAGCAGGCATAGAGCCCATGTCAGTTGAGTGTACTTATTGTTTTCTTTGAAACAGCAGTACCTGCTAACTCCAGGTCTTTCTGGAGCTCTCCACAAGTGGTCTTTGGCTCTTGGATAACCCTTCTGATAATTCTTTTGACTTCTGTCAGAAATCTTGCGAGGAGCTCCTGGTCGTGGCCTGGTTTATGGTAAAATGATGTTCTTTTCACTTGATGGCACCAACAGTGCTCACTGGAACATTCAGAAGTTTAGAAATGTGCTTGTAACCAATGCCATCACTATATTTTGTAACAACTAGTGCATACCTGTGCATGCCCGTGCATACCCGTGCATGCCCATAGAAAGCAACTGTAAGCAAACATTTCTGCATGCCCGTAGAAAGTTACTGTTACCATGGCAACAGCAACCATGGTGAAACCTGCCTTGGATCTTAGACATCACCACTCGTTCATTGATGCCTGCCTTTGATCTTTGATATTGTCATAGTGAGTGCTATGATCATGAGTAATGCCAGCCTTTGATTTTTGATGATGTCATAGCGAGTCCTATGATTGTGAGTGAAGCCTGTCTTTGATCTCATAGCAAGTCCTATGATCTTTTAGCGAGTCCTATGATCGTAACATCATGACATCGTGACAGAGATTTCTGGAATTATATATAGAGTGATATTCCTTGTCTCCAGGGCATGGGTCCCAGCCCACATCCTCGCTTTAAGTTGGGATTTTCTGCATTTCACCTTATTATTATCATTATCCTGGGTTGCTATTATTGTTATTATTCTTATTCTGTCTTGCATATTTATTTCTTCATTGGTCTTCCTCTTAGTTTAAGTTTATCAGCATTATTATTATTATTACACAACATAAAAATAATATTTTTGTAAGTTGTCTGTGTTTTTTCAACTGATTTAAGACAATTTTGCACCGCTGAATCCGAAAATGACATCCGTTTCTCTCGATCAGGTCAGGTTTTTATGTTAAGTTATAAGCAGTTGTACAGCAGTTGTACAGGTGTACTGTACATTGAATAGTAGACATTGATAAAGGTAAGTACATGTAAACTGAATGTTCCGTCATCACTGTTCAAAATTCAGAGAATTTCAAGAAATAAAAAAGAATTTTGCTTCATATAAAGCAAAAATACCCATACATGTAAACAAAAACGTAAGAAAACATGTAGTCATAGTTCAAAAAGTTGACCTGATTGAGCAAAAACAATGTGATTTTTGGATTCAGCACATCAAAATTGTCCTAAATCAGCTAAAAAAAAAAACTTAAACAATAAATTTGGTGTTGATCGTCATTATCATTATTGCCTTGGTCTTGTCTCCCCTCTTGTCCCGTGTGTGATTATCTGTGCAGCCCTGCCCATCCCGTTTTCTGTAACCATGCCCTGCCATCTCTGTTTGCCCCTGCTTGTTACCTTTTCTCCCGCTTGTTACTGTTCTGCGTTATGTTGATTACCTGTGTCTATACAGTATACAGTATACTGTATGTCTTTTAGCAAGTCCTGCGGTCTATATGATGTCATATAGACATCCTGTTGAGATCATAGGAACATCAGCTTTATGGTTTATCTGACATCATATAGACATCATGTAGACATCAGAGGAACATCATAGGCAGTCCTATGATCGTCGACATCATAGGACATCATGCAGACATCATAGGAACATCATAGGCGGCCTATGATCGTGACACACTGACAGAGATTTCTTGAATTTTATAGAGTGATGATAAGATTGCAAAGTCTAGAGAGAGCCCTTTGCTTCTATCCATCATGAGTTCTTTGTGGTGTGACAATCTGATATTCACAGACCTTTTTAAAGTCTATCAATCAGGACTAAACCAGCTGAAATTCATTTGCACTGATGGGGGATGGATGGCTTCCTAAATTCTGATGGATTTCTGCTGGTTTCTTAGCTTTCTATGCCTTTTTGCACCTCTTTTTCTTCATGTGTTCAATACTTATTCCCTATGTAACTCCACTTTATTAAATATAACTTGTTTTGTGAACACAGTTGCCTTGATTTCTTTGTATGTATGGATTACTTGGGTTGTTACTGATATCTGGTGAAAATCTCAGGTCAATGACTCCATCAGAAATATGTTTAATGAGAAAAATGTTGATGTGTTCAATACTTGTTTTCCCTGCTGTACATCCTGTGGATTTGAGCACCATGAGTTAAGGCAAGTTTATCTGTATAGCACATTTCGAGTACAAGACAATTCAAAGTGCTTTACAGAAAACAAAGCATTACAGCAAGTTGCAAAAGGAATACATAAAAATTTAAAAGCAAACTAGAAAAATGGAACAAGAACAGTGCTGGCCTACTTCAGAGTTACCAAAGTAACCAACCCCGGGCAGGTTTTGTCAATATTTAACTATTTGATTGACCTCAAAGGAGGTCACACCCAGTGTGATAGTATCTAAACTGGTTGGTAGGGATGGGCGTATCGATACTTGAGTATCAATACATCGATACCAACTGGTCGATACTCTGGAGTCGATACTTTTTTAAATATCGCAGTACCACCTTAATACAAAATGTGCAATTTGTTTTCACTTCTGAGAGTTTTAGGCATTAAATTTATCTGTGAAAACCAGTAAAAAACTGATTTAAAAAACAGCCCAGGCATGTTTTAGAGATGGTCTGCTGTGTCACATGATTATGGCAGCCTATCAGATGTCAGAGCCGAAGACTCACTGCGCACTGGCAGCCTACAGTCAAGCAATCACGGTGACGCTGATGCAGAGCAGCGTGAGAGTGAGCTCAGCAGCGTCGCGGGCGGCAGAAGAAGTTGGAGTAACGCTCTTTGAACCTACTGTATGTGTAACTTACTGAATGGGTTTCTAACTTACAGCTACCCTATAATGGCGGATTTGCGGCGTTCGTTTAGAGGAAAAACCTGTACAGAGCTCAGCTCAGCTGCTGCCTGCAGCACATACACAAACACACAGAGCTAAACACATGTACTTTTTCCTAAAACGAGACCTGGGATGTGTCTGAGCACTTTCAAGCTACAGGATAAAGATGCAAGTCGCTGTTTAGCCCTCCCCCCATGTTTTTTGACTTTTGACTGCAGTCTGTATCATCAGCTGTCCAGTGTTGTTCTGATAGATATGCCAAAATGTTAGAACACTGGAGGAGGTGGATCCAATCAGCTGATTGCTTGAAGCACAGAGCTCAGCTATTTTCAATGATAAATCACACTTTGCTGTTGGTTGCGCCTCCTATCTTGGGGTTTTTTTCACTTTATTGAAAATAAACTTTTTTTATCGCCATCAGTTAGCATGCCTTTGAGCCAGGTTGTGAGAACTGTCATCTGACGTTCCTGACATGTCACATCAACTGTTTTAGACGTAACCGACCTGACAGATTTGACAGCTCTGCCAGGTCAGAGCCCTGACCCCCACCCCCTGCAATGGTCTTTGGAGGGGAGAATCATCTGGGTTGAACAGAGATGATCTCTTGCACACCTAAGATTCATGGATCGGGAGGCAACGGCAGTTTTGGCATGGCTGCGCTATGCTGAAGTTAGGATAAGATATAGTATGCATAAGTTAGACTATTGTTGCGCATAAGTTGTGAATGTTGGCAACACACTAAGCATTCGTTGGTTTAACCTTTAAACTGACCATGATTTCATGCGCCCCCAGTGGCACAGCGCAGCAACTGTGCCTGTCAACTCAGTCTTGACATCCCTTTAACTCCCCAGCTATACTGCAGATTTGTACTGATCTGATGGCTCAGAAGGTGGCAGACACACGTTGGAGGAATCATGGCTTACGTGTAATAAACCAAAGAAGAAGAACTCCTTCATTTCCTTTTCCTGTTTTCCTGCTTTTAGCCCAGAAAGCTAACATGGCCGCCAACGATCGTCATTTTGTCATCACATAACGGCTTCTTACTCCAAAAATACAAACGAAATTTACGTGGGATAATCCTAAGAGTTTGTAGATGTGGTAGAGAGGCCAAATGACCGACAGAATGCAAAATAACGACCACGATGGACGAAAATGAACCGGTCACGTGAGCGAGCAAGCCCCCCCCAGCCACCGGTAAGTGACAAGTTTGTTTGGTTTTTTTTTTACATTGTACTGATTTTCTGGTTCATATACTTTGAAGATAAGATAAAAACATACCCCTGTAGAGACAACGGTGTCAAAAAACAGAACCATTCTTTGTGTAAATATGTCCAAAGTCCACGTTTGACTGAGTTATGGAATTTATATAGCTGCCGCGACATTATGCAAATTAGATGCATAAATTTATTCTTATCTGAAACTTTGGATCATAATCTACATCCTTCTAACTGACAGTAAGCCATTATCTCTTGCAACTTTCAAGTTATAGCCTTGGAAATCTGAACTATTTTATTGACAAAAAATATTTACCACTCTTGACCACTAGGGGTTATGTCACCATATGGCGACTGAGACAGTTAGAGGGTCTTAATTATTTTTATTATAATTGAATTATATTTATTTTTTTTCCTCTTTCCCTTAGATTGAGTCCCCATAGTGCTGTTTGTTCTCTAAATGTCTGTTCTTTTCTTCTTCTTCTCTATCCCCTCAACCCCCCAGCCGGTCACAGTAGATGACTGTCCCTCCCTAAGCCAGGTTCTGTTGGAGGTTTCTTCCTGCTAAAAGGGAGTTTTTCCTCTCCACCATCGCCACATGCTTGCTCACAGGGGATTGCCTGATCGCTGGGGTCTTTCTGCAGTTGTGGGGTTTTCCCCTACAGTTTGAAAGTACTTTGAGATGACTGTTGTTGTGAAATGGCACTGTATAAATAAAGATGAATTGAATTTCTAAACAGATAAAGAACCCCTGGATAATGATATACTGTAGCTTGATCTGATACTTGAACTCTCCTATACATGATTATCTTAGTACATATTTCTCATATTGGAGGGAAAGCAGTTACACTAGTGTGAAAAAGTGTTTACCCCTTTCCCGATTTCTCTTTTTTTGTATGTTTTTCACACGTAATTGTTTCAGATCAAACAAATTTAAATATTAGACAAAGATAACACAAGTAAACACAAAAGGTAATTTTTACATGAAGGAGTTTATTATTAAGGAGAAAAAAAATTCAAACCTACATGGTCCTGCGTGAAAAAGTGATTGCCCCCTAAACCTAATAACTGGTTGGGCCGCCCTTAGCAGCAACAGCTGCAATCAAGCATTTGTGATAACTGGCAATGAGTCTTTTACAGCGCTGTGGAAGAATTTTGGCGCATTCATCTTTGCAGAATTGTTGGAATTCAGCCACATTGGAGGCTTTTTGAGCATGAACCGCCTTTTTAAGGTCATGCCACAACATCTCAATCGGATTCAGGTCAGGACTTTGACTAGGCCACTCCAAAGTCTTCATTTTGTTCTTCTTAAGCCATTCAGAGGTGGACTTGCTGGTGTGTTTTGAATCATTGTCCTGCTGCAGAACTTAAGTATGCTTCAGCTTGAGGTCACAAACAGATGGCTGGACATTCTCTTTCAGGATTTTTTGGTAGACAGCAGAATTCATGGTTCCATTTAGCACAGCAAGTCTTCCAGGTCCTGAAGCAGCATAATAGCTCCAGACCATCACAGTACCACTACCATATTTTACCGTTGGTATGATGTTCCTTTTCTGAAATGCTGTGTTACTTTTACGGCGGATGTAATGGGACACACACCTTCCAAAAAGCTCAACTTTTGTCTCGTCAGTCCACAGTGTCATGAATTGCCCCTTGGGGCAGAGAGGAGAGACCCACGTGCTGAACTGCTAGTTCGTGAAATTTATTAAGGAAACAAAACACAAAGTCCAAAACAGTGCACCAACACAGAAATCCAAACTGTCAAGGACACAAACTTACAGGTTTAACACACCAGAATGAGGGCTGGGTTGGAGACGAAGGAAGAGAAACTCAAGACTCCGGCAAAGAGGAATGAACATAACGGTTCTTCAATAAGGCTAGACACAAATGATAACAGGTGTGGGTCACATGAGCAGGAAGGAGATAAAGATTACTATTTGGACCAGCTGGGAGCATTGAGGGGGGAGAGAACAAGCTGACAGCTGACAGGGACACCACCCACACGGAGCAAAAACCCGGAAGCGCCACTGACAGCTGTCAACCCAGAGGAAGAACACAATAGAAAAAAATATAATGAGATGGCAAATAAAGACAAGTAACCCCAAAAATGTAAGTAACAAAACTATAATGAACGTAAACAGGAAAATAAATCATACTAAGAAACAATACAGAATGTGACAAATCAACCAAGGATAAAATAACAGGAACTGCAACTCGAAACTACAACTCTATACAAATATGAAAAAAGGCAAAAAGACTGAGCCTGGTGGAATCCCCCCACTCTCAGATCGTGACACACAGAGCATTTTCCCAAAAGTCTTGGGGATCATCAAGATGTTTTCTGGCAAAACTAAGACGAGCCTTTATGTTCTTTTTGCTCAGCAGTGGTTTTCATCTTTCATTCATCTTGGGGTAATTTTGGTAGGCTGGACGGCCACTCCTGGGAAGGTTCACCACTGTTCCATGTTTTCGCCATTTGTGGATAATGGCTCTCACTGTGATTTGCTGGAGTCTCAAAGCTTTAGAAATTGTTTTATAACCTTTTCCAGACTGATAGATCTCAATTACTTTGTTTTTCATTTGTTCCTGAATTTCTTTGGATCGCAGCATGATTTCTAGCTTTTGAGGATCTTTTGGTCTACTTCACTTTGTCAGGCAGGTCCTATTTAAGTGATTTCTTGATTGAGAACAGGTGTAGCAGTAATCAGACCTGAGTGTGGCTAGAGAAATGGAACTCAGCTTTCCAAAGAGGTCATAAACCACAGTTAATTTGGGCGGTGCGGTGGTGCAGTGGTTAGCACTGTGTCAGAACAGCAACTCACCCTTGTCTATGGGATCCCGGGTTCAATCCCAGCCCCTGAGCAACAGTGATCTGTGTGGAGTTTGCATGTTCTCCCCGTGTCTGCGTGGGTTTACTTGGGATTTCTCTGGTTTCCTCCCACAGGCCAAAAACATCCAGGTTAGGTTAATTGGAGACTCTAAAGTGGCCCTAGGTGTGAATGTGTGTGTGAATGGTGAAGGGATAGCGCCGTACCATGGCTGCTTCATCCATCCAGGTGGATGCCCTGAATTTCCCCTCTGGGGATCAATAAAAGTACAAACAAAATAATTTATGTTTTAACAGGTGGGCAATCACTTTTTCACACAGGGCCATGTAGGTTTGGAATTTTTTTTTACCCTTAATAATAAACACCTTAATTTAAAAAAACTGCATTTTGTGTTTACCTGTGTTATCTTTGTCTAATATTTAAATTTGTTTGATGAGCTGAAACATTTAAGTGCTTAAATATACACCCAGTAAGAAATAAATACCCACTGTCTATGTTGACTGTGGAAGGTCATCTGTGGTTAAGATGACAGTGGACATTCTCCCAACATCTGCTGATGTTGATCAAACAGAACCTGCCGTCCCCCACTGACCATGAGCGGATTCAAACAGTACCTCAGCAGGGCGCTCTTTATAGGGATCCTCTAAAGCTCCATTTGTTGGTGACAGTGCTGCAGTAGACTTGACACACCATGGTGACAGGGGCATCTCCCCCCACCTCCACGCTCTCCACCACCATCCACTCTCACCCAGAGGTGGTGCCCCCGTGAGCCCTGTACCTCCCTCACATCAGTCAACAAAACTGCAGGCAGCCATGCACACAAACACGAACATGCACTACAGCATCAACATCCTGGAAAAGGCTGAGGTGAACGACAGAACAGAGAGTGAAAGTAAAAGAAAGGAAGTGATGGACGGATGTTTCAGTGGTATCTGAACAGCGAACACAGTGAGGAGAAGTCTCATGAAGTGCGGTTGTGTCTGACAGTGCTGTAGCTGTTGTAGGGAGTTGATGACCCAAGTGACCCGGAAGGCAAGGCATGGCCCACACAGCTGTGGTCACTGTGGTGATCTCACACAGTGTAATTAATGCACACAATCAGAGGTGTCCCTGTACCCGTGTGTGTGCGCGAACACACATGCAGGGGTTTGCCTGCTTATTACAACCAAACAGTGAGTTACAATCTGACAACAGAGAGCTCTGGGTAATTTCCCATCATGCCTCATCAGGAACAGCGGGGGGCCAAGAGCCTCACCACATCAGCTCACACTCGGACCTGGGTGGAAAATTACCATCATTAAACAGTGATGTGCAAGAGAGAGAAAGAGGGAGCCAAAAAAAAAAAACCTGAATCCATGACAGACAATGAGATAGTTGGTGAGGAGCAGAATGGAAGAAAAGCACGTTATATGAAAAATATTGGCTGAAGGGAAAGAGAATGTTTCACCTAGTCTCAGTACAGTGGCTTAAACGTGAAAAACCTGATGTGGTATTGATTCCACCTCCCTGTATCTGCAGACCTCAAAAGACAAATCTATAATACAATTCTGCTTTGATGAAAACAGAGCTTTTGTTTTCTTCTCTCTCTTTTCTCTGTCTGAACTTTTCTCCCGTTCATTAGCAAGTGGCTGTGATTGCACTGGATTGGAACGTGACTCTGTATTGATCGGGCAGCCCACTGAGGACTAATGTAATCAGTACCCTGTGCCTCTGCAAGCAAAGAGACAGGTGTGAAGGGCAAGATTAGCTGTGAGACAGAAGGGAGAATGGGCAACTGGTTATCCCTTATATATAAAATTTGTAGCTCATAGGTATGACTGTGAGAGTGAATGGCTGTCTGTCTCTCTGTGTTGGCCCTGCGATGGACTGGTGACCTGTCCAGGGTGTTCCCTGCCTCTCGCCCAAAAGATGCTGGGATAGGCTCCAAAACTTAAAGTGAAGAAATTGTGGCAGGCTAGTCCAGCTTACTCAGATTAAAAAGTGTTCCTTTAATTTTTTTGAGCAGTATATATTGTGCAAAATAAGGACATCAAGCAAAGACTGTAAAAAAAAAAATCAGTTTGTTTGGAGGTTACACAGAATGAAAGTGCTGCTTGAAGCAAACAGATATGAGCTTCTACTTGTCAAATTTCAATCTTTGCTTTATAGCTGAAATGCACACAATATGATAGAAAGAGAACCTGTGCTCACGCTCTGAGCCCAGTCTCCGATGTCTCATCTCAAGGCCTGTTTAATGTATTGGTGACATGAAAATGTTTGAGTGGATTGTCTGAACACATTTTTTTTTTTATATAGAGGTTGTCTACTTAAAGACAAATCTGTAAAAATCATGACCGCTCTGTAAGTTGAGACAACTTCTGTTTGTTCTTGGAGGGACAGAATGTTTCCTGACAGTCGTAGTCTCACAGCTCCCCAACTGTCTTGACAGTTCCACTAGGCCCATGGCTCTTCTTAACTCCTTCTGTCTTCCTTTTTCTCAGCTGACGCAGAAAGTGTTTACCCTCCCATCCTCTGCCATTTACTTCAGTGTCCCCGCACATATGTCTGCAGCTCACTGTTGCCCACCTTGCGTCCCTCTTGCACCTCGCCATCCACATCCTGTCTCTTCCCTTTTTGCCGCGGTTGTCTTGTGGAAATTGCAAAAAATAGCATCCCTTGATCACTTGACTGCATGTTCACCTGGTTTCTGCTCTGGCTGGGGATGAGAGGAAGGAGATTTAAAAAAAAAAAAAAAAAAAAAAGCAAATGAGATGGAAAACAAACAGAAGAGAGCGGGAAATACCCAGGAGGAGAGATGGACATATGCAGAACAGAATTTATGTTTTGTTTGCCTAGTACCCCCCACACACACACACACCCCAATCCCATCCTTTCCTCTACATATAATGCATCTTCATATGAAACACACACACACACACACACTCCCCATGTAAAGGCCTACACAGATGCGCTCTTGGTGAGGAGGAGAGAGAACGAGAGGCAGAGTCTTTGCGTGGATGACCCAGTTGGGTTTGTGCCAGTTCTGGAAGAGCCTGGAGCCAAAGTGTAGACCTGGAGACACACACACACACACTCACACACAAACATGCACACGCACACAAACGCACACACACACACACACACCATCTGGTCCCGTGCCTTTTAATAACTGAAACAAGGCACAAGATGTAGGCAGCATGGTGCATGGTTTCCCATCAGCCTGGCAGCGAGAGAGCAGTAAGTAACAATAGCAACAATAGCCCTGAGAACAGTAAATATGTGGAGCATTACAGGTGTAGATGGAAGCACGCGGTGGTAGATAAGTTCTTTGTTTGCAGAAAATTGAAGGAGCAAATGATTTTTTTTTTTTTCTGGGTTTCAAGACATCGGGCGTTCTCTCTCTCTCTCTCTCACTCACACACTCACACACTAGATGTTCAAAAAAGATGCAGCTGCACTTTCTTGCGGTACCCAGCATAAATTCTCTCTCTTCCTTTGCTCTCTCTTTCCCTCTCTCCCACTCTTTTCTTCCTCTGTGTTTCTCCCCTGCTGCGTACAGGAGTCAGTCTGACTTTTGATCCTGACATCTGCGTCTTGCAGGAATGTCTGTGTGCTCTCTTTGCCCTCTGATGTAGCTCCAGGAACTAATGGAATGTGAAAGAGACAGACGGGCTTCTCGTCTGAAACACTGCCCTCTCTCCGCACACGTGTGTGTGTGTGTGTGTGTGTGTGTGCGCGCGTGCGAGCGAGCAGAGGGCACTTTTGCTCCCACACAAATCTACTGTCTGCTTCGATTCAGCCTCTTCCATAGTATCCGCAAAATAAAATGAAACGAAAGAGGGTGTGACAGGCGGGAGAAAAGCAGATAAGTGAGTTGAACACCTCAATTTATGCTTTTTCTTCGTTCTTTCTTTGCACATGGCAGTATGGAGTGCATTTTTTAAAAAATCTGCTAACCTTTGTGCCGCGGCGTACGAGTTAATCCCACAACTCTTTCAGTTTCTCTCCCTCTCTTTTGCTCGCGATCCTTCAGTCTCTGCAGAGAGAGTCTGAAGGTCTAAAAGGGTGTTTACAATTCACTAATCTGACTTCAAAACCAGCTTAACTCTGGGAGACATCAAAGGTGCGCGCGTGATGGCCCCACTGATCCCAGTTAGGGGGGGATGTATGATAGACTGGAAACACGGTGGGGGGAACAAAAGGAAACTAGATATTTCTGAGATCTTGTGATTATTGTCTCACTTGACCCCCTTAACCACCCCCCACCCCCAATTAAAAAAAAGACATATTTCAGATACATTAACAGTCCTGTATGATCAATTCTCCCAATAATACATTCAACAAGGAGACTTAATAGGGTTTTATAAGCTCTGTAACAAACATCTAAGTCCAGCTTTAGCAAATTGTTTGTACCACAGTAATGAAAGCACACACATGCAAATCTATCATCTGTATTAAATTTAGTCATGATAAAAGAGCAGCTAATATATGAGCCTCAGCTCTTAATAAACATATTCATTAAGAAACCATAACTAGATTTTTAAATACAGATCCAGGAAGTGGACGGGCGAGTCTTTGTCCTGGTGAGGCTAACTAATGATGAAGAGCTCATTTAAAAAGGACTTGCATGAATATCTGCACAGGAGAAAATGCAGGCAAGGTAAAATTAGACAGTCATAAATGAATATTGCGGGACTACGTCTGGCATTAATTGTCATCCAAAGGTCACGGTTCATTAAATTACCATTAAAGAGTTTGACAAAATATATTTGCTGCTCACTGAGGTATGCCGGCTTTGTGAAGCAAATGTATAAATAACTGCAATAACTATAGCTGTGTTTCTCAGACCTATTAATATCAGATGGAGACTATTCTGCGGGGACATTATCAGGGAGTTCACGCTATTAACAGATGTACTTTTCCTCCTCCTTGAACACGTAGAAATAATGCAAATTGCAGTAAATTGTCGTGTAATGAATAGTCTGGCCAAAAAAAATGTGGACGGTATTATTTGACGGAGATTAACTGATCATAGCCCTATTAGTTATCCGGTCTGTACGCTGGATTCATCCCAGCGCAAAGTTCTTTTGTGATCTCAAGTTTGTCCCACATTTCTATTGAGCTATCAGGGACAAACGTGCAAGACTGCCCCCGAGCAAACATCTGCTCACACATGTACACATATGTATGAACACACACAGGCTTGCATGCATGCCCAGGCTGCAGCTTTTGGAGTTTAAACAAAAAAGTCAAGCAATGATTTATTTTCAAAATCAAGGAAACTGGGGGATGGAAATGAGGAGCTACAGTATACTCAGATAAGGAGGCATGGGGAAAAAAGAAAGGAAATTGCATGTGTGTCTGTGTGTGTGTCCATGTGCGCACGTTAGAGAGAGGCAGTCCAACATGAGACAGAAAGAGACTCGGCTGGACAGACACTGATTCCCCCAGGTGCATCTTGGGTAAGTCTTCAATAATGTGGAGTGACAAGGAACAGAAGGAGCCGATTTCTCCTCATGTCATATCCTCTTTCTCTTCTCGCTTCCTGCTTCATGTCAACAGGACTTTAAACTGGTGTTTGTTAAATTGGATGTCAGGTTCAACAGAAGACTCTGTTACATTGAATGCTTGTCTGTTTGTGAGCACGTGTTACTCCTGCGTGTGCTTAAATGTGTGTGTTTAACATTATTCCTTATTTTATTTTATTTTTTTTAAAAACGTGGTAACATGTTGCTCCCTTGTTATTGAAAGGTTACGGAATTAACTGAATGTTCCATAAATGCTTTCACTTTGAGAAATTTCCAAGCTCGGCTTTGAAATGTAATTTCGCACATGCAGTCCAAACTCAGAAGCCTCCATGACACTGACTCACAGCCACAGCAGATTCCCCCCACTGTACCGGATGATAAAGCCCCGGAGCCTGTGCTGTTCAGCCATGTCACTGTAGCAGGTCTAGCTTACATTTCCAGGAAGCCTCAGATGAGTCGGAAGCCCCTGGACATCTCTGCTAATCACTCATCCCTAAAGAAGCACTTTCTAAATGACCTTAGAGAGAAGAAAACAAGAGACAGACAAGCCACGCAGCCAAACAAGCCCCCCCCCCCCACCCCACCGGGCCTCTAACCAATTTAAATCCCAATTAGAATTTTTCATATTCTCTCAAGAGGTGAGCGTGTGTCTGTGTACGTTTGTGCGTGTGTATGTTGTTGAGCGTGAGCACGGGTTGCGAGAGAACCAGCTCGGGTATAAACAGCAAAGGTTATCCCTGTCTGAGTTGGTGCATGTTATTGCTCCGATTAGCGTGCCTGATTTTGTTTTGACTGTTGTTGTTACAATTGTCTAAACTTGTAACCTTTGACTGTAAGAAATAAGAGGTCACATTATTGTCATTGTCAGGATTTCAATTTTTCATCAGGGTACAGCAAGTCAATGCTGATGATAACAGAAAAGATGGTGGAAATAACGCAATAGGTCAAAGGTTATGCACATGTGGAAAAAAAACTGCAAACTCATCTACCTCCATTTCCACTTCTGGTTTTAATGCATGCCAGCTTACAAATATTCTGCCCACTAAAACCCTCACAGTTTTACCTCTCATCACAAGGATTTCCACATGCAGCACAACAGAATAATGTATCCCATGTTTAAATTTAGATTCAAGCTCAATCAAAAGCTACCCAACCTGCGCATCACAACCCACCGATTGGTAGTGGGTCGCAGAGAAAAAAATAATTAATTTATTCTGTTCCTCTGTATTGACTATTGAAGTATTTTATTTTGAAAATTTTTACCGGATGTTCTGACTCTTCCCGCCTGACCTCGTGCCTGGTGTCATCTCAGTCAGTAATTAGGGTTGACATGGCTCGGAAATGAAACCCACAAGCTAGTTAGCTAGTGAAAATGAATTTAAAAAAACAGTCATCATTACAGTCTCAGAACTGATGTTGTTCTTCTATTAAGACAAAGCAAAGGGGTGTCTCATATGTTTTGACAGTCGTTTGCAGTCTTCTTCAGAAAGCGTCATCTGACGTCTGTGACATGTCACATCAGTTGTTTTATCTTTTCCGTAGGTGTGACCGACTGGCAGCCCACAACACTATAAACCGAGATGATGGCGCCTTCACGCTCTTGCATACCTGGGACTCTCTCCTCCAGAGACCATCGCAAGGCGGGGGGCATGATCGACCTGGCAGATCTGTCAAATCTGTCAGGCCGGTCACGCCTACTGAAAGGATGAAACAGCTGATGTGACACGCCACAGATCTTTGTCTTAATAGAAGAACAATATCAGTTTTATCATTAAGAAGACAAAATGAACCTGTTTGAGATGTTACAGAGTTTCTTCACAAAAGGGGAAAAGGCCCACTGTTGAGACAGCAGAAAAGCCCCAAGGCTACCAAGAAAAAAAGGTGTGTATGTGAATTACACTGAGTCCTATTTAAAATACAGCTTTATCGGCACAGGTGACGCTTATGCTCCAAATCCACGGTGCATAATGACGAGCTATCAAATGAGTCCATGAAGCCTTCAAAACTGCTTCGACATGTGGAAACCAAGCACCCTGCACTGAAAGACAAGCCTTCTTTGAGTGAAAAAAGCGAACAAGTGGACAGAAGCAAATCTTGACGAGGACTACACCAACAAATGTGGCGGCACTGAGAGCATCATACTTGGTGGATGACTGCGCTGCTAAGGCTTAAAAGGGTTTCACCGTTGGTGAAGAGTTGATCCTGCCTGCTGCTAAGGACAGTTGCTGTGAACTTTAAGGAGATGTAGTTTTTAAAGGGGTCATTGACTGAAAAATGGTGTGTTTGTAGGTTTTAACTGTCTGAAATGAGTCGACTGGTCACCTAATTATCCAAAATTTTTCAAAACAGTCAATTCTCTTAAAAAAAAAAAAAAAAAAACCCACACACACAGCCTTTATCTTGTTTTGCTCTTCCTGAAACGCCAGAAATGTTTTTGACTTTTTTGTGGAAATCATTAACGTCACGTTTAGAAAAAACCAACCCACCGCCATCCGTGATACCAGCCCACTGCTCTATTGACCCGCCTAGCTGTCTGTCATGTGTGCGGAAGTGAGCTATTAGCCCCCAGGCTAACACTGGTAATAGAAAGCTCGACCCGAGCGTGGCTTATATTGTTATTTTCTTCAGATCTTAGTCACCCTAATAACCATCCCTGTTACCACCTGGTTCACCGGTCCGCGGTCCATAATGTGCCTCGTGCTGCTCCGGCCCAAACGCGCAGGCGCATGCCCAGAGACACAGGGTAGCACATCTTGGTAAGTAGCACAGAATTAGTGACATAAGTAGATTGCTGGACTCTGATGTAAGAGTCTGTGCGTTTAAGCCCCAGCTTAGTTGCCCTTTGGGTCAAATTTTATTTTCCATGAAAAACTAAGTTTAAAAAAACCTAAGTATTCAGAATAATGTGATGTTATAAATTGAGTGCATTGCAAGGCAGTAGGCTATTTTACAACATTTATCATTGCATTCAGATGCAATGGCTTTTGCTATAAAGATTTTTTTTTCATGTAAATTTGTACCTTTTTTCATAAATTTGTAGCTTTTTGTGTAAATTTGATTGCCTTTTTTTCTTGTAATTTTGCTATGCTCATCTCCCCGAGCCAGCAGAGCCGCTGAGAGCCACTTTGTGACAGGGCATTCCCCAGCTGACCGTGGGACAGGAGCGGGGTGCCCAGCGCAAGACATTGCCCAAGCTGGAAGGAGCTGCTAGAAGCTACTCAGCTAATGGCTAATTAGCTGAGTAGCTAATTGACTAAGAGGCAGTGTTGCCAGATGGAAAATGAAGAAATATCGTACTGTCGCTTTAAAATTATCGTATTTTGACCCAAACTATTGCGTGTACTTAAATAACTTGAAAAATCACGGGCTAGGACAGCGCATTTAAAAACAAACCTATTCTACATATATGTATGGAAGTGCAGTAACCTAAGGAATAAACGCAGAGGCTCGGCCATTTGAATTAAACAGCTGCTGTATGCAGTGTCACACCCACCCAGTGAACCGCACCTGTTTGCACAACCACTGCTTCTGTCCTTAAACGTGGGGTCGAACTCCAGGCAGGGAAAGCTGCTGTGACCGGTGGAGGTGCTTTGTTTTCTTACCCGTGTCCGTATCTGTGCTGCTGGACTCTTTTCTTCTAGTACTTTTTCCCTCCGAGTCCCAACTCATGTTCGCTGATTTATTGCTTTTTTAATTTGCTGCGGTGTCAGTGCAGCTGCCCAACAAACATAAGCTAAGCGCTGCTGATGTGATCGACGCTTTTGGCAGTGAGGAGGAGCCAGCCAGGTATGAGCTGATCAGCTGTGAGCATCAGTTTCTGGTCATGTGGGTGTTGACGTCAGTAAAAATGACGTTTTCTTTGGGGGGGTCAACAGAAATGCCAAAACTATCGTATAGTTGGCCTTTTTTAAAGCTATTGATCGTATAGGCTCTAAAACTATCATATAAATATGATAATTATCGTATGTCTGGCAACACTGCTGAGAGGGAGGGTGGTAGTGGTGTGCGATACTGCAAGATTTGGTATCGATCCAATACCAAGTAAATACAGGGCCAGTATCAGCGATACCAATACTTTTAATAATTAAGGTGGATGCATCATCAAATTACTAAATCTGATTGAATTTTCATGACCTTTAAGTGTTTTGTGATTTTTTTTTCCTTTGGATTATTTATTAGTTAAAACCCAGGACAGAATTTGGGCAAAGTTTAGAGACACAGTGCATCCAGAAAGTATTCACAGCGCTTCACTTTTTCTGCATTTTGTTATGTTACACTCTTATTCCAAAAGGGATTAAATTCATTTTTTTCCTCAAAATTCTACACACAATACCCCATAATGACAATGTGAAAAAAGTTTCTTTTGAGATTTTTGTAAATTTATCAAAAATAAAAAAACTAAGAAATCACATGTACTGTATTCACAGCCTTTGCTCAATACTTTGTTGATGCACCTTTGGCAGTAATTACAGCCTCAAATCTTTTTGAATATGATGCCACAAGCTTGGCACACGTATCTTTGGGCAGTTTGACCCATTCCTCTTTGCAGCACCTCTCAAGCTCCATCAGGTTGGATGGGAAGCGTCGGTGCACAGCCATTTTCAGATCTCTCCAGAGATGTTCAGTTGGATCCAAGTTTGTGCTCTGGCTGGGCCACTCAAGGACATTCACAGAGTTGTCCTGAAGCCACTCTTTTGATATCTTGGCTGTGTGCTTAGGGTCATCGTCCTGCTGGAAGATGAACAGTCGCCCCAGTCTGAGCTCTGGAGCAGGTTTTCATCCAGGATGTCTCCGTACATTACTGCATTCATCCTTCCCTCTATCCTGACTAGTCTCCCAGTTCCTGCCACTGAAAAACATCCCCACAGCATGATGCTGCCACCACCATTGGCATGGTTATGAGTGGTGCCTGGTTTCCTCCAAACACGACACCTGGCATTCACACCAAAGATTTCAGTGTTTGTCTCATCAGCCCAGAGAATTTTGTTTCTCATGGTCTGAGAGTCCTTCAGGTGCCTTTTGGCAAACTCCAGGCGGGCTGCCATGTGCCTTTTACTAAGGAGTGGCTTCTGTCTGGCCACTCTACCATACAGGCCTGATTGGTGGATTGCTGCAGAGATGGTTGTCCTTCTGGAAGGTTCTTCTCTCTTCACAGAACAATGCTGGAGCTCTGACAGAGTGACCATCAGGTTCTTGGTCACTTCCCTAATTAAGGCCCTTCTCCCCCGATCACTCAGCTTAGACAGCTGACCAGCTCTAGAAAGAGTCTTGGTGGTTTCGAACTTCTTCCATTTACGGATGATGGAGGCCACTGTGCTCATTGGGACCTTCAAAGCAGCAGAAATATTTCTGTATCCTTCCCCAGATTTGTGCCTCGAGACAACCCTGTCTCAGAGGTCTACAGACAATTCGCTTGACTTCATGCTTGGTTTGTGCTCTGACATGCACTGTCAACTGTGGGACCTTAGACAGGTGTGTGCCTTTCCAAATCATGTCCAATCAACTGAATTTACCACAGGTGGACTCCAATTAAGCTGTAGAAACATCTCAAGGATGATCAGTGGAAACAGGAAGCACCTGAGCTCAATTTTGAGCTTCATGGCAAAGGCTGTGAATACTTATGCACGTGATTTCTTAGTTTTTTTTATTTTTTAATAAATTTGCAAAAATCTCAAAAAAAGTTTCACATTGTCATTATGGGGCATTGTGTGTAGAATTTTGAGGAAAAAAATAATTTAATCCCTTTTGGAATAAGCCTGTAACAATACAAAATGTGGAAAAAGTGAAGCGCTGTGAATACTTTTCGAATGCACTGTAAATACATACAGTATCACTTTCACAGTTAACACAAAAGGGTAATTATATTCAATCATATCTGAGCCATATTATATTTAGTATATTTGTTTCAGTTATAGTAAATGTATTCATTTAAATAAAACATTTCAATGGGATAAATGTATTATACGAAGGTCAACATAATTTATATATTTTGAGTTGGCTAAAGTAACAAATAACCAGTTGCACTTTGAAAATTAATATTAACTAATGCCAAAGATGACCAAAATATTACTTTCATCACTAATATCTACCTGGATCTTCTCTGCCAGACTGAAAGGCCTCTGCCAATGATCTCTCGCTAATTTTTACAAGCATATGATTTTTCATATGCTTGTATAAATTAGATGTGTTCCCACTGTATTTCACAGCCTTTTTACAAATTATACAGCTTGCCGTTGTCTCATTTTTGGCCTGAAAATACAGCCACACGGCACTCCTCTTCCTCTCTGCCATTCTTCTGCTTCATCTCTGTGCACACCAGCTGCCAGCGGCTGCTGCTTGCTAGCTTGTTTACCTGCCGCTGCTGAGTCACATGATGGTACAAGAGGGAGGAGGAGGAAGTAAGTGGTAGTAATGCACCTAAATGCTGGTTGCCAACCGCCATAAAAACCACAAGAAGAAGAGGAGGAGCAAAGTGTGCCTGCTCCGTGCTGTGATGGGAGCGGCAACAAAGACACAGAGTATCGATCTCATTACATTGGTATTGATCAATATCAACACCAACGTTGGTATCAATATTATCGATATTTGTATCGATCTGCCCACCACTAGAGGGTGGAGTTGAACAGCTGAAGATTTTCCTAAAGTGACAGGCTTTGAATCAGAGTGTCTGAAGAAAGCCAAGAAAGAAAAAAAAAATTGCTTCAATAATTAAAAAATTTAAGAAAGTGTGAACACATTATATCACAAGCACTTCATTAAGGCATGAGTGTGCTGTTAAAATGTGTAAAAAGTGCAGTCAATGACCCCTTTAGAAAAGCAAATGTTCCTCTTTCAGCCTCAGCAGTCACGGAGAGTAACACGGGATTTTCAGGAGTAACTGCAACCAAAACGAAGTGTCTGAATAGATTGGACACAAGGAACATACTCCGGGTGTCACTCTCTCCTATCACCCCAAGATGGGACCGTCGTCTCCTTGTAGAGAAGCAAGCTCAGGGATCCCACTGAGAGTGAGTTTTTAAACGTGGGGTGCAAACCATAGTTTGTGTTTTTTAGTTTTTTAGTATAAACTCATTCTATTGGTCACCCTTTGTCTTTTTATGCTTTTTTAATAACCAGTTATAAGCATTAGAAAAGCCATGTGAATAAATTTCATAATTGCTAAATCAATTAGAAAATGCAGGGTTTTGTAATTTTCTGAAAAATGTCTGTTTTTTGAGATATGAAGTTTGTATGTGACAGCAACATCAATATGCTTATACCACTCATTTTAACACCCCACCCGCCCCACCCGTGGGTCACGGAAAAAATTTTTACATGTTCATGGGCTGTGAGGCAAAAAAGGTTGGGGACCTGCTCTATAGACCTACATTTAAAAAAAATGTACATATGTTTCCATTTTGAGAAAATATACATTAAAAGAATATAACAAAATAAATGAGTCAAATCCATTTAATGTGCATCAAATCTGTTTTTATGTTTGTGGTAACTGAGAAATCCATTGGCCTATTAACCCCTTTTGGCACATAAACAAAAGCACACACACTCACCAACACTCACCAGATGGCCACTCCCTTCCCCCCTCAGCCTTTACATTACGGTCCCAGTGGCAACAGGTCAAACAGGTCCCACCTGAACGGGGCATTTCTGGTTCACAGGTGAGCCCCCCTCTCTCTTCCCCTGCCTTGCCTTTTCTTTATAGTCATGTCCCCACATCTCAGCAAATGAGAGCAGGTCAGCATGTGCTGGGTTACTTCTGCCAGACAGATGGGGATTCAGTGGAGATGGGACTCAGTGGATGGTCCACCTGATGTGACCATAATGTAACCAGAGTGGCTTTTTTCGTTCCTTTTGATAATTAAGGCAGAGAGGTGAACACATGCACACAAATGTATATAAAAAGCCTTGAATTCACTTTGAGGATTTGGCGTTTATTCAAAAGCTGATTGTGTTGTCAGTTCTGGTCTTGGCCATCAAGTTTAAACTGAAATTATTATTATTATTATTATTATTATTATTGCGTTAGTGTCTCATTCTTCTCCTCACCTCTAGGTGGCAGTATTGCCATACCAACCTTCCAGTCATGCTGCCCTCTTCTCACTCCAGCTCTAACAGCTCCACTGAAGTCTCAACCATCCTCATTTCCAGGAGGTAACTGAGACCACTGCTAAAAGATAATCATGTACTTTGAACTCTAGCGATGCTGCACAAAATATTCGATTGTGGGGTAAAATATTCCATCACCCAGAAGTTTCCACAACACCATTCCCTATGTGTGTGTGTGTGTGTGTGTGTGTGTGTGTGTGTGTGTGTGTGTGTGTACCATTACCTAAATGCTAAATTTGCTGTGGTGATATATGTGCAGGAAAGGCAAGTCTGCCCACACAAAACCTACAAATTAACAGCACACAACATAACAAGGATGCATATTTTGCCTAGTGGTTAGAAGGAAACTCTTCATTGACCTTTAAAAAAAAAAAAAATCAAATATATAGGTTTCACATTTTGCAAGGAAATTTCACAAATGTAATGCACAGTACATGACACAAAGGTGAGCTCAGCGCTGTGGGCAATAAGCAGCCATGAAGTCATCTCACTGAAATATTTCTGCCTGGTTAAATGTGTGGGCACAGTTTTTTTGCAGCGTCTTATGAGAAGCAAGTTAGTGTTACTGGCCACTCAAAGCACTTTTAACTAAAAGCGGCATTCAAGCAGCACTATATTCTATGCATCATGGTACTATTTTTATTCCTTTTTTTTTAGCAGAGCAACAAACATTTTAGAAAACTTAGAAAACTGATTAATCTAACAAGCACATCTTTTTTTCAAAGGCCTGGGGTTGATGTGAGCTTTGCGTGCAAAGCAGCCCTTGCTCCAATGCTGAGAATGAGCTGGAATGAACATCCTTATGATTTGTACAAGAGAGCAGCACACAGTTAGACTCTTTATTGTATCGCAGAGATGAGACCAGTGCAAAGTGGGCTGTGACTTGGCAGTTTTTTGGATACAGTGAATCTGGTGCACATGTACACATCTCCCACCACAAGATAAGAAAGCAATTCACACAAAAACAGCCTGCCATATTCCTACACACTTTAGTTAGCCAGCATAGAGTTTGCATTTATCAGTGAGTGGCTAAATGGTATTTACAGTAGGTATCAGGTCAACTCACCTAAATAGACAAGTCTCTCAATTTCAGACCCGCTTTTTTCCTCCTGGGTGACTCCCTGCATAGGTCCTTTACACACTTTAATTCTCCAAAATTGTTATTCTTGATGCTCACATGCCTCAGTGTCATGTGGTCTGCCGTGGAGTAAACAAAGAAGTTGGAACTCTGATAGTCACCTGTGATACTGTAGTTTCAGTATTTATACACCCAGGGTACAAGACACCCCCTTGTGTCCTTGCTTTTCCCTCCTTTCTTGGCTGCAGGACCACGGGTGCACCTGAACTACCCAGCAGAGTGCCGGTCTGACAGCTAACACTGCACTGTGTCACAGTGCGCACTGATTGTCTTATCTGCCCATTTATCACAGTTGAATTGGAACCAGCCTTGCCTGAAACCTGCTTTCAGACTTTGTTCGGGTGACTTGGAATGCATGACGCTGCAATTGTTGAGCTTGCAAAAATGAGGGCTCCATTGCAAATATATTCAGGGTTATTTTAACTTACAGAGATACTCTGAGTGTTTCTTGACCGTGTTTCACTAGTCTGAGATAATAATGAGTTGGCCTGCGACTGAGAAAAATGTAGGTGAACGGTTTAATCTATTAGCATCCATGCACAATGACTCAAATACAGACCATATCAGCAAACAGACTTCTTAATGTTCTCCCCCATAAACCCTATGTTCATGTAGAGGACTACATCCCGCGTGAAATACCCTTACATGTATTTAATATAAAGTTAGAATATGCATGTTTTTTTAAGATGTCAGCCGGGCTCATCTCATATACTCAGGCTGTCCAACCAAACTGTTTGCACACAAACCAGCACTGATGTCTTCTGTCAGCCCTCATTTTGGTAAACACTGACATCTACGTGAGGAAACAGAGTGACAGGTGCATGATTGAGGTACTTAAAAGCAGACACTCTCAGCAACTGTCCTCCTCCCTCTCCATCTCCAGGGTTCCTACATTTTATATCCTGACATTATACTGTATGCATCACTTCTCTTTCATCTCCTGACTCATTTTTTTGGTCATGTGTAATTTATGTAATGCACCTTCTCCGGGCTTGAGTGTTAATTGTACAATGGCTTCAAGTTCAGAATGATCATCTCATTATCCTTCCCAGATCAAGAATTTTCAGCTTTTTGTTGAAGAGAAGGATGTCCCTTTCCAGGGGATACAGGACTAGCTAGTTCGATTCTGTCCTGCTGGAGCTGACTTATCATGAACTCTGCCACCTTTTCAAAGACTTTGCTTCATGAACAGGTCTACTTAAACAAGATCTGTAAAAGATAAACATTAAATATTCATCCTCATCTTCTGCTTGGGCAAGTGGACTGAATCTGTATGAATGGCTAATGTGTTGCTTTGACAGCAAGCATCTAGATTGATCACTCATTACGATATCTGCTCCATTGGCCATTAACACCCACAAGGAGCCTAACCATGGCCTCCAACATACACCAGGGTTAAATTGAGAGTGATGATGTGAAGTGTGTTTGTGCACATGTGGTTTGGTAGGGAGAAGGGCTTCTGCATGATCCAAATCAGCTGTAGTCTGACAGCTGGGATGACAGTGTATAGGTGAATGGGTTCAGGTGTTCTTTCATACATAAGGTGTACAATACATCTCTAATTTCTCACCAGGGATACTGTCCCATGTATTTATCACACCCACTAGCCACATTAGGCTACAATGTTGCTGATAAAAAGCATTGCCACTTATCCAGATGGCTCTTTAATGGAAGAAAATCACATGTGAGATAATATTAGACACAGACTTCAAAATGTAGGCGTCTGTGCCCTCCCGGTGGCCTTTTCACTGCTCATCTGAGAGTCGGAAAGAACAACACATGTAAATTTAAGAGTGAGTCAAGAGGCTGTCCACACCCACAGCTGCAGGGATGTTGTCAAAGGAACAAAATTTAATAAAACCTGTCCATGACACCTGCACATACGTTCCTTCTTTCTGCATCTCCTGGTGTTGTCTCTTTCTCGCAATCACGCACACACACCTGCCTAAGTGAAGGATTTACTTGCATTACACACAGTACATTGAACATGCCAATCACCGAACAGTGCAGCTGTCTGCGTGTTGTCTGTGAGCTGTCTGCATTCCTTTAGAAATTAACTGTGCACCTAAAATACTCTTTGACATGCGGCTTTAAACGTGAAAGTGGGGACAAATGTCACGACAAGCTGTTCCATCAGTTCCATGTCAGACTCATTTAGATGGTTTTTAATTAACATAAGGGAATGACTAATGCTGAGCCTTTTCAGAAAAAGATGGTACATTTATACCTTAATGATTCATCTTTCAGTATGCAAGAGACATAACAGAGAAACTTGTTGACTGAATAGAGCCACATACCAAGGGCTGGATTAAGGAGGTTGTGGGCCCCCAGGCTAGAGGAATTTTGAGGGCTCTCCCACATATTTATGGGAGTGTCATATGCAAAATGGTCATGTTTACATGTACGATAATAAACCATTTATAATCGGATTTCTGGAGTTATCTGATTATTAAAGTAGTCATGTAAAAACAATAATCAGATAAAAGGCAATTATTGTTACATGAAGTGAAAATACATTAACACCCATAGTTTATCGTCCAATAATCCATTTATTCAGTGAACCCAGCCACAGGAGGTGCACAAGCCAGTGTACTCCTAGTGCCGGTCCCAAGCCCAGGTAAATGGGGAGGGTTGTGTCAGGAAGGGCATTCAATGTAAAACCTTTGCCAAATCAAACATGTGGATCGTGACGAATGAGACTTTCATACCGGATCAGTCAAGGCCTGGGTTAACAACGACCACCTCTGGTGCTGTTAAACGACCACCCTGCTGGCAGGGTGCCAGAGGAAATTGGGCTACTGTTGGTCGAAGAGTGAGGAGGAGGAGAAGGGGAAGGCATGTTAGGAGGGAGAGAGAGAAAACTAAAGGTAGAAGTGTGGAAATGAGAGTAGGGACGTTAAATGTAGGGACTATGACTGGTAAAGGCAGAGAGTTGGCTGATATGATGGAGAGAAGAAAGGCAGATATACTGTGTGTTCAAAAAACCAGATGGAAGGGAAGCAAGGCTGGGAGCGTTGGAGGGGCACTTAAACTGTTCTACCATGGTGTAGATAGGAAGAGAAATGGAGTAGGAGTAATCTTGAGGGGACTGACCAAGAGGGGTTTAATGTGGGAAATGTGAAACGTGGGGTTCACTCGCAGGGACAGCGGCAACTTGAGCTGGACCGACGCGTCGTTGATCACCCGTGAAATGGTGAATGGGCCCAGGAAGCAGGGGGATAGCTTTCTGGATTTCTCCTTGAGAGGAATCTGGCTCACCACTAGCCAGACCTGCTGTCCAACAACATATTTGAGGGCAGGGATCCACTTCCTGTCACCAGCAGCACGGGTGCATTCCATAGAGCAGGCAAGAGCAGCCCAGGTAGACCTCCAGATGCGTCGGCAGCGGCGAGCATGGACCTCCACAGACAGAGCTGCGACCTCCCTCTCGGCCATAGGTAGCAGTGGGGGCATGTACCCCAGCAACGCCTCGAATGGGGTGAGTCCAGTTGCAGAAGAGACGGCTGAGTTTAAAGAATACTCCACCCAGGTCAGGTGTGTGCTCCAAGACAACGGGTTGTCTGCTGCTACACACCGCAGGGCAGTCTCCAGGGACTGGTTGGTGCACTCCGCCTGCCCATTGCTTAGAGGGTGCCCAGGGTCCGGCAAAAGGCCCTCCAGACCTGGGACGTAAACTGGGGGCCCCGGTCAGACACAATGTCCATAGGAATGCCGTGGATCCAGATGACGTGCTCCGTCAATAGGACCGCTGTCTCCAGGGCCAAGGAGAACTTCGGGAGAGCAACCAGGTGAACAGCCTTGGCGAAGCAATTCACAATGGTGAGGATGACAGTTTTGCCCTGGGAGGGGGGAGTCCGGAAATAAAATCCAGGGTAATGTGGGACCAAGGACGACCAGGGGTGGGGAGGGAGTGGAGGAGGCCTGACGGGGGAGAGGAGTCCAATTTCCCCCGGACGCAGGTCTGGCAGGCCTTAACATATTCTTGTACGTCCCGCCGCAGCATGGGCCACCAGAACGCTCACCAGACAAAGTCCACAGTTCGGGCGATGCCAGGATGGCACGCGAAGTGACTGGTGTGACCCCACTGGATGACATCACTGCAGAGGGCGGCCGGGACGTACAGAAGGTTCCAGGGACACCCTACTGGCACAGGCTCCTGGGACTGGGCCTGACGAACCATCTGGGGGAGGTGGGGAAATGTAAAGGTTTCTTGATTCAAGTCCATATGTACTTGGACCAGGTCGGGGAGGAGTACCCGGAGGACGTGGCCAAAATCCAATTTTTTACTCTGCTGCTTAAGGACTGAGCCCTGGAGTGGGCACGGTCCACTTTAGACAACCCCAAGGGGCATCAGTACATGTTCGACCAATTTGTGGACACCTTCTTTTGCGTGTTTGGCCGGACTGAGAGTCAAGGCAACATGATGAGCAACCTGATGAAAAATTATCCGTCCTTGGACTGTTTAACCAGGTTAGTCCCATTGAGATAGATCTCTTTTATAAGGGAGATCTGGCCAAGACAGCAGCAACACAGTTACAGTATTAAAATAAAAGGACAGACAATAAATAAATTAGCTATAAAAACATACTCATATAAAACACTTGCACACAGAAAGCCTGGACTCCACTGATTTCACTAGAGATTTAAATTCAGTCAAAAGTATGAGGTTTTGTAGATGAGCTCAGAGTTTATCTTGTTCCATGCATCAGGGGCCGAAAACCCAGTGGTGGACCCTCAGGGCCAGCAAAGCCTTCTCTGCTGGCCTAAACACTATCAGAGTTACATTTTCAACCTTTACAACATATTTGTTCCATGATGATGTATTAAACTATTCGCAATAGTCTGTTCTCTTCATTTTGTAGCTTTTCTTTTCATTGCACCCCTTCCAGTAGTGTAATGCATGTTAGAGTTTTTTTGTCCAATCATATTTCAGCCATCTGTGTTGCCAGGGTCAAGCAAATCTGCCTTGGGCCTTCAGGAATTAACAGTGTGGCTCTGTAGGTTAAATTAACTGTTGAATTTATCCTGTAGCTTTAACTAATTAGATGTCTTGTCTGTATGTCCAGGGGTACACATAGAAGGCATCCAAGAACATATGCATTTCTACGTCTTTTGATTGGATGGTTAGACTCCTCTGCTCACACTGCAGAGGATCCTAGCTAACAAAACGCCAGTGCAACGGCTTGCTTAAGCAGCATCAATATACTGTATCTGTTTAACCCCTTGCACTCTGGTCAATTTCCCTAAAAACGCCTAAAAATAACGTACCCAAAGTAAATCAAAAGCTGTTCTTCAACCCTTTGCAGCATCTTCATGGGGTTGGTCTCGTTTAAAAGAAAACACTTTGAATTTTTTGGCAAAACAGTCATAATCTCTCAAAGTGCTCCTGCCACTGAGTAACAGTCATCTAAACATCCTGAACTTTAAGAAAATAAAGTTTGCCTGGGTGTTTTTTTGGATACAAATGCTTGCAAATAACACACAGCTGTCAGATCTGGGCTGGAAAATGCAACAGAAATGTAGAACCAAGTGTTATCCAGCTGAGGTCAAAATTTTGTAACAATACCACAAAAAATGAATATATTACACAGCTTTTTTTGTCAGGTTGTTCCCAGGCGTTTTTGAACTGTGCCAAATTGTGCCAAATGGCACAGTTTGGAAAAACGTCTGTATCTTTTGAATGATTCAATATAGAAGCTTCATCTTGGGCTCTAATGAAAGGTGACACTCAGGGCTGTGTGTGTGTGTGGGGGGGGTTGTTTATTCATTCATGAATGAATGAATGAACAAACAAGCCCCCACACACAAAGAAGCATGCCACGTAAAAAATGTGTGGCTTTTTTTTACAAGAAAAAATAACCTACAGTGCACTAAAAATTATACTAAAATATCTGTAATGTAGAGACAACTCCCACCCCCCCACCCCCCGCTACAGAGAACGGACATCGTCCATCGCCACACGATGGACAGCGGGGACGGTGCGCCGCGGTCTGCTATGCACAGTTGTACTAAAATATCTGCAATATATCTGCAATCCGCTACAGAAGAGTAGTGGGGGGGAGCAATCACGGTACGGACGCGGCGCACGGACCGGTCCGTCATGTGGCGATGACGCACAGTTGTAATTTACCGATCGGTCAAAAGTCATTTTGATTACAATTTTCAGGGATAAAGAATAATTTAGCTTATAACACTTACCTGTCCACAACAGCAGTGTCGCTGGCGAACTTTTCTTCCTCATTGTCAGACGAACATGACGCTGGTCTGCTTGTTACGACTCGTGGTTCTGGTCACGCGACCCAGTCAAACCATGATTCCATTATTGCGGTTTTGCGCTTCCATGATTGCGGTTTTGGCGAATGATTTTTCAAAACAAATAAGAACAGTAGTAAGAAAAAAAAGACTGGTGAACGCCAGTGTGTGTCACCCAGCGGCTTACACAAAACAGATTTGACGCACGCTTTCAATAATCAAACTTCTCTGTTTCAATTGGCTTGCTGTATTCGCAGCCGTTGGTAGGCAGGTCCTTCTTGCTAGGTTTTCAGTCATTGGTTCTTCAAGGTTTCAGAAACCCAATTCAAGGCTCTTATTAGTCGAATGAGAGGTCAATCAAATCTAAACCAATCAAAGCACTCCTTTGGCTTTCTGTTCGCAGCTGTGTCTGTAGTGGAAGAACGGAAATGCAGCTTTTTTTTTTTCAGTGCCCTCTGAGACGCAGAGACGTGACCGCCCGCAGTATCTCGGAGTGCAAGAAGTTAAATATAATAGCTGTTTTTCCCACCCACAATGGCTGACAGGGGAGAGGAAAATGATTTGATCGCTGATATTTCAAAAAATCAATTTTCCAGACGGACTTTTCAAGAAAAGCTGGTCATTGTGAGAAGAGGTCAGCCAACCCTGAAGTTAGCAGGCCCGTCTCAGCCGGGGAAAAGATTTGTCCTTCCCTTCCATATTAGCAACGAGCGGTATCCTTGGATTACAGCCTCTGAGGAATGCTACAGATTTTCTTGCCGGGAATGCCTGTTGTTTGCAATGATGGAGTAGATACTTGGAGCCAGACAGGGTTTGCAAACTGGAGCAGTCTGTCACACCATGACGATTTAGGCAGCATTCGCCAAACATATAAAAATTGGTCTAAAATGCTGGGATACGCCAAAATTTTCACTTTTGGACATATGCATCGCGTATTCATAATGACTTGGACATATAATTAAGTAATAGTAACTTAAACCAACTAATGCTTCGCGTGCCGACATTCACAACTTATGCGCTACAACAGTATAACTTCTGCATAGTGCAGTCATGCCAAACTGCCGTTGCCTCCCGATCCATGAATCCTAGTTTTGGGAGAGATCATCTCTGTTCAGCCCAGATGATTCTCCCCTCCAGAGACCACGGCGGGGAACGGGGGGGTGGGGGTGGGGGTGACCAACCTGGCAGAGCCGTCAAATCTGTCAGGTCAGTCGTGCCTAAAACAGCTGATGTGACACGTCAGGATCATCAGATAACAGTTGCCACAACCTGACTCAAAGGCACACGAACTGATGGTGATAAAAACGTTTAATTTTAATGAAGTAAAAAAAATAAAACCAAGATAATACATAGTGTGCTTTTGCTGGGAGGCGCAGCCAACAACAAACAGCTGCACTCTGCGCTTCACGCAATCAGCTGATTGAATCCTCCTCCTCCAGTGTTCTGACATTTTGTCATGTCTGTCAGAAAAACACAGGACAGATGACTGTAAAGACATCAGTTAAATATAAAACCCCTAGACAGGTCCCGTGTGTGTGTGTGTGTGTGTGTGTGTGTGTGTGTGTGTGTGTGTGTGTGTGTGTGTGCACTGCAGGAAGAGAGCTTGTACAGGTTTTTCCTGTGAACCAACACTGCAAATGTGCCATTTGCTCCGAGAATGCAGGACGTTATCAGCCATACGCTGGATACGTCAGAAAATTTTCAGCATGTTGAAAATTAATTTTCACAGAAGTTTGGCAAACAACGCTGTATATCAGCGTGCTTCAGCGTGCTCTTAACTTAGACAAAACTGAGCCATAACTGATTCACGTACCCCAGCGTATTCTCCAAATTTTTCATACGTTTTGCAGACACTGCCTAAATCGTCCAGGTGTGACAGGACCTTAACCAAGGCAGCAGTGAGGCACCAAAGCACAGTTACCAGCTGGACAAGCAACAGTACTTTTAAACCTCTGGGGAAACAAGAGTGGATCTGCAGCTCATCGAAGGAGTGCGCAGAGAAACAGAGCTCTACATTGAAAAGGTAAAGATTTTTAAAACTATGACTTTATAGTTAAAGTTATCTTTAACATGCTTTGTGTGGACGGCCCTATAGGCTATTTTTATGGTGTTTGGTATGAATGGCACTTAAATCGGGTAGATCACCACTGAAGGCCTAGTTGTAAAATACACGGTCCGCCACTGCGAAAACCTAAAAGCTTTCTTTCCTAATTCTGTTCTTATTTTTGGAACAGCCAGATGTAAATAATCTATTGAGCAGAGATTGTGGCTTCCTTGCTTCCATGTTAAAAATGAACATAAATACAAAGAAATTCTACCCAGAATGGCTTTGTAAATGAACATACACACGTGGACAAAATTGTTGGTACCCCTCTGTTAATGAAAGAAAAACCCACAATGGTCACAGAAATAACTTGAATCTGACAAAAGTGGTAATAAATAAAAATTCTATGAAAATTAACCAATGAAAATCAGACAATGCTTTTGAATTGTGGTTCAACAGAATTATTTTAAAAAAACAAACTCATGAAACAGGCCTGGACAAAAATGATGGTACCCTTAACTTAATATTTTGTTGCACAACCTTTTGAGGAAATCACTGCAATCAAACGATTTCTGTAACTGTCAGTGAGACTTCTGCACCTCTCAGCAGGTATTTTGGCCCACTCCTCATGAACAAACTGCTCCAGTTGTGTCAGGTTTGAAGGGTGCCTTCTCCAGCTGGCATGTTTCAGCTCCTTCCACAGATGTTCAATAGGATTTAGATCAGGGCTCATAGAAGGCCACTTTAGAATAGTCCAATGTTTCACGCTTAGCCATTCTTGGGTGTTTTTAGCTGTGTGTTTTGGGTCATTATCCTGTTGCAAGACCCATGACCTGCGACTGAGACCAAGCTGTCTGACACTGGGCAGTACATTTCTCTCTAGAATACCTTGATAATCTTGAGATTTCATTGTACCCTGCACAGATTCAAGACACCCTGTGCCAGATGCAGCAAAGCAGCCTCAGAACATAACAGAACCTCCTCCATGTTTCATAGTAGGGACAGTGTTCTTTTCTTGGTATGCTTCATTTTTGCGTCTGTGAACATAGAGCTGATGTGCCTTGCCAAAAAGTTCCAGTTTTGTCTCGTCTGTCCATAGGACATTCTCCCAGAAGCATTGTGGTTTGTCAACATGCAGTTTGGCAAATTCCAGTCTGGCTTTTTCATGATTTGTTTTCAACAGTGGTGTCCTCCTTGGTCGTCTCCCACGAAGTCCACTTTGGCTCAAACAACAACGGATGGTGCAATCTGACACTGATGTACCTTGACCTTGAAGTTCACCATGAATGTGTTTAGAGGTTGTTCTGGGCTCTTGTGTTACCATTCGTATTATCTGTCTCCTCCTGCAGCCACGTCCAGGGAGGTTGGCTACAGTCCCGTGGATCTCAAATTTCTGAATAATATGTGCAACTGTAGTCACAGGAACATCAAGCTGCTTGGAGATGGTCTTATAGCCTTTACCTTTAACATGCTTGTCTATAATTTTCTTTCTAATCTCCTGAGACAACTCTCTCCTTTGCTTCCTCTGGTCCATGTACACACCATGTCACCAAACAGCACAGTGACTACTTGTCACCCTTTAAATAGGCCGACTGACTGATTACAAGTTTGTAGACACCTGTGATGTTAATTAGAGGACACATCTTGTTTGAACATGTCCCTATGGTCACATTATTTTCAATCTTTTCTAGGGGTACCATCATTTTTGTCCAGGCCTGTTTCATGAGTTTGTTTTTTAAAGTAATTCTGTTAACCACAATTCAAAAGCAATGTCTGATTTTCATTGGTTAATTTTCATAGAATTTTTATTTATTACCACTTTTGTCAGATTCAAGTTATTTCTGTGACCATTGTGGATTTTTCTTTCATTAACAGAGGGGTACCAACAATTTTGTCCACGGCTATATGCAGTGATAGTGGCAACGAGCAGATAATGATGACCAATTCACTTTACTGTAGATAACACAATGATGAGTGAGGGAAGCACAGTTTGCAATGAATCTCAAATCCACATGATAAACTTTGCCCAACAGGTGAAGACAACAGGCAGGTGCATTTGTGTAAAGTAAATCTCCATAATCAATGATGGGTAAAAATGTTGATTCCACCAGTTTCGGCTTTACATTAACAGAGAAGCAAGTCTTATTCCTGTAATAAAATCCTAATAAGAGCTTCAGCGTATTTACAACATAATGAATGTGTTCCTTAAAAGACAAATGTTCATCAATTAAAAACCCTAGATATTTAAAAGAGGATACCAACTCTATTTGTTCACCATTTCTTGTTAAATTTTTTTCAGATAGTGCTAATCTTGCTGAATTTAAGGTAGTGAAGAAGATGAGTTTTGTTTTCTCTGCAGGCTCTGGGTGGTAGGGAAGAATTACCAGATGACTGGAAAAGTACAGCAAAAGTATTGAGGGAAACACGTAGAAAGGTATGTGGTATGTCCAGTGGACAGAGGAAGGAAGACAAGGAGACTTGATGGTGAAATGAGGAGGTACAAGAAAGTATTCAAAGGAAGACATTAGCAAAGAAAAAGTGAGACAGTCAGGGAGATGAAGAAAGTAGACAGGAGTATTTGGAATCTAGGTGCATGGCAAAGAGAGAGGTGGCAAAGGATAAGGCATATAGTGAGTTGTATGAGAGGCTGGACACTAAAGAAGGACAAAAGGAGTTGCATCGACTGGCTAGACAGAGAGATTGAACTGGAAAGGATGTACAGCAGGTTAAGTTGATTAAGGACAGAAATGGTAATGCACTAATGAAAGCACCAAGGTGCTGATGCCTCTGTGCCAGAGCCTTGGTGGAGGTATGCATTCTCGGATCATCACCAAAATGTTAAAGTCAGAGTCAAAGTACCTTTATTGATCTCCTTTAGGAGAGATTTGTCTTAGACAAGGGATCAGCTGCTCAGCAAAACACATACCGTACATACAACCAATACATAAATACGACCAATATAAAAGTCAACATAATTCATCAAAGTGCGAATACAGTACTATTTTCTGCTCAAACCTCACAGTCTCCCTAACTTCTGTTCACCTGACTTATCCATTCATTAATGAGCTTCACTGACAAGGGAATGAATGAATGCTTTTACCGATTATATTTACAAAAAGGGACCCTATACCTTCTCTCTGAATTCATTAAGACATATTCGGGATACAATATATGCGAACCATCAGATAAAAGGCAATTTGCCTGTCTGAGGGTGGCTTGTTCAAACAGATCTTGGGGAGTTGAAAGTGCTGCCATGCCCATGATCTTCCCTGCTATCTTTATCAGATTTAATGTCTGAGCTTTTGATTTAACTGTTAAATTGCCAAACCAGCTAGTAATACCATACCGTAACAGAGACTCAGTGGTTGCCCTGTAGAAAATCAACATCATATTCCTACAGACACCAAACAGTCTGAGCCAGCGAAGAAAGTGCAAACGCTGGTGGATTCTGGCACAAACTCTTGCCAGTTGCATGTGCCAGCTCAGATCATTATCAAAGTGAACACCAAGATATTTATATGACTTAACCTGTTTGATATCATGACCATGTATGGCCACAGGACTGTGATCATCATCTGACCTGGGGTCCACCAGCATCTCCATCATCTTTTCTGTATTAATTTGCAGCTGATGGTCATCACATCAGTTTACAACCTATCCACCCCAGATCTGTGGCTATTTGAATTGACATTAGTTTTTAACAGACTCAATATTACAGTGTCATCTGAAAACTTCACCACATATTGGTCCTGCTGAGAGCTGACACAGTCATTAGTATACAATGTAAATAAAAACGGTGAACTGACACAGCCCTGAGGGGCCCCCGATTTTTTTTAAGAAGGATCTGTGACTGAATACAATTAAAAGCAGAACAAAAGTCAATAAAAAACAATCTGGCATATGCAGAGGGACTCTCGAGATGTTTTAAAACTAAATGCATTATAGTTTTAAAACATCTCGAGAGTCCCTCTGCATATGCATATGGGTTCCTCTCTCGCCCAAGGACCACCTCTGGTAAAAAAATTTCATTCAAATCCATCTAAAAAACAAATCTACCTACGGGTACAAATAAAGTAACCTGAACCTGAACCTGAACCTGATCTAGTAGTTTTGGAGTATTCTTGCTAACACACTGTGAGAAGATAAGAGCCTTGGTGGAGGCATGCATACTGGAATCATTACCAAAATGTTATGGGTTCCTCTTTAGCCCAAGGACCACCTCTGGTAAAAATTTCATCCAAATCCATCCAGTAGTTTTGGAGAACACGCATGCACAGTGAAAATAATGTGCAGTTCACATGCACATACTGTCAGCGGCAGCCAAGAGCCACCAACCTGATTTGAACACCTGCAATCCAAACATAAAGAAGAGCACGGTGGAAGACATTTTAAATGGCAGAAGCAATGGAAGTACATGAATACAATGACAATCAAGATGAACAGAGCTTTTGCTGTTTTGTGGCAGAGGAAGAAAACAGACAGGCAAAATGACGGACATTTGTTCACCCAGTATTGGCGGATTGCTCAGTACTTCCGGGTGCAACGCAGTACTGTTCTGTTGATGGTAAAGGTGAGCTTTTTTTGTGTTTATTTCAAAACCAAAGTACTATTTTGAAATTCTGGCAAATTAAAAGTCAAGAAAATATGGTGCTACAATGATACAAGCCTTTAGTTCCACTTAATTTTGACCGGGCAAGCTGAAACAGAGAGGTGGACAGAGAGATACACACACACACAGCTATAAACAGATGCACTAACTGATTACCGTATGCCTCTCAGTTTCACCGAGGCATAACAAATGACGAGAATGTGTTGAGAAGGTGGGAGGAGTATTTTGAAGAGCTGATGAATAAAGAAAAAGAGAGAGAGGAGGATGGATGAAGGAAAGATAGTAAACAAGGAAGTCCCGAGGATTAGCAAGGCGGAAGTGAGGGCAGCTTTGAAGAGGATGAAGAATGGAAAGGTGGTTGGTCCAGATGACATACCTGTGGAGGTTTGGAGATGTTTAGGAGAGCTGGCAGTGGACTTTTTAACCAGATTGTTTAACACAATCTTGGAGAGTGAGAGGATGCCTGAGGAGTGGAGAAGAAGTGTTTTGGTATCAATTTTCAAGAACAAAGGTGATGCTTAGAGCTGTAGTAACTACAGAGGCATAAAATTCATCAGCCACACTATGAAGATATGGGAAAGAGTTGTTGAAGCCAGGTTAAGAGGAGAGGTGACACTCAGTGAGCAGTAGTACGGTTTCATGCCAAGAAAGAGTACTACAGATGAGTACTGATGGAGAAGTATAGAGAAGGTCAGAAGGAGTTGCACTGTGTCTTTGTGGATTTAGAGAAAGCATATGATGGGGTGCCAAAAGAGGAAGTGTGGTACTGTATAAGAAAGTCAGGAGTGGCAGAGAAGTATGTGAGAGTGGTACAGGACATGTATGAGGAGAGCGAGACGGTGGTGATGTGCGCTGTTGGAGTGAAGGATGGGTTCAAGGTGGGGGTGGGATTATATCAGGGATCATCTCTGAGCCCCTTCTTGTTTGGAAAGGTGATGGACAGGCTGACAGATGAGGTCAGGCAGGAGTCTCCGTGGACCATGATGTTTGCAGACAACATTGTGATCTGCAGTGAGAGTAGGGACCAGATGGAAGAGAACCTGGAGAGGTGGTGGTATGCTCTGGAGAGAAGAGGAATGAAAATCAGTAGAAGCAAGACAGAATACATGACTGTGAATGAGAGGGAGGCAGGTGCAATGGTGAAGATGGAAGGAGTAGCGGTAGTGAAAGTAGATGAGTTTAAATACCTGGGGTCAACCATCCAAAGCAATGGAAAATGCACAAGAGAGGTGAAGAAGAGAGTGCAGGCAGGGTGGAGTGTGTAGAGACTAGTCTCAGGGGTGATTTGTGACAGAAAGGTAGCAGCAAGAGTGAAAGGGAAGATTTACAAGACGCCAGTGAGACTTGCTATTATGTATGGTTTGGAGACAGTGATGCTCACAAAAAGACAGGAGGTGGAACTGGAAGTGGCAGAGTTGAAGATGCTGAGATTTTCATTGTGAGTGACTAGGAGGGACAAGATTGGAAATGAGTATATCAGAGGGACAGCTCACATTGAGTGGTTTGGAGACAAAATAAGAGAGGCAAGGCTGAGATGGTTTGGACATGTGCAAAGGAGGGATAGTGGATATACTGGACAAAGGATGTTGAAGATGGAGCTGCCAGGCAGGAGGAAAAGCGGAAGATCACAGAGAAGATTCATGGATGTAGTGAAGGAGGACATGGAAAGGGTTGGTGTTACAGAGGAAGAGGCAAGGGATAGGGTGAGACGGAGGCAGATGATCCGCTGGGGCGACCCCTAAAGGGAGCAGCTGAAAGTAGAAGTAGTCTTCATCCAAAGGGGTTTTTGGTCCCCCTTGGGCAGGGATTAAAAATGGACCTTCCACATTATTGTCAGCACAAAGTTCAAAAGCCAGCATCTGTAATGATATGGGGGTGTGTTATTGCCCATGGCATGGTTAACTTGCACATTTGTGAAGGCACCATTAATACTGAATGGTACATACAGGTTTTGAAGCAACATATGTTGCCATCCAAGCAACATCTTGTTCAGGGATGTCACTGCTTATTTCAGCAAGAGAATGTCAAGCTACATTCTACACGTTACAACAGCGTGGCTTTGTAGTAAAAGAGTTCAGGTGCTAGACTGGCATACCTGCAGCCCAGACCTGTCTCCCATTGAAAATGTGTGGCACATTATGAACCACAAAATATGACAACAGAAACCCTGGACTTTTGAGAAACTGAAGTCCATACATCAAGCAAGAATGGGAAAGAATTCCACCTACAAAACTTAAATTAGTGTCCTCAGTTCCTAAACGCTTACTGAGTGTTAAAAGGAAAAGTGATGTAACACAGTGGTAACTAGAAAAGCACTCGGAGAGCGCAGACCTCCGCCAAGCGCCACAGTTCCCCCCATACAGTGTTTGTGTGTACGTTTTCAGATTCCTTGACCATGAAAACATATGACTAGCAATTGGATTCACAATGATAGGATTAGTGGTTCAGTAGTTATTCACAAAAATCGCATTTTCCGTAATGGCGGTTTTTTTCTGGACGGTGATCCGGATCACCACCAAAATCTAATCATCTGTAGGATACCCCATTTCTGACAATCTCTGAAAATTTCATGAAAATCCGTCCATAACTTTTTGAGTTATCTTGCTAACAAACAAACAAACAGACAGACAGACAAACCAAAGCCGATGAAAACATAACCTCCTTGGCGGAGGTAAATATGCCCCTATACCAAGTTTTTTGGAATGTGTTGCAGGCATCAAATTCAAAATGAGTGAATATTTGCAAAAAAAACAATAAAGTTTATCAGTTTCAACATTAACATTATCTTGTCTTTGGAGTGTATTAAATTGAATATAGGCTGAAAAGGATTTGCAAATCATGGCATTTTGTGTTAATCATTGGATTCTTCAAAGAAACCGCAGTTCATTGATGGATTGGTGGATGTTGACAAAAAAAATTGACAATTTTATCTAGATGAAAGAGCACCGTACAACCTTTCTTTTCAAGTGAATGTCACTGGTGAGGAGTGTTGGTAGTAACAAAGTAACGTGTTACTGTAACGCCACTACTTTAGCAGTAACATGCTGTGTAACGAAATTGCTGTTTAAAAATTCAGTAATGTGTTACAGTTATTGAAATTTGATCAGATGCGTTACTTGTTTTATTAATAAGGATAGATATTTTTAGCACAAACAAATACAAACTGACCCTGCGTAGCTAACGCAGCTGTCAGTCAACATAACCTGTTACAAAGAGCCTCTTCACTCCTGCAGCCAGCAGCCACAAATGGAGTTTGCTTCTGCTGGGAAAAGATGAAGCTACAGTACTTTGTTTTTGTGGAAATAGACAGATTACTTTTCCTTTGTCACGGTTAAGGAAAAAAGCATATTGGTGGGTTGCAAGCTAAAGTGCGGTTGAGACCGACTGCAATCTTCAGAAGCGCCTGAGAACAGCAGCAAGATCCAATAAAGCTAGTGCTTTGCTATGCTAACAACACCATGTTAGTGGATCTATGTTATCTGAACAGCCACGGCTGGATGTAAAGTGGGAATATTCTTATCTGAACACCCATGGCTGGATTTCAAGTACAGGTATGCATCTGGATAGCTTGTGACCCAGCAAGAATTAAACCGATTGATTGCCAGATACGTTGTTACAGAATGAAGATCTGATAACAGTCATTTCCCATCAGACAGCTGAGAATGTGATCCACTGAAGTTAAAACACGTTTACTTGCTACCTGGATAATTATTCAAAAATGGATTTGATCTCCAAAAGGAATTTAAGGAACTGGGTCATGTCTCTGTCACAGCAGACATTTGGACTGTGGATAATGGACATTTTCTTTGGATCACTGCACACTGGATTAAATCCATAATATAAAGGTAAGATAAGCATTGACAGCTTTATGCAGCATTGCCAACTCATTCTTTTGGAGTGATTATCACACTTTTTCCCGCTCTCTCACTCCACAAACCCTATTTCTCACCCTAAAATGAGGAAATTATTGGCAATTTTGTGTTGATTTTCTTCAGATTTTTCCCACAATAAGAGCTCTCAAGGCAGGATAAAGCAGACTGAACCTGTTCTAAAAGCTCTGTCTGAAACAGTCTGTTTTCAGCCTGACATTAATAAACCAGTAATGTAATCCATTAATTAAATTATCTTGCTATGTGTGCAAGAGGATTTAAGTATGCATTTAAAAGTAATGTAAAAGTTACTTTTCCAAGTAACTAGTTACTTTAATCATGCAGTAATTGGTAAGTAACTCAGTTACTTTTGAAAAGAAGTAACTAGTAACTAATTAATGTTTTTTTAGTAACTTGCCCAACACTACTGGTGAGTCTATTTTCCATTATTTTTAAGGTTGTCTTGACTGAAAGTTAAGAATCTTGGGTTCCTCTGCTCTGAAATATTACTTTGGATGTGTTATCAATGACTTTTAACTGGTTGAGTTTGAATTTGTAATTTATTACTAGGGCAATAGGAGTTCAGTAAAGGTCATTATCTCTGTCTTTGTTTCTGCTTAGCCTGTTATAGTAATGTGTGCTTTGATTTGAGGAGGTGCCTTTGTATTTACAATGGTGTGAGGAAGTGTTTGCCCCCTTCCTGATTTCTCATTTTTTTGTATGTTTGTCACACTTAAATGTTTCAGATCATCAAACAAATTTAAATATTAGACAAAAATAGCACACATAAACACAAAATGCGGTCAACACCAATTTTATTGTCTAAGTTTTTTTTTAGCTGATTTGGGACAATTTTGATGTGCTGAATCCAAAAATCATATTGGTTTTGCTCAATCAGGTCAACTTTTTGAACTATGGCCACATGTTTTCTTATGTTCTTGTTTACATGTACAGGTGTTTTCGCTTTATATGATGCAAAATTCTTTTTTATTTCTTGAAATTCTCGGAATTTTGAACAATGATGACATAACATTGAATTTACATGTATTTACCTTTATCAGTGTCTACTATTCAGTTTACAGTACAACTGTACAACTGGTGTACAACTGCTTATAACTTAACATAAAAACCTGACCTGATCGAGAAAAACGGATGTCATTTTCGGCTTCAGCGGTGCAAAATTGTCTTAAATCAGTTGAAAAAACACAGACAACTTACAAAAAATTTATTTTTATGTTGTGTTATTAAGGGGAAAAAAATCCAAACCTACATGGCCCTGTGTGAAAAAATGATTGCCCCCTAAACCTAATAACTGGTTGGGCCACCCTTAGCCGCAACAACTGCAGTCAAGCATTTGCAATAACTGGCAGTTGTCATGTTCACTGAGTAACTTCGCAGCAAACATAGGGAATAGCAGCGAGCCCAAAACACAGAGTAAGTAACGTGGTTATTTACAATGGGTGAATGTGTAGAAAGTCCAAATACAGTCACAGCAAAAGGGAAAGACACCCGGCTACAAGCTTGATTGGCAACTAGCGGGGCTGAATCGTTCTTCCGGGATTCCGGGTGATGCTGGTGGCCGCCATCTTGGAACGGTGGACGGAGGAGAGGAGAAGATGGCCGCCAGCGGAGAAGGGCGTCCTTGTTTGGGCATCATCCGGAAAGCCCTTCTCTACAGGTCGGGGAAAGCCTGCTCGAGCGCGAAGACTCCGGACAGCAGCACGGAGTACTTGGGGTAATTCCAGAGGCCCCCATGAGCCCTCAGGATCCGGATAACTCCGTCGAGGCAGGCTAAGCGATCTCTGGGTCTGAAGGAGTCGTGCACTTCCTCCAGGAGCTCCCAGATTTGCCAGGCCGCCCGCTGCTCCTCCGTACTGGGCTGTCCTGCTGCCCATCCACTAAATCCAGTGTGGGAATGGCTAGACCAGGACATGACGTTCCGAGCAGGTGGGTGAAAAAAACACAAAAAATGAGTTGCACGTTACTTACTGCTTGGGCTCCTTGTGGTGGCAGCTTACTGTCATGTTCACTGCGTAACTTTGCAGTGAACATAGGGAATAGCAGCGAGCCCAAAACTCAGAGTAAGTAACGTGTTTATTCACAATGGATGAATGTGTAGAAAGTCCAAATACAGTCACAGCAAAAGGGAAAGACACCTGGCTGCAAGCTTGATTGGTCAAAGGGAATGCCTAACGTGCTCCAGTTAAGCAGGAGTGGAGAAAAGGCACAAAGGAAGACTTACGAAGGTGATGGAGCGGAAAGGCTCTGAGGGAACAACATGATTTTAGTCCAGGGGAAAACCAACCGATGTGAGCCTGGATATCCAAAGCTGACATTGCTAAGCTGCCACGCCGGCTGGTCGTATTGCCCTGCTATTTGTACAAAGCCCTAATGACAGCAGGTAGACCAGCCGTGTGGCAACAGGTGCGTGACTAATAGGACTGTGTGTGTCTGTGTGTGTGTGTGTGCGTGTGCGTGTGCATGAGTGTGTGTACATGCATGAGTGTGTGTGTGTGTGTGTGTGTGTGTGTGTGTGTGTGTGTGTGTTTGTGGTGAACCATACAGCTGGTGGATGCCTGGTGAGGAGGAGACATGGCTGTGGGACTGGCGGAGAACGAGGCTCAATCCGCCAGCTGAAATTAATAAGCAATAATTAAACCCAACAGCCACGAGTCATGCTCGGGGTGATGACCCCGAACATGACAGCAGTGAGTCTTTTACAGCGCTGTGAAGGAATTTTGGCCCACTCATCTTTGCAGAATTGTTGTAATTCAGCCACGTTGGAGGGTTTTTGAGCATGAACCGGCTTTTTAAGGTCATGCCACAGCATCTCAATCGGATTCAGGTCAGGACTTTGACTAGGTCACTCCAAAGTCTTCATTTTGTTTTTCTTAAACCTTTCAGAGGTAGACCTGCTGGTTTGTTTTGGATCATTGTCCTGCTGCAGAACCCAAGTGCGCTCCAGCTTGAGGTCACAAACAGATGGCCGGACATTCTCCTTCAGGATTTTTTGGTAGAAAGCAGAATTCATGGTTCCATTTACCACAGCAAGTCTTCCAGGTCCTGAAGCAGCAAAACAGCCCTAGACCATCACACTACCATCACCATTTTTTACTGTTGGTGTGATGTTCCTTTTCTGAAATGCTGTGTTACTTTTACGCCGGATGTAATGGGACACACACCTTCCTAAAAGTTCAACTTTTGTCTCGTCAGTCCACAGAGTATTCTCCCAAAAGTCTTGGGGATCATCAAGATGTTTTCTGGCAAAACTGAGACGAGCTTTAATGTTCTTTTTGCTCAGTAGTGGTTTTCGTCTTGGAACTCCGCCATACAGGCCATTTTTGCCCAGTCTCTTTCTTATGGTATAGTCATGAACACTGACCTTAACTAAGGCAAGTGAGATCTGCAGTTGGATGTTGTTGTAGGGTCTTTTGTGACCTCTTGGATGAGTCATCACTCTTGGGGTAATTTTGGTCGGCCGGCCACTCCTGGGAAGGTTTACCCCTGTTCCATGTTTTCACCATTTGTGGATAATGGCTCTCACTGTGGTTCACTGGAGTCCCAAAACTTTAGAAATGGCTTTATAACCTTTTCCAGACTGCTAGATCTCAATTACTTTGTTTCTCATTTGTTCCTGAATTTCTTTGGATCACAGCATGATGTCTAGCTTTTGAGGATCTTTTGGTCTACATCACTTTGTCAGGCAGGTCCTATTTAAATGATTTCTTGATTGAGAACAGATGTGGCAGTAATCAGGCCTGGGTGTAGCTAGAGAAATTGAACTCAGCTTTCCAAAGATGTGATAAACCACAGTTAATTTATATTTTAATGAGATGGGGGGGCAATCACTTTTTCACACAGGGTCATGTAATTTTAGATTTTGTTTTACCCTTACTAATAAACTCCTTCATTTAAAAACTGTACTTTGTGTTAGTTGTGTTATCTTTGTCTAATATTTAAATTTGTTTGATGTTCTGAAACATTTAAGTGTGACAAACAGACAAAAAAACAAGAAATCAGGAAGGGGGCAAACACTTTTTCATGCCACTGTACATTCACGATGCCAGTGATGGTATCGTATGGGATTTTGTATTTTGTATACTTTATTAGTCCCAGAGGGACATTCAGGGCATCCACCTGGATGAGGCAGCCATGGTATGGCGCTAATCCCTTCACCATTCACACACACATTTATACTTAGGGCCACTTTAGAGTCTCCAGTTAACCTAACCTGCAGGTCTTTGGCCTGTGGGAGGAAACCAGAGTACCTGGAGTAAACCCACACAGACAAGGGGAGAACATGCAAACTCCACATAGAAGGGTCACGGATGGTCAGGGGGTGGGATCAAACCCAGGACGGTCAGGGGTGGAATTGATCCCGTGGCATTCTTGCTGTACTGCCACAGTGCTAACCACTGCTCCAGGGAGCTGCCGTATGGTATGGCATGGCATGGCATGGTATGGTAGCGTACCAACAGTTGTAATACTGTCATGAAGTGAAGAGGTGATGTGATGCACTGTGAACACTGGTTAAAAAGTACATCTCACTGAAATTCATATCATAAAGATGAAAATATGAAATATTATAAAGATGAAAATATAGGACCATCTTTCAAAGGAGTTATCTTTGACAACAAAACTACCTAATGGGATCTGTTGTAAACCAAAGTATTTCATCAACAGCATTTTTTAAAAATATATTGGAGATGTGTGGTGTTGACATAAAGTCTGTATACTCCCTCTGTAAAGATTCTGTCCACAGAGACCTCATTCGGGGTGAGGGGACCCCTATTCATTTCCTCCCAAATAGGATGGCATCCTCCAGGGAGAGGGGTGACACAGTCGCTGCCAAGGCGATGGGGAAGTCCTTCTGCTGATAATAGCAGTCGACGGGGGGAACAACCTCAACAGGCACCAGGCCAGACAACTGTCAGTCAAAAAAAACCTCTCCTCTTTTTCCACTTTTGGTTGCTACTACCCCTCCTTTTCACATTTCTCCCTTTCATCCATCTTGGTTTCTCTCCTTCACAGTATGCCTGCTGAAGGAAATTCTGCACCAAAACACCAGAGTGAAGATCCTTGCCGTGAATGTAATGAGGATGATGACCTTACATGGACTGGATGGGGGGAACAGGCGATAAACATCAATTACAGATATGTAATTGTGAATCATAAGCCAATTTGATGGGTCACCAGTAAGAAAGCAAGTGACACAAAAGTGGAACTCCAACATTTTTTTTTCTCCATCTCTTATTAATGTAGTAGATAACAAATAACAATCAGCCACTGTGGATCCCTTTGTTAAAACCTAATTAGTAATTATCACAATGATAATTACATGACTGTGCAGTGGAATGAAACAAATAGGTATGGGAATAAAGGGCATTTCCAATTTTAATTTAATTTGTTACTTTTGGTTCTATAGCATTCCATCCATTCAGGCCATTTCACACCTACTGTGGATTTTTGACAAAGAATTCATTTGAACAGATTCAGTGGCTTCATTTTAGCATAAAGACACCACTGTGGAACATTTGTGCTAAAGAAAAAAATTCCGTCTGGACCTTGATTAAAATTATAAGTAAATAAACAATCCAATTCTGTAATTTTATACATTTTTATTCACCATTATTTGTGAACAGCACATAGCACAAGAAGTTGCACTATGATGATAGCTGATGTTTGTTTGGAATCATATATATTGGTATAGAAAGGAGCAAAAAAATAGAGCATATAGCTTCATTCATAGGGAAGTTAAAACAATAATTTTGTTAGCCACAGAATTTATAAAAGGTTAGGATTATAACAACCAACCTGCTCCACTGTCAGCCAAAAGAATTTACCCAAAGTGAGCAAAGTAGAACAAAAATATCATACTAGACCAGTGTGACGTGTGACTGGTGTGTTTCTTATTCCAAGATGCAGAAACAAAATCACTGGTGGATTATGCTCACTGCTGCACTGCATTTTTCCATTGCAGCAGTCTGGAAGAGCACATTTCTTTCCCCATTTTTATGCTCTCACGGTGTTTGGATTGGAGTTTGCTCATCTCAGAGTAAAAGTAACTCTTGTGTCAGTCCTGACCCGTGGCATGGAGAGCCAATTGTGTTATTTTAAAACTTTGGTTATGAGTTCAGCTACTAAGTAACTGGCTTTGAGAGCTCTCTCAGACATCTTTGTGGTTTTTCTTATTAAAGTTACTGGTTTGTCCATTGCTAATGTTGATGAACAAAATAGTCCTTGTCCTTGTTTTTTAGACCACCACTTGATCATTCATCTGGGATAGAATTTTGTTCAGGACACAATTCAGAGTCTGAATCTTTCCTCTTCAAATATTTTTATCCATCGCTGTTTTCCATCTTTTCATCGCCACTTCTCACAGATATTGTTATGTATGAAAAGCGTGGCACAATAATGAGGCGAGTGGTGAACTGAACAGGACTTTATTATGACTCACTATATCCAGACAGACGCTCCTGCTAGGCAGAGAGGTGGTCAAAGAGGCTGTGCCTCCTCCGCATCAGCCTTTTATACCCCGGGTGGTGGTGGAACTGGAAAGGCAAGGGAAAGGGAGCCCACCTCCCATATCATATAATAATACAACATATTAATATAATAAACAACACCACACACCCCTTTCAAAAGTCCAAAAAGCATGCACACTAATTAGGCCCTCCCAAATTTAGTGCCTGAATCACACTCTAACAATAAACAAAATATGTAGGCCTATCCATGCACGCACAATCAATTAAAACTAGAGGGGGACAGGTGGACTACCTTCCCACCCCGACACGGCTAGACGGATTATTCTGCCATCTTTATCTATATACAGTCCATGAAAATAAAATCCGCCGTGTTCCTGCTGTAAATGTAAAAAAAAAAAAAAAAATCCTACAAACATATATACACACAGGTTATACCCACGAATCTGAGTTCAATAAACCACTTAATCACAATACATGTCAATATACACATCAATCCCACACCACAGCCCCATGTGCTAAACACTTCAAACAGTCACTCAGCACCATGGACAGCTCACAGAGTAATTTTGTGTATTAACCATATTGACATGTTGCTTACGTAACTAGGACAATGCACACCTTAATATTTAGCAATTTGCACAGTAAAACGAACCCCCCAAACATGCTAACACAGACACTATTTCTTTTCCACATGGGCAATTAATAATAACACCGTAAACACATTGCCCCCTTTTAACTCATTAGTCACACTCCATGGAGAGCCCACCCCCCCAGAGACCTGTCAGGCGGGTCCCAACCAGAGTGTCGTCTCGTCTTGGCACCTGGGGATGACCCACACCGGTACTGAAGCGCCTCACCTTCCGCATAAACACGCCGCAGCTCGTTGGGTGTCTCTCCGTACCATCTGTCAGCTGCAGGTAACCGTCCTCCCGGACAGCCACCACCTGTAGCCACCCCTGGTCCTCTTGTCTCCTCCGCTTCCTGTGGGCCCCTCTCAATCGGTCCTCCGCTCTGGATCGAACAAAATCAGCGAATCCCAGAGGAGCCCTGCTCGGCTTCCAATGTTCCTGTGTGGCCCGTCGTTTAACCGTGCCAGCCGGTCCTGCCCCACTCGCTTTCATTTTAGGCGCTGACGAAGCCGTTGTGACCCCCTGCTTCTCTGTATCTCCCAGCCGAACTCCAGAAGCAGAATCAGTCAGCCACTCGGCTCCATCCACCATTACGGGTGTCCCACGGCACCACCTATTTCCCTCAGCTAGGGTAACTTGGACTCTGGCGCAGGAACTCTCCCCTGATGGCCCTGGATGGGGTTGGTCCTGTTCACTTTCCAGATTACTAGGCCAAGGTTCGTCCCATATTGCATCATCCACCACTGCCGGGATTGGTCGGTCCCATAAACCGCAGCCCAACCACTTCTCACACACGCCGCTGCTGATGGAAAACCCCAGCCCATAGAAGAGATCGCAGCCCATCACATTTTCGCCCATGCCAGTCACCAAAAACTTTAGGCTAGCGACCACCGATGATTTGTAATGGGTCGTCAGCTCCACTGAACCCACGATGGGCAGCCTCCGTCCTCCATCGCAGCACACAGGCTTCAAATGACCTCTCAGCTGATGATATGGGAAGAAACTCCCCACGGTGGGCCAACTCAATGCCGACTGCACTGCGCTTGTGTCTACCAATAACGGTACCTCCATATCGTCCAGTTCCACCATACAATACATACGGCCTTCGGTGTCCGGGGAAACGGTGTGGATAACTGTGGGAGTTGGAGCAGGGGTATCCACTTTGTATCGCCATTCCCCTCACTCGAACTTCTTACAGGCCCTGGCAAAGTGATGCAGGAGTCCACACTTGCCACAGCATTTACCTCTTGCTGGACACTCTCTAGTCTTGTACCGATGCTCAGTGGACCCACAACCCGAACATTTGGGTGATCCCGGGGCAGACCTCATCTTTACAGCTGCAGCGCATTCCTCTTGCTCACTGTCTTCGCTGTCCAGATCCACAGTCTGCGTCATCGATTGTGAGTCATGGCGGCGTAGCATAGCTCTCTCACCAAGGTCAGGTGATAACTTGTCCGCCAATTCACACTGTTGGGCTATCTCCACAGCCATGGCTAAAGTTAATTCGCCAGAGTGTGTAAGCAATCTCGAACAAGCTGACAAACACAGCGTGTGCTCCGCCAGCTGGTCGTGGACCATTTCTTCCTCCAACTCCCCAAACTGGCAGTCCCCAGCCAGCTGCCGTAAGTCTGCAACGTAGTGCTGCACTGACTCACCGGCCCGCTGGAGGTGCTGCCGAAACTGGACCCTCTTGACAATGACGTTTGTAGGCGCGTGAAAATGTCACGCCATTTGCTCAACCATGTCATCAAAGCTATTGCTAGCTCCCAAAATAGAAAGGATACTTTGTCCTTCAATACCCAAATCATGGACCAAAATTGCCCTTGCTCGTACCTTCTTCGGTTCGCTAATGTTTAGTGCCACCAGATAGTTCTGAAAGGCAGTGAACCACCTCGTCCAAGGCACTGTAGGCTCCCCCAGAGTCTCCAAAAACAGCCGAAAAGACGACACACCTGCATCCATACTTTATCCTCGTCGCCAAATGTTATGTATGAAAATCTTTTCACCGCCACCTCTCGCAGGTATTGTTATGTATGAAAAGCATGGCACAATAATGAGGCGAGTGGTGAACTGAACAGGACTTTATTATATGACTCACTATAACCAGACAGACACTCCCGCTAGGCAGAGAGGTGGTCAAAGAGGCTGTGCCTCTTCCTCATCAGCCTTTTATACCCCGGGTGGTGGCGGAACCAGAAAGGTGGAGCCACCATCCATATCATATAATAATACAACATATTAGCATAATAAACAACACTACAGTTATCACTTAACAAGGTTAATAACCCGACACTGAATGAGAATCTCCATAAAAACCAGTGAAGAAGAAGTTTGCATTCATATTGCCACCCACCAGTGTTGCCAGATGGGAAATGTTGAAGTATCGTACTAGCGGCTTAAAACTATCATATTTTGAGGAAAATTATCGTACACACCCAGTTTTCATTCTGACGGGGCTCAGGACCATCTGCTTGAGTAATACATTATCACAGATCGTGCATATTACAGCCTATAATGCAGTTTTACCTTTAAATAATCTAACAGATCGGTTGGAAAAAAAAAGCACCTCTACCTGTGTGGAGTACAGGATGAGCTTGTACTGAACAGCCCAAAATATCAGTCTTCTATATGCCTTCTGTTGAATCATCATATATCAAGGTCTTCCCTCATAAATATTTTGAGAACTACTCTGTTTATACATTAGGAATAAACAATCAATCCATCTAAACTACTGTTAAAACGCCTCTGATAATTGAAGCAGTTCAGTTTTATTGAGAACTACAATTCAGTGACGTTTTGCAGACATTTGCACATTGCAGCAGCAACAGAAAACTTTAGTACTAATGCCAACAACAGGTTTGAACCACCCAGTAAAACTGGGCTCTGTCTCCCCCCTTCCCCGTTCGTTTCTCAACCTGCTTGTGATGTTGCTTCCTTGTGGAATCTGAGACTGCCGCTCTGCTACTGCAACACGAGTCTTCTATCTTCTTTTCCACACAGCCCGTGCACGTGAGAGAACACGTAAAAACAAACGTAGTTTGTATGCGCAGATTGTCCATCCATCCATCTTCTACCGCTTTTCCGGAGGTCCGGGTCGCGGAGGCAGCAGTTCAAGCAGAGAAGCCCAGACTTCCCTCTCCCCAGCCACCTGCTCCAGCTCTTCAGAGAGGATACCAAGGCGTTCCCAGACCAGCTGGGAGACATAGTCTCTCCACCGAGTCCTGGGTCTGCCCCAGGGTCTCTTCCCAGTGGGATGTGCCTGAAACACCTCAAGTGGGAGGCGTCCAGGAGGCATCCTAATCAGATGCCCATACCACCTCAACTGACTCCTTTCAATTCTGATTGTGTTTGCTAATATATTAACTTAGCCATGTAATGAAGGGGTGAAATTATCATACATTATGGGAATTTTGAGTTTTGATCGTACAGAAGGCAAAATTATCATACAAATACGATAATTATAATTATCATATTTGTACGATAATTTTCGATAATTATCGTATGTCTGGCAACACTGCCACCCACTGACATGGAAGACCCACTACACTGCAGCCACAGATGCTCAACAACAGCAAATTATTTGTAACAACTTAATAATTTTTTGGACTAATTAAGTGAAATTAGATAATCTCTTATGGTACACTGTGTGCTGCACCACAGTGAATGAAAATCACTGGTTTAGGGAATCAAACCACTCTTATCTTGTTGGCAATTGTCATTACTGGGTACCTTGAAAGTGATGAAGATTAACATATAGACCAATGTGGTTCAGAAAGGTGACTATGCACACTGGGGTGTACTGAGCTTTACATGGCCAGCCTCTCTAATTCGTACCAATTTCTAAACACTGATAATTAGGAATCAATGATGCAGCAAAAATCTCATTGAACAGGGCTGGTCTTTGTAGTGTAAGTAGGCTCCACCTACCTTTGTAGGTCCCGCCCCTGTCGGAGGACTGGGGGTTGAAAATGTCGAGCACATCTTATTACATTGTCACAAATACGGAAATGAAAGACAGATAATGGAAAATGAAGTTTGAGAGGCCGGTAGGGAATGGGATTTAACTGGGATTCTGGGAACAGATGGAGATGGAGAGGCAATAAGAATTACGAGAAGGGCTCTTTTTTCTTTTTTAAACAACACAGGATTAAGTCATAGAATTTAGAGGTCAGGCTCAGATGACATAATGTTACTCTTGTACAGTAGGTGGCGGTATGCACCTTTCAGTTGTTTGCTATCCGCCAGTAACCGAGAGAAGAAGAAGAAGAGGAGGAAGAAGGAGACTGTGGGTTGACTTTCTGTAATGTGGACACGAAGAAGAGTTTACAACAAAGCGAGTGTGCTCATTGGTTAGCTATTAACCCTAACATAACACAGTGTCAGCAGTGAGCTGTCACGAGAGGGTAAGAAGCTAAAGAGTCACTCAGCTTGTGTTACCGAGAGCTCATGTTGCTCCGGTAAAATTTTCTTCCCACGACACAGTGAAGCTAAGCTAAGGGGGAAGCTAGTAGGCCCACCTGACAGTATGGAGTGTTTTCAAGTTGCGCCTCGGCCGAAATTTGACTTCAGCAGGCCGGAGGAGTGGCCAAGGTGGCTTTGCCACTTTGAGAGGTACAGAATAGCATCAGGGCTGGAGTTGAAGCCAAATGAACACCAAGTAAATACTTTCATTTACACCATGGGTGATGAGGCAGAGGATGTGATCACGTCATTGAGACTAACTGATGTGGAAGTGAATGATTATAACGTGCTAAGAGAAAAACTGGAGGCACATTTCGTAGTGCGAAGAAATGTTATATTTGACGAGCAAAATTTAACCAGAGAGAACAAGAAGCAGGGGAAACTGCAGACAGTTTCATCACAGCTCTTTACAGCTTAGCAGAGCACCGCACAGTGAAATGATAAGAGACAGACTCGTAGTAGGAATAAAGGACAAGAGGCTCTCAGAACAGCTACAGATGGACCCAAAATTGACCTTGAATAAAGCGGTCACGAAAATTTGTCAGGGTGAACTAGCGAAAAAGCAACAGGATTTGCTGAAAAATAACTTCAGGTCAGACAGTCAGCTATGCAACGTGGACAGCATTAAAGCACAGCCAAAACATTTTGGAGCTGCAAAGCAGGAATCAGGCCAAATGGAAGAACAAGAAAGTCGTCAAAGAGATGCAACATATGTGGCAAGACGCCTTCTCAGAGTAAACCACTTTGCCCGGCCAGAGATGCACAGTGTAATCAGTGTAAAAAGAGAGGACACTATGCTAAAGTGTGCAGGTCAGGAGCAATCGGAGAAGTCCAGATGGGTGATGAGGAGGATGAGGGCCATGTTGTGTTTTTACGATTACTGACAGCCAGTGAGACAGATAAGGCTTGGGTTACACCTGTAAAAATAAATGGCCAAATGTGCAAGCTCAAAATAGATACAGGAGCAGATGTAATCAAGCTACCAGAGAGTGTTTACCTAACATTAGTCCACAGACCAACATTGCAGTCCACAAAAATAAAACTGTTTGGTGCCGGTATGTCTCCACTAGCAGTCAGAGGAAAATTCACAGCAGAGTTGACTACAGGCAGAAAAAAAAATAACCAAGCCCATGTACGTAGTAGCAGGGTTAAAACAAGGTCTGCTAAGCCATTGAGAAAGTGTGGATCTGGGGCTATTGGCAAGAGTAGACTCAGTACAACTGAACACAGTCGAGTCAGTGAAACAACAGTTTCCAGAATTATTCACAGGCCTAGGGAAAATGCAGGCTGAGTATAAGATACAGCTCAAAGAGGATGCCAAGCCATTTGCTCTGTCAACTCCTAGAAGAGTACCCTTGCCCCTTCTCCCAAAAGTGAAGAAAGAGTTAGCACAGATGGAAGAGTTAGGGGTGATCTCCAAAGTGGAGCAGCCTACAGACTGGTGTGCTGGAACGGTACCAGTGCCGAAACCAGGTGACAAAGAAGTACACATCTGTGTAGACCTCACAAAATTGAACAACTCTGTAAAAACAGAAAGACACATGCTTCCTTCAGTAGAACACACCCTAGGACAGCTGGAAGGTGCCAAAATTTTTTCAAAACTAGATGCAAATTCAGGATTTTGGCAAATCCCCCTGTCAAAAGATTCAGCTTTACTCACCACATTTATCACTCCATTTGGGAGGTATTGTTTTAATAGGCTCTGTTTTGGAATCTCTTCAGCACCTGAACATTTCCAAAAGAGAATGTCACAGCTGCTGGAAGGATTAGAGGGAGTGGTATGCGAGATGGATGACGTTCTTGTTCATGCAGAAACACAAGCCCAGCATGACGAGACTTTTAGCAGTTCTTCCAAGACTGGAGCAAGCAGGTGTGACACTGAAGAAAAGTTTGACTTTTCAAAAACGACTGCCAAATTCCTGGGACAGATCATTGATAGAAATGGAGTAAGAGCAGGCCCAGAAAAAGTGAGAGCAGTCACTAATATGAAGGAGCCCACAAACATCGGTGGAGTCAAAAGATTCCTTGGAATGATCAGTCATCTGGGAAAATATCTACCCCATGTAGCAGAAAAGACCAAACCACTGAGAGAGCTGCTGAGTAACAAAAACGTGTGGATGTGGGGAGATGCACGGCAGAAAGCATTTGACAGCATTAAACAAGAGTTAAGTAATCCCCTGGGATTAGCGCTTTACAATGCCCAAGCAGAAACAACAGTTTTAGCAGACGCATCTTCGTATGGACTTGGAGCGGTACTACTTCAGAAACAAACTAATGGTACAGTAAAACCGGTAGCATACGCTTCCAGAGCACTCACCATCACAGAACAAAGATATGCCCAAACTGAGAAAGAAGCCCTGGCCATCTCATGTGCATGCGAACAATTTTCAGACTTCCTGGTCGGAATTGTGTTCCATATAGAGACAGATCACATAGAGACAGATTTTTTTCTGTAAAATATAATTCTAAACAAATAGTGAGTAATAAATTAGGATACCCCACATCTTTTTAAGGACACCCCCACATTCATTCCCACTTAAAATGGCTAAAATAAATGGTAAAAAAATGCAAATAAAAACAAAAACAAGGTTAGACATAGATATGTGAACATTTCTTAATAAAGAACTGAATATTTAATGGGGTATCCTAATTTTTTTACACGACTGTAGCAACGGCTGATGTGCTATCTAGAGCACCAGAAAAAGAGTCAGACGACACAAATCTGGAAAGGGAGATTAACCTCTATGCACATCAAGTGATGTCATGTTTGCCTGCAACAGAACTAAAATTGCAACAAATCAGAGAACATCAAGCCAAAGATGAGGTCCTTCAACGAATAAAGAAATGCTGCAGGGATGGTTGGCCAGATAAACATTACATTCCAGGACCACGTTACCCTTATCATCAACATGCAGGAGATCTGACCATTGAGAATGGATTGTAACTGAAAGGCACACGCTTAGTGATCCCCAAGTCTCTACAAAGAGAGATTCTGGAAAAGTTGCACACAGGTCAGCAAGGAATAACACAATGACATGAGAGAGCAAAACAGTCTGTATGGTGGCCAGGACTAAGCTCACAACTCCAGCAGCTGGTGGAGGGATGTGAAACGTGCAAAAGAATGACTGAATCACAGAGAAACACTGAATTCCCAACCAGACCATGGGAAATGGTTGGTGCTGATTTATTCGAGTGGAACAACAGTCAGCATCTAATCATCATGGATTGTATTTCAAGGTATGTTGAAGTTGCTAAATTGTCATCCACCACAGCAGCCTCTGTGATAGATAAGATAAGATGAGCCTTTATTAGTCCCACAACGGGGAAATTCCAGGATTGCAACAGCACAGGGATAGCAACACTCAGAGCAACAATCAGAAGGCAAGAAAAAAAACAAGCAAGCAAGAGCAGCTAATAAACATATGTACGTATTACTATAAAATATATATATATACACACACACACAGACACACAGTGCAGAGCATTGTAGCTGGATGGAATAAATATATGAATATATGAACACACAGTGCAGAGCATTGTAGCTAGATGGAATAAATATGTAAATATATAAACACCCACAGTACGGAGCATTGCAGCTAGGTGGAATAAATATGCAAGTATATAAACACACACAGTGCGGAGCAATGTAGCTAGATGGAATAATATGTAGATATATAAATATATAAACACACCCAGTGCTGAGCATTGTAGCTAGATGGAATAAATATGCAAATATATAAACACACACAGTGCAGAGCATTGTTGCTAGATGGAATGAAACAGCATAACCGTCTACTTAGTTATCCTACATGGTATGATTATGTGCCCATACATATTCTCACCCTCCATAGCGACCGGTATGTTCCTAGTTGTATGCCGGAGGGGACCATTGTGTAAGTCTATTGCATCTTTTGCATTCAAAAAACTATTAGTTTGTTACGTCTTTTTGCTATCTCTGCGAGCAGCCCTGCTTAGGTTGTACAGTCTGACAGCCGTTGGTAGGAAGGACCTACGAAACCTCTCGGTTGTGCACCTGGGATGATGTAGTCTGCTGCTAAATGAGCTCCTCAGTGCATTCAGTATGTCCTGCATAGGGTGGAACTCGGACTCCAGCAGAGATGACAGTTTAGCCACCGTCCTTCTCTCTCCTATCTCCTCCATCGGATCAAGGCGCTGCCCCAGGACAGAGCTAGCTTTCTTAATCAGTTTGTTCAGTCTCTTCCTATCGGCTGCAGTAATGCCACTGCCCCAGCAGACCACTCCAAAAGTGATGGCTGATGCCACCACCGTGTCATAGAATGACTTCAGCAGCGCCCCTTGTACACCAAAAGACCTGAGTCTCCTCAGCAGGAACAGCCTGCGCTGTCCCTTCTTGTAGAGTGCATCAGTATTGTGTGACCAGTCTAGTTTATTGTTCAGATGAATACCCAGGTACTTATAGGATGTCACCATCTCGATGTCTGTTCCCTGTATATTTACTGGTACTGTGAGGGGCTGCCCATGCCTGCGGCAGTCCACCACCAGCTCCTTAGTTTTCCTCGCGTTGATCTGGAGGCAGTTCCGATGGCACCAGTCCACGAAGTCCTGGATAAGCCCTCTGTACTCAGCTTCATCTCCATTGGAGATGAGGCCAACGATCGCAGAGTCATCAGAGAACTTCTGTAGATGGCAGTGTGTTGTGTTGTGTGAGAAGTCCGCAGTATAAAGAGTGAACAGGAAGGGAGCCAGCACCGTTCCCTGGGGGGCCCCCGTGCTACTGATGATCGTGTCGGACACACAGTCCCGGGTTCTCACAAACTGAGGCCGGTTCGTGAGGTAGTCCAGGATCCATGATGACAGGTGCTGGTCCACCCCTGCGCGCAGCAGCTTGTCCTTCAGGATCATCGGTTGGATGGTGTTGAAAGCACTGGAGAAGTCAAAGAACATGATCCTCACCATATTCCCGGGCTTCTCCAGGTGGGACAGAGAACGGTGAAGGAGGAAGATCACCGCATCCTCCACCCCAATGCCATGCTGGTAGGCGAACTGGAGTGGATCCATCGCTGGTTCCACCAGGGGGCGGAGGTGAGCAAGGAGCAGTCTCTCCAGGGTCTTCATCAAGTGGGACGTCAAGGCCACCGGTCTGTAGCTGTTCAGGTCTTTGGGGTGGGAAGTTTTTGGTACAGGTACCACACAAGATGTTTTCCACAGCTGTGGTACCCTCCCCAGTTTCAGGCTCATGTTGAAGATATACGTCACAATCCCACACAGCTGGTCTGCACAGGATCATAGATCATAGATCATAGATCTATGATCATATGATCATAGATCATAGATCATTGTAAGTCTGTATTCGCACGACATGGCATTCCATCAGAGATGAGGATGGACAATGGATCACAGTTTTCCACAAGTTTGCTAAAGACTGGGGGTTTGTTCATTCCACTTCCAGCCCAAGATACCCTCAAAATAATGTGAAGGCCAAAAGAGCAGTGTGCATAGTGAAAAGTATGCTGCAGAAGGGAAAAGACCATATTTATCCCTTTTGGCATATCGCGTCACACTGCTTGCCAGTGGTCACAGCCCAGCAGAATTATTAATGGGAAGGAAAATACGCACCCCACTGCCAATACTTCCATCTTCTTTGGATCCAGAATGGACAAACATCACCAAGCTGAGGAACAGGGAACAAAGAGAGAGGGAGAAACAAAGAAGAAACTAAAACATCAGACACAGAGCTCTTGATCTTTCAGGACTGAATCCAGGAGATTCTGTGTGGGTCTCAGATATGAAGGAGAAAGGAGTAGTAAAAGCCAACACAGACGCACCTTTGATCTTACATGGTTGAGACATGAAACAAGACTTTGTGCCTCAATCAAAGTCATCTGGTGACCCTACCAACAGCTAGTGAGGAACCAGCAAGTACACAGAATTCTGATCCACCTGAAAACATCACAAAGACCAGTGACTCTGATCCACAAGCTTCGGAGTCACCACAGAGTCTACCCGAAGAGAAGAGGTTTCCCTCAAGGGAGAGAAAACCCTCAAGGTACCTTAAGGACTTTGTATTAGATAGAAGGTATTCTCGGATGCCTGAGTGATCTACCAGGGGCAGAATAATCCCCTTACTCAGATGAAGGAATGGGCAGTCTACCCCACCTTCGTAGTTAGAGAATTGTAATATGTTGAAACAATGTGGAAAAAAATTGCGTGTTCATGAGTTATGTTGATAAATTGAATCGGTGAATTCAAAAAGGGCCCAAGTCCACACTTTTTCAATGGGGACTTGGGCCCTTTTTGAATTCACCGATTCAATTGTTAACGGGGAAGTTAGTGAACTGACACTGGGAAAAAAAGTAAGATCTTCCAGGGTGGGAGGTTTTAACAACATGTGTTGTACTTAGAAGGGGGGATGTAGTGTTAGTTGCACAATGTAGGTCCCACCCCTGTCGGAGGACTGGGGGTTGACTTTCTGTAATGTGGACACGAAGAAGAGTTTACAATAAACTGAGTTGGTCATAAACAGAAGCCACGTTTTGTCTGTGCTCTTTGGTTAGCTATTAACCCTAACATAACAGTCTTGTCTTGATCTCAGTAATTTCACAAAGAGTCACCTGAATTTGTTGTATGTTTTTTTAAATCAATTAATTAATTAATTTAGATTTAAAAAGAGGTGTTAAATATACAAAGTAATAAAAGTTATTAGAGGCCTTTTTGTAAAGTATAATGGATACCTTAAGATTTTTTCTTTCTCTTGGGTGTACAGTGGGTCGAAAAAGTATAAAGTAATTGATATTTTACACCTCTTCCTCTTAGGCCCCCGAGCCTGTACCATCGCCACCTGTCACTGATGGTGTGTATTTGCACATATCTTCCAGTTTATTATTTTTCATTTGAAACTGTTAACACAGACATTGTCAGTGAAAGTGCAAGTATTAAGGCACTTTGTAGTACTTTCTTTCTTTCTTTCTTTGTAATGCTGCTGGTGTTTGTTCTAGATTGCTTGTGATGGCATAAAAATCATAAATACAAACTTGCATTATATTTTCTTTTGTATTAAAATATAAGTAGGGCAGCTCGGTGGAACAGTGTTTAGCACTGTGGCAGCACAGTAAGAAGGTCATGGGTTCAATCCCACCCCTGACCATTGCTGACCTTTCTGTGTGGAGTTTGCATGTTCTTCCTGTGTCTGCATGGGTTTTCTCCAGGTACTCCAGTTTCCTCCTACAGGCCAAAGACATGCACCTTAGGTTAATTGGCATCAAGTGGGGATTCTAAATTATCCTTAGGTATGAATGTGAGAGTGAATGGTTGCCTGTCTCTGTTGGCCCTGCGATGGACTGGCAATCTGTCCAGGGTGTACCCTGTTCCCCAAAAAGATTGTGGGATAGGCTCCAGCCCGAATAGGAATCAGCCAGGGCTATTCAATTAGAAAATCAGTTGGGCCACAATTTGAAAACAAGACATGTAACTGGGCGGCACATGTTCAGCGATCTGTTAAATATGACAAATTTCAAACCAACACAGATCAATATGACGAAAAATATGCACTTTTTATTCATTGTCTTGGTTTTAAATGTGCACTTGGCACATGACAAAAGCACATCAAAAGTGCATAAAAACACAATAACAGCACTGGGGTTGAGCAGAACTTGAAGTAGTAGAAGTATTTTTCCTCTTGAACAACAATTAAATAAATTGAATGGAAAAAATTAAATTCTGTAAATAATCATTTTGGTCACATCTTACTCAGGCATATCTCAAAGTGCATAAAAACCTCAATGTGGACTGTTAGTAGCATTAACATTTGTTTTCCTTTTGAAATAAAATATATCCTGTGGTCACAGGATATATTTTATTGGTGACCACAGGATCTCATCTCTGTTGTTTGCAGATGATGTTGTCCTGCTGGCTTCGTCCAGCAATGACCTACAGCTCTTGCTGGGACGGTTTTCCGCTGAGTGTGAAGCGGCTGGGATGAGAATCAGCACCTCAAAGTCCGAGTCCATGGTCCTCAGCCGGAAAAAGGTGGATTGTCCTCTCCGGGTTGGGGACAGGCTCCTGCCCCAAGTGGAGGAGTTTAAGTATCTTGGGGTCTTGTTCACGAGTGAGGGGAAAATGGAGCGAGAGATCGACAGACGGATTGGAGCAGCATCTGCAGTGATGCGGACGTTGTACCGGTCTGTTGTGGTGAAGAGGGAGCTTAGTTTTAAGGCAAAGCTGTCGAATTACCAGTCAATCTACGTTCCTACTCTCACCTATGGTCACGAGCTTTGGGTAATGACCGAAAGAACGAGATCGCGGATACAAGCGGCTGAAATGAGCTTTCTCCGTAGGATTGCTGGACTCACCCTCTGAGATAGGGTGAGGAGCTCAGTCATCCGGGAGAGGCTCAGAGTAGAACCGCTGCTCCTCCACATTGAAAGGAGTCAGTTGAGGTGGTATGGGCATCTGATTAGGATGCCTCCTGGACGCCTCCCACTTGAGGTGTTTCAGGCACGTCCCACTGGGAAGAGACCCTGGGGCAGACCCAGGACTCGGTGGAGAGACTATGTCTCCCAGCTGGTCTGGGAACGCCTTGGTATCCTCTCTGAAGAGCTGGAGCAGGTGGCTGGGGAGAGGGAAGTCTGGGCTTCTCTGCTTGAACTGCTGCCTCCGCGACCCGGACCTCCAGAAAAGTGGTAGAAGATGGATGGATGGACAATCAGAATATGGATCCTGCGCATACAAACTACATTTTTTTTTACCGGAAAAGCGGTAGAAGATGGATGGATGGATGGATAAAATATATTACATTCTGGTCATAACTGACCTTGGCACATCACAAAGTGCATTTAACCGAGAAAAAAAAAAAAAACCTGTCAAACACTTCAGTGCATAAATCTCCCAAGAAAAAACTGATAACATTAACAAACATTGCACATCCACTATTGTGGTTTGTTTTGTTTTAAACCACCACACGTGTGAGTAGGAACCTCTTTTTATAACTACACATTCCATTTCACACACATCAGTCCAGGCAGGGTTAAACCGACAATTTTCATCATCAATTTTATGCTTCAGAGTTGACAATGACATGTTTTAAGGTGCCGTCATACCAAACGCAAACAGGCAAATTTCTTGCACGGCACGATTACACTATAACTCAATGTAAACATGCGAATAGACATGAATTCACCATCTGAGTGAGTTGCAGACAGGCGAAGTTGCCTTTATAACTTCTGCAGCTGTGTTCAACCTCCTGTTGAAATCCCCAAAATAACGTTATGCTTAGGTTTACATTATCCGACAGGGAGCTCACCTGAAAAAGTTGTCCCTACCTCCAAAACTTCACAAGATGATAGGCGTTTACGTTGTTAGCCTGCTAGCCTTGTTAGCATGTCCATGGCAGGAGTCCGTGAGTAAATAACAATGACATCCCGATTCAGCTGAAGAGCTCCCAGTCCTTCTTTCTCCAGGTGAGTGTCAGTCTCATTTTAAACTAGTTTACTCTCCAATGTTGATACTTTTACTCCAGCAGAATCTCAAAGCTAGCGCTATTCCTAGGATGCAAATGCACGACTTTGCGTGTGCTCGCCTCTTTCCATTGACTTTGTATGCATTTGTGCCACCTGTTCGTGTTTGGTGTAGGCTTGGTATCTTGCCACTAGCACCATTAGCCACAGTCATAATAATAGAGCCCACACTTTAAAACCAATGCGCTCCATTGTGGGTTGACAGTTGCTAGGCTACGCGGAATGTTGCATTTATGGTCTGCAGTAATTAATGGATTTCTGCAGTTCTGTGAAAAGTGTTGGTCTTTGCTTCTCTGACTGAACCACAGACTGGGCCTGGGCCACTTGGAGGTTGGTTCCAGGCCGCATGTGGCCTGCGGGCCGCTAATTGAATAAACCTGGAATAAGCAGTCGAAGATGGATGGCAGGATGGATAAATAAATAAATGGATAAATAAATAAAGTATTAAAGCACTTTGTAATACTTTCTTTGTAATGCTTCTGGTGTTTGTTCTAGATTGATTGTTTGTGATGTTATAAAAATCATAAATACAAACTTGCATTATATTTTCATTTGTATTAAAATGTCAAGTTTTTATATAGGCCAAAGCACAGGAGAGGAAAAAGGAAGACCAGCATTTAACAAATGTCCTCCTCCCTCTAAGAGCTCACTCCTGTACTGTAAAGTGTTTCTTCTTCACCTTTCTTTACAACTTCTTACTGAGCATATGTCAGTGTAAACAGAATTAAACAAAAATGTCCTTGACTCGTGTAACTCATTACATTTTTTTTAACATATTGTAGCGAACTCAATATGAGCACCCTACTTGGCTTGCCAAGTGGGTTGACCCTATTGGCGACACAGGTAGGGTGCGGGACTCCGGAGCAGGAGGCGTGAGTTCGAATCTCCCGGTGGGACGTCGCCATGTCGAGCAGCACGTTACATTGGTGTCAGAAGTGGGATATGGAGCGAGATGAGGATCCAGGCGGAGGTACAGCAGCCGGAGCGATTCATCGCTCAGCCGGGAACGGAGTATAGAGCAGAGACGCCGGCCCCTGGAGAGCTTCGCTGCGATGGACGGAGCAGAGCAAACCAGCCCCGTTTCCCGCCCTTTTCAGGGCAGGACGGGCTGGCGATTCCAGAGCAATTAGGAGCGGCAATCTACCGGGAGATGACCGTCCCATCCATCCAGCAGCGGGCCAAGATTCCCCGCTACAACGGCGAGAACCTGTTGGATGACCGCCTGGCCCAGGTCGAGTTGGCTGCCGCGCTGATCATCAGAGGAAACCACCGTGCTGAGAGCGAGTGGAGGAGGAGCTACGGCAGATCACAGCAGCGCGTGCACGAAGGAAACAGCCGTGGCGACGCAAGGAAGGACGGCTTCCGCTGCACAGTGCCAGGGTACATGGCATGGTACCGCCCCGCACACAGCACACGACAAACTGGCCCCTCGCCGACGCTAAATTAGAGCGAGGTGGCATGGACGGGGAAAAAGCCGCCTCCTGCAGATGCTTCCCCCGGCAGATGACGTCACAGAGGCGCAGGAGCGACGCAGCGGAGCGAGCAGGACGAAGATGCGGCCACTTTCCAGGCGCGGCAAGGGCTGGACGCATGGACGCGGGCCAGCGGCCGCCTGGGACAACTGGCAGCGGTGGGAGTCGGCCGGAGCGGGCCTGGGACTCCCGCTGCCAGGGAAGGGACTGTGCGTGGTCCTACAGAGGCTGTCAGATGTGTCCATCCGCCCGCTGATGGCCAAACCGGAACCCTACCCCAACCAGATGCTCTGACCGAGACTCAGATGGCCCGTGCATGCCGCCCTGGCACCGGGCTGACTCGTGTTGGATTTCTGAAAGTGGACTTTGAATTTTCTGGGGACAGAAACCAGTCCAGGGGGGGGCAGTGTAACGTCGGGGCCATTTTAAGGGAGCCAGGGATTTCCCAGCATGCTTTGCCAGTTTGAAACATTACTGTGTGTTAAATGTGTTACTTCTGAGTTATACTGCTGTGTCATTATAACTGCATTATAATGGCCCAGCAGTGTTTAGCAGGATTAGGGCAAGATGTATCATGTGTGTGTAACCGTGATGTAAACAGAGGTCTGTGGGAATGACCTCCACTGCTCTGGGTACTAAGTTGCAGGTTGGGGGTCAGGGTGTGTGAAAAATAAATCAGGTTGATCACAGCCATCTGCTCCATTGTCTTTTTGTGTGAACCCCTGCAAACGTCACACTGGTGTCAGAAGTGGGATCTCCTGTCCAAAGCAGTAATGGGGCGCTGACATCGGGACGATGTCGAGAACCAGAGGGGAGTAGTGTAGCGAACTCAATATGAGCACCCTACTTGGCTTGCCAAGTGGGTTGACCCTATTGGCGACACAGGTAGGGTGCGGGACTCCGGAGCGGGAGGCGTGAGTTCGAATCTCCTGGTGGGACGTCGCCATGTCGAGCAGCACGTTACAATATAAAGTGTTTAGTGGAATTGGTATGTTACTCAAACTCACATTCTGTGGGCTCGATGACAGAATCAGAGCTGTCACCATAGCTCTGGAAAAGTGGGAGAGGTAACGCCATGTTGTTGCTGCAAGCCGTCTAGTAATGAGGCATCACTCTATCAGGGGTGGTCTGTTATGACAACTACTGGAGGCATTTCAGTGTGTGCATGTGTTTTTGTACATTACGTGTGTGTATATTTGGACATTTGTGACCCAAAGCCAACACTGAATAAAGAAAATTTCTAGGATTTTTTTAAAATAAATTTCTTTAAATATTTTTTAAATCAAGGAAAAAACAGAATAGAAAAGTCCTGGGGCTTATTATTTTCAGTTACTTTCAGCAGTCATAAGGATGTAATCTCTGCATTCACATCTGACTAATCACAGCAGTGTTTATTATTTTATGTCTAACATTAAACAATGTGTCACTAGAGTTGCTGAAGCTGAGTTTTAGCCTGAATTATCAGATGGATTAATGAAACTGATGTACAGCACCTACATCTTTCAAAGTCTTGTTTTGTTTTGGGGTTTTTTACACCAAGGGTGTGCTTAAATAAGCAGTACATACATCAGGTATTTGCGTGTCTGAGAATAGTATGGTATAAAAAGAAACCCCAGAGCTCATAAAATATGTAACACAGCCCATCTTGCAGATTTTCTGATTGGAAATGCTGGTGCACACACAAACCACATGCATTTACAGTTGCTGTGTTATCATGTATTTATGCAGAAGCTTTGGTATATGGTATTTTAAACTGTTTCAGTCCATCATTCAATTTTTATTATACTACATCTAATTGGTTTGTGACATCTTTTACTTTACAGTATATCATAACTTGGATGAAATGTGAACACTTAGCCATAAAGACTTTAACATTTGCTTTTCCTCTTACAATCCAAAGAAATCCATGAGAGGTTAAATGCTGATTTTGTGTGTTGATGGCCTTGTAATGGACCCCTGGCTTTGCTCTTTGATAGAATTAATAAGGTCCAGATTTTCCCAGAGCCATTTTATTTGACTTTGTAAGGTATTTTAATCCCTTTCAAGCTATTTTATGATAATGCACAATTTATTTTTGCTGTGTGAATTGCATGAAGCCTGTCTCAGCTGTCTTGCAGGAATTGTGATGCCATACAAATTACAAATTAATACAATATATATAAAATATTTTTCTACAGTGAAAAATTACAGTAATGCATCACAAACTCATTTGGAAGATCAAAACAAAGATAAGCAAAACCTTGATTTTATTCTGTTGAGTCCAAATTATATGGAAAATGGAAATTTAACAATGATTTGACAAATGTTCAGCACAAAACAAATTTGACACCCCCCTCCCCCCAACAAAGGAAACAACATTAGATAATTACTGGAGTGATTAATACATTTCAGCCATAAACTATAAGATATACAGTATATGAACAATGCTGTGTCGCTACATCCATTTTACAAAGGCGGGAAACAACCACCCATTAGAATTTATGTAGTATCCTCACTCAATTGTGATCACACCCTATTTTTTTTTAGCATCAAATAAGTTACAAAAACAAACTCATCTGAAAAAAAATCACCATACTTAAGTGTGAAAGGAACAAACTAGGAAAAAAGAAACCTCCGTCCATTTTCACCGCTTTTCCGGGGTCCGAGTCGCAGAGGCAGCAGTCTTAGCAGAGAAGCTCAGACTTTCCTCTCCCCAGACACCTCCTCCAGCTCTTCAGAGGATACCAAGGCATTCCCAGGCCAGCGAGAGACAGTCTTTCCAACATGTCCTGGGTTGGCCTTGGGGTCTACTCCCAGTGGGACATGCCAGAAACACCTCAAGTGGGACCCATCCAGGAAGCATCCTGATCAGATGCCCAAACCACCTCAACTGGCTCCTTTTGATGTGGAGGAGCAGCGACTCTACTCTGGGAAGGAGTGGCTGGTGGGTTCAAATCCACCAGCCAGCATGACCTGCCTGTGTGGAGTTTGCATGTTGTTTCCAGACTTGTGTGGGTTTACAGCGGAGCTCCGGTTTCTTCCCACAGTCCAAAACTATGTAAGTTAAGTTAATTGGAGACTCTAAAGTGGCCCTAGGTGTAAATGGTGAAGGGTTTGGTGCCACAATGTGGCTGCCTCACCCTATCTCTAAGGATGAATCCAGCCACCCTACGGAGAAAGCTTGTTTCAGCCGCTCCTATCTGTGATGCGATATAATTTCATGATTTCAGACAAAGAGCGATCCAATAGACTGTCATGATGGATGTACAGTGGCGCTTGAAAATCTGTGAACCCTTTAGAATATTCTACATTGCTGCATAAATATGACCTAAAATATAATCAGATTTTCACACAAGTCCTCGAAGTAGAAAAAGAGAACGATTAAATAAACGATCCGTCCACAAGACAATCTTCCAATAGCCTTCAGGCTTGTCCACGTGATTTTTAGTAAACTGCAGATGGGCAGCAATGTTCTTTTTGGAGAGCACTGGCTTTCTCCTTGCAACCCTGCCATGCACACCATTGTTGTTCAGCGCTCTCCTGATGGCGGACTCATGAACACTAACATTAGCCAGTGCCAGAGAGACCTTCAATTGCTTAGAAGTTATCCTGGGGTCCTTTGTGACCTCGCCGACTATTCCATGCCTTGCTTTTGGAGTGACCTTAGTTGGTCGACCACTCCTGGGGAGGGTAACAGTGGTCTTAAATTTTCTCCATTTGTGCACAATCTGTCTTACTGTGGATTAGTGGAGTCCAAACTCTTTAGAGATCGTTTTGTAAGTTTTTTTCAGCCTGATGAGCATCAACAACCCTTTTTCTGAGTTCCTCAGAAATTTCCTTTGTTCATGCCATGATACACTTCCACAAACATGTGTTGACATTTTGATAGATCTTTAAATATCCATCCGTCCATCTTACTTCTGCTTAATCCTTTTCAGGTTGCATGGGGGGGAGGGGGGGCTGGAGCCTATCCCAGCATCTTTGGACGAGAGGCAGGGTACACCCTGGACAGATCGCCAGTCCATTGCAGGGCCAACACAGAGAGACAGACAACCATTCACTCTCACAGTCATACCTAAGGACAATTTAGAATCCCCAGTTTGATGCCAGTTAACCTAACTTGCATGTTTTTGGCATGTGGGAGGAAACCGGAGAAATCCCGGAGTAAACCCACGCAGACACGGGGAGAACATGCAAACTCCACACAGATCACTGTTGGTCGGGGCTGGGATCGAACCCAGGATCCCCCGGCCAAGGGTGAGTTGCTGTGCTGCTGCAGTGCTAACCACTCCGCCACCGCGCTGCCCCTCACTGAATAAACGATTCTTTAAATGAAAGCACCAAGGTGCTGATGCCTCAGTGCCTGTGGCATGGTAGCATGGGGGGCTGTAAAAAAAGTCACACTGCCACTTCAAGTGGCCCGGCATAGTTATTACAATACCTTTTTTGCAGCTGCATTGATGGTAAAGGTGAGTTAAATTTGTGTTTATTTTGAAAACAAAGCCTTATCTGGAAATTGTGGCAAATTAAAAGTCGAGGAAATATGGTGATACAATGATACAAGCCTTTAGTTCCAGCTGATTTTGAGCAGGTGAGCTGAAAAGCTGGTGACAGACAGACAGATACATACACAGACACATGGAGTGATTACCACATGCCTACGCTGCCTTTGCTCCAAGGCATAAAAATACAGAAGCACAAGAATAAAATTAGGATCATAAAGCAAAATGCTGGAGTAACAGATTTTATTAATTAACTGCTTGTATAGTTACACGATGCTGTGCAATAGCAAGCAAACATATCAAAATTTCCAGAAGTAGAAGTATAATTATGAATATTAAATCAGAACGGTTTGGAATGTTTTACATTTACTGTATGTGTAATGAATATTGAAAGTTTCTTAAATAATCTTGCAAAAAACTGTTTGTCCAAACATTAATTTATTGAAATACAGTAGCAGTTTCTGGTATAAACAGTAAACATGTAATATTCTTATTTAGCTTCCAGCCTGTTATCTTTACAGCTGCTCTGACTGCTGATCCTCAGGTTCACCACCATGGACCTCAGCGAGACAAAGAGGAAAGAAAAACAGCATAAAAATGTGATTATTGTTACAAATGTGATATATATATATATATATATATATATATATATATATATATACAGATGTCATGTTTCTCCTTACATAATAAATTGCTTGGTTTAGTGAGTGATCATTTCAAAGTGAGTGAATGAAGCATGACACACCGTGGTGTTTTATATTACTGACATTAGTATTAAGACTTAAAAAATCAGCTGAACTTTAGAGAAAACTATTTAACAGGTTAAATTAATGAAACCAAGCAGTCCCCATGTGGGAAAAAAATCAGACATTGGAGAAAAAGTGATGCAACATAAACTTTAAGAATCAAATATTGCAATTGTAGAAGGTATTAGGGTTTTAATATTGAAATTGCTGCATAATTTAAGCGCAAAACTTACTTTTAAATGCTTTTTCCTCTGCACAGCCATCAGTTGCGGTCCGCCATGTTTTTGAGGCGAGGAATGTTGGAACTTGTAGTTTTTAGCGATGAACTGAAAACTTCAGGAAGAAAATTCCTTCCTCTGCAAAACTAAACAGCAAAACCAGTGTGAAAACAATTGATGCAATGAATAAATGGTGTAGTTGCTGAATACCTGTTTTTTTTCAGTAACTGCTATTTTATAAGCACTATTTATCTCTCAGCTACAGATCGACTGTGACAGGAAGTCGTCCATGTGCTGTAAAAAAGTCACACTGCAGCCTCTAGTGGCCCGGCATAGTTATTACAATACATTTTTTCCCGGCTCCATTGATGGCGAAGGCAAGTTAAATTTGTGTTTATTCTGAAAATAAAGCCTTATCTCGAAATTCTGGCAAATTAAAAGTCGAGAAAATATGGCCATACAATGATACAAGCCTTTAGTTGCACTTAATTTTGACCAGGCGAGCTGAAAAGCTGGTAACAGACAAACAGACAACCACACACACACAGACACATTGATTACCGTATGCCTCCGTTTTCACCAAGCCATAATAAAACGGGAGGCCCACTCCCACATGATTGTCATCCCATTGTTTGAAAACAGCTGACTCTAATTTCACCTTTAAATTATCTGCTAATCCTAGAGGTTCACAAACTTTTGACACTCACATATATTCAAGGATTCAAAGATTTAATTGTCAATACTACTATACGTGCAGGACATACAGGAGAACTGAAATGGTGTTTCTGTCTCTCTACATTGGTGTGCATTTTTTAAAAAGAAAGGAATTAGGCTGGATTAAAAAAAGAAAAACGAGAATAAACAGTGACAGCAGCAGTCTATGTACAGTATATATACAGTGATGCAGCCCGTGGTGCCAATGGCAGCCAGCAGGACTCTGACCTCCATAGAGGTAAATGATTAGTTTAGGTAAACGATTAGTGGTAATAAACCCAGCAATCCTATATTCAGACAGCTAGAGATGAATATCCGTAGTGCATTTCAATGCAGTAGTGTAGGTACAGATAGTGACAGATATGATTGCACATGATCAGTATTGCAGTGATATATGCACATCCACCAACCACAATGCTCCGCACTGTGTGTCTATATATATATATATATATATATATATATATATATATATATATGTACATATGTATACTAGCTGCTCTTGTTTTTTCTTGCCTTCTGATTGTTGCTCTGAGTGTTGCTATCCCTGTGCTGTTGCAATCCTGGAATTTCCCCACTGTGGGACTAATAAAGGCTTATCTTATTTTATCTTATATACAGACAGCAGCAGAGATGGCATTTGTGCAAATGGTTGCAGTTAATGTGCAGAGACATAGCAGCAAAAGTACAACAGAACAACAGTATTACAGTTGGTGTGCCAGTCTTTCTGTGCCAACATCTGAGGTAGTTATTGTGCAGGTGTTACCGTCTGGGGGAGGGGGGGTGAACAGAGTTCAGGGTCCTGATGGCCTGATGAACAAAGCTGTTCAGCAGATATGTAATATTGGATCATTTTCCTCAATAAATAAATGAAAAAGTAAAACTTTTTATCTCATTTATTTAACTGGGTTTTCTTTATCTACTTTAAGGACTTGTGTGAAAATCTGATGATGTTTTTGTAATGGTTCCTGGGCGCTCAGTGCGCCTGTCTCTCTCTCTCCCTCTGATTTGGCACTGTCCCTGCAGCTTTGATCACTACCTTTCGCTAATCAGAGGAGCCCTTTCAATAGGACGCTCTCCCATCACTCTGTCTGGTCACTTTCACTCACAATCAGCATATATCCTTGCCATGAATTATTGAACTCTGTGCTCGCCTGCCGTGTTTTGACCTCTGCCTGTTTCTGGACTCTTGGACTAGCCTCTCAGATTGGATCTGTTGTCTCTCGGACTGTGCACATTTTCCCCCACTCCACAAGTAAGTCAACTTAACACCGTTACCTCCATTATCTCCTTTACGCTCTCACCCTCACTCAGACCTGGCCAGCCTCTCCCCTGCAGTTGTCTCCGCAGCCCCGCAAACAAAGGAGGAACTTCTTTCTGGCATTCTACTCCCTAGCTTGAGAGCTTCATTTCACCTGGTCCCTGCTTCACTCCTTCAGAAGATCCTGTAAGCATAAACCAATATTAAATTACATCATAACCCGTTCATTAATACTTACACTGGTCTCTGTTTTTCTCCCGCAGGGTTGCCAGATCCTCGCCGCACTTAATTCATTGTTGCATTATTATTGTAATAAAGATTATTGTTCAGTTGAAATTACCGTTTCCATCTGTGTTGCTTTTGGGTCTTGGTCTCAGGTTCTCTGTCAGTTTTAGGTCATATTTATGCAGAAATGTAGAAAATTCTAAAAGGTTCACAAACTCTCAAGCACCATTGTACAATCAAGGATTCAGTGTTCCCTGCCCAGTATGGGGTCACTGGGGCCCTGCCGTGGAGTCAGGCCTGGGGGAGGGACTTGATGGCAAGCGCCTGGTTGCCAAGTTTCTGCCCATGGAACCCAGCCGGGCTCAGCCCAAAAGAGCCACATCGGTCTGCCCTCCAGTGGGCTCACCACCTGCAAGAGGGATCATGGGGGTCATGGTGCAATGTGGATCGGGTGGCAATCGAAGGCAGAGACCTTGGCGGTCCAATCCCCTTCTTACTAAACTGGCTTTTGGGAGGACAGAAACCTCTTAAACCTCTGTTGTTGTTTTGTTTTTTTTAACCTTTATTTATACATGGGAGTTCCATTGAGAGGCAGTCTCTCTTTTTCAAGGATGCCATGTTCACACTCACACAGTTACACATTCACACCTGGAAGCTGCCCAGTACAACCACAGACTGACCTGTAGCCACTGAGCAACTCCACTGGAGCAGTTGGGGCTGAGGGCCTTGCTCAAGGGCACCACAATGGGGTTAAGGAGGGTGGGGCAAACACTGCTATGTCATCTGTCCCACCCAGATCTGATCCTGCCGGTCCAGGGATTGAGCTGGCAATGTTCCGCTCACCAGGCCACATCTCTAACCATTAGGCCACCACTGCCCCAACCGTTTTAATTGGCTGGCTTCAAGAAATTATTTAACCCTGGTGCAGTGAGTAGCTTCTCATTTCTTAAACAACCGTGTAAAAAGGCATAACTCATGGTCAACCATTATCTTTAAAAAGAAATGTGGTCGGACTTTTCCATCATTGATACAAGATCGTGGCCAAAAACTGATGTGAATCTTGTTGGAGTAAATGTGACATTTCAGAAGCTTATCAAAAAAGATTTTAAAAATGTATCCCTTAATTAGTCGTGTGGTTTTTTAGTCAAGTGTCCAAGTGGTATATATAATTAGCTTTATTCTCCGCAAATACAACTACTGTTTTGCAACCCCTCAAAACACTTTTTTTATACACTGAATCTCCTTCATACAACCCTCGCTACACTTCAGAGGCTTCTGAGGTCTGTTGTCCGTTAGGTCTCTCACAGCATTTCAGCTGACATCACCAAGAACTCAGTTTTCCAATCTAGCAAAGTATCTGGCATTGTCTAAATGAGCACGGCATTTTCTCTTATACAATGGATTCCCTAAACTTGCAGAACTCCCGTAATGACTTAGTCTCTCAATCCACGGCCGGGGTTGATGTTTGGCTTGCACTGTTGCTGATATTCCCTCCTCCTCTTGCTCACTCCTTTCAAGTCCACCCATTTGACAAAGTGACAACAACAACAAAAACACAAACAATAACCTCCCCAGGCACGCACAAGCCAAACCTGACATTCTAATTAGTTTTAAAAGTAATTGCTCGAAATGATTAGTTGAGTTGAGCCACTTTCCCTTGTTCACCTCTGAATTGGAAATATAATTGTGGCGGACAGTAATTGGCCAGTGATAGACTGTTGGTTATTGTAGTCTGCTGTGGACAACTGCATCATTACCAAGGCTTGGACACGGTTCAGCTTTTGAACTACAGTGACTGAAGAGGAACACAAACACACACGCACGCAATGCTCTGCTTCCCAATGCCAGCTCTCCATCACCACCAGGACCCATGCCCTGCTCTAAAGATCTAAGTTGTTTTCCACCCTTCTCTCTTTTGTTCAGCCCTTCTTTTGTTGCCCCTGCCCTTCTCCATCTTAGGAGCAAATAGGCTGCTTGTTGGGTTGTTGGGAGAAAGAATGGCTGCAAGCCGCAATCCAGAAAGGAGAAAGTTGTTGATGGTGAAGCAAAGATTGGTGAGAAACACAAAGTGTGATCCAGGAGTTTGTTTTGTGCTTTACACAAGTACCTTCTCAGAAAGTTTTGAGGTACACTACCGTTCAAAAGTTTGGGGTCACTTAGAAATTTACTTATTTTTGAAAGAAAAGCACTTTTTTTAAATGAAGATAACTTTAAACTAATCAGAAATACACTCTATACACTGCTAATGTGGTAAATGACTATTCTAGCTGCAAATGTCTGGTTTTTGGTGCAATATCTAGATAGGTGTATAGAGGCCTATTTCCAGCAACTATCACTCCAGTGTTCTAATGGTACAATGTGTTTGCTCATTGCGTCAGAAGGCTAATGGATGATTAGAAAACCCTTGTGCAATCACGTTCGGTCTGCAATGCTGTAATTGCTGCAAATGGAGGATTCTTTGATGAAAGCAAAGTTTGAAGGAAAAAATTATTATTTCAAATACAAATCATTATTTCTAACCTTGTCAATGTCTTGACTATATTTTCTATTCATTTTACAACTCATGGTAGTAAATAAGTATGACTTTTCATGGAAAACACAAAATAATTGTCTGGGTGACCCCAAACTTTTGAACGGTAGTGTAGCTTTTTTTTTTTTTTTTTTTTGCTCTTTAAAAAAAGAAAAAAAAAAACTTGTTTACCTTTTCTTGGAGTAGGCTCCCCTTGTTATTGCCTGGATCAGCCTCTGTCTGTTTATGTGTGTGTTGTACAGCATTTCCTTTGCTAAATTGTCTAGAAGCTGAACAGGCCCTATCAGTAAACCAGGCAGAAAGGGCTGCAGATACCTCTACGGGATCCAGGACATGCCAGGGGGGCTACATTCACAAGCACACACACAAAGAGTGCCTTATTCTTCCTCAGTCACTGCACACATTGGAACAGCATTGGAGAGGAAAGAAAGACACACAGTTCATCTTATATTCACACTGTGATAGGATTTTTTTTTTTTTCAAAAAAATCAATGTGATGAACCGAGCTTGACGTTAGCACCGGCCCACAAGTTAAATGCAGGTGACATTTGGTAGTGCCCTAGTTCAGTTTTTCTATTTTAAAGTCGTTGCAAAAGTCAAAAAAAAAAAAAATCACAAATTTGCCATAAGGAAAATGCAAATTAAAAGAAGAGTAAATTTGCAAATCACCAAATTCAAGCAAGTCACTGATTTTCAAAGTAAAGGAAATTGTGAGATAGAAAATATAGAGGCTGCAAATTTGTGAGGAAAAAACTCCATGCTAGTCACATTTAGAAGTATAAAGTCGTAAATTTACGTAAAAAAATATGGAAATGACAAATAAATAGCATATTTGTGAGAAAAGGTTGTAAAATTTAAGGTGAAAAAAGGGCTTCTTTTTTTTTTCCACAATATCTTTATTGAACCTTTTTTTTTTTTTAACAAACATGATACAAACAATCAAACACTAACACTAAAGTACTACAAAAAAAAAAAATGCACTAAAAACACCAACAACCACCAACAAAATCAAGTCTTCAACAATGCTCCTCTGTTTAGTCTAGACAATCCAATACATAAGTATACATATTATGTTCACCAGTTTGGAATTTACAAGGTCCACACACATCATTCACCTTCTTCTTCAAGAGTTATGTTTAAATTTTTTACATAATCAATAAAAGGTCTCCATATATTCTCAAACACAATTTCCTTTGATTTCAGTATATATGTTATTCTTTCTAATGGAAGGTTTGTTAACATCTGTCTTAACCACTGAGTCACATCTGGTCTATGAGTCTTTTTCCATAATAGTGCAATACATTTTTTGGCATTAAGCAAACTGAGGTCTATGAATGTTCTTTCACTTTTATTAAAATTATGCTTTTCTGGGTACAGACCCAACAAAAACAGTTTAGGATTCAATATGATTTGTTTTGAGATTATTTTTTCAATTGTTACCCTCACCTCTTCCCAAAACATTCTTATTAATCTACATTCCCATAAACAATGAAATAGGGTTCCTTTACTTTCCATGCATTTTGTGCATGTATCTGGTATATTTTTGTTGTATCTATTTAACTCCTCCGGTGTAACATACATCCGCATTAACCATTTGAAATGTATCAATTTAAGGCGTGCATTTATTGATTTGGTTTGAGCTTCTGTACAAGCCAATTCCCATTGTTCCTCTGAAATTTCAATTTGCAGATCTTCTTTCCAGTAGTTTAATCTTTTCAGTGAATTTTCACTTGAAGATAGTGTCAATGAGTTATAAAACTCTGAAATAATACCCTTTCTTTTACTATCTTTCATCATCATTTTTTCCAAGGATGAATAAATAGGTCGAGTGAGAGCTTTATTTTGATTTGATCGAATAAAGTTTCTAAGTTGAAGATATTTAAAAAAATGTGTTCTATTGAGATTAAATTTGATCCTCAGCTCTTCAAAAGACATTATGTTGTCTGCACATGGCAAATATAAATCCTGAATCTTTTGTATCCCTTTTAAATTCCATACTTTAAATACAGCGTCCGCTCTCCCTGGTTTAAAATATTGATTACCCCATATTGGACTAAATTGTGACAATAACTGTGGTTCTTTTAAATAGTTTTTAGCTTCACACCATATTTTGATCATATGCTTTACAAATGGATTTTTAACTTGTTTTTGTAATTTTTTTGCCGAATCTGAGTATATGAATATGGGAAGAGGTAAAGGTAAATTGTATGATTCCATTTCAGTCCAGTGAGGGAGATCATTTGATGAAAAATAATATGTCATAGACCTCAGTTGTGCCGACCAATAATACAACATAAAATTTGGACATTTCAGACCTCCACGATCAAATGGTAAATATAATAAAGACAAACGTAATCTAGCCCTCCTGTTGTTCCATATAAATTCCACTAACTTTTTTTTTATTCTTGAGAATAGATCTAAAGGTGGTGATAAGGGAATGTATTGAAATAAATAAAGTATTTTAGGTAAAATATTACTTTTAAGTATATTGATTCTCCCGATCATCGACATTGGTAGTGACATCCATCTCTGAGTTAACTCATTGATATCTGACATTAAGGCTTCATAGTTGACACTGGCGACTGATTCTAGCTTAGGCATAATTTGGATTCCTAAATATTTAAACTGATTTACAACATTGAATTGATTTACCTCAGGGGCTGGGTAATTTCTCTGGGTCTCATTTAGCATTAATATTGAAGATTTAGTTTTATTTATTTTATATCCTGATATTTCCCCAAAATTCTTTATTAAATTCAACAAGGTTGGAATTGATTTTTTTAGATTCGACATAAACAAAATTATATCATCGGCGTACAGGGAGATTTTATGTTCTGTTGGTCCAACTTTAATTCCATATATTTGTGAATGTAAACGTATCGCTATCGCTAAAGGTTCAATTGCCATAGTAAACAGTAAAGGTGAAAGTGGACAGCCTTGTCGACATCCTCTATTGATTTTTATTGGTTTTGAAATATTGTTATTTGTTAGGATTTCTGCTGTAGCATTATTGTATATTATTTGAACCCATTTTATGAAATTATTTCCAAGTCCAAACCTTTGTAGGACTTCAAAAAGAAAGGGCCATTCAACTCTATCAAAGGCCTTTTCGGCGTCCAATGATAGGAGAGCTGTATCCGGTGCTTCTTTATTAAAATAAATAATATTAAATAGTCGTCTTACATTATGGAAGCCTTGTCTACCCTTTATAAAGCCATTCTGATCTCGATTAATAATATTTGGTAAAATTTCTTGTATTCGTCTTGCTAAAATTTTACAGATTATCTTAAGGTCGGCGTTTAATAGGCTTATTGGTCTCATATTTTCACATTTATTAGAGGGCTTACCTGGTTTTGGCAGCAGTATAATTAAGGCATTATTTATGTATGATGGTAAATTATTATTTTGAAATGCTTCTAAAACCATTTCCAAAAAAGGTTTTATTAATTTATTCTTAAATTTTTTATAAAGGTCAACTGGAAGACCATCTGGTCCTGCACGTTTTCCTGATTTCATATTATCAATGGCTAGCCCAACTTCTTCTTGACTAATTTTAGACTCCAATATCTCCCTGTTTTCATTTGGAATACACGGTATAGATAGTTTGTTCAAAAACCCATTTAGTTTTGTTAAATCAGGTTCATTTTTGGTATCATATAATTTTTCATAGTAATCTCTAAAGGCTCTATTAATTTCTAAAGGATCTATAACTACCTGTCCGTTACTTATAATACTGGTTATTGGTGTTTTAATTTCCAATTGTTTAATCTGCCATGCTAATAATTTTCCTGATTTTTCACCTTGTTCATAAAAAGATTGTTTCAATCTTAGAAGACTCGAGGCAGCTCTATTCGCTGATTTTTTGTCGTATTCAGCTCTCAAAATCAGTAATTCATTCTCCAACCTTGGATCTCTTCCTGCATACACTTTTTCCTGAAGACTTTTTATTTTATGTTCCAATTTAGCTCTCTCCTCTCGAGTCTTCTTAGATTTTGATCCTGTATAACTAATAATATGTCCCCTAATAAAAGCTTTGAAAGCCTCCCACTTTACACATGCTGATGTTTGTGTAGTATTGATGTCAAAGAACTCGTCTATCTGTTTTTCTATATACTTGACAAATTCCTCATCCTGAAGCCATTTATGCTGAAATTGCCATCTACCTGATTCCTTTGTCAATTTTTTATCTACATATATTAGACAACAGGGTGCATGATCAGAGATCACGATGTTATCATAAAAGCAGTTTTGAATCTTGGACCTTAATTCTGTGGAAATCAAAAAATAATCAATACGTGAGAATGTCTTGTAGGTACTGGAATAACAAGAATAGGCTTTAACTTGTGGTTTCATTTCTCTCCATATGTCTAACAATCTCAATTCTTTCATAAAATGATTAATAGTCATCCTACATCCAATGTGCGTACAATCCAGTCCTGTTGATCTATCCACACCTGGATTCAATGTACAATTAAAATCCCCTGCTATTATATGTTGCCCTGTAAGTGATGATAAGATGAGAAATAAATTAGCAAAGAACTTCTGATCATCTATATTGGGACCATATAAGTTCACAAGATTTATATTTTCTAATAGCAAAGAACCTTGAATGATTACATATCTTCCAAATTTGTCTCCAATTACATTTTTCACTTGAAAAGGAACTGATTTATGTATGAGAGTCATAACTCCCCTGGCTCGGGATGAAAATGAAGAGGTGAATACACTTCCCTGCCATCTACTCCTAATTCTTTTAACATCCTCCTCTATCAGATGAGTTTCTTGTAAAAACACAATTCTTGAACCCATGTCCTTTATTTTATTCATAACTTGTTTAAGTTTTTTTAAATTTTGTAGACCTCTGCAATTCCATGAAGTTAAATTAAGATTAACACTTTGGTCCATGATCAATAGAGAGTTTGGGATTACCTTGCAGTGTAAACATGCTCATACAGAGAAGCAAAAACATGAGTGGTTGAACATTCATTCTACAAACTACACACAAACAAATTTCCCCTTCCCACACTTGTGGCAAACCCCCCAAAATCAAAAGAAAAATTCTGTCTCCCGATATAGCCATCGACCGTTCCACACCCACGGGGAACAGCCTAAGCCACTCCTTCTTCATCCTCCCAATCACCCTAACTCTACTGCTTTTAATGACGTAACATTAACTCTCCTCTGTAGTTTTCCAACTTAACTCCAAAATTTTTAACAACTTTGTACATCATAGTTTTTTTTTTGTTTGTTTGTTTTGTTTTTGTTTTGTTTTTTTAATATATAATACAATCTATATTTTGTAAACTTACTATTTACTTCAAGTCAGTCAGATGCCTGTGCAAATGCTTAATTATTCTACCTTATATTTTGTTCATGCTTAGCTCCCACCAGTCTCTTCTTCTTCTTTGATCTTCTTGATGAACTCCTGCGCCTCCTCTGGGGTCTTGAAGATGTGGGTTCTGCCCTCATACGTGGTCAGCAGTCTCGCAGGATAGATTACACCATGACGAATCCCAAGGTTGCGCAGCTCCTTACGTACGGGATCAAACTGCTTCCTCAATTGCTGGATTCCTGTGGCCAAATCTGGGTAGAACCGCACCTGCTGGTCCTGGTGTTTAATCTCTCCTTTAGCACGTGCAGCGTTGAAGATCTTCATCCTGTCTCTGTTGCTAAGAAACTTCATAATTAAGGTCCTCGGCGGTCCCTTATCTCTCCGTGGGCCAATACGATGTGCTTTTTCCAGAACCACTGCTGATTGCAACTCCTCGCTGCCCAGCACCTCCGGAATCCACTTTTCCAGAAAGGAACATACGTCCCGACCTTCTGATTCCTCTGGAAGACCCACCAGCCTCAAATTATTCTGTCTTGACCGAGATTCCAAATCCAAAATATTATCTTCCAGAGATTTATTTTTTTTTTCCAAAGTGCGCACCTTTAATTGAAGACGGGTGACGTCATCTTCAGCACTAGCGAGACGGAGCTCCATCTGCGCCGTTCGTTCTACACAGTCACCCAATTCCTTTCTTATTCCTTCCAACGCTGTCATAATCCCATCAAATCTAGAGGAAAAGTCCGCTCTCATTGAACTCATGGCAGCCATCAGCGCATCTGCGCCTCCCCGCGCAGACATCGCACCGTTGCCAGCCTCCTCCGCCATATATGGAGTTTTGTTTGCTGCGTCACAGACCTGAAAGTCCGTTAATTTGGACTGTTTCGGCGGCTTGCTTTTTCCTTTTCCTGGTTTTCCAGCCTTAGGCTTCGCCGACATATCCTCACCCAAATGCTGAGATACGTTCTGTCCCAAATGAGAGAGTTATTTGCCGATTTTTTTTCTCCAGGAGCAGAGCAGAGCGAGACACGTCCGTCCTACGTGGCAGCCATAACCGGAAGCCGAAAAAAGGGCTTCTTACTAATGTTGAAAGGCCAATTTATTGTTAAAATATGAATGTTTGTATCACTAGTGTTGTGGTCAAGCTTACACTAATTGACACCAAGACATGACCAAGACTTTAAGGATTTGAGACTGAGTCAAGATCAAGAGAGATTGAGGCCAAGACCCCCTTTATTTCCTCTCATTTTCTCCCACTTGTGTAAAGGGGCGGGATCGCAACCGCTAACCCTCCCCACACACACACTGGAAGATCATTGAGAGATCTTGGCGATCATTGAGAGATTGTTGAAAGATCATTGAACGATCTGGACATTTTTTTCTTTCAATGATCTCTCATTGATTTCCACCCAAGTGGGTAGAACAACACTCGAAACTTTTCACATATATATCTCCATCCATCCATCTATCCATCCATCCATCCATCCATCCATCCTCTACCATTTTTCCAGGGGTCCAGGTCACGGAGATGACAGTCAGATGCCCAGACCTCCCTTTCTACAGCCATCTCCTACAGCTCTTCAGGGAGGACACCAAGGTGTTTCCAGGCCAGCTGGAAGACATAGTCTCTCCAGCACATCCTGGGTCTGCCCCGAGTTCTCCTCCTGGTGGGACATTCTTGGAACACTGCAAGTGTGAGGTGTCCAGGAGGCATCCTAATTTGATGTCCAAACCACCAACTAGCTCCTTTTGATATGGAGGAGCAGTGGCTCTACTCTGAGCCTCTCCCAGATAACTGAGGTCCTCACCCTATGAGGCACCATGGCTGCCTCATCCAGGTGGATGCCTTTAAATTTCCGTCTGGGATTAAAAAGTATAACAAATAAACAAACATGTCCAAACCATCTCAGCCTTGTGACCAATATTCATATTTCTTTTATATCATGCGTCTATACAATGCTAGCAAGCTCTTTTCTTCCGTCCACATCTTCATCTTTATTTCAGGGTCATTATTTTTTGGTTGTTCCATGGATTTATTTTTTTTTGGAGGGGGGGGGGAACCTCTGTCAAAATGGCTTTTGTCATTGTAGAAGCTGCTGATCTCTATTATAAGTGAAATGCTTGAGTGGCTAGTAACTCCAGGAAACTACTAGCCACAGTTACTGGTGAACAAAAATGTGAATGTAAAACCCTGGGTGATGAATCATTACAAGTTATTATGAGTCTTGGGATATAAAAAGGAGCACCATTAGTTCCTACATAATTATTCAGTGACTTGGTGGAGTCCTAACAACACTACCGAGAAAATGTGTACATCATCTGTATTACGCAAAAGGAGATGGTATATAGGTCAGTGCTGTCAGACTTGGGCTTCTGTCATCCTCGTCCTCCTCCTCTTTTTTGCATTGCTCCCTGCCTGAGGATAGAGGTCCCATGCATTTTCATCTGGACCCTCAATGAGTACAGTAGAGGCTCCACATCAGATTTCATGAGCTTGCTCCATTACAGGAATAGAGCACTGTGGAAAACACCAAGGTCAAAGGCAGGCTTATAGTCCCGCAAAACCCCTCAGTGTCCTATTACCTATTCTCATACAATGTGTAAAAACAAAAACACAAGGTTTAAAAGTCTGTAGTCTCACTTGGTGAATGGACACCAGCAAAAGTTATGTTTTGCTTTTAAAATAGTCTTTGTAAGTTGTTTTTAAGCTCTTTGATTAGTGGGCTGTGAGTATTGACAGCCTGCCGCGTGTGATCATCACAACAAACTGACAGTAGGGAGCTCGATAGCCATCCTACCCAGCCTCCAATACCATCTGTCTAGTATGGATCTCTGGAGGTTGACGGCTGTTGGCTTAGGAGACGTACACACCACAAGCCTCAAGGGCTAGCAGAAGAGGGTTGGAGGAAGTGTATCTGCCCCAATTGAAGCTGTTCAGTCATCTTCACAGAGAGCTAGGGACTCTTTCCCCATATTTCCCCCTCCCTCCCTCCCTCTCTCTCTCTCTCAAACACACACACATCAAACACAACTGTGATGTCTTAATTTAGAAGTACTAACAGGCTTGATTAAAAGAAGAGAATGAAAGGATCTGCCAATGAAAGGAGCAATTCCCTTATCAGCTAACAGCAAAACAAGTGATTGGTGGTGGGGGCACAAAAGAAAAGTGAAGAAAAAAACAGGATGCATCAACAGAACAGAAAAATGCAGAAAGGGGAGGAGAACTGAAAATCACCCAGCAATGTTTTTGAAGCTGATTAAATTATCAGTGAGAAAAAGTTCAGTTAAACTTGGCTGAACACTATGTTAACTGTAAACAGGTGAAATATTGCTTGTAGATAGCAATAAAACAGATATTTTCTTGATGCATTTGAGCAAGGTTTATCAGGTCATACACTCTTTACTAATATCTCATGTTCTTCACTTTCATGTGTCCCTGCAATAATAATGGTTTGCATTTACAGTGTGGTGAAAAAGTGTTTGCCTCTTCCTGATTTCTCATTTTTTTGTATGTTTGTCACTTAAATGTTTCAGATCATCAAACAAATTTAAATATCAGACAAAAATAACACAAGTAAACACAAAATGTAATTTTTAAATAAAGGTGTTTATTATTAAGGGAAAAGAAAATCCAAACCTACATGGCCCTGTGTGAAAAGGTGATTGCCTCCTAAGTCCTGAGATCGCTCAGGACTTCAAGACCGTCTTGCGTTTCCTGAGCTTCGCCGTCATGCCTCTGCAGGAGACCAGCGAGGCCCACCTGGTGGTCTCTTCTTCGCTAAGGGGGTCACCATCATGCCCAAAGACTTCCAGTTGGCCCGCCGCATCCGCGGAGAGAGAGCTTAGACTTTCTGCTGCACATTCACCAACCAACCATAATGCTCTGCACTGTGTGTCTATATATATACATTTATAGTAATATGGACATATGTTTACTAGATGTTGTTTTTTCTTGCCTTCTGATTGTTGCTCTGAGTGTTGCTATCCCTGTGCTGTTGCAATCCTGGAATTTCCCCATTGTGGGACTAATAAAGGCTTATCTTATCTTATCTATCTTATCTTAAACTAATAACTGGTTGGGCCACCTTTAGCACTAACAACTGCAATCACACATTTGCGATAACTGGCAATGAGTCTTTTACAGTGCTGTGGAGGAATTTTGGCCCACTCATCTTTGCAGAATTGTTGTAATTCACACTGGAGGGTTTTCGAGCATGAACTGTCTTTTTAAGGTCATGCCACAGCATCTCAATCGGATTCAGGTCAGGACTTTGACTAGGCCACTCCAAAATCTTCATTTTGTTTTTCTAAAGCCATTAAGAGGTGGACTTGCTGATGTGTTTTGGATCATTGTCCTGCTGCAGAACCCAAGTGCGCTTCAGCTTGAGGTCACAAACAGATCTGGCCAGGCATTCTTATTCAGGATTTTTTGGGAGACAGCAGAATTCATGGTTCCATTTACCACAGCAAGTCTTCCATTTCCTGAAGCAGCAAAACAGCCCCAGACCATCACACTACCATCACCATATTTTACTGCTGGTATGATGTTCCTTTCCTGAAATGCTGTGTTACTTTTAGGCTGGATGTAATGGGGCACACATCTTCCAAAAAGTTCAACTTTTGTCTCGTCAGTCCACAGAGTATTTTCCCCAAAGTATTGAGGATCATCAAGATGTTTTCTGGCAAAACTGAGAAAAGCCTTTACTGTATGTTTTTTGCTCAGCAGTGGTTTTCGTCTTGGAACTCCGCCATGCAGGCCATTTTTGCCCAGTTTCTTTCTTATCGTGGAGTCATGAACACTGACCTTAACTGAGGCGAATGAGGCCTGCAGTTCTTTGGTGATGTTGTAGGGTCTTTTGTGACCTCTTGGATGAGTCGTTGCTGCGCTCTTCGGGTAATTTTGGTTGGCCGGCCACTCCTGGCAAGGTTCATCATTGTTCCATGTTTTTGCCATTTGAGGATAGTGGCTCTCACTGTGGTTCGCTGGAGTCCCAAAGCTTTAGAAATAGCTTTGTAACCTTTTCCAGACAGATAGATCTCAATTACTTTGTTTCTCATTTGTTCCTGAATTTCTTTGGATCGCAGCATGATATCTAGCTTTTGAGGATCTTTTGGTCTACTTCACTTAGTCAGGCAGGTCCTATTTAAGTGATTTCTTGATTGAGAACAGGTGTGACAGTACTCAGGCCTGGGTGTGGCTAGAGAAACTGAACTCAGCTTTCCAAAGAGGTGATAAACAACAGTTAATTTACAGTTAGGCCCAGAAATATTTGGACAGTGACACAAGTTTTGTTATTTTAGCTGTTTACAAAAACATATTCAGGATACAATTATATAATCAACATGGGCTTAAAGTGCAGACTCTCAGCTGTAATTTAAGAGTATTCACATCCAAATTGGAGCAAGGGTTTAGGAATTACAGCTCTTTAATATGTAGCCGCCTCTTTTTCAAGGGACCAAAAGTAATTGGACAATTGACTCAGAAGGCTGCAAAAAAAATAACAAGGCTGCATGGGCTCTTCCCTCGTTAACCTGTCATCATTTAAGCAGTTAAAAGGTCTGGAGTTGATTCCAGGTGTGGCGTTTGCATTTGGAAGCTGTTGCTGTGAACACACAACATGCGGTCAAAGGAGCTCTCAATGGAGATGAAACAGACCATTCTGAGGCAAGAAGAAATCCATCAGAGAGCTAGCAGAAATGTTAAGAGTGGCCAAATCAACAGTTTGGTACATTCTGAGAAAAAAAAAGAGTGCACTGGTGAGCTTGGGAACTCAAAAAGACCTGGACTTCCACGGAAGACAACAGTGGTGGATGATCGCAGAATCCTTTCCATGGTGAAGAACAACCCCTTCACAACATCCACTCAAGTGAAGAACACTCTCCAGGAAGTAGGTGTATCAGTATCTAAGTCTACCATAAAGAGAAGACTTCATGAGAGTAAATACAAAGGATTCACCACAAGGTGCAAACCATGAATCAGCCTCAAAAATAGAAAGGCCAGAATTGACTTTGCCAAAAAACACCTGAAGAAGCCAGCCCAGTTCTGGAACAGCATTCTTTGGACAGATGAGACTAAGATCAACCTGTACCAGAATGATGGGAAGAAGAAAGTTTGGAGAAGAATTGGAACAGCTCATGATCCAAAGCACACCATATCTTCTGTAAAACATGGTGGAGGCAGTGTGATGGCATGGGCATGCATGGCTTCCAATGGCACTGGGTCACTTGTGTTTATTGATGATGTGACAAAAGACAGAAGCAGCCGGATGAATTCTGAAGTGTATAGGGATATACTTTCTGCTCAGATTCAGCCAAATGCAGCAAAGTTGATTGGACGGCGCTTCACAGTACAGATGGACAATGATCCAAAACATGCTGCAAAAGCAACCCAGGAGTTTTTTAAAGCAAAGAAGTGGAATATTCTGCAATGGCCGAGTCAATCACCAGATCTCAACCCAGTCGAGCATGCATTTCACTTGCTCAAGACAAAACTTAAGGCAGAAAGACCCACAAACAAGCAACAACTGAAGACAGCTGCAGTAAAGGCCTGGCAAAGCATCACAAAGGAGGAAACCCAGCGTTTGGTGATGTCCATGGGTTCCAGACTTCAGGCAGTCATTGCCTGCAAAGGATTCTCAACAAAATATTGAAAAGTAACATTTTACTTAGGGTTATGTTTATTTGTCCAATTACTTTTGAGCCCCTGAAATGAGGAGCATTTGTATAAAAATAGCTACAATTCCTACATGTTTAATCATATATTTTTGTTCAACCCCTTGAATTAAACCTTAAAGTCTGCACTTCAATTCCATTGTAGTTGTTTCATTTCAAATCCAATGTGGTGGCATGCAGAGCCCAAATCATGAAGATTGTGTCGCTGTCCAAATATTTCTAGGCCTAACTGTATGTTTTAATGGGGGAGGGGGGCAATCACTTTTTCACACAGGGCCATATAGGTTTGGATTTTTTTTACCCTTAATAATAAACGCCTTCATTTAAAAACTGCATTTTGTGTTTACTTGTGTAATCTTTGTCTAATATTTAAATTTGTTTGATGATCTGAAACATTTAAGTGTAACAAACAAAAAAATGAGAAATCAGAAAGAGGGCAAACATTTTTTCACACCACTGTATATAGCACCTTTCAAGAAACCCAAAGCGCTTTACAATGAAAATCCATTATTCATTCACTCCACAGACAGACAATGGTAGTGGTAAGCTACTACTGTAGCCGCAGCTGCTCTGGGGCAGACTGACAGAAACATGGCTGCCAATCCATGCCAACAGCCTCACCGACCACTACAGAACATTTATGCACATTCATACCCAGTGTTATGGACACTGGAGGCAAGATGGGTAAAGTGTCTTGCCCAGGGACACAACGGCAGGATGGCTGGGTAGAGCGGGATTCAAACCGCCAATGCTCTGGTTATTGGACGACCCGCTCTACCTCCTGAACCACTGCTGCCCACATTTCCCTGCTCCATTCCATTTTTGCTGAGCACCAAGCTGGATGGCAGGAAGTTCCACTTTTATATTGTCTTTGGAATGACCCGGCCAGGACTTGAACCCCAACTTCCCGGTTGTGGGGCAGATGCTGTACCCCTAGGCCACCACTCCTTGTACTTTTAAGGATTCACTTAACTATATATGAATTAAAGAATTAAGCAGAGTCAACATCCCATTCTCTGGTCCAGTATTCGTCCTGCTTCCTTAAATTACTTCTCATCTTTCTCTTTCTTAACACTTTTGTTTAGCCTGTGCAATATCTTTCAATAACAGATCAGGGATAAAGGAAAACCCTAGCAGTAGTAGTAACACTATATCCTTTCTCTGTAATAACAAATCATGGTTGGTATAATTATAGAGCTTCAAACGTGTGTGTGTGTGTGTGTAAGAGAGAAAATTGGAAAGCTCATTCTTATTCATGAAAATGTGTTTGACAGAGCAAAAGTATTTCATACACACTATCCTACGTCATCAGTCAAAGGCATGCTTGTGCAAAAAACAATCATTCTGTTTAAACAGTATCTTGATATGCAACACCTGTTAGGTGGATGGGTTATGTTGGCAAAGGAGAAGTGCTCTTTTATCACTGTGGACGGTCAAACATTTTCTGTTTTGAAATGATTTTTTGTTTTGCTGCTCCCTTTAGGGGTATCACAGCAGATCATCTGCCTCCATCTTACTCTATCCCTTGCATCCTCTTTTGGATCACCAATCCAATCTACTTCATTTATATAGCACATTTTAAAAACACATGGTTACCAAAGTACTGCATGCAGTGATAGATACAGTAACCTGAAGTGGTGGCCTAGAGGTAGAGCATCCACCCCACAACCGGAAGGTCAGGGTTCAAGTCCTGGCCGAGTCATGCCAAAGACCATATAAAAATGGAACTTCCTGCCATGCAGCTTGGTGCTCAGCAAAAATGAAACGGAGAAGCGGAGGAGAGAAATGTGGGTGGCAGTGGTTCAGGAGGTAGAGTGGGTCATCCAATAACCAGAGGGTTGGCGGTTCGAATCCCGCTCTCCCCAGCCATCCTGCTGTTGAGTCCCTGGGCAAGACACTTTACTCACCTTGCCTCCAGTGTCCATGACACTGGGTGTGAATGCATTGGTCGGAGAGGCCGCTGGCGTGGATTGGCAGCCATGTTTCCGTCAGTCTGCCCAAGGGCAGCTGTGGCTACAGTCATTGCTTATCAATATCTATCTGGAGTGAATGAATAATGGACGCACTGCAAGTGCTTTGAGATGTCACTTGACATGTAAAGTGCCATATAAATCTAATGTTTTCAGTGGCATTGGTTTGTCTGTTGCCAACATAACTCAAAAAGTTAAGAACAGATTTTGATTAAATGTTCAGAAAAGGTGTGTAATGACATGGGAAACAGATGATTAGATTTTGGTGATGATCTGAGAGTGCATACCTCCACCAAGGGCTTTGTTTGTATTTGTGCAACAGCCTTACACAAAAACTACTGCATGGATTTGGTTGAAATTTTCACCAGAGGCCGTTCTTGGGCTACAGAGGAGCCCATTATATTCTGGTGAGGATCTGAGAATGCATACCTCAGCGAAGGCTCTTATCTTCTCACAGTGTTAGCAGCAATACACCAAAACTAATGAACAGACTTTGATGCAATTTTCACCAGAAGTGGCTCTAGGCCTACACACAAACCCATTACATTTTGGAGGTGATCCTTGAGAGACGGAAGGAGCCTTGGTGGAGGTATGTGCTCTCTGAGTGCTTTTCTATTTATTATTATTAAACATAACACAGCCTGAGATTTTAAGCACCAAAAGACAAGTTAAGTTATTCCCATGCCAGTGGTGTAGGGTGGTGTCTATCTCCGTTTCATGACCCTAGACCACACAGCTACTGTAAGTAGTGAAAGCTACAGTGTGTGTGGGGGGGCAGTCATCTGGTAGCTCTCTCTGTTAACTTTCCTTTCCCCATTCTATTATACTGATCACCAAGCTAGAAGGCGGAAAGTACCATTTTTACCTGGTCTTTGGTATGACCCAGCCAGGATTTGAACCCTGGCCTCCTGCTTGTGGGGCGGATGCTCTACCAACTATGCTACCACAAGGACACACTAAAACACTAAGACACACTAAATTATAAAACCACTAAAAACAAAGACTAAAATACAATACAGATTTTTACAAGTACATTTAAAACGATTACAGCACTAAAAAGTACAGTACATCCGGAAAGTATTCACAGCGCTTCAATTTTTCCACATTTTGTTACGTTACAGCCTTATTCCAAAATGGATTAAATTCATTTTTTTCCCTCAAAATTCTACACACAATACCGCATAATGACAACGTGGAAAAAGATTTTTTTTTTTGAGATTTTTGCAAATTTATTAAAAATAAAAAACTAAGTAATCACATGTACATAAGTACAGGATGCCATGAAGTTCAAAATTGAGCTCAGGTGCATCCTGTTTCCACTGATCATCCTTGAGATATTTCCACAGCTTAACTGGAGTCCACTTGTGGTAAATTCAGTTGATTGGACATGATTTGGAAAGGCACACACCTGTCTATATAAGGTCCCACAGTTGACAGTGCATGTCAGAGCACAAACCAAGCATGAAGTCAAAATAATTGTCTGTAAACCTCTGAGACAGGATTGTCTGGAGGCACAAATCTGGGAAGGGTATAGAAAAATTTCTGCTGCTTGGAAGGTCCCAATGAGCACAGTGGCCTCGATCATCTGTAAATGGAAGAAGTTCAGAACCACCAGGACTCTTCCTAGAGCTGGCCGGCTGTCTAAACTGAGCGATCAGGGGAGAAGAGCCTTAGTCAGGGAGGTGACCAAGACCCCGATGGGCAGTCCGTCAGAGCTCCAGTGTTCCTCTGTGGAGAGAGGAGAACCTTCCAGAACGACAACCATCTCTGCAGCAATCCACCAATCAGGTATGATAGAGTGGCCAGACGGAAGCCACTCCTTAGAAAAAGGCACGTGGCAGCCTGCCTGGAGTTTGCCAAAAGGCACCTGAAGGACTCTCACACCATGAGAAACAAAATTCTCTGGTCTGATGAGACAAAGATTGAACTCTTTGGTGTGAATGCCAGGCGTCATGTTTGGAAGAAACAGGCACCGCTCATTACCATCCCTAAAGTGAAGCATGGTGGTGGCAGCATCATGCTGTGGGGATGTTTTTCAGCAGCAGGAACTGGGAGACCAGTCAGGATAGAGGGAAAGATGAATGCAGCAATGTACAGAGACATCCTGGATGAAAACCTGCTCCAGAGTGCAGTTGACCTCAGACTGGGGCGACGGTTCATCTTTCAGCAGGACAACGGCCCTAAGCACAGAGCCAAGATATCAAAGGAGTGGCTTCAGGGCAACCAGAGCCCAGACTTGAATCCAATTGAACATCTCTGGAGAGATCTGAAAATGGCTGTCCACCAACACTTCCATCAGGTTTCGAAGCCAAGGAGTACATGTTAGTTTTGAGATGCAATTTTAAAGTTTCAAGTTTGACATACAGTCATGTGAAAAAATTAGGATACCCTGTATAAGCCTGTGTGTTTTTTACATATTTGGACATATAGATATTTAATATCAATGTTAAAAATACTGGGAGATTCATGTAATACAACTAAACAATTAAAAATGAATTAAAGACTTTTTACAAATTTTCTGTAAAATGTAATTCTAAACAAATAGTGAGGAATAAATTAGGACACTCCCCATCTTTTTTAGGACACCCCAACATTCATTCCCACTTAAAATGGCTAAAATAAATGTTTAAAAAAATGCAAATAAAAATAAAAACAAGGCTAGACAGATATGTGAACATTTATTAATAATGAAATGAATATTTAATGGGGTGTCCTAATTTTTTCATGACTGTACGTGTGCTACTGGAAAAGGTTGGTCACCTTCGGTTTTTTGCCTTGCTTTTGGGACAAGAAAAAGCTGATCTGTGGACCTTTGTGTACACCAGTACGAGGTCCAAAATATATGAGGTGCCAAGCCATTCAATGACTTAAAAACAAATCAAAGTCTAGTTTTTAGAAGATAAGGCTGACTTAATTTTTGATAAAAGCCGTAAGTGCTAAAAACTAGATTTCCCTACAGAATTCATCCATTTGTCAAATTTAAAATCACCGTCCATTTTGATGCCAAGATTGGTAACAATAGGTCTTGTAAATGGTTGCAAGGGACCCAGGTCCAGAGAAGGAACATCATTTTTTCTGGGTCCAAAACATAATGACCTGTTTTTTCTTCATTTAGACTTAAAAAGTTTAAAGCCATCCAGTCTTTGATGTCTATTCAAGCAGAGGAAAAGGGAGCTTTGGTTATTTTGTTCTCAGACCATGTAAATTTGGGAGTCATCTGCATCAAATTTGGAGGAAATACCATGTTTCTTTAAGATTTTTAAAAGTGGGAGAAGGTAAAGTGAAAACAAAACTAGACCAAGCATTGAACACTGGGGAACCCCACAGAACAGAAGGGCAGTGGACAAAGAAGTTATCTCCCAGATAGATGAGACCTGAACCACTGGAGGGCAGTGTCTCTGATACCTATACTGTACTCTCCATGCGACATGACAATCGTGTGGTCAACTGTGTCCAAAGCAGCAGTGATGTCTAAAAGCACAAGGATGGCAGAGTCGCCAGTATCAGTATATAAAAGGTCATTAAAAACTCTTAAAAGTGAAAACTCTGTGCTGTGAAAAGATCTAGAACAAGATTGAAAATTCTCAAGAATATCATGTCCATCTAAAAAAAGACTGCAATTGAAGGGGTGCAACTTTCTCCAAGTCCTCCAATACTTTCTCCCAGTCCTCCTGCACTGCACCCATGAATCTTCCATGTGGTCTTCCTCTTTTCCTCCTGCCTGACAGCTTAATCTTCACCATCCTTTCTCCAGTATATCCTCTATTCCTCTGCACATCCATCAGCCAGCATGGCCTATCTGTGTAGCATTTGCATGTTCTCCCCATGCTTGATTGGGTTTCCTCCCACATTCCCAAAACATGCAAGTTAGGTTAATTGGAGACTCTGAAGTGTGGTGGAGTGGTGGCCTAGTGGTAGAGCATCCGCCCCACAGCCGGAAAATCGTGGGTTCAAGACTTGACTGGGCCATACCAAAGACCATATAAACATGGTACTTCCCGCCTTCTAGCTTGGTGCTCAGCATAATAGAATAGGGGAAGGAAAAGTTGTTTGTGGTGGCACCTTGCATGGCAGCGGCCCCTCTGATTCTAGATATGAATAACATTGTAGATCAGAGAAACATAATTTCGTTCTACTGTGCATGATTGGCTGTATGGATTGAATGACAATAAAGTTGGCTTCTTCTAAAGTGGCTCTAGGTGTGTGTGGATGGTGAAGGGATTGGCACTGCACCACGGCTGCCTCATCCAGGTGGATGCATTGAATTTCCCTCTGGGATTAATAAAATATAACAAACAAACATGTCCAAACCATCTCAGCCTTGTGACCAACATTCATATTTCATTTATACCATGCATCTATACAATGCTAGCAATATTTAAACAATGCTCTTTTCTTCTGTCCACATCTTCTCTTACAGCAGTAGCAAACACCTCTCAGCCCTGCTGACAGCCCACAGCCTGACTGCGATGCTGCATAGCTCAGCACAGCTGTCTGTTGGCCGTTTCTTCCGATCTCTCTCTTGCTGTCTTACTCCCAGCTTTTTGTCCATTCAGCATGGTAATGATATACACCTGTGCTCAGTCATCTCTTTGAAACTAAAGTACAACTTAAGGTATGATGACAATAAAAACAACATACTGTGCCACCAGTCCTAACCAATAACTCTGCTCCTCCTACTAACAGTTTAAATGGTTAAATGCAGCTTTGGGATGAGTGACAGCCGTCTATTCCAGTAGACCTTAAGTGGCAAGAATCAAATACCTTAAACTCTGACCTTGTTACCATAGCCTAATTCATAAGCTTTTCCACCAGGGCTCCAGCTGCCTCAGTAAACAGCCATAGCTCCCTCTATGGGGCACTGTCTTTAAAGGGACATACTAAAAATACTTGTGTCAGCATTTCATCTGTACAGTTGCACCATGTTGACATACAACAGATGAATATAAAACCTTAAGAAACAAAGACATGCTCGCAGCAAAGCCCTACATAAATATTTTTCGTATGCACAGACACACAGAGACACAATCTTGAGTGTCCCTCCCAGCAGGCAAAATCACACTCAGGCAGATAATTCAGTGTCACAGAGAGCCTCGTCTCTGACCCTCTGGCCCCCTCCAGACAGAGGAAGCAGCTGGACAGGGACCCACGGCTGCCTAGAACTCACTTCCCTCGGGTAGCTCAAAGGAGAAGAGTCCCTCTCTGCCTCAGAGAATGACCAGCTGAGCTTCCTCTGCTCACTATGTGAATGTGCCATGTCCCTGCATCCAAGAAGGTCTGGGGAGATTGAGACACTCTTGTAAATGAAGTAGGGAAGCATTTCCCCTCTCAAAAAGTCTGATTAGTTTGTACGGATTACACTTGCTTTTCAGAGGGTAAAAAAATACCTCATTACCTTATATAAAATTCACATCATGTCCCCTATAAAGTCAGTTGTGCGCAATGTATTCACTGAAAATCTAATGCTAACCCATTTTCTCTTACTCTTTGTTTCCTAATGTTTAATGACATTTAGTTACTGGGGAAAAAAATCAGACAATAATACAGCATTGAGGACATGTAAACACACAAGGGGAGAGACTATGGTTTTTCTCTCTCTCTCTTGCTCTCTCACACACACAGTTGAGTGAGGTGCTTTCTAAGTGATTATTAATATTGTATGTTTAAATGGGAAATGTTAAATTTTTTTTCAATTGCCCTGGCAGACTAATAAATTATTAACAGCTTGCAGGCTTTTGTTTTACCAAAATACTAAGAAAAGGTATATACTGAGTGAAATTAATCACACCTTTTTTTTTAGGGAATTAGCATTATAACGAGGGCGGCATTTGTGAATTTAAACAGCCATCCTTCTTAATGCACATGAGAGCATCCAGCAGATAAGGTTCAAGTGCATTTTAGACACAATTCAAATAAAACTGTGAGACTTGAGCAACTTAATATTCCAGTATAATATTCTGTATTTACTGGCGTGTCTTATTTTGGAACGTACCCAACTGCCATTAAAAACCCTGCACAGCTCCTCTTTGTCGTCATCAGTTCTGCCATTAGCAGTTCCACAGAGACACAGCTTTACTCACCTCTCATGCACTGATGTTCCTGCAGCGCTACAATGAGCGCACTGTAACCCTCAGATGACAAAGACTTGGCAGTTGTAATGCAATGTAATTGATAAAGAAAATGTGTAAGCAAAAAAAAACCACACCTTGTGACATGTAGTAAATTAAAAAAGACACATTATCTTTTTTCTGCAAATAAATATGTTTATTTGTGAAACAGGGCAAATACAAAATGAGAGAGTCAGTCGGAGTCAGTCTCAGATTTAATGATCCGATTAGTTGGACTTTCACTCAAGGTCCCAAAACTATGTGGTGGCCAGAGCTGTATTGAACAAGGAAAAAAAAGGGAAAATATGAGTGAAAATAAGACTCAAAGCATTATTTACCATTTATCTCACATTTTTTTGATACATTTACTAATGTGGAGTTAATGATACATTTGACATAAGAGGAAATCTTGTTTTTGTCTTTTTCTATTTTAAAATAAGCTATCATAATAAGCCCCCCAGTGGACTGCTACTGTCCAATCAGAGGGACAGAAGGTTGACTGAACCGTTTCCAGGGTCGTAGCTGATATGACATTCAGTGACATGACAACATAACAGAATGCAAGCTAGACAATATGTTGTCCAGGCTTTGGCCAATCAGACACACTTTCTTTGAACTTTCAACTGACTTCTAAGATGAGAAAAAAAATCCAAAAAGAACAAAAAACCGAGACGAAATAGTCACAGCTTCAAAACCTAGACCCTATATATGAGCATTTTAATAAAAACTACTTAATCGGTGTTGTAAATCTAGCATCTCAGAGCAGCAAATGCTGGTGAACATTGTGATTTTTGGATTCAGCAACTTCTCTGATGAATGTTGGTGAAAATCAGGATTCACCTCTGTCATTAACAACTTTAGACACAATTAGCAACATTCACATAAATGTTTGCAAAAGTGTCTGCAAAAGACTGTTGGCAAACATTAGTGACTATTGGCAGATGTTGGCAACAGTGTTTACAATGATTAGCAACTATTTGCCACTCTTTTAGACCTTTTGCCAACTCCAGGTAAAATACCAGGTGAATGGCAGGTGAATCTTGAACCAAAACCTATAAGAAGGGTGAGCGAACCCTCCCCAGCATTCAGAGTTCAAGGGTTTGTAAAGGTTCTTAAACAGTTGCCCGTGTTCACTACTTTGTGAACCAAAAAGAACTTAAGCGACACGTGTTACAATGTTTACAACTATTTTGCAAATGTTTGCAACTGTTTGTTGAAAAATAAACATGAACATGTTCAAAAGTTCTTTGTGACAAGAAAAACTGTTTGCAAACTGTTATGCAACCATTTACAAACCCTGACAAAACCCCAAAATCGCAACGCTCATCAATATTCGCCACTTCGTGAGATACTAACTTTAAAGATGTGTTTCATATTGATGGTCCACAGACCTTTTTCAAGGTTAATCTGTTTTACTTTGTGATAAACATGATAATCACTGTGAATGTGAATGTGTTTGCTCTATACAAGGAAAACTGGTCTGGTGATGTGTGAAGCACTTTGTGTTTCAACTTTTTGTATAAAAAGTGCTATATAAATACAGCTCTAATTGATTGATTGATGTTTGGTGTAAGCCAAAATTGAGAACTTCCCATCTCATCAAAAATAATTATTTGGCCATTCCACAGGTTAAGTTAAATTTCTATAAAAAAACAAACATCATGAGGACAGTTATGCTCAAGTGTGTTGCCATTAGCTTTAGAGTCTGCCATATTTAAAGCTATACCTGAGAAAGAGGGACTGTTTACCTTATGTGACCAGGAGAGATGGAAAACAAAGTTTATTTTATCTTTATTGCAACTTATGATGATTTAACACATACTATTTTGTAAAATGTCTTCTATTCATGCTCTTTTGGTAGGAGTCAAAAATTAGAACTGCATTTAAAAAAACAAGGGACCTATTTGCTGCTGGTTGTGTGTGTGTGTGTGTGTGTGTGTGTGTGTGTGTGTGTGTGTGTGTGTGTGTGTGAATCTTAAGCCCCGTCACACCTTGACGATTTAGGCAGCGTATGCTGATGTTTTGAAAAAAATTGGCAAATATGCTGGTGTATGTCTAATAAGTTAAAGGTAAGTTTTGTATGAGTTGAGAGCACGCTGAAGCAAGCTGGTATACATGGTCGAAAAATTTTGTAAGTTAAGTTAATTCCCTTCCACAGCATGTGGGATACCATGTGGTGTATAGGTGCGGTGCCTATCTCGGTTTCTCTGACCCTAGACCACACAGCTACTGTAAGTAGTGAAAGCTACAGTGAGGGGTCAGTCGTCTGGTAGCTCTGTGTGTTAACTTTCCTTTCCCCATTCTATTATGCTGAGCACCAAGCTAGAAGGCGGAAAGTACTATTTTTATATGGTCTTTGGTATGACTTGGCCGGGATTTGAACCCACGACCTCCCGGTTGTGGGACGGATGCTCTACCTAAAAATTTTGTGCATGCACGAAATTGCACAAAATTTTTCAGCATATCCAGCATATGGCTCATATGTCCCACATATGCAGGCCATAAGTTATATGAAAGTTATGCGATCTTTCACACACGTTACTTGTAAGTTACCCATAAGTCGAAATACATCAAGATAATGTCTAGCGTACAAAAAACTTATTTCTAACCCAAGAGTAACGCACTTTGAACCTACAGTGGTGTGAAGTGTTTGCCCCCTTCCTGATTTCTCATTTTTTTGTATGTTTGTCACTTAAATGTTTCAGATCACCAAACAAATTTAAATATTAGACAAAGATAACACAAGTAAACACAAAATACAGTTTTTTAATGAAGGTGTTTATTATTAAGGGGAAAAAAATCCAAACCTACATGCCCTGTGTAAAAAAAGTGATTGCCCCCTAAACCTAATAACTGGTTGGGTCAGCCTGAGCAGCAACAACGGCAATCAAGCATTTGCAATAATAATAAGTTTATTTATAGAGCACCTTTCACAGACAGAGTCACAAAGTGCTTAACATAGTAAAAAACAAAATAAAAACACAGGCACATAAAACAGTAAAACAAAGTAAACAATAAAAGCACATAAAAATACAATCGGCACATAGTTAAAAAGCCAGGCTAAAAAGGTGGGTCTTTAGTTGCTTCTTATAAACACCAATGGAAGGTGCAGATCTAAGTTCAAAAGGCAAGGAGTTCCACAGTCTGGGAGCAACAGCGGCAAAGGCTCCATCGCCTTTGGTTTTGAGCCTAGTACTAGGAACTACCAATAGATTCTGATGAGAAGACCTGAGAGACCTGCTGGGCTGGTGTAGAGAGAGCAGGTCACTAATATAAAAAGGTCACTAATATAAAAACTGACAATGAGTCTTTTACAGCGCTGTGGAGGAATTTTGGCCCACTCATCTTTGCACAATTGTTGTAATTCAGCCAAAATGAAGGGTTTTAAGATAAGATAAGCCTTTATTAGTCCCACAACGGGGAAATTCCAGGATTGCAACAGCACAGGGATAGCAACACTCAGAGCAACAATCAGAAGGCAAGAAAAAACAAAAAACAAAAAAAAAAACAAGCAAGCAAGAGCAGCTAATATACTACATATGTACGTATTACTATAAAATATATATATATACACACACACACAGACACACAGTGCAGAGCATTGTAGCTGGATGGAATAAATATATGAATATATGAACACACAGTGCAGAGCATTGTAGCTAGATGGAATAAATATGTAAATATATAAACACCCACAGTACGGAGCATTGCAGCTAGGTGGAATAAATATGCAAGTATATAAACACACACAGTGCGGAGCAATGTAGCTAGATGGAATAATATGTAGATATATAAATATATAAACACACCCAGTGCTGAGCATTGTAGCTAGATGGAATAAATATGTAAATATATAAACACACACAGTGCAGAGCATTGTTGCTAGATGGAATGAAACAGCATAACCGTCTACTTAGTTATCCTACATGGTATGATTATGTGCCCATACATATTCTCACCCTCCATAGCGACCGGTAAGTTCCTAGTTGTATGCCGGAGGGGACCATTGTGTAAGTCTATTGCATCTTTTGCATTCAAAAAACTATTAGTTTGTTACGTCTTTTTGCTATCTCTGCGAGCAGCCCTGCTTAGGTTGTACAGTCTGACAGCCGTTGGTAGGAAGGACCTACGAAACCTCTCGGTTGTGCACCTGGGATGATGTAGTCTGCTGCTAAATGAGCTCCTCAGTGCATTCAGTATGTCCTGCATAGGGTGGAACTCGGACTCCAGCAGAGATGACAGTTTAGCCACCGTCCTTCTCTCTCCTATCTCCTCCATCGGATCAAGGCGCTGCCCCAGGACAGAGCTAGCTTTCTTAATCAGTTTGTTCAGTCTCTTCCTATCGGCTGCAGTAATGCCACTGCCCCAGCAGACCACTCCAAAAGTGATGGCTGATGCCACCACCGTGTCATAGAATGACTTCAGCAGCGCCCCTTGTACACCAAAAGACCTGAGTCTCCTCAGCAGGAACAGCCTGCGCTGTCCCTTCTTGTAGAGTGCATCAGTATTGTGTGACCAGTCTAGTTTATTGTTCAGATGAATACCCAGGTACTTATAGGATGTCACCATCTCGATGTCTGTTCCCTGTATATTTACTGGTACTGTGAGGGGCTGCCCATGCCTGCGGCAGTCCACCACCAGCTCCTTAGTTTTCCTCGCGTTGATCTGGAGGCAGTTCCGATGGCACCAGTCCACGAAGTCCTGGATAAGCCCTCTGTACTCAGCTTCATCTCCATTGGAGATGAGGCCAACGATCGCAGAGTCATCAGAGAACTTCTGTAGATGGCAGTGTGTTGTGTTGTGTGAGAAGTCCGCAGTATAAAGAGTGAACAGGAAGGGAGCCAGCACCGTTCCCTGGGGGGCCCCCGTGCTACTGATGATCGTGTCGGACACACAGTCCCGGGTTCTCACAAACTGAGGCCGGTTCGTGAGGTAGTCCAGGATCCATGATGACAGGTGCTGGTCCACCCCTGCGCGCAGCAGCTTGTCCTTCAGGATCATCGGTTGGATGGTGTTGAAAGCACTGGAGAAGTCAAAGAACATGATCCTCACCATATTCCCGGGCTTCTCCAGGTGGGACAGAGAACGGTGAAGGAGGAAGATCACCGCATCCTCCACCCCAATGCCATGCTGGTAGGCGAACTGGAGTGGATCCATCGCTGGTTCCACCAGGGGGCGGAGGTGAGCAAGGAGCAGTCTCTCCAGGGTCTTCATCAAGTGGGACGTCAAGGCCACCGGTCTGTAGCTGTTCAGGTCTTTGGGGTGGGAAGTTTTTGGTACAGGTACCACACAAGATGTTTTCCACAGCTGTGGTACCCTCCCCAGTTTCAGGCTCATGTTGAAGATATACGTCACAATCCCACACAGCTGGTCTGCACAGGACTTGAGGAGCTTTGCGCTGATGCCGTCCGGTCCCGGCGCCTTCCTCGCCTTGATCTTCCTCAGCTCCGTCCTCACCTGGGTCCTGGTCAGGGTCAGGATGGGGGGCTGTGTGTTGGGAGTGGGGGGGTGTTGGTGGAGTGGGGAGTGGGCAGCAGGACTTGATTTCTTTAGAGGCAGCAGTGGTTGTTGTGCAGTCAGGGGGGAGGGCGGTTGGTCAAATCTATTGAAAAACAGATTCAGGTTGTTCGCCCACTCCCTGCCCCCTGTGGCCTGGGGGGAGGTATTCTGGAGCCCCGAGATGGTTTTGAGGTTTCTCCAGACCCCGCTGATGTCGCTCTGTTGCAGCTTGTCCTCCATCTTCTTCCTGAAGCTGTCCTTGCCTTCTCTGATCTTTCTCCTCAGCTCCCTCTGTACGGACTTCAGCATCTCCCTGTTCCCTGACCTGAAGATCCTCTTCTTCTCTCTCAGAAGTGTTTTTATCTCAGGGTTGATCCAGGGTTTGTTGTTTGAGTGACGCCGTATGGTCTTGGTGGGAACGGATTTGTCCACACAGAAGCTGAGGTAGCCCGTGAAGGTGTGAATGAGGCCATCGATGTCCTCACCATGTGGATCGCAGAGCTGCTTCCAGGCGGTGGCTTCAAAACAGCCCTTTAGGGTGTCCATTGTCTCCTCAGACCATAACTCCACAGTGTGCATGGCCGGAGGTTGTCTGTGCACTAGGGGTTTGTACACCGGCCGGAGATGAACCAAGTTGTGATCCGATCTCCCGAGTGGGGGGAGTTGTGATGAGGTGTACGCCTCCTTAGTGTTTGCGTAGAATAAATCCAGTGTTTTATTGTCTCTAGTGTGGCATGTGACATACTGGGTGAACGTGGGTAGAATGGGAGACAGTGAAACATGGTTGAAATCGCCTGAGATGAGGAGAAGAGCATCTGGGTGTTCTGTCTGCAGCCTGCTGGTTACTGAATGGATGACGTCACGTGCTGTCCCAGCGTTCGCCGTCGGATTTGCATAAACAACAATGCAGATCACGTGTGAGTGTTCTCTCGGGAGATATGTAGGCCTCATGCTAACAGCTAGCAACTCAATGTCTTTGCTGCAGTGTCGTTTTCAAGCATGAACCGCCTTTTTAAGGTCATGCCACAGTATCTCAATCGGATTCAGGTCAGGACTTTGACTAGACCACTCCAAAGTCTTCTTTTTTTTTTTTTTTTTTTTTAAGCCATTCAGAGGTGGACTTGCTGGTGTGTTTTGGATCATTGTCCTGCTGCAGAACCCAAGTGCGCTTCAGCTTGAGGTCACGAACAGATGGCCAGGCATTCTCCTTCAGGATTTTTTGATAGACAGCAGAATTCATGCTTCCATTTACCACAAAAAGTCTTCCTGGTCGTGAAGCAGCAAAACAGCCCCAGACCATCACACTACCACCACCATATTTTACTGGTGGTATGATGTTCCTTTTCTGAAATGCTGTTACTTTTACGCCAGATGCAATGAGACACACACCTTCCAAAAAGTTCAACTTTAGTCTCGTCAGTCCACAGAGTATTTTCCCCAAAGTCTTGGGGCTCATCAAGATGTTTTCTGGCAAAACTGAGATGAGCCTTTATCTTCTTTTTGCTCAGCAGTGGTTTTCGTCTTGGAGCTCTGCCATGCAGGCCATTTTTGCCCAGTCTCTTTCTTATGGTGGAGTCATGAACACTGACCTTAACTGAGGCAAGTGAGGCCTGCAGTTCTTTGGATGTTGTTGTGGGGTCTTTTGTGACCTCTTGGATGAGTTGTCGCTGCACTCTTGGGGTAATTTTGGTCGGCCAGCCACTGCTAGGATGGTTCACCATTGTTCCATGTTTTTGCCATGCGTGGATAATGGCTCTCACTGTGGTTCGCTGGAGTCCCAAAACTTTAGAAATGGCTTCATAACCTCTTCCAGACTGATAGATCTCAATTACTTTGTTTCTCATTTGTTCCTAAATTTGTTTGGATCACAGCATGATGTCTAGCTTTTGAGGATCTTTTGGTCTACTTCACTTTGTCAGGCATGTCCTATTTAAGTGATTTCTTGATTGAGAACAGGTGTGGCATTAATCAGGCCTGGGTGTGGCTCTAGAAATTGAACTCAGCTTTCCAAAGATGTGATAAACCCCAGTTAATTTATGTTTTAACGGCGGAGGGGGGGGGGTCACTTTTTCACACAGGGCCATGTAGATTTGGATTTTTTTTACCCTTTATAATAAACACCTTCATTTAAAAACCGCATTTTGTGCTTACTTGTGTTATTTTAGTCTAATATTTAAATTTGTTTGATGATCTGAAACATTTAAGTGTGACAAACATACAAAAAAAATAAATCAGAAAGGGGGCAAACACTTTTTCACACCACTGTATGTGTAACTTACTGAACGGGTTTCTAACTTACAGCTACCGTATAATGGCATACTGGCAGCGTTGGCTCACAGGAGGAAACCGTCAAGACTCTATAGTGAGCAGATATCCACATCAAACTGGTCTTGTTCTTCTATTCAGACAAAGTAAAGAGATGTTTCATACCTTGACATGTTTCGACTGTCATCTGATGTTCGTGCCGTGTCACATCAGCTGTTTTATCTTTTCCGTAGGCACGATCGACCTGACAGATTTGACAGATCTGCCAGGTCGGTCACGCCCCCACCGTGAGATGGTCTTTGAAGGAGAAAATCATCTCAGTTCAACCAAGATGATGGAGCCTTCATACTTTCGCACACCTAGAGTTCATGGATCAGGAGGCGACGGCAGTTTGGCATGACCGTGCTATGCATAAGAAGAAGAAAAAAGAAGCCATCTCTATTGTCATTCAGTCCATACAGCCAATCATGTACAGTAGAACGAAATTATGTTTCTCCTATCTACAATGTTAATCACATGTAGAATCAGAGGGGTTGCTGCCATGCAAGGCACTGCCACAGACAACTTCTCCTTCAGCCATTCTATTACGCTGAGCACCAAGCTAGAAGGTGGGAAGTACCATTTTATATGGTCTTTGGTATGACCCGGCTGGGACTTCAACCCCCAATCTCCCAGTTGTGGGGCGGATGCTCTATCAGCTAAGCTACCAGTCCGGTGGTTAGGATAAGTTAGGACAAGCTATGCATATGTAAGTTAGGCATAAGTTAAACTATTCTTGGACATAAGCTGTGAACGCTGGCAACACACTAAGCATTCATTGGTATAAGTTATTTATAAGTTATTGAAACGTTTTATATAAGTTACTAATACGTTATGTATACATCCAACTCGTGATGGATATGCGATGCATATGCCCAAAATTTGAAATTTTGGCCGTATGCCAGCATTTTAGAGAAATTTTAATACATTGGCAAACGCTGCCTAAATCGTCAAGGTGAGACAGGGCCTTTAGGAAAGGAGGAAAAAGTTAAAAAAGTTTATATAGTATATGATTACCAACCTGTCCCTGGCCAACCTGTCCTGTGGCATCAAAGAGGCAAAACAACAGTATAGCAAGAAAATATCCAGTCACTTCAACAACACCAGAGATGCACTTTCTCTCTGGCGTGGCATACAGACCCTCACCAACTACAAACCTCCACCTCAGACCTGTGTGAGCGACATCACACTGCTTAACAACCCAAATGACTTCTTTGGCCGCATTGAAACACAAAACAGCACGTCAGCACAGAAGACCACTCCTTCCCCAGATGAGCAGGCCATAAGTCTGGATCCAGCTAGCATGAAGAGGACCCTCTCCAGGATCAACCCAAGCAAGGCAGCTGGACCAGACAACATACCAGGTCGCATTCTGAAGGACTGTGCGGAGGAGCTCAAGAATGTCCTGGCCAACATCTTCAACATCTCCCTGAGTCAAGCTGTTGTCCCCACATATTTCAAAACTGCATCCATAATACCAGTCCCAAAGAACCCCATCCCATCCAGCTACAATGATTACCAGCTCGTAGCACTGACCTCCATCATAATGAAGTGCTTCGAGCGGCAGGTCATGCATAACATCAAGTTCATCCTCCCTTCCTCCCATGACCCATCTCAGTTTGCATACAGGTCGAACAGATCCACAGAAGATGCCATCTCTGCTGCTCTCCATCCAGCCCTCACCCACCTGGACTCAAAGAACTCCTACGTGCGAATGTTGTTCTTGGACTTTAGTTCAGCATTCAACACAAACACCCCCCCCCCCCAGCACCTAATACAAAAACTCAGACACATGAGACTCAAAACCTCTCTCTGTAACTGGGTGCTAGATTTTCTCACAGGGAGACCACAGAACGTGGGGGTTGGCAGCAACACCTCCAAGACCATCACAATGAGCACAGGGGCCCCACAAGGGTGCGTGCTCATCCCACTGCTCTTAACCCTGTTGACCCATGACTGTGTACCAGCCTACAGCACCAACCACATCATCAAGTTTGCGGACGACACAACAGTGGCGGGCCTCATCACCAACAACAAGGGGGCCAACTTCAGAAATGAGGTGAGCCAACTGGTCCAGTGGTGTAGAGACAATAATCTCTTCCTGAACATGAGAAAAACCAAGAAGATTGTGGTCGACTTCAGGAGGGGACACACACAGCATCCCCCTCTGATCATCCATGGAGCAGCTGTGGAGAGGGTGAGCAGCACCAAGTTCCTAGGGGTGCACATCTCTGAGGACCTCTCCTGGTCCAACAACAATACATCACTGGCCAAGAAGGCTCAAACTCGCCTCCATTTCCTCCGCAAACTGAGGACAGCATGAGTCCCTCCCCCCCATCATGTGCTCATTCTACCGGGGCACCATTGAGAGCATCCTCACCAGTTGCATCACAGTGTGATATGGAAGCTGCACCGCCTCCTGCTGGAAGACACTACAACACAGAGTGAAAGCTGCCAGCAAGATCATCAGTGCCCCTCTGTCCTCTCTCACGGACATCTACCTCACCCGCTTCACCCACAGAGCTATCAACATTGCAGGAAACACCTCCCACCCCTCACACTCCCTCTTCAGCCCCCATGCCCTCGGGAAAAGGGTACCGGACTGTAACGTACTCACCTGCACAATAACTACCTCAGCTGTTGACACAGAAAGACTGGCACACCAACAGTAATTACATCTCCTGCTGTATGTCTCTGCACCTTACTGCAACCATTTGCACAAATACCATACCTGCTGCTGTCTGTTGTTGCAATATTGATCATGTACAGTCCAATCTGTCACTGTCTTCACTTACACTACCGCATCGAACTTGCAACTACGAGTATTACTGCTCTACCTTTTCTGTATATAGGATTGCTGGGTTCTATCGTTTATCTTTATTTGCACTATGGGATGTCTGGGCTTTATTTTTTACCGTTATTTGCACTACAGATAGCATTACTGTACATAGACTGCTGTTGTTGTTTTCCAGCCTTATTCCTTTTTTGTTTGTTTTTTATATTGCGCACACCACTGAAGAGAGAGAAATGGCAGTTCACTTCTCCTATATGTCCTGTATGTATAGTAGTATTGACAAATAAAATCTTTGAATCTTTAACTGATTACCTCTGCCAAGGAGGTAATGTAATCAGGGTGGTTTGTCTGTTTGTTTGTTTGTTAGCAGGATTACACAAAAACTACTGTACGGATTTTGATGAAATTTTCACCAGAGGTAGCCCTTGGACCAAGGATGAACCCATTAAATTTTGGTGATGATCTGAGAGTGCATACCTCCACCAAGGACATTGTTTTTATTTGTGCAACAGGATTACACAAAAACTACTGGATGGATTTGGATGAAATTCTCACCAGAGGTGGTCCTTGGGCTCGAGAGGAACCCATTATATTTTGGTGATGATCCGAGAATGCATACCTTCACCAAGGCTCTTATATCCTCACAGTGTGTTAGCAAGAATCCTACAAAACTATTTAATAGACTTTGATGCAATTTTCACCAGAACTGGCTCGTAGCCTTCACATGAATCCATGACATTTGAGAGGTGATACATGAGGGACGGAAGGAGCCTTGGTGGAGGAATGCGCTCTCTGAGTGCTTTTCTAGTTTATTATTGAGATGTTAATTTGGACAGTCTTAAACCATGTGGGAAGATTTTCTTTATTTCACTGCTGCAACAGTGTATTCACAATAATAATAATTCATCAGATTTATATAGTGCTTTTCATAGACACTCAAAGACGCTATACAATGGATAAATTATTCATTCACTCCACAGACAATGGTAGTGGTAAGCTACTACTGTAGTCACAGCTGCCCTGGGGCAGACTGACAGAAACATGGCTGCCAATCTGCGCCAACGGCCTCTCCGACCACTACCAAACATTTATACACATTCATACCCAGTGTCATGGACACTGGAGAGAAGGTGGGTAAAGTGTCTTGCCCAGGGACACAACGGCAGGATGTCTGGGGAGAGGAGGATTTGAACCATCAACCCTCTGGTTACTAGATGACCCGCTCTACCTTCTGAACCACTGCTGCCCACACTGTACATAAGTCCATGTGTGCTGGACAAAAATGAAATAATTGATTTACAGTTTGGTTTGGAGAAATAACTAAAGAGGCACTGAAGTACATATTTTGCTATACAGTTAAAATGACTATACACAATACAGTACTGATCAAGTTACCTTTAGGCAAACACGTCCTCGGATAAGAGCATAGGGAATCGGGCCATAGTTCCTTGAGTCAGTGGAATTCCTGAGGTTATCCCCTTCTAGCCAAACATGGCCTTTGGGAACCTAAAATCATACCCATAAATGGAAAGAGAGAAAAAAATGATCAGGATGTGGATAGTTCTCAAGACAATAAGGACAAAACAGTCTAAAATTCCACCACAAACTAAATTTAACATAAAAAAGAAAAATTATATGTGAAAATCTTACTCAACGCCGCCCACCACCCCCAGCCATTTCTCCCTCCACAACTTATCTTACTGTTAACCTGCCTGTCCCTCTTTAACCCTGCACCATCTTAGGAGAGGGGTCATGGGTAATGGGCAGAGGAGGGGATTTAGAAGAACTTCAAACAGGGTCATTAGGCTGTTGGCTGAGATCTGCACCCCTCTTACCCAGGGAGGACAAAGCCAGAGAGGGGGCTTAGATCGCTGGACAAAGAGAGAGAGAGAGAGAGCGAGACAGAGAACAGCAGAGAGAACTGAACTGCGGCTAGCAGCAGCGTCCAAGGGTCTCCACCGTGGTCCGACCTGCCAGTGGGGTGGTCATCCAAGCGGCCTCTAATTCACAGTGACACCAATTATGATTAATCTCATCACTTGAGGAGAGTGGGCTTGTCAAGGCCCTAATTAAGTGCGCTGTCCCCCCTATATGTGCAGACAGGACCAACAACACATTATATTGTCATAATGGGCATCACAATGCACAAGTCTATTTTTGTGTTGCCTAACTTTTTAACGGCAAAAGTACTCTAAAGAAAAGAGAATAATGTGAAAGAATGAGAATAGTATCTCTACAGAGGTGATGTCACATCTTCGCCTCTGCTTGGATTCTTCACTCCCATCACTCTACTCTCTGAATAAGGGTCTTCAGCTTTAGTGTGGAATGGTGTATTTCATTTCATATTTGATAACTGAGACAGATGATGAGACATAATCGCAAGGCAGTGACACATTGACCTAACATTAGGTAAACAACTCACTGAATAACAACGACACAAATGAATATCATTGAAGAAATCATCTGAGAACCATATGTCAGCATGCTGGATTCTCACCATTAAGCCTCATTAACATGGTAACATATGCTGGCTCCCAAGCACAGCAAAAAGAAATACAACCATTTGTCATCTGGCAAACCAGAATCATGCATTATTTCCTATATTGTTTCCTTTTTAATTGGAAGGATTTTCAAAAAACTTCACATGTCCATTTGGAATTTTGTCAGACAACTACATGTTGAAACAAATTTCCAAGGAGCAAGCTTTTCACACATTTTTAGCATGCACTACGTACTGTTTACAAGGGACAGGTAATAAGAATTACACAATTAAGTGACATTTAAACTCCCAACAGCAAAGGTATCCACTTAGTTTTTGAGTCCCAAGCCTGAGCAAAGGTAAAGTTAGGGTATTAACAAGGAATTATGTCTGATTAATATCAGAAGTAAGAAAGTGAAGAGGTCTGAAACATGAATTTGCCAAACTGTAACCAGGATGATCATATTGCAAGACAGAGGTGTACTAACAACAAAGGACAACCTGTGTTTTCAAGCTACATTTATGTAAGATAATGGAAATGTTCTTACACCGTTTTCAAAGACATGAGTAGTTTCAAGCTCCTACGGAGAAAAACTGTAAAGTGTCACTTTATTTTGAAGGGTAAACATGAAGACTGTAATTACTGTAAGCCACATTTTCTACGTGCGGTAAGATTAGTGAGTGATTTGTCATTTTACAGTACAACATGTCTGATTTTGACAGAAAAGATGTTATTTTCCCAAAGATCCAAGTACACTCGATGTGGAGCCACTTTGATCAGCTGTGCCTGTGACTTCAGCGTGATGGATGGCTGAGACTGCACCCATCCTGTGGTTGCTGGTTGGGTTGACGCCAGGCATTGTGTACCTGTCAGAGACATGTCGAGAAGAGCTGAAAGCGGAGCTCTCTTCACTGTGGAGGTGTGCTGTTTAACAGCCACATCATTATGGGGCTCATTATGTTAACATGATTGGGGTGGAGAACTATGTTCAGCTTAATACATAAGTACTGAGTTCATCTTTACAAGCTTGCCAGATGCTGCAAAATAACACAACCTATGGGCATATTCCATCTCTTTTCCCCCCTGTGTCTCTACCTCTAGTATAATATTAGGGATCAAATGGCATTGTTTTGACACAACAGCTCTGACAGAGAAATTATTCCTAAAAGGTGACGATATAATGAGACTGATGTTGGATCTTTGAGGATAGAGAGGACTGCCTGTCTGTCTGAACAAAAACAAAGATGATGACAGAGTGTAACACTTCGCTGCATAATTCCTCCTCACAGGTCCACCCATAAAGCTTCACACTATTTTAATATTCACATATAATCACATACTTTAGTCCTGTTCACCCTCGGTAAATGGTGTTCACTTATATAGCGCTCTTTCTCATCTCTGGATGACAAAAGTGCTTTACAGATCCTGCTACCCACCCATTCACACACACATCCACACACTGATGGCGGCAGGGCTGCCATACACACAGAAGCGCTAGCCTGACCACCAGGATCAACTGGGGGTTCAGTGACTTGCTCAAGAACACTTCAATATGCAGACTGTAGACACAGCTGGAATCGAACCCGACCCTCCGATCAGTAGTCGGCCAAACTACACCTGCGCCACAGCCGCCCCTAAATTTTATGTAAATGGAAAGTATTGTTTTCAAATTACTAATAAACAGGCTACATAAGTAGTGTCTCTGACTATTGGGCCCCGTTTCAGAAAGTAGATTTAATATTCTCCAAAACTTATCCTGAGCTCTGGCTTGAGTAATTTATCTATGAAATTCAGCATTTTTATTTTCAGAACAGGAGGCAAGTATTGGCTCAATCAATGAAAAGACTGAAAGCACAGAAATGGCATCCCTTGGTGGATAGGACTGGCTAGGATTATTTCCTCATTGTTATTCACGCCAACTTGAAACCTGACAAACTATACATGCTTGTCTTCCTTCATAAAAGTCTGCCATAGACAGAAGATTTGAAGAATAGAAAGAAGAGAAAATGATGTAAAGATATGGTGAGTGGTGAGTGGACATTAAATCACAGTATATCAGAGTGGTTAGTTGTCAGCCTGTGGTCTCACACACAAACTATGTTCCCTACTCCCTTGAAGTGAATTCTATTGTACTGTTGCAGATAAGAAGTGTATACAACAAACAGGTGAAACCAGAAGTGTACATAGACTGTATAAAAAGACACATAACCTTTTTTCTTCACAATCTGAGGCTAAATCAGACTAAACTCTTCCTGTTTTAGGTCATTTAAGACTACCAAAATTATTTCTATTTGCTTCATATTTTTTGAGAAATTTTTTATTGCTTTCTTCAAAGTCAGAAGTTTACATACATTTCCTTAGTATTTGGTAACACTGACTTCAAAACTATGTGATTTGGGTTAAACATTTTGGGTATCCTTCCACAGCCTTCTCACCATAGTTTGCTAGAATTATGGCCCATTCCTCCTGACAGAACTGGTATAACTGAGACAGATTTGTAGGCCGCCTTGCTGACACACGTCTTTTCACCTCTGCCCAAACGTTTTCTACAGGATTGTGATCAGGGCTTTGTGATGGCCACTCCAAAACATTGACTTTGTTGTCCTGAAGCCACTTTGTAACTAATTAGGCCATATGCTTAGGGTCATTGTCCATTTGGAAGACCCTTTTGTGCCTAAGCTTTAACTTACTGGCTGATATCTTGAGATGTTGCTTCAATATTTCTATACAATGTTCTTTCCTCATGATGCCAACTATTTTGTGAAGTACACCAGTCCCTCTTGCAGCAAAACACCCCCGCAACATGATGCTGCTACCCCCGTACTTCACAGTTGGGATGGTGTTTTCAGGCTTAAAAGCTTCCCCCTTTTTCCTCCAAATGTAATGGTGGTCATTATGGCCAAATAGTTCAATTTGAGTTTCGTCAGACCACAGGGCACATCTCCAAAAATAAAGGTCTTTGTCCCTGTGTGCATTTGTAAACTATAATCTGGCTTTTTTATGTTGCTTTTGGAGTAATGACTTCTTCCTTGCCAAGTGGCCTTTCAGCCTATGCCCGTACAGGACCCGTTTCACTGTGGATAATGTTTGCTTTTGCTTTAATGGTTGCTTTTGTTCTGGGGTTGATACGCACATTTTGCACCAAAAAATGTTAATCTCTGGGACACAGAACCCATCTCCTTCCTGAGTGGGATGATGGTTGGACATTCCCGTGGTGTTTATAATTCTTTGAACAGATGAACATGGCACCTTCAGGCATATGGAAATTGTTCCCGAGGATGAACCAGACTTGTGGAGGTCCACAATTCTCTTCCTGATATGAGTGTATGTAAACTTCTGACTTTCAAGAGAGTAATAAAAAAAATCTCTAAAATGTATTTAGCAAATATAAAAATTATTTACCAAATATAAATAATTTTGGTAATCCTAACTGACCTAAACAGGAAAAGTTTAGTCTGATTTAATGTCTGACAATGAGGGAAAAAAAGGTTATGTGTTTTTTTTTATACGGTGTATGTAAACTCATGGTTTCAACTGTACAGTGGTTTGAAAAAGTGTTTGCCCCCTTCCTGATTTCTCATTTTTTTGTATGTTTGTCACACTTAAATGTTTCAGATCATCAAACAAATTTAAATATTAGACAAAGATAACACAAGTAAACACAAAATGCAGTTTTTAAATGAAAGTGTTTATTATTAAGGGAAAAAAAATCCAAACTTACATGGCCCTGTGTGAAAAAGTGATTGCCCCCTAAACTAATAACTGGTTGGGCCACCCTTAGCACCAACAACTGCAATCAAGCATTTGTGATAACTGAAAATGAGTCTTTTACAGCGCTGTGGAGGAATTCTGGCCCACTCATCTTTGCAGAATTGTTGTAATTCTGCCACACTGGAGGGATTTTGAGCATGAACCACCTTTTTAAGGTCATGCCACAGCATCTCAATCAGATTCAGGTCAGGACTTTGTCATTTGTCTCGTCAGTCCACAGAGTAGTTTCCCAAAAGCCTTGGAGATCATCAAGATGTTTTCTGGCAAAACTGAGAAAAGCCTTTATGTTCTTTTTGCTCAGCAGTGGTTTTCGTCTTGGAACTCTGCCATGCAGGCCATTTTTGCCCAGTCTCTTTCTTATGGTGGAGTCATGAACACTGACCTTAACTGAGGCAAGTGAGGCCTGCAGTTCTTTGGATGTTGATGTGGGGTCTTTTGTGACCTTTTAGATGAGTTGTTGCTGTGCTCTTGGGGTAATTTTGATCAGCTGGTCACTCATGGGAAGGTTCACCACTGTTCCATGTTTTCGCCATTTGTGGATAATGGCTCTCACTGTGGTTCGCTGCAGTCCCAAAGCTTTAGAAATGGCTTCATAACCTTTTCCAGACTAATAGATCTCAATTACTTTGTTTCTCATTTGTTCCTGAATTTGTTTGGATCACAACATGATGTCTAGCTTTTGAGGATCTTTTGGTCTGCTTCACTTTGTCAGGCAGGCCCTATTTAAGTGATTTCTTGATTGAGAACAGGTGTGGCAGTAATCAGGCCTGGGTGTGGCTAGAGAAATTGAACTCAGCTTTCCAAAGATGTGATAAACCACAGTTAATTTACATCCATCCATCCATCCATCTTCTACCGCTTTTCCGGAGGTCCGGGTCGCGGAGGCAGCAGTTCAAGCAGAGAAGCCCAGACTTCCCTCTCCCCAGCCACCTGCTCCAGCTCTTCAGAGGGGATACCAAGGCGTTCCCAGACCAGCTGGGAGACATAGTCTCTCCACCGAGTCCTGGGTCTGCCCCGGGGTCTCCTCCCAGTGGGACGTACCTGAAACACCTTAAGTGGGAGGCGTCCAGGAGGCATCCTAATCAGATGCCCATACCACCTCAACTGACTCCTTTCAATGTGGAGGAGCAGCGGTTCTACTCTGAGCCTCTCCCGGATGACTGAGCTCCTCACCCTATCTCTGAGGGTGAGTCCAGCAATCCTACGGAGAAAGCTCATTTCCGCCGCTTGTATCCGCGATCTCGTTCTTTCGGTCATTACCCAAAGCTCGTGACCATAGGTGAGAGTAGGAACGTAGATTGACTGGTAAATCGACAGCTTTGCCTTAGAACTAAGCTCCCTCTTCACCACAACAGACCGGTACAACGTCCGCATCACTGCAGATGCTGCTCCGATCCGTCTGTCGATCTCTCGCTCCATTTTCCCCTCACTCGTGAACAAGACCCCAAGATACTGAAACTCCTCCACTTGGGGCAGGAGCCTGTCCCCAACCCGGAGAGGACAATCCACCTTTTTCTGGCTGAGGACCATGGACTCGGACTTGGAGGTGCTGATTCTCATCCCAGCCGCTTCACACTCAGCGGAAAACCGTCCCAGCAAGAGCTGTAGGTCATTGCTGGATGAAGCCAACAGGACAACATCATCTGCAAACAACAGAGATGAGATCCTGTGGTCACCAAGCATGACACCCTCCATTCCCTGGCTGAGCCTAGAAATCCTGTCCATAAAAATTATGAACAGGATCGGTGACAAAGGGCAGCCCTGGCGGAGTCCAACTCTCACTGGGAATGACTCCAACCGAGTGTTGGCAATACGAACCAAACTCTCACAACGGTCGTACAGAGACCGAATAGCTCGTAACAACAAGCCCGATACCCCATACTCCCGAAGCACCCCCCACAAAAATCTACGAGGGACGCGGTCAAATGCCTTCTCCAAGTCCACAAAACACATGTAAACTGGTTGGGCAAACTCCCACGAACCCTCAAGAATTCTCGAGAGGGTAAAGAGCTGGTCCGATGTGCCACGGCCAGGACGAAAACCACATTGCTCCTCCTGAATCCGAGGTTCGACCAACGGCCGGACTCTCCTCTCCAGTACCTTGGCATAGACCTTCCCAGGGAGGCTGAGGAGTGTGATCCCTCTAAAGTTGGAGCACACCCTCCGGTCCCCTTTTTTGAAGAGAGGAACCACCACTCCGGTTTGCCATGCCAAAGGCACTGCCCCCGACCTCCACGCAATGTTGCAGAGGCGTGTCAACCATGACAACCCAACAACATCCAGGGCCTTGAGGTACTCAGGGCGAATCTCGTCCACCCCCGGGGCCCGGCCACCAAGGAGATTTTTAACCACCTTCGCGACCTCAGCCCCTGTGATAGGCGAGTCATCCCCCTCGTCCCCAAACCCTGCTTCCTCTGTGGAAGGCGTATCAGTGGGATTGAGGAGATCCTCGAAGTATTCCTTCCACCGCCCGACGATATCCCCAGTTGAAGTCAACAGTGTCCCATCCGCACCATACACAGTGTGGACGGGGAGCTGCTTTCCCCTCCTGAGCCGCCGAACAGTTTGCCAGAATCTCTTTGAAGCTGACCGAAAGTCTTGTTCCATGGCCTCACCGAACTCCTCCCATACCCGCGTTTTTGCTTCAGCAACCACCCGAGCTGCACTCCGCTTGGCCTGCCGGTACACCTCAGCTGCTTCGGGAGTCCCACAAGCCAACCAAGCCTGATAGGACTCCTTCTTCAGCTTAATGGCCCCCCTCACCACTGGTGTCCACCACTTGGTTCGGGGGTTGCCACCACGAGGTGCACCGACCACCTTGCGGCCGCAGCTCTGGGCCGCCACTTCAACAACAGAGGTGGAGAACATGGCCCATTCAGACTCCATGTCTCCAGACTCCCTTGGAATGTGGTTGAAGTTCTTCCGGAGGTGGGAGTTGAAGACCTCCCGGACAGGGGGCTCAGCCAGACGCTCCCAGCACACCCTCACTATACGTTTGGGTCTACCAGGTCTGAATGGCTTCCTCCCCTGCCATCGGATCCAACTCACCACCAGGTGGTGATCAGTTGACAGCTCTGCACCTCTCTTTACTCGGGTGTCCAAGACATACGGTCGCAGGTCTGATGATACGATAACAAAATCGATCATCGACCTGCGACCTAGGGTGTCCTGGTGCCAGGTGCACATATGGACACCCTTATGCTTGAACATGGTGTTCGTTATGGACAGACTGTGGTTAGCACAGAAGTCCAATAACTGAACACCACTCGGGTTCAGATCGGGCAGGCCGTTCCTCCCAATCACCCCCCTCCAGGTTTCACTGTCATTGCCCACGTGCACATTGAAGTCCCCCAGTAGGACAATGGCGTCTCCAGGAGGAGTACCCTCCAGCACCCCAGTCACAGACTCCAAAAAGGGTGGGTACTCTGAAACATCATTTGGTGCATAGGCACAAATGATGGTCAGGACCCGTTTCCCAACCCGAAGGCGCAGGGAAGCAACCCTTTCGTCCACCGGGGAAAACTCCAATATAGAGGCAGCAAGGTGGGGCGATACAAGAATACCCACCCCTGCTCGTCGCCTCTCGCCCGGGGCAACTCCAGAAAAGGCCAAGCTCCAGCCCCTCTCCAGGAGACTGGTTCCGGAACCGGAGCTGTGTGTTGAGGTGAGGCCGACTATATCTAGCCGGTATCGCTCAACCTCGTACACCAGCTCAGGCTCCTTCCCCACCAGAGAGGTGACATTCCATGCACCAAAAGCCAGTTTAGAAAGCTTGGGATCAGTCCGCCAAGGTCTCCGCCTTTGACCGCCACCTAATCCACATAGCACCGGACCCCCATGATCCCTCCTGCAGGTGGTGAACCCACTGGAGGGCGGACCCATGTAACTCCTTCGGGCTGAGCCCGGCCGGGTCCCATGGGTGGAAACCCGGCCACCAGACGCTAGCCTTCGAGCCCCTCCCCCAGGCCTGGCTCCAGGGTGGGGCCCCGGTAACCCCATACCGGGTGGGGTACACTGAATCCTTGATATACAATTTATCATGAGAGTCTGTTGGATCGTTCTTAGTCTGGCCCTTCACCCAGGACCAGTTTGTCTTGGGAGACCCTATCAGAGGCAAATTGCCCCCTGGACAACATAGCTCCTGGGATCACTGGGGCACGCAAACCCCCCCACCACGATAAGGTGACGATCCATGAGGAGGAGTTAATTTACAGTCATGTGAAAAATTTTTTTTCACATGAGTTAATTTACAGTCATGTGAAAAAATTAGGACACCCTGTATAAGCCTCTGTGTTTTTTTTAACATATTTGGACATATTGGATATTTAATATCAACGTTAAAAATACTGTGAGATTCAAGTAATACAACTAAACAATTAAAAATGAAGTAAAGACTTTTTTCAATTTTTCTGTAAAATGTAATTCTAAACAAATAGTGAGGAATAAATTAGGACACCCCCATCTTTTTAGGACACCCCACATTCATTCCCACATAAAATGGCTAAAATAAATGTTAAAAAATGAAAATAAAAAACCAAGGTTAGACACAGATATGTGAACATTTATTAATAAAGAACTGAATATTTAACCCTCAAGCGACTGAGTGGGGTCATTTACGACCCCAGCCATATAATTTAATGTGCCATCTCTTTATTTTTTATCCAAATTTTCTTTCCTAGCATGAATTTGTCAGTCTACTAATCCTACACACTTTCATAGTTTTTTGCAGGGATCAACCAATTGGTGTGGCGTAGACATCGCAAACTCTTGTGGGGTCATTTATGACCCCGAAGAGAAGCACTGGTTTTTAAACATTGGTTTTATAAATTTTATTCAAATGTTCCACTTCTAATAGTTAGTTAGTTAATCCCTTCACACCTGAAGGTGTATACGGGCGGCGCCTATCTCCGTTTCTCTGACCCTAGGCCACACAGCTACTGTAAGTAGTGAAAGCTACAGCGGGGGGTCAGTCCTCTGGTAGCTCTGTGTGTAACTTTACTTTCCCCATTCCATTATGCGGAGCACCACGCTAGAAGGCAGAAAGGACCATTTTTATATGGTCTTTGGTATGACCCGGCCGGGATTTGAACCCCTGCCTCCCGGGTGTGGGGCGGATGCTCTACCAACTGAGCCACCACTCCGGTTTCCACTTCTAATCAGTACTTTATATTGTATTGCAGTGAACCATGGCTAACAGACCTAGGATAGCAAGATTTACATTTGTCTGTTTGTCTGGATTTGTCTGTTTGTCTGTTTGTTTGTCTGTTTGTTAGCAAGATAACTCAAAAAGTTATGGACGGATTTTCATGAAATTTTCACAGATTGTCAGAAATGGGGTATCCTAAGATGATTAGATTTTGGTGGTGATCCGGATCACCGTCCACAAGAAAACCGCCATTACGCAAAATAAATGCCATAATAGGTATCATGATCATCATCGTAACTACAATAATAGGTATAATAGGTATCATCATCATCGTGATGATGACATGATGACTATGATGACTATGATGATGATGATGATGATACCTATTATTGTTACTACGATGATGATGATACCTATTATTGTTGTAACTATGATGATGATGATGATGATGATACCTATTATTGTTGTAACTATGATGATGATGATGATGATGATGCCTATTATTGTAACTATGATGATCATAACTATGATGATGATGTTCCAAGAGTGAACTGACAAGGACTGTCTAAATAAATGTAATGTTGTTCTTACAATCTGCGTTTTGGTTATTTCTTGCAATAAAAGTATTATTAGCAAACACATTTTACATTAGATCATTATAAAATACCTGTCTTAAATACAGGGAGTAGTTTTGGTATGATAAACCTCCAACCAGCCATTTATAATAAGGATCCCTGTACAGAGCACAATGGGGTCATAAATGACCCCACTTGGTCATTTCAGTCCGTAAAATAGCTTGGTTGCTTGAGGGTTAAAGGGGTGTCCAAATTTTTTCACATGACTATGTTTTAACGGGGGGGCAATCACTTTTTCACACAAGGCCATGTAGCTTTGGATTTTTTTTTTACCTTAAATAATAAACACCTTCATTTAAAAACTGCATTTTGTGTTTACTTGTGTTATCTTTGTCTAATATTTAAATTTGTTTGATGATCTGAAACATTTAAATGTGACAAACGTACAAAAAAAAGAGAAATCAGGAAGGGGGCAAACATTTTTTTCACACTGCTGTATATGCACTGTGATTCTTTTGTTTATTAATAATCTTGTTGCCTTTTTAAAATGCAATAAGAAATATAGTTACATGTAGCAATCATTAGGGCTCAAGCAGCTGTAGACTTGAAAGGTCTTGTACTGTTTACCAACGGCATTTAAATCCTAAGGACCCTGTTCCAGAAAGCAGGTTTAGTGCCTTACCTGGGTAAGTTAACTCAGAGTTTGTGGTAACTCTGAGTTTTCGGTTTCAAAAAGTCAGAGTATGTTTGTAACTATGGTAACAGAGGCTGTGAGCATAACCTGGTCCTAACTAGGTTATGCTCAGGTTATGTACGGGGTATGTTTAGAATATTTAAACTTAAGAGGAACCACATCCGCAAATAGAAGTGTGATGGCAGGAAATCAGAGAACTTTTCACTCAAAATCACTTTTAATAAAACACACCATCACTAATTTATTTTAACGCACCTTCTTTATTTCTTGTACAAACATCATTTCCCCTCTATCTTTACATGCAGATAAAGAAGGTCCATTAAAAAGAAATTAGTGATGGTGTGTTTTATTAAAAGTGATTCTGAGTGACAAGTTCTCTAATTCTCTGCCATCACACTTCTATTTGTAGATGTGGTTCCCCACATTCATTCAATGAAAAAAGATGGGCTTGTGAGGGAAATTGGTTGAATAGAAAAAACCTTTAAAAAGGTTTGTATAAATTATTACAACGGCAAGGCTTGCATTGTGTTGCCTTATCAACAAGTTCTGGTGCCACACAAGTCGGAAGCCTTTTTGCAGCAGCGGCTCAATTCTGAGTTTCTTTCTCATTTTTATATACGACCTATTTTTTTTTATTTACCACAACTTTTCTGATCTTGTTACCCTATACCCATCATGGATGCCAAGAACACTAATATCTCCACACTGGTGTCGATATTAGCCACCTTCCTACTCATATTGCCAATGACTACTGACCGGGTAAATGGAGGAGCCAATTGTTAGCACTGTGCTGCTCCACGGTGCTAATTGAGAGACCCGATATCATTTGAGAAATCAGGGGAAAACGTCTGGGATGTCAAGCTGGAGCGAAGCAACGCGCGAGCAAGACAAGGTACAAGCCCGTTCTACCATCCATTATTACAGGAAATGTGAGATTGCTGCTTAATAAGATGGACAAACTAGCGACTGTGTCCCGGTATGAGAGCGTCTTCAGAGAGATTAGTATCATGCTATTCACGGAGACGTGGTTAACAGAGTTAACAACAGATGCTAACATTGGAACGAGAAGCTTCCACATAATACGGGCAGATCGGACACCAGATAGCGGGAAGAGCAGAGGTGAGGGGCTGATTATGTTTGTGAACAACAGATGGTGTCATCCTGGGCACATCGCAATTAAAGAACAACACTGTAGCAAGGACATTGAATTGCTAGCCGTTAGCATGCGACTGACATACCTCCCCAGAGAGTTCTCACATGTCATTGTGATTGTTATTTACAGTGGTGTGAAAAAGTGTTTGCCCCCTTCCTGATTTCTCATTTTTTTGTATGTTTGTCATACTTAATGTTTCAGATCATCAAACAAATTTAAATATTAGACAAAGATAACACAAGTAAACACAAAATGCAGTTTTTTAATGAAGGTGTTTATTATTAAGGGAAGAAAAAATTCCAAACCTACATGGCCCTGTGTAAAAAAGTGATTGCCCCCTAAACCTAATAACTGGTTGGGCCACCCTTAGCAGCGACAACTGCAATCAAGCGTTTGCGATAACTGGCAATGAGTCTTTTACAGCGCTGTGGAGGAATTTTGGCCCACTCATCTTTGCAGAATTATTGTAATTCAGCCGCATTGGAGGGTTTTTGAGCACGAACCGCCTTTTTCAGTTCATGCCACAGCATCTCAATCAAATTCAGGTCAGGACTTTGACTAGGCCACTCCAAAGTTTTCATTTTGTTTTTCTTAAGCCATTCAGAGGTGGACTTGCTGGTGTGTTCTGGATCATTGTCCTGCTGCAGAACCCAAGTGCGCTTCAGCTTGAGGTCTTGAACAGATGGCCGGACATTCTCCTTCAGGATTTTTTGCTAGACAGCAAAATTCATGCTTCCATTTACCACAGTGTCTTCCAGGTCCTGAAGCAGCAAAACGGCCTCAGACCATCACACTACCACCACCATATTTTACCGATGGTATCATGTTCCTTTTCTGAAATGCTGTGTTACTTTTATGCCAGATGTAATGGGGGACACACCTTCCAAAAAGTTCAACTTTTGTCTCATCAGTCCACAGAGTATTTTCCCAAAAGTCTTGGAGATCATCAAGATGTTTTCAGGCAAAACTGAGAAGAGCCTTTATGTTCTTTTTCCTCAACAGTGGCTTTCGTCTTGGAACATTTTTGCCCAGTCTCTTTCTTATGATGGAGTCATGAACACTGACCTTAACTGAGGCAAGTGAGGCCTGCAGTTCTTTGTTGATGTGGGGTCTTTTGTGACCTCTTAGATGAGTCATCGCTGCGCTCTTGGGGTAATTTTGGTCAGCCGGCCACTCCTGGGAAGGTTCATCACTGTTCCATGTTTTCGTCATTTGTGGATAATGGCTCTCACTGTGGTTCACTGGAGTCCCAAAACTTTAGAAACTGCTCTATAACCTTTTCCAGACTGATAGATCTCAATTACTTTGTTTCTCATTTGTTCCTGAATTTCTTTGGATCGCTGCACGATGTCTAACTTTTGAGGACCTTTTGGTCTACTTCACTTGGTCAGACAGGTCCTATTTAAGTGATTTCTTGATTGAGAACAGGTGTGGCAGTAATCAGGCCTGGGTGTGGCTAGAGAAATTGAACTCAGCTTTCTAAAGATGTGATAAACCACAGTTAATTTATGTTTTAACGGGGGGGGGGGGGAATCACTTTTTCACACAGGGCTATGTAGATTTGGATTTTTTTTACCCTTAATAATAAACACCTTCATTTAAAAACTGCATTTTGGGTTTACTTGTGTTATTTTTGCCTAATATTTAAATTTGTTTGATGATCTTAAACATTCAAGTGTGACAAACATACAAAAAATGAGAAATCAGGAAGGGGGCAAACACTTTTTCACACCACTGTATGTACCCCCTTCTGCGAGCACTGAGGTAGCATGTGACATCATCCACTCAGTCACCAGCAGGCTGCAGACACGGCACCCAAATGCTCTCCAGCTCATCTCTGGTGATTTCAACCATAATTCCTTGTCCTCCATTCTGCCCACTTTCACCCAGTATGTCATGTGCCACACCAGAGACAATAAAACACAGGACTTATTTTATGGAAACACCAAGGAAGCTTACACCTCATCACCCCCGCTCCCCCTTGGTAGATCTGATCACAACCTGGTTCACCTCCTGTCTGTGTACAAACCCCTGGTATACAGACAACCTCCTGTTACCCACACAGTGAAGATATGGTCCGAGGAGGTGAAGGACGCCCTGAGGAACTGTTTTGAATCCACTGCGTGGGAGCAGCTCTGTGAGCCACATGGTGAGGACACTGACTGCCTCACACACACCATCACAGACTACATCAACTTCTGTGTGGAGAACACCGTACCTACCAAGATCATATGGTATTTCTCAAACAACAAACCTGGATCAACACTGAGATAAAGTTACTGCTGAAGGTCGGGAAACCTGAAGATCCTACGAGATCCTGAAGATCCTACGAGCTGAAGTCCGTACAGAGGGAGCTAAGGAGGAAGATCAGAGAGGGGAAGGACAGCTACAGGAAGAAGATGGAGGACAAGCTGCAGCAGAGGGACGTCAGTGGTGTATGGAAAAGCCTCAAAGCCATCTCTGGGCACCAGAAAACCTCCTCCCAGGCCACAGGGGGGTAGGGAGTGGGTGAACAACCTGAACCTGTTCTTTAACAGGTTTGACCAACCACCCTCTTCTCAGCCTGCCCACCAACCACTGCTGCCTCCACCTTCATCTAGTCCCACTGTCCACTGCCCTCCCTCCACCCCCCGTGTACATCCCCCGCTGTTTTTCTCCTCACAGACTCAACATCTCCCCCTCCCAGCACACAGCCCCCCTGCCCCAGTCTGACTCTCACTAAGACACAGGTGAGAGCTGAGCTGAAGAAGATCAAGGCGAGGAAGGCTGCAGGTCCGGATGGCATCAGCTCGAGGCTCCTCAAGTCCTGTGCAGACCAGCTGTGCGGGATGGTGGAGCACATCTTCAGTCAGAGCCTGAAGCTGGGGAGGGTACCACAGCTGTGAAAAACATCCTGTGTAGTACCCATACCAAAGACTCAGCACCTCAAGGACCAAAACAGCTACAGACCAGTGGCCCTCACATCACACCTAATGAAGATCCTGGAGAGGCTGCTCCTCACCTACCTCCGCCCCCTGGTGGAACCAGCGATGAATCCACTTCAGTTTGCCTACCAGCATGGCATCAGAGTGGAAGATGCAGTGATCTTCCTCCTACATCGTTCCCTGTCCCACCTGAAGAAGCCTGGGAGCACTGTGAGGATCATGTTCTTTGATTTCCCCAGTGCTTTCAACACCATCCAACCAGTGAACCTGAGGGACAAGCTGCTGTGTGCAGGGGTGGACCAGCACCTGTCATCATGGATCCTGGACTACCTCACAGACTGACCACAGTTTGTGAGAACCCAGGACTGTGTGTCTGACACCATCATCTACAGTACGGGGGCCCCCAGGGAACAGGTCTGGCTCCCTTCCTGTTCAACCTCTACACTGCTGACTTTTCACACAGTACTCCACGCTGCCATCTACACAAGTTCTCTGACCACTCTGCGATCGTCGGCCTCATCTCTGATTAGGATGATGTGGACTATAGAGGACTTACCCAGGACTTCTTGGACTGGTGCCTGTGGAATTGCCTCTAGATCAATGTGAGGAAAACCAAGGAACTGGTGGTGGACTGTCGCAGGTGAGGACAACCCCCCACAGCACTGGTAAACATCCAGGGAACAGACAATGAGATGGTGACATTTTACAAGTACCTGGGTGTTCACCTGAACAATAAACTGGACTGGTCACACAACACCAACGTGCTCTACAAGAAGGGGCAGCACAGGCTGTACCTCCTGAGGAGACTCAGGTCTTTTGGAGTGCAAGGGGCACTACTGAAGTGGAGTATCCTGCAGACCCTTGGAGCCCCACCCAAGATCGTAACCCTGTTTAAGTGGCTCTACAGTATCTTGGAGAACTGTGTCCATGTGAACAGAAAGGAGTCCGGCTGGTTTCTCATCAACAGCGGGGTCCAACAAGGTTGTGTGGCCACTCCTGATCTCTTCAATTGTAAATGGTAAATGGCATTCACTTATATAGTGCTTTTATTCTCATCTCTTGATGACCAAAGCGATTTACAGATCCTGCTATCCACCCATTCACACACTGATGGTGGCATGCTGCCTAACATGGCGCTTCCAGACCCACCAGGAGCAATTGGGGGTGAAGTGTCTTGCCCAGGGACACAACGGCAGGATATTAAATTAAATTAAAATTAAATTAAATTAAATTAAACTAAATTAAATTACCCTTTATTGTCATTCAACTGTACAACCAATCATGTACAGTAGAACGAGATTGTGTTTTACCTATCTACTGTGTTAATCACACACACCCCAACTGTAGAATCAGAGGGCCGCTGCCATGCAAGGCGCCGCCACAAATCTCCCTCCTCCATTCCATTATTGCTGAGCACCAAGCTGGACGGCAGGAAGTTCCACTTTTATATGGTCTTCGGCATGACCCGGCCGGGATTTGAACCCCTGCCTCCCGGGTGTGGGGCGGATGCTCTACCAACTGAGCCACCACTCTGGTAATATCTGGGGAGAGCGGGATTCGAACTGCCAACCATGCGGTTATTGGACAACCTGCTCTACCTCCTGAGAGGTAGAGTAGGTCTATTGTGTCATAGATTGGGTCTTGGTCTGATGACCAAGGTCTGTGAGTGGGTCCCTGGCATGTAGCTTGGCAACTACCATCTGGCTGACCTTGAAAATGCTGACAATACCATCCTGTTCAGCCCATCCTACAGTCAGCTGACAGATGCTCTAGTTGTCTACCATGAAGAGGCAGTGGAGCTGAGCCTTCAGGTGAGCTGGATGAAGACGAAGCTAATGAATGTCGCCAATGGACCGGACCCACCCCTGTTCCAGCTCAGGAATGATGAAGTTGAGTTTGTCAATTCCTTTGTGTGTCTGGGCTCCACAGTGACCAAAAATGGGGACATGAAACCAGAGACCAACCGCAGATGTGGCCTCGCTGCATCAGCTCTGCAGGCACTATGGAGACCTCTCTGGCACCATCATTCAATCTCCCGAAAGAGGAAGCTCTGTATATACAATGCGTCAGTCTTCTCCATCCTACTCTATGGGTCAGAGACATGGCTACTGAATAAAACTCTGGCCTCAAGAGTGGATGGGTTTGATAGTCGGGCCCTCAGAACCATCGAGAACATCAGGTGGCCCCAGTGCACTTCTAACGACACGCTCCAAGCCCGCACACATCAGCCTGCAGCATACCACCTTATTACACAGTGGTGTATCTGCTGGTTTGGCCATGTCCTTCGCCTCCCATCAGAACACCAGACAAAAGCCATCCTCATGTTTGACCCCAGGGCCTCAGGGTGGAAAAGACCTCAGGGCAAGCCATGCACCAGATGGTTTGATGTGGTGGAGAGAGACCTCTGACAGCTCGGAATTGCTGTTGACAATGCAGAGGAGCTGGCCCAAAGCCAGCAATGTTGGCATGCACTGGTTAACCTTATTGGCTCTATGCGTGGTGATGGCCACCCAACCCTCACCCCACAGGAGTAGTAAGCAAGTAAGAACCCAAATATTCGCTTATCTGAATATCTGTTCATGACAGGTGTATTCATTTTTTAAATTTGGTATTTGGATATTTGCTCCTTCACCCAAACTGCTCAATTTTAACTATGCTAATTCTGTTTTACTAAATTTACAAAAAAGATCACAAATTGCATGAACAGATTTAGAAATATAGAAAGAAAAAACTTCAAATTCATGTGACAAAAACTGCATATTTATGAACAAAAAAATTTACATTTACAAAGAAATCTGCAAAAAAATATCTTTGGGAAAATTATTTCAAATTTCATGGAAAAATTGCATATTTACTATAAAAATAGCAAAATTAGAAGAAAAAAAAAGGCTTTCAAATTTACAAGAAAAGCTCCAAATTTACAGTGCATCCGGAAAGTATTCATAGTGCTTCACTTTTTCCACATTTTATGTTACAGCCTTATTCCAAAAGGGATTAAATTCATTTTTTCTTTCAAAATTCTTCACAAAATACCCCATAATGACAATGTGAAAAAAGTTTTTTTTAGATTTTTGCAAATTTATTAAAAATAAAAAACTAAGAAATCACATGTGCATACTGTAAGTATTCACAGCCTTTGTCATGAAGCTCAAAATTGAGCTCAGGTGCTTCCTGTTTCCACTGATCATCCTTGAGATGTTTCTACAGCTTAAGTGGAGTCCATCTGTGGTAAATTCAGTTGATTGGACATGATTTCAAAAGGCGCACACCTGTCTATATAAGGTCCCACAGTTGACAGTGCATGTCAGAACACAAACCAAGCATAAAGTCAAAGGAACTGTCTGTAGACCTCTGAGACAGGATTGTCTTGAGGCACAAATCTGGGGAAGGGTACAGAAAAATTTATGCTGCTTTGAAGATCCCAATGAGCACAGTGGCCTCGATCATCCGTAAATGGAAGATGTTCAGAACCACCAGGACTCTTCCTAGAGCTGGCCGGCCGTCTAAACTGAGCGATACGGGAAGAAGGGCCTTAGTCAGGGAGGTGACCAAGAACCCGATAGTCATTCTGTCAGAGCTCCAGTGTTCCTCTGTGGAGAGAGGAGAACCTTCCAGAAGGACAACCACCTCTTCAGCAATCCACCAATCAGACCTGTATGGTCGGGGTGGCCAGACAGAAGCTACTCCTTAGAAAAAAGCGCATGACAGCCTGCCTGAAGTTTGCCAAAAGGCACCTGAAGGACTCTCACACCATAAGAAACAAAATTCTTTGGTTTGATACAGTAAGACAAAGATTGAACTCTTTGGCGTGAATGCCAGGTGTCATGTTTGGAAGAAACCAGGCATCGCTCATTACCATTCCTACAGTGAAGCATGGTGGTGGCAGCATCCTGCTGTGGAGATGTTTTTCAGCGGCAGGAACTGGAAGACCAGTCAGGATAAAGGGAAAGATGAATGCAGCAATGTACAGAGACATCCTGGATGAAAGCCTGCTCCAGAGTGCTCTTGACCTCAGATTGGGGTGATGGTTCATCTTTCAGCAGGACAACGACCCTAAGCACACAGCCAAGATATCAAAGGGGTGGTTTCAGGACAACTCTGTGAATGTCCTTGAGTGACCCAGCCAAGAGCCCAGACTTGAATCCAATTGAACAATCTCTGGAGAGATCTGAAAATGGCTGTGCACCAATGCTTTCCATCCAACCTGATGGAGCTTGGGAGGTGCTGCAAAGAGGAATGGATCAAACTGCCCAAAGATAGGTGTGCCAAGCTTGTGGCATCATATTCAAAAAGACTTGAGGGTGTAATTGCTGCCAAAGGTGCATCAACAAAGTATTGAGCAAAAGCTGTGAATATTTATGTACATGTAATTTCTTAGTTTTTAATTTTTAATAAATTTGCAAAGTTCATGGTTTTTTTCAGGCTATGTTAACCCTGTTTTCTAGAATACCCCCAAGACGTGCTACAAGGTAGGTTTTAAAATGCACAGAAGAAGCATGTTGTACATCAGTTGTTGTTCAGAAGAATAAGACTTCCCTGAAAAGATTCAAACCTGGCTCTCCAACATACCAGACGACTGTCTTAACCACTGCACCACATGACAGTTCAGTTCAATCTCTTTCTCAAAACAAAATGTTCCACTGACAATGGGTTCCAAGCAGCTGACTCTAAGGTTTTGTGCTGTTTAGAAAGAGCATTTAAAAGCAAAATGTAGTACACATTGTTTTCAAACGCACAGGAGAGATATGCTGTACAGTGATCCCTCACTTATCGCGTTTATTGGGGACCAGAACCGACCGCGAAAAGTGAAAAACCGCGAAGTAGCGTCCCCCCCCCCCCCGCCAAGGGCGTCACAAGCATTATTTTGCACAAAAAGGCACAAGAGAACAGCGAAAAGTGCCACTAAGCAACACGAGCGATAAAGAACAATGAATGCGGTCTTCCTTCGCTGGGTATGTGCGCTCTGCAGGGAGAGAAGCTGGGTAAAACGTCTCGGCCAATCAGCTTGCGAGGTAAAACGTCTCGGCCAATCAGCTTGCGAGATTCCCAAGCTGTGAAGAGGTGGGCGGAGAGGAGTGGAGCGGTGGTCAGAGAGGTGGATTTTGAGTTGTGCGGGCTCTCCGTGTTGATACCTGATGTTCTAATGTAGTCTCCCTGCCTTCTGCTAGCGCCCGGGCAACTTTCGTGCCATTTTTTCTCAATTTTGAATTTTTGATGAATATTTTTGAAAAATCCGCGATGCACTGAGGGCGCGAAAGGTGAAACGCGAAATAGCGAGGGATCACTGTACTTCAGAAGAAAAAGACATTGCTAGAAGGATTTGAACTTGACTCTCATGCATACCAGATGATTACCTTAATCACTACAGCAAGTGACTGCTTTGGATCACAGAGTAACTTTCTCACACACTAACAAAATGTTCCACTGACAAGACACAAAAGCTGATAGACATTTCATAAAGATGAGTTTTGGCAAATGAACAGGATTGCATGACATTTAGTTTGATTCTGAAGAATGTAGCTGTGATTGTGAGTGTGAAGTTTCATCAAGTTTGAGTCACTACTTTCGAAGATAAATCAGAAAATACAGACCAACAAGAAAATGTAGAACTTCACTGGCCTAGAAAATCAAAATGGACTGACATTTTTGGATAATTTTAACAGCTTTTTATTATCAGTATGTGTCGATGATCCATGCTTAATTTCAAGCAGTTTGGATGAATAGCCTTCAAGGAGTTCATTTTGACTTTCCCTAATGACTTACTTCTGTACAATAATTAAAGCAGCATTTATCCCTAAACATACAATAAATTGATAGGATAGATTTTTTTAAAATAGATATTATGTAAACATCATCCCTGTGATAGTTTTCATATGAACATAATGGTCTGACTGGGTCTCATGTCAACAGATATGACCCTAAACTTGACCTACAGGTACAGTAGTCATCCACCTAGTGGCAGGTTTAAAAATAACTTAAAATAAGATGTGTGACTACATTCAGGGAACACGAATCACAACACAACGATGCCACCTCTTGTGAGTTCTGTCCTCTGGATTCATAGGTGAAGCTACAAGAGAAAACCTATTTATTTCCTGTTTCATTTGATGAAAGGCACTTACAGGGCTGCCCTTACATTATGTTTTTCTGAACCTATTCAACACCCTGCCCATAGACTATAAAATACTCAATGAATTCAAAAATATGCAACATAAACACAACCTCTGGTTTGCAGACACTCTCGCACATGCACACATGGACACCCCTCCTCCCACCCATCAGTGTGTCCACTCGGCTGGCACTAACTCTAACAGGCTTCAGAGAGACTGCAGGCCTGAGCTGTGGGTGTTGGGGAGAGTAGTAATAGAAAAGCAATGACAGTGGTTTTGGCTGCAGAACCCCTGTTCATTCTGTGGTTTTATCATGGTTCTGAGGAAATATAGGTGTTGTCAAAAAGCTGATATTTTGACCAATGACACAAAATGGATGTGTGTGGCCTAAAATGTAAACAACCATGATAGTCTATAGACTGAGCTACACACAAAGAGAGACTAAGACACTTTTTACATTATGCATGGAGATTCAGTTTGTCATTTTGGGGAGGGGGGATGAAACAAACCATCAGGTGTTTTGTTGTAAACACCTTCTTTCATTCTCTATTTCAGTGCATTTCTTAACCTCTTTTCCCTCTTCCAAACTGAATCCCTATGCTGTGCTTTTGAAGCAAAACCAGATGTCTTACTTGGTAAAGCATGTGACATATAAGAAAGTCAGCCGCAAAGCAACAATCATGGAACTGAATTTTATAAACATACTTACATATGTGTGTGTCTTGAAGAGATCTGATGGGGAACTTGTGCAGATTTTGTCACCCTCCAAGCCAATCACTCTTTTACAGATGTTCAAATTTGGATTAAATGGACTCTTTGCAACTACTATATCCCCTCTGGAAAGGAAAAACAGACTTTAATTACTAGAAAATACAAAATCCAGTGTGTGTACATACAGCATTTGTAGAAAATTTGCTGGCATTCTTTCTTTTCATGAACAGAAACAATTAATGAAAATGTTTATCTTGGCATGAATCACAGTTGTAAACCATTATAAAACATCCCAGAATGGTTGAGTTTTGCTATAGCCTGTAAGGCTGTGAGCACATACTCTATTTGATTATCCAGATATCTGTTTGCTACGTACAATGGTATTCAGTTTTAGTATTTGAGATTTGGATATTCATTATTTTTTTCCACAGATTTACATGAATACATTAGCAAATACACAAAAACCCTCATAATTACAGGAAATTAATATAAATTGAAAAATAATGAGAAAAAATCTAGAATTCAAAGGAAAAGGTGGAAATTTAAGTGGAAAAGTTCCATATTTATAAGTAAAAAACTGTACATTTACAAACAGAAGTCACAGATTTATAAGCAAAGTCACTTTTGTAGATAAAATGAAAAATTATAAAAACAACAAGAACGTACAAGAAAAGTCACACATTTCTGATAACACAATGAGCCTGGTTACAACGCCACAATAATCAGATAATGGTAATAATCTGATATGATGCGTTTACGTGCACTGTATAAATGGATTACTGAGCAGTAAACTTCTCTTGCTTATGTGATTTCTTATAACCTGATAACAATCTTTGTCCAATTATTTTGTTTACATGACTACTTGAGTCAGATAACTCCAGAAATCTGATTATAATTGGTTTATTCATGTGGACGTAAACATAGCCAATAAATTTATTTATTTATGGATATTTGCGCTGGATTTCTATCAAATATTCACAGCTCCAAAACTGGCATTCGAGACAGTAGACTCTAAGTAACAGACAAGTGCACCATCTCAGACTAGGAAACAAAATCAACAAAGAAGTACCTTCAGCTTGCAATCTAAGGGCAAGCAAAGAGTTACCCCTGCAGTGAAAAAAAAAAATATTAAATTGTAAAAGTCTATAGGTAGCTATACTACTTCTAACAAGATCTGTGTCATCGGCAATGAATTTTTTGAGACTATTCATTTCTCAGAATATTCCTCAAAATGTTTTGGCTAAGGCTCCTAAATGCATCTTCCACATATGTATGACTGTATAACTCCAAGTTTGTCTTTTATACACAGTCAGTGCTTCTTAAATGTACTGCTTATGAATCCATTCACTGCAAACCTACTTCTGTATTTTACAAAGATGCCGACTCATCCGTTCAGAGAAGACAATATCGTCGTCGACAATGGTAGGCTCCATGGATGGACCAGAACACTACATCAGAATGAAAAGACAAAACTATAAACAAAAAACAGGTATTATGTGTGTATAGATAAATTAAAACAAATGTGTTTGTTGTACAGTCATAATACAAACCACCACTAATTCTCCAATGTATTCAAAGGCACAATGTGCAATGCAGCCATACTGAATCGTGTAGCCCACAAACCCCAAGGTCGTCCCTATCGCACGGCGAAACATCTCCACCTGCAGAACCAAGCAACCATTAGTGACGATACAGTGTTATCAGTGATCATGTCTGATGGGTAGGCTTATGTCATTTATGGGATTTCTGAGAAAGAAAACTGTTTGAGGTTTAATTCTTAAAGGTGTGGACAAGGATGTCACGGCCTACTGCTAAGATGGCGCCAATTCTCTGGTGTTTCATTCTCAGCGGCTCAGTGACCAGTTCACACCAGAAAACTGCCCTGAACTTTGAACCCATGCAGGATGGACCAATCAACACCTTGTGCTCAGGTGATGGACAAACACAAAAGCTGTGACACATTCAGCCAAGCAGGTCCACACTGTCCACAGCTAGTCTGTGACACTGAGCTGACTCTATCCCTACCACAATCATTAGAGCAGTTATCAACTTCTGTCAGCACCATAGAAACACAAAGACACCACAAGCACACATACAACTGCCCTACAAACATTGTTACATGAACACACAAGGACTTTCCATGTGTCTTCTAAGTAAACACCTCAGCCACACTCAGGATATTGACTTTTAGGCAGCCTGTAACCCAATAATGATAGAGGAAAGTGAGCAAGTATTTACACAATGTTACACAACGTGTTTATGCAGGCACACACACCTGCATATAGACAAAAAGACACTGTATCACAATGGATATGGCTAGGTTTAAATGTTAGTCTCAACTTCAAGCATTTTCTTTTAGCTCAGACTGCTACCCTGCCAGCCCACCACAGGGTAAAGAAATCTTTTTCTTCATCTCCCTATTCCTTCTGTCTCTTTCCCTCTTTCTCTCTCCATGTCTTCTCTCCCTCCCAGGGTATTATTATTAACCAAAGCAAGCAGAGCGGAAACCAAAGCCCCAAATCCTCAGAGCTCTGGGAATGACTTCCCAAAGATGGACAAGGATTAGACCCCCAATTTCTCCCTTGCCCCACCACCTCCACCGACTTTCTCCCCAGGTTCCCGACAGACCGGGTGTCAGGTGGCTCTCCCAACCCTGCCAAAGGTGTTGCCCCTAATCCCATTACCCCCCTCCAGTCCTCTCACACACACACCCTCTCTCTCCCTCACAAAGCTTTCTTATTCATTTCAACTTCACCTATTCAACCCTCTATCTATACCTTCATCCCAAGCGTAGTTTGTCTTTTGGCACATTTGCCATCCTGTCTGATCCAAAAAAGAGCAACTCCATCCTTTCAGCCCTCTGTTTTTCACAGTTACTGACAAAGTTTAAAAAGGTGAAAGGGAATATATATATGGTCAGGACAGGGCCCAAATGAAGTGCCCTTTTCCAGTTGTAGCTTGCTCCAGTCTCTTGTTCTGTTCCACAAGAACCATAAAGTCAGCTCTCCCCCAGCTGGCGCAATCACACCTCTGGCCCTATAATTCCTCTGTTGGGAAGCAAGTGGTCTAAAGGTTAATGCGAATCGCAGGTCTGCGCTAAGGCAACACGTTCATCTATTCATCTTACTCTCAGCCTGCTCCACCAGTGTCTCTGTCATTGTGGTAGAGTAAGGCACTCTCAGACATGAGCTCTCATGTGCTCTTCCTTCTGCTACCCTGGGGATCAGGAATCTTTCTTCGCACTTGTTTGCAAAGCACAGTGGACAGCCTCCCGTACAGCTGCCCTCATATCTCTGTTTCATGGTCCCCCCTCCATTCCAGCAAGCATTCATCATAGGTAGGGATTAAGGGACTTTGCATAACAAGATCACACGGCCAGTGACTGATATCAAGAGAGTCCATATGCAGCCGGCTGGTTTTCAGAGGCACCCTCTGTCATTGATAGTGTGCGTCTGTGTGTGTGCCTGTGGTATGGTGGTGTGTGAATGTGCACAGACAATAGCATTACCTACAATAGCATTACCTACGCGCTTCATAGAAAGTGTACATGTGCGGGGCAGTGCTTCCTTTGGGACCGAGAATGAGGTGGACATCCACAGAGACCTCTGATTGGATCTTTACTACCTCCAATTCCACTGGGGAACGAGTCAGGCAAAACACACTATCACTTGCTCCTAATAATCTGTGTGTTTGCTGAGGGACACCAACATTAACTGAATGCAATACCACAGCTGTGAATAAACACAAAGTCAATCTGTTAATCCAGGATTACATGCCAAACATGTTTATAGGGGGAAAAAAACTGTCAGTGCAGCCTTTCCAGCAGAACCATCTGTGACCACAGGGCTCCTGTTGTCACAGCACAGTGCAACAGTGGCAAATAGAGGGGGATCCCAAATGAATAGCTGTTGATGGAATCATTTTAATCATTAGTTTAACTTTCTGATCCTCTTACTGAGCAAGTCCATTTTTTTAAAGTAAAGCAGTAATGCAGACCAGTGTTTTTCAACCAGGATTCCCAGGAATGTTCAGGTTTCTGTGGGAAATTTTCTAATTTCACTTCTGAATTGGTCCAAAAAATTGCAAGTAATTTCCAGTTGTTGTGCATGAGATCTATAGGCACCCATGCACCGCAACGGCAAATTGTTTTTTAATTTTTAGAAAATTTCCCACAGAAATCTGAACTGATTGAAAAACACTGATGTAGACAAACAGCCAATTGGGAAAAATGCAATGCTAAATAAGAGTGCAAAGTTTTGCAGTAATGGCAGCAGTAGCATGTCAGAAACAGAAGTCTTGGGAGTAACTGCAAGAATAAAATGGAAACAAGATGTATTTCACAAAAAAAAAATCTATCATATTTTTAATTCTAAATTCTTTCCATGGCATTAACACAAGAGCTTTAAAGATAACGTTTCAAGTAATATTAATTTAATAAAACAAAAATCCAATCATTTTACACTGGAGAAAAAAAAAACTTTAAATAATATTAAGTTGTACAACTATTTTTTAAGAATCGCTCATAGCGTTTACTCAAATCTAATTAAGGTTTTAAATAGAAACGTGATAAATATGTACACATAAAATTGAAAGTGACATTCAATAACATACACATTATTGAAGCCAGAAGAAAATTAATGCTACTGCTCTCAAGAGATTTGACCCCACCATGCCTGAGTTGTGTTAATTGATATACATGGCCAATCTATTAGAACCACAAAGAAAATTTCATTCCAAACAGGACACAAGGGCCTTGTGGTGGACTTCTTACACAACTAAATTAGAAAAACATGGGCTGAGAGAGAGCTGGGCAACAGGGGGGCTAAGAGGCTTACGAGCCCCTTGTCAGATATCCTGCTTCTCCCAGAGGATCCCAGATGGAAGAGAGTCTGGAGAAGCAGGCAGACCAGAGAGGGGATGAATCCCACCTCTGATGTCTTCCTCTGGGCAGCAGAAGGCAGGGGAGGGTGGGACATAAGTCCTGTTGCGCAGAGCTTGATTTGATCTTAATGTGAGTTATAAAAAGGAGGAGGTTTAGCAACCGGGGGGGTCTGTTTCAACTATCAGTGCAATAAGAGATAATCCTGCTGATTTAAACACAGACACCTGGCTGAATGGGGAGTGACAGATGTAAAGTCCCAGTCACAGAGTACCATGTCCAGCCCCCCCATCTCCACAAGGTCTGCCTTCTATCAGAGGCTTAATTGAAGGAACTGATCTCCATATTGCTCTTTTCATTGTTGCTAACAGCAACACAGCCGCGGCACAGCTGAGTGGGGCTACTGTTTGAGGGGCTGAGGGTTTAAACCTACAATCAATGGGTCAGCCAGAGCAAATAATAGATAAGTGATATGAATACAACTGCAGTGAATTGAATGGAAGCACAGGTTGACTGAGCCCCCAGCCAATTATACTGAATGAAAAGACAAAGAAAAGGGAAAAAATATCAGTCACTAAACTGTATTGTATAAACCACAAGTGATTGTGCAGCACTGGCCTGGTGCTGACCGAGTTGACAGATCTTATCTAATGTTGACTCAGATTCACAAAAGAGCTTGGGCTGTCACTACCCAACTCATGACATGCTGGCATATTTTAAAACTAGTTAATAAGAAGCGAGATTTCCTACATAAGCATGTCTCATGTTATTTTTACACTTTGTAACTCTCAGGTCTTACAGGCCAAGCTAAACAAGGGTTATTGTGTTTACGGAAAAAATATATCCAAAAGCCAAAATAAAGCTATTCAAAAAATAGGATGTTGAGAGTGGAAAAAGTCTAATACACAGACAAAATTAGTTGTGTACAAAACCAGTCTTTCACTTATCACTTGTGCCCTTAGAATATTGCGTTCCTTTCAAAGTTAACTAAACAAACGGTGCATGTTGATGGTAATCTTGCATCCTCTTGACACAAAAAGTAGACTGTTTCTTGCAGATGGCAGAATTGGACTAGAGAAACCTAAACAGTCTGAACAGGAAAAGTCTGACATGTTGTGACTGCAGCCATTATTTAGCTCAATCAGATACAGAAAGAAGTGACAAAGACACTGTAGAAAGATATCTATACATTACATGACGCTTTGAAAGGGTGGAAACATTTTTGTACAATAAGACTGGTGCGTCATACATTACACAGTCCTTAAGTATAACCTGGGATTTAAGAGAATTAAAAGACCAGCAAAGTTCACAACATTTATAAGAGGGGAAAAAAAAATCTAGCATATTGCATTGCTTAAGCAGGCTCTCCTCGTGTTGAGATGCAGGTCAGTCAGCACTCGGCACATTTTATTTATCTCATCTAGACTTCCCACAATGCCCAGTATTGTCAGTCATGATATATTCCCTTGGTCTCCTGTCACTGCATATAAATCTCAACAGTGCTGTCAAAACAGCAGGACCGTCTCTGCTCTGAGCATTTGTAAAGTGAGCAGTTGGGCAATTTCTTCCTCTCGAGCATCACAGCATCCTGCGAGCTTGAGCTGCCTCTGGCCTCACTCTACCACAAAAAGCTCTTTACAGTTGTCTTAAGGACAACACAGATAAATCACCAACCAGTCAACCAGCATCAACAGTGGACATAATACTGTCCACATATAATCGGGCCTTTTTCCTATTGGCTATCTGTCAAATACAACAAACCATTGGGGAGTTCTCAATAGGTAAGGAATTTGGTTGCCAACAGATTTTGTTCACATTTAAGCTGCTGTTGATACAATCAACATACATATTCTCTATCTTGTCAAATGTCCCCTGACAATGTGAACAAGCATTCACAACATCAGAACCACTAAACCAATGCAGCTAAATGAAAATGATTGACGAGTCCACGAAACCAATGCAAGCTGCACCAAATCCCACATACAAGTTCTGAACCTCTCTTTACAAACTTCACATGCACAAACAAGGCAGTCAGAGACAGCAGACTTCACCCCCACTATGCTAAAAATGACCCTCATTTTTTACAGATGGCTGAACCCTCTTTTTTCCCTAGAGTGTATAGCAACGCAAACAAATACTAAAAATACAAGAATAACATGATCACAATACATTTCCATCTACTCTGATAGCCAAGAAACAATAATGTAATTAACAGGCATATTGTGATCACTTTACTAAATTCTGACATCTCCAAAAACATCCGTCTGTAGAATGAAGTGCATTTCTCATAGACTGAAGTCCACTTGGAGTCATTTAAGGATGCTTTCACACCTCGCTTCAGTTGCTTTTGTCCAAATCAGTTGATGAGTTTGTTGTTTTGTATTATTTTCTACTTGGTTCTGTTCCCTTTCGCACAGGAAAAAATACAAGCAGACCAAAATGAGTCACGTCAATTCACATGAGAACATTCTCTACTTTTATATGTTTGATGATTTTGCCATGAGAAGATGAAAAGTAAATGCAGGAAGTCATTTTCCTTACCAGACTTACAATGAAATCTGTGACCCATCAGAATGGGTGACTACATACGTTGCTCATTGTCTGCAAAAGTGTTACCTAAAAATAAGATTAGATGTGTCTAGATTATTGCATGAGGCGGATAAAACTCCTGAAAATTGTAACTTTGATGTTTGATTTATTTATTAAGCAAATGATGTGATAAGGTGCCAGATTCTCAAAGGTCAAAGATTTTGATGTAACACGAGAACAACCCATTTTATTCAGTGCATTTGACACTTTAATGTACTCTTCTCAGAACTTCTTACCCAGGATTTACACTGACTCCGGATGCAGCACGTTATGGCTGCGATCCGACCTCTGCAGCATATAGTTCCCATTCTTGTCAATTTTCTAATCCCCACCTGGTCCAGACAACTGCAGAATGAATCCGGCTCATCAAATTCGGTTCGCTAATGAAATGCAACAAGTCTATTTTTGACAGATGCAGGATCCAATCCACAAGGAAATCCCGTGGTATCTCACAGTATTTAATAACTGTTCGTTCATTAAAAATGGTTTAAGGATCATCTATTATTTCTGACATCTACTCCACCACTGTGTCAGAGAAGGTAAAAACTTGACTTAACATACAAATGCTTCATAGAATTAAAATTAATGGGCTACTTACATTTTATTTAGAGCCCAAAAATCCAGGTGGGAGCCGCTACATCACACTTCCTTATTGTTACCACGTGATCACAATCGGTTCATCTCGGTCACTCTTGGGTCTTTCTTGAGGTCTCGTATTAATTTGTATAATTCTCACGTGATCTTGTATTTCAAACTCTGTTCTCATCCATGCTGCTGCAAAACACAAATGGAGTTGGTAGGGATGGCCGCAAGGGGCCATCCGCAATGCATCTGCAAAATACTGCATCCGGAGTCAGTGTAAATCCTGGATTAGTCATCTTGCAGCATTGTGCAACATATCTCTGAAATTGTGGAGTGTGTAAATGAAGAGGCATATTCATTTCAGACGATTTATTACACACTTACATCTCACAAACAAAGAACAGACTGACTGGTCACATCAAGCATTCCTCTCTCTATATCAAGTCACACTTCACAAGGATCAAGGCACTTCCTCATACACAGCATGACATCTACACTACACTTCATTCAACCCCCTCTCACCCACTTGGGCATTGTTCTCCCATGTGTATTCATTGTCTCTGTCTAAGGTGTGAAATAACCTGAGGCCCACACCGCCCCCCCAGCATCTTAGATAGAACAATAGAACATCAGTCCACATGCTGTTTTGGCTTCAGTCTCCTCCTATATCTGCTGTAACTGGGGTTTACCGCCTCCGTGGCGCTGCTGTGCCAGTGGGAGGCTGCTGGGAGTGTGTCCGACTGCGGGTGAGCCGTGGAGGGGGGGGGGGGATTTCACTCTGTCCGTGTGGCTGCTCTGATGAATCGTTCCCCTGGGGAGGTCTCCGTGGGGGTCTTCCACGCCGAGGGGCCCTCGCCAACAGCACTTGCTCATCCGCCACTACAAAGGCAGGTTTGAGTCTGTTTATGCCAATTCTCTCCCGTCTAGCCCCCAAGTCTAGCACAAAATGCTTATCCCCTGTTTCCAACACTCTGAACAGTCCATCATAGGGTGGGCGCAAGGGACGGCGGTGGGCATCGTGTCTGACGAACACGAACTCTGCGTTCTTCAAAGTTTTAGGCATGCGGAAAACTGTGGTGGGCAGGGCCCGGCAGCGTGCCTGTGTTTGCGCTACGCTGCAAAAGCTGAGACGGGGAGCTGCCCGGCGCGGGATTGTCCGGTAGAAATTCCCTGGGCAGCCGTAGGGGCTGTGCAAAAATGAGCTCTGCCGGGGAAGCTTCCAAATCCTCTTTTGGCGCGGAGCGCAACCCCAATAAAACCCACGGCACCCTGTCTACCCAATTTGCATCCGTCAGCGAAGCCCTGAGTGCTGCTTTCAGTGATCTATGAAAACGCTCGCATAAACCATTGGCCTGTGGGTTGTACGGGGTTGTGCGATGAATTGCAGCACCCAGGCTGCGGGCCATCGCGGACCAGAGGTCGGAAACAAATTGCGGGCCCCTGTCGGACGTAATGTCCGATGGGACTCCAAAACGCGCCACCCATGTTGTCAAAAAAGCGCGTGCTACGTCCGCAGACGTGGTTGCCGCCAGCGGAACTGCTTCTGGCCAGTGCGTGGTGCGGTCCACCACTGTCAGGAGGTGCGTGCACCCCTGTGATGGCGGGAGGGGGCCCACGAGATCCACGTGCACATGGTCGAACCTCTTAGCCGGTACCGGAAACGGCTCCAAGGGAGACTTCGTGTGCCTGTGTACCTTGGCTCGTTGGCACGCCACGCAGGCTGCAGCCCACTCTTTTACTTGTTTGCGTAGGCTCGGCCACACGAACTTCTCTCCCACCATTTTGACAGACGCGCGCACTCCTGGGTGCGCCAGAGTGTGAACTGACTCAAACACACGGCGGCGCCACGCGACCGGGACTACCGGACATGGGCGTCCCGTGGAGACGTCGCAGATTGGGGGGGGTGCCATCTTGCAGCACCCTGCTCTCCAGCCTTAACCCTGTTGGTCCAGATTGGAGCACGCGCACGTCTGCATCGCTAATCTGCTCCGCGGCCATGGCTGCGTAATCTATCCCCACGTAGACTGGGGCCACCACGGCGCGCGAGAGGCAGTCCGCCACCACATTCAGTTTACCCGACACATGCTGAATATCGGTAGTAAACTCTGAGATCGCGGCCAGCTGTCTCTGCTGCCGGCCCGACCACGGTTCTGAAACCTTGGCCATCGCGAACGTTAGTGGCTTGTGGTCTACGAACGTGGTGAAGCTGCGCCCTTCCAGCCAGAACTGGAAGTGGCGTATGGCCAGATGGAGAGCCAGCAACTCTCTGTCGAATGCGCTGTATTTACGTTCGCTGTCGCGCAAAGTTCTGCTGAAAAATGCGAGCTGCCAAGTCCTGGCGACGCGCTGCTCCACGACCGCCCCTATGGCCATGTCTGAAGCATCGGTGGTGAGCGCTATCCGGGCCGTCGGGTCCGGATGTCCAGCAGTGCGGCGTTTGCCAGGGCTGCTTTAACTTCCGAGAACGCCCGCTCTTGCTCCGGGGTCCATTCGACTCCATCCGCGGGTTTCTGTCTCTTGAGCGTGGCGTACAATGGTTGCATGAGCCGCGCCGCGCGGGGAAGGAAACGGTTATAAAAATTCACCATCCCCAAAAATTCCTGCAGTGCCCTGACCGTCTGAGGCCGGGGAAAATCTGCCACGGCGCGCACTTTGTCGGGCAACGGGATCGCTCCTTCCGGAGAGACGCGGTGCCCCAAAAAATCACTCTCCGTCACGCCGAACTGGCATTTCGCCGGGTTGATTATCAACCCGTGCTCCTCCAACCTCCGGAAAACCGTCCTGAGGTGGGTTTCGTGTTCATCTTCGGACGTACTGGCTACCAGGATATCGTCCAGGTAGACGAACACGAACGGGAGGTCACGCAGCACTGCATCCATCATGCGCTGGAACGTCTGTGCTGCGCCTTTTAACCCGAATGGCATGCGCAGGAACTCGAATAAACCGAACAGAGTTATTACCGCTGTTTTGGGTACGTCCTCCACGCGCACTGGGACCTGGTGGTAACCGCGGACCAGGTCTATTTTAGAAAAAATGCACGCTCCGGCAAGGTGAACGGAAAAATCCTGTATGTGGGGAATTGGGTAGCGGTCGTGTGCTGTGGCGTTGTTCAACCTGCGGAAATCACTGCACGGTCGCCACGATCCCTCAGCCTTAGGGATGCCCATGGGCTGTTTGATCGCCTGATGATGCCCAACCTTTCCAGGTTGGCGAACTCCTCGCGCGCTATGGCCAGTTTAGCTGCGTCCAAGCGCTGAGGTCTTGCAAAAACGGGCGGCCCGGTGGTGGTGATAAAGTGCTCCACCCCGTGTTTAGCGATGGCCGCCGAAAACGTCGGGATCGTGAGTGCTGGGAACTGAGTGAGCAGTGTGTGGAACTTACCGCCTGGAGTTGTGACGCTGGCTTGTGCTGTTGGCCGGGTCCCTCGAGCTATACAGGGGAGAGATTCAAAGGACAGTGCATTAACCAGGCGCCTGTTAGCAACATCCACAAGTAAACCATGTGCACACAGAAAATCAGTGCCCAGGAGCGGGCAACACAGTGCTGCTATGATAAAAGTCCACTCATACAAGCGGCCATGTAGAGATAAGGTCTGTGTTCTCTTGCCGAACGTCTTAATCTCCGAGCCGTTTACTGCCATCATTCAGGGGCCGCTAGGTCCTGCCAGCCGGTCAGCGTAGGACGGCAGGATGACGCTCTTCTGGGCTCCGGTGTCAACGAGGAAGCGTCTCCCCGAGCGCGAGTCCGTCACGTAGAGCAGCTTGTTCTCTTCACCGGCGGTCGCAGCTGCTACCGACTGCCGGCCTTGGCGTTTCCCGAGCGCTTGAAGTGGCACGGTGGGGTGCATCTGCGCACGTTCCCTCCGAAGCAGCGGTGGTAGAAGCAGAGCGTGTCTTTCTGGCGCTCCTTGGCCCCCGTTGCCGCTACCGTCGGTGGCTCCTCGCCTCCCCTGGTCGTCTCGCTGGGCTCCGCTGCCGCCGCGTTGACTGTAATCGCCCCGGTGGTGAGGATGATCCAGTCTGCCTCCTGGGCTAGCGCATGGTAGTCTTGCACGGCCAGCAACGGCGAATTGGCCAGGACCGCTCTTGCTTCTGTTGGCAGGTTCCGGAGGAAAAGGTGGGCAAACAGAAAGTGCCCGTCGCCTGTGCCCATCAACGCCAGCATCTTCTCCATCAGGTCTACGGCCGACCCATCTCCTAACTCGGTCCGCGCCAGGAGCCTCTCCGCTCTCTCACATTCCGAGAGCGTGTATCGCCAGATGAGCGCAGCCTTGAGCGCCTCATATTTGCTGCTGGCTGGTGGCTGCTCGAGCAGGCTTGCTACCTGCTGGGCTGTGCGGGAGTCCAGCGCTGCTACCACATGGTAGAACTTGGTGTCGTCTGTTGTTACTCCCCGGAGGGCGAACTGGGCCTCAGTGTGGTGGAACCAAGAGCGCGGGTTGTGCTGCCAGAAATCCGGTAGCTTGACTGAAACTGCACACGCGTTGCTGGGGGTTCCAGTCCTGGCTGTCTGCGGGTTGGCTTCAGCGTCTCTGGGGCTTCCCGACCGGGCCGGCTCCGGGGTTCTTGCCTCATGTTCCATAATACGTCTTGGGTCACCAGTGTGGAGTGCGTAAATGAATAGGCATATTCATTTCAGATGATTTATTACACACTCACATCTCACAAGCAAAGAACAGACTGACTGGTCACATCAAGCATTCCTCTCTCTATATCAAGTCACACTTCACAAGGATCAAGGCACTTCCTCATCACAGCATGACATCTACACTACACTTCATTCAACCCCCTCTCACCCGCTTGGGCATTGTTCTCCCATGTGTATTCATTGTCTCTGTCTAAGGTGTGAAATAACCTGAGGCCCACAAAATCTCCTTTTTCCTAGCCATTTGCTAAAAGAGTGTATTTCTATATTTTTTTGTGTTGTGGATAGTTGAGCATGTATGTATTCATTTGACAACTCTACACCTCCGAAAACTCCACATTTGTGAGCGATTCAGACTGCAGCATGTTTTTGGAGCTCTAAAGTGATACGTAAAAATCTGCTCATAATCTAATGCCCTAAAATCATGCATTTTTGTAGCCTTTGGTCCCATTTAAGTTCAATATGCTTTCTCACCAGGAGCAAGACCACCTCTTTTGGGGGGTCTCATTATGTTTGTTTTGGTGCACACCTGAGTGTGATAACTGTGTTCTTACCAGACAAAATGAAGCACACTATGGAGAAAATTAGCTTGCGCTTGATTGAAACGAACGAAAGCCTGTAGGTGTGAAAGCACCCTTATAAAGGGTATGTGCATGATGTCACATAACAGAACTCATGACAATTACAAAACACTGAGTGGCAAAAATGAGTGGCAGCATTAGGGGGTATGGAGTAAAACACAAAAAACACAAGGTATTCAGCCACAACAATACACAAGAGTACCTGCTTGCAATGTAGAGAGCTAAACCTATTATTCCATCTTGTATTAATTGACAAAAAATAAGTAGATAAATACATAAAGACTCAGAACCAGTTCTTCACTCATTTATGCTCTTACCCACATATTACTACAGTCATGCAAACAGTGTGGTATTAACATCTAAATTTAAAAAAAGGTTCTCTGTGTACTGCTATGACTAAATACCTTGTATGATTTTTATGCTTTTTTCCATACAAGCTAAAGCTATCACACGTGTTTGCCACTCAAACACATGCAGCAGCTTGTATAACTGTGGTAACCGCTCAGTAACTGTTAAAGAGTTCTCTTCCAGTGCATTCCCTCTATACTATCAATGATGAAGTAACTCATAAGTTTACACTGAGAATCACTGGGTCTCATTTATGAAAATGAATTTGTGTGTTAGCTTTTCCCAGAGTGAAATCTGTAAGTGTTTTGGCATTCATCGTTTGTTTCCTCTGGGTGCTCCGGTTTCCTCAGTACAATACAAAGACATGCTTGTGGCAGCGCCTTGCGTGGCAGCAGCCCCTCCATTTCTTGGGTGTGACTAACATTGTAGATTAGAGAAACGTAATTTCAATCTACTGTGCATAGTGTGAATGACAAAGTTGAGTTTCTTTCTTTCTTTCTTTCTAGTTGCTCAGAACTTTAAACCTGTTGTGTCACGTTCACAATATGCAAATGCCTTTAAAATGCCCATTTTAAACATGAACAAAACTAGCGTGGTACATTTAGCTTAACCGGCAATAAGGTTTCTTAAAATGGGAATGATTAAATTTGATTAAATTTACTTATAGATGGTTGAGCGCGTTAAACCGTCTATAAATATTAGAATTGGTGTAGCGTCCAGTACATTTAACTCACTCAACCGTCTATGGAACAACAAAGGAGTATCACTTGGCACGAAGATCAAAATTTACAAGTGCAGAGTTATTCCCCCTCTTCTCTATGGCTGTGCTACTTGGGCCTTGAAACAAGGACAGCAGCAGCGCCTTGATGCATTCCATCATTCATCCCTGTGGAGAATCTTAAAGGTTCGGTGGGAAGAACATGTATCCAACCGTGGGATAAGAAGCAGAGCAGATTGCTGTAGCCCAGCCATTCTCATCTGACACTCCCGGATGTCGTACTATGGTCATATAGCACGAATGCCTAGCAAGAGTTACCCAAGGTTCCTACTAGAATGGATCCCCACTCATGGAAACCAAGGTGTCGGCCGACCCAGGAATAACCTTATAAAGACCTACAAGGATGACATAGAGGGGCTTCTTGGGCTCACTCCAGCCCAGGCCCTACTATGCGCTCAAGATCACTCCAGCTGGCGCCATCTCTTGAAAGCTGCCAAAACTTGTGCGTTAGATCGTGAGCAGGCAGACCTATCTTGGGATGGGTAAGGACCTAACCAATGTTCAAGTTCAAATTTACTTAATATCTTATCTGTTGTTTAGGCCATTTATTGAATAAAAACAATAAAATATGAAAACCAAAAAACCCAAATACACCTTAAAAATCCTTGTCATGTTTAATTATACTGAAAATGCCACTTGTTTTTGATAATTATAGACTTCAATTAAAAGGCAAGTCTTACCACTTTAAATTGTGCAGTCAATTGTTTTATAAACTAGGTTTACTCTTAATTATCCAAATTAAAAGAATACATAGATTACTCTTCTTTATGATCATTTTTAAATCTTCTACACACTGGTAAGAAATGACCACATATGGTGGTGTGAAAAAGTGTTTGTCCCCTTCCTGATTTCTCATTTTTTGTATGTTTGGCACACATAAATGTTTCAGATCATCAAACAAACTTAAATATTAGACAAAGATAACACAAGTAAACACAAAATGCAGTTTTTAAATGAAAGTGTCTATTATTAAGGGTAAAAAAAATCCAAACCTATATGGCCCTGCATGAAAAAGTGACACCCCCCCCCCGTTAAAACATAAATTAACTGTGATTTATCACATCTTTGGAGAGCTGCTCCCATGCAGTGGATTCAAAACAGTTCCTCAGGGCGTCCTTCACCTCCTTGGACCATATCTCCACTGTGTGGGTAACAGGAGGTTGTCTGTGTACCAGGGGTTTGTACACAGACAGGAGGTGAACCAGGTTGTGATCAGATCTATCATGGAGGGAGGGGGTGATGAGGTGTAAGCTTCCTTGGTGTTTCCATAAAATAAGTCCTGTGTTTTATTGTCTCTGGTGCGGCACGTGACATACTGGGTGAAAGTGGGCGCCACTGCACGGTGGCGCAGTGGTTTAGCACTGCGGCAGCACAGTTTACCCTCGGCCGGGGGATCGCGGGGATCATGAGATCGTGGGTTCGATCCCAGCCCCCGACCAACAGTGAGATGTGTGGAGTTTGCATGTTCTCCCCGTGTTGCGTGGGTTTACTCCGGGATTTCTCCGGTTTCCTCCCGCATACCAAAAACATGTAGGTTTAGGGCGCTCGCGCACGCAGCGACCAGCAGCCGGTGGCTTGTCACCAGACTGCAAACCAAATCTACCTACGGGTACAAATAAGTAACAAAAAAAAAAAAAAAAAAAATGGAGGACAAGGAATTATGGTTGAAATCACCAGAGATGAGCTGGAGAGCATTTGGGTGCCGTGTCTGCAGCCTGCTGGTGACTGAGTGGATGATGTCACACGCTGCCTCAGCGCTTGCAGAAGGGGGTACATACAGTGGTGTGAAAAAGTGTTTGCCCCCTTCCTGATTTCTCATTTTTTGTATGTTTGTCACACTTGAATGTTTAAGATCATCAAACAAATTTAAATATTAGGCAAAAATAACACAAGTAAACACAAAATGCAGTTTTTAAATGAAGGTGTTTATTATTAAGGGTAAAAAAAAAATCCAAATCTACATAGCCCTGTGTGAAAAAGTGATTGCCCCCTGTTAAAACATAAGTTAACTGTGGTTTATCACATCTTTAGAAAGCTGAGTTCAATTTTTCTAGCCACACCCAGGCCTGATTACTGCCACACCTGTTCTCAATCAAGAAATCACTTAAATAGGACCTGTCTGACCAAGTGAAGTAGACCAAAAGATCTTCAAAAGCTAGACATCATGCTGTGATCCAGAGAAATTCAGGAACAAATGAGAAACAAAGTAATTGAGATCTATTAGTCTGGAAAAGGTTATAAAGCAATTTCTAAAGCTTGGGGACTCCAGCGAACCACAGTGAGAGCCATTATCCACAAATGGCGAAAACATGGAAGAGTGGTGAACCTTCCCAGGAGCGGCTGGCCGACCAAAATTACTCCAAGAGTGCAGTGACAACTCATCCAAGTGGTCACAAAAGCCCCCACAACATCCAAAGAACTGCAGGCCTCACTTGCCTCGGTTAAGGTTAGTGTTCATGACTCCACCATAAGAAAAAGACTGGGCAAAAATGGCCTGCATGGCAAAGTTCCAAGACGAAAACCACTGCTGAGCAAAAACAACATAAAGGCTTGTCTCAGTTTTACCAGAAAACATCTTGCTGATCCCCAAGACTTTTGGGAAAATACTCTGTGGAGTGACGAGACAAAAGTTAAACTTTTTGGAAGGTGTCTGTCCCATTACATCCGGCGTAAAAGTAACACAGCATTTCAGAAAAGGAACATCATACCAACGGTAAAATATGGTGGTGGTAGTGTGATGGTCTGGGGCTGTTTTGCTGCTTCAGGACCTGGAAGACTTGCTGTGGTAAATGGAACCATGAATTCTGCTGTCTACCAAAAAATCCTGAAGGGGAATGTCTGGCCATCTGTTCGTGACCTCAAGCTGAAGCACACTTGGGTTCTGCAGCAGAACAATGATCCAAAACACACCAGCAAGTCCACCTTTGAATGGCTTAAGAAAAACAAAATGAAGACTTTGGAGTGGCCTAGTCAGTCCTGACCTGAATCCGATTGAGATGCTGTAGCATGACCTTAAAAAGGTCGTTCATGCTTGAAAACCCTCCAGTGTGGCTGAATTACAACAATTCTGCAAAGATGAGTGGGTCAAAATTCCTCCACAGCGCTGTAAAAGACTCATTTCCAGTTATTGCAAATGCTTGATTGCAGTTGTCGTTGCTAAGGGTGGCCCAACCAGTTATTAGGTTTAGGGGGCAATCACCTTTTCACACAGGGCCATGTGGTTTGGATTTGTTTTTTTCCTGAATAATAAACACCTTCATTTACAGTGTGGCAAAAAAGTATTTATTCAGCCACCAACTGTGCAAGTTCTCCCACTTAAAAGATGAGAGAGGTCTCCAATTTTCATCATAGGTATATCTCAACTATGAGAAACAAAATGAGAAAAAAGAAAAATCCAGAAAATCACATTGAAGGATTTTTAATGAATTAATTGGTAAATTCCTCAGTAAAATAAGTATTTGGTCACCTACAAACAAGCAAGATTTCTGGCTCTCACAGACCTGTAACTTCTTCTTTAAGAGGCTCCTCTGCCCTCCACTCGTTACCTGTATTAATGGCACCTGTTTGAACTCTTTATCAGTATAAAAGACACCTGTCCACAACCTCAAACAGTCAGACTCTAAACTCCACTATGGCCAAGACCAAAGAGCTGTCAAAGGACACCAGAAACAAAATTGTAGACCTGCACCAGGCTGGGAAGACTGAATCTGCAATAGGTAAGCAGCTTGGTGTGAAGAAATCAACTGTGGGAGCAATTATTAGAAAATGGAAGACATACAAGACCACTGATAATCTCCCTCGATCTGGGGCGCCACGCAAGATCTCACCCCGTGGGGTCAAAATTATCACGAGAACGGTGAGCAAAAATTCCAGAACCACATGGGGGGACCTAGTGAATGACCTGCAGAGAGCTGGGACCAAAGTAACAAAGGCTACATCAGAAACACACTACGCCGCCAGGGACTCAAATCCTGCAGTGCCAGATGTGTCCCCCTGCTTAAGCCAGTACATGTCCAGGCCTGTCTGAAGTTTGCTAGAGAGCATTTGGATGATCCAGAAGAGGATTGGGAGAATGTCATATGGTCAGATGAAACCAAAATAGAACTTTTTGGTGAAAACTCAACTTGTCGTGTTTGGAGGAGAAAGAACACCATACCTACTGTGAAGCATGGGGGTGGAAACATCATACTTTGGGGCTGTTTTTCTGCAAAGGGACCAGGACGACTGATCCATGTAAAGGAAAGAATGAATGGGGCCATGTATCGTGAGATTTTGAGTGAAAACCTCCTTCCAACAGCAAGGGCATTGAAGATGAAACATGGCTGGGTCTTTCAGTATGACAATGATCCCAAACACACCGCCCGGACAACGAAGGAGTGGCTTCGTAAGAAGCATTTCAAGGTCCTGGAGTGGCCTAGCCAGTCTCCAGATCTCAGCCCCATAGAAAATCTTTGGAGGGAGTTGAAAGTCTGTGTTGCCCAGCGACAGCCCCAAAACATCACTGCTCTAGAGGAGATCTGCATGGAGGAATGGGCCAAAATACCAGCAACAGTGTGTGAAAACCTTGTGAAAACTTACAGAAAACGTTTGATCTCTGTCATTGCCAACAAAGGGTATATAACAAAGCATTGAAATGAACTTTTGTTATTGACCAAATACTTATTTTACCGAGGAATTTACCAATTAATTCATTAAAAATCCTTCAATGTGATTTTCTGGATTTTTTTTTTCTTATTTTGTCTCTCATAGTTGAGGTATACCTATGATGAAAATTGGAGACCTCTCTCATTTTTTAAGTGGGAGAACTTGCACAATTGGTGGCTGACTAAATACTTTTTTACCCCACTGTAAAAACTGCATTTTGTGTTTACTTGTGTTATCTTTGTCTAATATTTAAATTTGTTTGATGATCTGAAACATTTAAGTGTGACAAACATATTAAAAAAAATGAGAAATCAGGAAGGGGGCAAACGCTTTTCACACCACTGTATGTACAAAAGAGTATTTAAATGATTAATATAAGCATATAAGAAAACATCCTGCAGGCCTAAACTTTTTTCAGACTTCTCATTAAGGAAAATATGGCCCTCTAAATTTTATCCATATGCATAGTTTGTTATAACTTAAATAGCACTACAGTGATGCTCATCACTGATTTATTTAGAGTTAATTTAATGAGGTTAAAATTACACGTCTGGCTTCCCACTTTATTCAATCAGGAGTTGGCATTACACAAATTTCTTTGAGTGGCAAAACAATAGCCAAGGTTACATGGGCAAAATTTCTTCAAACTGATTACAATTCCAATTAGAATTTTACTGTTTACATGGATCCTGAAGAAGCTGATCCGATTAGGACGTGCGTTTCCATGTGTCACACGTTTGAATGGACTAAATTATTTTGACAAGCGCACATCGACATTTCGACATTCTGAAAATAGTAGAAGAAGAAGCAACTTCCAGTGTAAACAAACCCCGCTTTGTGTTTCTCTTTTTGAAATGGACCTGTATTGTGTTATTCAGACTGTACTTTTGCTTCTGCTGGTCTCCGTAATGAAGCTACAAGTACATACTTCTGCATATGACGAACAGAGGGAGACGGCAAGACTATACAGACCAATTTTGTTTTACTCCCGCAATGTCTTCCGCTAGCTGCTGTAAAGGCAGAAATACGTTACATCGACGTGTGGCTGACGTACAGACATGCACTGTAAACATATTTTCGACCCAAGCTTTGGAATAAGTGTTTATATGCGCACCATTTGGATTAACAATCAGCATAACCCACCCCTCTCAATCGGAATGAAATTTTGATCTGAATGAGCGTGATCAGGTCAGAATATTCAGACTGCCATGTTTACATGAAGTATTTTTATTCCGATCAGGCTTTTAATCCAGTTATTTGTGTTCATGTAAACATGGCTAGTGAGGCCCATGTTACTGACCAAGCAATTAGTGGTGGCTGTCGAAATGGATAGCAATTTTGCATTTGTATATTGACCCAGCTGTGAAACCACTGCTATGTATATTTTCCATAATCCTTGGGCCCTTTTGTTCAATTGTGTGTTCTGCACTCTTATGTACATAGTTCCACCCACATAGCCACTACCCTACCTGTGCATATTTCCATAATCCTTGGCCATTTTTATTTCAGTTGTGTGTTTAATTGTGCGTTCTGTAACCGTGTTTTAGCCAATCCTTCTCTCATACTAAATTGCGCAGTAGCCTAGTGGAGCACCCACAGTTTTGTTGAACTGTAGAACTCTACAATGACAACAAAACCTATCCTATTCTATTCTATTTGTTATAGTAAGTGCAATTTAGCCGTTACTTTAATGTGTTTATTTACCTTAACACCCGAGTCTGCTGTCAATTCAGTAGAGACATGTCCCTGTCTCCACCTGCAATAAAGGCAGCTCTTCAATAATTTGAGCAATTCAATAGTCTGACGCAGAAAGTTGCAACTGTGACACACATTTTTTTTTTCCCTGACAGTATCAGTCACCTCCCTCCAGGCCTTTCCTTTTCCCGTACCGGTCACGTCATTACTGACAGAAGAAGTGCTTTTTTTCTCTCTCTCTCTCACTTCTACTAAACTCAAGATGACTTCAGTTGCAGACAGTCTATAAGAAGTTTTGTATTTTCTATTCTTTACTTGCTGAGATTAACTGGCTGCACTTCTCCGCATCTAGCGGTTCATGGGCAGTGATCTAAGGGAACTGCTGACCATCAAGAGTGCGCTGCCAATTTACGATTGACTGGCATTCACGAACTCTCACATGTGCCTACAATCAAATCTAAGCTTTACACGGTGTTCATGAATCTAGAGTAGGTTTTAAGTATTGAGGCAATTTACATGCAAATATACTCACAGATTTACTGACATTTCATGAATAAGACTACAGTGATCCCTCACTTATCGCGGTTAATGGGTTCCAGAACCGACCGCGAAAAGTGAAAAACCGCGAAGTAGCGTCACCCCTAATGACGTCACCCATAAATAATACGTACGTTCATTCTCTCACTCTCTCTCTCTCATATGATACGTGTGTGTGTGTGTAAGTGTACATACATACGTAGATGTAAATAAAGTGTACATAAATATGTTTTTAGAACTCTTTTATTCTTATAACAAGATACGTAACTCAAGATGAAGATGATTTACTGCACAGGTTAATGAGAGCTTTACTGCTCCTCAGGTGACGCCTCATCTTCAGGTGCTAGAGGCGCAGGATCGTCGAGGGCAGCTTCCGATAGAGCTGCAGAAGCTGCAGGAGGCGGCGTAGTGGCTCGACGGGCAGACTATTTCACACAAAAAGGCACAAGAGAACAGCGAAAAGTTCCACGCGGTGAGACTAGCGATAAAGAACAATGAATGCGGTCTTCCTTCGCTGGGTATGGGAGAGAAGCTGGGTAAAATGTCTCGGCCAATCAGCTTGCAAGGTAAAACGTCTCGGCCAATCAGCTTGCGAGATTCCCGAGCGGTGAAGAGGTGGGCGGAGAGGAGTGGAGCGGTAGTCAGAGAGGTGGATGTTCTAATGTAGTCTCCCTGCCTTCTGCTAGCGCCCGCCCATTTTTTCTCAATTTTGAATTTTTGATGAATATTTTTGAAAAATCCGCGATGCACTGAGGGCGCGAAAGGTGAAGCGCGAAGTAGCGAGGGATCACTGTAATTATTTTTGATCTCTTTAACTATTTGTTCAAAGGGTCCTTCACATAGTGGCAAACCCTCTCAGTTTTTACTATTGCTAAGCCTTCTCTGGGATGATCTTTTTAAACTTGACCAATACACAACTTTCTTCACTCCTTTAGCTGTATCACCTCTGAACTCTGCTGTTGAAGCGGCGGCCCAGAGCTGCGGCCGTAAGGTGGTCGGTGCATCTCGTGGTGGCAACCCCCGAACCAAGTGGTGGACACCAGTGGTGAGGGGGTCCATTAAGCTGAAGAAGGAGTCCTATCAAGCTTGGTTGGCTTGTGGGACTCCCAAAGCAGCTGAGGTGTACCGGCAGGCCAAGCGGAGTGCAGCTCGGGTGGTTGCTGAAGCAAAAACCCGGGTATGGGAGGAGTTTGGTGAGGCCATGGAACAAGACTTTCGGTCGGCCTCGAAGAGATTCTGGCAAACTGTCCAGCGGCTCAGGAGGGGAAAGCAGCTCCCTGTCCACACTGTGTATGGTGCGGATGGGGCACTGTTGACTTCGACTGGGGATATCGTCGGGCGGTGGAAGGAATACTTCGAGGATCTCCTCAATCCCACTGATACGCCTTCCACAGAGGAAGCAGGGTTTGTGGACGAGGGGGATGACTCGCCTATCACAGGGGCTGAGGTCGCCAAGGTGGTTAAAAATCTCCTTGGTGGCCGTGGATGTTGTTGGGCTGTCATGGTTGACATGCCTCTGCAACACTGCGTGGAGGTCTGGGGCAGTGCCCTTGGCATGGCAAACCGAGGTGGTGGTTCCTCTTTTCAAAAAAGGGGACCGGAGGGTGTGCTCCAACTTTAGAGGGATCACACTCCTCAGCCTCCCTGGGAAGGTCTATGCCAAGGTACTGGAGAGAAGAGTCCGGCCGTTGGTCGAACCTCGGATCAGGAGGAGCAATGTGGTTTTCGTCCTGGCCGTGGCACATCGGACCAGCTCTTTACCCTCTCGAGAATTCTTGAGGGTTCGTGGGAGTTTGCCCAACCAGTTTACATGTGTTTTGTGGACTTGGAGAAGGCATTTGACTGCGTCCCTTGTGGTTTTTTGAGGGGGGTACTTCGGGAGTATGGGGTATCAGGCTTGTTGTTATGAGCTATTCGGTCTCTGTACGACCATTGTGAGAGTTTGGTTCGTATTGCCAACACTTGGTCGGACTCATTCCCAGTGAGAGTTGGACTCCGCCAGGGCTGCCCTTTGTCACCGATCCTGTTCATAATTTTTATGGACAGGATTTCTAGGCGAGCCAGGGAATGGAGGGTGTCATGCTTGGTGACCACAGGATCTCATCTCTGTTGTTTGCAGATGATGTTGTCCTGTTGGCTTCATCCAGCAATGACCTACAGCTCTTGCTGGGATGGTTTGACGCTGAGTGTGAAGCGGCTGGGATGAGAATCAGCACCTCCAAGTCCGAGTCCATGGTCCTCAGCCGGAAAAAGGTGGATTGTCCTCTCTGGGTTGGGGACAGGCTCCTAACCCAAGTGGAGGAGTTTAAGTATCTTGGGGCCACGAGTGAGGGGAAAATGGAGCGAGAGATTGACAGACGGATTGGAGCAGCATCTGCAGTGATGCGGACGTTGTACCGGTCTGTTGTGGTGAAGAGGGAGCTGAGTTCTAAGGCAAAGCTGTCGATTTACCAGTCAATCTACGTTCCTACTCTCACCTATGGTCACAAGCTTTGGGTAATGACCGAAAGAACAAGATCGCGGATACAAGCGGCTGAAATGAGCTTTCTCTGTAGGATTGCTGGACTCACCCTCAGAGATAGGGTGAGGAGCTCAGTAATCCGGCAGAGGCTCAGAGTAGAACCGCTGCTCCTCCACATTGAAAGGAGCCAGTTGAGGTGGTATGGACATCTGATTAGGATGCCTCCTGGACGCCTCCCACTTGAGGTGTTTCGGGCACGTCCCACTGGGAGGAGACCCCGGGGCAGACCCAGGACTCGGTGGAGAGACTATGTCTCCCAGCTGGTCTGGGAACGCCTTGGTATCCTCTCTGAAGAGCTGGGGCAAGTGGCTGGGGAGAGGGAAGTCTGGGCTTCTCTGCTTGAACTGCTGCCTCCGCAACCCGGACCTCCGGAAAAGCGGTAGAAGATGGATGGATGGATGGACCTCTGAACTTTTTACAATTTAAATACAGTATAAGTTTACAGAAAAATGTGTGTCAAACCCTGATGGAGCCACTGTGGCACAGTATACGCTCTTAGAGCATAGTACAGGCTTGCAAGCAGCAGATTCACAGCAATACAATCTTACTGTGTTGTCATTTAGAACCTGACAACAAGCATTTCTGTTGTTTTTATTGAGTGGACTAATGGAACTGCAGGTGCTTTGAATGCAAGTTTGTGAAGTGTCTCTTAATACATTCAGATATTGTGTCCTTCCTATTGTGTAGTGATTTAGAATGCAATATATCATTTTGTGTATAAAACCCAATCTTACAACACAGGTGCCAAATATTCTTAACCCCACCCCCCAGGTTGCCCTGACACCTATTGTCATGAAATGCTTTGAGCAGCTTGTGTTGGCACACATAAAAAGACACCCCCCCCACACTCCCTTCCCTGGACCAATCACAGATTGCCTATAGAGGGGTTGCACGTGACGTCAGTGGTCACATGCCACATTGTTTTTCTGCCACTTTGGACAGCAAATAGCATGGACCCTGCGTTAATAATAATTCCACTAGCACCTACTCAGCCCAACTCGCCATGGTGTTGTCGTTTTCCATTACAACTGAATACCACCTTAAGTGAGTGAGATCTGAACAGCAAGGCGGCCCGACACTCCCATGACATCATTTGTATATGACAAGAAAAACACAAGATGGATATCGAGGCGAGCCTGCTGCTCGCTGGCTTTTTGTCAGAGTAAAGGCGAAAAAGGAGAGCCACAAAAGGCTACAGGTGACAAGGCAAAGCACTGGAAAAGTACTGGAGAGTTAAGGAAGCCATGCAGCAGCGGAAGACGTGAGGATACAAACTACATCACATATGAAGGTAAACTAATGATTGCTAATACTAGTTAGCACTAATAAGTCCCCGTACGACATTGTAATCATGGCAAGTTATCACTATTAGTGTCACAGCCCGCTCTTGCCTGTCTCCCGCTCCAGCTGTGAGCACACCTGTGCCTCATCAAGCCCGGGCTATTTAGCCCGCTCCACCTCGAGCTTCGGTCTGGAGCCGTCTGCTCACCAACGACCGTGCTACCCGCACTCGCCTTCTCTTCGACGTCTCTAAAGACTTCCACCATCCCTTCCCACGTAAGCAATCATCCTTCATCTCACCTTTTCTGCAGTCCTTCTCCCCTGTGCACAGGTGGATTCCCTGTCAGCAGATTCTCCCTCCGTCGTCATCCAACTCTCACCCGCAGCGCCGAGCGCGCATTGGAGTGCTGTCTTCCAGGCAGGAGACCTGTGGCTTGCCGACGTCAGCCACCAAGAACATCTGCAAGTAAGCCACAGTCCAAATATTAATCCACCAGGTCAGACTCAGCAACTAACCTCTCCTCTGCTCTGCCCTAGGGTTGCCTGGCTGCACGGCGCGCTGCTCCGCCCTCGGCGTATCCTGTCTTCCAGCAACACATCCACTCTCACACTCACGCACCCATACACGCTTATTCAATAAATCATTGTTGCAATTGACTCGAGCCTGTGTGCGTGTTCCCTGGGCCAGAACTCATGTCAGTATGGCTCCAGCAGTGCGACCCAGCGGACAGCGGGCTCGCACACCGGTTAACCAATTTGGAGGCTCGAGTCAATCAGGTCATACATCAGCAACAGGTGATTTTAAACCAGCTCACCGTAATCACCCACCGGCTAGATGGTCTGGATCCCCCGCAGGTGTTTCCTCCGGCTCCTCAAGGTGGGCTAGCTCCTGTCGCTCCTCCGGCTGGCCAGGCTAACCCGGGGGCACCAACCCGGCTCACTCCCATTCCCATGCCCACGCGCTTCGGCGGCAAGCTCGGTGAGGCGCGTGGGTTCCTTCTCCAATGTGAGTCGGTGTTCCAGCGTGTTCCCGGGGACTTCCCGATGGATCAGAGCCGAAATGGTTACATCGCCAACCTCATGGAAGGGCGAGCGTTAGCCTGGGCCTATGCCATCATGGTGCAACCCAGCTACGCTAACCTAACTTATACCCAATTCGTCCGAGATTTTAATGAGGTTTTTGACCATTCGGACCGTGATAACATGCTAACAACCCAGTTGCTAAACCTTCACCAGGGTAGCCGGTCGGCCGCCGACTACGCTGTCGACTTCCGGGTTGTGGCGGAGGAAGCTGGATGGGGAGATACTGCCCTCTGCAGCATTTTCATCCGTAGCCTGAGCTCTAGCCTTTGGGACGAACTGGCCTGTAAGGATCTGCCAGAGCGGCTCTCCGAACTGATTTCCCTTGCCATTAGCCTGGATAACAGGTTGAGAGAGCGGGCCGCCAAGCGGAAGTCCTCCAGCCGCTCGAGCGGTGATCCTCCCCGCTCCTCTCAACCTCGCCCCCTGGCGTTGCCCGCGCCTGAGTCCGCCAACAAGCCGGAGGCGATGCTGCTTGGCCAGGCGAAGCTCCGACAGGCAGAGAAACAGCGCCGTAGGGAGCTGGGTCTCTGCATGTATTGCGGAGACGACCAGCATGCCTTGGAGTCCTGCCCGGTAAGGCCAAAAGGGGGAGTCCACGAGTCACTATAGGGGGCCTCACGGACGCATTCCAGCCTAACCCCCTATCTAAGTGCATGCTACCAATTAGGTTCTGTCATAACCCCATAGAACACCTCACTCAAGCACTGGTGGACTCGGGGGCGGAGCAGAGCTTCATTTCTAAGGGCCTGGCAACCCGTCTGGGCATCCCCTGCCATCCACTGCCGGCCCCTTTGAATCTTGTCTCCCTCGCTGCCACCCCCCTGGAGCGGGTTACACACCGGACAGTCCCAGTCCCGGTCATTATTTCCGGCAATCACCGGGAGGACCTTAGCTTCTTTGTGCTGCCCACCTCGGCCGCCTCCGTCATTCTGGGCTACCCCTGGCTACGCCTGCACGGCCCAACTTTTGATTGGCAGTCGGGGAGCGTCCTCTCCTGAAGTACCTTTTGTTTGGGCGCCTGCCTCCAGTCCGCCGCTTGTGCCCCATCACTTCCTCCTCCTCCCTCCAACGTGCCCCCTCCGGACCTCTCCTTAGTGCCTCCGGAGTTTCATGAACTTGGTGTAGTCTTCAGCAAGTCCAAAGCGCTGTCCCTTCCCCCCCACCGCCCCTATGACTGTGCCATCAACCTCCGCCCGGGGGCGCCCTTGCCCTCCAGTCGTTTATACAGCCTGTCAGCACCAGAGCGCGAAGCCATGAACTCCTATATCTAGGAATCGCTTAGCTCCGGCATCATTCGTCCTTCTTCGTCTCCAGTCGGTGCAGGTTTCTTCTTCGTTGCCAAGAAGGATGGGTCCCTCCGGCCATGCATCGACTACCGGGCGCAAAATGATATTATAGTCAAGGACAGGTATACGCTGCCATTAATGGACTCGGCTTTTGATTCTCTGCAGGGGGCCACCTGGTTTACAAAGCTGGACCTCCGCAGCGCATATCATCTCGTTCGGATCTGGGAGGGTGACGAATGGAAGACGGGGTTCCGGACGCCCAGCGGTCATTTTGAATATCTCGTCATGCTGTTTGGGCTCACGAATGTGCCGGCCGTCTTCCAGCGCCTAATTAATGACGTCCTCCGCGATTTCCTGGGGGTGTTCGTCTTTGTGTACCTGGACGACATCTTGATCTTCTCCCAGTCGCGGGAGGAGCACCAGGTTCACGTGAGGCGGGTCCTCCAGCGCCTTTTGGAGAACAGGCTCTATGTAAAAGAGGAGAAGTGCAAATTCTATGCTGACAAGACCTCCTTCCTGGGCTTTATTATTTCTCACAATCAGATCATCCCCGATCCTGCCAAGGTCAAGGCGGTCATCGAGTGGCCCACCCCCTCGTCTAGGAAGCAGGTCCAGCAGTTTCTCGGCTTCGCCAATTTTTACTGGCGTTTTGTCCCTAAATTCGGTGCCATCGCTTCTCCCCTGACCCGCCTCACCTCCCCCAAGGTGCCTTTTCAGTGGACTGAGGATGCTGAGGCTGCCTTCGCGGCGCTGAAGATGGAGTTCTCCTCCTCCCGGGTCCTGACCCAGGTGGACCCCTCTCTGCAGTGCCTTGTGGAAGTGGGCGCCTCTGATACGGGAGTGGGGGCGGTGTTGTCTCAGCGCTCACCGGTGAACGGGGTGGTTCGCCCCTGCGCCTTTTTCTCCCGGCGCCGATCTGTTGAGGAGAAGAATTACGACGTCGGCGACAGAGAGCTCCTAGCAGTCAAGCTCGCGCTCCAGGAATGGCGTCACTGGATCGAGGGGGCGGCTCAACCTTTCATGGTTTGGACCAACCACAAGAACCTGGAGTACCTGAGGACGGCCAAGCGCCTGAATGCCCGCCAGGTGCGCTGGTCTCTGTTCTTTGGCTGCTTCAGGTTAACAATCACCTACCGTCCGGGCTCGAAGAACGGTAAACCGGACGCTCTGTCCAGGCAGTTTGCCCCAGAAGCCCCCGAGGACTGGGACCATACCATCCTGCCGGCCTCATGTGTCGTGGGCGCTGTCTCCTGGTCCATCAGGGATAAGGTCCGGAGGGCACAGGGAACCGAACCCGATCCGGGCGGCGGACCAGCGGGTAGGCTGTTCGTTCCTTCGTCGGTCTGGAGTGACGTCATCCACTGGGCTCACACCACCAAGCTCGCCTGTCACCCTGGGATCTCCCGCCTGATTGAGCTCCTTCAGAGGTCCTTTTGGTGGCCGGGCCTCCGGGGCGACGTCGCTAATTACGTCTGTGCCTGCCCCCAGTGTGTGACTGGCAAGACATCTTCCCCTCCCCCAGCTGGTCTCCTCCACCCTCTGCCGACCCCCAGCAGGCCTTGGTCCCATGTGGCCTTAGATTTCGTTACCAGTCTCCCGTCGTCCAGCTCCTTCACCACCATCCTGACCATCGTGGACTGGTTCTCCAAGGCCGCCCACTTCGTGCCGCTGCACGGTCTCCCTACGGCGCGGGAGACGGCGGACCTACTGGTCCAACATGTTGTGAGGCTGCATGGGATTCCAGCGGACATCGTTTCTGACCGGGGTCCCCAGTTTGTGTCCAGGGTCTGGTCGTGCTTCTGCAAGGCCTTGGGGGCCACGGTGAGTTTGTCTTCCGGTCACCACCCCAAGTCCAATGGGCAGTGCGAGCGGACAAACCAGGAGCTGGAAGCTGCGCTGCGTCACCTCCTCCAACCCTTCCTCCTGGAGCGCCTATCTGCCCTGGATTGAATATGCGCATTACGCCACCTTGTCATCAGCCATCAGGATGTCTCCCTTCCGGGCGTCGCTTGGAAATGACCCCCCGTTGTTCCCTGAGGAAGAAGGGGAGGTGGTGGTGCCATCCATCCAGGCCCATCTCAGTTGCTGTCGGCGCATTTGGACAGCTGTACGCCGTGCACTTTTACGCACGGTTGAGCGCAACATCAGGACGGCTAACCACCACAGGAGGGCCGCACCGCGCTATCAGGTGGGTCAGCAAGTCTGGCTGTCTACGCAGGACATCAATCTGAAGGCTGAGAGGAAGAAACTGGCCCAACGTTTCATTGGTCCGTTCCCCATCATGAAAGTCATCAATCCGGTGGCTGTGCATCTGGCTCTCCCCCCCTCCCTCCGCGTCTGTCCGACGTTCCATGTCTCCCGCATTATACCTGTGGTGTTTCATCCTGTCTGTCCTCTTCCTAGGGCTCCACCCCCTCCTGTGATGATCGACGGCGACCCGGCGTGGAGGGTCTCTTCCATCCTGGACTCCCGCCGTCGAGGTCGCGGGCTACAATACCTGGTGGATTGGGAGGGGTATGGCCCCTGATGGAGGTCCTGGGTGCGCCCATCGTTCGTGCTGGACAAGCGCCTCGTCACGGAGTTCCACCTGGTGCACCCAGGTAAGCCAACGCCGGGAGGCGCTGCTCGGGGGGGGGGGGGGGAGTACTGTCACAGCCTGCTCTTGCCTGTCTCCCGCTCCAGCTGTAAGCACACCTGCGCCTCATCAAGCCCAGGCTATTTAGCCCGCTCCACCTCGAGCTTCAGTCTGGAGCCGTCTGCTCACCAACGACCGTGCTACCCGCACTCGCCTTCTCTTCGACGTCTCTAAAGACTTCCACCATCCCTTCCCACATAAGCAATCATCCATCATCTCACCTTTTCTCCAGTCCTTCTCCCCTGTGCACAGGTGGATTCCCTGGCGGCAGATTCTCCCTCCGTCATCATCCAACTCTCACCCGCAGCGCTGAGCGCGCATTGGAACGCTGTCTTCCAGGCAGGAGACCTGTGGCTTGCCGACGTCAGCCACCAAGAACATCTGCAAGTAAGCCACAGTCCAAATATTAATCCACCGGGTCAGACTCAGCAACTAACCTCTCCTCTGCTCTGCCCTAGGGTTGCCTGGCTGCACGGCGCGCTGCTCCACCCTCGGTGCATCCTGTCTTCCAGCAACACATCCACTCTCACACTCACGCATCCATACACGCTTATTATTCAATAAATCATTGTTGCAATTGACTCGAGTCTGTGTGCGTGTTCCCTGGGCCAGAACTCATGTCAATTAGGTACTAAAATATGTATGCTGTGTGTGTTAGTTAGCTCATTGTCTGCATACAGGAGACAATGGTGTTGTTTTTTCAAAGTGAGCTTTCCATCACTGGGATAAATAACAGCAAAGATGCATATTATCACATCACTCACCATCCTCTATCACTGTTTTCAACAATGATGATGCTGTGGTTGGGTCTACACCACTTTGCCTCCCGTCTGCCTCCGCCGTGGCCATGAATTCATTTCAGGTCGGTATTGATTTGTGTGAAGTCATTTAAAGTGGGTCAAAAAAGTATTTAGTCAGCCACCAATTGTGCAAGTTCTCCAAATTAAAAGATGAGAGAGGTCTCCAATTTTCATCATAGGTATACCTCAACTATGAGAAACAAAATGAGAAAAAAAAAATTCAGAAAATCACATTGAAGGATTTTTAATGAATTAATTGGTAAATTCCTCAGTAAAATAAGTATTTGGTCACCTACAAACAAGCAAGATTTCTGGCTCTCACAGACCTGTAACTTCTTCTTTAAGAGGCTCCTCTGTCCTCCACTCGTTACCTGTATTAATGGCACCTGTTTGAAATCGTTATCAGTATAAAAGACACCTGTCCACAACCTCAAACAGTCAAACTCCAAACTCCACTATGGCCAAGACCAAAGAGCTGTCAAAGGACACCAGAAACAAAATTGTAGACCTGCACCAGGCTGGGAAGACTGAATCTGCAATAGGTAAGCAGCTTGGTGTGAAGAAATCAACTGTGGGAGCAATTATTAGAAAATGGAAGACATACAAGACCACTGATAATCTCCCTCGATCTGGGGCTCCATGCAAGATCTCACCCTGTGGGGTCAAAATTATCACGAGAACGGTGAGCAAAAATCCCAGAACCACACGGGGGGACCTAGTGAATGACCTGCAGAGAGCTGGGACCAAAGTAACAAAGGCTACATCAGAAACACACTACGCCGCCAGGGACTCAAATCCTGCAGTGCCAGATGTGTCCCCCTGCTTAAAATAGTACATGTCCAGGCCCGTCTGAAGTTTGCTAGAGAGCATTTGGATGATCCAGAAGAGGATTGGGAGAATGTCATATGGTCAGATGAAACCAAAATAGAACTTTTTGGTAAAAACTCAACTTGTCGTGTTTGGAGGAGAAAGAACACCATACCTACTGTGAAGCATGGGGGTGGAAACATCATACTTTGGGGCTGTTTTTCTGCAAAGGGACCAGGACGACTGATCCGTGTAAAGGAAAGAATGAATGGGGCCATGTATCGTGAGATTTTGAGTGAAAACCTCCTTCCACCAGCAAGGGCATTGAAGATGAAACGTGGCTGGGTCTTTCAGTATGACAATGATCCCAAACACACCACCCGGGCAACGAAGGAGTGGCTTCGTAAGAAGCATTTCAAGGTCCTGGAGTGGCCTAGCCAGTCTCCAGATCTCAACCCCATAGAAAATCTTTGGAGGGAGCTGAAAGTCTGTGTTGCCCAGCAACAGCCCCAAAACATCACTGCTCTAGAGGAGATCTGCATGGAGGAATGGGCCAAAATACCAGCAACAGTGTGTGAAAACCTTGTGAAAACGTACAGAAAACGTTTGACATCTGTCATTGCCAACAAAGGGTATATAACAAAGTACTGAGATGAACTTTTGTTATTGACCAAATACTTATTTTACCGAGGAATTTACCAATTAACTCATTAAAAATCCTTCAATGTGATTTTCTGGATTTTTTTTTCTTATCTTGTCTCTCATAGTTGAGGTATACACTACTGTTCAAAAGTTTGGGGTCACTTAGAAATTTCCTTATTTTTGAAAGAAAAGCACTTTTTTTCAATGAAGATAACTTTAAACTAATCAGAAATACACTCTATACATTGCTAATGTGGTAAATGACTATTCTAGCTGCAAATGTCTGGTTTTTGGTGCAAAATCTATATAAGTGTATAGAGGCCCATTTCCAGCAACTATCACTCCAGTGTTCTAATGGTACAATGTGTTTGCTCATTGTGTCAGAAGGCTAATGGATGATTAGAAAACCCTTGTGCAATCACGTTAGGTCTGCAATGCTGTAATTGCTGCAAATGGAGGATTCTTTGACGAAAGCAAAGTTTGAAGGAAAAAATTATTATTTCAAATACAAATCATTATTTCTAACCTTGTCAATGTCTTGACTATATTTTCTATTCATTTTACAACTCTTGGTGGTAAATAAGTGTGACTTTTCATGGAAAACACAAAATAATTGTCTGGGTGACCCCAAACTTTTGAACGGTAGTGTACCTATGATGAAAATTGGAGACCTCTCTCATTTTTTAAGTGAGAGAACTTGCACAATTGGTGGCTGACTAAATACTTTTTTACCCCACTGTACTTCGTTGATTACACTCACTCATGCTTGCTGTTGGTGATTTGACTGTTCGTTGCCATCCAAAATGGCACAGTAAACAAAAGACACGTGACCTGTGTGACGTTGGTGCAACCCCTCTATAGGACAAACAGGTCTATGGAAGATGTCGTCTCAGTGGCCCCACACTGCCTTGCTGCACCTGGAACAGAGGGACAGCTACATCTGGATGCTGTTCGTAGACTACAGCTCTGCTTTTAACACCATTCCTCCTAATAGCTTGGTTATCAAACTCATCAATGTAGGAATCAGCTCTCATCTGTGCAGCTGGGTAATGGACTTTTTCATCTGCAGACCTAAAAAACTACGCACTACACACTACACTTCTCCTCCCCCATAACACTGAGCATCGGGGGCCTGCAGGGCTATGTCCTGAGTCTGCTCCTATTCTCCCCCTTCACTCATGACTGCAAACCCACTGACCACTCCAACATCGTAATAAAGCTTGTAGACCATACCATTGTGATAGTCGGCATTACCAAAAATGATGGGAGGGCCTACAGAAGGGAGGTGGAGAATTTGAAGAACTAGAGCTGGGACAGCAACCTCATTCTCAAGTTAAAGTGACACTCGGGCAAAAATCAAGTTTTTTCTGTTGTTAACATGTCTATAATATGTTTTTGTGACTTACAAGACATATCAAGTGCAAAAATCTCACCACAGTCCCAAGTCTGTGTTTTTTTGCTGTGAATTTCCAGTTTGGTAATTCACCCCTGAAACAGGCAAGTTTGGACAGACTGTTAGTAGCTACACAACTATTCCTGCTTAGCCTAGTTAGTTATAACATTAACCAATCAGACGGATACTCTTGACTACCTCAGGGGAAGAGGGAGGAGCCAAAGAGAAGTAGGATTGAGGCAGAGCAGGTTGGGGTAGCAGCAGAGAGAGAGAGCGGAGAGAGGCAGAGAGCGATTTACCTTGACTGTGCGAGACCGCCACATTGAAATCGAGCTGCTCTCAGCTCACCGCCAGCGGACGGGGCACCACACTGTGAGCTGAGAGCAACCACATTCAAATCCCCACCCCCTCCCCACCCCCCGCAGAGTTGCCGGCGGATGGGGGACTGGATGTTAGTAAAAACATGGGCAAAAATGTGTAGTTGCCCCCCAAAAATGGGCAACTACACATTTATCTCTCACCTTGACCATTTTCCAAAAAATGTTTCGCTTTTTACTTTTGAAGATATAGGCAATATGGACAAGATATGAATGACAGCAGAGGCTCACAGGCTCCTGAGGGCTTGGGACGCCGCAGGACTAACAACAGCTAGGGCCAACCTGTCCCGTGGCATCAAGGAAGCAAAACAACAATACAGCAAGAAAATATCTGGCCACTTCAGCAAAACCAGAGATGCACGTTCTCTATGGTGTGGCATACAGGCCCTGACCAACTACAAACCTCCACCTCAGACCTGTGAGACCAGACCACCTCATCACACTGCTTAACAACTTAAGGCTGCATTCACACCAGGGTAGCACGGGGGTCTTGGTTCGATTGGGCGAGGAATGCCAAGAATTTTCACACCTTTGTTGGGTTTGGTTTGCATTCAGACTGCAGCAGACCAAACTGCCTGGACAATGTCACGCAGTTACAACAACTGCTCATTTGGGGCACTGTAGCCGAAACCACCACTGACCAGGAAGAAAAAACCTTGGTGAAGAAGATAAATCCAGCTCACTGATTAGCCAGGACCATAAATGTAAATCTGTTTCCTTCAGCCAGGTTGTTTGTCTGCCACAAACGAGACATTTTTTTTTTTACTTTTCTCCTCGGCTTTCTCTGGTAAAAGGATTTCTCAGATTCACGTGGTTGTCTTTACTGTTATTTTCTACCCAAAATGCACTACGGTAAACACCACTTCCTCTTCTCAGACTACGTGTTGCTATGGATACACAAATGCCGAGGGGCACTTCCACCCTTTGGTCCGCTGTCCGTTTGCATTCACACTGCAAGTGAAGCAAGTGAACTGAGACCCCTGTTTTTGGGTGGACCAGAATTTGCTTGTTTGGTGCGCACCAGAGTTCGAATGTGCCTTCAGGCAGCACCAAACAAACCGAACCATCCGCGGATAGTCCTTTGGTCTGGACCAAACAGTGGCTGCGTGAATGTGCCCCAAATGACTTCTTTGGCCGCTTTGAAGCACAAAACAGCACACTCAGCACAGAAGACCATTCCTCCCCCAGACAAGCAGGCCATAAGTCTGGATCTGGCTAGCATGAAGAAGATCCTCTCCAGGATCAACCCATGTAAGGCAGCTGGACCAGACAACATACTAGGTCGTGTTCTGAAGGACTGTGCGGAGGAGCTCAAGAATGTCCTGGCCAACATCTTCAACATCTCCCTGAGTCAAGCTGTTGCCACCATGTGTTTCAAAACTGCTACCACAATACCAGTTACAAAGAAGCCTATCCCATCCAGCTACAACGATTACCGGCCAGTAGCAATGACCTCCATCATAATAAAGTGCTTTGAGCAGCTGGTCATGCAGAACATCAAGTCCACCCTGCCTCCCTCCCATGACCCATCTCAGTTTGCATATAGGTCAAACAGATCCACAGAAGATGCCATCTCTGCTGCTCTCCATCCAGCCCTCACCCACCTGGACTCAAAGAATTCCTATGTGCGAATGCTGTTCTTGGACTTCATTTCAGCATTCAACACAATCATCCCCCAGCACCTAATACAAAAACTCAGACACTTGGGACTCGAAACCTCTCTCTGTAACTGGGTGCTCGACCTTCTCACAGGGAGGCCACAGAACGTGCGTGTTGGCAGCAACACCTTCAAGACCATCACACTGAGCATAGGGGCCCCACAAGGGTGCATGCTCAGCCTGCTGCTCTTCTCCCTGCTGACCCATGACTGCCTACCAGCCTACAGCACCAATCACATCATCAAATCTGCGGATGACACGACAGTGGTGGGCCTCATCACAAACAACGAAGAGGCCAACTACAGAAATGAGGTGAGACAACTGGTCCAGTGGTGTAAAGACAATAATCTCTTCCTGAATTTGGGAAAAACAAAAGGAGATTGTGGTCAACTTCAGGAGAGGACTGACAGAGCATCTGATCACCGATGGAGCAGCTGTGGAGAGGGTGAGCAGCACCAAGTTCCTGGGGATGCACATCTCTGAGGACCTCTCCTGGTCCAACATTCCACATCACTGGCCAAGAAGTACCAAACTTGCCTCTATTTCCTCCGCACACTGAGGAGAGCACGAGTCCTACCCCCCATCATGTGCTCATTCTACTGTGGCAACATTGACAGCATCTTCACCAGCTGCATCACTGTGTGGTATGGAAGCTGCAGCGCCTCCTGCCGGAAGACTCTACAACGCACAGTGAAAGCAGCCAGCAAGGTCATCGGTGCCCCCTCTGCCCTCCCTCTTGGACATCTGCCTCACCTGCAGAGCCAACAACATTGCAGGCGACACTCCCACTTCTCACACTCCCTCTTCAGGCATCCTTCCAGGATGCCTGAAGGCTCCGGTACCCTTAGGAAGAAGGTACCGGAGCCTACAGGCCTACATCACAAGACTGCTAAACAGCTTTCGGCCCTTTTCCACTAGTGTCAGTTTGGCCCGGTGCAGTACAGTTCAGTTCAGTTTGGTTCAGTCCGCTTGTGTTTCCATTCCACCAGAGTACCGCTTGATGTGGGTGGGATTTGTTACAGGGAGGCGGTGCAACCCTCCCGTTACGTAAAACAAGCGACTCAGGCAAAAATGGCAGGATACAAGGCGACTGTGGTCTCTAGATTTATTGCCAGAGTAAAGGCAGAAAAAGAGCAGAAGGCTATAGGCGGCGAGACGACACACGCTGGAAAAGTACTGGAGCGTTTAGGAAACAATATAGAGCAATATAAAGTGGAAGGCATGAGGATACGAACTACATCACATATGAAGGTAAGCTAGTGATTGCTAATGCTACTTTGCTTTAAGTCCGCCATACTACATTGTAATGTCGGCAAGTTATCGCTATTAGGTACTAAAATATGTATTCTGTGTGTGTGTTTCAGATGGCTCGCTTGTGGCAAAATTACCGCTTCAGACCATGGGTCTGGGCGTTCAATACAGGCTCCCAGTGATGTCACCCCGGCTTCATGAACACGTAGTGGTTATAATAGACCTTCGGAATGTCTGTAGAAATGTTTAGCTTTCTGTGCAACAAATTGCTCTGATCTGTGTGAAAATCATGGAGAGACTGTTGAGACGTCATGGGATTTACCTGCTCCAGCCGGTGGTGTCGTCACAAAACATGATCAGCTGCCAAAACTTGATTGCCTGGTGCCATATTGTAGTTATAGGGTTATATTATCCATAAAATATATATTTCAGCAGGTAAACAGTAAAGAGTTAGGTATAATAAGATATATTTAACAATTATGATGCATTTTAAGCAAAACAAACTGTAGGCCGTGAGCAGCTGCCACTTTTCGTTCAGTTTCGTGGCACCCAACGGGGAACTAAAATTTTAGTCTTTCTAAATTAAGATTACATTATCGTAAGACAAAATATCGATGTTCCCACTTCCAAAGGTGTGGATAGCTGTATGAAAAATGCGATTGAAGTCAGTCGGTAATAATTGTCTGGCTACCTTAAACATGGCCCAGTCTGGGATGTTTTAACCAATCAGCGTCGTCCCTTTGGTCATGTGACAACAAAATGGCAGTGCCCACAGGGGTAGCGTGCGCTGAAAGCCTCTCCTGTGTTATTCACATTTCCGATAAGTTTTCGGGCAGTATCACTCGTTTTACTGAAGCATCGTGGGCAAAAGTACGTAAGTGTGCCCAAAAATGGCTTGTACTTGACGGACCCCAACAGAAAGTAGCAGAACAACGTCGCGACTTGTTCGAGAAAGGTGAGTGGCAGCCATTGTTTATGGTTGTACTGCGTGTGCCCTGGAGTCGTTTGGCTCCGATCATTTGTAACTCTAAATATGAACTAAAATGGAACCCTAGATGTCTAAAACCTTTGTCAATCGCTCACAGGGTGACCTAGTCCTGGTCTAAGACTCCGAGTAGGCCGATCTGGGGGTGTGGAGGCTAATAACCAAGGGACTCTGGGTGCCAGGTAACATAGTCCTAGTAGAGATCTAGATGATGCAGATCGACTCACTCTGATGATGCATCTATCCCCAGAACCCACCCTGGGCCTGAATTATAGTCAAAATATACCACTACTATGTGCACTGTTCATGCAAACGGAGTAGGTGTGAGGCCAGCAGATGTACATGCAAGGCATCGGATCTCATCTGCACTGATCTATGCGCCTGCATCGATTGCGTGAATCGTGTTCTTACAGAATCTGAAAGATCTGTGGAAGCAGAGGAGGAAGAAAATGAGGGAGATGATTCTGGTGATGAATAAGGTGGAGGTTGAATACAGGTTGTATCAGGATATGACAGCTATACATGTTGGATTTATGTAAATTAGCAGAGTTCTTTGACACTCAATCACATAACTGACCAGGAATCGATTTCTCGGGTCAACGTTATTTGGAAAAGATGTATCAAACGTGATTCTAGGTAGAGTGGTTAAGAAGTTAGGCTATCCATGCCTATGACGGCCATCTTGGATTTATTTAAATGAGTGGAGTTCTTTGACCCTCAATCACACAAGTGACCTCAGAAATCGATTCCTGGGCATAACATTATCCGAAAATGATGTCTCAAACGTGATTCTAGGTGGACTGATTAAAAAAGTTCATCTATCCATGATGGCCATTTTTGATTTATGCAAATAAGTGGAGTTCTTTGACCCTCAATCACATATTTGACCTCAGAAATCGATTCCTCGGGTCAACATTATGCAGAAAAGACGTCAAAAACGTGATTCTAGGTAGAATGGTTAAGAACTTGGACTATCCAAGTTCTTAAAACTTGGATAGTCCTAACTAAAAAGTTAGTCCATCCATGGCAGCCATCTTGGATTTATGCAAATTAGCGTGGTTCTTTGACCCTTAATCACACAGTCGACCTCAGAAATCGATTCCTCGGCTCAACATTATCCGAAAAAGAGGCATCAAACGTGTTTCTAGGTAGACTGGTTGAAATGTTAGGCCATTCATTCCCTTGGTTAGTCGTGGCAGCCATCTTGGATTTATGCAAATTTGACATAGCTATCCACACCTTTGACAGTGGGAACATCGATTTTCGGATTCAGCAGGTTTTTTTTACATAGAAATCATCAAAGATCCCGTAGTTCCCAGTTGGGTGCCACGAAAATCATTTTCTAGCCACATTTTGAGGGAGCTGCTCACGGCCTACTGGATCTAGAATTAAAATAATGCAGTCACAAGGTGACATGGAAAATGCATGGATTTATTGGATATATATATCGAGTATTGCTCACTACATGTAGATACTGTATAAATATATATTCTCTGCATCAACAGTGAACTATGCATGTATTCATTTAGTATGGCAATAGAAATTTTGACAATAAACTTTTGTAATTTTTGCAGATGTATCTCCACATTTGTTTTATATGTGAAGGTTACCACCAAGTGATGTAATTAAATAATAAAAGACTGGAAAAGCTGTGTAAGAATAATCCAGCGGTTTGAGAAATCACTTTTGGTTTGGTGTAAGTCTGCCAACAGAATTATGAACCATAAAGTAGTTTGTGTTAAAATGTTAAATCCCATTAAACACTAACCCAGGGGTGTCCAATCATGTGCCATGGAGGGCCAAGACCCTGCAGGTTCTCTCTTCTACCCGGTCTCTTCAGCAGGTGTTTTCGCTGATCAGCAGTCAGTAGAAGAAATCCAGTGGAATCTGCTGTTGAAGACACTGGTTGGAGGTAAAGCCTGCAAGGTCTTGGCCCTCCGTGGCACATGATTGGACACCCCTGCCCTAACCTATTATTAGAAAATACAGATGCTAATATGGCCCAAAATTCCTCCACATACTGGTACTATCACTAAAGTGTGCAGTGTCTTCTGCGGTGGCACATCCAACAATACAGTCTTCAGTTAATAAAATAATTGTTTTGGTTACTTTCTCTTAAAAATGAGCCATTATTTTCAAAGTCACTGATAAATGGTTTGCACTGTTGACTCTTTTCCCACTGGTGTCTTAACAGACAAAATAGAAAATCATGATGCAAATACATAAGTTACTAAATTGTTTATTACAATCAGCAGCAAATTCCAGATTATTTAGAATGTGCAAAATTCAAACTGTAAAAAAAAAAAAAAAAAAAAATTAGAATGGGTCACACACGCCGGCCATGCTGCCTCACTGAGAAGCAACTGGATGTGCCGCTCACACTGGTCCCGGTTCACCAGATCTTCAGCCTGCATCTCTGTAAATAGTGATGCAAGGTCCGGTTTGAGGTGGATCATTTTCCTCTTGCCTAGACAAAAGACAGAAATGGGTGGTGGTTAATTAAAGCAAGTTTAAAACATATTTGAGAAATAAACTTGTTGCTAAAAGCCAGTGGTGGAATGTGACAAAAAAGTACTCTGTTGTTGTATTTAACCACAATTTTCATGTAGCTGCGCTTCAGTAAAGTAGATTCTACAAGGGCTGGGTTATGTTTAAAATCATTTGTTTTTACTGTGGCCTCAGCAATTACAATGAGTTGATACCTTCAGTTGAATGAAGGTATCAACTGCACGGTGCACGGTGGCGCAGTGGTTAGCACTGCGGCAGCACAGTTTACCCTTGGCCGTGGGATCGTGGGTTCGATCCCAGCCCCCGACCAACAGTGATCTGTGTGGAGTTTGCATGTTCTCCCCGTGTATGCGTGGGTTTACCTCGGGATTTCTCCGGTTTCCTCCCACATGCCAAAAACATGCAGGTTAGGTTAACTGGAGACTCTAAAGTGGCCCTTGGTGTGAATGTGTGTGTGTGAATGGTTAAAGGGATGGCGCCGTATTGTGGCTGCTTCATCCATCCAGGTGGTGGATGACCCTTAATTTCTGTAAAGCGTCTTTGAGTGTCTATGATAAAGCGCTATATAAATCTGATGCATTGATTGATTGATTGAATGGAATCTAGTACTTTAACTGAGGGTGTGCATCCCCAAGTATGGAGTCGCTCAGTCAAAATATGCATTTTTTATCAATAAAAGTTTAGCCACCACTCTGTCACCGCTGTGTCACCCTGGCTTCAAGAGTAGGTGGTGTTTTGTACTTGTATTGCTAAAATATAAAAGGAAGCATTACAATGGGTCTCAGATATTTGTAATGTGTCCTGTTACTGCATGAGTTTATTGACAACAGACTATCGTCGGCCTCCGTCGGTCTATGATGACCATGGAAGAGAATCCTAAACGTCTACTCTGCTGGAACAGCACCGCCTGTGGCTGAACAGGCCGATGCGCGAATGGCAGTCCCTGTCACACAGGTCGCACTTGTGGATGGTCTCCGTGTTGCTGGGTCTGTGGCGGTTCTTCCTGCGGGTCCTTTTTTCATCTGCTGCAGCAGTCAGTCTCTCTTCACCCGCCTTGAGCTATCTGGTCAGGGTGCCTCTCCATTTGGAGCGGTCCGTTGCAAGGTCCTCCCAGCGCTCTGTGTTGATCTCCAGGGCCTCCATGTCTCTCTTGCAGACGTCTCTAAAGCGCAGCTGTGGGCGGCCAACGTCTCTCCTGCCAGTCGCCAGTTCTCCGTAGAGGACGTCTTTGGGGATTCTGCCATCCTCCATACGGTGAACGTGACCTAGCAAGCGGAGCCTGCGCTGCCTGAGTAGAGTGAATATGGAGGGAAGGCCGGCATGGGACAGAACTTCTGTGTTGGGCACTTTGTCCTGCCAGGATATGTCCAGGATGTGGCGAATGCAGCGCAAGTGGAAGGAGTTCAGTCTCTTTTCCTGCCGGGCGTATGTTGTCCACGTCTCACTCCCATAGAGCAGTGTGCTGATGACGCAGACGTTGTACACTGCCATCTTCGTCTTGACAGAGAGTTTGGGATTCTCCCACACTCGTGTGGTGAAGCGAGCGAGTGTGAAAGCTGATTTTCCAATCCTCTTGTCGATCTCTGTATCAAGGGAGAGGTTGTTGCTGATTGTGGACCCCAGGTACGTGAACTGATTCACGACCTCCAGCTCGTAGTCATCGATGATGATGGTTGGTGGTGCTTCCGTGTCTTGCGCCAAGACGTTAGTCTTCTTCAGGCTGATGGTAAGCCCGAAGTCCTTGCATGACTGGGAGAAACGGTCCATCAAGGTCTGAAGCTCCTGCTGTGTGTGGGTTGCGACTGCAGCGTCGTCTGTGAACAGCATGTCTCTAATTAGAGCCTCGCGTACTTTGGTTCTGGCTTTCAGGCGGGCGAGGTTGAAAAGCCTGCCGTCAGATCTTGTGTGCAGGTAGATTCCCTCTGTTGCTGTGCTGAAGGCATGCCTCAGGAGCATAGCAAAGAAAATCCCAAAGAGGGTTGGCGCAAGTACACAGCCCTGTTTCGCTCCGCTGCGTATGTTGAATGACTCTGAGACGTTGCCGTCGTGCTGCACTATCCCCTGCATGTTGGTGTGAAACGATTCGATGAGGCTTTGCAACTTTGGTGGGCATCCTATCTTCGGCAGGATCTTGAAAAGGCCCTCTCTGCTGACCAGATCGAACGCTTTGGTGAGGTCGATGAAGGCGACGTACAGGGGCATGTTCTGTTCTCTGCATTTCTCCTGGAGTTGGCGGATGGAGAATATCATGTCTACCGTCGATCGCTCAGCGCGGAAGCTACACTGAGACTCGGGGTAGACACGTTCGGCAAGCTTCTGTAGACGAACGAGAACAACTCGTGCATAGACTTTGCCAACAACGCTGAGGAGGGAGATGCCCCTGTAGTTGTTGCAGTCGTTTCTCTCCCCTTTGTTTTTGTAGAGGGTGATGATCTTGGCGTCCCTCATGTCCTGTGGTACGGCACCTTCCTTCCAGCACTGGCAGAGGACGTCATGCAATGGCAGCAGTAGGGCAGTCTTGCAGTGCTTTATCAGGTCGGGGGGTATGCCGTCGTTGCCGGGTGCCTTGCCAGCAGCCAAGCTATCAATGGCCTTGCTGAGTTTGTCGATGGTTGGCTCGGCGTCAAGTTCGTCCATGGATGGCAGGCAGTCGATAGCATCAAGGGCTGACAGTGTCACGGTGTTCTGTCTGGAGTAGAGGTCGGAGTAGTGTTCCACCCATCTCTCCATCTGCTTGTTCTTTTCTGTGATCATCTCCCCAGTGGAGGATTTGAGGGGGGCCGTCTTGCTCTGAGCCGGACCAAGTGCTTTCTTGATGCCATCGTACATACCACGGATGTTCCCTGTTATGGCAGCGGTTTGAATGTCTTGGCTGAGCTGAGTCCAGTACTCGTTGGCACAGCACCGAGCAGTCTGCTGAACTTTGCTTCTCGCAGCCTTGAGAATCTGGAGATTCTTCTCGTTTGGGTACTTCTTGTACTCAGCAAGTGCTGAGCGCTTGGCTTCAATGATGGGGGTCATCTCGGTCAACTTGGCATCAAACCAGTCCTGTGACTTCGAGGTCTTCCTCCCAAAAGTAGCCAAGGCTGTGCGGTGGATGGTGTTTCGCAGCTCTTCCCACTTCTGCTTTGCAGATTCTCCTTCTTGTGGTACACCAAGTTCCTTCTCAAAGGTGGAGGCAAACTGCTCAACAAGTTCTGGTTGAGCCATCTTGCTGGTGTCAATCCGTGCCTTTCCAGACTGTCTAGCACGATGGAATTTCTTCAGCTGCAGCTTGACCTTGCAACACACCAATGAATGGTCTGTGTCGCAATCTGCACTCTGGAACGAACGGGTGATTAGCACGTTCTTCAGTGAGGTGCGCCTGGTCAGGATCAAGTCCAGCTGGTGCCAGTGCTTTGAGCGCGGATGTCGCCAGGAAGCCTTGTGTTGGGGCTTGGTCTTGAAGAACGAGTTTATGATGCACAGATCGTGATATGTGCAGAACTCGAGCAGCCACTGTCCGTTGTCGTTCATTCTGCCCACGCCAAATGGTCCAAGACAGGAGGGCCAGGAGTCGTGGTCAGCACCCACTCTGGCATTGACGTCTCCAAGGAGATTGAGTTGTTCAGAGTTGGGGATGATCCTGACAGTTGTTGCAAGATTCTCGTAGAATTCGTCTTTTGCCTCTGGTGTGGCTGTCAGTGTTGGGGCATACACACTGACGAGGGTGACTGGGCCTTGAGTGGTGTTGAGGCGGAGGGTGAGGAGTCGTTTATATGTGTATAAACTACACATATAAACTAAATTATAATGATGACTGAACAACTCCCATTCCCCAAAGTGCAAGATACACTATTATGAATATAACTCATAAAGGATTATACAAGTGATCTGACAAAAAACAAAACAAAAAAAACAAGTGGTTTATTTTACAGTGGCTACTATTGGATGTGCCATTCATTTTCAGTAAGTCTGTAATTAATATTCACACAATCAAATAAATCTCAGTTCTGTCCCTTTCATATTAAGTGGAAATTGTGCTACTTTAATTGTGGCACTTTACCTATACTTTACCTTAAAAAGCAAAGGATTCCACCACTACTAAAGACAATAACGGGATGTGCAACTCACCACTAATAACACATTCTGTGTACTGCGAAACGTTGCCAGTGTCACGGCAGATGCTGGTTGGACTCTACAATGAAAATACACACAACTTAAGTACATGCACAGCACGAAAGTGCAACATGTAAAAAAACACCTTTTTAACCAGGATTACAACTAGCTTATTTCATCAGATAACTGTCAACACAAGGGCAAAATACAAGGAGCACAGAGTTAGCATTGACGGCTAACTAGCTAGCTCATTGTTTGCACACAAGCAACAACTTTGTAGTCTGTTCAAAGTGAACTTTCCACTGCTGGGATAAATAACGTAAAAGACGCATAATATCACATCATATCACATCACTCACCATCCTCTATATCCTAATATCATGGCTTTCAACTGTTGAAGTTGGGTGCTCCTGCGGCCGTAAATTCATTTAGGGTGGCTCCGTCTAGTCCCCTCTGGATTCTCTCATCAGCCGAAAGGCACAGAAAACTCTGCTGGACCGCAGTGTTGATTTCTGTGGGTCTGATTTCTGTGAAGCCATTCTATCGTTGTTGTTATATCGCTTGCTTCCTGGCTCATGGACGAATTTTTGCAAATGGCGGCTCGCGATTCTGTAAACTCAGCCTCAAACGCCGCTCTCATGACGGCGCCACAATCAGTGGCCTGCAATGTTTTTACATCACATTATCGTGTCGGTACGGGACGGTTAGAACCACTCCCCAGCAGGTCCGAAAAATCAGGACGGTAACCATTACAGTCCCTAATGGAAAAGCCTACAAAGCGTACCATACCGAACCAAACTGAGCCAAAATGACACTAGTGGAAAAGGACCTTTTGTTTACCAGGTCATCAGGACCCTGAACTCTGTCCGCCCCACCCCACCCCCATCCTTGGACTGTAACACACTCACCCACACAACAACTCTACCTCAGCTGTTTGCACAGAAAGGCCTGGCACACAAACAGTACCACATCTGCCACTGTATATGTCTTGCACCTTACTGCAACCATTTGCACAAATGCCATACCTGCTGCTGTCTGTCATTGCAATACTGATCATGTGCAGACCAATCTGTCACTGTCTGCACCCCTGTTACTGCACTGAACTCGCAATTTACCGGTGTTATGGTTTACTGTACATAGGATTGCTGTGTTTTTTACTGTGATTTGCACTATGGGTAGCATTACTGTACATAGTAGATTGTTGTGTTTTTACCAGTATTTACACTATAGGTAGCATTACTGTATATAGATTGTTGTTGTTGTTTTCCATCCTTATTCCTTCTTGACTTATATACTGCACACACCACTAATAGAGAGAGAAACGGCATTTCAATTCTACTGTACATCCTGTACATATAGAAATATTGACAGATAAAAATCTTTGAATCTTTGAAATCTTAAAACTTTAACGTCCGGAAGCATCTTGAACAGACTAGCAGCCCACCCCCCAGGAGTCACGAAGACCAATCACGTGCAAGCCCTGCAGGTCGGGAGCACAGTGACCAATCGTGTGCAAGTCCTGCAAGCTGCTAATTAGAATATTCATAGATCTGAGCAGGGAAAAAATGAGAAATTTGTGTTCAAAAACATTAGGAAAGCAATGGAGAAAGTGGAAAAGTGGTCATATGAGTGGGGATTTAAATTTTCAAACAGTAAAACCTGCTATCTGACTTTTACAAAAAAATGCATAACTGGTACAGAACCATTAACATTATATAATAAACCAATAGAGAAAGTCAGTGAGTTCAAATATCTAGGATTGTGGTTTGATAGTGGATACACATGGAGAGTTCATGTTGAAAATCTGGAGACAAAAAGCAAAAAGTTAACAAATCTCATAAAGGCTGTTGCTGGACATGAATGGGGTGCAGATAAACAGGCTTTAATAGACATTTACAGAGCACTAATGCGATCGACAATAGATTACAGATGCATGATTTATGGAGCAACGGCAAAGATGACTCTGGAAAAAATATACAGAATGCAGCACAGAGCGCTTTGCCTGCGCACTGGAGCCGTGAAAACAACACCAAACAATGCAGTTTTAATAGAAGCAGGAGAAATGCCAATGGATTTGAGACGAGATAAACTCGCATTATCACACTGGGTCAAGCTGAAAGGAAGTGACGAAGCGAATATTCCAAAAACAACACTACAAGACTGCTGGGAACACTCTAATTTCCAGGGACACAGGTTTGGGTGGACAATTGAAAGAAGGACCAGAATGTATGGGCTACACATTACTGATATAGCTAACACCACTCCAGTGAGTAATGTTCCCCCTTGGCTGTTTCTGGGAGTAGAAGTAGACGCTAATCTGCTAATGAGGAAAAAGGATTGGCATATGAGTGAAGTTGGTGTTAAAACAAGCATTTACCTCAGGAACAATTACTATAACTTCTTACAGCTCTATACTGACGGTTCAAAGAATAAAGAGGGCTCTGTTGGATTTGGAGTATACATCCCAGAGTTTCAAGTGACCATTGCAAAAAGACACTCCAACAATACATCCGTGTTTACGGCCGAGATGGTGGCAATAATTATTGCTTTGCAGTGGGTGGAGGAGGTCAGACCGGACCAGGTGGTGGTGCGCACGAACTCGCAGCGTGAAAAACCATACATACACTAAAATCTACAAGGGAAGACTTGGTGATTGAGCTATATCACAGTTTATTTAGGGTACATAGGGGTGGTGGAGAAGTTCAGTTTTGTTGGGTTCCTGCACATGAAGGGTTGAAAGGGAATGACTGTGCAGACAAATCAGCAAAAAGTGCTCTTGGAAAAGAGATAACTATACCATTGTCTCTTGGAAAAGGTGAAGGGAAAGCAATAATCAAGAAAAAAGGAACTCAGCTATGGCAAAAAAGATGGGATGAAGATCATAAAGGTAGATTGTATTACAAAATACAAAAATCTATTGCAATAAAGAACTTTATAACAACCAAAAGGAGGGAAGACATCATTATGGCAAGACTCACACTGGATCGCACAGGTATAAACGGCACTTTATACACCATGGGGAAAAGCGATAAGTGACAAATGTAGAGAATGTGGAGTAAAAGAAAATGTCGAGCACATCTTATTACACTGTCACAAATACGGAAATGAAAGACAGACAATGGAAAATGAAGTTCGAGAGGCCGGTCGGGAATGGGATTTAACTGGGATTCTGGGAACAGATGGAGATGGAGAGGCAATAAGAATCACGAGAAGGGCTCTTTTCTCTTTTTTAAATAACAGGATTAAGTCATAGAATTTAGGGGTCAGGCTCAGATGACATAATGTTACACACTCTTGTACAGTAGGTGGTGGTATGCACCTTTCAGTTGTTCGCTATCCGCCAGTAACCGAGAAAAGAAGAAGAAGAAGAAAATCGCTTTCCAAGCAATTCCAAGGCAATGAAAGATTTTTTGTGGGTAAAAAGCCACAATATACATTTTGGGCAATATATATTTGTTTTTGAGGTGGTTTTAGAGCTGCCGGCGTGCACCTTTAAAGAAAACAAAAGAAATTATTCTGGATTTTAGGATACAGAATCACAATGACCACCTTCTCCAAGACCCTAACCAACTTTTATCAATATGTCTCTTGTCCAACTAGATGTGGCAAGACACTTGACCGGTGTTATGGGTCTATTAAAGATGCTTTTAAATCACTCCCTCTCCCCCCTCTGGGCTCTGCAGATCACAACTGCGTGCATCTTCTCCCCACTTATAAGACTGTTTTAAAGAGGGAGAAAGTCCAAACCAAAGAGGTGAAAGTGTGGACAGATAATGCTGTGTGTTCTCTGCAGGAGTGTTTTGACTGCACGGACTGGGGAGTGTTTGAGGAATTATGTAAAGACTTGGACGAACTGACGGAGGTCGTCTGCTCATATTCAGCATTCTGCAGGGATATGCTTATACCCAGTAAGAGGGTCAGAATATACCCTAATAATAAACCTTGGGTTAACAAGTCTGTTAAGTCCTCCATAAAGAAAAAGAAACAAGCTTTTCAACAAGGGGGGGCACTGGACTTACATATAGCCACTGAAGAACTGAAAATAGAGATTTTAAGGGCAAAACAGAGCTATAAAACCTTACTGGAGAACAAAATGGCTTCCAGTAATTTGGGTTCAGCCTGGTCCAGTATGAAAATGATCACTGGTCTCCAGAACACTAGAACCAGTAGCTCTAGCGTCACTTTAAATGGTTTTAGCTCAGATATTGAATTTGCTAATGCTCTTAATGGTTTTTATAATCATTTTAACATGTTTGATTTTAGCAGAGAAATACAGGCGCTAAGCCTTGAATTGTGTGACAGCAGGCATTTCTCTGTGACACAGGAGGACGTTGAAAGATTCTTTCGTTCCACAAAAGTCAACAAAAGTCCAGGACCTGACAACATTTGTGGTTGGTTAATCAAAACCTGTGCAAAAGAACTGAGTCCAGTCTTTCATAAGATATTCATCAGATCCTTGGAAACACAGCATGTCCCCAGGATTTGGAAGGATGCTGTCGTGGTCCCGGTTCCTAAATCTAGTCGCCCCACAACACTAAATGATTTTAGACCAGTGGCTCTGACTTCTATAATTATGAAAATCTTGGAAAAACTGGTTCGTTCAGAAATTCTTAAAAATACAGAGAATGTACTTGATCCTTTGCAGTTTGCCTATAGGCCTAAGAGGAGAGTAGAGGACGCAACTCTTACTCTCCTTAACCTGCTTTTTAAACATCTGGAGGGGAGTGGGGCTCATGCACAGCTTTTATTCATTGACTTTTCGTCTGCTTTTAATACAATTCAGCCACACATTTTAACTTGGAGACTTTTAGAGCATTTTAATCTAAGTAATAATCTTGTGGGCTGGATTTTAAACTTTTTAACAGACAGGACACAGAGGGTTAAAGTTAATGGCTTTTTATCAGACAAGGTGTGTTCCTCCACTGGGTCACCACAAGGGTGTGTGCTTTCACCCTTGTTATTTATTCTGTATACTAATATGTGTCAGAGTGCTTTTAAAAATAGACTTATTTTAAAATATGCAGATGACTCTGTGATCGTGAGCCTGCTCCAAGGGACTGAAAACAGTCATGGCCCGATCACAGAGGACTTTGTCCAGTGGTGTGAGGACTCGCACCTACAACTGAATATAGGCAAGACTAAAGACATGGTCATTGATTTTAGGCGAAATGCCAACACACCTGAACCGACTAAGATTAAGGGACAAATAGTGGAACAAGTCACATTTTATAAATATCTGGGTACAATTATTGATAATACTTTGAATTTTAAATTGAATTGTGAGGCCATAAACAGGAAGGGACACCAGCGCCTGTTTTGTTTGAGGAGGTTGTCCCATTTCCATGTAGATAGGACTATCATGACACTTTTTTATCGTGCTTTTATTGAATCAGTTTTATCTTTCTCGTTAGTGTCATGGTTTAGAAACCTGCCCCTCAAAGATAGAAACTCACTGGCCCAGATCATTAAATGGTCCAGTCGTCTCATTGGGGGGGAGTCACAGCTGAGTCTGGAGGCCCTGTACACCAGGCAGGTACAGCGGCTGGCCACCTCTATCACAGCTGATGACTCCCATCCCTTGGCCAGTGAGTTCCAGCTTTAAACCCTCTGAACGGAGGTTCAAAGTCCCCAGATGCAGAACCACACGGTACAGGAACAACTTTGTTTCTGCTGCTATCGTTCTTTTAAACAGGCCTTAATGCATTTTATTTAAACTCTTGGGTCTGGCCTTTTTATGTGGTCTTATCTACTTTTTTACTGGTCCCTGGTGTGGTATAATGCTTTTATCTGGTTTGCTACGGGTTCTTTTATTTATTTTAGTTGGGTTTTTTATCTGTCTATTTTTAGTCTTTTTAACCATGTTCAGTAAGTTTCTGGAGTACATGTCCATGTCTTTAGTCTGTGCTGTTTTTAAATTGTCTGATGTATGTGTCCTGTGTTTTTAATGTTTTGATGTTCAAAGTTGTGTGTTTGAGATGCCCTCTCAAGACTGTAAAAAGAATCTACCTACGGGTATTAATAAAGTCACCTTGAACTTCTCATTATCACTGCTGGAGAGCGAGTGCGGTGCAGACCTTCAAGTACTTAGGAGTCCACATCAGCTATGACCTGCAATGGACAATCATCACCACAGTGACAGCCAAGAAAGGACTCCACAGAGTCTTCCTGAGGTCCTTGAAAAAAGCTCACCTTCCACAGCAACTCATCAACTTTTACATCATCACATACTGTATCATAGTACGGTATCTTGGCTGCACCCTGGAGAACAGTACGACCCTCCAATGCATCATAGAAACAGCGCAGAGGATCATAGGTTCATAGCTACCATCTCTGGATGAGATCCACAGATCTCGTTGCAGTAGCATGAGCATCTGCAAAAATCCAACCCACCCTAGACACAGCCTCTTTACCCTCCTACCATCTGGCAAGCGCTGCAGGACCCTGTACATTCGCACCAGCAGGCTCAAGAACAGCTTCTTTCCCAGTGCTGTCACACTAATGAAAAGTCTTTATTTACACCCCCCAACTGACTTTATACAGACCCCCCCCCCCCCCCCCACACACACACACACACAGCTGGACTCACCCTCACTGGGTCTCAGAAACTACTGTGTTTTGTGCAATAGCGTGACCTGTGCATCACACCCTGTGCAGTAATGTTAATAATAATACATACACTGATAAATACACAGTAACTTCCATTGCAAATATCTATTCTTATTTTGTCTATTTATTCTTATATTTTCTTGTGCTGCTAGATTCTATTTTTATATCTATTTAACATTTTCTTACATTTCTAGAGCAGATGTGAATCGGTGGCATCTCAGGTTTGCTCTAAACAATGGGCCTCGTGCAAGAACATGTTTGTATGTGTAAATCACACGTACAGCGGGGAAAATAAGTATTGAACCAGTTAACATTTTTCTCATTAAACATATTTCTGATGGAGCCAATGACATGAGATTTTCACCAGATATCAGTAACAACCCAAGTAATCCATACATACAAAGAAATCAAGGCAACTGTGTTCACAAAACAAGTTATATTTAATGAAGTTGAATGACACAGGGAATAAGTATTGAACACTCTTGGTGAAATTCATTTAATATTTAGTAGAAAAGCCTTTGTTGGTAATAACAGTTTCCAGAAGCCTCCTCTATGGAGAAACTAGGTGCAGGCATTGCTCAGGAGTGATTTTAGCCAATTTTTCCACATAAACTGTCTTTAAATCTTGAAGGTTCAGTAAGTGTATTCTATGAACTCTGATTTTCAGTTCGTTCCATAGACTCTCAATTGGATTCAGGTCAGGTGACTGACTGGGCCATTCTAGCAGTTTTATTTTCCTTCTCTGGAGCCAGTTGAGAGTTTCCTTGGCTGTGTATTTGGGATCATTGTCTTGCTGAAATGTCCACCCTCATTTCATCTTCCTGGTGTGAATGTGTAACTGTGTGAGTGTGAACAGGGCATCCTTGAAAAAGAGAGGTTGCCTCTCTATGGAACTACCCTGTATAAATAAAGGTTAAATAATAATTTAAAAAAAATAATCTTCAGCATCTTGGCAGATGGCAACAAGTTCTTAACAAGGATGTCTCTGTACATTTGTCCATTCACCTTTCCTTCAATTATATGAAGTCTGCCTGTACCTTGTGCTGAAAAACACCCCCAACACCATGATGCTCCCACCTCCAAACTTCACTGTTGGTATGGTGTTTTGGGGCTGATGTGCAGTCCCATTTCTCCTCCAAACATGCTGTGTGTTGTGGCATCCAAAAAGTTCAATTTTGGTCTCATCTGACCAGACTATATTCTCCCAGTATTTTACTGGCTTGCCCAAATGTTGTGTGTCAAACTTTAAATGAGCTTCAACATGCTTTTTCTTCAGCATTGGAGTCTTGTGAAGTGAGCGGGCATAGAGCCCATGTCGGTTGAGTGCATTACTTATTGTTTTCTTTGAAACAGCAGTATCTGCTAACTCCAGGTCTTTCTGGAGCTCTCCACAAATGATCTTTGGCGCTTGGATAACTCTTCTGATAATTCTTTTGACTCCTCTGCCAGAAATCTTGCAAGGAGCTCCTGATCGTGGCCAGTTTACGGTAAAATGATGTTCTTTCCATTTCCGAATGATGGCTCCAACAGTGCTCAATGGCACACTCAGCAGTTTAGAAATGTGCCTGTAACCAATGCCATCATTATGTTTTGCAACAATAAGGTTGCGAAGGTCTAAAAAGAGCTCTTTGGTTCTACCCATCATGAGTTTTTGTGGTGTGACGATCTGATATTCACAGACCTTTTTAATGGCTATCAGTCAGGACTTTAAACCAACTGAAATTAATTTACACTGATGGGGGATGGGAAGGCTTCCTAAATTCTGATGGATTTCAGCTGGTTTATTGGCTTTCTATGCCTTTTTGCAGTTTATGTTCTTCATGTGTTCAATACTTATTCCCTGTGTCATTCCACTTTATTAACCCTCAAGCGACCAAGCTATTTTACGGACTGAAATGACCAAGTGGGGTCATTTATGACCCCATTGTGCTCTGTACAGGGATCCTTATTATAAATGGCTGGTTGGAGGTTTATCATACCAAAACTACTCCCTGTATTTAAGACAGGTATTTTATAATGATCTAATGTAAAATGTGTTTGCTAATAATACTTTTATTGCAAGAAATAACCAAAACGCAGACTGTAAGAACAACATTACATTTATTTAGACAATCGTCAGTTCACTCTTGGAACAACATCATCATCATCATCATAGTTATTATCATCATAGTTACAATAATAGGTATCATCATCATCATCATCATCATAGTCATCATAGTCATCATATCATCATCACGATGATGATGATACCTATTATTGTAGTTACGATGATGATCATGATACCTATTATGGCATTTTGCGTAATGGCGGTTTTCTTGTGGACGGTGATCCGGATCACCACCAAAATCTAATCATCTGTAGGATACCCCATTTCTGACAATCTGTGAAAATTTCATGAAAATCCGTCCATAACTTTTTGAGTTATCTTGCTAACAAACAGACAAACAAACAGACAAATCCAGACAAATGTAAATCTTGCTATCCTAGGTCTGTTAGCCATGGTTCACTGCAATACAATATAAAGTACTGATTAGAAGTGGAAACCGGAGTGGTGGCTCAGTTGGTAGAGCATCCGCCCCACACCCGGGAGGCAGGGGTTCAAATCCCGGCCGGGTCATACCAAAGACCATATAAAAATGGTGCTTTCTGCCTTCTAGCGTGGTGCTCCACATAATAGAATGGGGAAAGTAAAGTTACACACAGAGCTACCAGAGGACTGACCCCCCGCTGTAGCTTTCACTACTTACAGTAGCTGTGTGGCCTAGGGTCAGAGAAACGGAGATAGGCGCCGCCCATATACACCTTCAGGTGTGAAGGGATTAACTAACTAACTATTAGAAGTGGAACATTTGAATAAAATTTATAAAACCAATGTTTAAAAACCAGTGCTTCTCTTCGGGGTCATAAATGACCCCACAAGAGTTTGCGATGTCTACGCCACACCAATTGGTTGATCCCTGCAAAAAACTATGAAAGTGTGTAGGATTAGTAGACTGACAAATTCATGCTAGGAAAGAAAATTTGGATAAAAAATAAAGAGACGGCACATTAAATTACAGTGGGGCAAAAAAGTATTTAGTCAGTCACCAATTGTGCAAGTTCTCCCACTTAAAAGATGAGAGAGGTCTCCAATTTTCATCATAGGTATACCTCAACTATGAGAGACAAAATGAGAAAAAAAAAATCCAGAAAATCACATTGAAGGATTTTTAATGAATTAATTGGTAAATTCCTCAGTAAAATAAGTATTTGGTCACCTACAAACAAGCAAGATTTCTGGCTCTCACAGACCTGTAACTTCTTCTTTAAGAGGCTCCTCTGTCCTCCACTCGTTACCTGTATTAATGGCACCTGTTTGAACTCTTTATCAGTATAAAAGACACCTGTCCACAACCTCAAACAGTCAGACTCCAAACTCCACTATGGTCAAGACCAAAGAGCTGTCAAAGGACACCAGAAACAAAATTGTTGACCTGCACCAGGCTGGGAAGACTGAATCTGCAATAGGTAAGCAGCTTGGTCTGAAGAAATCAACTGTGGGAGCAATTACTAGACAATGGAAGACATACAAGACCACTGATAATCTCCCTCGATCTGGGGCTCCACGCAAGATCTCACCCCATGGGGTCAAAATTATCACGAGAACGGTGAGCAAAAATCCCAGAACCACATGGGGGGACCTAGTGAATGACCTACAGAGAGCTGGGACCAAAGTAACAAAGGCTACATCAGAAACACACTACGCCGCCAGGGACTCAAATCTTGCAGTGCCAGACGTGTCCCCCTGCTTAAGCCAGTACATGTCCAGGCCCGTCTCAAGTTTGCTAGAGAGCATTTGGATGATCCAGAAGAGGTTGGGAAAATGTCATATGGTCAGATGAAACCAAAATAGAACTTTTTGGTAAAAACTCAACTTGTCGTGTTTGGAGGAGAAAGAACACCATACCTACTGTGAAGCATGTGGGTGGAAACATCATACTTTGGGGCTGTTTTTCTGCAAAGGGACCAGGACGACTGATCTGTGTAAAGGAAAGAATGACTGGGGCCATGTATCGTAAGATTTTGAGTGAAAACCTCCTTCCACCAGCAAGGGCATTGAAGATGAAACGTGGCTGGATCTTTCAGCATGACAATGATCCCAAACACACTGCCCGGGCAACGAAGGAGTGGCTTCGTAAGAAGCATTTCAAGGTCCTGGAGTGGCCTAGCCAGTCTCCAGATCTCAACCCCATAGAAAATCTTTGGAGGGAGTTGAAAGTCTGTGTTGCCCAGCGACAGCCCCAAAACATCACTGCTCTAGAGGAGATCTGCATGGAGGAATGGGCCAAAATACCAGCAACAGTGTGTGAAAACCTTATGAAAACTTACAGAAAACGTTTGACCTCTGTCATTGCCAACAAAGGGTATATAACAAAGTATTGAGATGAACTTTTGTTATTGACCAAATACTTATTTTACTGAGGAATTTACCAATTAATTCATTAAAAATCCTTCAATGTGATTTTCTGGATTTTTTTTCCCTCATTTTGTCTCTCATAGTTGAGGTATTCCTATGATGAAAATTGGAGACCTCTCTCATCTTTTAAGTGGGAGAACTTGCACAATTGGTGGCTGACTAAATACTTTTTTACCCCACCGTATATGGCTGGGGTCGTAAATGACCCCACTCAGTCGCTTGAGGGTTAAATATAACTTGTTTTGTGAACACAATTGCCTTGATTTCTTTGTGTGTATGGATTACTTGGGCTGTTACTGATATCTGTGTCATAAACTTGCGCCCCTCCAGGGCAGAATGGAGACCAAAATGCTGGAGCTGTGGGTTGCAATGGTTTAACTGAACTCAAAATCTTCACAACAGGGCAGGAACAACACTTACAGGCTTTGGTAATGATAGGCAGGATAATGAATAGGTTGGATACTGACGGGCAGAATAACCAACGGGTTGAAGGATGAACACCCTGAAACGTGTGTAACACACTGGTAAGACACAGTAGGATGTTGCCCGAAGTGCAGGGCAGCGTCCCTTAAATAAGGCAGAGTAATAGCAAAAATGATAAACAGGTGTGGATAATCAAAACTCAAGGGCGAGGATGACTAATAATAACTAGCTGTGATGAGCCGTGAAACTAGCTAGAAAAGAACAGGTAAACAAAGGAGACTGTCAAAAATAAAAGCACAGGAGAAATACGGCAACCGAAATGAATACAAAATGTTATCCAGATAAAATACAAAGAATGATACTAACCACCAATACAAGGACAGAATACAATACAAAAACCAAAGACATGCTAATAATACTGAGAAAAACAATAATAATGAATACTAACACTTCAACAGGGGAACTAATAGTGAAGGCGTGAGTAGACTGATGTCTAAACACAGGAAGATATAATTTACAAGACAGGATGGCCATAAACACATAATACTAATGAACAAGACTATAATGACTAAACTAAGATTAAGATAACAGGACAACTCTTTGGCAAACAGAAACAAATGGCAAACTCAAATAACATAATACTGCCAAAACAATAACCAAATTCAATAACTAAACTGAGGTGGGGAAAGTACAGAAAATAACCAGAATACACTTAAAGCGTGAACATGGTTCCCCAACCATGATAAGCATCATGACAGAGCCCCGCCTTTAAGGGGTGGAATCCAGACACCCCAACGTAACATCACAAAGAAGAAAAACCCAAATCAAAATCCCCCCCATCAACAACAGAAAAAAAAAAATCACCCTTCCAGGGAGGACGGTGGGGGAACAAGGCCAGGTGGATCAAAACAAGTCTTTCACCCTACAGAGACCGAAAAAAAAACAAAGCAGGTCAGGTGGCCTACTGAAATCCCAGGGCCACAGAACCAACAGGCAAGGCAGGTCAGATGGTCTGCCGAAATCCCAGGACCACTGGGCCAGAGAGCAAGGCAGTTCAGGTGGTCCACTGTAGTCCCAAGACCACCGGACCATAAGTTGAAATGCGTCGGGTGGTCTCCCAGAGTCCCTGAGCCACCCAACCAGAAGGCATAACACATCAGGTGGTCACTGAGCATTCCAGAATCACCGGACCAGAGAACATGACACATCGGCTGGCCTCCCAGCGTTCCTGATCCACTCAACCAAAGAGCATAATGTGTCCCCTCCTCGAGATAGCAGCTGGAAAACATGCTCTTTGCGGACCACAGGGGCTGAAGCGTGGATCCTATGAGCCCGCAGCTGAGGGGCGTCGACACCCGACGATGACTGCTGACCAGCGGCGAACCCAGACAGCAATGACTGCTGACCAGCGGGGAAACCAGACGACGATGACGGATGACCAGCGGGGAAACCAGACGACGATGACGGATGACCAGCGGGGAAACCAGATGATGATGACGGCTGACCAGCAGGGAAACCAGACGACGATGACGGCTGACCAGCGGGGAAACCAGACGATGATGACGGCTGACCAGCAGGGAAACCAGACAACGAAGAGTGCTGAGCAGCGGGGAAACCAGACAAAGACTGCTGACCAGCAGGGAAACCAGGCGAAGACTGCTGACCAGCGGGGAAACCAGGCAAAGACTGCTGACCAGCGGGGAAACCAGACGAAGTTTTCTGACCAGCAACGAAACCAGGCCAAGACTGCTGACCAGCGATGGAACCAGATGAAGACTGATGACCAGTGACGAAACCAGACGACGACTGTTGACCAGCAATGAAACCAGATGACTCAGGCTGGGGCGTCTCAAGCCCAGCAACCTGGGAATCCATCCCTGACACAGTCACCTCAAATGGGGAGGAAGAGACAAACATCAGGTCACTGTCACTGGCGGTAGTGGAGCCCGATGAGGAGAGCTCAGGAGCAGATGGCAGCTGCAACTGAGTCGCCCCGCCAAGAGTACAACAAGATCTCTCTAAAACTGATATTGTAAATACTATAAAGAGAACTTGCCTTAACTCTTGTTCCACCGCTGACCATGACTCCGGTGACTCTGCTGCTGCAGCCCAATCAGCAGGCGTGATGGCAGGTAAGACTTCAGGCATGACGACAGGAACTGAGGGAACCGCAGACATGGCGGCAGGAGCTGGAGAACGTCTCACCAATGGCACCGGGTTCTGTGATGCCAAAACCAGGGGACACTCCATTGCAGGCAAAGGCTTTGGAACACAGGAGGCCCTCCTCTTCCGTCTGAGATGTGGCTGTGGGACCGGAACAGGACTCTCCGGAACGGCAGGCCCCTTCATCGTCAGATGGCTCCCTCCCCGGACAGTCAGACACCCAGAAAAAACAGAACAGGACATGGGAGATGCAGGTGAAGATAGATGGATGGATGCAGCAGCAGGCAGTGAGGGCTCAGCCAAAGGGGATGGCTGTTGCTGAGCCCCCCCCCCCCCACACACACACACACACCAGGAATAATGCAAGATATTTCATCTATTGGTGTTAAAAAATGAAAGGGTACTTGCCTTACTTCCCATGCTGCGGTGCCTGCTGCTGCTGAAGGCCCAGGCGAATCACTCTTAAAGACTGCCAAGGTCGCCTGGCAAGGTGGTGTGGACCACTGCTTGGGAGGAGGAGGCGGGGCTGGTGATTGGCAAGTAGCTGAAGGTGTCTGCACCAGGGGACACTTCTTCGTTGGCACAGGTACAGACAGGGAACAATGAGGAGTGGAGGCTGGAGCTGTGGCGTGCACCTCGGGATCAGCTGGAACTGTGACGTGCACCTCGAGATCAGCTGGAACTGTGGTGTCCACCTCCTGTGTGTGTGACACTGTGGTGTCATGAAGTCCTTTGAGCGCCTGGTCCTGTCCCACCTCAAGTCCATCACCACTCCCCTCCTGGACCTGCTGCAGTTTGCCTACCGAGCCAACAGGTCTGTGGACGACGCAGTCAACCTGGCCCTCCACTCCATCCTGCAGCACCTGGACTCCCCGGGAACCTACGCCAGGATCCTGTTTGTGGACTTCAGCTCTGCATTCAACACCATCCGCCCCGCTCTGCTCCAGGACAAGCTGTCCCTGCTTGGCGTGCCTGACTCCCTCTGCAGGTGGATCACCGACTTCCTGACGGACCGGAGGCAGCATGTGCGGCTGGGGAAGTCTGTCTCAGACTCTGTTAGCATCAGCATCGGATCACCCCAGGGCTGTGTACTTTCCCCCCTACTCTTCTCCCTTTATACCAACTCCTGCACCTCCACCCACCAGTCTGTTAAGCTGATCAAGTTTGCGGACAACACCACCCTCATCGGGCTCATCTCCAACGGCGATGAGTCCGTCTACAGGAGAGAGGTGGCCCAGCTGGTGTCCTGGTGCAGCCACAACAACCTGCAGCTGAACGCTCTGAAGACAGCGGAGATGATTGTGGACTTCAGGAAAGTCACAACCCCCCTGCCCCCCCTCACCATCACAGGCTCTCCCATCACCATTGCAGATTCCTTCCGCTTCTTGGGCACCACCATCACCCGGGACCTCAAGTGGGAGCCAACCATCAGCTCCCTCATCAAAAAGGCCCAGCAGAGGATGTTCTTTCTGCGGCAGCTGAGGAAGCTCAAGCTACCCACCAAGATGTTAGTGCAGTTCTACACGGCCATCATCGAGTCCATCCTCACCTCCTCCATAATCGTGTGGTACGCAGGAGCTACTGCGAGGGACAGACTAAGGCTGCAGCGCGTCGTGCGCACTGCTGAGAAGGTGATCAGCTGCAAGCTCCCATCTCTCCAGGACCTGTACATCTCCAGGACACGGAGGCGTGCAGGCCGGATCATAGCCGATCCCTCACACCCTGGTCACGTACTGTTTGCCCCCCTCCCCTCAGGTAGAAGACTTCGGTCCATTCGGACTAAAACCTCCCGGCACATGAACAGCTTTTTCCCCTCTGCCATCAGACTGCTGAACATTAAGTGACTTATTGACTCTCGTGCACTATATACAGCAGCTCAACCAGACTCATGTCATTCATCACTGTTTTTCTGTTGCATTATCGACTGTACATCATCTGCTACTTGCTAATTTATTTAAAACTGCTGTGACTAGTATTACTCATTATTATTATTATTATTATTATTATTATTATTCTACACTTATTGCATGGTTTTAGTCTTTAATTTTATTTTTTTTTTAGTTTATCTCTTTATCTTATCATGTTTTAATGTTGTAGCATTGCACCGAGACAAATTCCTAGTTTGTGTACTACATAAACAATGGCAATAAATCTGATTCTGATTCTGATTCTGATTCCATCCCAGATGTAGGGACCTTGAACAGGGAAGGAGAAACATAGGCAGGCTTCATGTCCACGCCAGGTAAAATGGCAGCAGAAACAGGTGACGGAGGCTCAGCAGTGATGGGTGACTGCCACTGCAAAGCCCCATCTAGTACAAAGCAAGACCCCTCTCCAATAGGTGTAAAAAGAGTAAAAGATACTTGCCTGGCCTGTTCTGCCGCTTCAGAAGTCACCCCGGGGAACTCCGACGAGGAAACGGCAGCGGACAAGGGCACCAATGTAGAAGATGGAGGAGCCAGCACTGCAGGCATGATGATGGGCGAAACAGGGGATGAGGCGGTAGGGAACTCAGCAGTGGGCACCGATGCCATGGAGGAGAGGGGGACAGCAGCAACTGACGAAGAAGAAGGAGCTGACGGAACAGCCAATGAAGAAGAATTCTGGAATGAAGAGGAGGCTGCTGCTGCAATTCTCTGGAGCAGCGAAGGAGGAGCTGCTGGGAAGTTAAGCTGAATGCAAGCTCTGCTGCCACTGATTTTGCCACGGCTGTTGGGGCTGCCTCGGGAAAACCAGATGAAATACCTTGTGTGGTGGAGGAGTTCGTCTGGCGGGATGTAGCCAGGTGGCCGCGAGAGGCTGAGAGCATCTGCACCAGGGGACGCTTCTTCATCAGCTCAGGTACAGACGGGGAACGGAGAGGAGCGGAGGCTGGCGCTGGCAGGTGGTGTGGACAGGATCCCAGAGCTGGCGAGCAGCGAGAGGCTGAAGGCATCTGCACAAGGGGATGCTTCATCGTCAGCTCAGGTACACATGGGGGAGAGCTTCTCACCAGCCCATGGAGCATATGTTGTAAATTGGGAATGGAGATGAGAAGACCCGTGACTTACGGATAGCTCCGCAGGCTGGGGTATGCCTCTATTACCTGTGCTGTGCTGTCCAGACATCTCAGGGCCACCTTGGAAGTGTGGGAAGTGTGAGCGTCTGAGATAATGTCCTTCACTAATCCCACAGCCCAACATTGCACCTCGTCCAGGTGGTAAATACTAAAGTCCGTACCTACTGAGTCCTTTGGTGGCAACATTCTACCCGGCTCTTCCTCTGGTAGAATCGGCGACTTTAAATGCAGGCTGGATAGTGCAAACTCACAATCCACTGGGTCCAAACTGGCGACGTCCTTCTATCATAAACTTGTGCCCCTCTGGGGCGGAATGGAGACCCAAACACAGGAGCTGTGGTTTGCAATGGTTTAACTGAACTCAAAATCTTCACAACAGGGCAGGAACAACACTTACAGGCTTCGGTAATGATAGGCAGGATAACGAATAGGCTGGATACTGACAGGCAGAATAACCAACGGGGTTGAAGGACAAACAGCCTGAAGCGTGTGTAACATGCCGGTAAGACACAGTACGACATCGCCCTGAACTGCAGGGCGGCATCCATTAAATAAGGCAAAGAGCAATAGCAAAAATGATAAACAGGTGTGGATAATCAAAACCCAAGGGCGAGGATGACTAATAATGACCAGCTGTGATGAGCTGCTAAACTAGCTAGAAAAGAAAAGCAAACAAAGGAGACCGTCACAATAAAAGCACAGGAGAAACATGACAACCGAAAAGAATACAAAACGTAATTCAGATAAAATACAAAGAATGATAATAACCCACTGAGACAAGGACAGAATAGAATACAAAAACCAAAGACATGCTATAATACTGAGAAAAACAATAATAAAGAATACTAACACTTCAAAAGGGGAACTAAGAGCAAAGGCGTGAGTAGACTGATGTCCAAACACAGAAAGATATAATTTACAAGACAGGATGGCCATAAACACATAATATTAATGAACAAGACTATAATGACTAAACTAAGATTAAGATAACAGGACTACTCTTTAGCAAACAGAAATACAGTAAATGGCAAACTCAAATAACATAATACAGCGACAACCATAACCAAATTTAATAACTAAACTGAGGTGAGGAAAATACAGAAAATAACCAGAATAACTTAAAGCATGAGCATGATTTGCTCAGGATCATGAGACTGATATGGGGAAAGTACAAAAAATGACCCAAATAACTTAGAGCGTGAGCATGGTTCCCCAACCACGCTCAGCATCATGACAATCTATTGACAATCTCAGGTCAGTGGCTCCATCAGAAATATGTTTAATGAGAAAAATGTTGACGTGTTCAGTACTTATTTTCCACGCTGCATTTTGTTTGTAAGTCGCGTAAGTACTAGAGCCACTCCTGATTCAAGAAACTCGTATATCCTCCAAACGCATGTAGACATCATGTGTAAAAAGGGCGGATTCCACTCATGCGTAAGTGAGTGGGTGTGCATGTGGTACAAAGATTCGGGTGGGGTTGAGATTCTTGAATCGCTGTCATACCACCTACGAGGGGGGGGCTGAAAAGTTCATAGGCTGACCATGATGCAGTGGTCAAATTTGACCAAATGTGGTTTATTTTTCAACATAGTCTGTCCTTCAGTCCACACACTGATGGAAGAAGATATACACTCTACTCCATTCGTCGTCGGCCTCCGTCGGTCTATGATGACCATGGAAGAGAATCCTAAACGTCTACTCTGCTGGAACAGCACCGCCTGTGGCTGAACAGGCCGATGCGCACCGGTGTTCTACCTTCCAGCGTTGCGCGTTGGTAGGATTCAAGCCTGGGCAGGAAGATATGGAGGACAAGATGTTACTCATGCAGCATGTCCCCCCTCTCCACGTCACTGATGAATCCAAAGGAACAGCAGGGCTGCTATAGTTTGGCACCAGCGCCGTCGCAGGAGCTGCCAGAACGATGTTGAGCACAACAGACAACTGCCTTGGGGGCTCCGACTCCGGATTTTTCCTCAGGGTTGACTCCCGAAGCCTTTCCCGTGACCGGGTATGCCGCAAGGCAGCGGAGGTTTGAAATCAGAGTTTACCTTCCCCTAGATGGGCTACCTTCCCAGGTTGACGAGCCACCATCTACCCGAAGCATCTGGTTTTAAGGCGCCAGAGATCCGCCCTCGCCCCTTCTCAGTAAAAGCAGTTCCGCCGGGCTTAGAGACTAAACCACACGGGCAGGCTAGGAGTTGGACTTAGTTGTCAGAGGCTTTTCGAGACGCACGCCGTAAGGAGCATTTTATGAGCACTGGGAGCTTAACCCCAGTGCCGCTCCTGGCTATGACAGCCTTGGAACCACTCCATTCAGACAAATAAAATATAGAGCCACTTAGTGAAAACTAAAGTTAGAATAACAGTAAACTATCTACACGTAACTCTAACAACTGGTCTGGACCACTCGTAAAGGCCCTGTCAAACCATGACAATTTAGGCAGTGTTTACCAAACATATAAAAATTGGTCTAAAATGCTGGCATATGCCAAAATTTTCACTTTTGACCATATGCATTGCATATCCATAACAAGTTGAACATATACATAATGTATTGGTAACTTATATATAATATTTCCATAACTTATAAATAACTTAAACTAACTAATGTTTAGCGTGTTGCCGACATTCACAACATATGCGCAACAATAGTCTAACTTCTGCATAGCTTATCCTAACTTCTGCATGGCGCAGTCATGCCAAACTGCTGTTGCCTCCCGATCCATGAATCTTAGGTGTGCAAGAGATCATCTCTGTACAACCAAGATGACTCTCCCCTCCAAAGACCACAGCGAGGGGCGTGACCGACCTGGCAGAGCTGTGAAATCTGTCAGGTCAGTCATGGCTAAAACAGCTGATGTGACACGTCAGGAACATCAGATGACAGTTGTCACAACCTGGCCCAAAGGCACGCTAACTCATGGCGATAAAAAATGTTTATTTTCAATAAAGTGAAAAAAAAACAAGATAACACTGGTCAACACCAAATTTATTGTCTAAGTTTTTTTTAGCTGATTTAGGACAACTTTGATGTGCTGAATCCAAAAATCACATTGGTTTTGCTCAATCAGGTCAACTTTTTGAATTATGGCCACATGTTTTATACGTTTTTGTTTACATGTACGGGTATTTTCACTTTATATGATGCAAAATTCTTTTTTATGTCTTAAAATTCTCTGAATTTTGAACAATGATGACGTAACATTCAATTTACATGCACAATACTAAGTAAGTACAGGTTTTTACTTGGCACCTGATCGAGAGAAACGGATGTCATTTTCGGATTCAGCAGTGCAAAATTGTCTTAAATCAGTTGAAAAAACACAGACAACTTACAAAAAAATTATTTTTGTAATCCTGTGTAATGCATGGAGTGTGCTTTTGCCGGGAGCCACAACCAACAGCAAAGTGTGATTCGTCATGGAAGACAGCTGAGCGCTGCGCTTCAGGTGATCCACTGATTGGATCCACCTCCTCTGGTGTTCTGACATTCTGGCATATCTATCAGAACAACACTGGACAGCTGATGGTACAGACTGCAGTCAAAGGTTAAAAAAAAAAAAAAAACAAAACATGGGGGGAGGGCCAAACAGTGATTTGGATCTTTATCCTGTAGCTTGAAAGTGCTAAGACACATCCCCGACAGGTCCCATTATTCGAAAAAGTACGTGTGTTTACGTGTTTAGCTCTGTGTGTGTCTGTATGCACTGCAGCCAGAGCCCTGTATGGGTTTTTCCTGTGAACCAATGCTGCAAATCTGCCATTATAGGGTAGCTGCAAGTTAGAAATCCACTCAATAAGTTACACATAGTTTCAAAGAGCGTTACTCATATGTTAGAAATAATTTTTGGGTACGCTAGACATTAATCTAGATGTATTTCGACTTCTGAGTAACTATGAGTTGCTGACAAGTAGCGTGTGTAAACAAATGCATAACTTCCCTACAAGCTTTGCTCTGCGAATGCGTGACATATCAGCCACACACTGGATACGTCAGAAAATTTTGAGCATGTTGAAAATTTTCAGAGATGCTCAGTGAACTACGCCATATACCAGTGTGCTTCAGGGTGCTTCAGCGTGCTCTTAACTTAGACAAACCTTAGTCATAACTGATTCGACGTATGCCAGCATATTCTCCAAATTTTTCATATGTTTTGCAAACGCTGCCTAAATTGTCTAGGTATGACAGGGCCATAAATTTTGTTAGTAAATGTACTAAATTTCTAGAACGCAGATTGGCAAATCCAAAAAGTTTACGTAAATTGATCGTACATCACATTTACAAACAAATGTGTTCTTGCATGAGGCCCAATGTCTTGTACTTGTGTGCAATGACAATAAAGTAAAGTAAGGAAGTTATGTAGTTTAAAGCCCCATCAAAGGAAATACATTGCAGACTGTGCACATGCTCATGCATACACATATTATCCAATCAGGAGCACTTACACTTTTGCAGCTGTAGATGGGAGAACTGCCAATATTTATGTTTACTTTCTAAAGTTCGGTCACAAAAAAAGTGCACAGAAGTGGATAGGTAAACAGGTCGATATCCAACTGATATGTGACTGATTACACTACTCACAAAAAGTTAGGGATATTTGGCTTTCGGGTGAAATTTATGGAAAATGTAAAAAGTTCACACTACAGTGATATTATATCATGAAAATAGGGCATTTAAGTAGAAGCATCGCAATGGTGATTTCCTCATCTAAACAATTTATTGAAACAAAAGCTAACAACAGTGGTGGGTATACCACAACAAAAAATGTCAGTGTCTCAATAACTTTTTATGTACCCTTGAGCATCAATTACAGCTTGACAATGACGTCTCATGCTGTTCACAAGTCGACTTATTGTCTGCTGAAGCATGGCATTCCACTCTTCTTGAAGTGTGGCCCTCAGGTCACTGAGGTTGTGGGGTGCAGGTTTATGAGTCTCTACCCGGTGACTCTGCTGATCCCATAGATTTTCTATGGGATTCAGGTCTGGAGAAAGTGCAGGCCACTCCATCTGAGGTACCCCAGACTCCAGCAGCCATCCCCTAATGATGTGACCTCAATGAGCTGAAGCATTGTCGTCAATGAAGATGAAATTAGGCCTGTGCTGTTCATGCAGGGGTACAATGACTGGATTAATGATGTTATTCAGGTAGTATTGGCTTGCCACTGTACCATTCACAAGGTGTAGGGCAGTTCTGTATTGACTAGACACACCTGCCCAGATTGTAAAGGTCCATTCAGACAAAACGTGAAGCAAATTTTTGGCGTGAAGGGAATGCATACAAAGTCAATGGAAACAGGCGAGTACAGACAAATCTCGTGCAATCACGCGTTCACGTCCAAGGGATAGCGCTAGCCTTGAGATTCTGCTGTCACCAGAATAACAGTATCAACACTGGAGAGTAAACTAGTTTGAAAATGAGACTGATACTCACCTGGAGACAAAAGGACCAGGAGCTCTGCAGCTGAATCAGAGTTGGAGTTTTTACCCATGGACTCCTGCCACGGACATGCTAACAAGGATAGCTGGGTAGCAATGTAAACAAACCATCATCCAGGTGAAATTTTGGAGGCAGAAACAATTTTTTCAGGTGAGACCCCGTCAGTTAATATAAACCTAAGCATGACGGTGTTTTGGGAATTTCCACAGCAGGTTGAACACAGCTGCAAAAGTTAAAAAGGCAACTTCGCTTGTCTGCAACTCACTCAGACAGTGAATTCAGAATCAGAATCAGCTTTATTGCCATTCATGTCTATTCACACCTTTACACTGAGTTAAAATATAATCACACCACGCGAAAAATTCGCCCGTTCCAGTTTGGTCTGAATGCACCTTTACACCATCACTAAAGGCTCATCTGGTGACAACAATGGCTGATGCATAGAGCTCTCCTTGACGCGTCCAACATCATTTCTGCTCATCGTGAATCGACTTTCATCAGAGAACAGCACTAAGGCCCAATGGTCCCTTGTCCAGTGTAAATGCTCCCTGGCCCATGCAAGACGATGATGCCTGTGCCTGGTGGTGTGGTCAGGTACCCTTGCAAGTCGTCTAGCACACAGACCACACTGATGTAAATGGTTTCGAATGGTCTGACACAATACTTGGGTGCCTCTCACCACCCTTAAATGTGCCTGGAGTTGAGTGGCATTCATCATCCGGTTCCGCAGGGCACTGTTCACAATGAAGCAGTCATCAGCGTGGAATGTGGCCAAAGGATGTCCACTTCTATGGTTTTCTGTGACTCTGGATTCCAGTCTCTCTGGATCTCTGTTGCAACCTACTGATGACACTCTGTGACACTCTAAGCTCAGTGGTCACTTCCCTCTGAGAACATCCTTTTTAAATCCTCGCAATGGCAAGATACTGTTGATCAACTATTAGGTGTCATCTTGGTCTCATGATGTCAAAATGTAAACAGCACGACGAAGAGGACTGTTTAAATATCAATTCTAATTGAACCAGAAAATGTATTGGTCAATTCATGGATCAAACACCTGTTGTGAATTTTGCTGTTCAGTGAACAGTTGGACATGTGCATTCAAAATGTTTGAGAAGGTCAAATTAAGTTCACTTGCAAAGTCACACTTTGTCTTAGCTTTGTTCTAAATTGTAATCACTCTTGTCTTGTTTACTCTTTTTTCTTTGAATTCTTGGATGGAATATGGGTGGGCAATATAAGCTGCGGCTTCAGCCATCACCCATTTCGGATAACTCACGTGGAATTGTTTAGTAGAAGGAGTCTTTGTCTAATTTGACCTTGTTGTTATATTATACAGTTTCTTTTAACCTGTACTGTATTATCCGAAATAAATTCATTCATTCATTCATTCATTCATTCACTTGCAAAGGTTATAGTGCATTTTAGGTGCATCCTGAAATTTCACCCGAAAAAAGAATATCCCTAACTTTGTTGTGAATAGTGTACAGTATATGCACATCTGTGAAACTCCACAGGATATACTTAAAGAGAATTTCAGCACATCTTGCAAAAATGTATTTAAAACGGATCACCTCCAGGGGCACTGAGCACTGGAATGACAGAAATATGTTGTTTTTAAGTTATCTGCCCAGGTATTACAAAATGACGACCCCGAAGCAACGAACAATCCCTTTGAAGCGGACGATTCCCGTAGTCAAAAATTTGGCCTCCGTCTATTATAAATCAGTAAGGAACTGATCTTACTTCCCCCTGAAATCACTGTCTATTTTGACTAGACTCTCTAGTCTTCGGAATATTTCAGAACCAATAACCTTCGCTTTCCCAAGCATGCAGTGTGACTGTTTTAGTTTGTCACGTTGTGCGATAAACGAACACAGTCATAATCAGGAGAGAATGACGGGCACCGCATAACTATAGAACATATGAAGGTCCCAACAAATGCTATAACAACCAACTGAGCTTTACTCACAAGTTTAACAACGGTTGATTCAACGCACCCACTTAGCACTGAGAAGTTTTACTTCCTTTCGACAGGTACCAGGCAACGAGCTTTAACAATCTGCGCTCTCATTGGCCGCGATTTACCAAACTTCTCTTTGATTGGATGAAAAGCATCAAAACATCAACATCGCGTCACGACGTTAGCAGCAGTATGGCAGCTCCCATGAGCAGTGTGGGTAAACCCGTTGTTGAGCGTTTGCCGTCCAATAGTACGAGTTTTCAGAAGAAAACGAGGAGCAAGTTAATTTCCATACCTGGTACCAGACCCTCGGTTCAAAATGGACAGCTGTTGGTCTCTACCGGCGTTACATCACTCGACTTTCTGCTCGGTCAGTCTACTATTGAGATGTAACGGCAGCGCTAGCTACATATGCTAGCTGTTTCACTGTAGCTTTAACAGGTTACATTTCACAGTAATAGTGTGTTGATAAGTATTAACGTCACTGCGATTAAAGTTGTTAAAACTGAGAAAAGACTGTCCCTGTACGGGCAATGATAGACTATTGGAAAAAAAACATTGGAAATAAGTGTTTTTACTTTTATGTGTCATCCTGGTTTATATGACGTTTTATAAGTATATGTACATTCTCTGTTCGTATACTATATTCGAGTTTTAGCGCATTTGGTCGCAGTAGAGGTGATTTAGAGTGAAGTACGTGGCTGTAATGCACCTGTAAGCTGGTTGCCAGTCAATCAATCTTTATTTATTTCGGATAGATTAAAAGTACAGATTAAAAGAAACAGAATAATATAACAAAGGGGGAAAGAAAATCCAACAAGGTCAATTTAGAAAATAACTCCTCTGATTATACAGTTCAACATAAGTTATCCGAAATGGGTGATGGCTGAAGCCGCAGCTTATATTGCCCACCCATATTCCATCCAAGAATTCAAAAGAAAAACAAAGAAGAGCGATTACAATTCAGAACAAAGCTAAGAGAAAATGTGACAAAAAAACAAAACAAAACCAAAAACTAAGTAACAACACAACGCAGGCTGGATATGACAATCCTTATGTGATTTTATATGTCATCTTGTATATATGTTTGGAGTATTTCTTCCTTTAGTTTTTGTTTAAATTGTCCAAGCGTTGTACATGATTTTAATTGAGGTCCAAAATCGTTCCATAATCTGACTCCTTGCACTGAAACACAGTGTTGCTTGGTGGTAGTTCTCACTGAAGGTTTTTGAAATATACATGTTCCTCTGAAATGATATTGTTTCTCCCTTATTTGGAACAGCTTTTGAATATTTGCGGGCAGTGATAGATTCTTCACTTTAAACATTATTACTGCAGTTTTAAAGTCAACCAGATCTTTCAACTTGAGAGCTTTTAATTTAAGAAATCTAATCTAAAATCTAAAAGAAGTATACAATATTCATGGTCATTCTTATCTAAATAAATACACTGAACTAAACTATGTCTTTGCATCAGAAATACAGTAATTATACTGATTATGATAGCTTGTCGCATAAATGCATTAATTCAAATTCAGCCATTTATTGTCTAATCATCTGTTATATAGGTATTCCTGTGGTTAGTTGTTTGTAAATGTTTAATAAGTTTCTACTGTCTTATGCTGCTTTTAAATTTCCATCCATCTTCTACCGCTTTTCCGGAGGTCCGGGTTGCGGAGGCAGCAGTTCAAGCAGAAAGCCCAGACTTCCCTCTCCCCAGCCACCTGCTCCAGCTCTTCAGAGGGGATACCAAGGCGTTCCCAGACCAGCTGGGAGACATAGTCTCTCCACCGAGTCCTGGGTCTGCCCCGGGGTCTCCTCCCAGTGGGACGTGCCTGAAACACCTCAAGTGGGAGGCGTCCAGGAGGCATCCTAATCAGATGCCCATACCACCTCAACTGACTCCTTTCAATGTGGAGGAGCAGCGGTTCTACTCTGAGCCTCTCCCGGATGACTGAGCTCCTCACCCTATCTCTGAGGGTGAGTCCAGCAATCCTACGGAGAAAGCTCATTTCAGCCGCTTGTATCCGCGATCTCGTTCTTTCGGTCATTACCCAAAGCTCGTGACCATAGGTGAGAGTAGGAACGTAGATTGACTGGTAAATCGACAGCTTTGCCTTAGAACTAAGCTCCCTCTTCACCACAACAGACCGGTACAACGTCCGCATCACTGCAGATGCTGCTCCAATCCGTCTGTCGATCTCTCGCTCCATTTTCCCCTCACTCGTGAACAAGACCCCAAGATACTTAAACTCCTCCACTTGGGGCAGGAGCCTGTCCCCAACCCGGAGAGGACAATCCACCTTTTTCCGGCTGAGGACCATGGACTCGGACTTGGAGGTGCTGGTTCTCATCCCAGCCGCTTCACACTCAGCGGCAAACCGTCCCAGCAAGAGCTGTAGGTCATTGCTGGATGAAGCCAACAGGACAACATCATCTGCAAACAACAGAGATGAGATCCTGTGGTCACCAAGCATGACACCCTCCATTCCCTGGCTGCGCCTAGAAATCCTGTCCATAAAAATTATGAACAGGACCGGTGACAAAGGGCAGCCCTGGCGGAGTCCAACTCTCACTGGGAATGACTCCGACCGAGTGTTGGCAATACGAACTAAACTCTCACAACGGTCGTACAGAGACCGAATAGCTCGTAACAACAAGCCCGATACCCCATACTCCCGAAGAACCCCCCACAAAAATCCACGAGGGACGCGGTCAAATGCCTTCTCCAAGTCCACAAAACACATGTAAACTGGTTGGGCAAACTCCCACGAACCCTCAAGAATTCTCGAGAGGGTAAAGAGCTGGTCCGATGTGCCACGGCCAGGACGAAAACCACATTGCTCCTCCTGAATCCGAGGTTCGACCAACGGCCGGACTCTCCTCTCCAGTACCTTGGCATAAACCTTCCCAGGGAGGCTGAGGAGTGTGATCCCTCTAAAGTTGGAGCACACCCTCCGGTCCCCTTTTTTGAAGAGAGGAACCACCACCCCGGTTTGCCATGCCAAAGGCACTGCCCCCGACCTCCACGCAATGTTGCAGAGGCGTGTCAACCATGACAACCCAACAACATCCAGGGCCTTGAGGTACTCGGGGCGAATCTCGTCCACCCCCGGGGCCCGGCCACCAAGGAGATTTTTAACCACCTTGGCGACCTCAGCCCCTGTGATAGGCGAGTCATCCCCCTCGTCCCCAAACCCTGCTTCCTCTGTGGAAGGCGTGTCAGTGGGATTGAGGAGATCCTCGAAGTATTCCTTCCACCGCCCGACAATATCCCCAGTTGAAGTCAACAGTGTCCCATCCGCACCATACACAGTGTGGACGGGGAGCTGCTTTCCCCTCCTGAGCCGCCGAACAGTTTGCCAGAATCTCTTTGAAGCCGACCGAAAGTCTTGTTCCATGGCCTCACCGAACTCCTCCCATACCCGGGTTTTTGCTTCAGCAACCACCCGAGCTGCACTCCGCTTGGCCTGCCGGTACACCTCAGCTGCTTCGGGAGTCCCACAAGCCAACCAAGCTTGATAGGACTCCTTCTTCAGCTTAATGGCCCCCCTCACCACTGGTGTCCACCACTTGGTTCGGGGGTTGCCACCACGAGATGCACCGACCACCTTGCGGCCGCAGCTCTGAGCCGCCGCTTCAACAACAGAGGTGGAGAACATGGCCCATTCAGACTCCATGTCTCCAGACTCCCTCGGAATGTGGTTGAAGTTCTTCCGGAGGTGGGAGTTGAAGACCTCCCGGACAGGGGCCTCAGCCAGACGCTCCCAGCACACCCTCACTATACGTTTGGGTCTACCAGGTCTGAATGGCTTCCTCCCCTGCCTTGCTTTTAAATTTATTTAAATTAATTTAAATAATCAAATAACATATAAACTGAATACCAGTATTGCACTGTAAAGCTTGTAGAAATTATCTTATTAAAATGCATCAGTGTAATTCAATCAGCTACTGTATATTAAGTAAAGTGAACTATAAAGTATGGGAATGCACCAATAACACTTTTTTTTTCAAGCATAAGTTCTTCAGCATGGCTCCTCACCAAGCCCTAATGTCCTTGTGATACAAACACAAATTTGTAAGCAGGAGTCATTGACTAAAAAGCTCCCATACCTATGATACTCACAACATTAGTATCAGCGTGTCTCAAGCATGCAGTTGTACTTGAAATAATTCAAACCCATTGTAAATTGTGTGAATTTTCAACATTTACAACCATTCAGCTGCAAAAACAAAGTAAACATTTGAAGAGTTGAACGATATAATTTTTTTCAAGCAGCTGAATGTTTGTAAATTTTGAAAATTAACATGATTTGCAATGAAGGTTGAATAAATGTATGAGTTTTATATGATTCTAATACAATAATTTTAAACTGACAAAGGCAAAAAATAAGGAACAACAATGCCAACTACTGTCCTCATCACATTACAAACTATACAAAAGACAACGTGACACAAACACGAACATCCCTTAGATGGAAACATACATTACTATTCTTCTTCTTCTTCTTTTGGCTGCTCCCTTTAGGGGTCGCCACAGCGGATCATTTCCCTCCATCTCACCTGATTCCTTACATCTTCCTCTGTATCACCAACCCTCTCCATGTCCTCCTTCACTACATCCATGAATCTTCTCTGTGGTTTTCCTCTTTTCCTCCTTCCTGGCCATCTCCATCTTCAGCATCCTTTGTCCAATATATCCACTCTCCCTCCTCTGCACATGTCCAGACCATCTCAGCCTTGCCTGTCTTTACTTTGTCTCCAAACCGCTCAACAAGAACTGTCCTTCTGATATCGCCGTCGTCGGCCTCCGTCGGTCTATGATGACCATGGAAGAGAATCCTAAACGTCTGTTCTGCTGGAACAGCACCGCCTGTGGCTGAACAGGCCGATGCGCACCGGTGTTCTACCTTCCAGCATTGGGCGTTGGAAGGATTCAAGCCTGGGCAGGAAGATATGGAGGATAAGATGTTACCCATGCAGCATGTCCCCCCTCTCCACGTCACTGATGAATCCAAAGGAACAGCAGGGCTGCTATAGTTTGGCACCAGCGCCGTCGCAGGAGTTGCCAGAACGATGTTGAGCACAACAGAGAACTGCCTTAGGGGCTCCGACTCCGGATTTTTCCTCAGGGTTGACTCCCGAAGCCTTTCCCATGACCGGGTGTGCCGCAAGGCAGCGGAGGTTTGAAATCAGAGTTTACCTTCCCCTAGATGGGCTACCTTCCCAGGTTGACGAGCCACCATCTACCCGAAGCATCTGGTTTTAAGGCGCCAGAGATCCGCCCTCGCCCCTTCTCCTATTAGTAAAAGCAGTTCCGCCGGGCTTAGAGACTAAACCACACGGGCAGGCTAGGAGTTGGACTTAGTTGTCAGAGGCTTTTCAAGACGTACGCCGTAATGAGCATTTTATGAGCACTGGGAGCTTAACCCCAGTGCCGCTCCTGGCTATGACAACCTTGGAACCTTCTGATATACTCATTTCTAATTCTGTCCCTCCTAGTCACTCCCAATGAGAATCTTGACATTTTCAACTCTGCCACCTCCAGCACCGTCTCCTGTCTTTTTGTCAGTGTCACTGTCTCCAAACTATACATCATAGCATGTCTCACTACCTTCTTGTAAATCTTCCCTTTCACTCTCGCTGCTATCCTTCTGTTAAAAATCACCCCTGGCACTTGTCTCCATCCACTCCACCCTGCATGCACTCTCTTCTTCACCTCTCTTATGCATTTTCCATTGCTTTGGATGGTTGACCCCAGGTATTTAAACTGGGGCAGCTGTGGTACAGGTGTAATGTGCCCAACTACTGATCGGAGGGTCAGTGGTTCAGTTCCCGCTCTGTCTGCACTCTGCGTGTTGAAATGCCCTTGAGCAAGACACTGAACCTGTGGGTTGCTCCTTGTGGAGCAACCCACCAGGTGCCATGCACCTGTCATACACAGGTGCATGACAGCTCCGCCACCATCAGTGTGTGAATGGATGGATAGCAGGATCTGTAAAGCACTTTGGTCATCCAAGGAGTTTATAAATAATAATAATTTTATGAATAAAATCATTTTCTTACATTGTCAAATTGCTGCACAGATTTTGAAGGAGGATCCACTACACTGACCTTTCAATCTCTGTTCCATCAGAAATAAGTTCTGCTGCAAATCCTCCGTCTTAAAACAACACAGTCACATATGGGATGCTTGGCATATATTGTCGATATAGTTTAGTGGACCTTCTGGACCCTCTATGTCCACTTCTGTTAAAGCTGATGCAGTCTCCTCTTCAGCCTTTTAATTGCATCCATCCATCTTCTACCGCTTTTCCGGAAGTCCGGGTCGCGGAGGCAGCAGCTCAAGCAGAGAAGCCCAGACTTCCACCTGCTCCAGCTCTTCAGAGAGGATACCAAGATGTTCTCAGCACAGCTGGGAGACATAGTCTCTTCAGCGTGTCCTGGGTCTGCTGCGGGGTCTCCTCCCAGTATGACATGCCCAAAACACTTCAAGTGGGAGGCGTCCAGGAGGCATCTTGATCAGATGCCCAAACCACTTCAACTGGCTCCTTTCAATGTGGAGGAGCAACGGTTCTACTCTGAGCCTCTCCCAGATGACTGAGCTCCTCACCCTGTCGCTAAGGGTGAGTCCAGCAATCCTATGGAGAAATCTCATTTCAGCTGCTTGTATCCGCGATCTCATTCTTTGGATCATTACCCAAAGTTCATGACCATCCATAGATGAGGGTAGGAATGTAGATTGACCGGTAAATCAACAGCTTTGCTTTAGAGCTCAGCTCCCTCTTCACCACAACAGACTGGTACAACATCCGCATCACTGCAGATGCTGCTCCGATCCATCTGTCAATCTCTCGTTCCATTCTCCCCTCACTCGTGAATGAGACCCCCACCCGGAGAGAACAGTCCACCCTTTTCTAGCTGAGGACCATGGATTTGGACTTGGAGGTGCTGATTCTCATCCCAGCCACTTCACCCTCAGTAGCAAACCATCCCAGTAAGACCTGTAGGTCATTGCTCGATGAAGCTAACGGGACAACATTATCCACAAATGGCAGAGATGAGATCCTGTGGTCACCAAACATGACACCCTTCATTCCTTGGCTGTGCCTAGATGTCCTGTCCATAAAAATTATGAACGGGATCAGTGACAAAGGGCAGCCCTGGTGGAGTCCAACTCTCACTGGAAACGAGTTCGACTGGGTGTTGGCAATACAAACCAAACTTGCAACGGTCGTATAGGGACCGAATAGCTCATAACAATGAGCCTGATACCCCATACTCCCACAGCACCCCTACAAGAGACCACAAGTGACATGGTTGAATGCTTTCTCCAAGTCCACAAGCACATGTGGACTGCTTGGGCAAACTCCCACAAACCCTCAAGGATTCTCGAGAGGGTAAAGAGTTGGTCCAATGTGTCATAGCCAAGACAAAAACCACATTGCTTCTTCTGAATCCGAGGTTCGACCAATGGTCAGACTCTCCCCTCCGGTACCCTTGCATAGACCTTCCCAGGGATGTTGAGAAGTGTGATCCCCCTAAAGTTAGAACACACACTCCGGTCCCCCTTCTTAAAAAGAGGAACCATCACCCCAGTTTGCCATGCCAAAGGCATTGTCCCCAACCTCCACGAAATGTTGCACAGGTGTGTCAACCATGACAGCCCTATAACATCCAGGACCTTGAGGTACTCGGAGTGAATCTTGTCCACCCCCGGGCTGGCCACCAAAGAGTCTTTAACCACTTCAGCAACCTCAAGCCCTGCTTCCTCTGTGGAAGGCATGTCAGTGGGATTGAGGAGATCCTCAAAAGTATTCCTTCCACCGCCCGACAATAACCCCGACAATATCCCTAGTCAAAGTCAGTAGCACCCCACCCGCGCCATACACAGTGTGGATAGGGAGCTGCTTCCACCGCCTGAGCTGCTGGACAGTTTGCCAAAATCTCTCCGAGGCCGACTGAAAGTCTTGTTCCATGGCCTCACTGAACTCCTCCCACACCCGAGTTTTTGCTTCAGCAACCACCCGAGCTGCACTCCGCTTGGCCTGTCAATACACCTCAGCTGCTTCAGGAGTCCCACAAGCCAATCAAGCTCGATAGGACTCCTTCAGCTTAATGGCTGCCCTCACTGCTGGTGTCCACCACTTGGTTCGGGGGTTGCCATCACAAGATGCACCAACGGCCTTGCGGCCACAGCTCTGGGCAGCCACTTCAACAATGGAGGTGGAGAACATGGCCCCTTCAAACTCCATGTCTCCAGACTCCCTTGAAATGTGGTCGAAGTTCTTCCGGAGGTGGGAGTTGAAGTCCTCTCGGACAGGGGCCTTAGTCAGACGTTCCTAGCACACCCTCACTATTCGTTTAGGTTTACCAGGTCTGACTGGCGTCCACCCTTGCCATTGGATCCAACTCACCACCCAGGTGGGGATCAGTTGACAGCTCTGCATCTCTCTTTACCCAAGTGTCCAGGACATACGGTCGCAGGTCTGATGGCACGATAACAAAATCGATCATTGACCTGTGACCTAGGGTGTCCTGGTGCCAGGTGCACATATGCTTGAACATGGTGTTCATTATGAACAAACTGGGGTTAGCACAGAAGTCCAATAACTGAACACCACTCAGGTTCAGATCGAGCAGGCCGTTCCTCCCAATCACACCCCTCCAGGTTTCACTGTCATTGCCCACGTGTGCATTGAAGTCCCCCAGTAGGACAAAGGAGTCTCCAAGAGGAGCCCCCTCCAGCACCCCAGTCAGACTCCAAAAAGGGTGGGTACCCTGAACCATCATTTGGTGCATATGCACAAATGATGGTCTGGACTCGTTTCCCAACCCAAAGGCACAGGGAAACTACCCTTTCGTCCACCGGGGAGAACTCCAGTGTCAAGGCAGCAAGATGGGAGGATACAAGAATTCCCACCCCTGCTCATCGCCTCTCACCTGGGGCAACTCCAGAGTAGGCCAAGCTCCAGCCCCTCTCCAGGGAACTGGTTCCAGAACCAGAGCTGTGCATTGAGATGAGCCCAACTATATCTAGCCGGTATCTCTCAACCTTGTGCACCAGCTCAAGCTCCTTCCCCACCAGAGAGGTCATGTTCCACATCCCAAAAGCCAGTTTAGAAAGCCAAGGATCAGACCGCTAAGGTCTCTGCCTTCGACCGCCACCTGATCCACATTAACAGTCTGATGGCCTTTTGCCTAATGAAGGATAATTTGTCAAAAAGGGAAAAAACAAAACTATATTTAGATTACAAGGACATCATCTTGGACTGTGACATTGATAAAATTATAAAAAAGTTGAAATAAAAAGCCCACATTCATTCAATGAAAAAAGATGGGCTTGTGAGGGAAATTGGTTGGATAGAAAAAACCCTTATAAAGGTTTGTATAAATTAACACTACAGCAAGGCTTGAATAGTGATGCCTTATTGTAATTGCAATATGGGAAAAAATTAAAATCCATACTGTATAATCTGATTATCTAGGTATGTGGGGAAAGTTAAAAAGCCTTAACAGAGCTTCACAAAATAAACAATGAAGGATGGAATCATCAGACTTTCTTACATTTTACCAGGGCATAACTCAAACATTCTCTTATCTGGATATCTGTTCATGACAGTGGTATTCATTTTTTTAATTTGGTATTTGGATATTTGCTCCTTCACTCAAACTGCTCAATTTTAACTATGCTAATTCTGATTTACTACATTTAAAAAAGGTCACAAAATTGCATGAATAACTTTAGAAATATATAAAGAAAAAACTTCAAATTCATGTGACAAAAATAGTAAATTTATGAACAAAAAAAAATTATATTTACAAAGAAATCTGCAACAAATATCTTTTGGAAAAATATTTCAAATTACATGGAAAAATTTTATATTTACTATAAAAAAATGGCAAGTGGTTATTCACGAAAATGGCATTTTCCGTAATGGCGGCCACAGTTCCCCCCATACAGTGTTTGTGTGTACGTTTTCAGATTCCTTGACAATGAAAACATATGACTAGCAATTGGATTGACAATGATAGGATTAGTGGTTCAGTAGTTATTCACGAAAATGGCATTTTCCGTACACACCGCCCGTCGCTACTACCGATTGGATGGTTTAGTGAGGTCCTCGGATCGGCCCCGCCGGGGTCGGCAACGGCCCTGGCGGAGCGCCGAGAAGACGATCAAACTTGACTATCTAGAGGAAGTAAAAGTCGTAACAAGGTTTCCGTAGGTGAACCTGCGGAAGGATCATTAACGGTGGAGCGGAGAGTCGCCGCCCGGCCGCCGGGGCCGGAGGGGCTCCCCGCCGCCCTCCGCCGTGAACCTTCGCCCGCCGAGGGCCGCTTTCTCTCCCCTCCCCCGCGTGGGGGAGGCGGGGGGAGCGTCCCGAGGCTCTGCCCGGCCCTCCGTCCCAGTCCCTCCGCCGGGAGGGAAGGAGGAGGGCCGGCCGGCGCGGCGCCCCGGCCGCCGCCGGCCCCCCTCCGAGCCGGCTCCGTCTCGGCGGTCCCTCCCGGGGGCTGACGGGTGCCCGTCGTGGAGCCGGCTGGGGGCCGGCGGTCCGGCGCGCCCGCCGCCGCGGAACTCCGACCTAAGCGCCGCGCGCGGCCTCGCCCCGGCCGTCGCGCCGCGTGCCTCCGGGTACCCAACTCTCCTCCCTCCTCCGGCGGGAGCACGGGGGGTTTAATGTCTCCTCCTCCGTCAAAAATTTTATATTTACTATAAAAAAAAATGGTCACCTCATGGATCGTCACCTTATCGTGGTGGGGGGGTTTGCGTGCCCCAGTGATCCCAGGAGCTATGTTGTCCGGGGCAATTTGCCTCTGATAGGGTCTCCCAAGACAAACTGGTCCTGGGTGAAGGGCCAGACTAAGAACGATCCAACAGACTCTCATGATAAATTGTATATCAAGGATTCAGTGTACCCCGCCCGGTATGGGGTTACCGGGGCCCCACCCTGGAGCCAGGCCTGGGGGAGGGGCTCGAAGGCTAGCGTCTGGTGGCCAGGTTTCCACCCATGAGACCCGGCCGGGCTCAGCCCGAAGGAGTTACATGGGTCCGCCCTCCAGTAGGTTCACCACCTGCAGGAGGGATCATGGAAGTCCGGTGCTATGTGGATTAGGTGGCAGTCAAAGGCGGAGACCTTGGCGGACTGATCCCAAGCTTTCTAAACTGGCTTTAGGTACGTGGAATGTCACCTCTCTGGTGGGGAAGGAGCCTGAGCTGGTGTACGAGATTGAGCGATACCGGCTAGATATAGTCGGCCTCACCTCAACACACAGCTCCGGTTCCGGAACCAGTCTCCTGGAGAGGGGCTGGAGCTTGGCCTTTTCTGGAGTTGCCCCGGGCGAGAGGCGACGAGCAGGGGTAGGTATTCTTGTATCGCCCCACCTTGCTGCCTCTATATTGGAGTTTTCCCCGGTGGACGAAAGGGTTGCTTCCCTGCGCCTTCGGGTTGGGAAACGGGTCCTGACCATCATTTGTGCCTATGCACCAAATGATGTTTCAGAGTACCCACCCTTTTTGGAGTCTGTGACTGGGGTGCTGGAGGGTGCTCCTCCTGGAGACTCCATTGTCCTACTGGGGGACTTCAATGCGCACGTGGGCAACGACAGTGAAACCTGGAGGGGGGTGATTGGGAGGAACGGCCTGCCCGATCTGAACCCGAGTGGTGTTCAGTTATTGGACTTCTGTGCTAACCACAGTCTGTCCATAATGAACACCATGTTCAAGCATAAGGGTGTCCATATGTGCACCTGGCACCAGGACACCCTAGGCCGCAGGTCGATGATCGATTTTGTTATCATATCATCAGACCTGCGACCGTATGTCTTGGACACCCGAGTAAAGAGAGGTGCAGAGCTGTCAACTGATCACCACCTGGTGGTGAGTTGGATCCGATGGCAGGGGAGGAAGCCATTCAGACCTGGTAGACCCAAACGTATAGTGAGGGTGTGCTGGGAGCGTCTGGCTGAGGCCCCTGTCCGGGAGGTCTTCAACTCCCACCTCCGGAAGAACTTCAACCACATTCCGAGGGAGTCTGGAGACATGGAGTCTGAATGGGCCATGTTCTCCACCTCTGTTGTTGAAGCGGCGGCCCAGAGCTGCGGCCGCAAGGTGGTCGGTGCATCTCGTGGTGGCAACCCCCGAACCAAGTGGTGGACACCAGTGGTGAGGGGGGCCATTAAGCTGAAGAAGGAGTCCTATCAAGCTTGGTTGGCTTGTGGGACTCCCAAAGCAGCTGAGGTGTACCGGCAGGCCAAGCGGAGTGCAGCTCGGGTGGTTGCTGAAGCAAAAACCCGGGTATGGGAGGAGTTCGGTGAGGCCATGGAACAAGACTTTCGGTCGGCTTCAAAGAGATTCTGGCAAACTGTTCGGCGGCTCAGGAGGGGAAAGCAGCTCCCCGTCCACACTGTGTATGGTGCGGATGGGACACTGTTGACTTCAACTGGGGATATCGTCGGGCGGTGGAAGGAATACTTCGAGGATCTCCTCAATCCCACTGATATGCCTTCCACAGAGGAAGCAGGGTTTGGGGACAAGGGGGATGACTCGCCTATCACAGGGGCTGAGGTCGCCAAGGTGGTTAAAAATCTCCTTGGTGGCCGGGCCCCGGGGGTGGACGAGATTCGCCCCGAGTACCTCAAGGCCCTGGATGTTGTTGGGTTGTCATGGTTGACACGCCTCTGCAACATTGCGTGGAGGTCGGGGGCAGTGCCTTTGGCATGGCAAACCGGGGTGGTGGTTCCTCTCTTCAAAAAAGGGGACCGGAGGGTGTGCTCCAACTTTAGAGGGATCACACTCCTCAGCCTCCCTGGGAAGGTCTATGCCAAGGTACTGGAGAGGAGAGTCCGGCCGTTGGTTGAACCTCGGATTCAGGAGGAGCAATGTGGTTTTCGTCCTGGCCGTGGCACATCGGACCAGCTCTTTACCCTCTCGAGAATTCTTGAGGGTTCGTGGGAGTTTGCCCAACCAGTTTACATGTGTTTTGTGGACTTGGAGAAGGCATTTGACCGCGTCCCTCGTGGATTTTTGTGGGGGGTGCTTCGGGAGTATGGGGTATCGGGCTTGTTGTTACGAGCTATTCGGTCTCTGTACGACCGTTGTGAGAGTTTAGTTCGTATTGCCAACACTCGGTCGGAGTCATTCCCAGTGAGAGTTGGACTCCGCCAGGGCTGCCCTTTGTCACCGGTCCTGTTCATAATTTTTATGGACAGGATTTCTAGGCGCAGCCAGGGAATGGAGGGTGTCATGCTTGGTGACCACAGGATCTCATCTCTGTTGTTTGCAGATGATGTTGTCCTGTTGGCTTCATCCAGCAATGACCTACAGCTCTTGCTGGGACGGTTTGCCGCTGAGTGTGAAGCGGCTGGGATGAGAATCAGCACCTCCAAGTCCGAGTCCATGGTCCTCAGCCGGAAAAAGGTGGATTGTCCTCTCCGGGTTGGGGACAGGCTCCTGCCCCAAGTGGAGGAGTTTAAGTATCTTGGGGTCTTGTTCACGAGTGAGGGGAAAATGGAGCGAGAGATCGACAGACGGATTGGAGCAGCATCTGCAGTGATGCGGACGTTGTACCGGTCTGTTGTGGTGAAGAGGGAGCTTAGTTCTAAGGCAAAGCTGTCGATTTACCAGTCAATCTACGTTCCTACTCTCACCTATGGTCACGAGCTTTGGGTAATGACCGAAAGAACGAGATCGCGGATACAAGCGGCTGAAATGAGCTTTCTCCGTAGGATTGCTGGACTCACCCTCAGAGATAGGGTGAGGAGCTCAGTCATCCGGGAGAGGCTCAGAGTAGAACCGCTGCTCCTCCACATTGAAAGGAGTCAGTTGAGGTGGTATGGGCATCTGATTAGGATGCCTCCTGGACGTCTCCCACTTGAGGTGTTTCAGGCACGTCCCACTGGGAGGAGACCCCGGGGCAGACCCAGGACTCGGTGGAGAGACTATGTCTCCCAGCTAGTCTGGGAACGCCTTGGTATCCCCTCTGAAGAGCTGGAGCAGGTGGCTGGGGAGAGGGAAGTCTGGGCTTCTCTGCTTGAACTGCTGCCTCCGCGACCCGGACCTCCGGAAAAGCGGTAGAAGATGGATGGATGGATGGATGGATAAAAAAATGGCAAAATTACAAGAAAAAAGGCTCTCAAATTTATACAAAAAGATGCAAATTTATAAAAAAGGTACAAATTTACATGAAAAAAAATCTTTATAACAAAAGTCATTATGTCTGAATGTAATGATAAAGGTTGTAAAATAGCCTACTGCTTTGCAATGCACTCGATTTGTCACATTATCCTAAATAATAATAATTTTTTTAATGGAAAATAAATTTGATCCAAAGGACGTCCAGGCTGGGGCTCAAACTCGCAGCTTCTCACATCAGAGTCCGGCATTCTACTTATGTCACTAAGAGGCTTGAACATTTTGCAGATCCAAGAAACTCACTTCATGCAGTTGGCAGTTCTTTGCATGTCAGCTTCCTATATCTGGCTGATGTCGCTGTTTTTTCTTCTTGATTGTGCTTTTTTCCCACTCCTCATATGCCTCCAAGAATGCTTGTAATTCTTCTTCAGAGAAATAATTATGTCTCTTTTCCGCCACTGTTTGTGGTCTCTGTGTTCACCACATGCTGTTTTAGTAGGTGTGCCGTGAACACGCACGTCTCGAGGTTAGTCAACTCTGAGTTGATCAAATTGAGTCATAACTGCAGTTCTGGAACCAGAAACTAAGTAAGTTCTGGCAGGTTCACTAAACCTGAATTCAGGGTTTATTTCAGACTATGTTAACCCTGCTTTCTGGAATATTCCCCTGTATTTCAAATTATTGTTAGGTTTTTATAGTGGAGATTTTGAAAAAAAAATTAAATGAAAAATAAGGAAATTTTCAAGTGACATTTTTGAACAGTGGTGTGTTTTTATCTGATGCATGTTAATGTGTTTTGTTGTCAAGTACAGTTTGTAATGGAACAATGACAGTAGTTGGTATGATTGCTCCTCATTTGTTTGCCCTAATCAGATTAAATCTATTGTATTGTAACCATAAAAAACTCATAAATTCAGTTGACCTTCAGTTACAGGGACTATCACATTACATTTGTGCCATTCTTACAGTGGGGTAAAAAAGTATTTAGTCAGCCACCAATTGTGCATGTTCTCCCACTTAAAAGATGAGAGGTCTCCAATTTTCATCATAGGCATACCTCAACTATGAGAGACAAAATGAGAAAAAAAAAATCCAGAAAATCACATTGTCTGATTTTAAAGAATTTATTTGCAAATTATGGTGAAAAATAAGTATTTGGTCAATAACAAAAGTTCATCTCAATACTTTGTTATATACCCTTTGTTGGCAATAACAGAGGTCAAACGTTTTCTGTAAGTCTTCACAAGGTTTTCACACACTGTTGCTGGTATTTTGGCCCATTCCTCCATGCAGATCTCCTCTAGAGCAGTGATGTTTTGGGGCTGTCGCTGGGCAACACGGACTTTCAACTCCCTCCAAAGATTTTCTATGGGATTGAGATCTGGAGACTGGCTAGGCCACTCCAGGACCTTGAAATGCTTCTTACGAAGCCACTCCTTCGTTGCCCGGGCGGTATGTTTGGGATCATTGTCATGCTGAAAGACCCAGCCACATTTCATCTTCAATGCCCTTGCTGATTGAAGGAGGTTTTCACTCAAAATCTCACGATACATGGCCCCATTCATTCTTTCCTTTACACGGATCAGTCGTCCTGGTCCCTTTGCAGAAAAACAGCCCCAAAGCATGATGTTTCCACCCCCATGCTTCACAGTAGGTATGGTGTTCTTTCTCCTCCACAAACGACAAGTTGAGTTTTTACCAAAAAGTTCTATTTTGGTTTCATCTGACCATATGACATTCTCCCCATCCTCTTCTGGATTATCCAAATGCTCTCTAGCAAACTTGAGACGGGCCTGGACATGTACTGGCTTAAGCAGGGGGACACGTCTGGCACTGCAGGATTTGAGTCCCTGGTGGCATAGTGTGTTACTGATGGTAGCCTTTGTTACTTTGGTCCCAGCTCTCTGCAGGTCATTCACTAGGTCCCCCCGTGTGGTTCTGGGATTTTTGCTCACTGTTCTCGTGATCATTTTGACCCCACGGGGTGAGATCTTGTGTGGATCCCCAGATCGAGGGAGATTATCAGTGGTCTTGTATGTCTTCCATTTTCTAATAATTGCTCCCACAGTTGATTTCTTCACACCAAGCTGCTTACCTATTGCAGATTCAGACTTCCCAGCCTGGTGCAGGTCTACAATTTTGTTTCTGGTGTCCTTTGACAGCTCTTTGGTCTTGGCCATAGTGGAGTTTGGAGTCTGACTGTTTGAGGTTGTGGACAGGTGTCTTTTATACTGATAATGAGTTCAAACAGGTGCCATTAATACAGGTAACGAGTGGAGGACAGAGGAGCCTCTTAAAGAAGAAGTTACAGGTCTGTGAGAGCCAGAAATCTTGCTTGTTTGTAGGTGACCAAATACTTATTTTCCACCATAATTTGCAAATAAATTCTTTAAAAATCAGACAATGTGATTTTCTGGATTTTTTTTTTCTCATTTTGTCTCTCATAGTTGAGGTATACCAATGATGAAAATTGGAGACCTCTCTCATCTTTTAAGTTGGAGAATTTGCACAATTGGTGGCTGACTAAATACTTTTTTGCCCCACTGTATATTTACATGCACATTGACAGTGTTCACTTCTCTATGTAAATTCATCTTTACACCTATTGTCTTGTTGTACTTATGGTTGTTTGACTTTATTACTGTACTTGTCATCCTCATGTGCCATTTGAATGGCAAATATTTGGTCAGGTGAGTGCTTAGCATACACAATCAAACTGTCAAAATCACTGAAACTTAAGTTCAAAGTTTGACAGGCAGATAATTGTGACATGTTAATGCATAGCATACACAAGTTCACATGCTCACTATACATGAGCATATGAACATAATATTGACAGCAATGGAAACCTCAGAGTCAGCTGCTTTTGTGCTCACTGTGACACACTGGCTATACTTACATGCACAGCAATAAACTGTTTATAATCAGATTTCTGGAGTTATCGGATGATTCTGGCAGTCACATGTACAATATGATATTATGATAAATCACATGAACACAACTAGTTTATTGCCTAATGAGCTGTTTATTAAGTGCATGTAAACATATCAAGTCAGATTATTACAATTACCTGATTATTCCCAGTTGTCGAATTATTATGACCATGTAAACGGGGCCATTGATTAATTAAATCTCTACTGTTGCTTATTATTGCAATTTTCTTCTGTGCAAAGGGAACATCATTTTCTCAATTGTTCAGCAGTGACCAGAGACAATATTTGAACTGCATTTTGTCACTGATGTTTTACTTTTACATACAGGTGGTGGATTAGCAGTTGGAACAGTGCTTCTTGTAGGTAAGCCTTTGACGTCAACTACTTAAAGTACCTTTGAAGAGGTGTCATGTAGTTCTGCGTTTTCTGATGACACAGTTTGGGTGAATATGGGTTAAAACATCAGGGAAGGAATCTTTAACAATGATTAATAGTTAAGACACTGAGACTACAACCTAATTAGAACTATTCCTTCTTTTTCCTCTTTAGTGGCCTCAACATATCCTCCAATCTGTTGTTACTTTCCCATTAAATCTACACTCTACACTTCAGAATAAGGGCATGCACCAAATGGAATGTATTATTAAAACAATTGTGCCTCTTTTGCAAGGAATGATGCATTTTTTATGCTTAAAACTTGAGGTGTAAATATATATCAATATGCTATATTTGATTTCTGTTAAACTTTAGTTTTTTTTACATAATGCAAAATTACGTACAGTATGTAAACCGATATGCTAATATTTTGAAAATATTTTTTTTCTGATTGCTGATGCTGATACCAATATATGCACATATTTTTCTCCACCTATTTACATCTCCTTTATCTTACAGTGATGATATGGCATATAAAGACCCATTCCTCAAGGAAAATAAGACAACTGTCCCAACTTAATATGAAAATAAATACACGTTATTTATTTTTCGTAACATGTTAAACAGAACTTTAAACTTCCTCCTTTTTATAGGCTTAGAGGATACTGTTCCTGTGACAGTTGTTACAACAGCCACAACCAGGGCAAGAGGAAACATGTAAATAAATGCAGTCTGGCCACAGGGATCAAGAGGAAATGAAGTGTATTCACTGTACAACTATATAGTAACTAAAACGGTGTACACCAACATAAAAAGTCAGTGTAATATTTTTACACTACTGAATAAAGAAGCACAAATAAGATGGCCTGTGCTTAAAAGACTTACTTAAACTCGGCATCCTATAAACTGGGCCAAATAAATCACTTCAAAATAGAAGCCTGCTAAGCAGCTTCTTTTTCAAACGGGGTGTACCCTGCCTCTCGCCCAAAGATGCTGGGATAGGCTCCAGCCCCACCGCAACCCGAAAAGGATTAAGCGGAAGAAGATGGATGGAACTTAGAAACACCTCAATATGTGATGTTAAAAATTTCAGCTTGCAACTCGGGTAAGGCCAAATCTGAAAATTACCTGCCACTGAGCGGGATGTGGCGGGTTTCAGTGGAGTCTGCGGGTCTGCCAATGTCTTCAGCGGCTGTTTTACGGGAGCGATGGACTCCATGGGTTTCTGGGTGGTGACTTTGTCCTTCAGATGGTCATGACTGTGTTTTTTTGTCCTTGTTTGGGCACAGTGGAGTTGGCTGCTGCTGAGTTGTTGGTTTTTTGTCTTCACTGTTGTCTTTCACTTGTTTGGGCTTTGTGGGTTAATTTCCTCAATTTGTGTTTTTGCTACTCCTCATGGCTGTGTGGAGGCAGACATGTTTGTTTTGATTCGCTCGTCCGGCATGATGATGTCATTCCCTTGCGCTGCCAGAAAAGCGTAACGTCACAGCAGAGCATCACTCGTGACAGTCTGCAGTAATATTTTAGCAGCTGTGAATATCAATTTGTGCCGATGTGATAAATAATTTTAAATACTTTATTGGACGATACCGATAACAAGCCGATATTGTTATGTCTATAACCAATGCTCCAATGATGAGGCCGAAGGTGCAGTATAACGTAGCTTTATTGTAGTACCTCACAGAACAGGAAGGTGCTCCCATCAAGGCAGAGGCGCTGGTCGTAAAGAGACTGTGCCTCTTCCAGGTAGGCCTTTTATACCCTGGGTGGCGGCGGAACCGGAAAGGTGTAGCCGTCACCCACAACATACAATAATAATAATCATAATTAATATATAACATCCACCCCCCCTCCGTAGAAAAGTCCAAGACACACACACCATTAGGCCCATCCAAATTTCAACCCGAATCACACACTAACAGTAAATACAATAACAGGTCCTATCCATGCACACAAATAACTAAAACTAGAGGGGGACAGGTGGACAACTGCCCCACCTCCACACGGCCAGACGGGTTATTCTGCCGTCTCTAATATAAAACAGTCCGCAGGACAAAATAAGCTGCCGTGTTTCTCGTATAACAAGTAAAATAACCCCAAAACATATGTACAATCAAAGCCATTTCAAAACACAACAGACAATATGTGCATCCACACCCCGCTGTGCCAGTCCCCCACCCAACACCCTCACCCCACAACTCGGCAAATCACGTATCACACATGCAAGTTAATGCAACAATACAAACAGTGCTGGGCCTGTTTTGTTTTTTTTTGTTTTGTTTACACACACACAGGACAATCTCACAGCGAGTAAGTGTGAAACATATTACCTCCATGGCTCGGGCAATACACACCTGTTAACAAATTCTGCACAACCCCCCCGATAAAAGTAGCCCACACTCTTTTTGTTTTTTTTTTAAATGAGCACTCAACCCAGCCACTTCTATGCATATACCACATTAACACAACAATAACGCAGCCCTGGTAGTGCACACATTGACATTTCAAACAGTAGCGTGTTAATAGGTTAAGCCCAAAACATATCACCCCCTTGCCACCATACAGTCTCGATGGGGAGACCACCCCCCAGAGACCCGTCTGGCGGGTCCCGACCAGTGCTTCTTCTATGCTTCGCCCCCAGAGATGAACCACTTCGGCACCCCAACACCTCCTTCTCCTCACCGGCACGTCTCAGTTTGTTGGGGTGTCTCCACGACCCATCGGACATCTGAAGATAACCGTCCTCCCAGACGGCCACCACCTGCAGCCGTCCCTGGTCCTTTCGTCGTTTCCTCTTGCCTTGAACCCCCCTTAGCCAAGCCTCCTCCCTGGGTCGAACCACGTCAGTGACCCTCAGGGGAGCTCGACTCAGCTTCAACCGTCCACGGTGTCTAGACCGGGCTTCCTCTCTGGGTCGAACCACTCCACCGACCCCATGTGAAGCCCAACTTGGTCTCCAGTGTTGCTGTGTGACACGTCTGTCCACCGTGCCAGCCGGTCCTGCCCCATTCTCTTTCATTTTAAATAAGATAAGCCTTTATTAGTCCCACAATGGGGAAATTCCAGGATTGCAACAGCACAGGAATAGCAACACTCAGGGCAATAATTAAGAAGATACGAAAAATAAAAATAAGAGCAGTGAATATACATACGTATACATAAATATATAAATATATATACAAAGTGCGAAGCATTGTAGCAAGATGGAATAAACAGCATAACCATCTACTTAGTTATCCTACATAGTATGAGTATATATCCATACATATTGTCACCCTCCGTAGCGACTGATATTGTCCTAGTTGTATACTGGAGGGGACCATTTGTGTAAGTCTGTGGCGTTCTTTTGCATTCAATACTATTAGGTCGTCATGTTTTTTTTGCTATCTCTGCGAGCAGCCCTGCTTAGGTTATACAGTCTGACAGCCATAGGTAGGAAGGACCTGCGAAAGCTCTCAGTTGTGCACCTAGGATGATGTAGTCTACTGCTAAATGAGCTCCTCAGTGCGTTCAGTATGTCCTGCATAGGGTGGGACTCGGACTCCAGCAGAGATGACAGTTTAGCCACCATCCTTCTCTCTCCTATCTCCTCCACTGGGTCAAGGCGTTGCCCCAGGACAGAGCTAGCTTTCTTGATCAGTTTGTTCAGTCTCTTCCTATCGGCTGCTGTAATGCCATTAGGTAAATTAGGTACATGCTGGCAAAGCCGTTGCAGCCCCTTGCTTCTTGGCATCTCCAGGCCGAACTCCAGAAGCAGAGGGAGCCGTCCTCACAGCTCCACCCGCCGTCACGGGCATTCCACCGTGCTACCCAGTTCCCACATCCAGGGTAACTTGGGCCCTGGCACTGGAACCCTCCCACGATAGACCTGGGTGGTTTTGGTCCTGTCCATCTCCCAGAATACTAGGCCAATCTTCGTCCCATACCGCATCGTCCACCACGCACGGAACCGGTCGGTCCCACAAACCATGGCCCGACCACTCCTCTCCGGTACCGCTGGTGATTGTAAAGCCCAGTCCGTAAAACAGGTCGCAGCCCATCACTTTCGACCCCTTCATAGTCACCACGAACTGGATGTTTGAGACCACAGCCGACTTACACCTCGCTGTCAGCTCCAGCAAATCCACGATGGCTAGCCTGTTACCTCCATAGCCACAATACATCGTTGACAGTCCTCTTACACAGTAATATGAGAACAAACTCCTCACAGTAGGCCAGTTCAACGCGGACACTGCCGCGCCCGTATCCACTAACAACGGCACTTTCATGCTGTCCAGCATCACATCACAGTAAATCCGCCCATCTGTGCTCGGGGAGACGGTGTGAATAACCGTAGGAGTCATGGTGGGAGATTCCATTCTGTGTTGCCGTTCCCCTCGCTCAAACTTTTTACAGGCCCTGGAAAAATAATGTAGGAGTCCACATTTGCCACAGCGTTTGCCCCTCGCCGGACACTCCCTCGCCTTGTATCAGTGCTTGGTGGACCTGCAGCCCAAACATCTGGGCGACCCTGGGGCGGACCTAATCTTAATAGCGGTAGCGTAATCTTCTTTATCTTCTGCGCTGTCATCGCTACCCGGGTCCACAGCCTGTGCCGCTGATTGTGAGACAGACTGCCTCAACGTTATTCTCTCACCAAGGTCCTTAGACAGTTTATCTGCTGCTTCGTACTGTTAAGCTCTCTCCACAGCTGCAGTCAACGTCAGTTCACCAGAGTGCGTGAGGAGCCTGGACCGTGCCGCAGAACATGGCGTGTGCTCCACTAACTGATCACGGACCATTTCTTCCTCCAAAGCCCCGAATTGGCACCCTCCAACCAGCTGGCGCAGGTCCGCAACATACCATTGCACCAACTCTCACGCCCGCTGGTATCGCTGTCAGAACTGGATCGGCCGGGCGATGCTGTTCTCAGGAGCGCGAAAGTAGCGCACCATTAGCTCAACCACGTCCTCAAAACTATCACTCTCTCCCAGTGTGCTGAGAATACATTGCCCTTCCATGCCAAGATTATGGACCGGTATTGCTTGTACATGTAGTTTCTCCAATTCGCCAAGGTTCAGTGCCACCAAATAATTTTGGAACACTGCAAATCACCTCACCCAGGGAACTGGCGGCTCGCCTGAGAGCTCCAAAAATGGCCAAATACTAGAAACTCCTCTCTCTATAACTTTATGCTCGTCGCCAAATGTTATGTCCATAACCAATGCCCCAATGATGAGGCCGGAGGTGCAGTATAACGTAGCTTTATTGTAGTTACTCACAGAACACAGAGGTGCTCCCGTCAAGGCAGAGGTGCTGGTCATAAAGAGATCGTGCCTCTTCCGGCTACGGCGGAACCGGAAAGGTGTCGCTGTCACTCACAACATACAATAACTAGAAGACCACTCAGAGAGTGCATACCTCCGCCCAGGCTCCTTCAGTCTGTTATGGATCACCTCCAAAATGTAATGGGTTTGTGTGTAGGCCTAGAGCCACTTGTGGTGAAAATTGCATCAAAGTGTGTCCATTAGTTTTGGAGTTTTGTGGCTGACACACTGTGAGAAGAGCCTTGGCTGAGGTATGCATTCCCAGATCATCACCAAAATGTAATGGGTTCCTCTCTAGGCCAAGAACCACCTCTGGTGAAAATGTCATCCAAATCCATCCAGTAGTTTTTGTGTAATCCTGCTGCACAAATGCAAACAAAGCCCTTGGTGGAGGTATGCACTCTCAGATCATCACCAAAGTCTAATCATCTGTTCCCCGTGCCATTGCACACCTTTCCTGAAAATTTCATCAAAATCCGTTCATAACTTTTTGAGTTATGTTGGTAACAGACAGACAGACAAACCCCGGTAAAAACATTACCTCCTTGGTGGAGGTAATTAATATATAACAGATATTAGCATGCATCCCAAGTTAAAATATCTGCAGTTGTCATTCAAGTTCCAACCTTATTAAACAAAATGGTCAGAATACTAGTGCATCTCATTAAATTAGAATATAAGGGTTCAGTAATTCAATTCAAAAAGCCAAGCCATAATGATCAAAATTAAAAAATTGGCTTGAAATTATGAACATTTAACTTTTTTGAATTCAATTATTAAAATACATTTTTTTTCTTTTTCAAAGTACTGTAGTCATTTTTTTAAATGCACTTGTACAGCCACTGTTTACCATATTAAGTTATATTCTTAATGGACTTGTAAATGACCCAGGCCTTTTTGAGGTCATGGGAAAAATAAATACTTTAAAACATTATAAACTTGTACTTTTCAGAGAAATATAGTTGGCATATTTGGTGTTTTTCAAAACATTGTAGTTTTGTTCTTTTTAGAAAATTACTGCAACTTAACATCATTGTTACAGCTAAACGTTTCTCTCCATGTTTTCTCTTTCTTAGCATTATTATGTTACTGTCTTTCAGACTGGCAAACAGACTAATGACCTGTAGGTCTCTAGTTAGAATCCCAGGTGTTCACACTTTTCCTGTCACCTTTAATTAGTTCAGTCAACTGCAGATGTGCTATAGAAGTTTTTGGAATTACATTCAAAGCAAGTGGGCTTTCTGGCAACATAAATGTCTTCAACTGTAGTATTATTATTATTATTATCATTCATCAGAGGCTAGGCTATATGCACTGGTGGACAGTAAGGTTAAGGTAGTCATGTTTCCCCTTGAAGCTGTAATTTGTGTGTAGCCAAGGCCTATACCAACTGATGATATTGCTTTGCCCTTTAATTCATCCCCCCAATCGATGCAGGAGTCAGTGATTACACACTAATGTGTTCTTCCCTTCCATTTTGTGAATCAATGTACGGTTGGTTTCATCTGGTAATGAGAGACACAGTAAAGGTGAAATGCGTGTGTGTGCGCTCTCTTCTGTTTGTCTCTGAAAGAGTGCTGTGTGTGTGTGTGTGTGTGTGTGTGTGTGTGTGTGTCCGCACACACTGCACTGTCTCTGTTTTGCTGTGTGGGTGGCTGAAATGGGGTGGAGTTTGGAGTGTGTGTTTGTTTTGTATTTGTTTTAGGCAATCGTCTTCTACAGTCAGCCCCTTTAGCCGCGATGGCCTGTTTGGTGAGACACAGACATAAAATTATCAGAGTGGTTGTTGTCTGGCTTTGAAGTGTCTTGAGCTGTCCATTCCGATTTGTCAACCGGGGGGGATCAGTCCAGTATGGCTGCTGTCTGAAGATCTCTATCGCCTGTGTTTTTGCAAAAGCAGGAACCAAGCATCTCAGCTGTTAGTATTTTAAACATTTGTGGTGTCATTGACTTAGTTTAAATGTCTTTATGCAAATGTATATTATGTATACAAATGAAATGCCCTTAAATTTAGCTCAGTAGGTGTACACAATATTAATACAGCTTCGAGCTTTGTTCAGTATATCTTGAATATGTCATTAAAATTCTTCACTCACAAACCTCTGTTTTGATAGCTGGGTTGCATGACCTTTATTTCAGTTATGATCCACATTGTCAAACAGTATTGCAGCACATCTTGCAAACATTCAGCTACTTCAATGATACCTACTCATTGCTTAATATGCACCTTAATTCCAAACTCTAACAAAGATAATAATAATAATAATAATAATAAAAATAGATTAGATTTACTACATGGTGCTTTACATGTCAAGTGACATCTCAAAGCACTTACAGTGAGTCCATTATTTATTCACTCCAGGCAGACATTGATAATGGTAAGCTACCTCTGTAGCCACAGCAGCCCTGGGGCAGACTGATGGAAATGTGGCTGCCAATCCACGCCAACGGCTTTTCTGACCACTACCAAACATTTATACACATTCATACCCAGTGTCATGGACACTGGAGGCAAGGTGGGTAAAGTGTCTTGCCCAGAGACACAACAGCAGGATGGCTGGGGAGAGCAGGATTTGAACCGCCAACCCTCTGGTTATTGGACGACCCGCTTTACCTCCTGAGCCTCTGCTGCCCATATACCGCCAATATAATTGTTACTGATTTGCACATTGATGCTGTATAAGTTAAAAACAAAATTATTCAGCTGGTTGTAATTGCACTGTGCTTCCTAATAATGCTAATACAATAGCCAGTACTCTTCCATATAATGTATATGATATACATACGTGTGCCATGTCTAGCTTTATAAAATTCTTATTGTCCATGTGCAGACTCAATCTCTTTCAAACTTTCTGTGAACAGACTGTTCACTTTCACGTGCAGTTTATTTAGGAAAAGAGACCTGATACACTGGAACAGTAAACCATTTGTTTACTATTCAGTTCAACTTTATTTATGTAGCACCATTTCACAACAACATTCATCTCATAGCACTTTCAACTGGAGAGGAAAACCCCACAATTGCAGACAGACCTCAGCAATCAGGCGAGCCCCTGTGTGCAAGCACTTTTTTTTTTTTTTTTTTACTTTTTTTTTTTTTTTTTTTGTTACTTATTTGTACCCGTAGGTAGACTTGGTTTGCAGTCTGGTGACAAGCCACTGGCTGCTGGTTGCTGCGTGCGCGAGCGCCCTAAACCTACATGTTTTTGGTATGCGGGAGGAAACCGGAGAAATCCCGGAGTAAACCCACGCAACACGGGGAGAACATGCAAACTCCACACAGCTCACTGTTGGTCGGGGGCTGGAATCGAACCCACGATCTCATGATCCCCGCGATCCCCCGGCCAAGGGTAAAACTGTGCTGCCACAGTGCTAAACCACTGCGCCACCGTGCAGCCCACTTGGCAGTGGTGGAGAGGAAAAACTCACTTTTAGCAGGAAGAAACCTCCAGCAGAACCAGGCTCAGGGAGGGGCAGTCATCTGCTGTGACTGGCTGGAGGGTGAGGGGATAGAGAAGAGAAAGAAAGAAAACAGACATGTAGAGGGCAAACAGCCCGACAGGGACTCGATCAGTTGGAGAGAACAGACATATGTTAATGACCAGTAAAAATATCTCATTGAGAGTGAAGCAAGAAGTGAAACCCAGTGCATTGTTGGAGGTCCCCCAGCTGTCTAAACCTATTAGCAGCATAAGTAAGGGAGGATTCAGGGGCACCTGATCCCACCCTAACTATAGGCTATGTCGAAAAGGAAGGATTTAACCCTATTGTTAAAAATGGAGATTGAGCCTGACTCCCGAATCCAGATTGGCAGCTGGTTCCAAAGGAGAGGAGCTTGATAACTGAAAGCTCTGCCTCCCATTGTACTTTTGGAGATTCTAGGTATTACAAGTAATCCTGCATTTTGGAAGCGTAGTGCTCTGTTGGGATGATAAGATATTACCAGATCTCCATCCATCCGTCCATCCATCTATCCATCTTCTACCGCTTTTCCGGAGGTCCGGGTTGCGGAGGCAGCAGTTCAAGCAGAGAAGCCCAGACTTCCCTCTCCTTAGCCACCTGCTCCAGCATTTCAGAGAGGATACCAAGGCATTCCCAGACCAGCTGGGAGACATAGTCTCTCCAGCGAGTCTTGGGTCTGCCCCGGGGTTTCCTCCCAGAGGGACATGCCCAAAACACCTCAAGTGAGAGGCGTCCAGGAGGCATCCTAATCAGATGCCTATACCACCTCAACTGGCTCCTTTCAATGTGGAGGAGCAGCGGTTCTACTCTGAGCCTCTCCCGGATGACTGAGCTCCTCATACTATCTCAGAGGGTGAGTCCAGCAATCCTACGACGAAAGCTCATTTCAGCCGCTTGTATCCGCGATCTTGTTCTTTCGGTCATTACCCAAAGCTCATGGCCATAGGTGAGGGTTGGAATGTAGATTGACTGGTAAATCAACAGCTTTGCCTTAAAGCTTAGCTCTCTGTTCACCACAACACACCGGTACAAGGTCCGCATCACTGCAGATGTTGCTCAGATCCATCTGTCAGTCTCTCGCTCCATTCTTCCCTCACTCGTGAATAAGACCCCAAGATACTTAAACTCCTCCACTTGGGGCAGGAGCTTGTCCCCAACCCAGAGAGGACAATCCACCTTTTTCCGGCTGAGGACCATGGACTCGGACTTGGAGGTAATGATTCTCATCCCAGCCGCTTCACACTCAGCGGCAAAACATCCCAGTAAGACTTGTAGGTCATTGCTGGATGAAGCCAACAGGACAACATCAGCTGCAAACAACAGAGATGAGATCCTGTTATCACCAAGCATGGCACCTTCCGTTCCCTAGCTGCGCCTAGAAATCCTGTCTGTAAAAATTATGAACAAGATTGGTGACAAAGGGCAGCCTTGTGGAGTCCAACTCTCACTGGGAATGAGTCCAACCAAGTGTTGGCAAGACGAACTAAGCTCTCACAATGGTCATACAGAGACCGAATAGCTCATAACAATTAGCCCGATACCCCATACTCCTGAAGCACCTCCCACAAAAAAACATGAGGGACACAGTCGAATGCCTTCTCCAAGTCCACAAAACACATGTAAACTGGTTGGGCAAACTCCCACGAACTCTCAAGGATTCTCGAGAGGGTAAAGAACTGGTCCGATGTTCCATGGTCAGGATGAAAACCACATTGCTCCTCCTGAATCCAAGGTTCGACCAGCGGCTGGACTCTCATCTCCAGTACCCTGTCATGGACCTTCCCAGGGAGGCTGAGGAGTGTGATCCCTCTAAAGGTGGAGCACAATCTCTGGTCCCCTTTTTTGAAGCGAGGAATCACCACCCCGGTTTGCCATGCCAAAGGCACTGCCCCCAACCTCCACGCAATGTTGCAGAGGCGTGTCAACCATGACAGCCCTACAACATCCAGAGCCTTGAGGTACTCAGAGCGAATCTCGTCCACCCCCGAGGCCCGGCCACCAAAGAGATTTTTAACCACCTTGGCGACCTCAGCTCCTGTGATAGGTGAGTCGTCCCCCTCATCCACAAGCCCTGCTTTCTCTGTGGAAGACGTGTTAGTGGGATTGAGGAGATCCTCGAAGTATTCCTTCCACTGCCCGACGATATCCCCAGTCAAAATCAGCAGTGCCCCATCTGCACCATACACAGTGTGGACAGGGAGCTGCTTCCCCCTCCTGAGCTGCCGGACAGTTTGCCAGAATCTCTTCTATTCCGACCGAAAGTCTTGTTCCATGGCCTCACTGAACTCCTCCCATACCCGAGTTTTTGCTTCTGCAACCACCCGAGCTGCACTCCGCTTGGCCTGCCAGTACACTTCAGCTGCTCTGGGAGTCCCACAAGCCAACCAAGCTTGATAGGACTCCTTCTTCAGCTTAATGGCCCCCCTCACCAATGGTGTCCACCACTTGGTTCGGGGGTTGCCACCACGAGATGCACCGACAACCTTACGGCCGCAGCTATGGGCAGCCGCTTCAACAATGGGAGTGGAGAACATGGCCCATTCAGACTCCATGTCTCCAAACTCCCTCGGAATGTGGTTGAAGTTCTTCCGGAGGTGGGAGTTAAAAACCTCCCGGACAGGGGCCTCAGCCAGATGTTCCCAGCACACCCTCACTATACGTTTGGGTCTACCAGGTCTGAATGGCATCCTCCCCTGCCATCGGATGCAACTCACCACCAGGTGGTGATCAGTTGACAGCTCTGCACCTCTCTTTACCCAAGTGTCCAAGACATACAGCCTCAGTCTGATGAATCGATAACAAAATCGATCATCGACCTGCGACCTAGGGTGTCCTGGTGCCAGGTGCACATATGGACACCCTTATGCTTGAACATGGTGTTCGTTATGGACAAACTGTGGTTAGCACAGAAGTCCCATAACTGAACACCACTTGGGTTCAGATCGGGCAGGCCGTTGCTCCCAATCACCCCCCTCCAGGTTTCATTGTCCTTGCCCATATGCGTATTGAAGTCCCCCAGTAGGACAATGGGAGTCTCCAAGAGGAGCAGCACTCTCCAGCACCCCAGTCAGACACTCCAAAAAGGGTGGGTACTCTGAACCATCATTTGGTGCATAGGCACAAATGATGGTCAGGACCCATTTCCCAACCCAAAGGTGCAAGGAAACAACCCTTTCATCCACCGGGGAAAACGCCAATATAGAGGCAGCAAGATGGGGGGATACAAGAATTCCCACCCCTGCTCATCACCTCTTGCCCGGGGCAACTCCAGAGTAGGCCTAGCGTATTATCAGATCTTTTAAATATTTTCAGTATTATCAGATCTTTTAAATAAAAAGGGGCCTAATTATTTAGAGCTTTGTAAGTGAGAAGAAGGATTTTAAACTTAATTCTAAATTCTATGGGAAGCCAATGAAGGGAGGCCAGAACCGGAGAGATATGATCTCTCTTTCTAGTACCTGTTAAAACTCTTGCTGCAGCATTTTGGATCAGCTGAAGACTTTTTAAAAATGTTTTAGGACAGCCTAATAATAAAGAATTACAATAATCTAATCTAGAGCTGACAAAAGCATGGATTCATTTCTCAGCATTACTCTGAGACAAGATGTTCCTAATCTTGGCAGTATTACACAAGTGATAGAAGGCAGTCTTAGAAACAAGTTTAATATGTGAATTAGAGAACAGATCTTGATCAAAAATAACTAAGGTTCCTCACAGAGTGATTAAGAGAAAGATTAACCACATCCAAACTAAGAGTTTGATTTGGAAAGGTATTTCTAAGGTTTTTTGGACCAACTAGAATGACTTCAGTCTTATCTGAATTTAACAACAAGTTATTACAAGTCAGCCAAGCTTTGATTTCCTTAAGGCAAGCCTCTAATTTGGCTAATTGATTACTGTCATCTGGCTTCATTGACAAGTATAATTGTGCCATTGCATAACAATGAAAATGTATGCAATGCTTTCCAATAATACTGCCTAGCGGAAGCATATATAAACTAAAAAGAATAGGGCCTAGCACAGATCCCTGTGGAACTCCGTGACTGAGCTTTGAGTTGGAAGAAAACTCATTATGGGCATGAACAAACTGGAACCTATCAGATAAATAAGATTTAGACTACTGCAACAAAGTTCCATTAAGGTGTTCTAGTTTATCAAGTAAAATATTATGATTGATAGTGTCAAAAGCTGCACTAAAGTCCAAAAGGACAAGTACAGAAACAAGTCCATCATCAGATGTGATAAGGAGGTCATTAGTGACCTTCACTAAAGCTGTTTCAGTACTATGATGAATTCTAAACCCTGATTGAAACTCTTCAAATAAACAATTCCCGTGCAAGTGGTCAAATAATTGCGTAGCAACAACTCTTTCTAAGATTTTTGAAATGAAAGGCAGATTAGAGATTGGTCTATAGTTGGCTAAAACTCCTGCATCCAGCATTGGCTTTTTTAGTCAGGGTTTAATTACAGCAGTTTTAAAAGCCTGCGGTACATGGCCTAATGTTAATGAAGAATTGATTATTTGAAGAATATAGCTTCCAATAAATGGGAAGACTTCTTTAAATAACCTGGTAGGAGTAGGGTCTAGTAGACAAGTTGAAGGCTTGGATGAGGAAATTGTTTTATCTAACTCTAAAAGGTCAAGTGGAGTAAACTCATCCAAACAGATATAAGTTGAAGGAGTCGTAGTAGTTACTGTATTTAAGTTAATGGTGGGAAGGATCTGACTGATTTTATCTCTGACAGATGAAATTTGCAGCGCGGTGGCGGAGTGGTTAGCACTGCGGCAGCACAGCAACTCACCCTTGGCCGGGGGATCCTGGGTTCAGTCCCAGCCCCCGACCAACAGTGATTTGTGTGGAGTTTGCATGTTCTCCCCGTGTCTGCGTGGGTTTACTCCGGTATTTCTCCGGTTTCCTCCCACATGCCAAAAAAACATGCAGGCTAGGTTAATTGGAGACTCTAAAGTGGCCCCAGGTGTGAATGTGTGTGTGAATGGTGAAAGGGTTGGGCGCCACACTAGTGGCTGCCTCATCCACTCATGTGGATTCCCTGTAATTTCCCCATTGTGGGACTAATAAAGGACTCTAAATCTAAAAATCTTAAGTCCTGACTAGTAAGCTTTAAGGGAATGCTAGATTTGACAGTCTCAAAGTGACTCTTTGTCAGCCTGGCTACGATGCTGAAAAGAAACCTGGGATTATTCTTGTTCTCTTGTATTAATGCAGAATAATAAGTTGTGCTAGCTTTCCTAAGAGATTTTTTATAAATTAGAAGGTGATTTCTCCAAGCTAAATAGAGTTCATCTAATTTAGTGGAGCGCCATTTTCATTCTAATTGATGAGTCTTTTGTTTTAAGCTATGAGTTTCTGTGTTAAACCAATGAGTCAGAAATCTCTGATTAGACTTTTTCTTTTTTAAAGGGGCCACCATGTATGGAGTGTATGGAGTGTGATGCAGAGAAGCTGTTACACTATTTACCATGCTATCAGTTACAAAAGGAGCAAGCTAGCCATAGCTTATCTCCATTGTGTTGACACATGGCATTGAGGAAACAACCTGCTTAAATTTGGTAACAGCATCGTCTGAGAGGCATCTACTGTAGTAATATTTTTCTTTAGGAGCCAAATAGTCAGAAATGGTAAAATCAAAAGTTAACAGATAATGGTCTGACGGTCCAGGGTTATGAGGAGGTACTACTAGATTTTCTATTTCTATGCCATATGTTAGAACAAGGTCCCAACTCTGAGTAGTCATGGCTTTGGAACTTTCGATAAAAATGATGCCAGATTGTTAGATAATGAGACACACCATACAAAGTGGGATGGACGTTGTTTCACCTAATAAGACCAGGTTTTCCCCAAAATGAGTTCCAGTTGTCTATGTAGCCCACATTGTTTGCAGGACACCACACAGACAGCCAGCAGTTGAAGGATGACATGTGGCTAAACATGTCATCACTGGTCAGGTTGGGGAGGGGCCCAGCAAATACTAGTGTTGGTCAGTTTGATTTAAAAGCAAAGTTGTCTGTTGTATTTCTGGATTTCGCTTTGTAAGAGTTTTTCCTTTGTTAGAGTTATTCTGCTGTACGGTATGTCCACAGCAGAATCGTCAGTGTCACAGTAAGGCTCAAAATTGCCTATACGTGTCCACTCTTTTCTGATGTTGGTCACACCATCAAATTACCAGTAGACAGTGTGCTTGCTATGCGCTCGGAGGAGGTGCCTAATTTCAAAGAGGTGTGGCGGCGCGCAGTCTAATGCGGATTAGTGCATTTCATAAGAATCCACTTTTGATTAGCAAAAAGGAGGTCTATCGTCAGAAGTGCATTATTTAATGACATTTCAGTGAGGTGTTTTGATATCGCGCAGCTCCAGAGCTCAGGAAACGGCGTGCACTGGGATCTTGTGGGGTCATATTACAACGACGGGGTTGATTGGCTGACGCATTTCCAAGTTCATTTTCTTATCACAACAGCGTAAAAACAAACTTTCTGCCAGTGTATGACGCAAAGAGGCTGGTATAATCATTCAGAGGGTGTGTTTTGGATAATCCAATCCAAAGCGCTCCTTCCCATCCCTTTAATGCAAAGAGGCGCATTATCTAAAGTGAATTGTGATCATGACTGTTTAAGATGGGTTTTGCACTGACCAAAGCCCCCCCATGTGTGTGAGCGAAAATGCACGCGATAATAATGCTGCTTGGTAATAAGCAAGACATCAATCACAGTTGATGCCCAGGTAGTTATGTTAAAAAGAACAAACAAGTAAGAATGGGCTGAAAAAAATCAGCTGAATTGTTTCATGTGCACACGGATGCAACACAGACATGAAGAAAAGAGGATGATGCCTGTGCAAATTTTGATAAACTTTCATTAACGATGACGTGGAAGTCGCTCCCAGCTGTGGGGAGATGGAGTGCTCCCTTTCCTGTTGCTTTCACCGACCGAGGGTCTTCCACTGTCTGTCCTGGGTAGGAGGGAAGGAGGCGATCTGCCGCCTCTGGCCCCCGTCATGAAGTGAGCCTGCTCTCAGCAGCCACTGCCAGGGGCTGACGGGTGGCTGTCAGGGCTTGCTGGTCTGGAAACCCGGGGTGCGTGGCCGATGCAGATATGGACGCATTTTCTGTCTCTGGGGAGTTAGTGAAAAGTAAATCACTGCGCACTCCTTGTTCGTTCATTTATTCCCCTAAAAATAAACGCATTAATGCCTAATAAGTCTGTGATGAAAATGAAAATCCCCCACCCCCCACCCTGTGCGGCGTGCATCACATTTTTTTTCTACGTTGATGCGTTTCCTCAGCTTAGCAGCAGTCCCTGCTGGTGTGAATGACGCTGGCAAAAAGCACCAAGGAAGGCATAACATATGGCATATGGAACACACTGGCACACATGCTCCCTGTTCATTCATTCATTCCCCTCAAAAAAATCATACATTAATGCCTAATCTATAGACTGCAACAGGAAGTCCGCAATTAAAATGAGTGTGGATGGAATTAAAAAAATAGTGTGTGATCATCTTATACAATTAAAATGATGAGTGATTATGTCTTACAAGATCCCATTGCATGCCGTTTCCTGAGCTCTGGAGCTGTGCGATGTCAAAACATGCCACTGAAATATCATTAAACAATGCGTTTCTGACTAGGGCTGTCATGATAACTGCAATTATGTAGTACCGCTCTATGGACAAGCCTACCATGGAGGATAACGAGCAACCACAATAACCGCAGTGTATAACCCCCTGAAACGTTCATTATTTTAGTTTAATTACCTGATCAGTAATTCTGAGTTATGTATTTTTTGATCTTTGTGTTGTGTTGGAGTTTGGGACCTTTATTTGTGTGACACAGGTGGTGGGTCCACCTTTCCGATTCCGCCACCACCCAGGGTATAAGAGAGTCAGTGAGTGGGAGGGGCGGTCTCTTGGCCACCTGTCTGCCTGGCGGGTACGCTGATATACTGTGGAGTGTCCATTAATAAACGTGTGTCCAGTTCAACACCTGGTCTCATCCTTGGCTCCTACTACCGACATAACATTTGGCGAAGAGGCTAAAAGGTATGGACGCGTGTGTGACATCTATTCAGCCATTTCTGGAGCTTCCTGGTGAGCCGCCCGTCCCTTGGGCAAGATGGTTCGCCACGTTTCAGACATACTTGGTGGTACTGAACCTTGGTAGGCTGGCGAAGTTGAGGGCACGGGCACTGTTGGTTCATAATCTGGGAATGGAAGGACAGCGTATTTTGAGTACTTTGGGTGAGTGTGATAGCTTTGAAGAAGTGGTGGAGCTAATGGTGTGACATTATCGTACCCTGGAAAACGTCATCGTCCGCAGGATTCAGTTTCGACAGCACCGCCAGCGGGTTGGCGAGTCAGTGCAACGGTTTGTAGCAGACCTGTGACAACTGGCCAGGGACTGTCAGTTTGGATTGTTAGAGGAGGAGATGGTTCGCGACCAGTTGGCGGAACATACTATCTGCCCTGCTACAAGGTCGAAGCTTCTTACGTTCTTGGGCGAACTGACGCTATCCATGGTCAGCGATTTAGTTCAATAGTTGGAGGTGGCAGGCAAGCTATCACAGGAGCTCAGTGGTAGTGTATTACATCGTCAGCTTGAACCACAGTCGACAGTGCAAGCAGTGGACCCAGACAGCGACGATAGCGTGGAGGGTGATGGAAGTTACGCTAATGCTGTAAAAATGAGGTCCGCCCTGGGAACGCCCATGTGTTTGGGTTGTGGGTCCATGAAGCATCGCTATCAGGCCAGGGAGTGTCCAGCGAGAGGGAATCACTGCGGAAAGTGCAGACTCTTGCATCATTTCGCCAGGGCATGCCACAAGTTCGAGCAAGGTTGTCCAAGACACAAGGAGGACTCTCCCGCTCCCACGGTTATTCACACTGTGTCCCCAAGTACCAGCAGGCGTTCCTACTGTGTGATGGAACTGTACGAGGTGACAGTGCCATTGCTGATTGACACAGGAGCGGAGGGCTCCATGTTGAATTGGGCAACCGTGAGGAATTTTTTTCCCACATTATAGGATTGGAGGTGATTTGTGATTTGCTTTGTGGTTATGGTGGAGGAAGATTGGCCACAGTGGGAACAGTGAGACTGATGGCTCGGTACAAGTCAACGGAGGTGTGTAACCTGAGGTTCACCATTATTGCTCGTGGAGAGAACATAATGGGATGTGATTTGTTTTATGGCCTGGGCTTCACCATCATGAGCGGCACTGGAGAAGAGTGGTTGGGCTGCGGTTTGTGGGACCGGCCAGTCCCAAGGACGGTGGATGGAGCTGTGTGGGGCGAGAACTTGCCTGGCACCCTGGAGAGTGAGCAGAACCAACCCCACCCAGGGCCATCACAGGAGGGTTCCTGTTCCATAGCCCTAGATGAGGGAACTGGACAGCACAGCGGGACACCTGTGATGGCAGGTGGCACCGAGTGGCTGGCTCCATCTGTTCCCAGATTTTCGCTGGAAGGGACCGGAGAGCATGGAGTCACAACGGCAAGGGCGGCAGCGGAGACAAAAGCGTTTGGGGCAGGACCAGCTGACACGGTAAAATGACGTGCCAAACAGAAACACTGTAAGCTGAGTAGGGCCTCTCTAGGGGTCGCGGATGTGGTTCGGGTCCGGGAGGAGGCACGGTCGCGGAGGATTCGGGCCAAGCATCGGATGGAAGAACACCAGGGGCGGCTGCAGGTGGTGGCTGTTCAGGAGGATGCCTACCTCCAGCTGTCAGATGACTCATGGAGGCACCCAAATGAGCTGCGGCGCGCCCGGGAGAAGATGGATGGACTTGGGCATGAACAAGGGACGTCCCCGGTGGTGGTGAAGAGGAGGCGCACCGGAGTCGAATCAGCCAACGGTAACCCGAGGAGTGGTTTTTCTCCTGGGGCAGACTGATGGTTGGACAGTTCATTTGAAAAAGAAAGTCAAGAAAGGGGGATAATGGTTATGTTCTGGTTGTCTGTGTGTTTGTGGGGATTAATTTAATGTACTGTTTAGGTTAAGACATGGTAGTATATTGTGTTGAATTGTTTATGGTGGAATACAGTGGGGCAAAAAAGTATTTAGTCAGCCACCAATTGTGCAAGTTCTCCCACTTAAAAGATGAGAGAGGTCTCCAATTTTCATCATAGGTATACCTCAACTATGAGAGACAAAATGAGAAAAAAAAATCCAGAAAATCACATTGAAGGATTTTTAATGAATTAATTGGTAAATTCCTCAGTAAAATAAGTATTTGGTCACCTACAAACAAGCAAGATTTCTGGCTCTCACAGACCTGTAACTTCTTCTTTAAGAGGCTTCTCTGTCCTCCACTCGTTACCTGTATTAATGGCACCTGTTTGAACTCGTTATCAGTATAAAAGACACCTGTCCACAACCTCAAACAGTCAGACTCCAAACTCCACTATGGCCAAGACCAAAGAGCTGTCAAAGGACACCAGAAACAAAATTGTAGACCTGCACCAGGCTGGGAAGACTGAATCTGCAATAGGTAAGCAGCTTGGTGTGAAGAAATCAGCTGTGGGAGCAATTATTAGAAAATGGAAGACATTCAAGACCACTGATAATCTCCCTCGATCTGGGGATCCACGCAAGATCTCACCCCGTGGGGTCAAAATTATCACAAGAACGGTGAGCAAAAATCCCAGAACCACATGGGGGGACCTAGTGAATGACCTACAGAGAGCTGGGACCAAAGTAACAAATGCTACATCAGAAGCACACTACGCCGCCAGGGACTCAAATCCTGCAGTGCCAGACGTGTCCCCCTGCTTAAGCCAGTACATGTCCAGGCCTGTCTGAAGTTTGCTAGAGAGCATTTGGATGATCCAGAAGAGGATTGGGAGAATGTCATATGGTCAGATGAAACCAAAACAGAACTTTTTGGTAAAAACTCAACTTGTCGTGTTTGGAGGAGAAAGAACACCATACCTACTGTGAAGCATGGGGGTGGAAACATCATACTTTGGGGCTGTTTTTCTGCAAAGGGACCAGGACAACTGATCCGTGTAAAGGAAAGAATGAATGGGGCCATGTATCGTGAGATTTTGAGTGAAAACCTCCTTCCACCAGCAAGGACATTGAAGATGAAACGTGGCTGGGTCTTTCAGCATGACAATGATCCCAAACACACCACCCGGGCAACGAAGGAGTGGCTTCGTAAGAAGCATTTCAAGGTCCTGGAGTGGCCTAGCCAGTCTCCAGATCTCAACCCCATAGAAAATCTTTGGAGGGAGTTGAAAGTCTGTGTTGCCCAGCGACAGCCCCAAAACATCACTGCTCTAGAGGAGATCTGCATGGAGGAATGGGCCAAAATACCAGCAACAGTGTGTGAAAACCTTGTGAAAACTTACAGAAAACGTTTGACCTCTGTCATTGCCAACAAAGGATATATAACAAAGTATTGAGATGAACTTTTGTTATTGACCAAATACTTATTTTACCGAGGAATTTACCAATTAATTCATTAAAAATCCTTCAATGTGATTTTCTGGATTTTTTTTTCTTATTTTGTCTCTCATAGTTGAGGTATACCTATGATGAAAATTGGAGACCTCTCTCATCTTTTAAGTGGGAGAACTTGCACAATTGGTGGCTGACTAAATACTTTTTTACCCCACTGTATAAGCAGCAAAATAATCCGCTTTGCCGTGTGGGGTGAGGTGGTAGTCTACCCATCTCCCCCTAGTGCAGCCCTTTTGGTATGTCTATGTTAGGCCACTTATACCATGTTATTATTATTATTATTATTTTTTTTTAGGGTGTGTTTGGGGTTTCAAATTGGGGTGGGTTCAAATTGTGTGTGTAGCCCTATGGCTTTTGTGAAGGGGGGTAGAATGTTGTGTTGGAGATCGGAACCTTTATTTGTGTGACACGAGTGGTGGCTCCACCTTTCCGGTTCCGTCACCACCCAGGGTATAAGAGAGCAGTGAGAGGGAAGGGCGGTCTCTCGGCCACCTCTCTGCCTGGCGGGTACGCTGGTATACTGTGGAGTGTCCATTAATAAACGTGTCCAGTTCAACACCTGGTCTCGTCCTTGGCTCCTACTACCGACATAACACTTTGCATAAATGTTTTCCTATTAATACTTAATTTTACAAAGTACAGAGGCTTTATGCCATCCTATGCACTGAAGTAAAAAAGCAGGCTTTTATTTTGATAATGGTGGTTTTGTTTTCCTTTCCTGTACCTGCCTGTGGAATTGTCAAAGGCTACAGCGCTTAGCAGAGACAGTCAAGCTACGAACGCTTAACGTTAATCGGTTTATGGACCCGTAATGAGACACAAGCTGTTACGATGGTCGCAGTTTATGTGTTTTACTTAACCTCTTGCACTCCGGGATACCGCGGGTGGTCATGTCTCTGCATCCTAGTGCGTCCTCGTGCGTCCTAGTGCGCACTGTGCATCTCAGTGTGCACTGAAAAAAAAAAAAAGCTGCATTTTCGTTCTTCCACTACAGACACAGCCGGGAACAGAAAGCCAAAGGAGTGCTTTGATTGGTTTAGATTTGATTGACCTCTCATTCGACTAATAAGAGCCTTAAATTGGGTTTCTGAAACCTTGAAGAACCAATGACTGAAAACCTAGCAAGAAGGACTCGCCTACCAACGGCTGCGAGTACAGCGAGCCAATTGAAGCAGAGAAGTTCGACGATTGAAAGTGTGCGTCCCGTGCGTAAAATCTGTTTTGTGTAAGCCGCTGTGTGTAACGGTAGCGTTCCCCAGTCTTTTTTTATTACTACTGTTCTTATTTGTTTTGAAAAATCGTTCGCCAAAACCGCAATCATGGAAGCGCAAAACCGCAATAATGGAATCATGGTTTGACCGGGTCGCTTGACCAGAACCACGAGTCGTAACAAGCGGACCAGCTTCATGTTCGTCTGACAACGAGGAACAGATGTTCTCCAGCGACACTGCTGTTGTGGACAGGTAAGTGTTATAAGCTAAATTATTCTTTTATCACTGAAAATAGTAATAAAAATGACTTTTGACCGATCGGTGATTACAACTGTGCGTCATCGCCACATGACGGACCGTTGACGGACCGTTTTTTGGTGCGCTGCGTTCCTCTGTAGCGGGGGGGGGGGGGGGAGATAGTTGTTATCCTCTACGTTGCAGATATTTTAGTATAATTTTTATTGCACTGTAGGTTATTTTTTCTTGTAAAAAAAAAGGCCACACATTTTTTACGTGGCATGCTTCTTTGTGTGTGGGGGACTTGTTTGTTCATTCATTCATTCATGAATGAATAAACAACCCCCCCCACACACACACACAGCCCTGCGTGTCACCTTTCATTTGAGCCCAAGATGAAGCTTCTATGTTGAATCATTCAAAAGTTATAGATGTTTTTTCAAACTGTGCCATTTGGCACAGTTCAAAAACGCCTGGGAACAACCTGAGAAAAAAGCTGTGTAATATATTCATTTTTTGTGGTATTGTTACAAAATTTTGACCTCAGCTGGATAACACTTGGTTCTACATTTCTGTTGCATTTTCCAGCCCGTATCTGACAGCTGTGTGTTATTTGCAAGCATTTGTATAAAAAAAAAAACACCCAGGCAAACTTTATTTTCTTCAAGTTCAGTATGTTTAGATGACTGTTACTCAGTGGCAGGAGCACTTAGAGAGATTATGACTGTTTTGCCAAAAAATTCAAAGTGTTTTCTTTTAAATGAGACCAACCCCATGAAGATGCTGCAAAGGGTTGAAGAACAGCTTTTGATTTACTTTGGGTACGTTATTTTTAGGCGTTTTTAGGGAAATTGACCAGAGTGCAAGGGGTTAATGTGTACTGTGCTAAAATAGGGCTTTGCGATATGACAAAAAATTCATATCGCGATATAAGCCATATCACGATAACGATGTATATCACGATATGCATTTTCTGTAAATTCTACAGTTTAGATAATCACTTAAAAAGGACCATCTTTTTAAATTTTTTTTACATTTACCGTTTTCCCTCATAATTTTGCAGTGTTGTTATTAAAATAGTTTTGTAATGGGCATTTGAGACTTGATTCTCATAAATTTCATGTTTTTCTTCTAAATCATATACAATATGAATAAAAAGTAAACATCAATAAGTTAAATATTTCCTGAGCCAGAGGAGAATAGCAAAAAAACAGATAACATAAAAAAATGTCTGAAAATGAGAAGATTACCCATGGCTGTCACCTACGGATATAAATTAGCTGTTAGTTTAAATCTGTGAAAATTTAAGTGTAGACCTGCAGCCTGCCATTCTGGCCTGATTTTACTTGTTTGCTTCTTAGTAACAATATTTCAGATTGGTCATGATCTGAAAGTCAAAGACACAAAAGTTAATGTAATATAATACATGTGATGACTTTAACTTTATTCATTATCACTGTTTGACTAATTAAAATGATTAGAAATCACATAAATTGCATTAAGAGCCAACTTGCTCCTCTGACCTGTTTTAATGTATTTATTTATTTTGCTTGTATGTGTGACCATCATACACTTTTGTGGCTTTAATACATTTTTTTCAGACAGAAACTTAGAAACTCAGCAGTAATTTAAACCAAAGAAATGGTCTGCAACATGTTTCCAATTAGCACAACTTAGCATCGTCAGTTTGCATTTTACAATTAGACATGGTGTTAATGTTACTTACTGTAGTGGAGCTGGGCAATAAAGAGGCGATTTGGTTTATAAGCGAAGTTTTAATGTTCAGCTCTACTAACAAGTCTCATCTGGTGCAGAGAGCGGCAGAAGGGAATAAGAGACAGAATCTCGCCAACTCACTGATTATATACAAGCACACAACAAAAGACATGCATACAAAGGCTGACATCCCTCATTATCTTAATCCCCCCATTGTCTTGGTATTTCCTCTCCTCGTCTTGGGAGGTGATGGTAATTCCTCTCCTCGCCTTGGGGGGTGAGGGTGGCTCGTCCGGTCTCCCCCGCCGCGTCCGGGAACGTCTTTGTTCTTCACTCGGCGGGTGAGATTCCATTGTCCTTTCAGAGGTGTGAAGTTCCTTACATATGTAATCACCAAACATTTCCATATGCTTCACCATATGTAAGTTATGGAATATATGGTTAATATAGACCACAGGCCCCCCAAACAACTAAGAAAGGACAACAGGAGGGTTCACAGTCTAAGATAGTTATTATGACATACTAAGTGTTACATCTGTTGCCACGGAAGAAACTTTCTAGCAGCCATGCTCCTAAGAGAGTTCAGTGGTAATTATAACAGCATAGTAAAATCATAAGTCAGTCCTAAACTGTTGCAGCACAATTAGTGAATAATTGTGGAGTGGTTGGTATCAGTCCCTGTGCTGTCTGGGTTTTAATCTTCTCCCAAAACTGCTGTAGGTTGGTTTAGGCGTCCTGCTGGGACCTTCTTGTGAGGAATCTGCAGTGTGGGAAGGAGAGAGGTTAACTGATCCCTGCTGGGGGGTTGAGTCTTTTCTCTTGGGGGGTCTACCCCGCCGAGGTGCTCTTGCCAACTGTGCAGGCTCGTCTTTCAACAAGAAGGCAGGTTTAAGTCTGTCAATGCTGACTGTTTCTTTTCTTTCCCCAAAATCAAGCACAAAGTGTTTATCACCATGTTCCAGCACTCTGTATGGCCCATCGTATACTGGGCGAAAGGTAGGTTTGAAAGCTTCATGCTTAACAAAAACGAACTCAGCGTTTTTTAAAGCCTGAGGGACAAAAACCCGTGGGAAGGAGTGATGAGCTGGACCGGGGAGAGAGTTCAGTCCGTTGCTGCCTAAAAACCTTGGGACTGGAAGGCACCCTGGCTCTGGGTTCTCTGGTAAAAATTCACCTGGGAGCCTGAGAGGTTGAGCAAAGACTAATTCTGCGGGAGAGGCGTCTAGATCCTCTTTAGGCGCAGCACGCAACCCCAATAAAACCCAGGGAAGTTTATTTACCCAATTTGTGTCTGTTAGTGAGGCTCTGAGGGCGGCCTTTAAAGACCTGTGAAAACGCTCGCATAACCCATTAGCCTGAGGGTGATAAGCGGTGGTGCGGTGAATTGTTGCCCCTAAGCTGCTGGACATGGCTGACCAGAGCTCTGAGACAAATTGAGGCCCCCTATCGGACGTGATGTCTGATGGGACGCCGAAACGTGCCACCCAGTTTGTTAAAAAAACGCGAGCGGCTTCCTCCGCTGTGGTTGCCGCTAGAGGGACTGCCTCTGGCCAGCGTGTGGTGCGGTCTATCATTGTTAACAGGTGTGTGAAACCTTGGGAGGAAGGTAGTGGCCCCACAAGATCGACATGAACGTGGTCGAACCTTCTAGCAGGGATTGGAAAAGGCCTAGAGGGGCTTTTGTGTGTCTGTGTATTTTGACGCGTTGACAAGAAATGCAAGTTTTTGCCCATTCTTTTACGTTTTTGCGCAGGCCTGGCCACACAAACTTTTCGGCGACCATTTTAACCGAGGCGCGCACACCTGGGTGCGCGAGGGAGTGAATTGCTTCAAAAATGCGGCGGCGCCATGTAGCTGGTACTAACGGGCGAGGTCGGCCGGTTGAAACATCGCATATTAGGGGGGGCACGCCGTCGCGTAAACCCTTTTTCTCCAGCCTTAACCCTGTTGGTCCAGACAGGAGCGCGCGCACTTCTGCATCACTGTTTTGTTCCTCTGCCATGGCTGCATAATCTATCCCTTCATGGATAGGTGCTGCGTATGTGTCTGCGTTAGTGAAGAGTTCTGCTGCTGAGGCAGTATAATCTGTCTCCCCGCGCTCTGGTGGTGCCACAGCGCGAGAGAGACGGTCCGCTACTACGTTAAGTTTGCCTGCTACGTGTCGAATGTCTGTGGTGAACTCTGAAATCGCAGCTAGCTGTCTTTGTTGCCTGCCTGACCATGGTTCTGAAATTTTAGCCATAGCGAAGGTGAGCGGTTTATGGTCTACAAAAGCCGTGAAACTCCGCCCTTCTAACCAGAACTGGAAGTGGCGGATGGATAAATGAATCGCCAGCAGCTCTCTGTCAAAAGTGCTGTATTTGCATTCAGTTTGGTTTAGCGATTTGCTAAAGAATGCTAAAGGTTGCCAGACCCCGCTGACAAGTTGTTCTACAACTGCCCCTATGGCTAGGTCTGAAGCATCTGTGGTTAGTGCAATGCGGGCCAAGGGATCTGGGTGAACTAACAATGTGGCGTGAGCTAGGGCGCTTTTTACTTCCGCGAAAGCGCGTTCGCGCTCCGGGGTCCATTCGACCGCGTTGGAAGCTTTCTTTTTTTTGAGCGCGTCATATAGGGGCTGCATGAGCTGAGCTGCATGGGGGAGGAAACGGTTGTAAAAATTAACCATCCCTAAAAATTCCTGTAGCGATTTGACCGTTTGTGGCCGTGGAAAACTTTCTATCGCGTGAACTTTGTCTGGGAGTGGAACTGCCCCCTTTGGAGAGACTTTGTGTCCTAAAAAATCAATTTGTGACACACCGAATTTGCATTTGGCTGGATTGATAATTAGCCCGTGCTCTTCCAGCCTCTGAAAAACCGTAGTGAGGTGCTGCTCGTGTTCTACCTCAGACGAGCTGGCTACCAGCATGTCGTCGAGGTAGACGAAGACAAAAGGAAGGTCGCGTAAGACCGCATCCATCATTCGTTGAAAAGTTTGAGCAGCGCCTTTGAGGCCGAAAGGCATTCGCAGGAATTCAAAAAGGCCGAAAGGGGTTATTACCGCTGTTTTAGGAACGTCTTCTGCTCGGACTGGGACTTGGTGATAACCGCGGACTAAGTCTATTTTTGAAAAAATGCGCGCACCCGCTAGATGTAGCGAAAAATCTTGAATGTGAGGGATTGGGTAACGATCATGCACTGTAGCGTTGTTTAATCTGCGGTAATCTCCGCACGGTCTCCAAGAACCGTCGGATTTCGGAACCATGTGAAGTGGTGAGGCCCAGGGGCTCTTCAAGCGTCTAACAATGCCCAATTTTTCAAGAGTTGTAAACTCGTCCCGTGCTATGTTGAGCTTGGCCGCGTCTAAGCGGCGCGCTTTGGCAAAAACGGGAGGTCCCGTTGTTGGAATGAAGTGTTCAACCCCGTGTTTAGCCACAGTGGCTGAGAATTTGGGAATTGTGAGTGCTGGAAATTGGGTGAGGAGTTGCTCAAACTTACCTCCTGCCGTGGTGACGCTAGCCTGCACAGGTGGCGGAGAAACTCGGGCTGAGCATGGAATAGAAGCAAAGGACAGTGCATTAACCAGGCGCCTATTTGCTAGATCCACTAATAACCCATGTGCACACAAAAAATCTGCGCCTAATAAGTTAAAACTCACCGCCGCTACAACAAATGTCCATCTGTAGCTGCGGCCGTGGATGAGGAGATGCAGGCTCTTAGCTAATAGCTATACACTCTATGTGCAACACATCAGATTGATTGTCTTTGATTAATTGTCTATGTTTATTGCACTGTCCCTGTCAAATAAACTAATCTACTACTATTCTCGCCGAACGTGTCGATGCTAGAGCCGTTGGCTGCCACGGCTCCGTTGCCCCGGGTGCCCGTGGCTCGATCTGCGTGGGAGGGCATGACGAAACTCAGCTGGGCTCCTGTGTCAATGAGGAACTGCTTGCCTGAGTGTCCATCCGTCACGTACAACAGCTTGTTCTTCTCGCCGAGAGCCGCTGCCGTTAACGGCTCTCGGCTTTGGCGTTTAAATTTGCAGGGGGGAACACATTTGTGAGCCTTCTCGGCGAAGCGGTGGTGATAATAACAGACGTCGCTCTGTCTGTTACGTTTTGGGCGCGTCGCTGTCACCGTGGGCTGGGTCTGCTCAGTGGGTTGTGGCTCCTCGTGGCTCGGGGCGTCAGCTCTGAGGTCTGCGGATGCTGCTGTGGGTGTCAGCTCCCTGCAGGCGTTGATGAGCCGATGAGCTTCATTGGCCAGCACGCGGAAGTCTTGGTGGTTGTTGCACTTCATGCTGGCGAGTGTCCCTCTCATGTGTGGCGGCAGCGTGCTGAGGAAAATAAACTGGAAGAGGAAGTTGTCATTGTCCTCTTCTTTAAGCTGTAGCAAAAATCCTCCATGAGGGTCTTCGGTTTGCACCCTCTGTGGCCGTAGACCGCCAGGATCTTCTCGGCTTTCTCTTCCGCTGATGGGACGTAGTTCGCCACGATGGTTGCTTTGAGCGTCTCGTATTTGTCCCCGGTTGGTGGTCGCCAGATCATGCTCCGCACACACTTCAAAGTGGCGGCGTCGAGTTTGGAGACGATATGATAAAATTTGGCGTCATCAGCCGTGATGCCCGCCAGTGCAAATTGGGCTTCAGCCTGCTGAAACCAAGAGGCGGGGTCTTCTTGCCAGAAGTCTGGCAGCTGGACAGCGACGGCATTCGTGCACACCATCACTGTTGTGCCCGCCGGGTGAGAGTGCCTTGCCTCGGCTCTCACGGCGGTGCTGGTGCTCGGTTGAGCCCTCTCAACCTCTTCTGCCGGGGGGAACAGCTGTCCGTCTGCTCCCTCGTCTGCGTGGCTGCTGGCGTCTGCCTGAGTCGCCACGGATGAGTCGCTTGTGGAAGAACGCCTCCGGTCCATACTCGCGTCAAGGTCACCAGTGTAGTGGAGCTGGGCAATAAAGAGGCGATTTGGTTTATAAGCGAAGTTTTAATGTTCAGCTCTACTAACAAGTCTCATCTGGTGCAGAGAGCGGCAGAAGGGAATAAGAGACAGAATCTCGCCAACTCACTGATTATATACAAGCACACAACAAAAGACATGCATACAAAGGCTGACATCCCTCATTATCTTAATCCCCCCATTGTCTTGGTATTTCCTCTCCTCGTCTTGGGAGGTGATGGTAATCCCTCTCCTCGCCTTGGGGGGTGAGGGTGGCTCGTCCGGTCTCCCCCGCCGCGTCTGGGAGCGTCTTTGTTCTTCACTCGGCGGGTGAGATTCCATTGTCCTTTCAGAGGTGTGAAGTTCCTTACATATGTAATCACCAAACATTTCCACATGCTTCAACATATGTAAGTTATGGAATATATGGTTAATATAGACCACACTTACCTCCTATTAAAACGAGGTTAGCAATAGAGGTGGGTTCAAAAGATCGATACAACAATATGGATTGATCCACATTTGACTGAGCCGATATCGATCCACAAAATCCGTGGATCTATCTTTTAATATAATGCTTTTATGTCTGTGAACCTCTGCTGAGTCTGATTGGGTCGAAACCGGGTCAGTGAGCCAGGAACCGCGGCCAAGAACCAGAAACACCCAGAGTGCTAACAGAGCTAACAGCTAGCAAGCTAACAGATATGCTAGTTCTTCTTCTGTGGTGTTAAAACAGTTCTCATCCAGCAAGAGTTCCCTGCGGCGCATGCGCATGTCTTTACTTCCGTGTTTACATGAGCGGAGTTGTTAACGTGCGTGTCTTTTATCAACAAAAGTCACCGTAAAGACTGTCCTCAACAGCTTACGAATATTTTTCATAAAGCGAGGATAAACGGTTTTGTACTACGTGGAGCTCTGTGTTGAAACATAAAGTCGACGATTGATAAACGGAGAGCGCACAGAGACTGGCTGAAACCTGTGAAGAGAGAGGGAGACTTGGAGTTGCAGAAATTGTAAATAAAATATCATTTGTTTGTTTTAACATTTGTGTCGTAAATTAATAATTTATCCAGCATGATGGTGGTTTCTTTTACAAACTATGGATACAGAGTTAACTGTTGGTTAGGTGCTGTGAATAATTTCAGAATAAAGGTATATTTTATGAGATTATGGACTTCTAGCACTTACATGAGAGATTTGAAGATAATAATGAATCACAATGAAAACAGCAGAATTAATAAAGGCTGCAGGACAAGCTATTTTTACTCAATTGAACTAAACTGAAATGAACAGATCTTCCCAGAAAATCAATTGAAACCCTTTTCAAAAATTGAAAGTCAATTTGTAGTTAAAATATAAACAACAGAAATAAAATAAACTAATTTATTAAAACCCTACTGTGGTGTGGGGATTTAAAAATATGATTATTAATTTTACTGTGAAATCGATTCTTTTCACCTCCCCTTCACATCTATGAAGACTGGGTTTCCACTCCAAGGTCCATCCTGCGCTGAGACCTTCTGAAGGGAAGAGGTTGTCAGTGGAGGAGCATCCCTGCTTCATGTGGATTTCAGCGCAGAAGACCTCAAATTTTTCAGGGTCTTAGTTTGTAAATTCAGGATTCAAGAAGGTGCTGCCATAATTTTATCCATACTCTAACATGCATTCAATGCAGTTTAGTTGTTGTAATGACCAGTTCTTTTATTTCTTTTTTTAATTTATTAGCAAGAATACAGTGTTGGTCATTTTTTGACAATTTTACTGAGCATTTAATTCTACATAAATCATTGGGGTTTTTTTTGTTTTTGTTTTTTTGGAGATGGTAGCAGTGATTAATATTTTTTTTTTTATTTAAGTTTTTGTAAAGGGTATACAGGTCGTTACAGCAATGCAGTGTTTACATTTTCATCACATGTTCCCTTATTTTCTGATATCTGACAACATTGGAAGATTAATTCTTACAACACCCCTTTTTTTTTTTAAAGTGAAAGAAAAAGTGAAATTAAAGAGAAAAAAAAACAAAAAACAAATTAAAAAAAAACAAACAAACCAGTAAAAAACAAACAAAAAGAAAAAGTAAGTAAATAAAGATAAAAGAGCATCTGAGTAGTGTTGGAACAAAGAGCGGAACCATTATTGAAATGGTATTTGTCAAAGATTAGATCTAATGGAAGACACATATGCGGTCCAGGGTTGCCAAACGTTCATGAACCCATCCATGTCCTGTCTCAGTGCGAATGTCAACTTTTCCATCGAGTAAATGTCTTGGATCACGTTAGTCCAATCTTCAGGTGTAGGACAGTCCTTCAACATCCATTTTTTAGTTAGAGCTTTTTTGCTTGCCAATATTAAAACATTGAATAAGTATTTTTCTCCTCGTCTTTCCAGTGAGTCCGGTAGTAAACCCAAATACAAAGTTACAAAAGAAAAGGGAACTGTAATTTTGAATATTTTCCCCAATATTGTCTGTACCTTGGTCCAATATTGGTGGATAACTGGGCATGACCAAAACACATGAAAATGATTTGCAGTCTTTTCACCACACAAGCGCCAACAGTTCAATCCCTTATGGGTAAATTTGTTTTGTGCAGGTGTTCTGAAAAATCTTGCCAAGTTTTTCCATCCAAATTCTCTCCACTGCAGGGATGAGGTACTTTTCCATTGCTGTTTATTTAGCTTTTCCCATATTTCCAGTTGTAAAGTGAAATTCCCCTCTTTTTCCCATCTCTCTTTTATATAAGATGTGTTGTCTCCTTTTAAGTCTTGAAGACCTTGGTATATTTTAGAAATGTATCTGATCCCTGGGATCCCTTTATATGCCATTAAGAAGACCTTCAGAACACCTGACTGGGCCCTTTCCAAAACCTCCTTTTTAAGTATATTGTTTATGTGGTGTCTAAGCTGGAAGAACCTGTAAAGGTCTTGATTTATTAGGCCTTGTTTTTTCAAATCTTCAAAACTTCTTAAGATTTGCCCTTTAAAAAAATCGTAATATTTTATCAGCCCTTTCTCCTTCCACTTTTTTTTTTCCACAATATCTTTATTGAACCTTTTTTTTTTAACAAACATGATACAAACAATCAAACACTAACACTAAAGTACTACAAAAAAAAAAAAATGCACTAAAAACACCAACAACCACCAACAAAATCAAATCTTCAACAATGCTCCTCTGTTTAGTCTAGACAATCCAATACATAAGTATACATATTATGTTCACCAGTTTGGAATTTACAAGGTCCACACACATCATTCACCTTCTTCTTCAAGAGTTATGTTTAAATTTTTTACATAATCAATAAAAGGTCTCCATATATTCTCAAACACAATTTCCTTTGATTTCAGTATATATGTTATTCTTTCTAATGGAAGGTTTGTTAACATCTGTCTTAACCACTGAGTCACATCTGGTCTATGAGTCTTTTTCCATAATAGTGCAATACATTTTTTGGCATTAAGCAAACTGAGGTCTATGAATGTTCTTTCACTTTTATTAAAATTATGCTTTTCTGGGTACAGACCCAACAAAAACAGTTTAGGATTCAATATGATTTGTTTTGAGATTATTTTTTCAATTGTTACCCTCACCTCTTCCCAAAACATTCTTATTAATCTACATTCCCATAAACAATGAAATAGGGTTCCTTTTTTTTTTCTCGGCGCCACACGAGTCGGCTGCCTTTTGCAACAGCGGCTCGATTCCGAGTCTTTTTCCCTTCCTCTCTCTTTTGATCCGTCTTTTTTTTTCACCCCACTTATATCACGGACACACAGATCGTCCTAAATGTCTCCTGAGCCAGTGGACGGAGCCACTGTCTATAGCAGGATACGATACAGCAGAGAACAGCTGCTAGCATTCAACCGCCACCCGGTCCCATTGGAAAAACTCGACATACCGAGAGAACTGAGGCGAAAACGCCGCCGCTGCCGGGCTGGAGTAAGGCGGAGGACAAAAAATATAAGGTACAGACCCTCCCTTCCATCTGTTGTCATGGGAAATGTACGGTCGATACTGGGAAAGTTAGATGAGCTAGCGGCTATCTCCCGTTATGATAGCACATACCGGGAGTGCTCTCTCCTTTTGTTTACTGAGACGTGGCTAACTGAACTAGCAGCAGATGCTAACATTGAGCTGGAGGGTTTTCACATGATACGAGCTGACCGAACACCAGACAGTGGCAAGGCTAGGGGCGGTGGAGTGATAATGTATGTTAACAACAACTGGTGCAGACCGGGACATATCACTGTTAAACAACGACACTGCAGCAAAGACATTGAGTTGCTAGCTGTTAGCATGAGGCCTACATATCTCCCGAGAGAACACTCACACGTGATCTGCATTGTTGTTTATGCAAATCCGACGGCGAACGCTGGGACAGCACGTGACGTCATCCATTCAGTAACCAGCAGGCTGCAGACAGAACACCCAGATGCTCTTCTCCTCATCTCAGGCGATTTCAACCATGTTTCACTGTCTCCCATTCTACCCACGTTCACCCAGTATGTCACATGCCACACTAGAGACAATAAAACACTGGATTTATTCTACGCAAACACTAAGGAGGCGTACACCTCATCACAACTCCCCCCACTCGGGAGATCGGATCACAACTTGGTTCATCTCCGGCCGGTGTACAAACCCCTAGTGCACAGACAACCTCCGGCCATGCACACTGTGGAGTTATGGTCTGAGGAGACAATGGACACCCTAAAGGGCTGTTTTGAAGCCACCGCCTGGAAGCAGCTCTGCGATCCACATGGTGAGGACATCGATGGCCTCATTCACACCTTCACGGGCTACCTCAGCTTCTGTGTGGACAAATCCGTTCCCACCAAGACCATACGGCGTCACTCAAACAACAAACCCTGGATCAACCCTGAGATAAAAACACTTCTGAGAGAGAAGAAGAGGATCTTCAGGTCAGGGAACAGGGAGATGCTGAAGTCCGTACAGAGGGAGCTGAGGAGAAAGATCAGAGAAGGCAAGGACAGCTTCAGGAAGAAGATGGAGGACAAGCTGCAACAGAGCGACATCAGCGGGGTCTGGAGAAACCTCAAAACCATCTCGGGGCTCCAGAATACCTCCCCCCAGGCCACAGGGGGCAGGGAGTGGGCGAACAACCTGAATCTGTTTTTCAATAGATTTGACCAACCGCCCTCCCCCCTGACTGCACAACAACCACTGCTGCCTCTAAAGAAATCAAGTCCTGCTGCCCACTCCCCACTCCACCAACACCCCCCCACTCCCAACACACAGCCCCCCATCCTGACCCTGACCAGGACCCAGGTGAGGACGGAGCTGAGGAAGATCAAGGCGAGGAAGGCGCCGGGACCGGACGGCATCAGCGCAAAGCTCCTCAAGTCCTGTGCAGACCAGCTGTGTGGGATTGTGACGTATATCTTCAACATGAGCCTGAAACTGGGGAGGGTACCACAGCTGTGGAAAACATCTTGTGTGGTACCTGTACCAAAAACTTCCCACCCCAAAGACCTGAACAGCTACAGACCGGTGGCCTTGACGTCCCACTTGATGAAGACCCTGGAGAGACTGCTCCTTGCTCACCTCCGCCCCCTGGTGGAACCAGCGATGGATCCACTCCAGTTCGCCTACCAGCATGGCATTGGGGTGGAGGATGCGGTGATCTTCCTCCTTCACCGTTCTCTGTCCCACCTGGAGAAGCCCGGGAATATGGTGAGGATCATGTTCTTTGACTTCTCCAGTGCTTTCAACACCATCCAACCGATGATCCTGAAGGACAAGCTGCTGCGCGCAGGGGTGGACCAGCACCTGTCATCATGGATCCTGGACTACCTCACGAACCGGCCTCAGTTTGTGAGAACCCGGGACTGTGTGTCCGACACGATCATCAGTAGCACGGGGGCCCCCCAGGGAACGGTGCTGGCTCCCTTCCTGTTCACTCTTTATACTGCGGACTTCTCACACAACACAACACACTGCCATCTACAGAAGTTCTCTGATGACTCTGCGATCGTTGGCCTCATCTCCAATGGAGATGAAGCTGAGTACAGAGGGCTTATCCAGGACTTCGTGGACTGGTGCCATCGGAACTGCCTCCAGATCAACGCGAGGAAAACTAAGGAGCTGGTGGTGGACTGCCGCAGGCATGGGCAGCCCCTCACAGTACCAGTAAATATACAGGGAACAGACATCGAGATGGTGACATCCTATAAGTACCTGGGTATTCATCTGAACAATAAACTAGACTGGTCACACAATACTGATGCACTCTACAAGAAGGGACAGCGCAGGCTGTTCCTGCTGAGGAGACTCAGGTCTTTTGGTGTACAAGGGGCGCTGCTGAAGTCATTCTATGACACGGTGGTGGCATCAGCCATCACTTTTGGAGTGGTCTGCTGGGGCAGTGGCATTACTGCAGCCGATAGGAAGAGACTGAACAAACTGATTAAGAAAGCTAGCTCTGTCCTGGGGCAGCGCCTTGATCCGATGGAGGAGATAGGAGAGAGAAGGACGGTGGCTAAACTGTCATCTCTGCTGGAGTCCGAGTTCCACCCTATGCAGGACATACTGAATGCACTGAGGAGCTCATTTAGCAGCAGACTACATCATCCCAGGTGCACAACCGAGAGGTTTCGTAGGTCCTTCCTACCAACGGCTGTCAGACTGTACAACCTAAGCAGGGCTGCTCGCAGAGATAGCAAAAAGACGTAACAAACTAATAGTTTTTTGAATGCAAAAGATGCAATAGACTTACACAATGGTCCCCTCCGGCATACAACTAGGAACATACCGGTCGCTATGGAGGGTGAGAATATGTATGGGCACATAATCATACCATGTAGGATAACTAAGTAGACGGTTATGCTGTTTCATTCCATCTAGCAACAATGCTCTGCACTGTGTGTGTTTATATATTTGCATATTTATTCCATCTAGCTACAATGCTCAGCACTGGGTGTGTTTATATATTTATATATCTACATATTATTCCATCTAGCTACATTGCTCCGCACTGTGTGTGTTTATATACTTGCATATTTATTCCACCTAGCTGCAATGCTCCGTACTGTGGGTGTTTATATATTTACATATTTATTCCATCTAGCTACAATGCTCTGCACTGTGTGTTCATATATTCATATATTTATTCCATCCAGCTACAATGCTCTGCACTGTGTGCCTGTGTGTGTGTGTATATATATATATTTTATAGTAATACGTACATATGTTTATTAGCTGCTCTTGCTTGCTTGTTTTTTTTCTTGCCTTCTGATTGTTGCTCTGAGTGTTGCTATCCCTGTGCTGTTGCAATCCTGGAATTTCCCCGTTGTGGGACTAATAAAGGCTTATCTTATCTTATCTTATCTTATCTTTACTTTCCATGCATTTTGTGCATGTATCTGGTATATTTTTGTTATATCTATTTAACTCCTCCGGTGTAACATACATCCGCATTAACCATTTGAAATGTATCAATTTAAGGCGTGCATTTATTGATTTGGTTTGAGCTTCTGTACAAGCCAATTCCCATTGTTCCTCTGAAATTTCAATTTGCAGATCTTCTTTCCAGTAGTTTAATCTTTTCAGTGAATTTTCACTTGAAGATAGTGTCAATGAGTTATAAAACTCTGAAATAATACCCTTTCTTTTACTATCTTTCATCATCATTTTTTCCAAGGATGAATAAATAGGTCGAGTGAGAGCTTTATTTTGATTTGATCGAATAAAGTTTCTAAGTTGAAGATATTTAAAAAAATGTGTTCTATTGAGATTAAATTTGATCCTCAGCTCTTCAAAAGACATTATGTTATCTGCACATGGCAAATATAAATCCTGAATCTTTTGTATCCCTTTTAAATTCCATACTTTAAATACAGCGTCCGCTCTCCCTGGTTTAAAATATTGATTACCCCATATTGGACTAAATTGTGACAATAACTGTGGTTCTTTTAAATAGTTTTTAGCTTCACACCATATTTTGATCATATGCTTTACAAATGGATTTTTAACTTGTTTTTGTAATTTTTTTGCCGAATCTGAGTATATGAATATGGGAAGAGGTAAAGGTAAATTGTATGATTCCATTTCAGTCCAGTGAGGGAGATCATTTGATGAAAAATAATATGTCATAGACCTCAGTTGTGCCGACCAATAATACAACATAAAATTTGGACATTTCAGACCTCCACGATCAAATGGTAAATATAATAAAGACAAACGTAATCTAGCCCTCCTGTTGTTCCATATAAATTCCACTAACTTTTTTTTTATTCTTGAGAATAGATCTAAAGGTGGTGATAAGGGAATGTATTGAAATAAATAAAGTATTTTAGGTAAAATATTACTTTTAAGTATATTGATTCTCCCGATCATCGACATTGGTAGTGACATCCATCTCTGAGTTAACTCATTGATATCTGACATTAAGGCTTCATAGTTGACACTGGCGACTGATTCTAGCTTAGGCACAATTTGGATTCCTAAATATTTAAACTGATTTACAACATTGAATTGATTTACCTCAGGGGCTGGGTAATTTCTCTGGGTCTCATTTAGCATTAATATTGAAGATTTAGTTTTATTTATTTTATATCCTGATATTTCCCCAAAATTCTTTATTAAATTCAACAAGGTTGGAATTGATTTTTTTAGATTCAACATAAACAAAATTATATCATCGGCGTACAGGGAGATTTTATGTTCTGTTGGTCCAACTTTAATTCCATATATTTGTGAATGTAAACGTATCGCTATCGCTAAAGGTTCAATTGCCATAGTAAACAGTAAAGGTGAAAGTGGACAGCCTTGTCGACATCCTCTATTGATTTTTATTGGTTTTGAAATATTGTTATTTGTTAGGATTTCTGCTGTAGCATTATTGTATATTATTTGAACCCATTTTATGAAATTATTTCCAAGTCCAAACCTTTGTAGGACTTCAAAAAGAAAGGGCCATTCAACTCTATCAAAGGCCTTTTCGGCGTCCAATGATAGGAGAGCTGTATCCGGTGCTTCTTTATTAAAATAAATAATATTAAATAGTCTTCTTACATTATGGAAGCCTTGTCTACCCTTTATAAAGCCATTCTGATCTCGATTAATAATATTTGGTAAAATTTCTTGTATTCGTCTTGCTAAAATTTTACAGATTATCTTAAGGTCGGCGTTTAATAGGCTTATTGGTCTCATATTTTCACATTTATTAGAGGGCTTACCTGGTTTTGGCAGCAGTATAATTAAGGCATTATTTATGTATGATGGTAAATTATTATTTTGAAATGCTTCTAAAACCATTTCCAAAAAAGGTTTTATTAATTTATTCTTAAATTTTTTATAAAGGTCAACTGGAAGACCATCTGGTCCTGCACTTTTTCCTGATTTCATATTATCAATGGCTAGCCCAACTTCTTCTTGACTAATTTTAGACTCCAATATCTCCCTGTTTTCATTTGGAATACACGGTATAGATAGTTCGTTCAAAAACCCATTTAGTTTTGTTAAATCAGGTTCATTTTTGGTATCATATAATTTTTCATAGTAATCTCTAAAGGCTCTATTAATTTCTAAAGGATCTATAACTACCTGTCCTTTACTTATAATACTGGTAATTGGTGTTTTAATTTCTAATTGTTTAATCTGCCATGCTAATAATTTTCCTGATTTTTCACCTTGTTCATAAAAAGATTGTTTCAATCTTAGAAGACTCGAGGCAGCTCTATTCGCTGATTTTTTGTCGTATTCAGCTCTCAAAATCAGTAATTCATTCTCCAACCTTGGGTCACTTCCTGCATACACTTTTTCCTGAAGACTTTTTATTTTATGTTCCAATTGGGCTCTCTCCTCTCGAGTCTTCTTAGATTTTGATCCTGTATAACTAATAATATGTCCCCTAATAAAAGCTTTGAAAGCCTCCCACTTTACACATGCTGATGTTTGTGTAGTATTGATGTCAAAGAACTCGTCTATCTGTTTTTCTATATACTTGACAAATTCCTCATCCTGAAGCCATTTATGCTGAAATTGCCATCTACCTGATTCCTTTGTCAATTTTTTATCTACATATATTAGACAACAGGGTGCATGATCAGAGATCACGATGTTATCATAAAAGCAGTTTTGAATCTTGGACCTTAATTCTGTGGAAATCAAAAAATAATCAATACGTGAGAATGTCTTGTAGGTACTGGAATAACAAGAATAGGCTTTAACTTGTGGTTTCATTTCTCTCCATATATCTAACAATCTCAATTCTTTCATAAAATGATTAATAGTCATCCTACATCCAATGTGCGTACAATCCAGTCCTGTTGATCTATCTATACCTGGATTCAATGTACAATTAAAATCCCCTGCTATTATATGTTGCCCTGTAAGTGATGATAAGATGAGAAATAAATTAGCAAAGAACTTCTGATCATCTATATTGGGACCATATAAGTTCACAAGATTTATATTTTCTAATAGCAAAGAACCTTGAATGATTACATATCTTCCAAATTTGTCTCCAATTACATTTTTCACTTGAAAAGGAACTGATTTATGTATGAGAGTCATAACTCCCCTGGCTCGGGATGAAAATGAAGAGGTGAATACACTTCCTTGCCATCTACTCCTAATTCTTTTAACATCCTCCTCTATTAGATGAGTTTCTTGTAAAAACACAATTTTTGAACCCATGTCTTTTATTTTATTCATAACTTGTTTAAGTTTTTTTAAATTTTGTAGACCTCTGCAATTCCATGAAGTTAAATTAAGATTAACACTTTGGTTTATGATCAATAGAGAGTTTGGGATTACCTTGCAGTGTAAACATGCTCATACAGAGAAGCAAAAACATGAGTGGTTGAACATTCATCCTACAAACTACACACAAACAAATTTCCCCTTCCCACACTTGTGGCAAACCCCCCAAAATCAAAAGAAAAATTCTGTCTCCCGATATAGCCATCGACCGTTCCACACCCACGGGGAACAGCCTAAGCCACTCCTTCTTCATCCTCCCAATCACCCTAACTCTACTGCTTTTAATGACGTAACATTAACTCTCCTCTGTAGTTTTCCAACTTAACTCCAAAATTTTTTAACAACTTTGTACATCATAGTTTTTTTGTTTGTTTGTTTTGTTTTTGTTTTGTTTTTTTAATATATAATACAATCTATATTTTGTAAACTTACTATTTACTTCAAGTCAGTCAGATGCCTGTGCAAATGCTTAATTATTCTACCTTATATTTTGTTCATGCTTAGCTCCCACCAGTCTCTTCTTCTTCTTTGATCTTCTTGATGAACTCCTGCGCCTCCTCTGGGGTCTTGAAGATGTGGGTTCTGCCCTCATACGTGGTCAGCAGTCTCGCAGGATAGATTACACCATGACGAATCCCAAGGTTGCGCAGCTCCTTACGTACGGGATCAAACTGCTTCCTCAATTGCTGGATTCCTGTGGCCAAATCTGGGTAGAACCGCACCTGCTGGTCCTGGTGTTTAATCTCTCCTTTAGCTCGTGCAGCGTTGAAGATCTTCATCCTGTCTCTGTTGCTAAGAAACTTCATAATTAAGGTCCTCGGCGGTCCCTTATCTCTCCGTGGGCCAATACGATGTGCTTTTTCCAGAACCACTGCTGATTGCAACTCCTCGCTGCCCAGCACCTCCGGAATCCACTTTTCCAGAAAGGAACATACGTCCCGACCTTCTGATTCCTCTGGAAGACCCACCAGCCTCAAGTTATTCTGTCTCGACCGAGATTCCAAATCCAAAATATTATCTTCCAGAGATTTTTTTTTTTTTTCCAAAGTGCGCACCTTTAATTGAAGACGGGTGACGTCATCTTCAGCACTAGCGAGACGGAGCTCCATCTGCGCCGTTCGTTCTACACAGTCACCCAATTCCTTTCTTATTCCTTCCAACGCTGTCATAATCCCATCAAATCTAGAGGAAAAGTCCGCTCTCATTGAACTCATGGCAGCCATCAGCGCATCTGCGCCTCCCCCCGCAGACATCGCACCGTTGCCAGCCTCCTCCGCCATATATGGAGTTTTATTTGCTGCGTCACAGACCTGAAAGTCCGTTAATTTGGACTGTTTCGGCGGCTCGCTTTTTCCTTTACCTGGTTTTCCAGCCTTAGGCTTCGCCGACATATCCTCGCCCAAACGCTGGGATACGTTCTGTCCCAAATGAGAGAGTTATTTGCCGATTTTTTTTCTCCAGGAGCAGAGCAGAGCGAGACACGTCCGTCCTACGTGGCAGCCATAACTGGAAGTCCTCCTTCCACTTTTTAAATCTGGTGTCTGTTTTATTAGGAGTAAAGTCCTGATCATAGGCGATCCATTGCAGAAGTCGATAGGGCTCTTTAGTTTGATTCTCTCTGACTATCTTAAACCAAATTTTTAGCGGGGTCTCTATCCACGGGTTAGTGTTATTCAAAAGCTTAGGTAAGGCATTGTTCCCTATTATCGCCTGTAGGGGGATGTCACTTGTTATTTGGCATTCGATCTCCTTCCATTGTACAGTGTAGACTGGGTTACATATCTCTACTAAAGTTTTAATTTGTGCGGCTTTAAAGTAGTCCCTGATATTTGGCAGCGCGAGCCCGCCTTTGTCTTTGTTTAGCTGTAGGGTTCTATATCTGATTCTAGGTCTCTTGCCCTGCCATATGAATCTTGAGATCCTTCTGTCCAGCTCCTGCCATGTTTTTTTGGGAGGTTCTACCGGTATTGTTTGGAAAAGGTATAGAAGACGTGGAAGTATATTCATTTTGACTGCTTCAATTCTTTGTGCAGTACCCAAGAATGGTATCATATTCCATCTTGCTAGGTCAGATTTTATTTTTGTCACCAGTGGATCATAGTTTAGTGATATAATTTTGTTGAGTTGTTTCGGGATATTGACCCCCAGATATTTCATAGATTCCGACTCCCAGTTAGTTTTGAGTTTGCTTAGTGAATAATGATTTGGGTCATAGTTGAATGTTAAAACTTGGGTTTTATGCATGTTTAATTTGTACCCCGATAAATCTCCATACTCTGAAAAAACTGAGGTTAGTTCTGGTAAAGAAGTGTCCGGCTGCCCTAGGTATATTAAAATGTCATCAGCAAAGAGTGCTATTTTATGTTCCTTCTGACCAAGTGTAATACCTTGAATTTTTTGGTTTTGTCTTATCCATTGGCTCAGAGGTTCTATGAAGATTGCAAAGAGCAGTGGAGACAGGGGGCAGCCCTGACGACATCCTCTTTCCAGTTCAAAAGATGATGATAAATTACCGTTAATCCTTATTTTAGCTGTTGGTTTTTTATATAATGCCTGTATAGTTCTAATGAAGTTGTTATGAAAATTGAAACTGGATAAGATTCTATATAGAAAAGACCAGTCAACCGAATCGAATGCTTTTTCAGCATCTAATCCCAATATGACTGCATTTAAGTTATATTTTTTTATATGATGAATTATGTGTAAAGTGCGTCGAATGTTGTCTTGTGTCTGTCTTTGTCTTATAAAACCTGTTTGGTCTAAATGAATTAGGTCTGTCAGTATATTTTCTAACCTTTTGGCAAGGATAATGGTAAAAAGCTTATAGTCCTGATTTAGTACACTGATTGGTCTGTAGTTGGAGCACTCTAGTTTATCCTTTTCAGGTTTAGGTATAACTGCAATGACCCCTTCTCTCCAGGAGGGGGGGATTTCCCCTGTGTGGAGGACATAATTAAATGTTTTCAGGAGGAGAGGAGATAGTTGCTGTTTAAAGGTTTTGTACCACTCTGCTGTATAGCCATCAGCTCCTGGGGATTTGTTAGCTTTAAGTTTCATAATTGCTTTTTCCAATTCTTTAGGATGTATTTCTGACAGTAGTGTTTTATTTTGTGACTCCGTAAGTTGGGGAAGGTTTAATGTGTTTAGGAATGCCTCGGATGCGTTTTTATGTTTTTTGTGGGAGTATAAGTTCTTATAGTAATTCTCGAAGTTTTTAAGAATATCCTGAATTCTGAATTTTATTTCCTTTGATACTGGGTCTCTGATTTTGTAGATTGCTCTTTCTGTTTGATGTTTCCTCAATTTATAGGCTAGCAATTTTGCCGATTTACTGCCTGCTTCATAGTATTTTTGTTTCAGAAATGTAAGTTTCTTCTGGATTTCTATTGTGTAGATCTCATTTATTTGGTTTTTAATTTCCTTAATCTTGAGCGAGTCAGTAGAATGAGTGTTGCCTTTGTGTTCTTTTTCTAGGTTCCTAAGTTCTGACTCTAATGTGGATAGTTTTTCTTGTCTTAGTTTCTTTTGGGTTGCCAGTTTTGCAATAATCTTTCCTCTTATTACAGCTTTACATGCATCCCACAGTATTAAAGGGGATACTTCTCCATTATCGTTATCTTCCAAATATCTGAGAATATCTGATTCCAATTCATCTTTCAATGGTCCTTTCAGGACATTTGAATTTAACCTCCAAGAAAATGTATTATTTGTGTATTTTTGGATATTTAAGTCCATGTAGATCGGACTGTGGTCGGAGAGATCCATCAGTCCTATTTTACATGTTTTTACTCTTCCAATGTCTCTATTAAACATAAAAAAAATAGTCAATCCTTCAGTAAGATGAATGTGGAGTTGAGTAAAATGTATAGTCTTTTACACTGGGGTTGAGTTCCCTCCACACGTCACAGATTCCCAATTCTTTTAGTAGCATCCGAGTCTTCCTGTTTTGGGTGTTATTTTGATGTGGGGAATTACCAGAAGCATCCCAGTATGGATTCAGTCTAAGATTGAAGTCCCCACCACATATCACTAAACCTTGAGCTTTAGTTATCATTAGGTCGAATACATTTTTATAAAATTTCCAGTTAGCCCCTGGGGGAGCATATACATTCAGCAGGGTGATATCTTCTCCCTCTAGCCGCCCAGTTACCAAACTGTATCTCCCTTCTTTATCTTTGTGTTCTGATTTTTTTTCAAATGTAATTTTGGTTGATATCAATGTCGCTACTCCCCTCCTCCTCCCTGATTTATATGAAGATGAAGAGATCATTTTAAACCCTTGTCTACTGAGTTTATTGTGTTCCACGTCTGTTAGGTGGGTTTCTTGTAAAAATATTATTCCTGCTTTGTCTTTTTTCATTTTGCCTAGAATCTTGGATCTTTTAACTGGATTCAGGATTCCTTTTACATTATATGAAATTATTTTGGTTACACCCTGTTTCTCCATTGTGTTGTTTTGTTTAGTATAACTGTGTGGTGGCCCTCTTTTGTGCTACTCAGAAACTGAAAGAACATTAAAAACAAGAAAAACATTAAGAACATAGTGTAAAAAACTTTAAAACAAAAAGCTGTCATAAGAACTTCCTGAGCTGAGGTCTTTTTAAAGACCCTGTAAGAGCCTTGATGGAGTGAAGGCCCTGAGGGAAATTCCTCAAACTCTGTTACGTGTTGAGGGCCCTCTCTTACCACTGAAAGTAGTCCCATGCTTTTAACGTGAGTTTCAGAACCCAATCCAAACTTGTAATGATTTTTTTTTTTTTCCTTTTATGCCTAAACCCTGTGAAATTGTGTGCACCCTCCCACCCCCATCACATCAAACATTCACGCAAAAACAGTATTTGTTAGTATGAGGAGAACATGTGGATTATTGTCACATTTCTATTTTAACAAGTTTTTTTTTTTTTTTTATTACAAAGACTTATTTGTTTCAAATAATATGATTGTTCCATGAAATGTTTTACCACATGCTGAATATGCATCTCCTTTAATGTTTGTTACCTTGTATGAGGGGGGTTGGATGTGCGGATTGATTCAAGAGAAAAGAAAAAAAAAAAAAGGTCGGTATTCCAACCTGAAAACGGATAGTTTATCCGCGACGCTCTGGTGCTGGGTTTCCCGCTGCTGGTCCGTGGATTTTGAGGGTCTTTGTGTTGTCCATGTTTGCGCTTTGATCTTCTCACTCGGGTCTGCTGCGGGTTTAAATACCGTTACCGGGAGCCCTCTTTTCGCCATGTCAGCTGTTGCTTCTTCCGCCGAATTATAGAGACACGTTTCATCGCCGTAGAAGACCCTTAACTTCGCAGGAAATGGTGTCTGAAAGCGCAATTTCTTCTCTCTTAACACCTTTTTCGCGTCATTGTATTCCCTGCGCTTTTTAAGGACCTCCGGGGCGTAATCGTGTTCCACGTAGACTTTTCTCTCCTGGTGCATAAATCCTTTTTTCTTCCAGGCCAGTCTTACAACCTCTTGTTTTATTTTGAAATTGGAAAATCTTACCAACACCGAACGTGGGGGCGCTTCCGCCGCCGGCCTAGCGGCTAATGAACGATGTGCCTTTTCTATCTTCAAGTCGGTGGTTTGTGGAATATCCAATTTCTCTCTTAGTAAGGATTCCACGCATTCTGCCATTGAGTTAAAACCATTTTCGGTTCCTTCTATCAGACCATGAATTCTTATGTTGTCTCTTCTTTGTTTTCCTTCTTGGTCGGTTAGCTTAGCCTCTATAGCTGCTTGTCTTTTGCGTAGGTCTAGCACAGAATCTTCGAGCACTTTTATTCGATCCTCTGTTTCCAAGATTCGGTTCTCGGCCTGGTCCACTCTGCTGTTTGTCCTTTTCAATTCTTCTCTGAATTCCCGAAATTCGGCCGTAACATCTCGGCGAAATCGTCGTAGCTCCTCAAATAGTGATTTCAGGCTAACCCTTTTGTTAGCTATCACCAGTTCCTCGTCTTCTGAACGGAGATCTTCCAGTTCAGATTCTCCGGCCGATACGTGTCCTGGCCTGGAGAATTTCAGTTTCTTCTGTTTTCCTTTAGACATGATGATTTTGTCTTTTGATTTTCACTCCTCCAAAAATCCGTTAAGTTTGATTTTCAAGGTGTTATCCTGGATTGGGTCTGAGAGCTTCAGTGTTAAGCTGCAGTCGCCATGGCGTCCAGACCGGAAGTCATAAATCATTGTTTTAACAGGAAATTTTTGCCAATCCTCTGTTTTTCTTGTGGTGCTGCATTGAACAGCATCACTGAGTGTAAACTATGGAAAAAGCAGCTACTTCAAAATCTGTGCTTCCTCACACAACTTTCAGTGCAAAAAAACTCTAAAAATGTCACAGCTTTTTGGAAAAGCTCCCACAAATTCAGGCTTTTTGGGCCACAACAATCACAAAAACAGTTGACGAAATCCTGGAGGAACTGAAATATAGTGAGATTATGTACTGTATACATGCTTCATGCTTTGAATTTGTTTACTGACTCTGGGTTGTTAACTTGACACTACACACCCTTTGCACTAAAGAAAGCACTTGTGAGCACTTTGTGAAATCATAAGTTAAATAATAAAAAGGGCATTATTGTAACTGATTTTGGGTCAGTTCTATATGTGATAATTTATGTATTAAAGTTAGAGTATTCTTGGTACAATTTGCAGCATTAGGTTGCAAAGATTTTTTGTTTTCCTGGCAAGTAAAATGGCTATTAAAATGGTAATTTCCTCAGATCAAATCGGGATTGGATCAGATCAAATCGAATCGGAATTGAATCAATTCAGAATCTCAAGAATCGGAATCGAATTGATTCTGGAAAATAGGGATCGTTCCCAGCCCGAGTTAGAGAACTATCCTCCCTGACACAGCATGATGGAAAACAGTCCCACATCCCTGGCAAACAAAAGTAGCAGCTATCTGAACCGGTACTTTGGAGTTAGCATTAGCAACCACCGGACTGAAGCCTAGCCACCTATGACACACCTGTTCCGTTGCACACATTGCAGAGGAGAGATGGGACGCTGACGAGTAGTGGTGAGGCGCAGGGAACCACCTTCCCAGGAGTGGCTGGCTGACCAAAATTACCCCAAGAGCGCAGTAACGAATCATCCAAGAGGGCACAAAAGACCCCACAACAACATCCAAAGAACTGCAGGCCTCACTTGCCTCAGTTAAGGTAAGTGTTCATGACTCCACCATAACAAAGAGACTGAGCAAAAATGGCCTGCATGGCAGAGTTCCAAGACGAAAACCACTGCTGGGCAAAACGAACATAAAGGCTTGTCTCAGTTTTGCCAGAAAACATCTTGATGATCCCCAAGACTTTAAGGAAAATACTTTATGGATTGACGAGACAAAAGTTGAACTTTTTGGAAAGTGTGTGTCCCATTACATCCAGCGTAAAAGTAACACAGCATTTCAGAAAAGGAACATCATACCAACAGTAAAATATGGTGGTGGTAGTCTGATGGTCTGGGGCTGTTTTGCTGCTTTAGGAACCTGGAAGACTTGCTGTGGTAAATGGAACCATGAATTCTGCTGTCTACCAAAAAATCCTGAAGGAGAATGTCCGGCCATCTGTTCATGACCTCAAGCTGAAGTGCACTTGGGTTCTGCAGGAGAACAATGATTGAAAACAAACCAGTAAGTCCACCTCTTAATGGCTTAATGGCTTCTTAATGGCTTAAGAAAAACAAAATGAAGACTTTGGAGTGGCCTAGTTAAAGTCTTGACCTGAGTCCGAATAAGATGTTGTGGCATGACCTTAAAAAGGCGGTTCATACTCAAAAACCCTCCAATGTGGCTGAATTACAACAATTCTGCAAAGATGAGTGGGCCAAAATTCCTCCACAGTGCTGTAAAAGACTTATTTCCAGTTATCGCAAATGCTTGATTGCAGTTGTTGCTGCTAAGGGTGGCCCAACCAGTTATTAGGTTTAGGGGGCAATCACTTTTTCACACAGGGCCATGTAGGTTTGGATTTTTTTTTTTTTCCCTTAATCATAAACACCTTCATTTAAAAACTGCATTTTGTGTTTACTTGTGTTATTTTTGTCTAATATTTAAATTTGTTTGATGATCTGAAACATTTAAGTGTGACAAACATAAAAAAATGGGAAATCAGGAAGGGGGCAAACACTTTTTCACACCACTGTATCATCAAATCGCACAGCCCTATGCTAAAATAAGAAAATGAAACTAAATTTCACCAGCAGTCAAGACCATTACCATCACATATTACGGGGATCTGTATATAGTGTTCACTTTTTTGTGTGTGTGGCTAAATCTCTTTTGCTTATGTGCCCCTATTGATTATTAAATGTTAAGTGTGTTTTTATTGCCAACAGCATGTTTGCACCCGGTGCTGCCACCACCAGCACCATTTGGGGCACTCTCCAGACAGACTCCAGCAAGCAGTTAGTGGCAGAAGCGTTTGGACGAATTGCTAAATACAGCCGTGACAGTGAGCACTGAAAGGACACAAAGCGTGTTATTTCCTTCTGAGCAGAGTGTTTATGATCCTGATGGTTGAGCTCCAAGAGCAATACAGCTATTGCATAGTGCATTGCTTGTTTGAATGTGATTTTTCAGACAGCTGCAAAAATCACAGAGACAAGAGCCACGCAAGGTCCTGTACGGAGGCTGACCTGTTTAAATAAGCTGAATGTTGCTGCAGTCTCCAGCCAGTCCACACACCCTGTAGTTGAAATAGTGGAGTTTCCGCCACTGCTTTATGAAAATGATTGAGTTTTGTTTTTTGTTTTTTTTTTTTTACAGAATCAGCAGTTCATGTCTGTAGGAAGACCGGAGCTCCACACAATTGTCACACACACAAAAGCTGAGACAGAGCTACAGCAAGTTTCTCACAGCTTCCATCGCTTGCCTCATAAGTTATGAACCCTGTTTAAATTATGAGACCACAGGGTCCTAAAAATATTTGCAATAATACCACATATCACGGTGTTGCGCTATCCACCTTCACCACAGGGGAAATTCGTCCACCGTGACAGCCCTACTTCTGACAATAGACCTCCTTTTTCCTGATCAAAAGCAGATTCTCATGGAATACACTATAATAGTAATGCGCATTAGATTGCACGCTGCCACGTCTCTTTGAAATGAGGCACCTTCACCGAGCACATTGTGGGCACACTGTCTACTGGTAATTTCATGGCATGACGCAAGCCGTAAAAAACAGACAATGCACTGACAGAAACTAACAAAAACACTGGCGTGGCAGAAAGTCTGTCAGAAAAGTGCGTGGATGACCATCCATGTGCATTCAGCTGATTTTTCAGCCCATTCTTCAGTTTTTTCTTTCTAAAATAACTAACTGTGCATCAACTGTGATTGAGGTCTTCCTTATTACCAAGCAGCATTACTATCACGTGCATTTTGGCTCACACACAGGGGCTTTGGTCAGTGCAAAACCCATCACCGTCATGATCAGAATTCACTTTAGATAATGTGTCCTCTCCGTTAAAGGAATGGGAAGGAGCACTTTGGACTGGATTATCTAAAATACACCTCTGAATGATTAGACTGGCCTCTTTGCATTAAGCGCTGACAGAAAGTTCATTTTTACGCCATTGTGATAAGGAAATGAACTTGGACACGCCCATAAACGCATTCTGTGTCAGTGACAACTGATCAACCAACCCCCGTCGTTGTAATACGGCCTGAGTATGTAAGTAGTACTGTAGATATACAATTTTTTAATGCCGCAGTTGTCAGCACAGCATTAAAGACTGCAAGTTATCTTTTGCAAATGACAAGTTCTGTTTAACTCTATTGTTTTAATGTTTGAAGGCAAATTAGAGCATCTTTCTTGACAGTGCTTAAAGCACATTGTAAATTTATCTCTACCAGGGGGTAGAGATAAATTTAGTCATTTCAGAAATACTGTATGAATATATATGTAAAACCCTTGTTTTAGTGGTGTTTTAAAGTGATGATTTAAAAGGTTTAAACCTTTTTTTTTTATTTTAAATTGAAGGTCTGTGCTTTTTGTTTACACTATGATGTTCTCAATACAATACAGTTGCCAGTAGGAAGAATAATACTTTATAGACCAAAGACATACAAGGGGAAACATTCTGACCTAGATATCTTGCCTCCTCCCCCTGGAGCCTTACCAGATATGACTCCCACTCCCTTGTTTGAAGGCAAATTAAGCACAGGCATTCCCCCTGTTATCAAACCTTAGTCAGAATAGCCAAAAAAAAAAAAAAAAATCATCCCATGACTATCCAGAATGACTGATGTACCTCAAAGATATGACCGTCCCCCACCCCCTGTTGCTGTTATACCGTGCCACCTCCTACCTCCTCCTCATACCCCCCGCCTCAACAGCCTAATGACTCCTGGAGGTTCCATTTGTAAGGCTCCCATAGAAACACAACCACAATAGGCCTCATCTTGAGAGGGCCCATCTGGGAGTCTTTGTGGGGCCTGCTGAAAGCCACAAAGGCCTGCTGACCTAGAAACCCATCAATAAGAGAACAGGGAGCCCCACCGACAACAAATTGAAGAGCCATGGAATTTCCTGGGCCATCCTAAGTCTGTAGGTGAGGACGAAGACCGGGAACGTGGGAGGGGGGTGAATTCTCCGAATGTTCAAGGATGACACGTCAGGATGTCATTCCCAAGCTGTCAGCTGTATGCCCATTACCTTAAACTGTCACTGCTGCCTTTGTCCTTGTGCCCACTGTTTGTCATTGTGAAGAGAGGCCGATGAAATCTTTACAAAATGGTGATTGTGACAGGAAGCAGCAGTAGCATGCTGTGTAGAGTTATGTGTCCTGCTCAGTCTGGTTTCATGGTGGTGATGCAGGCTTTTTTGTGGATTTGGAGTGTGGAATGGTCGCTTTGTTTGCAATCAAAAGACTTCCTTTGGGAAAGTATGTTTGTTTTTTTGTTTTTTTTAATTAATTACCCATCCAATTAATGTCTGAGAGTCCCCTCCATATTAGGATGAAATATCACCCCTTTGAGCTTAAAGTTTTCGTCTGATTTTTGAACTTACTTTGTACAATAACAAATATATCTGATGTGAATGCCACTAAAAATATAATAGTGGAAAAGGTGCCTATGCCTTTAGAGTGCAGACACAATCCTGAGAAATTCAAGTGAAGTATATGTCAGGAAGCATTTTGAAGAAAGCTTTTACCCCATCCTACTTTATTTTTTCACCTCATCAGTTGTCCCGACAGCAGTGGTACCTTTCCTTTCACTGCAAAGGGTCAGGTGAATGCTTAAGGCAGGTGTCTCCGCAACACCTCAAGTTTTGGTTTTGGATATGATAGGAGCAAGTAGAGGAATACTAATACTAGGAACTGAAGATGTCACCTCCACTTTGAAAGTCAGATCACACAGTTTGTTTCTGTGCCACATCTGTTTCCTGCAGAAGGTAGCCAGAATGTGGTCCTTACATCAATTACTGTTTGCAGTTGTGATGTGGTTTCAACCTGCTAGATCTCTGTTGTCTGAATTTGTGATGGAGGAGACAATATCCAGTGACATGTTTGAGGTTTATGCTTTCCGTTTGAAAATCAAAAGTGTTAAACATTTCATTGATAATACGGTCCACCTTTAAAATCTTAATTATGATTGTATTTGTATCTTTTTTTTAGAGGAAGACCGCTATGATAGCTACTCTTGCATGATTTTAAAGTACTTCTTGGCAGAAGGAGTGGTGTGTCAACATCAACTTTTTGTGGCGGCCGCTCAAGATAACCCTGATGACATCTTACAGGTATGAGAGAAGCGACCATGAAGTTTGTAACATATTTGTAGGGAAGTGACAGGTGTTGACGGTTTATTCACAAAAACAACAGTATGCCCTCTTTTTGTCTGTGCTGCCATAATGTCAAAAAAATTAAAAAACTTTTTTTCTGCTATTTACTCAAAACTTCTTCTTTTTTTTTTTTTTTGTCACATTTCAGTTTCTGTCACTGTACAGTGCATACACACTGGTTTCCCCCAACATGTGTCAGGGTCAGTTGGGGTGTCTGGGAGGTCGTGAATTGTATGGTTATGGCATGGTTCAAATGTTTCCTGATGTATTACTTTGTCAGGAGGACCATAGCCCCAGAAGCTGCCTGCCACCATGCCTACAGGAGGAGTGTCTCTCTCCCACTGATTGATAGTGGGAGGGGTCACAGCCTCACCCTCTCTTTACATTTCAAAGACTCATAAAAAGTGTGCTGCTCCCAACAGGGATACAGCACATCATTTATTGTTTTTACAGCTACATTTGCAGTATGCTAATTCTCAGATGCCAGGGTTGCACTCTATGAATTGCAAATATAAGCACAAGTCCAGCTAGAGAAAAATCAGTTAGTGGAGGAAATTGTAGTATGTATTAACATGTAAAGTGAAAATTATGTTATGTAAACTTTGTCACCTTTTTCTTCTACTATATTTTTGAAACAGACTAGCTTGAAATGTGTTAATCCTGAAATGTGAAGGATTTTTCAAAATTGCACAGGACTGGATGTTTTAATCAGTTGTTTAACGTTGCAAATTAAGATGTTCATATTGAAATCCGTCATTCAGCCTTTGGATCAGATTGCTTTTATTATAAATGGCACATAACTTTAATGATCGTTTTCTTTCAGCCCTGCAGCAACAACAGTTTTTCTGTTCACTAGCTCTTATATATTGTATCTGTGCTCCTGTAAAATTGTAGAAAGAAACAATATTAAAAATATATTTCACAGCTTTTATATTTTTTAAAACGAAAAACAAATATAGCATCCATATGGAGTACTTTTACAGTTTTCATATGGCTCTTGATTGATTCTAAAAATTAGAATGGACCAATGGCAATAGAGCCAAATGCCCTTTGTGCAAGTTATGATAGAAATACTTCCAGAATTATATTTATTAATGAAGTTCATTTTACTGCTTTGTACAGGAGCTTCCATCACCCATCTTGGATGATGTTGCTATCCACAAACCGACAGAGCAATCCAGACTACCCTCTGAGCCTCAAGACAGCTTGGATGCTATGAAGATTGCCTGGCGCTACCAGAATCTTCCTAAAGTACAGGTAATAGACATGACCGATTATATTGCCTCTGATTTTAATGTTTGCATCTTCTGTATACACAGCAGGTGACTTTGTAAAACTTTAACGTGTGTATTAACGATGACATAACAATGGCCATCACTGGATATCTGGCCTTAGTAGATTGGCAATTGTCTCGGCCACTAAATCCATCAGCTTCTAAACTCTTTTGTGGGGTGAATGAGGCCTCAGCCTCTTCTTTCAGAGCTAGACCAGATTACTCTCACTTAGCTAGCAATAGGTAGGCTTTTCACTGGTCCCAAACTTGCATATACACACATATACACACATGCCTGCACCCCTGCTTAGCCTGGGAAACAAGAGTACTCTGCAGCCTGTGCATTGACATGTCTGCTCGCTCAACCCTATGACCCAGACCTGCGCCTCTGTCTTCTCTCAAATCCCTGCCTTTCCCCCTGCTAGGGTCGGCAGCCCTACACTCTTTCTTCCGTTTTGAGTAGTGGTGACCCTCCCCTTCTACTTCTCTGCAGTCTCCTCCCGTCGGTCTATAATCCATATCGCTATGTGGATTAACAGCACACAGTGAGTCCCTGGGGATCCTCTCCCTCTTTCCCTCTCCCTGGAAACGTCTTTATATCTGTGTCCTTTCCTCACCTCTCCCCCTTCCCCTGTAAAATCGTCTTTACAAACCAGTAGTAAGCCCCGCCAAAGGATTTGCATCCCAAATTCACCCCCAGAGTCAATGCTTACTTTCCCCTTACACACACCTCTCCTGGCATGGCCCACTATGTCGCTCTCTCTTGATGAAGACATCAGATCAAAGGTGAGGCCGTCAGGGCGGGGATGGAACGCTAAGCGGGTTGCCTTATTCACAAAGAGAAGATGAGCCCCTGACCCCCCTACCCTTCTGACCCCCTCGTCCCGCCAGGAGAAGGACACACCGGGGGCCCAAATCCAGATTAGAAGTAGATTAAGGGCCCCTCTAACAATGGAATCCCTAGTTTCACTGAGAGCGAAGAGCTAAAACTCTCTCTTTCAGCTGCAGGAAAACATCCGCCTTCCCTTGCGTCACTGACACATTTGCTTTCACGTTCACAAGTGGACATTTAAGAAGAAATGATTAAGAGCCTGGTCGTAGTGGTTATTTAACACCTCTGTTGTACGAATGTTGAGGAATGACCCATAAACAATGCAATTGCATTATTATTGTTACAAAACACACTTGGAATATAATAAAAGCACAATTGTGCTATTTACTTATGAATTGCTTACTCTCTCTTAAAATTAGTTAATTACACACCTTTTTTTAGAATATTCAAAAACAGCCTGTGGTGTCAGATATCATTTTGAATATTCTTTACCATAAATTTAACATGTTGACCTCAGAGCACTCTGGCATCCTCCACCCGGTTTGGACACTATTATGATGTTTCCAAGACAATGGAGCCAGAAATTCGCCAGGCAGCAAAGTGCCACCGCTTCTACCTTCCAGAGCATCTCAGCCAGTCTTCAACCACACACAGGTAAGACGACAAGACACTATACACAGAATACACGGAAACCAATGAGACACTATCTGTAGAACAGAGGCGCACAGGCACGACACCATCCACAAAACATAGTTGTACAAATAAGACCTCATCCGTAGAACACAGGTAAGCAAACATGGCATTGTTCACAGCCTACAACGCATACAGCCAATTTGATTTAAATTGCATACTGTATAAGCTCTGTAACCCACATATACGTTTAAAGAAAAGGCAACATGAGAGGATTATGTGTCCTCCTTTCACTGTAATAAAATTGTAAAGGTTAGGTGCAACTTGACATTTTATAAAAAATAATTTTTCTTAGTTCTTTGCAGTATCTAATGAATGTCAAAGAAAATTTTAAAAAAAATCTCGTGTGCATTTTCCCAATAAATTCTGCTATATTTTCCATTAGTTTTAACTGTAAGAATATATGTATATATTTAAATGTTTCATATATCATTTTTATATTAAAAATTATCAAGCTTATTTCAATTGCCATGCATGAGGGAGGGCTGAAAAGTTCATATTGTCAAATTTGGCCAAATGCAGGTTTGTTTGTTTTTTTCAACCTCAGGGATCCAAGTGTTGCAACACCGATGCAAGAATTGTGTGGACTGAAGGGGACTCTGTGTTGAAAAATTGACCACTATGAACTTTTCAGCCCCCCCTCATAACTAAAATAATAAAATCATCCCATTTTACTTCATTTGTTACACTGTTTGGATAGCCTACCTGCAAGCTTAACACAGTCACTGTTGTGTTTGTTGTGGTTGTTTTATTCAATTAAAGTTTTAAACACTCCTTAAAAACTAAATGCTGACTCACAAAAAAACTGTTGCAAATCTGCCTGGTTCATCCTCCTATTATGAGTGGCTTCCCAAATGCCCAAGTCATTCAGACGTTTGCAAAGGTTGTGTATGTCTATTCAAATAAGGGTCTTGTTTGCTCGGTGTTTGTTTGATTTCTCCTGCGCTGAGTGTACTTAGGGTTCAGAGGTCATGCAGGCTCTTTACTCAATGAGTGCTGCTGAGCACACAAGGGCACACGAAGGCACACTCACACACACTGGGTAAATACAGCAATCTGAAGCACAGAGGATATGGAGGAGGCTTTATAGAATCTCTCTTCCTTTTTGTCAGCAAACAGTGTTTACCGGGCTGCCCATACAAACACGTAAGGTGGAGGTTCACGTAAAGTGTTTCAAAGCTGTGAACCTGTAACGTGGACAGCATTAATGTCTACATTTGTCTTCCAAACATGACAATACTTACCATAGGAAGTTAAAAGTTGTATATGAATGTTCCAGTGAGCAAGGGTGTCATATTGGTATTGTTGCAATGTTTGAACAGGTTGTAGATCTTCCAGACATTTTGACAGCATGAAAGTACACCTGCACCACACTATTGTGCCCCGAGGCCCACCCTGATACAAATACACAAATACATGTGCACACGCACTCGGCATATTACACCCGCACATGCACCACACTAACTCCTAAGCCGGCTACTCCCCCTTGCACGTGTCCACAGCCCCATGTTGATACCCTAGCTGTTAAATTGCTCCGTTTCACTTGAAGGCATAATTGGCACAAATTGCTCTCTAGGTGATACAGATCCTGTTGTTTAAGACCAAGCATCCCCCTTCTCTCCTCCTTTCTTCCCATGCTGAAAGAGGTGTACTGAGATAAAGAAGCTTCCTCGTGCATGATCCTAATTAGCCAACACACTAGCCCCCATAGCTAACCACCTAGACCTTTTTGGTACCTGAATGAAGGGTTGCTCACTAGGGTCTAAAGCATAATGCTGTCACACACAATGGCTGCCAACCAGAGGCAACCTCCGACATGCATGCTACACCATCCATGCCCCCTACCTCAGAGCTGGGGCATGGGCAGAGAGGCCATGGAGGGTAGGTGTCCCTTTTTCACCAAACCAGCTCTATCATTAGCCACAGCGGGGTCAGGAGGCACCATTGTTGTGCTGAATAACTGAAATAGAGTACATGGATATACTTGGCCAAGAGTAATCAACACAAGTGCATATTACTGTTCTTTAAGCAGGGCTATTGGCGTGTGACCAATCTTTGTGTATAGGCTTTTGTAGCCTGCAGGTTGAATTGACAACTGACGCAGCAGCCCACTGTGAGTCACTACAGAGTGGTCATTACTATGGTGGGGCGTTCTTAAGTGGAGGTTCCTGTGTAAAAAGATGGGGTTAACATTACTATTGACCATCCTATTGGCACATAGAGAACCCAGCAGTAAACCACTACTCGACAGTTGCTAAATGTTGCTGGGGTGATGGTCCTGTAAGCCCTTTGACAGTGGTGCAGATCTTACCCTTGGTTAAACACCAAAATGCTGTTGCTTCTTAATTTTAGATATGAGCCCATTAATACTCCCTTGCTTCTCACCTATTATCTTTGCTGTTTGTACGTTTGGGCATGTGTGCTTCTCATCTGTCTGTCTATCTGTCTGTTGTGGCACAATCAGATCCTCGGGGAGCTGACAGAGAACCAGTCATGTTGTAATTTAATCAACCAAATAAATTAATTGGATCTCTTGATATGGATCATCTGTCTGCTTCAGTGGCTGTAGAAATGCACAGTCAGGAGAAACATGCTGCACTCACAGAGGATTAAGCTACTGTGGTGACAGACTTGGCCCAGCTTTATCAAAATGGTCTCAGTTATAGTGAACACAACATGAAGTAATTGTCTCCTTACCTGTACACGCTCTCTCCTCTATCTTGTGCTTTCTCCAGTCCCATGCTTCCATCCTACTCGTCATTACTGAAGTCCCTTCAAGAGGTCATACACAAGGAGGGCTTTGAAATAACTGTCCCTGCGGTAAGAACAAAAATGATAAAGCTGGTTTTAATTTTTCTTTCAGCCTGTTTTTTGCTATTGTGCAATGTTGCATCAGTTGAACTAACACATTATATAAGTAAAAATAACAAACAGTCTAATTTATATAGAAATACAGTATATGATGCTGCCTTAATACATTTGAGGCTATAATTACCAACAAAACAAATGAACAAGAACAATTGTTGCATCAGATCACCAATAACTTCATTTCCATTACTCTTCATTAAAAATACTGTGCGTGCATGCATTTGTTTATGTATTTGACTTTATGCTAATATTAAACAAATCCAAAATGTATTCTATTTTATTCATTCTATTTTATTCCAATGAGCCCATCTGTGGGAAATCTGGATAGTCTGTCTGCTGCTGCGTAGGTTTCCTCTGGGTATTTCCTCACACAATTCAAAGACTCGCTTGTGGCGGCGCCTTTCATGGCAGCAGCCCCTCCAATTCTAGGGTGTGATAGCATTGTACATAGGAATCTACATGTACTACTACATGCTTTGCTGGGTATAGCTTGAATGACAATAGAGTTAGTTTTTGTCTTAATGTTGTCAAATTAGGACAGTCACCATAGTAATTATGGAGTCCTGCAAATAGTTAAGCATTTTGCCTACAATTTTAAGAAGGGAGACTAGAAAACAATAATAATAAACTTTATTTGTTGTCATTGGATCCTTATTTAAATCTTATTTAAATCCTCCACCTGAACAACGAGAGCAAGTTTTTAGCCAAAGTCAAATTCCTTGTATGTGTTGTGCATACTTGGCCAATAAAGCTTGATTCTGATTCTGATTTATATAGCACTTTTCAAAACTGTTAAAAGTGCTTTCTGAGAGAGAATAATGAAAACAATCAAACAAGGTGCAAATAGATTTAGATAAAATACAGTTGAATAAAAACTAAGCAACAAAATAGATGAGAATATACATACACAGCAAAAATTAAGTAAAAGTACATTTGTAAAAGTGAGTTTTTAGGTATAATTTAAAAGCTAACAAAGATTTGACTTGCCTGATCCCCACAGGAAGGTCAGTCCAGAGAACCATGACAATAACAGCATAGGCCCGGTTGGCCCTGGGTTTGAGCTTGGTTCTGGGTATTTCTAAGAGGGGTCTATCGGAGGATCTCAGGTTAAGTTTTGAACATAAGGAGCTAGGCAGCCACTGATGTGCTCCGGGGCCAGTCCATTCTACGCATTAAAAGCCAATTCTAAAACACACAGGCAGCCAGTGTAGTGATGCCAAAATTGGTGATATGTGTACAATCCTATCATAGGACTCGCTATGACACCATCAAAGATCAAAGGCAGGCATCACTGAATGAGTGCTGATGTGCTTGCTTACACCTGCTTTCTATGGGCATGCAGAAATACTTGCTTATACCTGGTTTCTACGGGCATGCACAGGTATGCACAAGTATGTTTTAAATTCTTAAAACAGTGTGTAATAACAAAAAAAAAACAGATTTGAATTTTCACGGGTTTTCGCTTTATAAATATTTCAGATGTACATGAATAAAAGTTTTGTGATAGCAAAAATTAAACTGAACCCCTTATACATGTTGTCAAATATTTGTGTTTGCCCAGAACTTACAGTGTCCATGTCGAGGCGTTTTCTTAGCTCTGTGGTAGTTCAGGAATCAGTTCCTCTCCAGCTGTTCCTGTTCCACTGCTAGTCCTGGTGGATGGCTCTTCGTCTGAAGAATCTCTAAAAATATAAATATATAGCATAAGATATTATTATTTTTTATTATTTAGTTTTTTTAGCAGGGCTTCTTTAACATCAGCAGAACAATGCGAAGGACGTGTAACTTTATTTAGCAATATACTACACAAGACAAGGGACAATGGGGAACAGCACTTGGTTGTAATATTAACTATGGAGATCTGTAACACATAAAGAAAATACAGGGACATAAATATAACGTTACTGTGCTTACCTGACTGATGAAATTGCAGCCTCGTCAGCCCATCTTTCCTTTATGGTTACTTCTGACAGTGATGCAGCTCATTGGTCGAACTCAAGTCAAGTGATCATGGAGCGCTGTTTTGATTGGTTAAGCATATAGAGGTCCTTAGTGATCACCTCAGAGCCACCTTATCAGGTTTCGTAACTAAAGTTTAACTAAAATTTTCATTAAAAAAATATGCACATACTTAACCTGCCAACAAACAGTCTCATGTTTTGAAAAATATGAGTTAGCCTATCTGTGAAACTCAGCTACTGTCTAGATGGGGATCAATCATCTGAAAAACTAAAGCAGATAGAGCCACTCGGCCCACCACCTAATATAAAAATGGAACTTCTTGCCGTCCAGCTTGGTGCTCAGCAAAAATGGAGCGGAGAAGGGAAATGGGGCAGCAGTGGCTCAGGAGGTAGAGTGGGTCGCCTAATAACCAGCGGGTTAGTGGTTCGAATCCCGCTCTCCCCAGACATTCTGCCGTTGTGTCCCTGGACAAGACACTTTCCCCACTTTGCCTCCAGTGTCCATGACACTGGGCATGAATATGTAGATGTTTGATAGTGGTTGAAGAGACCATCGGCATGGATTGGCAGCCACTTTTCCGTCAGTCTGCCCCAGGGCAGCTGTGGCTACAGTAGTAGCTTACCACTGCCATTGTCTGTGAAGTGAATGAATAATGTATCTATTGTAAAGCGCCTTTGAGTGTCTATGAAAAGCACTATATAAATCTGATGCATTATTTATTATTATTATTAGAAAAAGAGCCAAGTTGTGATGCAGTCTGACGGTGTGTAAAGTCTGGACCTATGATAATGACTTATGATTTATCTGCATTTAGCTGAAGGAAATTAGTTGACAGCTAGTTTTTAACATCATTAAAACATGCACTGAGAAGGGTTAATAAATTATTACAGTCAGGATCAAAGGAGAAATAAAACTGTGCAAAAATCTGTGTAAAAGTGGAAACTGATGTTGTTTGTGAATAATAAGTCTCGGTAGCATGTATATGGAGAAGAGCAGGGGCCAAGGACTGATCCCTGAGGAACTCCATAATGCAAAATCTCACAGATGATATGCAGTCACCAATGACAACAATTTTTGTTGTAGAATTATTGTAGAAAATTGATATTGTTATAAAATACACAAGGAAGTTGATCATTACGATCTGTATTCAGTGAATATTATTAAAGACAGCTGTTCATAATTTGAGAGTACCACATTTAAATGCTTTCCTCTTGTATATGATCTGTTATGTGTTAAAATTATTGTGTCAAATTATTATTAAAGTGGCATACTTGCACGGGGGTGAAAAGAGAGGAAAAATACAGGCATCTGCATCTATGACCCTAATCTTATCTGTCATATTTCAGCCGCCACTTGATTCTGTTTACCTCTTTCTCACCTGCTCAGTTTGGCCTCACCAGTGTACCCCAGCTGTGTGTATCTTACACTTGACATATATCTTTGTAATAATCACCACTGTTCTTCAGAATGCCAGAAACACCAATGGCCTTCTCTGGTTTGTTTGGCACCAAACTATTCTTCCCTTAATGCAGCATCCATATATATAAAAACAGCCCACACTTTAAAGCCTCTACATGTACTTCCTTGTAATATTTATTCATAAAAGCATGTTCCCCACATTTTTTGTGATTTCATGCTCTGATGTGTGTGTTTGTCATGATCACCTACATTCTGTGACCCCTCTGCTTGTCACCTGGAGCCACCGCTCCCCCTTGTAACTCAGGCACCGGGTTTACCTCCCCTACCCCCCACCTTTCCTCCCCGAGAGCTGCCAATCAGACACCAGATTAACTGCTGACATCATTAAAGCAGTGTGCCCATCTGACATACAGTTGGCACAGTCCAGGAATGCAGACCAGCACAGGGCGACATGGGTACTGGCACAAAACTTCCTTTATAGATGATGGAATATACATTTGTTTTTCTGTTACTGCTTTAACTGTCATTGTAATGCAGCTTTAATATAAACCATCAAATTAACAAGTTATAGCAATTGGACTGTGCTGTACATCTGCATCGACACGGGTTGTGGTTTCAGGCTTGTTGTATTCTATGGCTTGCTCTTGGTCCTTGGCTGAACCACACTGGCACAGTTCCCTTTTTTCTATAGGCTAAACTATAGGAGTTAAGTTTGGCTTCTCTTCCTGAAGTTGCCAGAGCAACAGTCATGTTGCCATATTTCCCCCTGCTGATCTGCAGAAATAAAAAGATTTGTGGTTCCGTGGCCCTCAAAGACTGCAAAATAAAAAAAATAGCCTAAAAAGTAATGGCTGAGGCATTTGTAGATTCTGGATGTAGCCAGGTATAGAGATTCAGCACCACTGGTGTATATTATTATTATTATTATTTATTTATTTTTTTTTTAGAAAATAGACTCCTCTGTAAGAGTCCTTAGGAAACATATGATCTGAATGTGGAAAAACTCCAGAAACAATGAAGTTTATTTTTCTTAGATCCCTGTGATTCTGCTCTAGATTCAAACAAAGGTTAGGTCATACTGTTACGAGGGGAAGCAGTGGGAGAGGGGCAGAGAGATTTTGGGAGGGCTGAGATAATAGAGGGGGAGGGACAAAGGAGGGAAGAGGCTGGAAAAAAGTGAAAAGTGAGCAGATTTTAGGCCATGGCTTTGTTAATCACTTTTGGCTCTCACCTCAGTAGTGAGGAGCCATCCTGACAGAACCCCAAATAAAAGGCAATTGTACTAAAGGCTAAAAACCTCTCACACTTGGACAGGCTCCTCCATTCTCAGTTTCAGTGATATATATCCTGCTACTGTTTGCCTACTTTTTCTCTGTCTTTGTGAGAGTGGGTTACGGTTGATCTCTTGTATTGGGCTGGGGGTTTAAGAGAAGGCACTCCACCCTTACTTAGGCCCCCTTGGCTGCAGACTATCGCTGTGGTGCCAAGAATGTGCTGGGGTTTCTGGGTGGCGGCCATATTGGAAGCCTGTCTGACAGGTCCATTGTGCGTGTGTCAGATGGCTTCTGTGATTGGGCAGTTGTGTCCAGTCACGTTTGGGCACCGTGCACCGATCGTCTGTGCTGGTGAGCAGAGTGTCCAATTGCTGTCTTCCAGAATTTGGGACACCATTACCCATATGAAATGATTTACAAGTAGTTATTGGATTACATTAGGTTTTTGCATCAGTTCGCACTGTTTTTGTGCGACGTATTTGTGTGACGTGATGTATTTCCAAGGCTTCTTGCATATTTTCTGTATGTGTGACACCATTCTTCTTACTTGTTCTTACAGTCAATGTCACGTAACATTCTGCGTGTTGGGGTACACTCTCTTGGCTCAGCTCTCTGGGGTGATGACCTGAGTTGCTATGACAACCCCAGACACAGACACGCCCTGACTACCTTTCTCTATGGACTGCGCGCATTGCTGAGGTCATCACTGTCGGTTGCAGTAGTTACTCTTCCTTCTCATCTTGTCCAGGTAAGATGATGTGTTATGAACACAGCGCACATTTGTTTTGCTCTTGTTAAACAGTATCATAGTACTCTGACTTGCATTGTACAGCAATACAAAATAATTGCCTGAATTATTAAGCTCCAGCAAGAGTGTCTTGGTCTGAATAAATAGGTAGGATTGTTACATTGGTTGGTTTTCAGCCCACAAACTCTTGTTTTGCCTTATATTGTCAGTGGAGCGCAAGGTGAAAAATGTTTAGTTGCAGGGCCTCTTCTTGACCCTGTTGTTCACAGTCATCCTTGTATAACAGGCCTGCAATAACAGACATCACTGAGTCCAGACTCAGTCTATCTTCTTTGTTCGATTATTCAAGGTTTACTTGCACATTTTACTGTCTTGGAAACATAACTTCTTTAAGTTGTGTGTCTCGCTATATTTTGGGGGCTGGGCGGGTGGGGGGTGATTTGGAGAGTATGCGTCCACGTGCATGTGCCTGTGTCCAGTCTGGCCTCTCAGTGTGAAGATGGAGTCATCTGCTGAGGCATATGGCAAACCACAGCCCTCCCCCAGACAGTCAACCACAGAAGCACACTCACCAGATAAGCCATCTGAGACTTCCTATCAAAATGTTTCTGTCCACTCTTTCTTTAAAAACCTTGCTTCCTTAAAGCACTCCTTAACAACAGCATAAAAATGGTCTTTCATTTGCGGCCGCTTCTTTAAAGGTATCGGTCATTACTTAACTTACAGGACAGCTGTGCTGTCACAACATGCTCTGGCTCGAGGCCTATATACTCAGTGTTCCACGGCCTTGGCCTAGTCAAAAAGGTAGATTGGCTAACTAGCAGATGTCAGCTGTGGTGGGAGCGGTCCCCCTGTCCCACTCTGCCCAGGACCTCCAAACCTTTAATCTACACCCTCCCTCTTCTCCACCCTGGGGAGAGAAGTGAATGAGCAAAGGAAGACGAAGAGTAGGGGGGTATTGGGTTGAATCAGGTGTTTGGTGAGTAAGCCAACATGGAGGTGATTAGACACCCTTGTGTTCTGACCTTATTGTTAGTTCACAATTTTTGTTTTTTCTTGATGGCTGTTTAAAGAAAATTAATCATATAATGATTAATCAGCTGAGCTAACAACCATGTAAGACCTGCCCACTTTGATCTGACAGCCTTGTATTTAGGGCCCACTGACATTTAACCCTTAAAGTCAAGTGCAGTTGACTAGTGTGATCAGTTTGTGCTTGGTCTTAAGAATGAAGCACTTTCCCAGCTCAGCATGATTGAGAGAGGTAGTCCAGAGAACAGAGCAGATGCAAATGCCAGCGCCATATTTCCATTTGCATGGTGCAGTTTAAGTATGCCGTATTACCAGCCTGACCATTTCTCTCTACATTCATTGAGCAACACCAGCAGGTGCAGAGATTGAGTTTTTGTCCTCTTGTGCAGATATGGATATACAGAGCCAAATGAATAACATTCATTCGTTCATTCATCTTCTTCCGCTTAATCCTTTTCGGGTCACGGGGGGGGGGGGGGGGGGTTGGAGCCTATCCCAGCATCTTTGGGCGAGAGGCAGGGTACACCCCGGACAGATCGCCAGTCCATCGCAGGGCCGACACAGAGAGACAGACAACCATTCACTCTCACAGTCATACCTAAGGACAATTTAGAATCCCCAGTTTTTGACGCCAATTAACCTAACTTGCATGTTTTTGGCATGTGGGAGGAAACCGGAGAAATCCCGGAGTAAACCCACTCAGACACAGGGAGAACATGCAAACTCGACACAGATCACTGTTGGTCGGGGGCTGGGATCGAACCCAGGATCCCCCGGCCAAGGGTGAGTTGCTTTGCTGCCGCAGTGCTAACCACTCTTTCCACCGCGCCGCCCAAATGAATAACATATTGTAGGTATTTTGAAAAAATTTGTGACAGTGCTTCATTGGTATAGAGGGGAGGAGGGAGGGTGGCACAGTGCGGAGCCACTATACAGTGTGAGTAGAAGTCAGCAGGAGACATGAGAGGAGAGGAGAATCACCTTGGGAATGACACAGACCAAACAAACTGAATGAGTGTGCCCTTATTATGCTAGAAACTGAGATGTTCCGAAGTTTATTTCTGAAAATGAACTGCTTTAATAATTGTTTAATTGTTAATAATCAAGGGAATGTAGCATTTAGAGGACCATATAGATTAGTAGAGGTGGGCAAGCTGGCCAAAATCCCAACATTTTGGACAGCTAGTCCACCTCAACTAGCCTACAATACTCAATCCATTATTGAACAGCTTGGGAACCTCAGCAACTCACTGAAAGCCTGCTCCCAGCAGCCCAGCGCCACAGTCCATCTGAAACATTAATTAGGCTTGTCCTAGCCTGGTTCTCCTCCATCCTACTATGTCCCACTACCACACCCATTCCACACATAAGACACAGTCTTCACTGAAAAGCATCTAAGTACCTCACCTGCTGTTCAGACCAAGTGACATTTTGACATGCGTGATATTTTGGATCAGGATGTTTATTAGTCAAGCACAGTTATTTTGGACCACAGCCCTCTGTAATGGAGCAACAAAAAATGATTTATTTACATCATCTATATTCACCTGACTTGTGTATTTTATCCATGTAAACTGTCTGTTTTCCCAGCTAAAATGATTTAAGGCATCAGAGTTGCATTACAAGATGCTACGTATAGAATATTCAATAATATCTAAAGTTATACACACATTTTGAATATTTTACGTATGTTATTTTGCTTGCATTATTTGTCTTTTTGTTATTAATCATTAGTTTATATAGTTTGAATATATACTATTATAATTGAATTTTCAGAATTTCTTACCTTTCTTAGTCTAAAATTGCTTTTTTTTTAAACATTATTATCATATAATGTCATCACATGAAACCTAGAAATGTCACAAAATGTCCTTGGCATTTTGTGAAGGAGAATGTGGACTTTGGATTTTGACCATCAAATGTTCTTTACAAGCTAATATTTTGCCCTCTTAGCATATTGTAAAGGGAATATGGATTATGCTGCGTCTCTGAGCTGTGGTTGGGTGAAGCCCAGTATGGTTACTGTTACTTTGATTTAATCTTAGCTAATTCATCCATGATATAGCTTTACTGCGGGACTGTTAACCACTGTCCTTTATTGATGTGTGTGTGTGTGTGTGAGAGAGAGAGAGCGAGAGAGAGAGAGAGAGAGAGAGAGAGAGAGAGAGAGAGAGAGAGTGAGTTTGAGTTTTAAAAAATCCTTTTATTGCACAATTCAAAAATGTAAGAGCACCAATATCATTCCACCAAGCGTCTCACATGTCAAAAATGCAAACATAACTCATCCCCCTCTCCCACACAACAGAAAATATGCCCTACAGTCCATCTATTGGTGGATGCCTCCAAATGAGAGAGAGAGAGAGCCCCCTTCTGCCCTGGTGACACTCTTGACCAGCCCAGTTTGAAAGAGAATCAGTTTTCTTTGACTCTGGAAACTTTTGACTTCCAGTCAAAGATTCAGATCTCTATCTTTAAATATGCACGGTAAGAGTCATTAAGGAGGCAACTACTCCTCGAGCTCAGGCATCTTCTCTAACAACTGTGGGACTTGTTAATCTAGAATTTTCTGTCATATCTCACACAGAGACAGTATTGGTGCCATTAGTGTTTTTAATAATTCGTTGTAGCCAAACTCTTGGACTGACTTTAATTGCTATATGCGAGTGACCTCAGATAGCCTGTAAGTGCCGGTGGTGCTGCTTGGTAGGATATATGCCTACTTTAAAAGTAGGACAAAAATGAAAAGAAAGAAGAAAGAGTGGGGAAAAGACATGAAGGCATGAAAACTGCATTAGGCGGTGGCAGCCAACACAGAGAAGGATGTGAATGATTCAAGAGGTAACGGAATTAATAATGCAGGACTCCCTCTCTCCCAGTGTCCCTCTCTCCCTCACTTCATCTCCCTTTACCTTCTTCTTCCTCCCTTTTGTATACTCCTTCATCTTTCTACTGTATTCCCTCCCATTTCCTCTTGTTGTCAAGTGACTGCCCAAACCCGTAGGGGGAGCTGTCCCCACCAGGCCTTTTCCAACTTCTCTTCTGTCTGCACCTGCTGTGTGTTTAAGTTTGTGTTTAAGTTAGTTTTTTGTTGTTTTTTTTTAAGATGCTGAAGTCAGAACTATTTGGCACGTGTTGCTCACTGACTTTTTCTCTTGTTACTATTGTCATTGTGTGACTGATGTTGAGTTTATATCCCTTTGCCTGCTCCAACCTGTGAAAACCCCTCTACACCTCATCACACTAGCATAAACCATGGGCAAAAATGACCTGGCCGCAGGAAATGATGACCTAATTTAATTGCAACACTGATGGCCCTTCAGGAGGCTTTTAATTACCTGCTCATGCTCTCTCCCTCTCACTCTGTCTCTCTCTCTCTCTTTTGATCCTTCTCAATCCTACAGGACAGAGCTCTAATGGGCAGCATAACCAGGCTGTGTGACAATGCCATAGCCTTGGAATCATTCAAAGGCTCCGAGAGAGAGACCAACCCTCTCTACAAAGACTACCATGGTAAGAACACACACTTATCTTTCTGTGTATTTTCCAATGCACACACACACACACACACAGTGCATTAAGGCTGGGCTGCGGATGGAGGCAGGGCAGCCCCCTTGCAGGCCAGACTGTCAGTGTGCGTTAGTGTGCTGCTGCTCAATCAGACGTGCTCCTCAGTAGACAGGCCGGGGGGGATTCAGCTGCCACGCTGTACCCCCTCTCCCTCGCACCCTCACCCCCCCGCCCCACCACCTCTCCATCCCTGCCTCCCCCCTCCAGCAGAGCCTCTCTCCCTCTCGCCTCGCCCACTCTCCATCCACAGTCCCATACCCCTGAGGCTCTGGAGCAGAGCAGACCAACACTGGGGAATCGATATTCTCACCATCACTCTCTTCCTCTCTGTCTCTATCTCTCTGTCTCTCGCTCAATGTCTTCCCAGCTGCCATGCTCTACTAATAAATGGAGGGCAAGGCTTTTAGTATAGGGAAAGGACACTAGTAAGGGACAGTTGGAGAAATGAAGGAAGCGGATTGGGAGGGCAGCACAGTTTCTCTGCCTTCCCAGTCCTCACCATCACTTTTTCTGTAGTTTTATCATTCCCTCTTTCTGATGCTTGCTTCCCTCTTTTCTGTCACTCTATCACACCCTCTATGCATAAAGGTCAGTTTAAGCGAGTGGTGTATTTTTAGCAATGCCTCTCAAACTCTCCCTTTCACTGTTGGGCTTTTTCTCTCATTTCTCCCCTCCCACACTTCCTCGGGGTAGACTGCCCTGGTTGTGACAGATGATGGTTTAAGATTGAAAACATTCAATGGCATATTCTGGTCTCATCCAACAGCATGTTTTATTTAGATAACACTTCCCATAGTGATCCTTTTCCTCTGCACCATAAAGGCAGGTGGCATTTAAAGCCATGCAACACACATGTGTTATTAATGTATCATTTTTGTTAAGTGATTGGTGTTTTGCAGAGATAATCTGTGAAATTTACAGTTAATATTTCCTCTGTCCCTTGTTCAAATATATAATTCTCCTGCTTAACCAGGAAGAGAAATTCTTCGTGGGTTATGAAATACATCAGTGTGTACAATTGTTTTGAAGTGTGTTCATGAGTGCAAACGCATCTGGTACAAGTGTGAGAGTGTGCGTGCCCATGCGCGCGTGTGTGTGTTTGCGGCAGCAGTTCAGGGCTGCTCAAAGCATGCTGGGAAGCCTGTCACTGCAAATCAGGCAAGGGGAAATCACCCAAGTGCACAGAGGAGAGAACCCACCATCCCCCACTTTGTGTATCTGTCTTCCTTTCTCCATTACTTCCTTGATCATTTCTTTTCTCTTCCACACTTTTTATACCATCCCACTTTTATAGTACACTCTAAGTTTAATGAAACTGCAAGTGGGTTGAAATGAAATGTGAAACAAAGAGTAAAGAATCCCCCCCAAACTATGTATTTTATAGAAATCCTTAGTTTCCATGTTTTATTTCTTTTAAATTGTTGATGTTTACCAATAGTTGGTGGGCTTTCTTTGTTTGTGGTATAGCATATAGACAAAAAGCCAGTCAGCAGGTATGAACACATGGAACGTATAACTGATAAGTATTTTCTGCTGCACTACTTTTGATTTCACTGTACTGAGAATATGTTTTATCATTTCTCCTTGTTAAGTTTATTTGTGAGATGTGTTTAAATTAAACTGTTGAAGTCTAAATGCCAAATATTCAGAAACTTTAAAAACTTTTATTCTTGTCCCATTAAAAATGTGGATGGTTGGATGGATGGAAATGATAGTGAAGATTTAGATTTGAAAATGTGCTCAGATTTCCATGAATAGTCACTTTTTTACATTGCCCAACACAGAAACCCTGTGAATAATGTTCTTTCAAAGTTAACGTGTTCAGTGTAATACTGTTAATTACAGACGTGGACAGAATTGTTGGTACCCCTCTGTTAATGAAAGAAAAACCCACAATGGTCACAGAAATAACTTGAATCTGACAAAAGTGGTAATAAATAAAAATTCTATGAAAATTAACCAATGAAAATCAGACAATGCTTTTGAATTGTGGTTCAACAGAATTATTTTAAAAAACAAACTATGAAGCAGGCCTGGACAAAAATGATGGTACCCCTAGAAAAGATTGAAAATAATGGGACCATAGGGACATGTTCAACCAAGATGTGTCCTCTAATTAACGTCACAGGTGTCTACAAACTTGTAATTAGTCAGTCAGCTTATTTAAAGGGTGACAAGTAGTCTCTGTGCTGTTTCTTGACATGGTGTGTACCTCTAAACACATTCATGGTGAACTCCAAGGTCAAGGTACATCAGTGTCAGATCGCACCATCCGTCGATGTTTGAGCCAAAGTGGACTTCATGGGAGACGACTAAGGAGGACACCACTGTTGAAAACAGATCATAAAAAAGCCAGACTGGAATTTGCCAAACTGCATGTTGACAAACCACAATGCTTCTGGGAGAATGTCCTATGGACAGACGAGACAAAACTGGAACTTTTTGGCAAGGCACATCAGCTCTATGTTCACAGACGCAAAAATGAAGCATACCAAGAAAAGAACACTGTCCCTACTGTGAAACATGGAGGAGGTTCTGTTATGTTCTGGGGCTGCTTTGCTGCATCTGGCACAGGGTGTCTTGAATCTGTGCAGGGTACAATGAAATCTCAAGACTGTCAAGGTATTCTAGAGAGAAATGTGCTGCCCAGTGTCAGACAGCTTGGTCTCAGTCGCAGGTCATGGGTCTTGCAACAGGATAATGACCCAAAACACACAGCTAAAAACACCCAAGAATGGCTAAGAGTGAAACATTGGACTATTCTAAAGTGGCTTTCTATGAGCCCTGATCTTCTGTGGAAGGAGCTGAAACATGCCGTCTGGAGAAGGCACCCTTCAAACTTGAGACAACTGGAGCAGTTTGCTCATGAGGAGTGGGCCAAAATACCTGCTGAGAGGTGCAGAAGTGTCATTGACAGTTACAGAAATCGTTTGATTGCAGTGATTTCCTCAAAAGATTGTGCAACAAAATATTAAGTTAAGGGTACCATCATTTTTGTCCAGGCCTGTTTCATGAGTTTGTTTTTTAAAATAATTCTGTTGAATCACAATTCAAAAGCATTATCTGATTTTCATTGGTTAATTTTCATAGAATTTTTATTTATTATCACTTTTGTCAGATTCAAGTTATTTCTGTGACCATTGTGGGTTTTTTAATTTGTGGGATTTTTTATTTGTGGTGCTGAAATAAGAAACTTTTGTCCTGTACAGAGAGTACAGTACCGAGTGGTTACCATGGTTTAGCAAAATACATGCACACAATGATAGGAGACAAAGGTTTTATAGTTGTTGTATTTTAATGTATTTTTAAGGGTTTTCAGGTTAAACTTGCTTCCTCTGTCCTTCACAGGCCTTTTACATGTACAGCAAGTCCCTCACCTGAACTGCCTGGCAAGCCAACTCCCAGATCACAAGGACCTGGCCTTTAAGCTCAAGAGAAAACAGTTCAGTATTGAGGTATGTTAAATTTTCATAGTGGTTTATTGCTGTTATGTTGCTCAAACTCCCCAAAGTGACATTCCAGACTTGTCATTAAACATTTACATATAACAAGCTGATTTGAATATTAATAATTATTTGATTTTTAGAAAAATGCATTTATCTCATCGTTTGTCCTTATCAGATGCTGCTATAAATTAATGCAAATCAGAAATCTCTCATCTACAGCCGTGGACAAAATTGTTGGTACCCCTCTGTTAATGAAAGAAAAACCCACAATGGTCACAGAAATAACTTGAATCTGACAAAAGTGGTAATAAATAAAAATTCTATGAAAATTAACCAATGAAAATCAGACAGTGCTTTTGAATTGTGGTTCAACAGAATTATTTTAAAAAATAAACTCATGAAACAGGCCTGGACAAAAATGATGGTACCCCTAGAAAAGATTGAAAATAATGTGACCATAGGGACATGTTCAACCAAGATGTGTCCTCTAATTAACATCACAGGTGTCTACAAACTTGTAATCAGTCAGTCGGCCTATTTAAAGGGTGACAAGTAGTCACTGTGCTGTTTGTTGACATGGTGTGTACCACACTAAACATGGACAAGAGGAAGCAAAGGAGAGAGTTGTCTCAGGAGATTAGAAAGAAAATTATAGACAAGCATGTTACAGGTAAAGGCTATAAGACCATCTCCAAGCAGCTTGATGTTCCTGTGACTACAGCTGCACATATTATTCAGAAATTTAAGATCCACGGGACTGTAGCCAACCTCCCTGGACGTGGCCGCAGGAGGAAACAGATAATATGAATGGTAACAAAAGAGCCCAGAACAACCACTAAACACATTCATGGTGAACTCCAAGGTCAAGGTACATCAGTGTCAGATCGCACCATCCGTTGTTGTTTGAGCAAAAGTGGACTTCATGGGAGACGACCAAGGAGGACACCACTGTTGAAAACAAATCATAAAAAAGCCAGACTGGAATTTGCCAAACTGCATGTTGACAAGCCACAAAGCTTCTGGGAGGATGTCCTATGGACAGACGAGACAAAACTGGAACTTTTTGGCAAGGCACATCAGCTCTATGTTCACAGACGCAAAAATGAAGCATACCAAGAAAAGAACACTGTCCCTACTGTGAAACATGGAGGAGGTTCTGTTATGTTCTAGGGCTGCTTTGCTGCATCTGGCACAGGGTGCCTTGAATCTGTGCAGGGTACAATGAAATCTCAAGACTATCAAGGTCAGACAGCTTGGTGTCAGTTGCAGGTCATGGGTCTTGCAACAGGATAATGACCCAAAGCACACAGCTAAAAACACCCAAGAATGGCTAAGAGCAAAACATTGGACTATTCTAAAGTGGCCTTCTATGAGCCCTGATCTAAATACTATTGAATATCTGTGGAAGGAGCTGAAACATGCCGTCTGGAGAAGGCACCCTTCAAACCTGAGACAACTGGAGCAGTTTGCTCATGAGGAGTGGGCCAAAATACCTGCTGAGAGGTGCAGAAGTCTCACTGACAGTTACAGAAATCGTTTGATTGCAGTGATTTCCTCAAAAGGTTGTGCAACAAAATATTAAGTTAAGGGTACCATCATTTTTGTCCAGGCCTGTTTCATGAGTTTGTTTTTTAAAATAATTCTGCTGAACCACAATTCCAAAGCATTGTCTGATTTTCATTGGTTAATTTTCATAGAATTTTTGTTTATTACCACTTTTGTCAGATTCAAGTTATTTCTGTGACCATTGTGGGTTTTTCTTTCATTAACAGAGGGGTACCAACAATTTTGTCCATGTGTGTAAGTATACTTTTCCAGCTTGTGTTGAATTTTGTCTATGACTGGGTGACAAAATCAAAGGAGAATCTATTGATCGGCCACACAATGGCTTCAATCTGCTGTAGAGAAAAAACAAAGTGAGGAAATTGTGTCCATGTTCACAGATGTTCAATGCAGAACAGATATTGAAACATCTAGTTGAGGGGTCTCCAACCTTTTCCAAGCAAAGAGCCATTTTGCCCCTCGCTGACTAAAATAGAATTAGCTGAGCGCCGCAAGAGCTATTTGACCATTAGAATAAAGATTATGCTGCTTATGAAGTATTATATAAATCGATGAATATACAAGAAATGTAGTTTATGTAGCATTGATGAATTCATAGTACAACAGTAAAGAAAACTGATGAAAATTTGCTATAATGTGTTGCAACAAATTAAAAAGCCAGACTGTTCTGAAAAAAATGTTATATGGTGCAGTCAGTGTGTAATCTAGCTGTCAGATACCAAAATGCAAATAGTTTCCTCTATAGTGGTCATTACTCCCTTATTAAACATTTACAATAAGCTACAGTAGTCATTTGTGTTGATCAAGTTATGGATAAAAACTAGAAGAAAGAAAAGAAATTGTGGTGATCCAAGATGGCCGCCTACATAGTGACAGACCCTCTTCCGGTGTATTAAAGAAGTAATCTTACAATACAAAAATGCAATTTTTCATAAAAATGATTATATAACAATGGAAATTGTATAATGATTTTATGCTGCATTAAATTTCTTCATTTAATTACCAGAACTATTACACACTGCACTTTTGAAAATCAAACTGTACAGGCCAGCATTTGAATCCCTTCATATTTAGGGAAAATAGCCCATTTTGAAATACAGTGGTGTGAAAAAGTGTTTGCCCCCTTCCTGATTTCTCATTTTTTGTATGTTTGTCACACTTAAATGTTTTAGATCATCAAACAGATGTAAATATTGCACAAAGATAACACAAGTAAACACAAAATGCAGTTTTTAAATGAAGGCGTTTATTATTTAGGGGAAAAAATCCAAACCTACACGGCCCTGTGTGAAAAAGTGATTGCCCCCTAAACCTAATAACTGGTTGGGCCACCCTTATCAGCAACAACTGCCATCAAGCGTTTGTGATAACTGGAAAATTTTTTTTTTTTTTACTTATTTTGTACCCGTAGGTAGATTTGTTCTGCAGTCTGGTGACAAGCCACCAGCTGCCGGTCGCTGCGTGCGCAAGCGCCCCTTAACTCCCTGACCTGCATGTTTTTAGCATGTGGGAGGAAACCGGAGAAATCCCGGAGTAAACCCACGCAAACACGGGGAGAACATGCAAACTCCACACAGATCACTGTTGGCCGGGGGCAGGGATCGAACCCACGATCTCATGATCCCCGCGATCCCCCGGCCGAAGGTAAACTGTGCTGCCGCGGTGCTAACCACTGCGCCACCGTGCAGCAATGAGTCTTTTACAGCGCTGAGGATTAATTTTGGCCCACTCGTCTTTGCAGAATTATTGTAATTCAGCCACAGTGGAGGGTTTTCGCGCATGAACCGCCTTTTTAAGGTCATGCCACAGTATCTCAATCGGATTCAGGTCAGGACTTTGACTAGGCCACTCCAAAGTCTTCATTTTGTTTTTCTTAAGCCATTCAGAGGTGGACTTGCTGGTTTGTTTTAGATCATTGTCCGGCTGCAGAACCCAAGTGCACTTCAGCTTGAGGTCACAAACAGATGGTTGGACATCCTCCTTAAGGATTTTTTGGTACACAGCAGAATTCATGGTTCCATTTACCACAGCAAGTCTTCCAGGTCCTGAAGCAGCAAAACAGCCCCAGACCATCACACTACCGCCGCCATATTTTACTGTTAGTATGATGTTCCTTTACTGAAATGCTGTGTTACTTTTACGCCGGATGTAATGGAACACACACCTTCCAAAAAGTTCAACTTTTGTCTCATCAGTCCACAGAGTATTTTCTCAAAAGTCTTGGGGATCATCAAGATGTTTTCTGGCAAACCTGAGACGAGCCTTTATGTTCTTTTTGCTCAGCAGTGGTTTTCGTCTTGGAACTCTGCCATGCAGGCTATTTTTGCCCAGTCTCTTTCTTATGGTGGAGTCATGAACACTGACCTTAACTGAGGCAAGTGAGGCCTGCAGTTCTTTGGATGTTGTTGTGGGGTCTTTTGTGACCTCTTAGATGAGTCGTCGCTGCGCTCTTGGGGTAATTTTGGTCGGCAGGCCACTCCTGGGAAGGTTCACCACTGTTCCATGTTTTCACCATTTGTGGATAATGGCTGTGACTGTGGTTCGCTGGAGTCCCAAAGCTTTAGAAATGGCTTTATAACCTTTTCCAGACTGATAGATCTCAGTTACTTTGTTTCTCATTTGTTCCTGAATTTCTTTGGATCGCAACATGATGTCTAGCTTTTGAGGATCTTTTGGTCTACTTCACCTTGTCAGGCAGGTCCTACTTAAGTGATTTCTTGATTGAGAACAGGTGTGGCAGTAATCAGGCCTGGGTGTGGCTAGAGAAATTGAACTCAGCTTTTTAAAGATGTGATAAACCACAGTTAATTTATGTTTTAATGGGGGGGGGCAATCACTGTTTTACACAGGGCCATGTAGGTTTGGATTTTTTTACCTTTAATAATAAACACCTTCATTTAAAAACTGCATTTTGTGTTTACTTGTGTTATCTTTGTATAATATTTAAATTTGTTTGATAATCTGAAACATTTAAATGTGACAAACATACAAAAAAATAGGAATCACGAAGGGGGTAAACGCTTTTTCATGCCACTATATCTGTATTAACTGGAAATGAGTGTTTATTAGTGCCACTGGATTGCGTTCAGTTTTATAGGTGTACCTTATTAAGTAGTGTCTCTGTGAAGTTACATACAGTGTCATATAATTGTATGTCCTTCTATTATTTTATTTTGACACATGAAGTCTTAATTTTTTTAATGGCTGAGATGCATCAATTTTCCATGTCACATGATCGCTTTCTGGCAAAACAGTCTGTCCCTGAACTACCACTCTAAAGACAAACTACAGGGCCCTCCACTTAGCTCAGGCTCATGATTGGTCCTCATTACATTATCATTAACTTATCACACCCTCTGGTCCCTGGCTTTTAGGGAGTCCATTGTCAGAGCCAGAATTAAAAGGGAGAAGAATGCCTCTACCCCCAAACTTCTCCACATTCAATGGTCAAACCTCTGTCCCTCTCCCACCCTCCACAATGCCTTTCTCTTCTCTACATTGCCCACTCTTTTCTCTAACCTTCTGAACATGCCACATAGATTTATTGGCCCTGTAAAAGTCAAGGTGGTTATTCTCTGTGGTCTTTTAATTGGCCTGCAAAATGCACAGGCCAGGGGTTCCGAGGACTGGAGTATCCCAGTTTCAGTATGCAGGGCCTTGATACTTGATCAGCAAAATGTTCTTCTTCTCTCGTGTATCGCGTTCAGATATTCATCTTGGTGTTGTAAAGCCATGCCCTTGTCTCAGGGTCCACTTGAAAGAGGCCGGCCTCTGAAGGTGGTCTGTTCAGCAGAATGTTAATACCAAGCTTTGTCTACCTTACATGTTTATGTTTTTGTTGAACTGGTGTCACACTCTTTCACTGCCTTTTGAAAGCAGGATTAAGGTGTGATGTATAAATACACATTATTTTTTAGATTGTATGATGGGTGTGTTAGTTAACACAAGAGACTACTTAATATGAAATGTCAATCAGTCTGATGACACAGTTATGAGTCAGGGAATTTCCCTAACATTATTGTATTATATCACCATCCATGCATCAAATCAACCAAAGCACACATTAATCATTGTAATAACCTGTTGTTTTGTTGTGTTTTGTACTCTGGCTTCTTGAGTGGTTGTAAATATTTGTACCACTTGAAATGGAATTTTCACTGATGTATGGATACCTCTTATCTTGAATCTGTTGTTTGAGAGCCAGTCTTTCTATTAGATCACATGTAGGACTACTGTTGTGCTCTGACTATGTGGCTCATTGTATAAAGTGTTTGACCTGTTGGCCGACCGCCTCGGTGGGCCACTGATTGACATATGAGAATGTAATTTGATTTTAAGCCTTGTGTCTGACGTGTGACAGCTCACACCATCCCTGCTAATCACCTCATTTACTCAAGCTACAAGACTCTTCAGCCCGGGGCCACGTAATACAGCATTCTCTCCACTGCTCAGTCATCCTCTACACCTACTGCCTCTGTGCACTCCTTTCACTGTTTGGTTCATTTAAGAAAGCATTGAATCCAGCAGCTATCTGTGTATTGTCCATTTGAATTAATTTGTCATGAGGTGATAGTGAATGACAGGTGATTGACAGGAATGGCTACTTAATAGTTGGGTCACATTGCTGCATATCACCCTGTGCCACACACTGATTTGTGTTGCTAACTCCTTTCGTAATTGGTATTTGACTAACATTTTAGGAATGCATCCGCAAATATGCTTGCCAGTGTGCATAGCAGAGGCAGAAAATAAATTTTTCTCACTTGTAAAACCATTTTTTAATTTAAAATGGCTTTGATTGATGAATCCCATGTCTTATTATTGTTCTGGTTTTGTGATAAGGTTACCATGATAGCTCTTGTCTTTTCCAAAAGTTCAAGCAGCAGTTGATGAGCAGTTATTAGCCATGATGCCTGAAGCCAGAATTAACCTGTGGCACTGTCTGAGCAGGTATGGGAGTATTAGGTGTTAGGACAAGATTAACACATACTCACAGACACACATACAGGAATTGCACGCTCACACATGTACACGTATTGACATTCACACAATAGCACAAGCAAATATGTATTGAGAAATGCAAGTATGCCTCATGCAAAACACGCAGTGTGTGTGAGAATTCTCCCAATCAGTCTCATGAAGCCAACACAGGCTTCTGACACTAGTTTCACAATACAAGATGGTTTGAGGATGAAGTTCTAAAGAATGCAGATGGCATGCAATTATGTTCACTTTACCTTTGTTTGACCCTTTAAACTGACAAGCAATGTGCCTGTGGGGTACTGGGGTGCCAGAGGCAGGTCACAAGGTCAAATACAGTAAGGTGGGGATTTGTGTCAAATTAGTGTTCTATTAAAGAGTCTATCTGGATTTGTCTGATGCTCTGACAAGTTCCAGTGGCTGATATGTTGTGCATATGGAAAATGCTCAGTGCTGTAGGTTATTCTTTGTATTAAGCTAATGAAAATATATTTTGTTGGTTATTAAAGACCTCGTAATATGTGAGATAAATTATGTGGCAGTAACAATATACAATTGTTAACATTGGCATAAAAATCTTTATTTTTCTCATTGACCATCTTGCCCATTTAAATGCATTAACAAACCTTGACTTTAATAAAGAAGAAATATCATTACAAATGTATTTGAGTTTAATGAATAGATAATGCAGATATCCAGTATTATGTTTTATGTTTCTGTTTCAGAATGATTTGACAATATAAAACAGAGCTGAGTCAGAATGACAAGGTTTTGTTTTTTGTTTTTTTTCAGGAAAACTAGCAGTTGCTTATCAAGTGCCATGCTTTCTAGCATCATGACATATGTGTATTACGTTTCAAAAAAATTCAACAATAAGAAATTCTAAAGCTAAAAAATGTTAAATCTGTTAGCAATGGTATGAGTGTACTTCTGCTTTGCTAAAATAATCCATTCACCTGTGCTGTATAACAATAATGGCTTGACACTAAAAAAAAAACAAACAAAAACCGAACACACATACACAAAATGTTTCAATTTATAAAATGATAAAGTTGTGGTTCTTGCTATAGATGCTAGGCTTTGCAGCTCTGTAAGTATGCCAACTGTTGTATAGCTCCCTGCAATAACCTTCAATTGATGCTTCGATAGAAAAGACGAACAAAGTGAAAGACCTGGGTTTAACTAAACAAATAAGTCCCATTGCATGATTACTCAGTGGTTAATATTTTTCAGTTGGCAAAAAGTCATTGAACTTTAACTGATGCAGTGAGTAGCTTCTCATTTCTTAAATAAACCATGTCTGAAGACATACTGAGTATGCCAACTGTTGTATAGCTCCCTGCAATAACCTTCGATTGATGCTTCAATAGAAAAGACGAACAAAGTGAAAGACCTGGGTTTAACTAAACAAATAAGTCCCATTGCATGATTACTCAGTGGTTAATATTTTTCAGTTGGCAAAAAGTCATTGAACTTTAACTGATGCAGTGAGTAGCTTCTTATTTCTTAAATAAACCATGTCTGAAGACATACTGAGTATGCCAACTGTTGTATAGCTCCCTGCAATAACCTTCGATTGATGCTTCAATAGAAAAGACGAACAAAGTGAAAGACCTGGGTTTAACTAAACAAATAAGTCCCATTGCATGATTACTCAGTGGTTAATATTTTTCAGTTGGCAAAAAGTCATTGAACTAATAGACTTATACAATGGTCCCCTCCGGCATACAACTAGGAAAATACCGGTCGCTATGGAGGGTGAGAATATGTATGGGTACATAATCATACCATGTAGGATAACTAAGTAGACGGTTGTGCTGTTTCATCCCATCTAGCACCAATGCTCTGCACTGCGTGTGTTTATATATTTACATATTTATTCCATCTAGCTACAATGCGCCGCACTGTGTTTTTATATATCTACATATTTATTCCATCTAGCTACAATGCTCCGCACTGTGTCTACTTGCCTCCATTAGAAACGCACCCCCCATACACATATGGTACAATGTGCATTAATGGTATTCCCAATTTTTATTTTGTATATTTTGATTTAGAAATGGGAGGTCTGATTGCTAGGGTGTTTTGTTTTTCTTTCTAAGTACAGAATTCTGTGTACAGGCCACACCTTAAAATTTGAGTGTTGAGCAGAATCCCATACTCAGAGTCATGCTTGACTGAAATTTTGAGTTGTGGTGAATAGCCTATATAAGGCCAGTATAAAAAAACGCCAAAAGGTTTCATCCAGCTCGAAATGCCGAGATTCACGACGCAGCAGAGAGAACGTGCCATTGGCATGTTAAGGGCGGGTCTCAGTCATAGTGCAGTTGCCCGGCAAATGCGCTGTCATCACACAACAATCAGTCTTCTGGGTGTCAGAGAGCATCTTTGGGACCAGCTTAAGACAGCTATTGCCGCCCAACGTCAACCAGCTCCACGTACGCAGCATGAACTCATTCAGGCCGTACAGGAGGAGTGGGAGAGGATCCCTCAGGACAGGATCATGAGGCTCGTCAGCTCCATGCGTCGTTGATGTACTGCTTGTGTGAATTCCAGAGGTGGACACACCCAGTATTGACTCATGACACTTCTGAATTTCGAGTGGTTGTATGCAATGCACTAAATAAACGTCTTAAATTGATCCAAATTTGTTCAAAATTAATTCACGTGGGGTTAATAAGTCCTTCTTCGATAATGTATTTCCTGGAATAAAACAAATAAATGTATCCCTGGTTATGCCCAGAAATCTGACCCGTGCGTTTTTAATGGAGGCAAGTATATATATATATATATATACTATATATATATATATATACACACACATATTTATGTGTATATGCACATATGTATACTTGCTGTTCTTGTTTCTTTTCTTTTTTTCTCTTGCCTTCTGATTGTTGCTCTGAGTGTTGCTATCCCTGTGCTGTTGCAATCCTGGAATTTCCCCATTGTGGGACTAATGAAGGCTTATCTTATCTTATCTTATCTTATCTTATCTTATCTTATCTTAGGATGCAGTTGAATGCCTTTTCAAAGTCCACCAAACACATATATACTGGTTGGGCAAACTCCCACAAACCCTCGAGGATCCTTGAGAGGGTAAAGAGTTGAAGGTCAAAAACAACATTGCTCCTCCTTCAGCTTGATGGCCCGACACACCATTGGTGTCCACCATTTGGTTCATGGGTTGCCACCACGAGAAACACTGACAACCTTACGGCCACAGTTCTGAGCATCCCCTTGAGCAATGGAGGTAGAGAACACAACCCATTCAGATTCCATGTCTCCAGGTTCTCTTAGAATGTGGTCAAGTTGTTCCAGAGGTGGGAGTTGAATATCTCTCGAACAAGGGCCTCAGCCAGACATTCCCAGCACACCCTCACAATACGTTTGGGTCTGCTAGGTCTGAATGACCTCCTCTCCTGCCATCTGATCCAACTCACCACCACCACCGGGTGATGATCAGTTGACAGCTCTGCACCTCTCCTCAACTGAGGGTGCATTCACATGGCCACTGTTTGGTCCGGACCAAAGGACTATCTATGGATAGTTCGGTTCGTTTGGTGCAGTCTGAACGCCCATTCGAACTCTGGTGCGCACCAAACAAGCGAACTCTGGTCTGCCTGAAAACGGGGGTGAGACCACTTTGCTTGCAGTGTGAATGCAAACGGACTATCCAGCAGACCAAAGGGCAGAAGTGCCCCTCAGCGTTTGTGTAACCATAGCAACACATAGTCTGAGAAGAGGAAGTGGTGTTTACCGTAGTGCGTTTTGGGTAGAAAATGACAAGACAACTGAGTAAATCCGAGAAATCCTTTTACCAGCGAAAGCCAAGGAGAAAAGTTAAATGTCTTGTTTATGGCGGACAGACAACCTGGCTGAAGGGAACGGATTTCCGTTTTTGGTCCTGGCCAATTGATGAGCCAGATTTTTCTTCTTTGCCGAGATTTTTTCTTCCTGGTCAGTGGTGATTTTGGCTACAGCGCCCGAAACGAGCAGTTGTTGTAACTGCGTGACATCCAGGCAGTTTGGTCTGCTGCAGTGTGAATACAAACCAAACCAGACGAAGGTGCGAAAATTCTCAACATTCCCCGCCCAATCGAACCGAGACCCCCGGCCTATCCTGGTGTGAATGCAGCTTGAGTGTCCAAAACTTGTGGTCGCAAGTCATAGTCAGGCTCACCTCAATGCACAGCTCAGGTTCTAGAACCAGTCTCCTGGAGAGGGGTTGGACCTTGGACCAGTATAAGATCTTTGTGAAAAATTATTGTGAGTCTGGATGGAAATAAATATGACACAAGCTTCATGAAATAATACAATCTGAAATGCATGCCATAATCAAAGCATTAGGCTAAAGTGAAACAAAATATTAGTGTGACTTTTTTGCATGTACAGTGGGAAAATTAAGTATTTGATCCCCTGATGAATTTGTAAGTTTACCCCCTTACAAAGAAATGAGCAGTCCATAATTATTAAAATAAACATTTTAACAGAGAGAGAGACAGAATATCAACAAAAAATCCAGGAAAAAGTATTAAATAAAGGTTATAAATTAATTTGCATTTGATCGAGGAAAATGAGTATTTGATCCCCAACCAAAACATGACTTAGTACTTGGTGGAGAAACCCTTATTGGCAAGCACAGAGGTCACACTGGAGTGGTGGACTAGTTGGTAGAGCATCTGCCCCACACCCGGGAGGCCAGGGTTCAAATCCCGGCCGGGTCACACCAAAGACCGTATAAAAATGGTATTTTCTACCTTCTAGCTTGGTGCTCAGCATAATGGAATGGGAAAAGGAAAGTTACGCAGAGAGCTACTAGAGGACTGACCCCCACTGTAGCTTTCACTACTTTACAGTTACTGTGTGGCCTAGGGTCAGAGAAACGGAGATAGGTGCTGCCCCTATGCACCACATGGTGTCCCACATGCTGTGGAAGGGAATAATAATAATAATAATAAGACATTAGACAGACATTTCTTGTAGTTGGTAACCAGGTTAGCGCACATCTCAGGAGAGATTTTGGTCCACTCCTTTGTACAGATACTCTCCAAATCCTGAAGGCTTCCAGGCTGTCATTTGGCAACTCAAAGTTTCCGCTCGCTTCACAAATTTTCTATTGGATTAAGGTCCGTAGATTGGCTAGGCCACTCCAGCACCTTAATGTGCTTCTTGTTGAGCCACTCCTTTGTTGCCTTGGTCGTATGTTTTGGGTCATTGTCAGACTAGAAGACCCATCCACGACTCATCCACGACTTGCAGGAGGTTCTCATCCAAGATTCTACAGTACAGCCGCTCAATGTGGTGAAGTCTTCCTGTACCCTTAGCAGAGAAATGGCCCCAAAGCAGAATGTTTTCACATGATGTTCTTGGGGTCATATTCAGCATTTCTCTGCCTCTACACATGGCAAGTCAAGTTAATGCCATAGAGCTCAATTTTGGTCTCATCTGACCACACCACATTCTCCCAAGTCTTCTGTGAATCATTCAGGTGTTCATTGGCAAACTTCAGATGTGCCTTCCTGAGCAGGGGGACCTTGTGAGCACTGCAGGATCTCAATCCATTACAGCGAAATGTGTTACAAATGGCTTTCTTGGTGATTGTATTTCCAACTCCCTTGAGATCATTAACAAGCTGATCCCTCACCTTTCTCAGAATCATCCTTACTCCACTAGATGCAATCTTGCATGGAGTTTGAGAATGAGGGCGATTTGACGGTTATCTTATATTTCTTCTACTTTCGAATTATCGCACCAACAATGGTCTCTTCCTCACCAAGCTTTTTGCTGATGGTCACGTAGCCCATTACAGCCCTGTGCTGGTTTACAATCTTGCCTCTGACATCCTTTGACAGCTCCTTGGTCTTGCCCATGGTGGTGGAGAAGTTTAAATTGATGAGACTGATTCTGTGACAGGATTCTTTTAGGGTGCTTTCACACCGAAATTTGTTTAATTTGGAACAAATCAGTTGACAAGTTTGTTACTTTGTATCATTTTCTCCTTGGTTCGGTCCCCCTTCACACAGACAAAAATTCAAACAGACCAAACTGCATCATGTTAAATCCCACGAGACTTGCGTCAGAACATTCTGTGTTCTTATTAGTCAGATTTTTTGCCATGAGAACAGGAAAGGTAAATACAGGAAGTAGGATGACTACTGTGTATTTCTGCATTTCTGGGGAGAAAATAATACAAATCGTAGCGTAATCTACAGGGGGTTTTCATTGCCCTGGTTAACATTTATTACATACATGCATAATACCACTTTAGGCAAATCGTACAAGGCAAATCGTACAGTTTGAAAATGAAGCGCAGCTGTGGATAGAAAATAACATGTTAACGTTTATTAATCTTCTAAAACCGTGACATGCTCAGCCATAGATACTTTCAAAGATCTATCAGGTACTATGTACAGTGGCATAAAATGTTTTACCATTTGCTTCTGGTCCTGTTTTAGTACGGTCCCTTTCTCTCTTGCAGGACCGCACCGGAGTTCGCCAGTTGAGTCGACTCAAGACCACCTCTTTCAGGAGGTCTCGGTACGGTTCCTTTGGTGTGCACCTGAGTGTGATTACCATGTTCTCATCAGACAAAATGAACCACACTAATGGAGAAAATGAACTTGAGTTCGATTGAAATGAACTAAAGCCTGTAGGTGTGAAAGCACCCTTATACACATAATGAATTGAGATTAGGAGTACCTTCCTAAAGGGACAGGACTAATTTATGTGCCTCATGGACACATAACCGGTCTGTGTGGGTAAGATTTCTTGCTGATTGGTAGGGGATTAAATACTTATTTCCCTTGATCAAATGCAAATTAATTTATAACCCTTATTTAATTTTTTCTGGATTTTTTTTGTTGATATTCTGCCTCCCTTTGTTAAAATAAACCTGCCATAAAAATTATGGACTGTTCATTTCTTTGTAAGGAGGTAAACTTACAAATTCAACAGGGGATCAAATCCTTATTTTCGCCACTGTACACCGCATTCCAAATTATTATGCAAATAGAATTTTAGTGTCATAAACATTCAATTTTTTGTTTTTCAATTAAACTCATGGATGGTATTGTGTTTCAGGGCTCTTAGGACCACTGATATCAATCTCAGACACCTGTCATAATTAGTTTCTAGATGAGCCCACTTAAAGGAAAAATACTTAAGAAGGATGTTCCATTTTATTAAGCATGTCACAGGTTTCAAGCAATATGGGAAAGAAAGAGGATCTCTCTGCTGTGAAAAGCGTCAAATAGTGCAATGCCTTGGACAAGATAAGAAAACACTAGATATTTCACAAAAACTTAAGCGTGATCATCGTACTGTGAAGAAATTTGTGGCTGATATGGGTTTGTGAAGATAAAGGGTTAATGAGGAAGGTTTCTGTCAGACAAATTCATCGGATTAAGAGCGCAGCTGCTAAAATGCCATTACAAAGCAGCAAACAGTTATTTGAAGCTGCTGGCGCTTTTGGAGTCCCACAAACCTCAAGGTGTAGAATCCTCCAGAGGCTTGTAGTTGTACATAAACCTACTATTCGGCCACCCCTAACCACTGCTCACAAGCAGAAACCGTGTCAGTGGGCCCAAAAATACATGAAGACTAATTTTCAAACAGTCTTGTTTACTGATGAGTGCCGTGCAACCCTGGATGGTCCAGATGGATGGAGTAGTGGATGGTTGGTGGATGACCACCATGTCCCAACAAGGCTGCAATGTCAGCAAGGAGATGGTGGAGTCATGTTTTGGGCCGGAATCATGGGGAGAGAGCTGGTAGGCCCCTTTAGGGTCCCTGAAGGTGTGAAAATGATCTTGACAAAATATATAGAGTTTCTGACAGACCACTTTTTTCCATGGTACAAAAAGAAGAACCGTGCCTTTCGTAGCAAAATTATCTTCATGCATGACAATGCACCATCTCATGCTGCAAATAATACCTCTGTGTCATTGGCTGCTATAGGCATAAAAAGAGAGAAACTCATGGTGTGGCCCCATCCTCCCCTGACCTTAACCCTATTGAGAACCTTTGGAGCATCCTCAAGCAAAAGATCTATGAGGGTGGGAGGCAGTTCACATTAAAACAGCAGCAGTGGGAGGCTACTCTGACATCTTGCAAAGAAATTCAAGCAGAAACTCTCCAAAAACATCACAAGTTCAATGGATGCAAGAATTTTGAAGGTAACAGTATATCAAAGAAGGAGTCATATGTTCACATGTAACTTGGCCTGTTAAGATGTATTTGATTGAAATAGCTTTTGATTTCAGTAAATATGACCTCCTAATGCTGCAAATTCAACAAATGACCATTTACAGCTTTTTACAACCAATAAAATATTTTGAAACTGTTGTGCATAATAATTTGGGACAGTGCATTTTGAGTTTTTTATTTTTGCAGAAAAAAATAGTTATCATTGGGAGGTTTGTTCAATAAAATTTGAATTATGTGCTAACGGTTGATGACTTGAAAATTATACTGACTGTCATTTGCATCGACTATTTAGGAAAATCAGAGACAAATATCATTTGCATAATAATTTGGAACATGGTGTACATAGGCAATATAACACTTTTTGACTACTTTTTGACCAAAAAGATGCAACATTCATAAATATTTCATACCAAATTGATTATTTTGTATTCAGTGACCATCAATTCAACATTAAGTAAACTTTGAGTCATACAGCTGTGCCAACTTTTGTGTGAGTAAAGGCAAAAAAGGATTAAAAGGATGCTCATGATGATAACTGTGTTGTTGAAGGAGAATTGAAACTAAATAGAGTCCAAGGGGAGTTGTATAGAGTAGGTTAATGTTTTTTGGCATATCCTCAAAAATTGGGTACAGCAAAAAAAAAAAAAAACTGCTGTCACCTTTTCCTCCTTGATATATGGAAATAAAAAGACATTTGGACAGTGTTAGCCAAAGTCCTTAGTGATTTGAGAATCATGCTGCACCTCTGCTGTCCACGTACGTGCAACCGGAAAACTCGTGTGACTAAATTTACGTCATCGTCTCCAGTCCGCTAGTGTCCAGAGTGCTCGACCGTGGACGACCACGTGCAGCCCAAATTTTGTGACCGCACCGTCTGCCCACGACCTGAATGACAGCGCATGCGCAAGACTGAACATCCCATTCATGAGGTGGCGATATCGACACAGCATACAAAGACAATGTAGATGAAGAAGACAACAAGGAGGTGGAAGACGAGAGTAAACATACTTTTTGTAATTCTACCACAGAATATAGTAACAGCAGCTCCTCTTCCTCTCGGTGACGGTTAAACGCCATTGTTGTTGATGTGTGTTGCTCTCGTGTTTCTTCGTTGGTGAAAATCCTGGTGCATCAGCGCATTGGCGCTACCTATAGGGCGGGAGTGAAACTACAAATAATGGTTGTGCGCATGTGTCAACTGCTTTGCCTAGGTAGATGAAAAAAGTGAGCATGTACAGCGCTGCGTGCATGCCGGGCTCATCCAAAGCGCACGCAGATCAAAGTGGACTAGAGGGGAAATACAGCATGAATAAGGCTTTAGACAACACCAATGACTGTCCTCTGTTGAAGCCTGTGGGTGCCGAGGGAAGGGTGTTAATGGACCTATGTGAGGAACAGAACGAAAGCTTGGAGAGGAGGGGGAAGGCATAAGCAGAGATGAGCAGTTAAGTGATTCTCAGGTCAGGTCTAATTAAAATGAGGGCTTTTCCTCAGAGGCACCAACCCATCTTTTTAAGGGGAGAATAAAAAGGGAGGGAAAAAGAATTGGTGAATGCCAAATGAATTGGACAGGGATTGGACCCCAAGGGCTTGTTTATATATATATATATATATATATATATATATATATATATATATATATATGTGTGTGTGTGTGTTCTTGATGCCCAGTCACATATCTGCCTTGCAGCATCTTGGTACTATAAATCAGAGAAAAGTCATACTCATCAAACAAAATCAGATAATTCATTGTTTGCATCCAATAACAGATGACACTGACCAATTATAGGTAAAGAGAAATCTAAATTCATACAGTGAGTGGGCTAACCAAAGGTCCTGAACTAATTGTGAGTTTCCAAATAAATCTCTCCATACACCGGCCTCTGCTTCCCATATCTTTCTCGATCAAATGGGAATGGACCTTTTGGAATAATATTCCAATTGAATAATTTATACTCCCTTGGTGCACAACAATGTATGTCACATTTGGGAATAAGGTGTGCTTAAGGTTTATGTGTGTATAGAGAGAAAGGGAGCAAGAGCTTGAGGTTGGCCAGGCAGCGGCACGCCATTGAAGCCCTCAGCTCGACAATATTCTCAACATACATCAGATTTAAATCTATTATTTAACAGGGATTTTATCTATTCTGCAAATGTGCATGTGTGTTTGAAAAAGCCCAGCTTGTAACTTGCTCGCTCTGAGTCTTGAGTTCAGGGGTGGCTGCGTGTATGTGGAGTCTTTTTAAGTGGTGCTCAGATGTTTTTCGCGGTATCTGCTGGTCAGTCTGACTTCTTAATATTAACCTTTTTGAGAAATACTGACCAATTGGCATGCTGTATGAATAAACCCAATCCTCTTCTGTAATCTCATAAAATAAATAAAAAATAGAGATACTTTAAGTGAAAATGGAAGAGATGTGTTCTGTATTTACTCTAACTTACGTATGTATTAAACACATGCTTATGTATTCAAGATCAAGGTTCTCAAATCACTAAGGACTTTGGCTAACACTATCCAAATGTCTTTTTTATTGCCATACACCAAGGAGGAAAAGGCGACAGCAGCTTTTTTGCTGTACCCAATTCAAAGCTCAGTCAGCGAATATTTGGACAGCTAAATGCTGCCCTCCACACTATATCAACAAAACACTGAGACATTTCTTCTAAACGGACAGTAGTAAAGCAAAACAAAACAGGGCATATTTGCTCCTCCTGCCACACTGCGTAAAAGTGTGGTCTGGTTGAACTCGCCCTGGAAGTGAAGCTGTTTCATCAGTGAGCAGTGAACCCTTAACATGGTCTACGGACCACTCAGCCCCCATCACACTAGACTAGCCACATTGGACTCAGACCCGATTAAAGTAGCACTAGTTGTCTTCAGCTCCCATTAGAGAAAGGGAAAAAGGCTGTAACATGCACGCCACCCCGCATCCATGGGGTCTAGTGGCACTATAGGGTATGTGTGTCTAGAAAGGGCTAGTATTAGCATAATGGTAGTGACTAGGGACCCACAGGCCTTCTGGTGAGTATAAAGTGGGTCTCTATTGTATCTTTGGCTTCTTGATTTTGTTCTTATTTACTTACTTTTACAGAATTGTGTCTTATTTCGCCTAAGGTTTATTAACTTTCTGTGTCGGCCTTTCAAGAGCAGTAGATGTGACCCTATGAATATTATTTAAAAGTTCAGACTGTTTATCACTGTTGGGCACAATTCATAATCTTTTTTTTCCAAAGTTGACTGTGTATGACAGCAAGTTAAACATAAAAAAACAGCAATAATGTACATGCAGACACACAAAAATAGTATTCCCATTGTTATTATTTTTGGTAATGAAACTTTAAAAAAGAGCTGAAACCGATAATAAAGGAGTAATGTTGTCACTGTTGTTGGTCCACAAAGAACATTAAAATCGCCATCATGGGCACCAGCAGCTCAGTGGTCGGTGTGGTTCAAAGGTGGAATGTTGAGCCGGACCAGGAGCATCAAACTCAGGATGGCTGTCTGGTCCTAAAAATAACTTTCCCACACTCTCACCACTCAATGTTCTGTGGGGTCAGGACGAGTGTGTGTGGGGTGGTGGTGGTGGTGGTGAAGGGGGGGGGGGGGGGGGGTCTGTTTAGGATTTATGCAATTTACTTTTTATTATTAACTGTATTTTATCACAGTTTTGCTTGCTCTTCATTTATTTAAAAAAAATAGGTCACATTATTTATTGTATTGGTTGGCTTAAAGAGATGAAACATGTTTGTTTTATTTAGTTGAAAACAGAATTGCTAATGGTAATGGTGTAAAATAAGAACCTCACAATATCAGGTTTTTACTGCATAGATACCATAGTAAGAAAACGCAATAACAATATTGCAATACCAGTAGAAAATGTGGAGGGAGAAAAGACTGTCAGTCAAGCCGATCTTGAACTTTGTTTGTATAGTTTGGGTAAACACTACATGTATAACTGTACAGAAAGAACAGTTACTTGTAATGCATTGCAAATAGGCAGCCATATAATTGATGAACAAAACATAGGATGTTCTATTTATATGCCTTAACATTTGCATATACAAGAACTTATTTTATGGTTGTAACCACTCTGACAAAGTGAGATCAGGATATGGAAATACTTAAAAGAGTCACTTGGTTACTTATATGCAGTTAGCATGACATGTTTATCACAGATATAGATAATCAGGAAATGGATATGATGTGTATTGCTAATATCGCAATATCAGTATCACACTTTAAAGTATCACTGTTGTTGTCAAAACAGGGCTATTGTCAACACCTGTAATATGAAATTAAAAAATATATTGAATACAGTGTATTAAACTAAAATCAGATTTGGAATCAGATGTGTGTATACCTTGTACTGTAATAGAGCACCAAGTACCTAAAAGCAGATGGACTTGGTGCTTTAAAACTAATCTGTAAAGGTTGATTTTTTTTTTTTAAATGTATTTTTAAGAAACTTTACTCTATTTTGTCATTCTCACTACAAACTCGGACTACAGTCTTGGTGTAAGAGCTCCATCATTTCCACACTCCAGATACACAGACAGACAGTACTTATTTCATTCGTTCATTTGTTTGCATCTCAAAAAGTAGGCTTAGAAATACCAGACCATTTTTGACACTCAGCTGTTTTTAAAATGTTTTCTCAGTCAGCAATTCCTCAATGACAAAAACAAATTAGTTCTCTTGATCCTCTTTCTGTTTCTGTTTCTCTCCTTGCCCTCCATAAAGGCATTTGTTTTAGCTAATCATGGGAGCTACTTAACCCTTGCTACTGTGAATATGGTTGTATTTAAAGAGAATTCACCCAACAGTCAACACAGAGTTGTTTAAATTGGTGTTGGCCATTGAAGGAGGTCGGCTGGCTGGTGAATGTCGTTGGTGCTCATGAATTTTATGAGGGCAAATGCCCCTGTTCTGAGTTCACAGGTGGCTATTGAAAGGCTCGGCCAGATGATGGAGGATCGTTAGGGCACATGTAGAGCCCTGAATAGACTTTAATTGCACAGAGCAGATGAATCAGAGGGCCATTTAAAGGACAAGCACACACATCAAGAGGAAATTTCAGTGGCAACGTGATTTTGTCTCAACGAAAAGGTTGAATTGAAACAGGAATTGGAAAATGTGTGTGAGTCAATCTGTAGCAAAAATGAAATAAACTTCTTTGTGTTTTTCTCAAAATGGCATATGGAATCACACACGTGAATGTGTGAAGGTATGGGGGTTGGCGCTGGGTGGGAGAATACTTCTGTGTGTGGCTTAACCAAACTTTCCTTTTGTCCCAAACAATGATGAGTGATGATGAGTGACAGGGGTGTTAGGAGTGGGATCTGGGGAACAGAATGCACCGAAGCAGCGCTCACCCAGACTTACACAAAAGGCAGCAAAAGGTCAAATTTGAGGCAAGCCTCTTGTTTGTGTGCAGATATCATAGCAGTTTTATATGTTTCTTAAGTAATAAGTCCGACCATGTTTCTTTGCTATACTTGGCTGGTATGCTTTGCAGTTTTACTGTCATGCTAGATATTTTGGGAAAATGATTTGTAATACTTAGAAGTATACAAATTCTACCTGTTATGAAAAGGATTTGTACTAGTTTCATAATTTCCTGCTTTAGTTTTACCCCAAATTACATTTATTAATAAAAGTTGTATGTTCTGTAATTCTACAGTGATTTCTTTTAATGTGGCAATTGAAAGTATAATTTTTCACACTGTGGGACAAGAAAATATGCATACTATTACTTTTGTTAAGCAAAATCCATACGTTCTGCTTACACAGCCCAACTAACCCCACATATACCCCTCCTTCTACTAACACACGTACACATTATGCTGCACCGCAAGCTAGGGATGGGGAAGACTTGCGTGCAAGTGTTTCCCAGGAGGCAGTTGTAGACCAAGGGTTCTGAGGCCCAGGGATGGCTCTAGATGGCGGTTAGTGAGGAACCAGTATTTTTTTTTTTTTTTTTTTTTTTTTGGCCTGCTCCTCTTTTCCCCCTCCCCCTTTCTGAGCCCAAGTAGTGATCGTAATGGGGGGTGACAGCTCACCTCTCCCTAGCGTGCCTACAGTCCTTGGAGCATTAGACACCCCCCCCCCCCGCCCCCATAACCATACCACCACCCCCAAGCCCCGGAAGGCCACAAAGGTTACTCCATATGTTAGTCTGAGGATTCTTATGAATCTTTTCTTCTTCCTCACACAAGTGTCTTCAGTCAGATCTGTAAAGATTTGTCTAATCAAATCATGCTCAGTATATTTCTGATTTATCCAAACATCATAATCATGTTTGCTGAATATCGAATCTGTTTCACTGTTTTGTTTTGGGGTTTTTTGCATTGTCATTCTATGCCTGCCGTTCCTCTTGGTGAGCTGCGGCTCACCCAGTGTGAAAAGATCCAGACAAGGAGTTGCACATCTATTCAAGAGTTGATGTTTGGAGAGGGAACTGATCTGATGGCCTGATGTTGCACGCTCACTTGCACATAATGTTTGAATTGGGACTACATGAATGTGTGCATCACCACCTGCTATAGATGTGTGTGTGAGTGAACATATTGTGTATCGCTGTGCTTACTTTTAGCAGGCATTTGATTCAAATGTATGTCCTTATAGAACAAAATAAGGGTATACTGAAATTATGCAATGTTCCAACCGAACGATTTTATTGGACAGTAAGAATTTCAAGGAGTTACTAAATTTCCCAATAACCACACTCAGACATTTACTGGATATGCATCACTCTGCTTCCACTGTGTTCTAATAATATTTAAATCATAGTAACTGTCAGTAGCATGTTATAAATATGGGAAGATTGTAATGCTTAATCATACCCACATATCAACTATGTTGTGGAAGTGGGAGGTATCCATGTTATTACTATGTTTGCACTGTTTTATGTAGGGGTGGGACTTTCTAGCCACCTCACAATTCGATTCAATTATGAATGTGATGCGTCTATAAAACGATTCTTCATTCATCTTTTTTTACTATTTGGTACTTTTAAAGCAAAATATATGTAATGAGCCATAATGAATTTACTTCTAATATTTTTTGTTAATAAAATAAATGGAAGAGCAATATGACAAGTCAACTGGAATGTTACATTTACTCTGTGTATCACCCGCCACAGACACTATGGTACCTGGTTACTTCCTTTTCAGTTCTAAAAGATTATTTCCCCCACCCCTAGTGTTATGTGTGATACAGATTTTGTTGCGTTTTTAGCCTAAATGAATTCTAAACAGTATAAAAGCTGCTATTTCAAGTGTATTAAATCAATTAAATGTTATAAAGTCAAACCATAACAACAGATTATGGGCACTTTTTTTGCTATGTGAGAAATGTTCATATGATGCTACTGGTAAACACTAAATCTAGTAATTTAATGTTTCTGCTATTATAAAATATGATAAAATGTATAAATTGTATAACAAAACAGATCATTTTAACTTGGAGTTTTCGAGCTGCTTTCAGACTGCTGCAAATTTTACATTTTTTTCTCCAAACTTTTAACAAGCACTAAGTTTAAAAATATCCATTCATCCACCAGCTACATTTCTAAAATAATTTAATAATTTTGTTTCTTTTGTTTTTTCTTTACTCAAAGATAATACAAACACAATTTTGAAAGCTTGATTTTTTATTTTATTTTATTTTTTTTTGCTCAAAAGCTGTTGTGACTGGAATCAGGAGGCCTAATGTCAAATCGTACCGCGAGAGCAGTGTTTCTCAATCGTAGTGATCCCTGTTCAAATTCTGAGCAGAGCGATCTTTCCTGCATGTCTCCCCCCTGCTTTTCATCCCTATTTCCTGTCTCTCTTTTAACTTTGTAAGGACAAAAATAAAACAAAAAATAACTTAAAAAGTTATATAATATTTTGGATTTCTGTTTAGGATAGGGAGTAGTGTACTTACTGTATGAGTTTACAATGGTGTGAAAGAGTGTTTGCCCCCTTCCTGATTTCTCTTTTTTTTTTTTTTTTGTATGTTTGTCACATTCAGTTGTTTCAGATCATCAAACAAATTTAAATATTAGACAAAGATAACACAAGTAAACACAAAATGAAGTCTTTAAATGAAGGTGTTTATTATTAAGGGGAAAAAAATCCAAACCTACATGGCACTGTGTGAAAAAGTGATTGCCCTCTAAACCTAATAACTGGTTGGGCCACCCTTAGCAGCAACAACTGCAATCAAGCGTTTGCGATAACTGGCAATGAGTCTTTTACAGCACTGTGGAGGAATTTTGGCCCACCCATCTTTGCACAATTGTTGTAATTCAGCCACATTGGAGGCTTTTTGAGCATGAACCACCTTTTTAAGGTCATGCCAAAGCATCTAAATCGGATTCAGGTCAGGACTTTGACTAGGCCACTCCAAAGTCTTCATTTTGTTTTTCTTAAGCCATTCAGAGGTGGACTTGCTGGTGTGTTTTGGATCATTGTCCTGCTGCAGAACCCAAGTGCGCTTCAGCTTGAAGTCACGAACAGATGGCCGGACACTCTCTTTCAGGATTTTTTGGTAGACAGCAGAATTCATGGTTCCATATACCACAGTAAGTCTTCCAGGTCCTGAAGCAGCAAAACAGCCCCAGACCATCACACTATTACCACCATATTTTACTGTTGGTATGCTGTTCCTTTTTTAAAATGCTGTGTTACTTTTACTCCAGATGTAATGGGACACACACTTTCCAAAAAGTTCAACTTTTGTCTCGTCAGTCCACAGAGTATTTTCCCAAAAGTCTTGGGGATCATCAAGATGGTTTCTGGCAAAACTGAGACGAGCCTTTGTTCTTTTTGCTCAGCAGTGGTTTTCGTCTTGGAACTCTGCCATGCAGGCCATTTTTGCCCAGTCTCTTTGTTATGGTGGAGTCATGAACACTGACCTTAACTGAGGCAAGTGAGGCCTGCAGTTCTTTGGATGTTGTTGTGGGGTCTTTTGTGACCTCTTAGATGAGTCGTCACTGCGCTCTTGAGGTAATTTTGGTCGGCAGGCCACTCCTGGGAAAGTTCGCCACTGTTCCATGTTTTTACTATTTGTGGATAATGGCTGTGACTGTGGTTCGCCGGAGTCCCAAAGCTTTCAAAATGGCTTTATAACCTTTTCCATGTTTTTTTTGTTTTGTTTTGTTTTGTTTTTGTTACTTATTTGTACCCGTAGGTAGATTTGGTTTGCAGTCTGGTGACAAGCCACTGGCTGCCGGTCGCTGCGTGCGCGAGCGCCCTAAACCTACATGTTTTTGGTATGCGGGAGGAAACTGGAGAAATCCCGGAGTAAACCCACGCAACACGGGGAGAACATGCACACTCCACACAGCTCACTGTTGGTCGGGGGCTGGGATCGAACCCACGATCTCACGATCCCCCAGCCGAGGGTAAACTGTGCTGCCGCAGTGCTAAACCACTGCGCCACCGTGCAGCCATGTTTGGCAGCTATGCCACCATCAGTGTGTGAATGTGTGTGTGAATGGGTGGATAGCAGGATCTGTAAAGCACTTTGGTCATCTAGAGATGAGAATAAAAGCGCTATATACTGTAAGTGAATACCATTTACCATTTACCATTTTTCCAGACTAATAGATCTCAATTACTTTGTTTCTCATTTGTTCCTGAATTTTGTTGGATCGGAGTATGATGTCTAGCTTTTGCGGATCTTTTGGTCTAAATCATGAAGGGGCAAACACTTGTTCACATCACTGTATATCATTGTTCAAAATGCCTTTACAATTGTTGGTACCCCTCTGTTAATGAAAGAAAAACCCACAATGGTCACAGAAATAACTTGAATCTGACAAAAGTGGTAATAAATAAAAATTCTATGAAAATTAACCAATGAAAATCAGACAATGCTTTGGAATTGTGGTTCAGCAGAATTATTTTAAAAAACAAACTCATGAAACAGGCCTGGACAAAAATGATGGTACCCTTAACTTGATATTTTGTTGCACAGCCTTTTGAGGCAATCACTGCAATCAAACAATTTCTGTAACTGTCGATGAGACTTCTGCACCTCTCAGCAGGTATTTTGGCCCACTCCTCATGAGCAAACTGCTCCAGTTGTCTCAGGTTTGAAGGGTGCCTTCTCCAGACGGCATGTTTCAGCTCCTTCCACAGATGTTCAATTGAATTTAGATCAGGGCTCATAGAAGGCCACTTGAGAATAGTCCAATGTTTCACTCTTAGCCATTCTTGGGTGTTTTTAGCTGTGTGTTTTGGGTCATTATCCTGTTGCAAGACCCATGACCTGTGACTGAGACCAAGCTGTCTGACACTGGGCAGCACATTTCTCTCTAGAATACCTTGATAGTCTTGAGATTTCATTGTACCCTGCACAGATTCAAGACACCCTGTGCCAGATGCAGCAAAGCAGTCCCAGAACATAACAGAACCTCCTCCATGTTTCATAGTAGGGACAGTGTTCTTTTCTTGGTATGCTTCATTTTTGCGTCTGTGAACATAGAGCTGATGTGCCTTGCCAAAAAGTTCCAGTTTTGTCTCGTCTGTCCATAGGACATCCTCCCAGAAGCTTTGTGGCTTGTCAACATGCAGTTTGGCAAATTCCAGTCTGGCTTTTTTATGATTTGTTTTCAACAGTGGTGTCCTCCTTGGTCGTCTCCCATGAAGTCCACTTTTGCTCAAACAACGACGGATGGTGCGATCTGACACTGATGTACCTTGACCTTGGAGTTCACCATGAATGTGTTTTGTGGTTGTTCTGGGCTCTTTTGTTACCATTCGTATTATCTGTTTCCTCCTGCAGCCACGTCCAGGGAGGTTGGCTACAGTCCCGTGGATCTTAAATTTCTGAATAATATGTGCAGCTGTAGTCACAGGAACATCAAGCTGCTTGGAGATGGTCTTATAGCCTTTACCTGTAGCATGCTTGTCTATAATTTTCTTTCTAATCTCCAGAGACAACTCTTTCTCCTTTGCTTCCTCTTGTCCATGTTTAGTGTGGTACACACCATGTCACCAAACAGCACAGTGACTACTTGTCACCCTTTAAATAGGCTGACTGACTGATTACAAGTTTGTAGACACCTGTGATGTTAATTAGAGGACACATCTTAGTTGAACATGTCCCTATGGTCACATTATTTTCAATCTTTTCTAGGGGTACCATCATTTTTTTCCAGGCCTGTTTCATGAGTTTATTTTTTAAAATAATTCTGTTGAACCACAATTCAAAAGAACTGTCTGATTTTCATTGGTTAATTTTCATAGAATTTTTATTTATTACCACTTTTGTCAGATTCAAGTTATTTCTGTGACCATTGTGGGTTTTTCTTTCATTAACAGAGGGGTACCAACAATTCTGTCCACGGCTGTATATGCAAATTTAAATGAGCTTTCCCTTTTGATCTACAACCATGGCATTCAACAATCATCACTTGATCTTGGTGTATTAACATAGTCTGTGTATTGCAGTAGTCTTCCAAAGAGGCTGTATATGCAATGTACAGTTGTATTTGAATCAGTAAAATGAATTTCTCAAATCCCACAATAGTAGGTATGTGTGTTCATAGGGACTTATATAGGCATTAAGAGGCAGGGAAGTTTTGTGATGAGTAGTATCTGTATTGAGGGGAGCGCTTGCGTGTTTGGGCGAGTGAGGAATAGTGCACAAAAGCATGTGTAGTGGTGAATATTAGAGCTGGCAGAGTGCTAGCACGGTCACTCTGTGTATAGACAGAAGTGCTTTCCCATCACAGCCTTGCTTGCTGTCCCTCCCTTTTCCCCACTCACTCACTGTTACTCTTTTTAATCGTAGTCATCTTTTCATGAGCAGCTCTTTCTACATTCATGACCCTCATTCCAACTAAAGAGTCTTCACTTACACTCTTTTCATCTCACTTGATTCACGACACAATGCTAGCTTGCCACCTTATAAACTGGTGCCCGTGTTAAGAAAGTGTAATCATGGCAAACATCCAAGCCAAACTCAGCCGCAGAACCTTCTTGTCAAACACACACACTCAAAAAAAAAAAAAAAAAAGAAAGAAAAGGTATTCTGTCTAATTTGGATGCTTGGACAGAAGTGTGCAGGCAAAATGGTATTGCTGTGGGAATCTATCTGCAGCATTAGAAAATGTGAGGTAAGTGCTTAAGGGGTTGTGTGCACCTTTCTGGCATCCTCTCTAAACAGCCCGTAGGCTAAAGTGGAATCCCAGCCTCGCCCTGCATATCACACCACGTTATGTTTGGGGACGCATTCAGCACTTAACCCAAGACACGCAACATTTTTCATTCCCCCACCACCATGCGAGCCTTCTTTCTTTTTTTTTCACTTCAGGTTATAAGTGCATTACTATTTCAGACCTTAATGGCAGCCTACATATCAGTGGAAATGCACTGGTCTAGTGTAATCTGACTTGTCTTAATTACTGGCAGTATCAAGTAATAGACTGCGCTCACAGATATCGGCCATTAGAGCAGTGTCTTAGGCAGGCGGGGTCTGATTGGCTGTGAGGTAGGTGATAAAGCTATGCCTCATTTCCCTTCAATATTTTTGTTCATGCTTCCCAGTATAAAAATCAAGGGTGAAGATGGCAAAGCCTGACTTATGTGATATCCTGTTCATTGGTAGCTAATCTGCTCTTTCTGATTACATTGTCAGCAGTCAGCACCCATCCGTGTAGTTTTTACTGGATTAAAGTTTATTTAAAATAGTTTTAAGTTGAAGTTTTCACTAAATGGGCCATTTTCCTAAATTTATGATTTTGATATCATCATTGCCCCCCCTTCCTATTTTTTTTCTTTTAAACTTATAACACACCCAGCCCACGCTTTGAGGATTGTCATGTGATTTTGACTCCAAAGCCACAAACTTGTCTTGTCTTCTGATTGGACTGAACCACAACAGCTGTCTTTAAATAGACTTTAGAAACTTCAACAAAAAGTTCTTTGAGCAGACTTTTATTGATTCTCCTGACATTTTTCTGCTGGACTGCTTTTCTTCTCTTAAAGCGAGTTACACATGCTTTCTAATGGCACATTGTACAGTTTCTTTGATGGTGTGTTGCCTGCTATCCTTTACACTGATGTAGATAATGACCAGAAGGATATTAATGACACATTCACAGCCCTTTCATCCCCCATATTCACGTTACCTTTTTTAAGCACCTGAATAGTTTGTGATCTGATGACATAGTACTATTTGTTTGAGTAATTCCCCAGATGATTTCGCCATCCATTTCAGATGCCATAAAACAAAGTCAACCCATTAAAGATAATATACCCATTATTAGTATGGAAATTAGAAAAGGAATGCCACAGCGTACTGAAAGCATGTCACTTGAGTGACAGTTAAAGACACTCCTGGTTCAGTGCACTGTATTTAAGTTATGTTTGATGTTTTTAAAACTCCATATTTGGCACATTATCCTCGGGTGGCAGCTCACACCTTGTTGGTATTTAAGACAGATTTCAGGGAATATTGCTGGATTGTGGTGATGGTTACATTTTAAGAGTGCAGCTCCCCCATAACGGGGAGGTGTCGTCTGCTGACAGATCACTGTCTGGATGAGAGAGCACAGCAGCATCCCACCTCATTACCGTAGCAACACACTAACCGAGGGACCGACACACTGCTCGCTGTGATTAAGATGTAAATTTCCTCTAATTGGAATGTAAATTCATACATTTATATGAAGACGTCAGCTGTCAGATTGCAATATTGTGTCCTTTTCTCTCCATATCCCCTGTTCCCCAGGCAGGGACTAGGTGCCTGTAATCTGTATCATACTCTCACAGCCCATCCTGGGATTTGCCGTTTGTTTAATAGCGGGCCCATTGTCCCTCATCCAGCCCGTCATTGTAATGCTTCCCATTCATGTTTCTGTGTTTTGTTGCAGTCTGATTTGCTCTCGCTACCTGTGTTTGTTCCTCCATGCATGGCTGAGCCGTCAAGGCTTTTGGGGACGGGGAGGAACTATGAGATGGGGCCGGGGTCATTGGGTGGCTGTATTTTGTGTGTGCATCGATTACTTCTGCTGAATGTTCTTCAATGCAAATAAGTCTGCCACTTTGAGAAGAAGCACATGTATCTGAAGTAATTAATTTTACCCTTGAATGCCAGCTGTGGTGTTGGTGTGATGTGTTCCAAATTGGGCTTTCTCACCAAAAAGGTGTTAATTTTGGGGTTTGGCAGATGAAGTAGGCCTCTTTGCCAGGCCGTATTGTCTAAATAACTGTAATGTAGTGTATGTGTTTTGCTAATTCTGAAATTGTGTCCAAAACATTAAATTCTCTCTCTTTACCCAGTATATAATAAGAATTGTAGATTTTTTTTAGAAGTATTCACAATTGATCTTTCAAGTGAATGACATAACAAATACAGTTTTGTTGAAAATTTTTTCATAGTTCATTCAATGTATTGTAAAATTACATCTGTACGTGATATATTGGTGGGTATGTTTAAAATAACATTCAGCACATTCCTGCTTGCACAGAGTGAAAATTAGAATTGTTACAGTATTACAGCATTTTCACATTAGGCACAGTTATTTCATACTGTACCTGAACATGGTTGCTCTCCCTCCCCTTTGTCCCCCAGGTCTGCTTTCACATTAGAAACATTATTCCAAGCCTGAGCACATTTACCTACAGTATTCATTCACATCATCAGCTTGGTGAAATTTGTATACGGTGGGGAAAATAAGTATTGAACATGTCAACATTTTTCCCATTAAACATATTTCTGATGGAGCTATTGACCTGGCATTTTCACCAGATATCACTAACAGCCTAAGTAATCCATACGTACAAAGAAATCAAGGCAATCGTGTTCACAAAACAAGTTATATTTAATAAAGTGGAATGACACAGGGAATAAGTATTGAACATGCTTGATGAAATTCATTTAATATTTAGTAGAAGAGCCTTTGTTGGTAATAACAGTTTCCAGACGCCTCCTGTATGGAGAAACTAGGTGCAGACATTGCTCAGGAGTGATTTTAGCCCATTCTTCCACACAAACTGTCTTCAAATCTTGAATGGGTATCTTCTATGAACTCTAATCTTCAGTTTGTTCCATAGATTTTCAATTAGGTTCAGGTCAGGTGACTGACTGGGCCATTCTAGCAGCTTTATTTTCCTTCTCTGGAGCCAGTTTGTTTCCTTGGCTGTGTGTTTGGGATCATTGTCTTGCATAAATGTCCACCCTCATTTCATCTTCGGGATCTTGGCAGATGGCAACAGGTTCTAAAAAAGGATGTCTCTGTATATTTGTCCATTCATCTTTCCTTCAATTATATGAAGTCTGCCTGTATCGTGTGCTGAAAAACACCCCCACACCATGATGGGATGTGCAGTGCCATTTTTCCTCCAAACATGCTGTGTGTTGAGGCATCCAAAAAGTCTTGCCTAAATGTTGTGCAGCAAACTTTAAACAAGCTTCAACATGTTTTATCTTCAGCAATGGAGTCTTGCAAGGTGAGCGGGCATAGAGCCCATGTCGGTTGAGCACATTACTTGCTGTTTTCTTTAAAACAGCAGTACCTGCTAACTCCAGGGCTTTCTGGAGCTCTCCATGAGTGGTCTTTGGCTCTTGGATAAGAGCCATGGGCTCTTAAGTCATGGGCGGTGTATGGTAAAATAATGTTCTTTCCACTTCCGAATTATGGCTCCAACCGTGCTCGCTGGAACATTGAGCAGTTTAGAAATGTGTCTGTAACCAATGCCATCATTATGTTTTGCAACAATAAGGTTGTGAAGGTCTAGAGAGAGCTCTTTACTTCTGCCCATCATGAGTTCTTTGTGGTTTGACAGTCTGATATTCACAGACCTTTTTAAAGGCAGTGGTGTCACTCATTGCAAAACCATCACTGTTCATGGTCACCCAAAGCCATGGATGACAGCAGAGGTCCACAGGCTCCTGAGGGCTCAGGATGTAGCCTTCAGGGCCAGCGACACTGCAGGACTAACAACAGCTAGGGCCAATCTGTCCCGTGGCATCAAGGAGGCAAAATGACAGTACAGCAAGAAAATAACCGGCCACTTCAGCAATACCAGAGATGCACGTTCTCTCTCACGTGGCATACAGACCCTCACCAACTACAAACCTCCACCTCAGATCTGTGTAAGCGACATCACACTGCTTAACAGCCAAAATGACTTCTGTGGCCACTTTGAAACACAAAACAGCACATCAGCACAGAAGACCACTCCACTCCAGCATCAACCCACGCAAGGCAGATGGACCAGACAACATACCAGGTCACGTTCTGAAGGACTGTGCGGAGGAGCTCAAGAATGTCCTGGCCAACGTATACAACATCTCCTTGAGTCAAGCTGTTGCCCCCACATGTTTCAAAACTGCCACCATAATACCAGTCCCAAAGAAGCCTGCTGCATCCAGTTATAACGATTACCGGCCCGTAGCGCTGACCCCCATCATAATGAAGTGCTTCCAGCAGCTGGTCATGGAGAACATCCAGTTCAACCTCCCTCCCTCCCACAACTCATCTCAGTTTGCATACAGGTCAAACAGATCCACAAAAGATGCCATTTCTGCTGCTCTCCATCCAGCCCTCACCCACCTGGACTCAAAGAACTCCTACGTGCGAATGCTGTTCTTGGACTTCAGTTCAGCATTCAACAAAATCATCCCCCAGCTTCTAATACAAAGACTCAGACACTTGGGACTCAAAACCTCTTTCTGTAATTGGGTGCTGGACTTTGTCACAGGGAGGCCACAGAATGTGCGGGTTGGCAGCAACACTTCCAAGACCATCACACTGAGCACAGGGGCCCCACAAGGGTGCGTGCTCAGCCCGCTGTTCTTTACCCTGCTGACCCATGACTGTGTTCCAGCCTACAACACCAACCACATCATCAAGTTTACGGTTAACACGATGGTGGTGGGCCTCATCACCAACAATGATGAGGCCAACTACAGAAATAAGGTGAGCCAACTGGTCCAGTGGTGTAAAGACAGTAATCTCTTCCTGAACATGGGAAGAACCAAGGAGATTGTGGTCGACTTCAGGAGGGGGCACACACAACATCCCCCTCTGATCATTGATGGAGCAGCTGTGGAGAAGGTGACCAGCACCAAGTTCCTGGGGATGCACATCTCTGAGGACCTCTCCTGGTCCAACAACACCACATCATTGGCCAAGGAGGCTCAAACTCGCCTCTATTTCCTCCGCAAACTGAGGAGAGCACGAGTCCCACCCCCCCATCATGTGCTTATTCTACCAGGGCACCATTGAAAGCATCCTCACTAGCTGCATCACGGTGTGGTATGGAAGCTGCACCGCCTCCTGCCTGAAGATGCTACAATACACAGTGAAAGTTGCCAGCAAGATCATTGGTGCCCCTCTGTCCCCCCTCTCGGACATCTACCTCACCCACAGAGCCAGCATTGCAGGCAACACCTCCCACCCCTCACACTCCCTCTTCAGCCCTCTACCCTCAGGGAAAAGGTATTGGAGCCTCCGGGCCCACTCCACAAGACTGCTAAACAGCTTTGTTCACCAGACCATCAGGACCCAGAACTCCTTCCACCCCACCCCCCACCCCCTCACCCCTGGACTGCAACGCACTCACCCGCACAATAAGTACCTCAGCTGTCGGCACAGAAAGACTGGCACACCAACAGTAATACATCTGCTGCTGTATGTCTTGTCTCTGCACCTTACTGTAACCATTTGCACAAATGCTATACCTGCTGCTGTCTGTTATTGCAATATTGATCATGTGCAGTCCAGTCTGTCACTGTCTGCACCTACACCATCGCATCGAACTTGCAACTACGAGTATTACTGTTCTACCTTTTTCTTCATATAGGATTGCTGAGTTTTATCGTTTATCTTTATTTGCACTACAGGATGCCTGGGTCTTATCTTTTGTCGTTATTTGCACTATGGGTAGTATTACTGTACATAGACTGCTGTTGTTTTTCCAGCCTTATTCCTTTTTTTTATATTGTGCACACCACTAAAGAGAAAGAAACCGCATTTCGATTCTCCTGTATGTCTGTACGTATAGTAGTATAAGTGAACGCCATAGTATTGACAAATAAAATCTTGGAATCTTGAATATTGAATTAGCCAGGACTTAACCAGCTGAAATTAATTTGCACTGATGGAGGATAGGATGGCTTCCTAAATTCTGATGGGATTTCAGATGGTTTCTTGGCTTTCTATGCCTTTTTGCACCTCTTTCTTCATGTGTTCAATACTTATCCCCTGTGTTATTCTACTTTATTAAATAAAACTTGTTTTGTGAAGAGAGTTGCCTTGATTTCTTTGTAAGGATTACTTGGGTTGTTACTGATATCTGGTTTAAAATCTCAGGTCAATGGCTCCATCAGAACTATGCTTAATGAGAAAAATGTTGACAGGTTCAATATTTATTTTCCCCGCTGTATGTTCCATACAGTAAGTAAATCATGAAGAATACTTCTGAATAAATCAGAGTTTTTGTGTGTAGTATCTAATTGTCTGAGTATGTTTTCATCAGCCCAAATTTTGAGCATGTGTTTAATTTCTTTGTTACGCCATGGAGCTCCTTTCGTCACCATGTTTGTAACATTTAAGACTACAAAGTTGAATAGTTATGACATGGTAGCAGTACACTTCCTTGTTTGAGCACGGCTGCGGACCATACTCGGGTAAACATCAATGTTGCACAAGACCACAGTTCTCAAGTACAGTACGATTATGTTCTTATTGATCAAACTTTTCAGACTTTTGGGGCACGTGTACTCTAATTCAATCTTGGGTGCATAGTGTGAAACCACTTTTAATGTAGTCAGTATTTACACACGTGGACAGAATTGTTGGTAACCTTCCTCTATTGAAAGAAAATCCCACAATGGTCGCTGAAATAACTTGAAGCTGACAAAAATAATGATAAATAAAAATATTCTGAAAATTAACTGATGAAAATCAGACATTGCTTTTGAATTATGGTTCAACAGAATCATTTTAAACAAACCTTTAAACTACCTCTGTTTTTTTTGATGATCCCAATACTTACTGACGGAGAGCAGTGTTCAACTTTTTAATATAATTACTGAGGCAGAACCAATTTATGATAAACCCATCATCCATGAATATACAACAAAGTATACAACCCATAGTTGTAGGTCAGGATCTCAATGTGAACATGTGTAGCAAGTTTGGTGACTGTAGAGAGCTTTACACTTTCTATGTCAGGCCTATTCAATTAGCAGCCCACGGGCCACATGCAGCCCAAAACCAACCTCCGAGTGGCCCACGTCCTGTCTGTAGTCCAGCCAGAGAAGCAAAGGCCAACACATTCCACAGAATTGCAGAAATCCATTAATTACTACAGACCGTAAATGCAACACTCCGCATAGCCTAGCAACCATCAACCCACAGTGCAGCGCATTGGTTTTGAAGTGTGGGCTATGACTGTGGCTAACGGTGCTAGTGGCAGATACCAAGCCTACACCAAACGTGAACAGGTGGTGCAAATGCATACAAAGTCAATGGAAAGAGGCGAGCACACACGAAATTGCACATTCGCATCCGAGGGGTAGCACTAGCTTTGAGATTCTGCCGTCATCAGAGTGAAAGTATCAACATTGGAGCGTAAACAAGTTTGAAAATGAGACTGACACTCACCTGGAGAAAGGAGGACTGGGAGCTCTTCAGCTGAATCATGATGTCGTTATTTACCCACAGACTCCTGCCACGGACGTGCTAACAAGACTAGCAGGCTAGCAATGTAAACGCCTATCATCTTGCGAAGTTTTGGAGGTAGGGACAACTTTTCAGGTGAGCCCCCCTTCGGATAATGTAAAGCTAAGCATGACGTGATTTGGGGGATTTCAACAGCAGGTTAAACATGGCTGCAGAAGTTATAAAGGCAACTTTCTTTGTCTGCAACTCACTTAGATGGTGAATTCATGTCTATTCGTGTGTTTACATTGAGTTATAATGGAAACGTGTCACGCGAAAAAGTCGCCCGTAATTGTTTGGTGTGAAGGCACCTTAAAACGTGTCATTGTCGACTCTGAAGTGTGAAATTGATAATGAAAATCGTCGGTTTAACCCTACCTGGACTGATGTGTGTGTAATGGAAAGTGTAGTTATAAAAAGAGGTTCCTACTCACATATGTGGTGATTTAAAACAAAACAAACCACAACAGTGGATGTGCAGTGTTTGTTAATGTTATCAATCTTTGAGATTGAGAACAGGTGTGGCAGTAATCAGGCCTGGATGTGGCTAGAGAAATTGAATTCAGCTTTCCAAAGATGTGATAAACCACAGTTAATTTATGTTTTAACAGGGGGCAATCACTTTTTCATACAGGGCCATGTAGGTTTGTTTTGTTTTTCCCCTTAATAATAAACATTGTCATTTAAAAACTGTATTTTGTGTTTACTTGTGTTATCTTTGTCTAATATTTAAATTTGTTTGATGATCTGAAACATTGAAGTGTGACAAACATACAAAAAATGAGAAATCAGGAAGGGGGCAAACACTTTTTCACACCACTGTATTTCTACTACTTCAAGTTCTGCTCAACCCCACAGGTTGCACACATGTACAGAAGTCTCATTGAGAGTTACAGAAATCGCTTGATTGCAGTGATTGCATCAAAAGGTTGTGCAACAAAATATTAAGTTAAGGGTATCATAATTTTTGTCCAGGCCAGTTTCATTAGGTTGCTTTAAAAATGATTCTGTTGAACCACAGTTCAAAAGCAACATCTGATTTTCACAAGTTAATTTTCAGTAAATTTTTATTTAGTATTACTTTTGTCAGTTTCAAGTTGTTTTTGTTTGTTTTTTTCAGTGACCATTGTGAAATTTTCTTTCTTTAATGGAAGGGTACCAACAATTATGTCTATGTGTGTACTGTATGTGCCAGATGCTTGACTTATGTATATGCTGACACTTTGGACTTTGACAGGATAATTACTCTATTCAACACAACAAGGTTATCAAAACTTGTCTGAACAGGTCATACTTCTGAAGTCATATAATTGCCTGAGGTCTTTGTATTCAGTAAATGTTATATGCAAACATTATATACTAGTGTGTCTCAAAAAGTTAGACTATCATGAAAACCTTCCATTTGTTTTTCATAATTTCAAAAGTAAAATTTCATTCAATTTCACACCCGTGGCTGTGGCGCAGGTGTAGTGTGGCCGACTACTGATCGGAGGGTCAGGGGTTCGATTCCTGCTCTTTCTGCAGTCTGCATGTCAAAGTGTCCTTGAACAAGACACTGAACCTCCAGTTGCTCCTAGTGGCTCAGGCCAACACCTGTGCATGGCAGCTCCGCCACCATCAGTGTGTGAATGTGTGTGCGAATGGTTGGATAGCAGGATCTGTAAAGTGCTGTGGTCATCTAGAGATGAGAAAAAGCACTATGTAAGTGAAAGCAATTTACCATTTATATATTTTGTATTCCTTACAAGTAAAGAAAAAATTTCAAGCCTTTTTTGTTGAATTTTGATGATGATGATTTATAGCAGCAGCTTCGTGGAGCAGTGGTTAGCACTGTGGCGGCACAGCAAGAAGGTCACGGGATTGATTCCACCCTTGACCATCGTGGGTTTGATCCCACCTTCTGACCATCGGTGACCCTTCTGTGTGGAGTTTGCATGTTCTTCCCATGTCTGTGTGGGTTTTCTCCAGGTACACCAGTTTCCTCCCACAGGCCACAGACAGGTTAGGTTAACTGGCATCAACTGGGGATTCTAAATTATCCTTAGGTATGAATGTGAGAGTGAATGGTTGTTGTTTGTTTGTCTGTATTGGCCCTGTGATGGACTGGCGATCTGTCCAGGGTGTACCCCGCCCCCCCCCCCCCCACAACCCTTAAAGGATGAAGTGGTAGAAGATGGATGGATGATTTATAGCTTATGAAGATCAGAAATCTGATATCTGAAATTATTAGAATATTCCTTAAGATCAATTTAAAATGAGGGTTTATAATACAGAAATGTCCAACTTTTGAAAAGTGTTTTCATTTATGCATTTAGTACTTGGCTGAGGCTCCTTTACCATGGAATACTTCAGCGCAGCTCAGTTTGCAAGACATCAGCTTGTGGCACTGCTGAGGTGCTACTGAAGCTAAAGTTTCTTTGATTTTAGTGTTCAGCTCTTCTGTCTTGTTAGGTTGGGTGTAATCTTTCTGGGTGGCTGTGGCGCAGGTGTAGTGTGGCCAGTTACTGATCGGAGGATCAGGGGTTCGATTCCCACTCTGCAGTCTGCATGTCGAAGTGTCCTCGAGCAAGATACTGAACCCCAAGTTGCTCCTGGTGGCTCAGGCCAGCACCTGTGCATGGCAGTTCTGCCGCCATCAGTGTGTGAATGCTCGAATAGCAGGATCTGTAAAGTGCTTTGGTCATCTAGAGATGAGAAAAAGCGCTATGTAAGTGAACACCATTTACCACTTACCATTTCTCTTGGCTGTACTCCATAGATTATCTATGGGATTTAGGTCAGGTGAGTTGCCTGGTCAGTCAAGCAAGCACAATTATGTTATGATCAGCAAACCATTATTTAGCAGTTTTGGTGCTGTGTGCTGGTGCTTTGTCCTGCTGGAAAAGGAAATCAGCATCTTCATATTTTTTTCATCAGTTGGGTGGCTGAAGTGCTTTAAAACAGTGGTGACCAACCTGGTGCTCCTGCAACGTTCAGGTTTCTGTGGGAAATTTTCTCATTTCACTTCTTAATTGGTCCAAAGATTTGCAAATAATTTGCTGTTGTTGTGCATGGGTGCAAGGGTGCCTACAGAGCACATGCACAACAATGACAAGATTATTTGCAAATTTTTGTACCAATTAAGAAGTGAAATTAGAAAATTTCCCACAGAAACCCGAATGCTCCAGGAGCCCCAGGTTGGGCACCCCTGCTTTAAAAGCTCCTGGTAGACAGCAGCTTGACTTTGGACTTTATAAAACACAGTCAGTCAACACCGACAGATGGCATGGTACCCATCATTATAGACTGTGGATACTTCACACTAGACTTTAATAATAATAATAATAATGCATCAGATTTATATAGCGCTTTATCATAGACACTCAAAGACGCTTTACAAGTAGATACATTATTCATTCACTCCAGACAGACAGTGGTAGTGGCAAGCTACTACTGTAGCCACAGCTGCCCTGGGGCAGGCTGACGGAAACGTGGCTGCCAATCCGCGCCAACGGCCTCTCCGGCCACCACCGAACATTTATACACATTCATACCCAGTGTTATGGGCACTGGAGGCAATGCGGGTGAAGTGTCTTGCCCAGGGACACAACGGCAGGATATCTGGGGAGAGCGGGATTCGAACCGCCAACCATCGGGTTATTAGACGACCTGCTCTACCTCCTGAGCCACTGCCGCCCTAAACACCTTGGCTTTTAACCATGTCCACGCTTTTTCTTATTTTTGGGTTTTGTTATCTGTTTCATGGCTTTTTCTTAGTTCTTAGTTTTGGTTATGTTGCATATTCCTAATGTCATCCTTGTCTGTCCTTAGTCCTAGTGTCATTGTGTTTCCCCTGGTCTTCTGTGCAAGTCTCATGTGTATCCTGGTGGTGGACTGCCGCAGGCATGGGCAGCCCCTCACAGCACCAGTAAATATACAGGGAACAGACATCGAGATGGTGACATCCTACAAGTACCTGGGTATTCATCTGAACAATAAACTAGACTGGTCACACAATACTGACGCACTCTACAAGAAGGGACAGCGCAGGCTGTTCCTGCTGAGGAGACTCAGGTCTTTTGGTGTACAAGGGGCGCTGCTGAAGTCATTCTATGACACGGTGGTGGCATCAGCCATCACTTTTGGAGTGGTCTGCTGGGGCAGTGGCATTACTGCAGCCGATAGGAAGAGACTGAACAAACTGATTAAGAAAGCTAGCTCTGTCCTGGGGCAACGCCTTGATCCGATGGAGGAGATAGGAGAGAGAAGGACGGTGGCTAAACTGTCATCTCTGCTGGAGTCCGAGTTCCACCCTATGCAGGACATACTGGATGCACTGAGGAGCTCATTTAGCAGCAGACTACATCATCCCAGGTGCACAACCGAGAGGTTTCGTAGGTCCTTCCTACCAACGGCTGTCAGACTGTACAACCTAAGCAGGGCTGCTCGCAGAGATAGCAAAAAGACGTAACAAACTAATAGTTTTTTGTTTGTTTTTTTTTTGAATGCAAAAGATGCAATAGACTTACACAATGGTCCTCTCCGGCATACAACTAGGAACATACCGGTCGCTATGGAGGGTGAGAATATGTATGGGCACATAATCATACCATGTAGGATAACTAAATAGACGGTTATGCTGTTTCATCCCACCTAGCAACAATGCTCTGCACTGTGTGTGTCTATATATTTACATATTTATTCCATCTAGCTACAATGCTCTGCACTGGGTGTGTTTATATTTATATATCTATATATTTATTCCATCTAGCTACAATGCTCCGCACTGTGTTTTTATATATCTACATATTATTCCATCTAGCTACATTGCTCCGCACTGTGTGTGTTTATATACTTGCATATTTATTCCACCTAGCTGCAATGCTCCATACTGTGGGTGTTTATATATTTACATATTTATTCCATCTAGCTACAATGCTCTGCACTGTGTGTTCATATATTCATATATTTATTCCATCCAGCTACAATGCTCTGCACTGTGTGTCTGTGTGTGTGTGTGTGTGTATATATATATTTTATAGTAATATGTACATATGTATATTAGCTGCTCTTGCTTGCTTGTTTTTTCTTGCCTTCTGATTGTTGCTCTGAGTGTTGCTATCCCTGTGCTGTTGCAATCCTGGAATTTCCCCGTTGTGGGACTAATAAAGGCTTATCTTATCTTATCTTATCCTCTGTACTTGTTTACCTATGGTTCCCAGTCCCTCATGTCTTCCATATCCGTAGCCACTTCTCCTCATGTGTTGCTGTTTTCCCTTGTCAGCCCAGCTGTACCGTGTTCCCTGATTGTCTGTTACCATATACAGTATATGCCTGTCTCTGTCTTTACTTGTTGTGGCGTCATTGTCTAAATTCCCTGCTGGTACCCTTGTGTCCAGAATTGTCCCTGTGAGTTTGTTTGCCTAGTTATCACCTGCATTATCTTCAGCCCCCGTGCTGTACCTTGGTTTCTCTTAGTTTTCATTGTTAATAAACCTTGTTTTGCACTGAAAGTCCAGCCTGCTCCCTGAGTCCGCCAACCTTGTCTACCAGAGGTCATTATGACAGAATGACACCACCAAACCAGGACTCAGCAGTTCTCAATTTTTGGAGCATGGGACCCAATGTGGATGAGGTGTGGGCAGCTCAAACAATTGAGGATTTTGTCTCGGACACCCCCACCTCCCACATGCCGGAGGAAGCCCTGAGGAACCTGGATATGGCGGCTGCAGTAATAAAATCATGCCCCAGCCTGCGGAGCTACCTCGAGCTGGTCGGGCTGTTAATTTCAGTCTCCAGCCTCCGGCACATGTACCGTGAGATGGTGAGGAATTTACCTGGATCGCCGAGACTTGTGCCGACGAAGAAGTGTCCCCAGCCTCTGGCGCCTCCCTTTCCTCGCCATTCTCCGGTGTCCACTCCAGCTCCAACACAGCCTCATCAGCTGCACAGCTACTCCTTGGACGGAAGAGGAGCTCTCTGTTTACGCTGGAGCCTGCGCCAACGATGAAACGTCCCCTGGCTCCGTCACTCATACCTCCTCGCTCCGCTCTAGTCCCAACTTCTCTCCGCTTATCTCCCCTCGCTCCGTCAACACCAGCCTCACTGTCAATGCCGAAGCCCAAGTTGACAAGCAAGTGTCCCCTGGCTTTGGCAACTCCCTCCTCATACCGAGCTCCAGCTTCTTCATCTCTTCACTGCTCTTCCGCCTCCGCTCCAGCCCCTCAGAGTATTCCAGCCCCGGAGGGCTTTCCCACATTGATTTCTGTGGCAGCTGCAGTGCCGGTCATCATGCCTGTAATTTTGCCTGTCGTCATGCCTGCAGTTTCGTCCGTCATCACACCTGCAGTGCCGGCTCCCACATCTGCTATACTGGTGTCCTTGCCCACTGCTGCATGTCAGAGTGTCTCGTCTGCTGCCCCTCCAGCATCCCCAGATGTGGAGGTCGCCTCTCCAGCAGCGGAGTCACCAGGGTCCTCACCAGCAGTGGAGCGGGAGTTAAGGCAAGTACTTTATTAAGTATTTTTAACATCTGTACTAAAAAAAAGTCTTTCCTTACTCCTGGCGGGGGAACTCAGTTGCAGCTCCCATCTGCTTCTGGCCTCCCTCTGCCGGGCTTCACTGCTGGTTCCTGTACTGACCGGTCCTCCATCTCTTCCTCCACGTCCGAGGGGCCTGCGTCAGGCATAGTGTTGCACGCTTCAGCTCCAACTGTTTCCAAGATGCATGCCACAGCTCCAGTTGTTTCTGAGGTGCACGCCACAGCTCCACCTATCTCTGACGTGCACTCCACAGCTTCGCCATTGCCTGAGCTGCATGCTCCACCGTCTGTTCCAGAGGCCAGTGTGCCTCCGCCTGTCATTCCAGAGGCCAGTGTGCCTCTGCCTGTCGTTCCAGAGGCCGGTGTGCCTCCACCTGTCATTCCGGGTGCTGGTGCGCCTCTGCCTGATGTATTGGAGGCCGGTACGCTTCTGCCTGCTGTTCCGAAGGCCGATGCGCCTCCTCCATTTGTTCTTGGGGCCGGTGCACCTCCGCCGTTTGTTCCTGGGGTCGGTGAGTCTCCACTGTGTGTTCCAGAGACTCCTGACCTCGATGCTCCTACGGTGCCATTTTCATCCATCTGGCGGCCCTTGGACTTTTGTAGGCCACCCTACGCATCGTGGTTATCCATTGGGTGGTCCATAAACATTGGTAGGCCACCTGACATGTCATGTTCTTCCGTCAGGTGGTCTTGGGACTTTGGCTGACTACCCGATGAACATTTCTACTTTGTGTTTTGTTCTTGTTTTTGCCCACCGTGCCTATGTCCCCCTCTTCCCACCCAGGTGGGATATTCCTTGTTTTGTTTGGAAGGCATTTGGTATCTGCCTTTTGAGGAGGGGGGGTGCTGTTATGTTCTCGACATGGCTTTTAACCATGTCCACGCTTTTGGTTATTTTTGGATTCTGTTATCTGTGTCATGGCTTTTTCTTAGTTCTTAGTTTTGGTTATGTTGCACATCCCCAATGTCATTCTTGTCTGGCCTTAGTCCTAGTGTCATTGTGTTTCCCCTGGTCTTCTGTGCAAGTCTCGTGTGCATTCCCTGTACTTGTTTACTTATGGTTTCCAATCTCTCGTGTCTTCCTTATCTGTAGCCACTTCTCCTCATATGTTGCTGTTTTCCCTTGATTGTCAGCCCAGCTGTCCTGTGTTCCTTGATTGTCTGTTGCCGTATACATGTCTGTCTCTGTCTTTACTCATTTTGGCATCATTGTCTAAATTCCCTGCCGGTACCTGGTGTCCAGAATTGTCCCTGTGAGTTTGTTTGCCTAGTTATCACCTGCATTATTCTCAGCCCCCATGCTGTACCTTTGTTCCTCTTAGTTTTTGTTGTTAAAAAAAAGGTAGCGCCTTTTTTAACAAACCTTGTTTTACACTGAAAGTCCAGCCTACTCCCTGAGTCCGCCAATCTTGTCTACCAGAGGTCATTATGACACCTTGGATTCTATACTTTACCACTCTTCCTTCAGACTTTAGGACCAGATGAAAAAAAAAATTGCTCTCTCTGAAAAAGAGGGCTTTGGACCACTGAACAATACTCTAGTTTGTTTTCTCCTTAGCCAAGATAAGATGCTTCTGACATTGTCTTTGGCTTAGGAGTGTCTTAATATTAGGACTACAACAGTTGTAGCCCCTTTCCTGAAAACATCTGTGCGTGATGGCTCTTGATGCATTGGCATCAGACTAATCAGACCCAAATTCTTCAAGCAACATTTCTTGACAATCCTTTCAAGGCTACAGTCATCTCTGTTGTTTGTTCACCTTTTTCTACCACACTTTTTACTTCCAGTCTGTTTTCTAGATACAGCACTCTGTGAACAGTTAGCCTTTTTAGCAATGATCTTCTGTGGTTTCCCCTCCTTATAGAGTGTGTCAGTGATTGTCTTTTGGACAGTTGTTAAGTCAGTAGTCTTTGCCGTGATCATGGTGGTTGTGTGTACTGAACTGGTCAGTGAGATAACCAGTATTTATACTCCATCCACCCACCCACCACTTATTCTGGGGTCGGGGTCATGGGGTCAGCAGTCTAAGCAGAGTAGCCCAGACTGCTGCCTGGTTCATATAGCACCGTGATCCCCATAGATCAATCTTTCCTGCAGGTGGTGAGTTCACTGGAGGGTGGGCCCATGTGGCTCCTTTAGGTACTCTGGATCTTTGATGTAACTTTTTTCATGGAGATCTACTACTGAATTGCGTAGATTGCGATTGGGTGTAATGTCATTTATGATTAAATGAGACAGAATGAATGGACAATAATAAAAAATCCAAAACAAACCCTGATCTAGGGAGGTATTTATTGCTCATATGTGATGACAGTATATTGGTTAGATGTCAGATATTGACTCTACTCACCAACTAGCTATCAAAAAGATCAGAAATTTGCAATGGAATCAAATATTATGAATTCAGCCAAGTCTCAATATGTAATGTGTTGGTAGTATTGATCTTTACTACAAAATGTAGTGCTTTAACAATAACAGCTCTTAAATGATGAGATGCATATATTTACTTAAACTGTGAAATGTATTCTAGCAAAGTAGAAATTGAAAGTTTGTACCTTGTGGTCAACATTGTAAAGGGGTCTATTTAATCCAGTCCAAGTTTTGGTAACTAAACCTAACAAAAGAGGAAGTGAAAATGCAGTGAGTGTAAAAAAGAACAGTGTGTTTAGAATGAGCATAATGTTTGACTGCCTACTATTTTAACAGTCCTTTATTGTGTGTGAGGTTTTTTTTTTTTACATTGCCACAATTGTAGCTATTGCATTTAAAGTTCTGAGATTCTGTATAATGTATTAAAAGGCACGGATAGTTGTCATTGTTACATAGGCATTTATCAAAATTGTTGCTGTGTAGCACAGAGGAGTGAAAGGCATGTGTAATCCTGCACATGGGACATGTTTTGCTTGCTAAAGACAAAAGCGGAATACCTCATTCTGTTTGTATGTTTGTGGATTGTACAAGTCACGAAACTTCTCTGGGTGTGTTGCTGAAGGTCTTGCATGTCTCCTGTACATTCCACTCAGGCAAAGGTAGTGTGTGGCATCTCATGGCTCACTAAAATTTTGCACACACTTTCTGGTAAAGTGTTGATCTATTGAAAATATTTATATTATTAATTATACACAGTACTCTATCATTATACTGTTTATTTTATGTGATTTACTTGGTGTGTGCTACGTGCCTTTATTGCATCATTAGGTGTTCATTGTATATCAATTTGCAAGGTGTGCTGCAAGGTTTGACAAAACACATGCTGATGTCGTAGGGTGCAAGAGCTAAAAAAAAAAAAAACTAGAAGTCTCTGAGAAACCCTCTGGCTATGTCAAGCTGGGTAGAAAAACGAATACCCCTTTCTATTTTTGTATTGTCGCCTGTTTAGTTGCTTGTGCCAGAGCTTAGGATTCTCATAATGTCTGATTGTAGATAAGGGTTGAGCGCTACACGAAGAATCTTGACTATGTTGCCACAGCATGTCAGTGTGATTCCACCCACCTGTGGCACCAGATCTGCACGTCATGCCCTTCCTCAATTAGGCTTGTATCAGAAAGGAATCCTAATAAATCAGCTCCTTTCACTTCCATTCTATCCATCATCTTGTGTTTATTACACCAAATCAACAGTGTGGAAAACTGACACGTTCCCAGACATTGCCTTTTGTTTGCAAGGAATCTGCCTCTAGTCAGGTAAACAGGCTGAGTCTGGTCATGTGGTGCTTTTTGAGTACAAGATTTCCTCTTAGTACATCCTGGTTACTGGAAAGCTGCCTATCAGGAATCTGACGCATCCCAAAGCACGCCATCCTCATGAACTTACAGTTTCACCCATCACCTGTTCAAATGTGAGGAAATGAATCATCTCCTGTGCCTTTGGGTACCAGTATACAAATGATTCACTTATGAACAAGCTTCAAGTTGTCTGTGTAAGTTCCATTTTCAAAAATCCAGGTGTCAGACAAAAACTATGGTGCTCCTCCCTTAAACTTGGAATTGGAACAGGTTCTTTTATCCATAAAGTACAGAGGAATTTTTTTAACACAGCATTGTAAGCTGAGTCTTGGGACTTGGAAGCTAAGGAAAAAGAACATATCCATATAAAACAAGCCTTACAACAGTGTGGTTATTCAGAGTGGGCCTTCATCAAAACTCACATAAAATGTAAAAAGATTTCTAGGCCACCAGGAGAAACGGAGTGTAAAATCAGGAGAAATCATAGTCATTCCATATGTGAATGGGCTCTCTGAAATGTTTAGCAGGATTTTCTCCAAACACGACATACCCGTGTACTTCAAGCCCAAGAACACTCTGTGACATTGGTTGGTTCATCCCAAAGATCGGATACCAAAACACAAAAAGAGCAACCTGGTATATGCTGTCAAATGTAGTGAGGAGTGTGACGATCTTTATATCGGGGAAACAAAATAGCAGCTCTGTAAATGCATGTTGCAACACAGAAGAGAAGATTCATCTCAACCAAATTCAGCTGTTTATATACACCTGCAACAAAAGCAACACACCTTTTGAGACCAAGATTCAATTCAACTTTATTTATATAGCGCCATTTCACAACGACAGTCATCTCATAGCACTATCAACTGTAGGGGGAACCCCCACAGTTGCAGAAAGACCCCAGCAATCAGGCGATCCCCTGTGAGCAAGCACTTGGCGACGGTGGAGAGGAAAAACTCCCTTTTAACAGGAAGAAACCTCCAGCAGAACCAGGCTCAGGGAGGGGCAGTCATCTGCTGCGACTGGCTGGGGGGTGAGGGGATAGAGAAGATGAAAAGAACAGACATGTAGAGAGCAAACAGCACGATGGGGACTCAATCTATGGGAGAGAACAAACAAATGTTAATGACCAGCAAAAAAAAATATTTCATTGAGAGTGAGGAAAGGAGTGAGGCCCAGTGCATTACTGGAGGTCCCCCGGCTGACTAAACCTATTAGCAGCATAACTAAGGGAGGGTTCAGAAACACATGATCCCACCCTAATTGTAGGCTATATCAAAAAGGTAGGTTTTAGCCCTATTCTTAAAAACAGAGATCGAGTCTGACTCCCAAATCCAGATTGGCAGCTGGTTCCACAGGAGAGGAGCTTGATAACTGAAGGCTCTGCCTCCCAACTGAAGGCTCTGCGTCCCAAAGATGTGCACATCTTTGGCCACATCTTAGACAGAGAAGAGGGGCGGTTTGAAAGAGGCGTTAAGGAAGCCATCTGTGTCAAAGTGGAACGGCCCTCCCTTAACAGAAGAGGGGGACTGAGACATCATCTGTCCTCAGCTTACAATGCTGTGTTAAAAACTATTCCTTAGCACTTTATGGATAAATGAACCTGCTCCAATTCCAAGTTTAAGGGAGGAGCACCATAGTTTTTTTTTTCCTCTTTTTCCCTTTTCTCCTCTTTGGTCACACACTATGGACTACATTTCCCATAAGTCATGTGACATCATATCTTTGTCATGTGACATCCTTATAGGTTATCTCTTGGCCAAAGAACTGATGATGGTGTTTGAATGAACATCGAAACGTCTATAATTTTTAATTAGCTTTTAGTCTAGTATTTTTAAATAAAACTCCCTGTTGAAAGCTTCAAGTCGATTGAAATTAATATTTTCTATATAATAAAGAGAGGTTATTATGCTAAGTTGCAGGTCTGTGTTTTGATTCTGGAGCAGTGACCGCTTTAAATTATTTAAAGTCCAAAAAGATCATAGAAAACCCAGACTGTCAATGACAGAGTAGCTCATTTTGGCCTGATGAAGCCACCACAAGAGTTCTCAGGTCTCTTGGCATTTGACCTTGAGCACAATATTAATGCAGACCCACACGAGGAACATTGTAATTTTGGTGAAAATCAGGACAATTGCCTAGGAGGAGTAGCAATTTTTGGGGTGGATGGATGGATGATACAGCACTGTCACTTTGCCAGAATAAGCCAAAAACTCTATCTGCTGTTTTGACACTATTAAGTTGATAACCCTTGTCTTCATATATAGTGACGTTTCAAGGGTTCGCACAAATAATGAGAGAGGATTTGTAACACAACAGGCATTTATTCTCCACTGACTCATTACACAGAACGGAGAGGAGGTCATTCACACAGACCCTCATCTCACTCAGGGTGGCACAGACACATAATCTCTCACATACAGGGAAAACAACACTATCACAACTGGTCTTACAACACAGTTATAATGACACAACAATAATGCTTAGAACACACAGATAATAACAGTCTTTGAATCCTCCACAGCGCAAAGCATACCAGGAGAATCCCCGCCCCTTTCTCACAGCCCCGACGTTATACTGTCCCCCCCCGGACTGGTTTCTGTCCCCAGAATAATAAGCCCAACTCAGAAGTCCAATACAAATCCGTCCAGGTATTGGAGCGGCCGCCATTGTCGGCAACCAGCACGCACGGGCCTATTGCAGTCCATTTGAGCCTCGACCAAGGTATCCGGTCAGGATGGAGCCTTTGGCTCGGCCATTTGCAGGGCAACTGGCTGGTATGGGGCGAGGTGGTCGTGGTGAAGCACTACCACCCGGTTCCTCTTCTGCAGCCTCACCCTGTACACTACATCCGACGGTCTCTGTAGAACCATGCACTGCCCCGACCAGTGGCTCGCCAGCTTTGGTGACAGTCCCTTTTTCCGCTCCGGGCAGAAAACCCAGACTTGATCCCCGGGTGCAAAGTCTGTCCCCTGGCAGCAGGAGTCATACGTTCGCTTCTGCTGACTTCCCGCCACTGCCAGGGCCTCCTGAACCAGTTTGTGTACCATGTGAAGACGTTCTCTCAAGCAAAACAAGTAACCCAACCCTGGTTTGCCCTCCACCTCCGGCTCCGGGGGGGGGGGGTGTTGTTGGGGCATCAAATCCACCAGTGTGTGCAGCCCACGTCCAAACATCAGCGCTGCAGGGGTGCACCGGGTGGATTCCTGAATTCCTGAGCTGACGTCCAATACGCCCACAGAACCAGGGGCAGATACAGGTCCCAGGCTCACTGTCACTGGTCCACTAGGATGGCGAGCTGAGTTGTCAGGGTCTGGTTAAAACATTTGACCAGGCCATCGCTCTGTGGATGCAATGGGGTGGTCCGGGTCTTCCGGACGCCCAGCAGCCTGCAAACCTCCCCAAAGACCTCTGCCTCAAATTTCCATCCCTGGTCACTGTGCAGCTCCTCTGGCATGCTGAACCGACAAAACATCTCATCCCCAGCTTTGATGCTGTGGTGGCAGCGCTTTGATCAGGGACCGCATACGCCCCTGCCCATTTGGTGAAGTAATCCATTGCGACCAGAATGTAACTGTTCCCCCGATCTGTGGTCCGGAAAGGACCCAGAATGTCCACTCCCACATGCTCCATGGATGGCCCTACCCGGTACTGCTGCAAGGGGGAGTGAGATTGCTGGGTCAACCCTCTTGGCGACACAGGTAGAGTGCTGGACTCTGAAGCTGGAGGTTGTAGGTTCAAAGCCTCAGTTGGACGTTGCCAGTTGGGGCTTAACTGCCCATCCCCTTGGCTACATTTGATGCTGGTGAGTAGGATTTACTGGTGGCATATTTATTAGTTCCATTCTCCATATTCATATTTCAAGGGTTCACACAAATAATGAGAGAGGATTTTTAACACAACAGGCATTTATTCGCCACTGACTCATTACACAGAACGGAGGGGAGGTCATTCACACAGACCCTCGTCTCCCTCAAGGTGACACAGACACATAATCTCTCACATACAGGGAAAACAACACTATCATAACTGGTCTTACAACACAGTTATAATTGTTGTAGAAAAAATTTATTTGCCCTTTCTCCCTGGGTCCTGAAAAAATAACACCAGCTCTGCAAGTCTGAATTGCCTTTATTTTCCCTTGCATGCAGGCAAAAGGAGAGGCTGCTGATATGCGTGTATCTCACAGCCAAGCCCTTCTGTCCTCCCAAGGTCAAACAACAGATTCCTTTATATAGTTTGAAGGTGCTCACACATTGCCTTATATGGTAGCATATCAGACCACACAAACAGTCTTGATGCTGCTCATAATTGGGCAGACAGTAGTGTAGCTTCTTAAAATTACACCCCAAATAGGGCCTACAAAACCTCATGTAGTAACATATTGGAATTTCTGGCATAGAAACAGAATAAAACATCACACCAGCAGTAATATCAATATACTTCCACTTCATTTCCCCTCTTCTAATCATATACAGTATGATCACATATATACAAGAATGTCATTGTAACGCATCCGCTGTTGTACCCTGTTATACAGTTTTAATAAGAGCATCATAAGCATTAACGTGAAAACTGGCAGTGTGTAAGGGAACACAAGAGGCTGTTTTTGCGAGCACAGACACTCAGCTTGTGGGCAAGCCAAATAAGTGGGAAGAGGGGAGTCAGAAAATCCCCACGGGGACTTCCTGGAAAGGGGCTGGGGGTCATGGTCAGATGTGGATAGGGAAGAGTGCTGTAGCATATGAACAGCAAACATTTCCACTTATGCTTTAATATCATAGTCATCAGGAAAAGGGAAGTGAAAAGGGAGGTGTGACATATCTAAAGCAGTGTGATTCAACAGCTTCCCCTGGGTGAGAGCTGTGTAATGCATCATGTTAATAGCAGACATTTTGGACATCATATTACGGATAATTGGAATCAAACAACAGTCGCAAAACAACAAAATCGACAGAACCACAAACAGCATCATACCTATCCGCGTTAGCCATTCCCTCCAGCCACCAGTGGTAAGCCAGGACCATAAATCCCAGCCAGAGGATGGGGTCACATCTTGTTGTCGCTGTTGCTAAAGTAGGTCATTCAAATGGCTCACAACATGTGTCATGTTATCACCTTCATCGGGTATGTAAGTACAGCATTCTTGACCTATAATGTGACATACCCCACCCTGTCAGAATCAGAATCAGAATCAGGTTTATTGCCATTGTTCATGTAGTACACAAACTAGGAATTTGTCTCGGTACAATGCTGCAACATTAAACATGATAAGATAAGAGAAATAAACTATACATGTAATAAAGTGTAGGATAAGATTAAGTGATACTGGTCAACAGTTAAAATATATATTAGCCAGCAGCAGATACTGTGGAGAACTATATAGTGCAGTCGGTAATGCAGGAAGAAAACAGTGATGATTGACATGAGTCTGGTTGAGCTGCTGTACATGGTGCACGAGAGTCACTTAGTGTTCAGCAGTCTAATGGCAGAGGGGAAGAAGCTGTTCATGTGACGGGAGGTTTTAGTCTGGATGGACCGAAGTCTTCTACCAGAGGGGAGGGGGGCAAACAGTACATGACCAGGGTGTGAGGGATCGGCTATGATCCGGCCAGCATGCCTCCGGGTCCTGGAGATGTACAGATCCTGGAGAGATGGGAGCTTGCAGCCGATCACCTTCTCAGCAGTGCGCACGACGCGCTGCAGCCTTAGTCTGTCCCTGGCAGTGGCTCCTGCGTACCACACGGTTATGGAAGTGGTGAGGATGGACTCGATGATGGCTGTGTAGAACTGCACTAACATCTTGGTGGGTAGCTTGAGCTTCCTCAGCTGCCGCAGGAAGAACATCCTCTGCTGGGCTTTTTTGATGAGTGAGCTGATGGTCAGCTCCCATTTGAGGTCCCTGGTGATGGTAGTGCCTAGGAAGCGGAAGGAATCAGCAGTGGTGATGGGAGAGCCTGAGAGGGTGAGGGGGGGCAGAGGAGTAGTGACTTTCCTGAAGTCTACAATCATCTCCACTGTCTTCAGAGCGTTCAGCTGCAGGTTGTTATTGCTGCACCAGGACGCCAGCTGGGCCACCTCTCTCCTGTAGGCGGACTCGTCGCCGTTGGAGATGAGCCCGATGAGGGTGGTGTCGTCCGCAAACTTGATCAACTTGACAGACTGGTGGCTGGAGGTGCAGGAGTTGGTGTAAAGGGAGAAGAGTAGGGGGGAAAGTACACAGCCCTGGGGTGATCCGGTGCTGATGCTAGTATAGTCTGAGACAGTCTTTCCCAGCCGCACATGCTGCCTCCGGTCCGTCAGGAAGTCGATGATCCACCTGCAGAGGGAGTCAGGCACGTTGAGCAGGGACAGCTTGTCCCGGAGCAGAGCGGGGCGGATGGTGTTGAATGCGGAGCTGAAGTCCACAAACAGGATCCTGGCGTAGGTTCCCGGGGAGTCCAGGTGCTGCAGGATGGAGTGGAGGGCCAGGTTGACTGCATCGTCTACAGACCTGTTGGCTCGGTAGGCAAACTGCAGCGGGTCCAGGAGAGGGGTGGTGATGGACTTGAGGTGGGACAGGACCAGGCGCTCAAAGGACTTCATGACTACAGAGGTGAGCGCTACAGGTCTGTAGTCATTAAGTCCAGTGATCCGTGGCTTCTTGGGGACAGGGATGATGGTGGAGGATTTGAGGCAGGACGGCACGTGGCATAACTTAAGGGAGGTGTTAAAAATGTCTGTGAATACAGGAGCCAGCTGTTTTGCACAGAGTCTCAGGGTGGAGGGAGACACGCCGTCTGGGCCGGGGGCCTTGCGCGGGTTCAGTCTGGAGAACTGTTTGAGCACATCCTGCTCACTGATGATAAGGGGAGGGGGGGAGGTGGGGGGGGTGCCTTAAATGAAGTAGGGAATGTGGAGGCTGTGGAGCTGGAGGGAGGGGGGGAGTTGGACACAGATGACGAGGTGTCAAAACGGGCATAGTGTTGGGACAGTCTCTGACAAAGGGCTTTGTCATCCTGACCTTTAGGAGCCTGAGGCCGATAGTTGGTGATCTGCCTCAGTCCTCTCCACACGGAAGCCGAATCATTAGCAGTGAACTGCTGCTGGAGTCTCTCTGAGTACACAGATTTAGCCCTCTTCAGCTCTCTGTTAAACCGGTATTTAATCTCCCTGTAGCAGTCCCTGTCTCCACTTTTCAGCGCTGCTTCCTTCTCCTTCCTGATCTGTCTGAGCTTAGCTGTGAACCAGGGTTTGTCATTAGAGTAACTCACCCTGGTGCGTGATGGAAGAATGTTCTCTTCACAAAAGTGGATATATGAGTTCACAGTGTCCGTGTACTCATCCAGATCATGCGTGGCTCCTTTAAGCATGCCCCAGTCAGATATTTCCATGCATGTTTCCAGCTTCTCCTCAGCATCACTGGTCCGTATCTTCGTAGTGCTCACAACAGGTTTAGTGAGCTTCAATCTCTGTCTGTATGTGGGAATGAGGTGAACCATCACGTGATCAGATAATCCCAGCGCAGCTCGAGGGACAGCGCGATATGCGTCTTTCACTGTGGTGTAACAGTGATCCAGTGTGTTTAATCCTCTGGTGGGGCATTTAATAAACTGTTTGTAGCGGGGGAGATCGTGGCTCAGATTGCACTGATTAAAGTCGCCAGCCACAATAATCAGCGAGTCTGGAAAACTCCGCTCTGTGTGTTGAATGTGATCCGCGAGCACGCGCTGAGCTTCGCGCGTGTCCGCGTCGGGAGGGGCGTACACAGCGATCAGTATAAAAGAAGCAAACTCCCGTGGGGAATAAAAAGGCTTGCAGTTGATAACAAGAAATTCCAAGGCAGGAGAACAGTGTTTGGAAATTTCCGTTACATCAGAGCACCAGCTACAGTGGTGAGTACAGTAGTGAGCACCAGCACAGGGTAGCACAGCTACCCTGTGCTGCCAAAGTTATATCTAAGGCTAATCTGTTCTGAAGAACCACATTATGCATAGCTCTCATTTTGGTTGACATTACTGAAAACCCCATTTTTGTCAATCCTGTGAGATTTTCTAAATCAATGGCTAGTTTGTCAATGTTATGTGCATTATTTACAGTACCCCAAGAGGGTATTAGTGCACCGAAGAGTTTCACTCCTGGATGTATTCTAACCCTATTTGTCCGTGTCTCCCGTCTCCGACGGTGATGCTGGTGCGGTGGGAAATAATGTGAATATGAATGATGGGCATGATAAGTAAGATTAGTTATGATACGCATGGTTGGAATCAGCTTAGCCATATAACATATACCACACCATCCCGGCGATAAATACTGATAAGCCTGTGACCCACACACCCAAACATGGGCTGTGAGGCTGTCGTAGCTATCTGAGCTAGGGAAAAACAATTGGGAGTTATCAGAACATTGGCTTTTATTCTGACGTCCACACGTGGCACTCGGTAGAGTGAGGTTTGGTGTTGTGAAAAATGGCACCCTCAGTGTGTTTAAACATGGGGTACCAGTCACGTGGAAACCACAGGTAGCATTAAGAGTGGTCTCGCATTGTTGTGTAGTGCCCAAATATGTAGACCCATTGTAATGACACTTGAGGTGGAAACACACTGAGGCTGTAAAAAAAAGTGTGAGGTTGGTAGTGAATACAGACTTGTGAGCCTTCTTGTTTATGCAGGTTACATTGTGAACCCTGACTTGGCGGAAAGCGAAATCTTTTACACTGACATTTAACCACTTACGGTATTCTGTTGTGTTCCTCACAAGTTCAACAATAAACCCCTTATCACATTCAGTATCATTGTGGTGCACGTTTTCAATTGCAGTCTGCACTAATAGTGCTCCCATTGTTTCTGATTTGTTTAAAGGATAGGGAATCATAGGCACAGAGTGAGTAACATGATGTGGTAGGTGTGTGCAGACATAACAAGACCCAGTCAGGTTAGCTTTTCTGACTGACAAACGCACCACCTGACACCATGTATTATTGCCATATGTGTCACTGAAATAGTTGTCAAAGTTATGCTCCAGGTGGCTTGCCTCGCGTCTTGTCCGGAAAGGATTGATTGGTGGGGTAGAACATTGCATCAATAGGTATATGATTACCCCAAGCAGGAAAGTGATAAGAAAGCACACCCACACTGTGTCCATTTTGGTCCAAAACTGACGGTACCGCTGGCGTCTTCGGTGGCGTTCTTCTTCAGCAGCCTGATGCTGCTGTGAGTCTGAATTGTTCGTCATATCAGTATCAGTATGTGTGCATGTGTGCTGTATGTTTCTGCTGAGCAGCGTTCGGCGTGCACTCAGGTTGTTTGTGATGTCTGTCAGGTGCAGTGTTATGCAATCTTCTGTCTTCACACGGCTCGGCTTCTTCTCTTCCTAGTCTACAACGTAGGGTGTTGATTGTGGCTAATCACTTACTTCTGCTTCTCACCCACGTCTGGTCTGGATTCTTCTGGCTTGACCGCGGGAACCTTTCTGCAGTGTGTTGTGTGGATCCACGTTGCCCTTTCTGCGATCTTCACAGCCGTGAATGTCGTCAGCAGGACTTGGTAGGGGCCCAACCACCGTTTGCTGTGCCAGTTCTTTCTTTTGAAGCTTTTGATCATCACCCAATCACCAGGCCTTATGTCGTGGAGAACACCCTCAGCAGGTTTGGGCAACGCAGCCTTCATCTGTTGAGAGATGTTTTGCAATTGGCAGGACAGAGCAGAACAAAAAGCTAACATAGCATTTTCAAAATGTGATGTGGTTAATGGGGGTGCAGGTCTCTTTTCCACGGAGAAACCTAAAGCTGGGGGACGAGCAAACAGGATTTCAAATGAAGACATGTTATGCTTCTTTCTAACTTGCATGTACATGAGTGCTAATGAGAGGCACTTAGTCAAAGGCAGGCCAGTTTCGTCTTCAAGTTTTGCCAGTTTGTTCTTTAGAGTGCCATTTTCACGCTCAACGGCGCCACCTGACTGCGGGTGATAGGCACAGTGTTTTCTCAGGTTAAAACCCAGTGTAAGGCTCAAATCAGTTAGAGCTTTATTTACAAAACGTCTACCATTATCACTGGAGATTTTCTCAGGTATTCCCCATCTGGGAATAATTTCTGACAACAGTGCCCTAGCTATGACTGTGCTAGTGGCATGTTTGGCTGGAAAGGCTTCTACCCATTTGGGCCACATGTCAACCATTACCAAACAGTACTTTTTACCCTCTGCTGGTGAGAGTTCAATGAAATCCATCATCAGGTGCTGGAAAGGACCTATGGGAACTGGATGAGCAGCTGGAATCTGTTTGGAGAGCCTGTGAGCATTATTAGTGGCACAGATTACACATTTTTTGCAAAAATTATCAGCATAGACAGTGAAGCCAGTGATTAACCAGTCATCCCTTCTTTTGACACATGATCTCTTCCATGTGTCAACTTGGAGCAATGATGGAAGAAGTGAGCTGGGAGACAGGGGAGGAAATTTGGGCCTCTCCAGACACCAGCCTTGTCTTTGTAACATCCTTTCTTTGTCCACTTCTGCCGTTCCTGTGGGGAGAAAAAAGACTGCATGGACAGAAGGGAATCAATGGGTGAAGGAAGGGGACACAGACAGGGGGAAGAAGGTAAATGGAACAACAGTGAGTGACAGAGCTGCAGCCTTTGCGGCAGCATCTGCACGAACATTTCCTTTTGAGATCAGATCTAAGGATGAAGTGTGAGCAGCATATTTACACACTGCCACAAAGGAGGGAAGAAGAATAGCTTCAAGAAGCCTGGAGACATAAACAGTTTTTTACAGGCGTGCCTGCAGATGTAAGGAAGTTGTGTTCATGCCAGAGGGTGCCAAAGTCATGGACAGCACCAAAGGCATAACGAGAATCAGTGTAAATGGTGACAGATTTACCAGAGGCATACGTGCATGCCTCCGCCAATGCAACAAGTTCAGCAGATTTGCCCTGAGCAGAGATTTGGTGGCCCAGGAACGTGACCAATGGTTTACAGAATTGCAGTTTTGGTTTGGAAGCTTTGTGGCCTTCTGCAGCTAGGTAACACAAAAGCTTCAGTGAGTCAGATTGGCATTGTGGTTTGTTTGGTGCACACAGTAAGAGGTCATCAACATATTGAATCAAAACAGAGCCTTCTGTCAGCTGAAGAGAACTCAGGGAGACTTTGAGGGCTGCATTGTAAATGGTTGGGCTTTCACAGTAGCCTTGGGCTAATCTGGTGAAAGTGTAGAGCGCCCCCTCGAATTGGAATGTGAACCAAAACTGTGAGTCTTTATGGACTGGGACACTGAAAAATACATTGGACAAGTCCACTACTGTGAAACAGGTGGAATTTGGTGCAGTTTGGCTTAGAATGGTGTGTGGGTTAGGAACCACACACGTGCGCTAAACAACTGCAGCATTCACTGCCTGGAGATCCTGAACAAACCGCTGTTCAGCAGGTTGCCCCTTGTCTGATCTTTTTCACAGGAAAAATTGGGGTGCACACTGGTGAATCAGGAGCTGGGACAACAATACCTTCTTTCAGGAGGGACTCAAAAACTGGGGTGATACCATCACGTGCCTCAGGTTTCAGTGGGTACTGCGAGCATTTGGGTCTGAAATCAGATTTGGGAGTTATTACCACAGGAGGGCAGTTTTTTATTAGCCCAACATCATACTTGTGTGCAGCCCACAGGGATGGTGGAACACGTGATAGTATGGAGTCAGGGTCCTCCAGCTGAGTGGGTTGGGTGACAGGACGAACCCATCTGTACTGCCTGTTCTTGTCTAATGTCTGTATGAAATGTTCACAAGGGAGTGAGACTGTGTATTCTGCACGAAACATCTGCAGAGATGGCGAGAACGAGACGGCATTCAGGCCTAAATGAGAATGTAGGTTTGATGGTTCCCAATCATTAGCAAGAAACGCAGCCAGAGCTCATGGACCCATGTCACGCCATGCTAAGGATGGGGTTTTGGTGAGTGAGATGTGTGGGTTGCTGCCGGAAACTGAGAACAAACTGTTCATATCAGGTGTGAGGGTGATCAACAAGAAGCTGAAATCAGCACTCCAAATAATATGGGAGCTTTGCAGCGGTGTGGGTTTAGTTTGTAGCCACTTGCTCTCATAATGTGTATCAAGGCCCTGTTAGAAATGTGATGTGTAGTGTGCTCTGTGCTGAGGCATGGAAACAGTGGAATTTGGAGATAAGGCCCTCCTTAGTTTTACAAGGTCAGAGCTCTGTTTCTCGTCTAACAGTGTCCACTCATAAATGTACAATGACGTTGGGGTTTTTGCAAAAGTCAAGTCAGGAGTCTCTGTCTTTGTCCCGTGCGGTGTGCAGGTAACTGAGAGAGATAAGCTGCACATTAGGTCTCTTCCTAACAGATTAAAGGGACATTGTGGTGAAAAAAGAAACTTGTGAGTGAAATCATGTCCATCTATTACACATGACAGCGGCTCAGTGAAGAATTCACGTGTGAAACCTCCACTTGCCACTTGTGACGTGCGTGAGCGGGAGGTGAGAGGGGGCTTTAGGCCTGATGATGATGACAAAACTGAGTTAGTTGCCCCAGAATCTACCATAAAATCTACCAACTTTCCTGAAATATTTACTGGCAAAATAGGCAGATCCCTAAAGTCTGAGGTTGAATACTTAGCTAAGGTGGCATGAACATCAGTGTAGTGGTATGTGTGTGTATGTGTGGCTGCAGCGGGTTTTTTATTAGCAAGCTCATGTATGGTGTCTGCTGGGGGTGAAAGTGAGAGGGGCGCACATGTAGCAGTCTTATCTGCCAGGTGTCACTGTTGCTGCTGTTGTGTCAGCCCCTGGTCTTGTGTTTGTGAATGTGGCTGTGATGTGGTGTGCTGCTGCCAGGCCCAGCATCCTGCACGCTGAAAATTGCCTCTGCCCCTTCCTCTGCCACGGAAAGTATTAAGAGAGAGAGAGAGAGAGAGAGAGAGAGAGAGAGAGTGTGTGTGTGTGTGTGTGTGTGTGTGTGTGTGTGTGTGTGTGTGTGTGTGTGTGTGTGTGTGTGTGTGTGTGTGTGACACCCTCCATTTCCCCCATACACCTCTGAGTCTAAATTAAATAATCGTTGTACCTTATAATTAAATATTGCTACAGTGGACACACAACACCACAGAGCTGGTTAAAAGAGCTCAACAGCGACTGTACTTTCTGAGGAGGCTGAAGAAGTTTGGAATGTCCTCCAGGATCCTCAACAATTTCTACAGCTGCATCATCGAGAGTATCCTGACCAACTGCATCACTGCCCTGGACTGCAAATACCTGCAGAGAGTTGTGAAGACAGCGGAGAAGATCATCAGGACTCCAGTTCCCTCTCTGCAGAGCATCTACCACCACAGAGTCCAAAGGAGAGCTGACACCATCCTCCGGGACCCCACCCACCCCCAGCACAGACTGTTCACACTTCTACCCTCAGGCTGGAGGTACAGAAGTGTGAAATGCAGGACAACCAGACTGAAAAACTCCTGCTTTCCCACTGCCATCAGACTCCTAAACAAATAACAACTCCCAAAACTCTGTAACACAGCTTTGCATATAGGAACTCACACACCGGCTGCTAAATTTGCACACTGCTCACCTGTACAGTAGATACAGTCTCACCCGTCTCATGTCCATATCATCTCTGCTGCTAATGATCATTTCTGCTGCTACTTATCATGCACAGTCTACGGCAGGGGTGCTCACACTTTTTCAGCATGCGAGCTACTTATAAAACAACCAAGTCAAAATGATCTACCCACTACAAAAATGCAAAGCATATAATTATTTTCAAATGTATTAAGGATTCTTTGTATGTACAATGTATGTTGATGTACCTTCTTTGGTATTGCGATGGTAGACTGGCAGATGAGGCAAACGCACTTCGAAAATGACATCGTGAAAAAAAAAGTCCACCTCCCATTCCGTATGAAAGTGATATGTTTTTGCCTTCTTACTTGGTCCAGCTTTCTCACTCATTTTGATCACCATATGTTTTAGCAAGGGCTTAAAATCTGAGTTAATTCGCTGACTAGCTTGTAAGTTTTGCTGCGCTTAGCGCCGTTGTTTACGCATGAGCGGTGACCTAAAGGTCAAAATTCAGTTGTCATCTGAATGGTTGCCCTGTATGTCAATCAAGTGACGGGATGTTTGATAGGCTGACAAATATTTTTTTTAATGTCACGCTGCAATCGACCAGTACTACCTCTGCGATCGACCAGTAGATCGCGATCGACGTAATGAGCAACCCTGGTCTACGGGTACTGCCATTACAGAAATTAGCATCGGGTACTAATATGTAATTTGAAATTATACACTGCTTGTTGCACAATGCTCATTTGCACACTGTACATAGGTCCATGCCATCTCAGGTTCACATCAGGTTGTACAATGCTCATTTGCACACTGTACATAGGTCCATGCCATCTCAGGTTCACATCAGGTTGTACAGTGCCCATTTGCACACTGTACATAGTGTTATTAGTACTCATTAGTTTTAGTATTTAGTATCAATGTGTGCTTAAGGAGTCCTAACTGCCTAACTGTGTGTTGGTGTGTGTGTTATTAGCATCCATTAGTATTCGGATTGAGTTACTGTGTTAGTGTGTCATGACCTTATTAGGGCCTGAGCCACTGACAACGTCAGTCGGCGAAAGTCCTATTGTATCTGCTAGCGTTTCTTTATTTTTTTTTTTCGTTATTATTCTGCCTAAATGATCGCATTTATTACCCTCTGAACGTTAACCAAAACGCGATTTTTTTTTGGCAGATCCCTCTGACCGGGCAAAAAATTCGATAAACTGGAAAAAATATGTGCCCCCCCACCCCTCATTTTTGTGGGTGGGGTCAAACGTACAAGGTCTATGGAGACAGGAGACCATAAACTTTGCCGTAGACACATCAAATTTGGGTGAGGTGTGAATCACCTCAAGACATGCAAAAAAACATCATTGTGGCCCATACCCACCGCCAACAGGAAGGCCGCCATCTGGCCTCAAAGTCGCCCCACCTCCAATTCGGGAAAAAAGTCACACCTCGCATTTGAACGCACTTGTCCTAGGGACCTTCTCCAATTGAGCTCATTTTTGCATGGCGCCATCTATAGGCATTGCCCATTAAAAATTGTATAAATTAAGTCAAAATCTCAAAAGGCATGGCCAGGGTGCCATGGCGAAATTTGACTCCTCCCCTTACAACTTCAAACACCTGTAACTCGGGCAAATCTTGTCCGATGTCCACAAAACTTTCAATGAAGGAAAATAGTGCCACCCCGGACACAATGACATCAAAATACCTGACAAAAGATATAGCGCCACAGAGTGGTTAATGAAAGAATTGCTAAAAACTGATTTTTTACCCTCTGAACGTTAACCAAAACGCGATTTTTTTTTGGCAAACCCCTCTGACCGGGCAAAAAATTCGATAAACTGGAAAAAATATGTGCCCCCCCACCCCTCATTTTTGTGGGTGGGGTCAAACGTACAAGGTCTATGGAGACAGGAGACCATAAACTTTGCCGTAGACACATCAAATTTGGGTGAGGTGTGAATCACCTCAAGACATGCAAAAAACATCATTGTGGCCCATACCCACCGCCAACAGGAAGGCCGCCATCTGGCCTCAAAGTCGCCCCACCTCCAATTTGGGAAAAAAGTCACACCTCGCATTTGAACGCACTTGTCCTAGGGACCTTCTCCAATTGAGCTCATTTTTGCATGGCGCCATCTATAGGCATTGCCCATTAAAAATTGTATAAATTAAGTCAAAATCTCAAAAGGCATGGCCAGGGTGCCATGGCGAAATTTGACTCCTCCCCTTACAACTTCAAACACCTGTAACTCGGGCAAATCTTGTCCGATGTCCACAAAACTTTCCATGAAGGAAAATAGTGCCACCCCGGACACAATGACATCAAAATACCTGACAAAAGATATAGCGCCACATAGTGGTTAATGAAAGAATTGCTAAAAACTGTTTTATTTATTACTCACACGCAGCTGGCCAGAATGACGTGAAATTTTCAGAGATTCATCAGAACACAGCCATGATCATAACTGAACATCAACATTAGTATGACATCAAACGTGTTACCATGGACACGCCGTCCTCGCCAGTCAATCCGTGAGCTTATGGGGAGGGGTGGGAACGTCCTGGAGTCATGAAATTTGGAACATAGGCTTAGGTTACTGTCACATATACTTCAATATGGGTGGACAACACATAACTGATAAGGAAGTGTTGCCATGGCGCCATGGCGAAGTTTGACTCCTCCCCTTACAACTTCCAACACCTGTAACTCGGGCAAATCTTGTCCGATGTCCACAAAACTTTCCATGAAGGAAAATAGTGCCACCACGGACACAATGACATCAAAACACCTGACAAAAGATATAGCGTCACATAGTGGTTAATGAACGAATTGCTAAAAACTGTTTTATTTATTACTCACACGCAGCTGGCCAGAATGACGTGAAATTTTCAGAGATTCATCAGAACACAGCCATGATCATAACTGAACATCAACATTAGTATGACATCAAACGTGTTACCATGGACACGCCGTCCTCGCCAGTCAATCCGTGAGCTTATGGGGAGGGGTGGGAACGTCCTGGAGTCGTGAAATTTGGAACATAGGCTTAGGTTACTGTCACATATACTTCAATATGGGTGGACAACACATAACTGATAAGGAAGTGTTGCCATGGTGCCATGGCGAAGTTTGACTCCTCCCCTTACAACTTCAACCACCTGTAACTCGGGAAAATCTTGTCCGATGTCCACAAAACTTTCCATGAAGGAAAATAGTGCCACCTCGGACGCAATGTCATCAAAATACCTGACAACAAATATAGCGCCACATAGTGGTTAACAAAAGAATTGCTGAAAACTGTTTTATCGATTACTCACGTGCGGCTGGGCAGAATGATGTGAAATTTTCTGACATTCATCAGACCACAGCCATGATCATAACCTGAAAACCTATATAGCGCCACATAGTGGTTACTGAAAGAATTGCTAACCCACTATTTACTAAATTGCAGATAAAAAAATGGACCTAATTAAAAACTCGAAGCACCCCACAAAGAGATATTTTTTGCACATCTTTTGCACCCAAATTTTATGTCTCGACGGCAAAGTTTACAGTCTCCATAGACCTTGAAAATTTGTGTACGTTTGGGGGGGAACATATCTTTTCCTGTTTATCGAATTTTTTGCCGGGTCTGAGCGGTCTTGGGATTTATAAATTTTCGAACATATGTACCTAACAGCCACACATTTGAGGCAAAAATTGCACACCCACTAGTGCCTAAGCAGCTCTCTGTATTTCAACAATTGCAGATAAAAAAAATGGACCTAAAACCTCAAAGCCCCCCCCCCAACAAGAAAAATTGTATGATGTTCTGTCATGTAGAAGTTAATAATTTTAAAATTAACTTTTAAACTCTGAATTGTTTACTAAATGGCTCTCTGTACTTGCACAATTGCAGATAAAAAAATGGACCTAATGTACCTAACAGCAACACATTTGAGGCAAAAATTGCACACCCACTAGTGCCTAAGCAGCTCTCTGTAGTTGAACAATTGCAGATAAAAAAAAATGGACCTAAAACCTCGAAGCCCCCCCAACAACAAAAATTGTATGATGTTCTCTCATGTAGAAGTTAATAATTTTAAAATTAACTTTTAAACTCTGAATATTTTAAGCTCTAGAAATTGAGAATATTTATTTCCGATGAATTCCCGATATACATACGTACATACATATATTTCCGATGTCCCATGGCGAGGAGTCAACCTTCTCCATGGTAACACTTACCTAATCAGTGATGTGCAGATCCAAAGAGACCAACAGCTGCTCTGAGTCTGAGAGTGTATTAAAGATCTTTGACTCTTTAAAATGAGGAGTCCTCTAACAACTCCTTCAAAATGGGAGAAAACAGGCCACTGTCTCATTTACAAACAGCAGAATCGTTACCTACGATGCAGCAAAGTTCAGACTCCTCAGCCTCACAGCAACCCCATTTTAATGACCAAGCACCTCCCACTGGACATATCATTCATTCAAAAACAGTTCAATAAATATTTCGTTACCTACGATGCAGCAAAGTTCAGACTCCTCAGCCTCACAGCAACCCCATTTTAATGACCAAGCACCTCCCACTGGACATATCATTCATTCAAAAACAGTTCAATAAATATTTCGTTACCTACGATGCAGCAAAGTTCAGACTCCTCAGCCTCACAGCAACCCCATTTTAATGACCAAGCACCTCCCACTGGACATATCATTCATTCAAAAACAGTTCAATAAATATTTCTACAAAAACAGTTTACAGTTCACCATCTTCCAATATACAATATCTCACAAAAGTGAGTACACCCCTCACATTTTTATAAATATTTTATTATATCTTTTCATGGGACAACACTGAAGATATGACACTTTGATGTAATGTAGTCAATGTATAGCTTGTACAACGGTGGAAATCTGTTGTCCTCTTAAAATTACTCATGACTTCAATCTTGAAGGTTGTTCTCCAAAATTTACAACAATTTTCTTATCATTTTATACTTTTCTTTGTCAATCTATCTACATTTGAAACCATTTCCCTCAAATTTGTAATTTCCTCTTGTAAAATTGACTTTTCCTGTACATTTGAGACTATTATAAATTTGTGGATCATTTTATGAATGATTTTTCTTTATATTTTAATAAAATTGCTGTTTCAATATAAATTTGAAACACATTGTTTAAGGGGAAAAAGCCAAAATATTATCACAATTTACACTTTTGACCATAATTTTGCAGAGCAACAACCAAACAATAACTATGACTGCAATGGTCATGTGCCCGTAGCAAGCAGCGCCTCTTTGTGTTGGTCATATCATGTGACTTCTCCCATGGAAAAAGCACATACATCGCATCAGGAATCACAGCATTGAAGCAGAGAGGACATGGAGGGAGAGGAAGTGCCTGTATTAAAAAAAAAAAAAAAAAAAAAAAAAGTACATATTTAATAAAAACATTAAAATAATATTTCAATTATTCATTGGATTCGTCTGCAAGCCAAGGACCATCTCTGGTTAAAATTTCAGCAAAATCCATCCAGTAGTTTCTACATAATCCTACTAAATCACTGCAAGAAGTTTGAGCCTTGGTAGAGGTATGCAGTCATGGATCACCCCCAAAATGTAATGGTTTGTGTGTAGGCCAAGAACCACTTCTGGTGAAAATTTCATCCAAATTCATCCAGTAGTTTTGGAGTATTGTTGGAAAAGTGTGTGAGGATAAAAGAGCCTTGGTGGAGGTATGCATTCCACAGGAAGTTTTCAGTTTCAAATTTAGCAGTGTTTTCTCACACAACTTATAACAAAATAAACGTAGCACTTATATCTAACGGTTAACATGCAAAATGTTAAGTTTAAACCAACTTACAGGTGTGCTTGGCTCAGATCAAACATGCTAATGCTAACGGGCTAGCCGCGAACGTTAGCTAAAACGCTAATCTCAAGGGAAACAAATTTAGCAATGTTTTCTCACACAACTTATAACAAAATAAACGGAGCACTTATATCTAACGGTTAACATGCAAAATGTTACGTTTAAACCAGCTTACAGGCTGGTTGGGTGAGGACTGACGTACGTCGTCTTCTTCTGAGGTTTTATGGTGGTTGCCAAATGCCTTGTAGGAGCATTACCGCCACCTTCTGGAACGGACTGTGATTCGAAATGGCATTACTGTCCTATATATATGTCCAGGACATACTGGATGCACTGAGGAGCTCATTTAGCAGCAGACTACATCATCCCAGGTGCACAACCGAGAGGTTTCGTAGGTCCTTCCTACCAACGGCTGTCAGACTGTACAACCTAAGCAGGGCTGCTCGCAGAGATAGCAAAAAGACGTAACAAACTAATAGTTTTTTTTGAATGCAAAAGATGCAATAGACTTACACAATGGTCCTCTCCGGCATACAACTAGGAACATACCGGTCGCTATGGAGGGTGAGAATATGTATGGGCACATAATCATACCATGTAGGATAACTAAATAGACGGTTATGCTGTTTCATCCCACCTAGCAACAATGCTCTGCACTGTGTGTGTTTATATATTTACATATTTATTCCATCTAGCTACAATGCTCTGCACTGGGTGTGTTTATATTTATATATCTATATATTTATTCCATCTAGCTACAATGCTCAGCACTGGGTGTGTTTATATTTATATATCTATATATTTATTCCATCTAGCTACAATGCTCCGCACTGTGTTTTTATATATCTACATATTATTCCATCTAGCTACATTGCTCCGCACTGTGTGTGTTTATATACTTGCATATTTATTCCACCTAGCTGCAATGCTCCGTACTGTGGGTGTTTATATATTTACATATTTATTCCATCTAGCTACAATGCTCTGCACTGTGTGTTCATATATTCATATATTTATTCCATCCAGCTACAATGCTCTGCACTGTGTGTCTGTGTGTGTGTGTGTGTATATATATATTTTATAGTAATATGTACATATGTATATTAGCTGCTCTTGCTTGCTTGTTTTTGTTTTTTTTTTGTTTTTGTTTTTTTTCTTGCCTTCTGATTGTTGCTCTGAGTGTTGCTATCCCTGTGCTGTTGCAATCCTGGAATTTCCCCGTTGTGGGACTAATAAAGGCTTATCTTATCTTATATCCTTGAAATTAGTCCTGTTGCCCTAATAAACCTAAAAACTAACTAACTAACTAACTAACCTGCACTTATATAGCGCTTTTCTAGTCTGCATGATAGACCGCATCTCCTGAACTTCTCTGCAAAATCTCTTTCATACTGAGCTGGTTTTGTCCTGCGATAAGCACAGTTGCCATGGAAACCAACTCATTGCATTTCAATAACGGACATTTATACATGGGGCAAACTTGCAACAATTTGCACTAAATTTTCGACGATTGATATTAGTCCTGCACCAAACAAGTCTACATAAAATTAACAAACAAAAGTTTTAGCGCCCCTATTTTTAAAAGGAAGAATTGCTGAAAATTTTTTTCTCTTTTTCTCTCACTAGCAGAAAAAAAAAATGCATGAAGGAATCACTAGGGCTGATTGACAGTACATGTAGATAGTACAGAACTGTTTCCATGGCGACCAGCGTGCTTCAACACACACAGTGCAGAGCATTGTAGCTAGATGGAATAATATGTAGATATATAAACACCCAGTGCGGAGCATTGTAGCTAGATGGAATAAATATGTAAATATATATACACACACAGTGCAGAGCATTGTTGCTAGATGGGATGAAACAGCACTACCGTCTACTTAGTTATCCTATATGGTATGATTATGTACCCATACATATTCTCACCCTCCATAGCGACCGGTATTTTCCTAATTGTATGCTGGAGGGGACCATTGTATGTCTTTTGCATTCAAAACTATTAGGTTGTCACGTCTTTAGGCTATCTCTAAGAGCAGCCCTACTTAGGTTGTACAGTCTGACAGCCGTTGGGAGGAAGGACCTGCGAAACCTTTCGGTTGTGCACCTAGGATGATGTAGTCTGCTGCTAAATGAACTCCACCGTGCGTTCAGTATGTCCTGCATAGGGTGGAACTTGGACTCCAGCAGAGATGACAGTTTAGCCACCGTCCTTCTCTCTCCTATCTCCTCCACTGGGACAACGCGCTACCCCAGGACAGAGCTAGCTTTCTTGATCTGTTTGTTCAGTCTCTTCCTATCGGCTGCCATAATGCCACTGCCCCAGCAGACCACCGTGTCATACAATGTCTTCAGCAGCGCCCCTTGTACACCAAAAGACCTGAGTCTCCTCAGTAGGAACAGCCTGTGCTGTCCCTTCTTGTAGAGTGCGTCAGTATAGTGTGACCAGTCTAGTTTATTGTTCAGATGAACACCCAGGTACTTATAGGATGTCACCATCTCAATGTCTGTTCCCTGTATATTTACTGGTGATGTGAGGTGTTGTCCTGAAATGAGAGTGGAGCAACTTCAGCAGAGGGACATGAGTGAAAGTTTGTTTTTGGGCACAATGACTACGGCACCTCCACCTAATTCTGCGTGGAAGAAGTCGATTGGAGTAAATGGCCAGCAGGTAGTGTTCAAAGCGAGGGAGGACGGGCGGCGGGTTCCGCGGTCGCGCGGGGGGTGAAGGCCCGTTTACACCTGCCTGCAGGTTTAATTAGAATTGTTGTTTCTATACCTATTACCTTGGTATTCATTTGGAGAGCAAAGTAAGAATTTCATTGCTCAGGAAATGTAGCATTTCTTAACTGTGCACATGATAATAAAGCCTTTGAATCTTGAATCCTGAGACCAAAATATGAGAACAATGTATTAATACTGGATTTATTCTAAAATATGTTATTTGTCATTGTTCAGAATTTTACAGAATATCAGCTGTGGCTATGTCACTGCTGTACTAGCATGTTTTTTTTTAAATAACCAAGGCACTTCAACACAAACATTTATTTTGTAAAAAAAAAAAAACTGAGCAAAATTAGAGAATAGTAACCACTGTGCTAGAACAGAAGATTTAAACAAAGTTTTTTAGGGCTATGGGATTCAAAAATTAATAGGAAGTCTAGAGGCCCTTGCTGTGAATGACTTCAGCACATGTGCGCTCACAGGACAGCTGAGGTGTATCGACAGGCCAAGCGAAGTGGAGGTCGGGTGGTTGCTGAAGCAAAAACTTGGGTGTGGGAGGAGTTTGATGAGGTTGTGGAACAAGACTTTCTGTCAACCTCGAAGAGATTCTGACAAACTGTCCAGCCACTCAGAAGGGGGAAGCACCTCCCTGTCCAACTGTGTATGGCTCGGATGGGGTGCTGCTGACTTTGACTGGGGATATCGTAGAGTGGTGTAAGGAATACTTCGAGGATCTCCTCAATCTCACTGACACGCCTTCCACAGAGGAAGCAGAGCTTGAGGATAAGCTAGTTGACTCGCCCATCACAGGGGCTGAGGTTGCTGACGTGGTTAAAAAAAACTCTTCGGTGGCCGGGCCCCAGGGTGGACGAGATTCGTCCTGAGTACCACAAGGCTCAGGATGTTGTAGGACTGTCATGGCTGACACACCTCTGCAACATTGCGTGGAAGTTAGGGACGTGCCTTTGGCATGGCAAACCAGGGTGGTGGTTCCTCTCTTTAAGAAGGGGGACCGGAGGGTGTGTTCCAACTTTAGGGGGATCACACTCCTCAGCTTCCCTGGGAAAGTCTGTGCCAAAGTAGTGGAGAGGAGAGTCTGGCCATTTGGTGAACCTCGGATTCAGGAGTAGCAGTGTGGTTTTGGTCATGACCATGGCACATCAGACCAACTCTTTATCCTCTCGAGAATCCTTGAGGGTTCGTGGACGTTTGCCCAACCAGTCTATATGTGTTTTGTGGACTTGAAGAAGGCATTCGACCACGTCCCTCATGGTTTTTTTTTGTGGAGGGTGCTTCGGGAGTATGGGGTATTGGGTTTGTTGCTACGAGCTATCCAGTCTCTATACAACCGTTGTGAGAGTTTGGTTTGTATTGCCAACATTCTGTTAGACTTGTTTCCAGTGAGAGGTGGACTTTGCCACAGCTGCCCTTTGTCACCAATCCTGTTCATAATTTTTATGGACAGGATTTCTAGGTGCAGGTGTCATGTTTGGTGACCACAGGATCTCAGTCCTGTTGGCTTCAGTGAGCAATGACCTACAGGTCTTACTGAGACAGTTTGCTACCGAGTGTGAAACGGCTGGGATGAGAATTAGCACTTCCAAGTCTGAGTCCATGGTTCTCAGCTGAAAAAGGGGGAATTGTCTTCTCCAGGTTGAGGACAAGTTCCTACCCCAAGTGGAGGAGTTTAAGTATCTCAAGGTCTCATTCCCAAGTGAGAGATTGACAGACGGATCGGAGCAGCATCTGCAGTGATGCAGATGTTGTACCAGTCTGTCATGGTGAAGAGGGAGCTGAGCTCTAAGGCAAAACTGTCAGTTTACCGCTCAATCTACGTTCCTACCCTCACCTATTGTCATGAACTTTGGGTAATGACCGAAAGAATGAGATCATGGATGCAAGCGGCTGAAATAAGCTTTCTCCGTAGGATTGCTGGACTCACCCTTAGAGATGGAGTGAGGAGCTCTGTCATCTGGGAGAGGCTCAGAGTAGAACTGCTGCTCCTCCACATCGAAAGGAGCCAGTTGAGGTGGTATGGGCATCTGATCAGGATGCCTCCCACTTGAGGTGTTTTGGGCCTGTCCCACTTGGAGGAGAGCCTGGGGTAGACCCAGGACACACTGGAGAGACTATGTGTCTGAGCTGGCCTGGAAACACTTTGGCATTCTCCCAGAAGAGCTGGAGCTGTTACAACTCGCCGCTCATTAGCGGCGCCAGCTGAGCGCACACCTGCACCTCGTCAGCAGCAGGGCATATAAGCCACTCTGCCCTGGGCCTCGGCCTGAAGCCGTCTGTTCCCTTCGGCTACTTGCTTCAGAGGAACCCCCTCGCCAACCAGCAAGATTGCTCACGTAAGCATACCTCCACTTGTGTTCCAGTCTCTCCCCTGTGCACAGGTGGATCTTTCCCGGCGGCGGACTCCGCCTCTGCATCACCACCTCGCTGCTGCTGTCAGGTGCATCGTCAGGTCACTGTCTTCTGGACTCTCCCTTGTGCACGCCTGCCACCTGCCCTGCCAAGTAAGCCAACAAATCCCTCATTACCCGTTGTACTGGTTTGGTGCCAGTCACCTTCTCCCTGTGCTCTCTCCCCAGGGTTGTCTGGCTGTACGGTTTCCTGCCTCCGTGCCTGACGCTGACGTCCGTCACCAGTACATCCACATATCACAGACACGCATCCACACACACACTTGCTGTTAAATAAACTGTTAAACCTATTCTGAGCCTGCGTGTGTGTCTCCTGAGCCGTGCGTTATGTCAGTACGGCTTCAGCAGAGCGGCTCGGCGGACAGCGGGCTCACGCGCCGTCTTACCATCTTAGAGGCTCAAGTAGATTTGATAGTTTATCAACAACAGGTGATGTTGAATCAATTAATTAAGATTACTGACCGGTTAGACCGCCTGGACCTCCGTCAGCCGTTCCCTCCGGCTCGTCAGGGAGGCGCAGCTCCAGCTGCTTCAGCGGCCGTCCAGCCTGCTCCGGGTGGCCCAGCCCGACTCACTCCTATCCCGACCCCCGCCCGCTTTAGCGGTAAGCTTGGTGGAGCGCGGGGGTTCATTATGCAGTGTGAGTCGGTGTTCCTGCGTGTCCCCGGAGATTTTCCCTCAGACCACAGTCGAATTGGCTATATAGGAAATCTCCTGGAGGGTCGTGCGCTCTCCTGGGCTTATGCCGTAATGGCGAAGCCCAGCTACGCCACCCTCACCTATGGCCAGTTCATTAATCTATTCCTGGAAGTCTTTGATCACTCTCGTTTCGAGAGTGTCCAGGTCGATCGCCTCCTCAGCCTTCAGCAGGGAGGCCGATCGGCCGCCGATTACGCCATTGACTTCCGGGTTACAGCGGAGGAGGTTGGCTGGGAGGAACGCGCCCTCTGTGGCATCTTCCTCCGCAGTTTAAACTCTGGTCTGAGGGATGAACTGGCTGGTCGGGATCTCCCTGAAACATTTGCGGAGCTAATCTCTCTCACCATCAGCTTGGATAACCGGCTGCGCGAGCGCGCCTCGGAGTGGAAGTTGCCTTCTTGCTCGCGGGGTGCCTCGTCACGCCCGTCCCAAGCTCGCCCCCTGGCGTTACCGCCATCGGAGGTTTCCGAGGAGTCGGAAACTATGGTGACGGGCCGGGCAAAGCTCCCCCTTGCGGAGAAACAACGCTGCCGTGAGTTGGGTCTCTGCATGTTTTGCGGAGACAACCAGCACACTGTGGAGCGTTGCCCGGAGAAGCCCAAACGGGGAGGTCCGCGAATCACTGTAGGGGGCCTCGCGGACGCTAACCGGTCAACTCCCCTCACTCATTTGTCGCTGCCCATCCGTTTCTGCCACAACATAACAGGGCATCTCACTCATGCACTGGTGGACTCAGGCGCGGAAGGCAGCTTTATTTCACAAAGCCTGGCAACCCGATTGGGCATCCGTTGCCAGCCCCTTAAAACTCCTCTCACCCTCATCAATCTCTCCCGTGCATCTCTGGGGAAGGTGACCCACCGGACTCACCCCGTCTCTGTCATCGTCTCTGGAAATCACCGGGAGGAGATCTCCTTCTACATCTTGCCTTCTTCAGTGTCTCCAGTGATCCTGGGTTATCCGTGGCTCCGTCTCCATAACCCCGTCCTGGATTGGAAGACCGGGAAGGTAACAGCCTGGAGTACCTTTTGTATGAGCACCTGCCTCCAATCCGCTGCCTGCTCGCCATCCTCTCCTCCCGTGGTCAAGGATGCCGCGCCCCCGGACCTCTCCTTGGTGCCCGTGGAGTTTCACGACCTGGGCGCAGTCTTTAGTAAGTCCAAGGCAATGTCCCTTCCTCCACACAGGCCTTACGACTGCACCATAAACCTCCGCCAGGGGGCGCCTCTCCCCTCGGGACGTCTCTACAGCCTGTCAGCGCCGGAGAAGGAGGCCATGAACTCTTACCTAAAGGAATCTCTCAGCGCAGGTATTATTCACCCATCATCATCGCCATTAGGTGCAGAGTTCTTCTTCATGGGCAAGAAGGATGGCTCTCTTCGTCCATGCATCGACTTCCGAGCCCTTAACGACATCACGGAGAAGGACCGTTACACCCTGCCCCGATGGACACTGCCTTCCACTCCCTCCAGGGGGCGACCTGGTTTACTAAGCTGGATCTCCGCAGCGCGTACCACCTCGTCCGGATCCGGGAGGGAGGTGAATGGAAAACAGCCTTCCATACCCCGAACGGCCACTTTGAATACCTGGTCATGCCGTTCGGGTTAACCAACGCTCCAGCCGTCTTTCAGCGCCTGATAAATGACGTTCTCCGGGACTTCATCGGCCTGTTTGTGTTCGTCTACCTGGATGATATTCTCATCTTCTCCAAGTCCAGGGATGAGCACCAGGTGCATGTGAGACGGGTCCTGCAGAGGTTGCTGGAGAATTGGTTGTACGTGAAGGCGGAGAAGTGCGAGTTCTATGCCAAGAAGACGTCATTTCTCGGGTTTGTCATCTCCCATGACCAGGTGCTCCCAGACCCAGCTAAAATTAAAGCGGTGGTAGATTGGCCGACTCCCACGTCTAGAAAGCAGGTGCAACAATTCGTCGGCTTTGCCAACTTCTACCGCCGCTTTGTGCCCAACTTTGGAGCCATTGTCGGCCCTCTGACCCGTCTCACCTCCCCTAAAACTCGTTTCCAGTGGACTGATGAGGCCGCGGCGGCCTTCCAGGCGCTGAAGGCGGAGTTTTCATCCTCCCGGGTCCTCAGCCAGGTCGATCCCTCCTTGCAGTGCATCGTGGAGGTCGATGCCTCGGATACGGGGGTGGGGGCGGTGCTGTCTCAGCGGTCACCTGCAGATGGGGTCAAACGGCCCTGCGCCTTCTTCTCCCGGTGCTTGTCCCCGGCGAAACGCAATTACGACGTGGGGGACAGGGAGCTTCTTGCCATCAAGCTCGCGCTCCAGGAGTGGCGTCACTGGCTGGAGGGGGCTGTCCTGCCCTTCGTGGTGTTAACGGATCACAAGAATCTGGAATATTTAAGAACTGCCAAGCGCCTGAACGCCCGCCACGCCCGTTGGTCCCTGTTTTTTGCAAGATTCCGTTTCACCATCACATTCAGGCCGGGCTCCAAGAACGGACTCCCTGACGCCCTCTCCAGGCAATTCGCCCCTGAGGATTCGGAGGGCGCTGTACATACCATCCTGCCCAGGTCGTGCATCGTGGGAGCCGTTACCTGGGAGATCGAGGATAAGGTCCGGAAGGCGCAGGAATCGGAGCCGGATCCGGGCGGCGGACCGGAGGGGGGGCTCTTCGTCCCGTCCTCCGTTCGGGGGGAGGTCATCCATTGGCTTCACACGTCCAAGCTAGCCTGCCATCCTGGGACCTCCCGAATGATTGACCTGCTCCAACGCTCCTTCTGGTGGCCGGGATTGCGCAAGGACGCTGCCCGCTACGCCCGGGCCTGCCCCATCTATGCCACCAGTAAGACTGGCAATTCCCCCCCTGCGGGTTTGCTCCAGCCCCTGCCCGTTCCTGGTAGGCCCTGGTCGCACATCGCATTGGACTTCGTCACTGGTCTCCCCATCTCTAACAACTTCGACACTGTCCTGACCATCGTCGACCGTTTCTCCAAGGCTGCCCATTTCGTGCCATTACGGGGGCTACCCTCTGCCTTGGAGACGGCAGATCTTCTCGTCCAACACGTGGTCAGGCTGCATGGGATACCAGCTGACGTGGTCTCCGACCGGGGTCCCCAATTCACCTCGGACGTCTGGCGGAGTTTCTGCAGGACATTAGGAGCCCAGGTAAGCCTCTCCTCCGGCCATCACCCCCAATCTAACGGGCAGTGTGAACGGACCAACCAGGAGCTGGAGGCTGCTCTCCGCTGCGTCACCGCCTCGAAGCCTGCGTCATGGAGCAAACACCTTGCCTGGGTGGAGTACGCCCACAACACCGCTCGCTCCTCAGCCACAGGGATGTCCCCCTTCAAGGTGTCCCTGGGTTACGACCCCCCTCTGTTTCCCTCGCTGGAGAACGAGTCGGCAGTCCCCACGGTTCAGGCTCACCTCAGGCGGTGTCGCTCCATCTGGACAGCCGCGTGCAATGCGCTTTTACGCACGGCGGAGCGCAATAAGGCCACGGCGGATCGGCGTAGAAGACCTGCTCCTGCCTACCGGGTGGGCCAACCGGTCTGGATATCCACGCAAGATGTGAACCTGAAGGGTGAGAGGAGGAAGTTGGCTAAATGCTTCATGGGTCCATACCCCGTCACCAAGATAATCAACCTGGTGGCAGTGCGTGTTGCTACTCCCCCCTCCCTCCGCATCCATCCCACCTTCCACGTCTCCAAGGTGAAACCGGTGGTGTCTGATCCCATCTGCCCTCCTCCTGCTGCGCCGCCCGCGCCTCGGATGATTGATGGCCATCCGACTTGGACTGTCTCGACCATCTTGGACTCCCGACGCCGGGGTCGCGGGCTACAGTATTTGGTGGACTGGGAGGGCTATGGTCCAGAATGGAGGCAATGGGTTCGCTCCTCATTCATGTTGGATCGCTCTCTCATCACCGAGTTTCACCGGAAGCACCCCGATAAACCATCGCCAGGAGGCGCTGCTAGAGGGGGGAGTACTGTTACAACTCGCCGCTCATTAGTGGCGCCAGCTGAGCGCACACCTGCACCTCGTCAGCAGCGGGGCATATAAGCCACTCTGCCCTGGGCCTCGGCCTGAAGCCGTCTGTTCCCTTCGGCTACTTGCTTCAGTGGAACCCCCTCGCCAACCAGCAAGATTGCTCACGTAAGCATACCTCCACTTGTGTTCCAGTCTCTCCCCTGTGCACAGGTGGATCTTTCCCGGCGGCGGACTCCGCCTCTGCATCACCACCTCGCTGCTGCTGTCAGGTGCATCGTCAGGTCACTGTCTTCTGGACTCTCCCTTGTGCACGCCTGCCACCTGCCCTGCCAAGTAAGCCAACAAATCCCTCATTACCTGTTGTACTGGTTTGGTGCCAGTCACCTTCTCCCTGTGCTCTCTCCCCAGGGTTGTCTGGCTGTACGGTTTCCTGCCTCCGTGCCTGACGCTGACGTCCGCCACCAGTACATCCACATATCACAGACACGCATCCACATACACACTTGCTGTTAAATAAACTGTTAAACCTATTCTGAGCCTGCGTGTGTGTCTCCTGAGCCGTGCGTTATGTCAGGAGCAGATGGCTGGGGAGAGGGAAGTTTAGGCTTCTCTGCTTGGGCTGCTGCCTCTGCAACCCGGACCTCCCGAAAAAGCAGTGGAATATGGATGGATGAAGAAAAATAAACAAGTGACATAGTCCTTTAGTCAAAAATACACAGAATTTCTAACATATGAATATCAGACTTCTAATAAAAACTGGAAACAGCCCTACTGCTGTCTGGCAGTGGCTCCCTGGCTTTCGTTTTTGCATCATGTTTGGATCGCTGGTCCATGGAGTGTGTTGGTGCGAGGTGCCGTGGTGTGGCTTGGAAGACGCGGGGGCCCTGATTATCAAAAGCCGAATGCGGGCACCCTTTCCAGGTTGTAGTTCTCCAGTCACCAGCAGCGGTCGTTTCCTGTCTTTCCTTGGGGTGGGGTGCGTGGTGTGATCTCTCATGCTTGCCTGCATTCACTGAGCATTTTGCCCTAGTTTGATGGGGTCTCAGACCTCACTCCACCCAGGGCTGTCCTTATGCCATAAACTGTTCAGTTGGCAGCCATTCTAACATTTGAGTTCCATCTTTTTTTCTTTTGTTTCATCAAAACAAAACAGGCATTTTTTTTTCCCCCCAAATGTTATCAAAAGGCTTCGGGGTCCATATGGAAGACCCTCTGGGTCTGGATGCAGACCAGGGTTTGCCATTTGAGGAGCCCGAATATATAGTTTAACTGGTTCCTGTATCATTAATATGACCACTGACACAGTGTACCCTGTGACAGAAAATAAGAACTGGCATATTGGGTCTGTATTTGTTTTTGTTTTTTTACATTTTGAAAATGCAGATATTTCATACAATTTGTCAGTTCTTTAGTTCCAAGATCCTTCTGCCACCCTGTACCCCACAACTAACCAGACTTGCCTCGTCATAATCACATCAGACATATGAGAGGAGAGCTAGGAAGAACTAGGGCAGAGAATGAGAGAGGGAGAGGGAGAGACCATTTTGTCCCCCAGGTATGACAGAGTCACTCATGCAGAAAGATCCCACATGGAGGGAGGTGGGAGAGTGGGGTGTGGTGGGGGGCATGAAGGAACTCTTGGCTTCCTCTCCTCATTTGTACCTCCCCTCCCTGAAAACACATCTGTCTTCTTTTCTCTGCCACACACCTTTTCTGCATCCTTCTCTCACCTTCTCACTCCGGTAACAGAGACTTTCCTTTCACAGCTTAACCTGTTTTCTCATATTTAGGGTGCAAGTGTTTTGTCACATTCTACACCACCTGCTATATTTTGTCAAACTTTCAAAGGATTGAGCTCCTCAGCTCCCAGTTAATTCTCTTTGTAGCCCATGTTCTTTGGCCTTTGCACACACACTGCCGTTATCATTGAGTAAAAGCGGTCTATCTTACATGCTAATATGTGTCGGCTCTACAATGATCACCATTTTAGTCCACAGCAGAGCTATCTCATGGCTGCATGCATTAAAACAATTAAACTTTGCCCCTCCCTCACCACAACAATCATTTGCGGATGTGTTGGGTGAAATTTAGCAAGAAATTATCATTTTCTGAATCACTTCACTTCGCTTGCACTGTGTTTGTTTCATTCTTTCTCTTTCTCCTTTTTGTCTGTGTGCTCTTTAAAAGACTCAGAGCCCCCTGCATGTTCTTCTTTTCACTCCTTTTCTCTGTACTTCTTTTTTCATCATTATCCAACAGCACTTTTCTGTGCGTGCAAATGCTTTCTGAACGGTGTCCTTTCTTCCCTTTCAGGCTGGATGTCATTGTTGCTGCCTGTGGGCTGGTTGTATTTATTTAGGGGTAATTGGTGTGTGGATGAGTGAGGTAATGAGGTGGATCCACACTTGGCTGCTCCCCTCCCCGAGAGCCCGAGACAGACGTAGCCTAGCTGGGCTCCGGCTTGAGCTGTACCCACTGCTGTCCCCTCCACGCAGGTCAGAAGGGCTCTTTCATACCCAGGTGGACAAACACAATCGCTGGGGCTGATACCTCAATGAGGCGTCTGCAGTTTGAAGTGCCATGTGTGCATAAGTGCATGTAAATGTGTTTTCATGATTTTGAGGGTGGAGAGTTAAAAAAACGGGGAAAAAATCAGCACTTGGTTGTTTGCTTGTCTCTGTCTTTGAGTCCTTGTTTGTTCTTGCAGCTTGTGTTTGTATAAGTGATTTTCCCTGTGTGTTTGTAAGTGCATGTATATCAGGCTGAGTGGGTGTTCAGTGGAGCTCGAGGAGGACCTTTGGCACTCATAGCCCTCCCGCCAACCTCACCCTGCCCCTAATGTCCAACAGAGTTACCTAATGATTTCGCTTACACCTCCCTTATCTGTCTAGCCTGTGTGGCAGGAACAGTCTGACGCTTCAGCCTTTTACATGCCATTTGCTGCTTCATATTCTGTGAAATTCAATTGCACAGCCCTAACTGTAGCCAGAGTAGGGGGATCTCCCTCTTACTCGCCTTCCTTCACGCTCTTTCTCTCTCTCCCTTCTTCCATCTCCCATATACAGTATTTATAAATACAAATATAAACATCTGCACCTTCACACTTTTTTAACATATTATTTCAACCTTATATTTAAATCTTTGAGCACTCCAAGTTTACACTTCATTACTCCTCCTCAGCGTGTTGGTTGACGGACTTTGAATGAGTGCAAGAAGTTTTAAATGGGGATGCTTGTGTGTTTGCGACTGCCCACAGGTGTTCAGCACATAATATTATGCATAGATTGTTTTGTTGTTATCAGGGTAATTGGTGTGGACCTGCCAGCCTTTGATAGACACACAATTACTGTATGTAATGCATAAGTGGACTCATTTTAGGGCAGGATTTTGAGTTGCTAATGGTGCATTATTCAGCTTTTGGTCTGTCCCCAAAAGTGCCGGGCCAAATCAAACACGCCGCTCCGGGGTAATTGAGGCCCACTCCGCACCCCCTGCAGTGAGCAAGGCAGAACTGTAATCCCCTGACAACTCTGACTTGGCCCCAATCTGGCAGGCTGCCCATTTCCCAGCAAAACGCCTTACTCCACACATCAGAGAGAATGAAGAAGCTGATAGTCACATTTGGACCACTTTCCAATTTTGTCATTCTTTTCAGCTCAACAGAACTCTGTATCCTTCACAGCTCTTACCCTTTCAGACTATCCCAGAATATAATCGTACACTAATTACGGGAAGGGGGGCTGAAAAGTTCATAGGCTGAAAATTTCATAGTGGTCAAATTTGACCAAATGTGGTTTATTTTTCAACCGCAAGGACCCAAGTGCTGCAACACCGAAGGAAGAAGTGTGTGGACCAAAGGGGAGACTATGTTGAAAAATAAACCACATTTGGTCAAAGTCGACCACTATGAACTTTCAGCCCCACCTCGTATATGGCTTAAACTGATATTCCGGCTTAATTGTTTCCTCAAGCATTTTTGGGGTTATGATCAAAGTTATTTGACAAGTAAATCGAACCACACAAACTACAGAAAAGGTTTGATGATGATGATGATGATAATAATAATAACTAGAAATTTCCCGCAGAAATTTTGATAGTGTGCCCCTACTGCCCGCTGATTGTGACTTTAAGTTTGAGGACCTAATGTAATAATAAAACAGTTGATTTGAGTGTAGATAATACCATGTTATATGTGTGTTTAAATCTGGGCACATCAAAGCAATCTAAACTATGTATTATTTGCAGTGTTGGGGTAGTTACTCAAAAAAGTAATCCATTACCAATTAATAGTTACTTTTTAAAAATGTAATCCTTTATTTAATTACTCATTGTCAAAAGTAATCAATTACAGATTACTTCTGGATTACTTTCAGATAGCGTCAGTGAAATGTACCGTATTTCCACATAAGTTAAACTGTATTTGCTCAAACTACACGTTTTTATAGCCCATACTAACAAATAAGACAAAGAAAAGGCTTTTTCACTCTTATGTTTTTAATGTAAAATGAAAATCTCCTTGATGGCATTTACTAAAATGTAAGAACTTTCATGTCTGATGTCCATGATATCTGAAATGAAAATTATGGCTGGATATCCGGAAGTGAAAACCCACTACACATGAATGGGAAAAGTGACGTTATTAGTGCTAGGAAGAATGAAATTTCACTTCCAAAGTAGTCATTATATATAAGAATATCATTCTGGATATCTTAAATGTTCATTTTGACTTGGAATTTTAGATATCTGCAATGCATATCCAGTCCAGCCATTAAATGTCAAAATGCCTTGCTATGGGCACACGTATTTTTTCCAGCCTGCCACATGTTCTGCTAATATGCAGTGGCTCCTTTTAGCTCAAGACAAAAAATAAAAACAACAACAAAATAATCTCTCAAAATAAAGAGAAGGATACAAAGTCAGGAGAACTCTGCACATATTTGAGAAGGAAAACTTGTAATTTCAAAATGCACAAAACATGCAACTACAAGAAAAAAAAACTTTCAGACTTTATCAGAAAAAAACTAGTAATGCACAAATATAACGGCGAATATATTGGTCTCGGCCCATATTCACCTTGGCGTCTGGTGACTTTCAGGACTGATTTCTGCCTTGATACAGTCAACTGTAGACAACTGCAAATTCGAAATTATCCAGAGCTCAACAGTTTTAATGTATTTCGGTTCAGTTATTTGTATAATGCATATTTTCAAAACAAATAATCAATATTGGTTATTAACAAATTCATAAAAAACTGGTATCAGCCTAAAATGTCACAATTGGAATAAAGTGGTATTTTAACATGGAAAAGGGCACAAATTTAACCTAAGTTTCTACATTCTAAGACTAAAAATTCAAACACAAGAGAAAAACTCTTACATTTACAAGAAAATATACAAAAGTAGCAAGTATCGATTTCATGTTCCCTTTATATATGTATATGACATCATAAAGACACAATTGTCTATGTGCCGCCATATAGGCATCGTGAGCCGTCCTGTGATGCCTGAGTTCATGGTCTATATGACATCATAAAGACACATTTGTCTATGTGTCCTATGATGCCTGAGTTCAAAGACACATGGTCTATATGACATCATAAAGACACATTTGTCTGTGTCCTATGATGCCTGAGTTCAAAGACACATTTTTTTCTATGTGTCCTGTGATGCCTGAGTTCATAGGACGTCCTGTGATGTTCAGGCAGAGATCATAGGCCGTCCTATGATGTCCTATGAAGCGTGACCGACAGACAGACACACACACACACACAGATTTCTTGCTTTTATAGAGTGATGATAACCAAACCTATCATCTGGCCTGTCACTGCAACAGATACTGGAGTCAGTTTGTGTTGGCCTGGCCTTGCCACTGATAATACCTCTATCTGCCAAAAATGTGCAGCTAGTCCAGCAAAAGCTAGCGGTACTCAAATACTTTGCAAGCAGTTTCATGAAATGGTCAGTCAGAAAGCAACTCATACCGGCTCGGACGTTGCCCAGGTTAGCAAGGTCACGAGTTCCTGGCAGTGGAAGGTGAAGGACAGAGCTGCGTGGAGGAATCTGATCAGACCTAAATGAAACAGTCATTGTCACCCCGACAGACTGCTATGATGATGATGATATTTCAGATTAACATTGTATTTAGCATTTTTAAGTCGTTTCTTCAGCTATAAGTCATATTGGCTGAATGCTAACATTTTTTATACTTTAAGCTATGTTAGCATGTAAGCTAGCATTTCTTAAGGTTTGAGCTTAAATTTAGCATCTTTAAGCTAATTTCCTGCACCGTTAAGCTATTTCTATTGATATGCTAATGTTTTTCAAGCTTGTGCTAATTTAGCATGTAAGCTAGCATTGTTTTATATTTTAGGCTAATTTTTGATATATTTAAGCTAACTTCTGGCAATGTTCAGCTAGTTCTTTTTTTTATGCTAATACGGGGTGTCAAACTCATTCCATGGAGGGCCAAGCCCCTGCAGGTTTTACTTCCACCCAGTCTCTTCAGCAGGTGTTTTCACTGATCAGCAATCAGTAGGAAGAAATTCAGAGAAATCAACTGGTGAAGACACTGGGTGGAGGTAAAACCTGCAGGGTCTTGGCCCTCCATGGAATGAGTTTGACACCTGTGTGCTAATATTTTTAAATATTATACTATTTTATTATTAAGCTAGCATTTTTTACATTTCAGGCTAATATTTAGCATCTTTATGCAAACTTCCTGTGACATTAAGCTACTTCTGCTTTTATGCTAACGTTTGTCAACAATAGCCTGTTTGAGCATGTAAGCTACCATTTTTTCAATTTTAAGCTTATATTTAGCATCTTTCCTGCAGTGTAAAACTTGTTTTTACTAATATGCTAATTTTTTTTCAAGATTGTGTGAATTTAGCATGTAAACTAGCATTTTTGACACTTAAGGTTTATTTTTGATTTATTGGAGCTAACTGAATGCAACTTAAGCTATTTTTTCTTTTCTGCTATTTTTAAATATATGCTATTTTTAACATATAAGCTAGCATCTTTTACATTTTAGGCAAATATTTACTATCTTTATGCTAACTTTTTTTTAACATAAAGCTACTTCAGCTTTTATGCTGTCAAGATTAGCCTGTTTTAGCTTGGAAGCTAACATTTTTCAGTTTTATGCTTACATTTACTGTCTTTAAGCTCACTTCCTACACTGTTAAGGTATTGTAACTATTTGTGCTATTTATGATACTTATACTTCTCCTGCTTTATACTATTTCTACTTTTATGCTAATGTTTTTAAAAACTTGGCTAAGTAAGGCATTGAGCTATCTTTTTCAATTAGTTAGGGTTGCATTTAGCATTTTTAAGCTGACTTCTACAACCTTAAGCTATTTTATATTTCCTTGTGTGGTAACCTGGGCAACGTCCGAGCCAGTATGAGTTGCTTTCTGACTGACCATTTCATGAAACTGCTTGCAAAGTATTTGAGTACCGCTAGCTTTGGGAATCTGATCAGACCTAAATGAAACGGTCATTGTCGCCCCTGACAGACTGCTATGATGATGATGATGTGTGGTAACATATCGTCACTTCCTGTGTTACTGGCGGTCTGTGTGGTTTGCTCTGTGGTTAGCTCTCCTCATTCTCCTGATGATTTTTGCCTTTAATTGTATTTTAATCACATTTTTCCTTCTACCGTTAGCTCTCACTTCTGTTTATCAAGCCTCTTGCACCTGTGTACGCACTCAGTGTCATCTAATCACCCTCTTTAGCCTTCTGTTCACCTTTCATCGGTGTTTTTGTTAGCTTCGGGTTAGCCACTAGCTATGGCTACTAGCTCTCATTTCCCTTCTCCTCTGGTGTGCTCTCTCTGTCAGATGTTTAGCTACACCTCTGCCTCTTTTAGTGATAACGGTAAATGTAATAAATGTTGTCTTTTTGAGGCACTCGAGGCGAGGTTGTCTGATTTGGAATCAGCTCCGCTGCACTGAAACACCGTCTGCGCCAGTTAATAATGACGGACGCCCCTTAGCTGCAGCGGAGCTCCCTAGCATCGGGTGGCCTTCTAGCGGTCCTCCGGTCCTCATCAGCAGCGAGGAGACTGCGTGGGTGACAGTGAGAAGGAAGCCTAGTCGCAAGGCCCTTGTTCACCACCAACCTGTTCATGTTTCTAATCGCTTTTCCCAGCTCAGCGACACACCCGCTGAGGAAAAAACTCTGATCATGGGCGACTCTGTAGTCAGAAACGTGAACCTAGAGACTCCAGTGGCCATAGTCAAATGCATTCCTGGGGCCAGAGCAGGCAACATCGAGTCACATTTGAAAATTCTGGCTAAAAGTAACTGTAAATACTCCACATTTGTTATCCACGCCGGCATTAATGACATCCGACTTCGGCAGTCGGAAGTCACAAAACTTAACGTGGAATCGGTGTGTGACTTTGCAAAAACATTGTCTGCCTCTGTAGTATTCTCTGGGCCCCTCCCCAATCTGACCAGCGATGATGACATGTTTAGCCGCTTGTCATCCTTCAACCGCTGGCTGTCTGTGTGGTGTCCTGCAAACGATGTGGGCTACATAGACAATTGGAGCTCATTTTGGGGAAATCCTGGTCTTATTAGACGAGACGGCGTCCATCCCACTTTGGATGGTGCGTCTCATTTATCTAACAATCTGGCATCATTTTTATCCAAATTTCCAAAACATTGACAACTCAGAGTTGGGACCAGTAAACAGAGTCGCAGTCTTACACACCTCTCTGCAGCTCCTCTTCATCCGCTTCCACTCAACTTAGCCCCTGTCTTCCCCATCAGAGAATCATTGTCTGCTCCCTCCAAAGTAAATGAAAATATAATGTATAAGCATCCCAAAGTGATTAAACAAAAAGTTGGTAAAACTCAAATTAAACACGAAGCCTCTAAATTGAATGATTTGGCCTCTGTTCCTCCTCATAATTTAAAAATTAAATGCTGTTTGTTAAATATTAGGTCTCTAACTCCCAAGTCTCAGCTAGTCCATGATCTGTTAATTGATCATCAGATTGATTTAACCTCTTGCGCTCCGTTGTACCGCTGGCGGGCAAGTCTCTGCGTCCCAGAGCGCACGAAGGTGCTCTCGTGTGCCCTCGTGCGCTCTAGGATGCACGAGGGCGCTGCCTCCAAGCGCGCACTGAAAAAAAAAAAGTTCTTCCACTACAGACACAGCTGCGAACAGATCAGATATGATTGACCTCTCATTCAACTAATAAGAGCCTTGAATTGGGTTTCTGAAACCTTGAAGAACCAATGACTGAAAACCTAGCAAGAAGGACCCGCCTACCAACGCTGTGAATGCAGCCAGCCAATTGAAGCACAGAAGTTCGGGCTGGGTGGAGAGAGACTGACTGCTGCAGCAGATGAAAAAAAGGACCCGCAGGAAGAACCTGCTACAGACCCAGCAGCACGGAGACCACCCACAAGTGCTATCTGCACCTATTCCAGTAGAATAGAATTCTAGAATAGAATTTAGGATTCTGTTCCATGGTCATCATAGACCGACGGAGGCAGACGACAAAGGTCGTAAATCATTCGCCAAAACCGCAATAATGGAATTATGTTTTGACCGGGAACCACGAGCGGACCAGCGTCGCGTTCGTCTGACAATGAGGAAGAGAAGTTCGCCAGGACAATGCTGCTGTGAAGAGGTAAGGTGTTATAAGCTAAATTATTCTTTATCCCTGAAAATTGTAATCAAAAAATGACTTTTGACCGATCGGTAAATTACAACTGTGCGGCGCACGAAGTCCGAAGTGCGTGCGCCGCGGTACACGGGTCGTTCGCCACGTCCGGACCGTGTACGCCCTCACCCCCCCACTACTCTTCTGTAGCGAGGGGGGGAAGCCGCGGTGACTGCGCCGCGGTCGCCACATAGCCACATGAGTCTATTCCCTCATGTAGCGATGGCCGATATCCGTCCTCTGTAGCGAGGGGGGGGGGCAACCCCCCCCCCACACACACACACACACAGCCCTGAGTGTCACCTTTCATTAGAGCCCAAAATGAAGCTTCTACATTGAATCATTCAAAAGTTACAGACGTTTTTCCAAACTGTGCCATTTGGCACAATTTGGCACAGTTCCAAAACGCTTGGGAACTACCTGAGGAAAAAGCTGTGTAATATATTCATTTTTTGTGGTGTTGTTACAAAATTTTGACCTCAGCTGGTTAACACTTGGTTCTACATTTCTGTTGCATTTTCCAGCCCGGATCTGAAGCTGTGTGTTATTTGCAAGCATTTGTATCCAAAAAAACACCCAGGCCAAATTTATTTTCTTCAAGTTCAGTATGTTTAGATGACTGTAACTCAGTGGCCGGAGCACTTAGAGAGATATGACTGTTTTGCCAAAAAATTCAAAGTGTTTTCTTTTAAATGAGACCAACCCCATGAAGATGCTGCAAAGGGTTGAAGAACAGCTTTCGATTTACTTTGGGCACGTTATTTTTTGGCGTTTTTAGGGAAATTGACCGGAGTGCAAGGGGTTAATATCCCTTACAGAGACTTGGTTAGGGCAAGAGGGTTATGTTGGTTTAAATGAATCAACTCCCTCAGGTTATTTAAACTGTCAAAATCCCAGAAGTTCTGGTCATGGAGGAGGAGTAGCAACAATTTACCATTCCAAATTACTAGTTAATGTAAAGCAAAAAACACGTTATAATTCCTTTGAGGGCCTGGTCCTCGGTATCAGGCATTTTCGCAATTTTAGGCTAAATCCAATTCTATTTGCCATAGTTTATCATCCTCCATCGACCTACTTAGAGTTTTTATCCAAATTTCCCGAATTCTTAACTGATTTTGTGCTGAAATCAGAATAATTATAGTAGGGGACTTTAATATACATGTACTGTAGACGTAGATAGTGATTGCCTTAATATGGCATTTAATTCAATATTAGACTCGGTTGGGTTTTCTCAGAAAGTAGGGAATTCTACCCATTATCTCCACCATACCTTGGACCTTGTTCTGACATATGGCATAGAAATAGAAAATCTGGTTGTGTCTACTCATAACCCTGTACTGTCAGACCATTGTCTGTTAACCTTTGATTTTACTATTTCTGACTATTTGGCTCCTAAAGAAAAATATTACGACAGTAGATGCCTCGCAGATGATGTTGTAACCAAATTTATGCAGATTGTTTCCTCTATGCCATGTGCCAACACAACGGAAATAAGCTAACGACAGCTTGCTCCTTCTGTAATTGATAGCATGGTAGATAGTGTAACAGCTTCTCTGCATCAGACACTAGACATGGTGGCCCCTTTAAAAAAGAAAAAGTCTAATCAGAGATTTCTAACTCTTTGGTTCAACACAGAAACTTGTAACTTAAAACAGAAGACTCGTCAATTAGAAAGAAAATGGCGCTCCACTAATTTAGATGAAATCTATTTAGCTTGGAGAAATCATCTTTTTTTTTTTTTTTCCACAATATCTTTATTGAACCTTTTTTTTTTAACAAACATGATACAAACAATCAAACACTAACACTAAAGTACTACAAAAAAAAAAATGCACTAAAAACACCAACAACCACCAACAAAATCAAGTCTTCAACAATGCTCCTCTGTTTAGTCTAGACAATCCAATACATAAGTATACATATTATGTTCATCAGTTTGGAATTTACAAGGTCCACACACATCATTCACCTTCTTCTTCAAGAGTTATGTTTAAATTTTTTACATAATCAATAAAAGGTCTCCATATATTCTCAAACACAATTTCCTTTGATTTCAGTATATATGTTATTCTTTCTAATGGAAGGTTTGTTAACATCTGTCTTAACCACTGAGTCACATCTGGTCTATGAGTCTTTTTCCATAATAGTGCAATACATTTTTTGGCATTAAGCAAACTGAGGTCTATGAATGTTCTTTCACTTTTATTAAAATTATGCTTTTCTGGGTACAGACCCAACAAAAACAGTTTAGGATTCAATATGATTTGTTTTGAGATTATTTTTTCAATTGTTACCCTCACCTCTTCCCAAAACATTCTTATTAATCTACATTCCCATAAACAATGAAATAGGGTTCCTTTACTTTCCATGCATTTTGTGCATGTATCTGGTATATTTTTGTTATATCTATTTAACTCCTCCGGTGTAACATACATCCGCATTAACCATTTGAAATGTATCAATTTAAGGCGTGCATTTATTGATTTGGTTTGAGCTTCTGTACAAGCCAACTCCCATTGTTCCTCTGAAATTTCAATTTGCAGATCTTCTTTCCAGTAGTTTAATCTTTTCAGTGAATTTTCACTTGAAGATAGTGTCAATGAGTTATAAAACTCTGAAATAATACCCTTTCTTTTACTATCTTTCATCATCATTTTTTCCAAGGATGAATAAATAGGTCGAGTGAGAGCTTTATTTTGATTTGATCGAATAAAGTTTCTAAGTTGAAGATATTTAAAAAAAATGTGTTCTATTGAGATTAAATTTGATCCTCAGCTCTTCAAAAGACATTATGTTGTCTGCACATGGCAAATATAAATCCTGAATCTTTTGTATCCCTTTTAAATTCCATACTTTAAATACAGCGTCCGCTCTCCCTGGTTTAAAATATTGATTACCCCATATTGGACTAAATTGTGACAATAACTGTGGTTCTTTTAAATAGTTTTTAGCTTCACACCATATTTTGATCATATGCTTTACAAATGGATTTTTAACTTGTTTTTGTAATTTTTTTGCCGAATCTGAGTATATGAATATGGGAAGAGGTAAAGGTAAATTGTATGATTCCATTTCAGTCCAGTGAGGGAGATCATTTGATGAAAAATAATATGTCATAGACCTCAGTTGTGCCGACCAATAATACAACATAAAATTTGGACATTTCAGACCTCCACGATCAAATGGTAAATATAATAAAGACAAACGTAATCTAGCCCTCCTGTTGTTCCATATAAATTCCACTAACTTTTTTTTTATTCTTGAGAATAGATCTAAAGGTGGTGATAAGGGAATGTATTGAAATAAATAAAGTATTTTAGGTAAAATATTACTTTTAAGTATATTGATTCTCCCGATCATCGACATTGGTAGTGACATCCATCTCTGAGTTAACTCATTGATATCTGACATTAAGGCTTCATAGTTGACACTGGCGACTGATTCTAGCTTAGGCACAATTTGGATTCCTAAATATTTAAACTGATTTACAACATTGAATTGATTTACCTCAGGGGCTGGGTAATTTCTCTGGGTCTCATTTAGCATTAATATTGAAGATTTAGTTTTATTTATTTTATATCCTGATATTTCCCCAAAATTCTTTATTAAATTCAACAAGGTTGGAATTGATTTTTTTAGATTCGACATAAACAAAATTATATCATCGGCGTACAGGGAGATTTTATGTTCTGTTGGTCCAACTTTAATTCCATATATTTGTGAATGTAAACGTATCGCTATCGCTAAAGGTTCAATTGCCATAGTAAACAGTAAAGGTGAAAGTGGACAGCCTTGTCGACATCCTCTATTGATTTTTATTGGTTTTGAAATATTGTTATTTGTTAGGATTTCTGCTGTAGCATTATTGTATATTATTTGAACCCATTTTATGAAATTATTTCCAAGTCCAAACCTTTGTAGGACTTCAAAAAGAAAGGGCCATTCAACTCTATCAAAGGCCTTTTCGGCGTCCAATGATAGGAGAGCTGTATCCGGTGCTTCTTTATTAAAATAGATAATATTAAATAGTCTTCTTACATTATGGAAGCCTTGTCTACCCTTTATAAAGCCATTCTGATCTCGATTAATAATATTTGGTAAAATTTCTTGTATTCGTCTTGCTAAAATTTTACAGATTATCTTAAGGTCGGCGTTTAATAGGCTTATTGGTCTCATATTTTCACATTTATTAGAGGGCTTACCTGGTTTTGGCAGCAGTATAATTAAGGCATTATTTATGTATGATGGTAAATTATTATTTTGAAATGCTTCTAAAACCATTTCCAAAAAAGGTTTTATTAATTTATTCTTTTATTTTTTATAAAGGTCAACTGGGAGACCATCTGGTCCTGCACTTTTTCCTGATTTCATATTATCAATGGCTAGCCCAACTTCTTCTTGACTAATTTTAGACTCCAATATCTCCCTGTTTTCATTTGGAATACATGGTATAGATAGTTCGTTCAAAAACCCATTTAGTTTTGTTAAATCAGGTTCATTTTTGGTATCATATAATTTTTCATAGTAATCTCTAAAGGCTCTATTAATTTCTAAAGGATCTATAACTACCTGTCCGTTACTTATAATACTGGTAATTGGTGTTTTAATTTCTAATTGTTTAATCTGCCATGCTAATAATTTTCCTGATTTTTCACCTTGTTCATAAAAAGATTGTTTCAATCTTAGAAGACTCGAGGCAGCTCTATTCGCTGATTTTTTGTCGTATTCAGCTCTCAAAATCAGTAATTCATTCTCCAACCTTGGGTCACTTCCTGCATACACTTTTTCCTGAAGACTTTTTATTTTATGTTCCAATTGGGCTCTCTCCTCTCGAGTCTTCTTAGATTTTGATCCTGTATAACTAATAATATGTCCCCTAATAAAAGCTTTGAAAGCCTCCCACTTTACACATGCTGATGTTTGTGTAGTATTGATGTCAAAGAACTCGTCTATCTGTTTTTCTATATACTTGACAAATTCCTCATCCTGAAGCCATTTATGCTGAAATTGCCATCTACCTGATTCCTTTGTCAATTTTTTATCTACATATATTAGACAACAGGGTGCATGATCAGAGATCACGATGTTATCATAAAAGCAGTTTTGAATCTTGGACCTTAATTCTGTGGAAATCAAAAAATAATCAATACGTGAGAATGTCTTGTAGGTACTGGAATAACAAGAATAGGCTTTAACTTGTGGTTTCATTTCTCTCCATATATCTAACAATCTCAATTCTTTCATAAAATGATTAATAGTCATCCTACATCCAATGTGCGTACAATCCAGTCCTGTTGATCTATCTATACCTGGATTCAATGTACAATTAAAATCCCCTGCTATTATATGTTGCCCTGTAAGTGATGATAAGATGAGAAATAAATTAGCAAAGAACTTCTGATCATCTATATTGGGACCATATAAGTTCACAAGATTTATATTTTCTAATAGCAAAGAACCTTGAATGATTACATATCTTCCAAATTTGTCTCCAATTACATTTTTCACTTGAAAAGGAACTGATTTATGTATGAGAGTCATAACTCCCCTGGCTCGGGATGAAAATGAAGAGGTGAATACACTTCCTTGCCATCTACTCCTAATTCTTTTAACATCCTCCTCTATTAGATGAGTTTCTTGTAAAAACACAATTTTTGAACCCATGTCTTTTATTTTATTCATAACTTGTTTAAGTTTTTTTAAATTTTGTAGACCTCTGCAATTCCATGAAGTTAAATTAAGATTAACACTTTGGTTTATGATCAATAGAGAGTTTGGGATTACCTTGCAGTGTAAACATGCTCATACAGAGAAGCAAAAACATGAGTGGTTGAACATTCATCCTACAAACTACACACAAACAAATTTCCCCTTCCCACACTTGTGGCAAACCCCCCAAAATCAAAAAAAAAATTCTGTCTCCCGATATAGCCATCGACCGTTCCACACCCACGGGGAACAGCCTAAGCCACTCCTTCTTCATCCTCCCAATCACCCTAACTCTACTGCTTTTAATGACGTAACATTAACTCTCCTCTGTAGTTTTCCAACTTAACTCCAAAATTTTTAACAACTTTGTACATCATAGTTTGTTTTTTTTGTTTGTTTTGTTTTTGTTTTGTTTTTTTAATATATAATACAATCTATATTTTGTAAACTTACTATTTACTTCAAGTCAGTCAGATGCCTGTGCAAATGCTTAATTATTCTACCTTATATTTTGTTCATGCTTAGCTCCCACCAGTCTCTTCTTCTTCTTTGATCTTCTTGATGAACTCCTGCGCCTCCTCTGGGGTCTTGAAGATGTGGGTTCTGCCCTCATACGTGGTCAGCAGTCTCGCAGGATAGATTACACCATGACGAATCCCAAGGTTGCGCAGCTCCTTACGTACGGGATCAAACTGCTTCCTCAATTGCTGGATTCCTGTGGCCAAATCTGGGTAGAACCGCACCTGCTGGTCCTGGTGTTTAATCTCTCCTTTAGCTCGTGCAGCGTTGAAGATCTTCATCCTGTCTCTGTTGCTAAGAAACTTCATAATTAAGGTCCTCGGCGGTCCCTTATCTCTCCGTGGGCCAATACGATGTGCTTTTTCCAGAACCACTGCTGATTGCAACTCCTCGCTGCCCAGCACCTCCGGAATCCACTTTTCCAGAAAGGAACATACGTCCCGACCTTCTGATTCCTCTGGAAGACCCACCAGCCTCAAGTTATTCTGTCTCGACCGAGATTCCAAATCCAAAATATTATCTTCCAGAGATTTTTTTTTTTTTCCAAAGTGCGCACCTTTAATTGAAGACGGGTGACGTCATCTTCAGCACTAGCGAGACGGAGCTCCATCTGCGCCGTTCGTTCTACACAGTCACCCAATTCCTTTCTTATTCCTTCCAACGCTGTCATAATCCCATCAAATCTAGAGGAAAAGTCCGCTCTCATTGAACTCATGGCAGCCATCAGCGCATCTGCGCCTCCCCCCGCAGACATCGCACCGTTGCCAGCCTCCTCCGCCATATATGGAGTTTTATTTGCTGCGTCACAGACCTGAAAGTCCGTTAATTTGGACTGTTTCGGCGGCTCGCTTTTTCCTTTTCCTGGTTTTCCAGCCTTAGGCTTCGCCGACATATCCTCACCCAAACGCTGGGATACGTTCTGTCCCAAATGAGAGAGTTATTTGCCGATTTTTTTTCTCCAGGAGCAGAGCAGAGCGAGACACGTCCGTCCTACGTGGCAGCCATAACCGGAAGTCAGAAATCATCTTTTAATTTATAAAAAATCTCTTAGAAAAGCTAGAATGAGTTATTATTCTGCATTAATAGAAGAGAACAAGAATAATCCCAGGTTTCTTGTCAGCATCATAGCCAGGCTGACAAAGAGTCAGGACTCTGTCAATCCTAGCATTCCCTTAGAGCTTACTAGTCAGGACTTTATGAACTTTTTCAATAATAAAATTTCATCTATCAGAGATAAAATCAATCAGATTCTTCCCACTATTAAATACAGTAACTACTACAACGCCTTCAATTGATATCTGTTTGAATGAGTTTACTCCAATTGACCTTTCAGAGTTAGAGAAAATAATTTCCTCATCCAAGCCTTCAACTTGTCTTTTAGACCCTATTCCTGCCAGGTTATTTAAAGGTCTTCCCATTTATTGGTAGCTTTATTCTTCAAATAATTAAGTCTTCATTAACTTTAGGCCACGTACCGCAAGCTTTTAAAAAAAAAAAAAAAAAAAAAACCTGTGCTCCCGCCGGAGGAGGGAGGAGAGTTGGGTACCCGGAGGCACGCGGCGCGACGGCTGGGGCGAGGCCGCGCGCCGTGCTTAGGTTGGAGTTGCGCGGCGGCGGGCGCACCCGACCGCCGGCCCCCAGCAAGCTCCACAACGGGCACCCGTCAGCCCCCAGGAGGGACCGCCGAGACGGAGCTGGCTCGGACGGGGGCCGGCGGTGGCTGGGGTGCCGCGCCGGCCGGCCCTCCTCCTTCCCTCCCGGCGGAGGGACTGGGACAGAGAGCCGGGCAGAGCCTCGGGACGCTCCCCCCTCCCCCACACGGGGGAGGGGAGAAAGCGACCCTCGGCGGTTCCGGTTCCGGTTCCGCCGGATCGGCGGCGCCACACGAGTCGGCTGCCCATTGCAACAGCCTTTTTTTATCTTCCTTCTTCTTTCTACACCTTTCACTCTGTATATATATCACGGACGCACGGATCGCCCCGGGGATCTCCCGGGTCGGCGGACGGAGCCACTGTTTACAGCGGGAGACGTTGCAGCAGGGAGGAGCTGGTGCTAGCTAGCACTTGGCCGCCACCTGGTGCTAATGGGAAACTCGACATACCGGGAGCTGTAGCGAAAACGACGCGGGTGGCGGGCTGAAGTTTAGGCGGCGTGCAAGAAATATAAGACAGAATAATAAAGAGCGATGGCAAGAACCAAGACCAAACCGCCCGTAACATCTACTAGAGGAAGAAGCCCCCCAGGAGGCAGCTAGCCACCAGGGCTGCTCGGAGAGGCGCTCCGGCCACCGGCGGAGTGAAGAAGCCTCACCGTTACAGGCCCGTGGCTCTGAGAGAGATCCGTCACTACCAGAAATCCACGGAGCTGCTCATCCGTAGGCTGCCCGTCCAGCGCCTGGTGAGGGAGATCGCTCAGGACTTCAAAACCCACCTGCGCTTCCTGAGCTTCGCCGTCATGGCTCTGCAGGAGACCAGAGAGGCCTACCTGGTGGGTCTCTTCTTCACTAAGAGGGTCACCATCATGCCCAAAGACTTCCAGCTGGCCAGCCGCATCCGCGGAGAGAGAACTTAGACTTTCTGCTGCACATTCACCAACCATAATGCTCCGCACTGTGTCTATATATATATTTATAGTAATATTGTAGAGGATGTGCTCGAATGATGAGGCTGAGTTTAGTTCGTAAACCAGCTTTATTGACAGAACACATCGTCTAGCATTCTCAAAGCAGGAAAGAGAAAGAATCATAACTCATCACCCTTTTATATGTTTCCAGCATCAGAATTCAAGTCACATGGTGTTTTCAGTAAACATACAGTCACAAAGCATCCCTTTGAATCTTCACCATTGTCTCTCATTTCTTGATGAACCGGAAATCTCTCCGGGGCATCTTCTGTGGGACAAAGAGACAAATCTCACACCTCCTTGTTATCTTCTGCAGATTCGAGTCCTTTGTCCTTGCAGACGTGACACCCTCAATACACATGCAGTCATGTCTCTGTGGAAAAGTGAGCCCACAATGTGTGTCACCCACACTACCCCCCCCCAAACGTCTAGTAAGGGCAAAACCTGCATGGCATAAAAAAAAAAAGAAAAGAAAAACACAAAACAGTCCATAATTCGCTAATCAATCCACCAACTGCCTAGGTTTTAACTTTCTGCCGAATCTGCTGCATCCTGGCTTTGCTGCACCTGCAACATCTCTCTGCACCTGTGGATTAAAGCTGTTAGCACCTTTCTGTGAAGATTCTGGAGAATGTCCTCTCGGCGGCCTGCCATGGCGGGGGGGCCTCGCGAGCTGCACTTCCTCATCAGCCAAAACAAAAGCGGGTTTGAGCCTGTTTATGCAAATCAACTCCCTTCTGCCCCCTAAATCTAGCAGAAAATGCTTCTGCCCGGTCTCCAGCACTCTGAACGGTCCGTCATAAAACGGTCGCAAACTTGGACGCTGAGCATCATGTTTAACAAAAACAAACTCTGCATTTTTTAAAGCCTTTGGCACAAAAACGTGTGGTAAACTGTGATGGACCGGGCCAGGGAGCGTGTTTGCTCCCGAGTCGCTCTGCCACGGCTGAGCAGGGGGGCCATTTGGTGCGGGATTATAAGGGAGAAATTCCCCCGGCAAACAGAGAGGTTGTGCAAAAACTAATTCAGCCGGGGAAGCATGTAAATCTTGCTTAGGTGCAGAACGCAACCCCAATAAAACCCATGGAAGTTTGTCCACCCAATTTGTATCCGTCAGCGACGCTCTGAGGGCTGCTTTCAATGACCTGTGAAAGCATTCGCATTAACCATTAGCCTGGGGGTTATACGCGGTGGTGTGATGAATCTTCACCCCCAAGCTGCGGGCCATCGATGACCATAGTTCGTAAATAAATTGGGGACCCCTGTCGGACGTTATGTCCGACGGTACACCGAAACGCGCAACCCACGCTGCTAAAAATGCTCGCGCAACTTCTTCCGCTGTGGTTGATGTCAAAGGAATCGCCTCTGGCCAACGCGTGGTGCGATCCACCATCGTCAAAAGATGTGTGTGCCCGTGTGATAATGGGAGCGGGCCCACCAAGTCAACATGCACATGATCAAAACGCTTAGCGGGGATGTGAAAAGGTTCCAACGGGGCCTTAGTGTGTCTGTGTATTTTGGCTCGCTGACACGCTACGCAGGCTGCCGCCCATTCTTTGACCTGTTTGCGCAACCCGGGCCAAACAAATTTCTCCCCCACCAACTTAATCGATGCGCGCACCCCCGGGTGCGCAAGAGAATGGACCGAGTCAAAAACGCGGCAACGCCACGCAGCTGGCACCACGGGGTGGGGCCGTCCCGTGGAGACATCGCAGATTAGTGGGGGCATACCACTTTGTTGCTCCCTGTGCTCCAGCCTTAACCCTGTTGGTCCAGACTGGAGCGCGCGCACGTCCGCGTCGTTAACCTGCTCCGCAGCCATGGCTGCATAATCTAACCCAACACAGACCGGGGCTGCGCGCGCTCCCGCGTCGCTGCCCGGGCCTGCGGCCACGGCTACAGAGTCTGCCCCTATGGGGCTTGGTGGTGCTACCGCACGTGAGAGGCAGTCTGCCACAACATTGTGTTTACCCGCGACATGCTGAATATCAGTAGTGAACTCCGATATTGCGGCTAGTTGCCTTTGTTGTCGGCCTGACCGGGGTTCTGAAATTTTGGCCATCGCAAACGTTAGCGGTTTATGATCCACAAACGCGGTGAAACGTCGCCCCTCTAACCAGAACTGAAAATGACGGCTGGCCAAGTGTAGGGCCAAAAGCTCCCTGTCAAACGCACTGTATTTACGCTCACTATCGCGCAAAGTCCTGCTGAAAAACACGAGGGGTTGCCAGGTACCTGCCACAAACTGTTAAACTACCGCCCCCACCGCTACATCGGAAGCGTCAGTGGTGAGCGCCATGCGGGCCGTTGGAACTGGGTGCGCGAACAAAACTGCGTTTGCCAGGGCTGATTTGACCTGGGCAAAAGCGCGCTCCCGCTCCGGAGACCATTCAACTTTATTTGCGGGCTTTTGTTTTTTTAACGCGGTGTACAATGGCTGCATGAGCCGTGCTGCGCTTGGGAGGAACCGGTTGTAAAAATTAACTATCCCTAGAAACTCCTGAAGCGCCTTGACCGTTTGAGGTTGCGGAAAATCCGTTATGGCACGCACTTTATTTGGAAGAGGAACCGGTCCTTCTGCCGAAACGCGATGTCCCAAAAAATCAATCTGCGCCATCCCAAACTGGCACTTCGCTGGGTTAACTATTAACCCGTGCTCTGCCAGCCTCCGAAAAACTGCTGTGAGGTGTTTTTCGTGCTCGCCCTCGGACGCGCTGGCTACCAAAATATCGTCCAAATAAACGAACACGAAAGGAAGGTCGCGTAAAACTGCATCCATCATGCGTTGGAAAGTCTGCGCGGCCCCCTTGAGGCCAAAAGGCATGTGCAAAAACTCAAAAAGGCCGAAAGGAGTTATGACCGCTGTTTTGGGTACATCTTGCGCGCGCACTGGAACCTGGTGGTAACCGCGCACCAAGTCTATTTTAGAAAAAATGCGCGCCCCCGCCAAATGAACAGAAAAATCCTGAATGTGCGGAATCGGGTAGCGGTCATGAGCTGAAACGTTGTTCAACCTGCGGAAATCGCCGCAAGGTCGCCACGAGCCGTCAGCCTTTGGGACCATGTGTAACGGCGAAGCCCAAGAGCTCTTGGAGCGTCTAACAATGCCCAGTTTTTCCAGATTAGTGAACTCCTCGCGCGCGATGGCCAGTTTAGCTGGGTCCAAGCGCCGAGCTTTTGCAAAAACGGGAGGGCCGGTGGTGGTTATGAAATGCTCCACCCCATGTTTAGCCACCGTTGCCGAAAACGTGGGGACTGTGAGTGCTGGGAACTGAGCAAGCAATGTGTGAAACTTACCACCCGCAGCTGAGACGCTGGCATGTGCAGTCGGCGGGGCCACCCGAGCTGTGCAGGGAATAGAATGAAAGGACAGTGCATTAATCAGACGTCTATTAGCAAGGTCAACCAATAAACCATGTGAGCACAAAAAATCAGCCCCTAACATGTTGAAACTGACTGCTGCCACAATAAATGTCCACTCAAATGAACGGCCCTGTAAGGACAGAAGCATGGTCCTCTCACCGAACGTTTTAATCGCGGAGCCGTTCGCTGCTGACACTGACACCCAGGGAGCTTTAGACGGCATCAGCCATTCCGCGTAGGTGGGTGTGACGAAACTCAGCTGAGAGCCCGTGTCCACGAGGAACTGTTTCCCCGAGCGTGCATCCGTCAGGTAAAGCAGCTTGTTCTCGTTGCCGAGGGTCGCAGCTGCTACCGGCCCTCGGTCTTGGCGTTTCCCTGGCGCTTGAAGTTGCACGGTGGGACGCACCTGTGCGCTCTCTCTGCAAAACGGCGGTGGTAGAAACACGGGCCGTCCTCCGCTCCGCGTCGTCTGGCCCCCATCGCCGCCGTCGTTGGTGCGTCTGGCGCCGCGGCCGCTGGACCTGCGCTGTCTCCGGACGCCGTTCCTGGGCTAGCAGCCGCGGCCGAAACCGCGCTCCGCTTGTGGGCGTCGACCAGCCGCTGCGCCTCTTTGCTCAACCCATGGTAGTCTCGCCTGGCCAATCGGGGCGACTCTGCCAGGGCCACTCTCACTGCTGGCGGCAGGGTTCGAAGGAAAAGGTGGGCGAAAATGAATTCGCCATCCTCAGAGTCTTTGAGCCTCAGCATCTTCACCATCAGGTCCGCAGGTCTATCGTTCTCTGACTCCGTCAACGTCAGGAGCCCCTCTGCTCGTTGTTGGACTGAAGGGGTGAAGTGGCTGATCAGCGCGTCCTTCAATGCGCTGTACTTGTCGCTGTCTGGTGGATGATTAACCAAATCCTCCACTCTCTGGACCGTGTCGCTGTCCAGCTTCGCTACCACATGGTAGAATTTTGTGTCGTCGTTGGAGATTCTCCGGAGGTTGAACTGCGCCTCGACTGCGCTAAACCATGAGCGCGGGCTGTGCTGCCAGAAATCGGGCAGCTGGATCGTGGCGGCGGCCATCAGGCTGGCTTCCGCCGAGCCCCGCTCGGGAGAATTCTGTCTGCTCATTTCTCGTCGTAGGTCACCAGTGTAGAGGATGTGCTCGAATGATGAGGCTGAGTTTAGTTCGTAAACCAGCTTTATTGACAGAACACATCGTCTAGCATTCTCAAAGCAGGAAAGAGAAAGAATCATAACTCATCACCCTTTTATATGTTTCCAGCATCAGAATTCAAGTCACATGGTGTTTTCAGTAAACATACAGTCACAAAGCATCCCTTTGAATCTTCACCATTGTCTCTCATTTCTTGATGAACCGGAAATCTCTCCGGGGCATCTTCTGTGAGACAAAGAGCCAAATCTCACACCTCCTTGTTATCTTCTGCAGATTCGAGTCCTTTGTCCTTGCAGACGTGACACCCTCAATACACATGCAGTCATGTCTCTGTGGAAAAGTGAGCCCACAATGTGTGTCACCCACAATATGTACATATGTTTACTAGATGTTCTTGTTTTTTTTCTTGCCTTCTGATTATTGCTCTGAGTGTTGCTATCCCTGTGCTGTTGCAATCCTGGAATTTCCCCATTGTGGGACTAATAAAGGCTTATCTTATCTTAATTAAACCCTTACTCAAAAAGCCAATGCTGGATCCAGGATTTTTAGCTAACTATAGACCAATCTGTAATCTCCCTTTCATTTCAAAAATCTTAGAAAGAGTTGTTGCTACACAATTACAGTGGGGTAGAAAAGTATTTAGTCAGCCACCAATTGTGTAAGTTCTCCCACTTAAAAGATGAGAGAGGTCTCCAGTTTTCATCATAGGTATACCTCAACTATGAGAGGCAAAATGAGAAAAAAAAATCCAGAAAATCACATTGTCTGATTTTTAAAGAATTTATTTGCAAATTATTGTGGAAAATCAGTATTTGGTCAATAACAAAAGTTCATCTCAATACTTTGTTATATACCCTTTGTTGGCAATGACAGAGGTCAAACGTTTTCTGTAAGTCTTCACAAGGTTTTCACACACTGTTGCTGGTATTTTGGCCCATTCCTCCATGCAGATCTCCTCTAGAGCAGTGATATTTTGGGGCTGTCGCTGGGCAACACGGACTTTCAACCCCCTCCAAAGATTTTCTATGGGGTTGAGATCTGGAGACTGGCTAGGCCACTCCAGGACCTTGAAATGCTTCTTACGAAGCCACTCCTTCGTTGCCTGGGCGGTATGTTTGGGATCATTGTCATGCTGAAAGACCCAGCCACATTTCATCTTCAATGCCCTTGCTGATGGAAGGAGGTTTTCACTCAAAATCTCACGATACATGGCCCCATTCATTCTTTCCTTTACACGGATCAGTCGTCCTGGTCCCTTTGCAGAAAAACGGTCCCAAAGCACGATGTTTCCACCCCCATGCTTCACAGTAGGTATGGTGTTCTTTGGATGCAACTCAGCATTCTTTCTCCTCCAAACACGACAAGTTGAGTTTTTATCAAAAAGTTCTATTTTGGTTTCATCTGACTAATGACAGTCTCCCAGTCCTCTTCTGGGTCATCCAAATGCTCTCTAGCAAACTTCAGACGGGCCTGGACATGTACTGGCTTAAGCAGGGGGACATGTCTGGCACTGCAGGATTTGAGTCCCTGGCGGCGTAGTGTGTTACTGCTAGTAGCCTTTTTTACTTTGGTCCCAGCTCTCTGCAGGTCATTCACTAGGTCCCCCCGTGTGGTTCTGGGATTTTTGCTTACCGTTCTCGTGATCATTTTGACCCCACGGGGTGAGATCTTGCATGGAGCCCCAGATCAAGGGAGATTATCAGTGGTCTTGTATGTCTTCCATTTTCTAATAATTGCTCCCACAGTTGATTTCTTCACACCAAGCTGCTTACCTATTGCAGATTCAGTCTTCCCAGCCTGGTGGAGGTCTACAATTTTGTTTCTGGTGTCCTTTGACAGCTCTTTGGTCTTGGCCATAGTGGAGTTTGGAGTCTGACTGTTTGAGGTTGTGGACAGGTGTCTTTTATACTGATAACGAGTTCAAACAGGTGGCATTAATACAGGTAACGAGTGGAGGACAGAGGAGCCTCCTAAAGAACAAGTTACAGGTCTGTGAGAGCCAGAAATCTTGCTTATTTGTAGGTGACCAAATACTTATTTTCCACCATAATTTGCATCTCTTATCTTTTAAGTGGGAGAACTTGCACAATTGGTGGCTGACTAAATACTTTTTTGCCCCACTGTATTTGACCACTTGCAGGGAAATGGTTTATTTGAAGAGTTTCAATCTGGGTTTAGAATCCATCATAGTACTGAAACAGCCTTAGTGAAGGTCACTAATGACCTCCTTATCGCATCTGATAATGGACTTATTTCTGTACTTGTCCTTTTAGACCTTAGTGCAGTTTTTGATACTATCGATCATAATATTCAACTTGATAGATTAGAACACTATGTTGGACTTAATGGAACTTCATTGCAGTGGTTTAGATCTTATTTATCTGATAGGTTCCAGTTTGTTCATGCCAATAATGAGTTTTCTGTCAAGTCAAAGCTCAGTCATGGAGTCCCACAGGGATCTGTGCTAAACCCTCCTCTTTTTAGTTAATGTATGCTTCCGGTAGGCAACATTATTAGAAAGCACTGTATACATTTTCATTGTTATGCAGTTGACACACAATTATACCTGTCAGTGAAGCCAGATGATAGTAATCAATTAGCCAAGTTAGAAGCCTGTCTTAAGGAAATCAAAGCTTGGATGACTTGTAATTTCCTGCTATTAAATTCAAATAAGACTGAAGTCATTCTTGTTGGTCTAAAAAAACCTTAGAAATACCTTTCCAAATCAAACTTTTAGTTTGGATGCGGTTACTCTTTCTCTTAATAGCTTTGTGAGGAACCTTGGAGTTATTTTTGATCAAGACCTGTTTTTCAATTCACATATTAAATTCGTTTCTAAGACTGCCTTCAATCATTTGCGTAATATTGCCAAGATCCCCAGGCTGGCAGGGTTAGGAACCTTTCTGTGTGGAGTTTGCATGTTCTCCCTGTGCTGTGTGGGTTTACTCCGGGGGGCTCCGGTTTCCTCCCACAATCCAAAGACATGCATGTTAGGTTAATTGGTTGTTCTAAATTGTCCCTAGATATCTATCTCCTATAGGCCCTTAGAGTAGAGGGTTAGTGCTAGTGAAGCACTTTGAGTGGTCTTTGAGGCTAGAAAAGCGCTATATAAGCACAGGTCCTTATTCTTATCCCTAATATGATGATGATGATGATGATGAATATTGCCAAGATTAGGAGCATCTTGTCTCAGAGTGATGCTGAGAAACTGATCCACACTTTTTTTTAGCTCTAGATTAGATTATTTTAAGTCTTTATTATCAGGTTGTCCTAAAACATCTTTAAAAAGTCTTCAGTTGATCCAAAATGCTGCAGCAAGAGTTTTAACAGGTACTAGAAAGAGAGATCATGTCTCTCCGGTTGTGGCCTCCCTTCACTGGCTTCCCATAGAGTTTAGAATTAATTTTAAAATCCTTCACTACGCTCCCAAAATGCAGGATTACTTGTAATACCTAGAATCTCCAAAAGTACAATGGGAGGCAGAGCCTTCAGTTATCAAGCTCTTCTCCTGTGGAACCAGCTGCCAATCTGGATTCAGGAGTCAGACTTGATCTCTGTTTTTAAGAATAGGGTTAAAACCTTCCTTTTTTCATATAGCCTACAATTAGGGAGGGCTCATGTGTCTCTGAACCCTCCCTTAATTATGCTGCTAATAGGTTTAGACAGCTGGAGGACCTCCAGTAATGCACTGGGCTTCACTCCTTTCTTCACTCTCAATGATTTTTTGTTGTTGTTGTTGTTGTTGTTGGTCATTAACATCTGTTTGTTCTCTCCCATAGATTGAGTTCCCATCATGCTCTTTGCTCTCTACATGTCTGTCCTTCTCATCTTCTCTATCCCCTCACCCCCCAGCCAGTCGCAACAGATGACTGCCCCTCCCTGAGCCTGGTTCTGCTGGAGGATTCTTCCTGTTAAAAGGGAGTTTTTCCTCTCCACCATCGCCAAGCGCTTGCTCACAGGGGATCGCCTGATTGCTAGCGTCTTTCTGCAATTGTGGGGGTTTCCCCTACAGTTGAAAGTGCTATGAGATGACTGCTGTGAAATGGCGCTATATAAATAAAGTTTAATTGAATTGAATTTTATGCTAATGTTTTTATGATTATGCTAATTTAGCCTTTCAGCTAGCATTTTATAGTTTTTAAGCTTATATTTAGCAAAATTACGCTAAATTCAGGCAACATTAAGCTACGTCTACATATATAATTTTCAAGCTATGTTATGCCAGCATATTTCTGCATTTTTAAGCATTTCCGGAATGCATTCTGCATTTTTAAGCATTTCAGGAATGCATTTTCAGCTAACAGCATTCACACCGCATTTCCGCTAGGAAATGCAGATTTTTCTTGTTCCTCTTATTCCAGTTTTTTTTGGAGAAAGGAAGCAGGCGAGGCAATGAGCTGGACAACACACGAGCTTTATTCCTTCTCCAACATACAGTAGAGTAAAAGAGCTCCCAGGTCTCTCCATTCTCCTTTTATACCTTTAATTCCATGCATTGAGACCCGGAACTCCCAACCATAATACATTGTTTGGAACAAAGACCTGTGGGGCACATTAACATAACATCACGCCGGCACCGCTTCTCACACCCTTTCCTCTTCCATCAGCTCCGGCGCTCTCTCCTCTCCCCGGGGGAGTCCTTACTGTCCCATCTGCGACCCCCCGGTGACACTTCCTCCTTCAATCCATTGTTCCCCCTTTCCCCAGCTGCTTTCTCTGGGTGGAGAATCCCCCCCACCCCGAACACCCAGAAGAAGCACTAACCCCCCCCCCCCCCGCCCCCGTTCTTTGGGCTTGAGCCGGCGCCCACAGCGGCTGTAGCGGGGGGTCGCTGATCCAGTCGAAACACCCTACTGGCGAGGTGACCTCGCACCTGTAAAAAGGTGCGTGAAACCTTGCAACAGCGGGAGGGGTTCCAACAAATCCACGTGGACGTGGTCGAACTTTCTGGCCGGGATTTGGAATGGCTCGAGGGGGACTCTGGTGTGCTTGTGCACTTTGGCCCGCTGGCACGCAACGCAAGCTGCAGCCCACTCTTTTACATCCTTGCGCAAGCGCAGCCAGACGAATTTCGCCCCCACTCGCTTAACTGAAGTGCGCACACCTGGATGTGAAAGGGAGTGGACTGACTCAAAAATGCAGCGGCACTAGGAGCTCGTAACCACCGGGTGCGGGCGGCTGGTAGAGACATCGCAGAACAAGGGGGCACCCTTCTTGCACCACCCTGTTCTCCAGCCATAACCCAGCAGGCGCCGACTGGAGCGCGCAAATGTCCGCGTCCCTGGTTTGCTCTGCAGCCATAGTGGAGAAATGTATTCCCATGTAAACCGAGGAGACTAACGCACGTGACCGGCAATCGGCCACGATGTTAAGTTTACCGGCAACGTGTTGAATGTCGGTCGTAAACTCCGAGATCGCGGCCAAGTGCCGTTGCTGCCGGACCAACCACGGTTCCGAGACCTTGGACATCGTGTACATCAGTGGCTTTTGGTCCACGAACGCGGTGAACTCGCACCCCTCTAGCCAAAACTGGAAATGGCGTGTCGCCAGGTGTAGAGCCAACAATTTCCTGTCGAACGTGCTATATTTGCGTTCATTGTTGCGCAAAGTTGGACTAAAAAGACGCGAGCGACTGCAACAAACCTGAGTCGTACTGCTCCACAACTGCCTCTATGGCAACATCAGACGCGTCCGTTATGAGCACTATCCGTGCCGATGGATCCAGATAGGCTAGCAACGCGGCATCCGCAAGAACTGTTTTGGCATTTGTGAAAGCCTGGGCTTGCTTGGGAGTCCAGTCGATGTTTTCTACGGCTTTCTTTTTTTTCAGCACGGCATACAACGGCTGCATCAGCTGGGCTGCCCGGGGAAAGAAACGGTTATAAAAATTGACCATTCCCAAAAACTCCTGTAGGGCCCTCACGGTCTGCGGACGCGGAAAGTCCGACATGGCACGCACCTTATCTGGTAGTGGAATCGCGCCCTCTGACGAAATGCGGTGGTCCAAAAAAACAATCACTAGCACACCGAACTGGCACTTCGCCGGGTTCACTATAAGCCCATGTGCTTCCAACCTCTGGAAAACCATCTTGAGATGGGCAATGTGCTCCTACTCGGACGTGCTAGCTACCAGAATGCCATCTAAGTAGACAAAAACGAAGGACAAGTCGCAAAGCACTGCATCCATCATTCTCTGGAAAGTCTGCACCACGCCTTTTAATCCAAACGGCATGTGTGAAAACTTGAAAAGGCCAAAAGGAGTTATTACCATTGTTTCTGGAACATCTTCCACGTGCACCGGGACCTGATGGTATCTGCGGACCAGATCCACTTTTAAAAAAACATGCGCCCTCGCCAGGTGCAAGGAAAAATCCTGGATGTGCGGAATAGGATAACGATCGTGTTCTGTGGCGTTGTTCAAGCGCCATAAATCACCACATGATCGCCACGACCCATCGGCTTTGGGCACCATGTGTAGCGGGGATGCCCACGGGCTGTTGGAGCGCCTGATGATGCCCAGCTGCTCTAAGTTGGCACACTCCTCATGCACGTTTAGCTGCGTCCAGGCATTGAGGTCACGCGAACACCGGCAGGCCTTTTGTAGTTATGAAATGTTTGACCCCGTGTTTCGTTATCATAGCCGAAAAAGTCAGGACCGTGAGTGCTGGGAACTGTGTGAGTAAATGTTGGTACTTACCCTCTGGAGGTATAACGTTAACCAGTGTTGTCGACCCAGCTCCCTGAGCTGTACAGGGCAATGAAGTTAAAGAGACAGCATCCACTGAACTCCTGTGAGCAGCATCGACTAACAACCCATGAGCACATAGAAAGTTTGTTCCTAAAATGGGAGCAAAACATGCAGCTGCCACAAAGTCCCACTGGAAATTGTGTCCATGTAAGCATATCGTCAGTGTCCGTTCGCCAAACGTCCTGATGGTGGATCCGTTGGTGGCTGTGACCTCGGGGCTGCTGCCTCCTGTCAACCTGTCTGTGTTGACCGGCAGGATGAGGCTCTTCTGGGAGCCGGAGTCCACCAAAAACCATCTCCCCGAACGTGTGTCCGTGACATAAAGCAGTTTGTTCCTGTCACCGATGGTTGCAGCTGCAACTGAATGCCGAACGTGCCATCTTCCCAGCTTCTTGAATTGGCATGGCGATAGGTAGCGTTGGGCATTCGAGCCGAAACAGCGACGATTAAAACAGATCGCCCCATTCCTTCGTCTCCTGGTGTCCGTCCCGGCTACCACCAATGGCTCGTCGACCTCGCTTAAGTCCTTCATGGATGCCGATGCCACTGCCTGCACGCTGAGAGTTCTGGTCACCAAAATGATGCAGTCCGCTTTCTGTGCCAGGGCGTGGTAGCCCTTAGCAACGAGCCGCGGTGAGTTGGCCAGGATTGCCCTCACTGTAGCCGGTAGGTTCCTGAGGAACAAGTGGGCGAACAGGAGAGGTTCATCATCCTTCGCCCTCAGCGCCAACATGCTCTCCATGAGCGCCACTGTTGATCCGTCACCTAACTCCGAACGCGTAAGGAATCTCTCTGCCCTCTCACTGTCAGAAAGGATATAGCGCTGAAGTAGCATCCTCTTGAGCACCTCATATTTCTCCTGGGCCGGCGGCTCCTGGAGCAGACTTGTCACCTGTTGCGTGGCACACGCGTCCAACCCAGCGACCATGTAGTAATACTTTGTGTCATCCGTTGTTATCCCGCGGCGTGCGAACTGGTCTTCTATGTGTAGGAACCACGCGGTCGGGTTGTGAAGCCAGAAGTCTTAGAGCTTGACTGAGACAGCGCACGCGGCGCTGGTGCTCTCCCTCCAGGTAGTCTCCGGGGCGGTGCTCGGCTCTCTCTCCATGGCACATCTTAGGGTCACCAATGTGGAAGCAGGCGAGGCAACGAGCTGGGCAACACACGAACTTTATTCCTTCCCCAACATACAGTACAGTAAAAGAGCTCCCAGGTCTCTGTGCGTTCTCCTTTTATACCTTTAAGTCCATGCATTGAGACCCGGAACTTGCGACCATAATACATTGTTTGGAACAAAGACTTGTGTGGCACATTAACATGACATCACACCAGCACTGCTTCTTACACCCTTTCCTCTTCCAGCGGCTCTGGCACTTTGTCCTTTCCTTGTGGGACGAATAGTCCTTACTGTCCCGTCTGAGACCACTCCCCCTCCCCCGGGGACACTTCCTCCTTCAGTCCATTGTTCTCTGGGTAAAGAATCCCCCACCCGTACCACCACAATATAAATTTTTTTTTGGCCATTCTTTAGACCAGGGGTGGGCAGTGAGGGCCATTCCACTGCAGGTTTTCTGTTCCACCCAGTCTCTTCTGCAGGTGGTTGCTCTGATCAACTTCAAGGATTGCTAATCAGTGAAAACACCTGCTAAAGAGACTGGGTGGAACAGAAAACCTGCAGTGGAATGGCCCTCCATGGCACATGATTGCCCACCCCTGCTTTAGACTCTTAACCTGTTTGTAACGATTCTGAGCGGTCTAGGCACACCAGATCAGAAACGGAGGCTTCCAGACAATTTGCAATCAGCAATTTTCGTTTATTCCAAAAATCTTCACAGGCAATACCTTCAACAAACATCCGACACCACACACACGCCATAAACCAACACCTGTTATATACTATGTGAGATAATTAAAGTCAATTGGAACATATCATAACCCCAGGTAAGACAATAAACATTTTCCTATTTCCCCACATACCCAATAACATCTAAAAGAGACATAAATACATAAATAATTCCCACCTATTTACAGAATAAATAATACACCATAAATAATACAATAAATAATTTATACCCCTATTTACATATTTAAATCACCCCTAAATTCACCATCACATGCTTCCTTCCTCCTGGTATCCTTTAAAAGGCATTCAACCCCAAAAGAGTCTTTTGCCCGGACACCACCAGGAAGCATGCTGGCCTAGGTACATGGTTTTAAGATTCAATTGTTTTACCCAATTAATACAATTAACCATAAAATTATCTCACAAAAGGAATTCAAATTAGTCAAAAACAGATCTCCAAATATGTGCACTTTATCCAACAATCATATTAACATTTACAAATACTACACACATAATATAATCACAATCACAGGAAACCATGGCAGTGGTGACACTCCGTCATCACACTGTTCCACAGTTTTTGTGCTACATACTTGATTTTGGTATCAAAACGTTCAGCTTTTTCTGGAACTGTATGCTTCCATTTTTCTTCTTCCAAACTTTTATAATTTTCATAAAAATTACAATTTTTCGGCTTTTTAAATCCCATTCATTCCTTTGGGAAACTTCTGCAAATTCTGCTTTTTCTACTTCTGCTTTTATGCTTAATAACTTCTGCAATTTTGAAGTTACCGAAACCATTCTGCCTTTATTTTTTTTTTCTGCAAGTGTCAGCTACTTAACTTCCATTGAGCTTTTCGATAACTTTTACGGTTTTTGAAATATTCGCATCTAAAGTCAGGTAGGTTTTTTTTAACAAAAATCACCGTTTAACATTGAAGTCAATGGAGGGAGGTTAGAGTGGCTGACATCATCGCTAGAGTGAAGAACCTTTCGAAAATATTTCTGGATAAATCGCGATTGTGGCCTCAATTTTCGCTCTGCTAACTTCATTTTTTCCAAGAATGGAGCCACAGATGTCCTGACACTCACAAACTTTTCATCTAAGCCATAACTTTTGTAGATTTTTTCTCCAGAAGCTGTGAAAAGGAGAAAAACCGGTGAATCCTGCCATCCCTTTGAGTGGGACAGAAAAAATATTGATCCAAAATTTTTCTCGGTTTTTAACTCGCGAGTTTGAGCACAGTTTTGCGTTTCGGCGCACAAAATTTACATCACTGCATAGCTCAGAGTCTCAGAATTCTCACGGTCCCAAAATTATATGTCAGTCCTACAGTTTGTGTTCTATTCACGGTTGTTCGAGGGGTGATCCTCCTATAGGTTTTAACTGTATGATCCAATCATCATCATGATGATGCTCAGTCATCCTTCTGGAAAGTTCTGTTTCCTCATTCATTTCTATGGGAGTTGATTCTCCATTGAAAAGAATGGAGGATTTCTGAGAGCCACAGAATCCAATCAGCAGACTTCAGTGTCCTGGTACTCTGGTAAAACTAAAATGTTACTTCATGACAGCCATTGGTCAACCACATAACGCTGAAAGCCCCTTTATATATTGAATTTGTCATTATTTTCCTGTAATATTTGGTGACTATATCTCTCTCATTTTCTAAAATATTAACTTGAGCCTGTAGCAGGAAGAGATCTAACCCACACAACAGGATGTTTGACAGACTCAAAATAAAAGCCCCCAAAGCTCAAAACCATGAAAAGTGCGTGATTTTTTTTCCCCAATTTGAATTTGTGACATTCTGTCTCTACCATGTTTCTTTATGACAGCCATTCGACAACCACACAATGCTGAAATAGGGGTTTTTGTTTTTTTGTTTTTTTTAAATAAAAGTCCCTTGATATTGAATTTGTCAGTATTTTCTTGAAACATTTGGTGACTATATTGCTCTCATTTTCTGTGATATTAACTTGAACCTGTAGCAGGAAGGAATGGAACCCACACACAACAGGATGTTAGACAGACTCTCAAAATAAAAGCCCTCCAAAATTAATGGCCTTAAAAAGTGTGTGGTTTTGCTCCAATTTGAATGTTTGAGCTGCTATCACCCCCATTTTACTCACCGATGGATGTTGGAACAAACACTTTAAAATACAGTGGTTCTTCAAAATAAAAGTCTATTTTTTTATTGAAGTAGCTAGTCCTTTGCTGCAACATTTTGGGATTTTACCCTTTCAGCTAGCTTTTTTTCAGTGAATTAAGGTTGTATTTAGCATCTTTAAGCTAACTTATGCAACATTAAGCAAGTTCAATTTTAATGCTAATGTTTTTCAAGCTTGTGCAAATTTAACGTGTAAGGTAGCATTTTTTTATATTTTAGGCTAATTTTTGATGTATTTAAGCTAACTTCTGGCAACTCTCTACTTCTTTTTTATGCTAATATTTTTAAATATGCTATTTTATTATGTAAGCTAGCATTTTTTTACATTTTAGGCTAATATTTAACATCTTTATGCTAACTTCCTCTGACATTAAGTTACTTACGCTTTTATGCTAATGTTTGATATTTAACGTTATCATATTTCGGATTTATATTGTATATAGCATTTTTAAGTCAGGTTTCTTCAACTATAAGTCATATTGGCTTAATGCTAACATTTTTTATACTTTAAGCTATGTTAGCATGTAAGCTAGCATTTCTTAAGGTTTGAGCTTAAATTTGGCATCTTTAAGCTAATTTCATGCAACGTTACACCATTTCTACTAATATGCTAATGTTTTTCAAGCTTGTGCAGATTTAGCATGTAAGTTAGCATTTTTTCATATTTTAGGCTAATTTTTGATGTATTTGAGCTAAATGAATGCAACTTAAGCAGTTTTTCTTTTATGCTAATAATTTTAAATATATCCTATTTTTAACATGTACCCTAGCATGTTTTATATTTTAGGCAAATATTTACTATCTTTACACTAACTTTTTTAACATTAAGGTACTTCTGTTTTTATGCTCATGTTTGTCAAGATTAGCCTGTTTTAGCTTGGAAGCTAACATTTTTCAGTTTCATGCTTACATTTACTATCTTTAAGCTAACTTCCTACAATGTTAAGCTATTGTAGCTATTTGTACTATTTATGCTGCTTCAACTTCTTCTGCTTTATGCTATTTCTACTTTTATGCTGTTTTTATAAACTAGGCTAAGTAAGGCTTTGAGGTATCTTTTTTCAATTAATTAAGGTTGTGTTTAGCATTTTTAAACTGACTTCTACAACCTTAAGCTATTTTATACTTTTATGATAATGTTTTTATGATTATGCTAATTTAGCCTTTCAGCTAGCATTTTATAGTTTTTAAGCTTATATTTAGCAAAATTAGGCTAAATTCAGGCAACATTAAGCTACATTTACATATATACTTTTCAAGCTATGTTATGCCAGCATATTTCTGCATTTTTAAGCATTTCAGGAATGCATTCTGCATTTTTAAGCATTTCAGGAATACATTTTCAGCTAATAGCATTCACACCGCATTTCTGCTAGGAAATGCAAATTTTTCTAGTTTACATTGATTTTTTTTTTGTAACTTAGATTTTTATTCATTTTTCATCATATATAATGCATTCAGATCACATTCTACATTTAAAAAACAAAGGGGTTAGGGTAGGGAAAAATTAAAAAAAATAAATAAATAAAAAAAAAAAAATAAAATAAAAAAAAAAAAAAAATAATAAAAAATAAAAGGGGGGGGGGACAAATGTTGGAGCATCAAGTTTTTAGTTTCCATCTCTTAATTCTTCTGGTTTTTTCAGTGTCTTTGGTTATTCTTTCAATTTCTGCCTCGTTGTTGCACTTTGTAGTGTGTCCATTTCCGCCATTTTTTCTCCCATATTCCTTCTTGCATTCTTCGTCGATATGTTAGTTTTTCCATCATACGTATGTCCTCAACAATGTCAGTCCATTGTTCTTGGTCAGGAAGAACTTCTGATCGCCATTTTTTTGTGATAGTTTTTTTTACATGCAGTCAACAAGATTTTAACTAGATATCTGTCCTCAGCCTGTATAACATTGTCTTTTTTAAGATCACATAAGTACATCAGGTTACAGTTCATTGGTATATTATATCCTAATATCCTCTGTATTGTCACATGCATAGATTTCCAAAATGATGATATTTTGTAGCATTTCCAAAACATATGTGAGTGGTCTGCATTTTGAGCCCCACATCCCCTCCAGCATAAAGATTGGGTATTTGTATATTTTCCTTGAATCTGTGGTGTAATGAAAAAGCGAATCAGGTTTTTCCATCCAAATTCCCTCCATGCCCTTGAATTTGTTGATGTGTGTTGTGTTTTCCATATTTCCTGCCAGCTTTCTTCTGTTATGTTTAAATTGAGCTCTTTCTCCCATTTCTCCTTTATATAGTTACTTGTATGATTGTTTGTCATAAGTTTCTGATATAAGATAAGATAAGCCTTTATTAGTCCCACAATGGGGAAATTCCAGGATTGCAACAGCACAGGGATAGCAACACTCAGAGCAACAATCAGAAGGCAAGAAAAAAAAAAAAAAAAACAAGCAAGCAAGAGCAGCTAATATACATATGTACGTATTACTATAAAATATATATATATACACACACACACACAGACACACAGTGCAGAGCATTGTAGCTGGATGGAATAAATATATGAATATATGAACACACAGTGCAGAGCATTGTAGCTAGATGGAATAAATATGTAAATATATAAACACCCACAGTACGGAGCATTGCAGCTAGGTGGAATAAATATGCAAGTATATAAACACACACAGTGCGGAGCAATGTAGCTAGATGGAATAATATGTAGATATATAAATATATAAACACACCCAGTGCTGAGCATTGTAGCTAGATGGAATAAATATGTAAATATATAAACACACACAGTGCAGAGCATTGTTGCTAGATGGAATGAAACAGCATAACCGTCTACTTAGTTATCCTACATGGTATGATTATGTGCCCATACATATTCTCACCCTCCATAGCGACCGGTAAGTTCCTAGTTGTATGCCGGAGGGGACCATTGTGTAAGTCTATTGCATCTTTTGCATTCAAAAAACTATTAGTTTGTTACGTCTTTTTGCTATCTCTGCGAGCAGCCCTGCTTAGGTTGTACAGTCTGACAGCCGTTGGTAGGAAGGACCTACGAAACCTCTCGGTTGTGCACCTGGGATGATGTAGTCTGCTGCTAAATGAGCTCCTCAGTGCATTCAGTATGTCCTGCATAGGGTGGAACTCGGACTCCAGCAGAGATGACAGTTTAGCCACCGTCCTTCTCTCTCCTATCTCCTCCATCGGATCAAGGCGCTGCCCCAGGACAGAGCTAGCTTTCTTAATCAGTTTGTTCAGTCTCTTCCTATCGGCTGCAGTAATGCCACTGCCCCAGCAGACCACTCCAAAAGTGATGGCTGATGCCACCACCGTGTCATAGAATGACTTCAGCAGCGCCCCTTGTACACCAAAAGACCTGAGTCTCCTCAGCAGGAACAGCCTGCGCTGTCCCTTCTTGTAGAGTGCATCAGTATTGTGTGACCAGTCTAGTTTATTGTTCAGATGAATACCCAGGTACTTATAGGATGATATAGTTTTGAAATAATTCTTATTTTATTTCCTGCATATGAGCTTAAAATAAGTTGTATAATCTCGTTCACATCTGTTTGGAGGTTATGCCTAATCTTCTTCATATAGTAATCTCTCATCTGCAGATATCTGAAAAATTCCGATCTTTCTAATTTAAATTTTCTCCTGATATTTACAAAGCTCCCGAGATCTTTTTTTCCGATATTGCCCCATGCTGTGATTCCCTTGTTCACCAGATTTTTGTATCCCCTATCTTGTTTTGCCGGTTCAAACTGACTGTCAAATGCTACCCATTTCAATAGTTTTATGTCTTCCCTTATATTATATTTTTGTACTATTTTATACCACAGTTCTAAAGTAAATTTAGTGATTGGGTCTATTTGTTTGATTTGCTTATATGCATCTTTATCCCCTATTATGCTTTGTACTGGGAGTCCCTCAATTTCCTTTTCCATTTCTTTCCATTTTGCCTCATATCCCTCGTCGCACCAACATATGATATATCTTATTTGTGCTGAGTAGTAATATTCCTTTAGACTCGGTAGGCCCATGCCTCCTTTCTCTTTTGGTAATTGGAGGGTTTTATATTTCACTCTTGGTTTTTTACCTCCCCAAACAAATCTCGATATCATCCTGTCCCACTTTGAGAATTGGGCATCTGGAATCTCTGTTGGTATAGCCTGGAAGAGGTAAAGTAATCTAGGTTGTATGCTGATTTTGACTGTCTCAATTTTTGAATTCAGATCCATATTTAAGATTGACCATCTATCAATATCTTTTTTTATTTCTTGTTCCAACCTATCATAGTTTGCTTTATATATTTTGTTTAGGTCTTTAGGTATGTTCACTCCAAGGTATTTTATTTCTTTTTGGTTCCAGTTTAGTTTGATCTTATCAGTTATCTGGTTTAGAGGGTTATAGTGGAATGTCAGTATTTGTGTTTTTGTTATGTTTATCTTGTATCCTGATAATTTTCCAAAATTTTCTATCAAGTTCATCATTTCCATTATTGATTTATCTGGTTGTTCAAGGTAAACTATAATATCGTCTGCAAATAGCCCAATCTTGTGTTCCGCCCCCTTTATTGTTACACCTTTTAATTTCTTATTTTGTCATATCGCTTGAGCCAATGGTTCTATGAACAGAGCAAACAAGGTGGGCGATAAGCAGCATCCCTGCCTAGTTGATCTTTGTATATTTACTTTGTCTGTTAAGCTACCGTTTATCTTGATTTTTGCCACAGGTTCTTGATATAGCGTCCTTATGCATTGTACTGATTTTTCGTTAAATCCAAAGCGCTCCAGTACACTATATAGGAATTTCCAGTTAACCCTGTCAAATGCTTTTTCTGCGTCTAAACTCATTATTACTGCGCTTTTCTTTTCTTTATGTATTTGGTTAATTATATGTATTGTTCTCCTGATATTGTCATGTGTTTGGCGTCCCTCTATGAATCCAGTTTGATCATCTTCTATCAATTCCGTCAAGAATGTCTTTATTCGTTTACATATAATTGTTGTATATATTTTATAATCTACATTTAATAAAGAGATTGGTCTATAGTTTCCGCATTGTTCTTTATCTTTCCCTGGTTTTAAAATAACTGAAATGATTGCTTCGTTCCATGATGGAGGTATTTTGTTGTTGTTCAGCGTCCAATTAAATGACTTTAGGAGTTGTGGTGTGAGTTCTTCTATAAACAGTTTATAAAACTCAGATGGGTATCCATCACTACCTGGTGATTTACCATTTTTAAGTGACTTAATCACATCTCTGATCTCTTGTGTTGTTATTTCTGCTGTTAGTTTTTCATTTTGTTGATTTCCTATTGATGGCAAGTCCAATGTGTCTAGAAATTTTTTGATATCTTTAGTATTTGTTTCTTCAGGTTGCGAGTATAGTTCTTGGTAGAAATTATGGAAAATTTCTTCGATGGTTTCTGGGTTAACTGTGGTTTTATTTGTGGTGGGGTCTTTAATCTTGTATACATTATTCATTGTTTGTTGTTTTCTTAACCGTTTTGCCAGCAGTTTTGTGGCTTTTGGCCCCGTTTCATAATATTTTTGCTTTAGATATCTATTTTTCCTTTCAATTTCATCCATTTGTGTTTCTTTTATCTTTGTTTTTTCTTCTTTAATTTCTTGATATATTTTTGGATCATTTGTGCTTTGATGTTTATGTTCTAATTCCCTCAGTCTCTCACATCTTTGTTCATACGCTTCCAGTTTAGTCTTATTTGCTTTTCCTGTTTCAACAATTAATTTTCCTCTTAACACGGCTTTTAGTGCATCCCATAGTATTGTTGGGTCCACTTCTTCATTGTCATTCTCTTGGATATATTCGTTTATGTTTATTTTTATTCTTTCTTTCATTTTCTCATCATTTAACAGTCCTACGTTAAGTTTCCATGTTGTTTGTCGTTTTCTATTGTTTAAATATATTTCCATGTATATAGGATTATGATCTGATATTTCTGCCCCTCCAATCCAACAATTTCTCACCCTGTGTCTGTCACCTTCATTCATAAGGAAGTAATCTATTCTAGAGTGTACTTTATGGGCTGCTGAATAATGTGTATAGTCTTTTTCGAGTGGGTGTAGGTCCCTCCATATGTCTACCATACCCATTTCTGCCAGTGAGGTTCTTATGAACTTTGTTACATGTTTTTTTGTCTTCTTAACACTTGTTGTGTCAACTTCATGATCCATGACAGCATTTAAGTCTCCTCCACAAATTAGGACTCCTTCACTGTGTGTTGCTATGAGATCAAACAGATGTTGAAAAAAACCCTTGTCACTTTCTGGTGGGGCATAGATGTTCACTAATGTAATCTGCATACCATCTATTCTTCCCTTTATTATTACATAGCTGCCTTCTTTATCCTGGATTTCCTGTTCACTTTCAAATTGTATTTTGTTTGAGATTAGTATCATAACCCCCCTTTTTGCTCCTCCCTTAAATGAACTGTAGTAGGAGTTCTTATAGCCAAATCTCTTTAGTTTCACATGTTCTGTCTTGCTCAAATGTGTCTCTTGCATAAATATAATTTCAGCTTTTTCCTTCTTGAATTTTCTTATTATTCTTTCCCTTTTAACAGGTGAGTTCAGACCATTCACGTTTAATGTCATTATCTTAAGATTTTTACCCATATTCATGTTTTTCCATTTTTTTAACTTGTGCTCCTAGCCCCTTTAACAACAAAAATAACACATATTTATATAAAAACACATTAAAAAAACTCGACCTCCGTACTTTGGGCCTTTCTTCTGCCCACTGGTCCCTGTTGGTGGGTGGGGGGTTTGTCTTCACAGAGTGAAGGGCCCTCCCTAGACTTCTAATTACTATCAAAGTAATAGTCATAAGTCTAGAAATGTCCAACAAATATCACTTAAACCTCTCCTAGCCGTCTGTTTCTCTTTTACCTTGTCTTCTTGGCCTTCATTTCTTCTGTGCCTTTCTTAATCTTTGTTATGATCTAGGCTTTCAGTTGAAAGCCTTGTAGCTTGTCCTGGGCCCGCTGCTCTACGTCTCTCCCCCTTCTTCCGCCGTACGCTCGTCTCCACTCCGTCTGTCGTGGTGCGTTCAGGGCCGCCGCTGCTCCAGCCGTCTCCTTCGGCACGCTCACCTCAAGGCCCCGCTCCATCATATCCCGCGCTGCCTCTTCGGCCGTGTTGTAGGTTCTTGTGCCTTCCTCCCAATGAATCCTCATTTTCGTTAGCGGCGTTTGGAATCTAATTTTTTTCTCTTTCAGCGTTTTTTTAATATTGGCATATTTCTTCCGCTGCTGCACGATTTCTGTCGGGTAGTCATGGTCAAAAAATACCTGTTTGTCGCCGATTCGTATCTTTTTTTTCCATGCTTGCGTCAGGATTCTTTCCTTTATGTCATATTTCACAAAGTTTACCACAACTGACCTGGGTGGAGAGTTTGTTTTCGGGTTCTGTGCCGGTGTTCTGTGCGCCCGTTGAATCTGCAGATCCGTTTCTCCGGGTATTTCCAGTTCTTTTTTTAAGAACTGATCCATGAATTTTGTCATCGAGTTGCCTTCAATGCCCTCCGGAATTCCAAAGATGCGCATATTGCTTCGTCGGGATCTGCTCTCCAAGTCGTTTATTTTCTCCTGCATCCTCTGCGTTTGCGTCGTCAGGGTCTGTAGTTGTTCGTTTGCCTCGCTTTTCCAATCTTCTAGTTCCGAAATTCGGGTCTGCGCTTCTGTCATACACGCCCGCTGGGAGCGCAGCTCCTCCATGTTTTCCGTTAATTTACGCTCCATTTCTCTTCGGAGGTCCATGATTTCCTCCTTAATTTCTTTTTTCAGTTCCTCCTTAAGAGCCGCTAAATCCTGTTGTAGCTGTCGCTTGAATTCTCTTAACTCTTCACCCAAACTGGCGATGCCAAGCGTTCATGTTGTCGAGTCTGGTGTCTTCCATTTTCTCTGCTGTGGACATCTCGTTTTTTTGGGCTTTGCGTACAGCGGTTTTTCTTGCGTTGTTGGAGAGGAATTCTTCAATTTTACCCTGTTTTTGTCCTTGTGCCCGGTTCCTTCGTGTTTTCATCCCTTAGTTTATTGATTCGTTTATGTCGAGTTGGCCATTTACCGATGATTTTTAATCCGGCTAGGGAGAGCTCTTTGTTTAAGTGTTATGTCTCTCCGCCATCTTCCCGGAAGTCAGTTTACATTGATTTTAATGGGAAAACCGTAGTCACCATAATGGGAAAAAAATTAGCATTTTTTTTAAGAAAAATTCAGAACCACAAGATAAAAAGTAACTTCGTAGTTCTGTCAAGGGTCCAATCACTCCATCATAAAAATTTTGGGGCAAATCAGAAATTCCCTGTCTGAGATACAGCTGAAACATGGAAAATGGCAAAGCATCAAAAATAGGCCATCGCCATGGAAATAGTAAAATAGTAGGTACATCTTCAAGACACATATCGGACTACAGAGGGCAGTCACGTTGACATACAGTATGTTCCAAATTTCGTGACTCCACGATTTTCGTAACTCTCCAAACAAAATCACGGAGTTGATGGCGAGGAGGGTGTTGCAATAGCAACAGCAACAACGAATTGGTAAACGTGAGTTCCATTTAAAATCATCCATACGCTGGGATAAACCTCAGAAAATTTCATGTCATTATGGCAACTGGTTGTTGAATTATAAATGAAACAATTTATGCGGCTTCATGCAGCTGTCTCAGCGCATGTGCTAGGTTACCATAGCAACACACACACAGCAGTTGGGGAGAGAAAGTTTTGGATAAATCCGGATTCATCCAGTTAGAGGATCACATTAATGCAAGCAAAACCTTGAAGCCCACCCCTCGAACAACCGTGAATAGAACAGAAACCGTAAGACTGACAGATATAATTTTAGCTCCGTGAGAATCCTGAGAGTCTGAGCTTAGCAGTGATGTAAATTTTATGCTCCGAAACTCAAAACTGTGCTTACACTTGCGAGTTAAATGCTAAGAAAAATTTTGGATCAATATTTTTCTGTCCCATTCAAAGGTTTGGCAGGATTCACCGGTTTTTCTCCTCTTCAGGGATTTTGGAGATAAAACTACAAAAGTTATGGCTTAGATGAAAAATTTGTGAGCATCAAGACAACTGTGGCTACGTTTTTGGAAAAAATGAAGTCAGTAGAGCGAGAACTGTGGCCACAATCACGATTTATCCAGAAATATTTTGTAAATGCTTCACACTCTAGTGATGACATCATGCACTCTAAGCTGCCGGCAGCCCCTCCCATTGACCTGACATGGTGATTTTTGCTGTAAAACCTACCTTACTTTAGATGCGAATATTTCAAAAACCGTAAAAGTTATTGAAAAGCTGATTATAAGTTAAGTAGCTGACACTTGCGGAAACAAAATAAAGGTAGAAAGGTTTCTGTAACTTCAAAACTGCAGAAGTTATTAAGCATTAAAACAGAAGCAGAAAAAGCAGAATTTGCAGAAGTTTCCCATAGGAATGAATGGGATTTAAAAAGCCGACAAATTGTAATTTTTACAAAAATTATAAAAGTTCTGAAGAAGAAAAATGGAAGCATACAGTTCCAGAAAAGGCTGAACGTTTTGATGCCAAAATCAAGTATGTAGCACAAAAAGTGCGGAACGAGTTAGAGTCTAAAGTTTTGAAAAGTTTGTATACAAGAAAAGTGAGTGGATCCCAATGACCTTGTTTACATGGTCTTGAGTAAACTGATTACTGGAGTTAACCGATAAAGGTAATAAACAGCTTATGGTGTTTACATGCAACGGGTAAACGGTTTACTGGGCAAATAGCTCATTTAGCAGCAGACTACATCATCCTAGGTGCGCAACCGAGCGGTTTTGCAGGTCCTTCCTACCTACGGCAGTCAGACTGTATAACCTAAGCAGGGCTGCTGAACAATGATGGCGTAACATTCAATTTACATGTACTGTACTTACCTTTATCAGTGTCTACTATTCAGTTTACAGTACAACTGTACAACTGCTGTACAACTGCTTACAACTTAGCATAAAAACCTCACCTGATCGAGAGAAGCAGATGTCATTTTTGGATTCAGCGGTGCAAAATTGTCTTAAATCAGTTGAAAAAACACAGACAACTTACAAAAAAATTATTGTTGTTATGTTGTGCAATCAGATTACTCTGTTTACATGACAGTTTGAATAATCAGGTAACTCCAGAAAGCTGATTGTAATCGGTTTACTCGTGATCATGTAAACAGGGTCATTGTGTGAATGCTTCACAGCATTCATGCAATAAGCTGGAATAAATTTTGAGATAGTAATATAGTGTTTCCCAATGCTTTGCATTGGGTCACACTATCAGGTTCAGGTTACTAATAATAAAAATAATAAAAAGATTTTCCAGAGCACTACTGCCAAGTGAATGGCTCTGTGACCACTGAACAATTAAGCAAAATTTTGAGGGATCTGTTCTGCTAATTTTACCTTGACATACTTTGATTCAGCGTTGAAAAAAAAAAATTCTTGATTTTTAACCCATAGTCACCATAATTGAGCCATTTCTGTGGCAAACTTTATGTACTAGTGCATCTAAAAAAATATATTTTTGACAAGTTATTATTTTTTAATAATTCTATAAAATGAAACTTTGTTATCTATGTTCATCAGGCATAAAGTTAACTATTTTAACAATTTTTATTTTAACCTTTGGTGATTATGACTTAACTCAAATTAATGAAGCAGGATATTCTAATTTTTTGTGATGCACTAGTACATTGGACAGGGTGCTGCCATTTTCTGGGTACTCTGCTCACTTCTGCTTATATTCCATCTGTCTTTACACATATATTACATTTGATTAAATAATAAATTATACAGTTTACATCTTTTCAAACCAGAAACGTTTGGTTCCTTTTAACCTCTTAGTATTCCAGCCAATGTGAAATATTTTGCGGGCGGAACACTGGAATTTTAAGATGTTTAACTATAACATAAGTATTACTCTTCTTGTGTTTTTGCTTTTATTGTTATTAAAATAGATGATTGGTTATTGTATTTTTTTAAAATTTATAATATACTATTTTGCTTTTCTTCAGCTTGTGTTGTCATTTGTAATTCATATGGATGTTGGTTACATTTTTGTTCTAAGTAATGGTTTGATTAATTTCCTGCCCATCTAAACAATGGCCCAATTTTTTAAACTGTTTTAGGTGAGAAAGGGATCATTTTTATCTTTCTATGGTTAGCCATAAAGAATATTTGATTCATAAATTTAAAATAAACTATTTTGAGGAAAATGCTGCATATGTTGTACTTATGGTCACAGAGGAGCCTCACTGTTTACTTTTTGTTATAATTTTCTTTAAGTTTAAATTGCTTGGGTCAACTTATGGTCTTTAATTTGAATTTTAGATTGACAAATCTAGCCTGTTTTTTTTTCTTGAAATGAGACAGATTTATGTGTCAGTATGAATCAACTTAAAGGGTTTTAACTTCTCCCCATTACAAAAATACCCCTCCCCCCACAAAAAAAAGACACAAACTTGCATAGGGCCCCAAAAAGCTACAATAATGCTACTACAGCAGCTTTCAAACCCTGTCTCATTTCATTTGTATTGCTTCATAGCACTTTATATTAGCACAAATAGTAAAGTATTTATACAGCATTTAATGCCATCTAAAGTAATCTATCTCATCAATATAGTGTTGTGGTCCACTTAAAGAAGCTAAAAATAAATCCTGTGGAGCACATGCATTATTACACATTTTCTTTTCTGTTTCAGTTTATATTATGGATTCATGTTACTCTATAAAAAAGCAGTTTTTCTCACACTTAATTCAGTACTGTATGTTTGCACCATAATAGAAAAATAAAGTACCTCTGGTTATAACCTGAATGTAATTGGGCAGTATATTTAAAGATGTCTGTTTTTTTAGAGAAATATTTGTTTACTGTTTTGTTTCAGAATCTTTTAATAAGTGAAGTGTTTGTTTTTACTAATCTAAACACGTTTTCAAATGGAAGTACCTTTGCAATAATAATTTGCAGTGGTATTTAGAGCATGTTTTCCACATGGCCTATGTCCATGTTGTCATTTTAAATTCAGTGACAAAGATAGGTAACAAAATTGAATCTGCTCTATCTTTTGCCATGCTCCATCGCTTCAAGTTTTTTTTTTATTTTTCTTAATTGTACAAACAAGCTACTGGTCCCAAATTTCTGCCTTTAATCATTTATTTCTTGGCATTTTTTTTTTTTTTTAAATGTCCACATCCTCTGCAGTGGTTGCCTGTTACAGGGGTCATTTGCAGGGTGGGTACAACATTCGTTTAGCGCTGTCTTTCTGATTTTCAACTTTAGTATGTGTTCTCCCCAGGCCACGGCTCACTGTTTTAATAGCTTTAGTAATGCTTCACAATTAACACACAGCCAGTGCTCCGGGTTAGATAATGGCTGGTGTGTTTCAGGCTAAATTAGAAAACATAAAACAAGAGTTCCCCATCACCCACTGTGCTTTTAGGACTTGGTGGTTACAGGCAAAATGGAAGGTGGTGAATTTTTTGACAGGGCAGCTGAGGTGATGCTTCATTCCCTCTGACATTTTAAACACCCCAAAGCTGGCTTTGCCAACAGTCTGCCCAGGAAGCACCTTACCTAGCTGTGGCTAAATTTATACAACCACCTGCCCACAGGGAGGGCACAACGGAGGAGAGCAGAGGTGGAGGTGGTGTGGAGATGGAGGACAAATGGGGAGGGGAAGGAGGGTGAAGTGTGTTTGTGTGTCACTGAATCCTAAGCTTCATTAAATCCTGTTTTCTTTTTTTTTCGCTTTTGTAATTTGGAATAAAAACACTTTGACCAAACATTCTAAGTTTTGACCCTCAGTTCAGACACATAGCACAATATCAAAGGCCCTGTTTCCATAGCATACCTGATAAAGTATACACAAGTATCATACTATGTAAGAAATGCTTATGTGCTTCAGTAGTTGTGCATTCATTGTCTTCTGCTAATTGTTCATATTGTGATGGTGTGAATATTCTTTGATAAGACTTTGAGAAATATATGTTTTGTAATATCCTTTCTAAGCAACATGTTGGTGGTTTGCACCAACAGTTATTTCCAGTGCTTAATTTTGAAAGTCGGAGGTCCCGGAACACAGAGAGGCTGACACCCTTACAGCTCAGGTGGGGAGGTAAAGGTACCAACCCCCACCCCCAACCCCCACCGCAAAAAAAAAAAAAAAAATAACAGAATACCAATACAAACATGACTAAACACACTAAGAAAAACACAAAAGATACAATAAACTTAATAAATCAAAACAATACAATTTTAAACTAGAAAGCACTCCAGAGAGTGCAGACCTCAGCCAAGGCTCCTTCCGTCCCTCATGGATCACCTCCAGAATGTAATGGGTTTGTGTGTAGACCAAGAGCCACTTTTGGTGAAAATTGCACCAAAGTCTGTCCATTAGTTTTAGAGTATTGTTGCTAATACATTGTGAAAGATAAGAGCCTTGGCGGAGGTATGCATTCTCAGATCATCACCAAAATCTGATCATGTGTTCAGTGTGCCATTACACACCTTTCCTAAAAATTCGAATGAAAGGTGCTATATAAATGCAATCCATTATTATTATTAACAGACAGAGAAATGACTGCAAAAACAATATGACTACATTATAATGATAATAATAATTATAAGACAGTCATAATTATATTGACCATACATTGGGCTTATTGAATCTTTCAGGTTGGTTTTGATGATGTTTGTCAATTTAAAAGATAAATTTTCACCCAATTAAAGTTGTCAATTGTCGTATAATAACAGAGTAATGTTTAGTTTTTGTTTGAAGGACTAGTGGACATACATCTCTCATCATCCCACATCACTAAACTGTAATCGTGTTTAGTGAGGTGGGATGATGGGAGATGTAGTCCGCTAGTCATTTAAACAAAAACTAAATATTACTCTGTTATTATATGACAGCCAACAACTTGAATTACATGGAAAATTATCTTTTAAAATTGGCAAACATCATATGTGTAACTCATGGCAAAATTTGATTGAGATCAAAAGATAATTTTGCTCTTGCCATTCATTTCAGTGAAGCATTTTTTCAATATAAGGTCCCATATGCAGAAATAGAGGGGGCGTGACTTAGGCTCTCTATAGCGTGGCCACACTCGTAAATCAGTGGACACGTTTTAAAGGGGCAGTACATGAAAAGCGCCATATTAATATATATAAAATAATAATCAAAAAATTCCTGCATCCAGATCATGACCTGAATCACCACCAAAATCTAATCATCTGTTCCCCGTCCACTACACACCTTTCCTGAAAATTTCATCAAAATCTGTTCATAACTTTTTGAGTTATGTTGCTAAAAGTCAAACCAACAGACAAATGCCACTAAAAACATTACCTCCTCCCTTGGTGGAGGTAATAAAAATCCAGAGTAGCATTTGTAGATGTATTAGTTGGAGTATTATGTTCACTCAAAATCACCAGGAGAGATGCATAAACAGCTGTTCACAGTTTGCAACATTTCATTAGCTGTGTCACACTCTACAAAGACACCCACAAGTTTGTGGGTGTTACTGTTAAGTTACGTTAATCCCTTCCACAGCATGTGGAACACCATGTGGTGTAAGGGGTGGCACCCATCTCTGTTTCACTGACTCTAGTTTGTAGAGCATCCGCCCCACGACCAGGAGGTCGTGGGTTCAATTCCCGGCCGGGTCATACCAAAGACCATTTTAAAATGGTACTTTCTGCCTTCTAGCTTGGTGGTCAGCATAATAGAATGGGGAAAGGAAAGTTAACGCCCAGAGCTACCAGAGGACTGACCCCCCCACTGTAGCTTTCACTACTCACAGTAGCTGTGTGACCTAGGGTCAGGTTTTTACTGTAACTACACTAAAATATGTACACACACACACTACACAGCATGTATCATGAAAATAACAATCAACAAAGACACAGCAGAGAAAAGAAAGAAAAATTTCTTCTTACCTTAATGCTTCTATATCAACCCATAAATTATCCACAGAGCCCTTAATTTATCCTTTTTCTTTAACCGTCTTTGTGTCTCCAGCACATACTCTATGGCAGAGCCAACTGGTGGACTCCGGTCCGGTTCCGGACCTCAAGAGTCCTCTGTCTGGACCCCAAAGACTTTTGATACAGTTTGGGGGAAAAAAAGGAGACTGTTTTGTTTTGGCCAAAAGAAAAACAATGGAACTGAAAAACTGTATCAGCAACCGCCCGGACAGTTTATGGTGCGAGCCCTTGGGCGCTCCCCACAGACTCGTGCAGACTCCACAGAGTCTCCACTCTCCACAGAGACTCTGTGGATCCAACCGCTCCAGAGAATATGTATCGGGTCACAAAATCAGGGTTCGCTGCAGGCGTCACACACACACACAAGGCCAGAATATCGACCTAAATAGACACACTTCGTTCCTGGTCTGTTCCCACAGAATGAAGCACTGTTGTGAAATTGAATATTTACTGTGATGCTTCTGTCTCTGAATCTGCCAAGAGTGGTCCATGCTGGAATGCAGGGGTGAAGTCGGTTCCTCTGGGACCGTGATCCCATTGGGCTTGCATGATGGTGGAGGTCCTTTTCGTAGCCTCCAATATCAGGTAAAAACTCCATAAAATCTCTTTGTGTCACTGAACATTAAAAGTTCCACCTCCCTTCTCTCTGTACCCATGGAGTTATAGTTCCATCCATGCTGTAACAGAGTTTACTGTGGAAATTTAAAAAAAAAAAATCCCAAGGAAATCTGTAGTATGGAATTATATTTTTGTCAGTTTTTTGAAGCCTACAGCTTTAAATCGTTTATATATACACTACTGTTCAAAAGTTTGGGGTCACTTAGAAATGTCCTTATTTTTGAAAGAAAAGCACTCTTTTTTTCAATGAAGATAACTTTAAACTAATCAGAAATACACTCTAATATCTAATATACATTGCTAATGTGGTAAATGACTATTCTAGCTGCAAATGTCTGGTTTTGGTGCAATATCTACATAGGTGTATAGTGGCCCATTTCCAGCAACTATCACTCCAGTGTTCTAATGGTACAATGTGTTTGTTCATTGCGTCAGAAGGCTAATGGATGATTAGAAAACCCTTGTGCAATCATGTTAGCACAGCTGAAAACAGTTTAGCTGGTTAGAGAAGCTATAAAACTGACCTTCCTTTGAGCAAGTTGAGTATCTGGAAAAAATTACTATTTCAAATACAAATCATTATTTCTAACTTTGTCAATGTCTTGACTATATTTTCTATTCATTTTACAACTCATGGGGGTAAATAAGTGTGACTTTTCATGGAAAACACAAAATAATTGTCTGGGTGACCCCAAACTTTTGAATGGTAGTGTATATATACTGCTCAGAAAAATAAAGGGAACACTTTGAAAACACAGATTTTAATGGGAAAAAATTAGCTGGATATCGAAATTGTGGCAGGCTAGTCCAGCTTACTCAGATTAAAGGAAGATGGGCGGTGCGGTGGTGCAGTGGTTAGCACTGCACCAGCACAGTAGCTCACCCTTGGCCATGGGATCCCTGGTTCAATCCCAGCCCCTGACCAGCAGTGATCTGTGTGGAGTTTGCATGTTCTCCCCGTATCTGCGTGGGTTTACCCCGGGATTTCTCCGGTTTCCTCCCACATGCCAAAAAAACATGAAGGTTAGGTTAATTGGAGACTCTAAAGTGGCCCTAGGTGTGAATGTGTGCGTGAATGGTTAAGGGATAGCGCCGTACTGTGGCTGCTTCATCCATCCAGGTGGATGCCCTCAATTTCCCCTCTGGGGATCAATAAAGTATACAAAAATAGCCTGCCACAATTTCGATATCCAGCTTATTTTTTCCCATTAAAATCTGATGTGTTTTCAGATTTGTTTTTTTTCTTTTGTTTTTTTGAGCACTCACCGGCCACTTTATTAGGTACACCTGTCCAACTGCTCGTTAACACTTAATTTCTAATCAGCCAATCACATGGCGGCAACTCAGTGCATTTAGGCATGTAGACATGGTCAAGACAATCTCCTGCAGTTCAAACCGAGCATCAGTATGGGGAAGAAAGGTGATTTGAGTGACTTTGAACGTGGCATGGTTGTTGGTGCCAGAAGGGCTGGTCTGAGTATTTCAGAAACTGCTGATCTACTGGGATTTTCACGCACAACCATCTCTAGGGTTTACAGAGAATGGTCCGAAAAAGAAAAAATATCCAGTGAGCGGCAGTTCTGTGGGCGGAAATGCCTTGTTGATGCCAGAGGTCAGAGGAGAATGGCCAGACTGGTTCGAGCTGATAGAAAGGCAACAGTGACTCAAATAACCACCCGTTACAACCAAGGTAGGCAGAAGAGCATCTCTGAACGCACAGTACGTCGAACTTTGAGGCAGATGGGCTACAGCAGCAGAAGACCACGCCGGGTGCCACTCCTTTCAGCTAAGAACAGGAAACTGAGGCTACAATTTGCACAAGCTCATCGAAATTGGACAATAGAAGATTGGAAAAACGTTGCCTGGTCTGATGAGTCTCGATTTCTGCTGCGACATTCGGATGGTAGGGTCAGAATTTGGCGTCAACAACATGAAAGCATGGATCCATCCTGCCTTGTATCAATGGTTCAGGCTGGTGGTGGTGGTGTAATGGTGTGGGGAATATTTTCTTGGCACTCTTTGGGCCCCTTGGTACCAATTGAGCATCGTTGCAACGCTACAGCCTACCTGAGTATTGTTGCTGACCATGTCCATCCCTTTATGACCACAATGTACCCAACTTCTGATGGCTACTTTCAGCAGGATAATGCGCCATGTCATAAAGCTGGAATCATCTCAGACTGGTTTCTTGAACATGACAATGAGTTCACTGTACTCAAATGGCCTCCACAGTCACCAGATCTCAATCCAATAGAGCATCTTTGGGATGTGGTGGAACGGGAGATTCGCATCATGGATGTGCAGCCGACAAATCTGCGCCAACTGTGTGATGCCATCATGTCAATGTGGACCAAACTGTCTGAGGAATGCTTCCAGCACCTTGGTGAATCTATGCCACGAAGAATTGAGGCAGTTCTGAAGGCAACAGGGGGTCCAACCCGTTACTAGCATGGTGTACCTAATAAAGTGGCCGGTATATGTATATATATATATATATATATATATATATATATATATATATATACACTGTATATACACACTACCATTCAAAAGTTTGGGGTCACTTAGAAATTTCCTTATTTTTGAAAGAAAAGCACTCTTTTTTTCAATGAAGATAACTTTAAACTAATCAGAAATACACTCTAATATCTAATATACATTGCTAATGTGGTAAATGACTATTCTAGCTGCAAATGTCTGGTTTTTGGTGCAATATCTACATAGGTGTATAGAGGCCCATTTCCAGCAACTATCACTCCAGTGTTCTTATGGTACAATGTGTTTGCTCATTGCGTCAGAAGGCTAATGGATGATTAGAAAACTCTTGTGCAATCATGTTAGCACAGCTGAAAACAGTTTAGCAAGTTAGAGAAGCTATAAAACTGACCTTCCTTTGAGCAGGTTGAGAGCTGGAAAAAATTATTATTTCAAATACAAATCATTATTTCTAACCTAGTCAATGTCTTGACTATATTTTCTATTCATTTTACAACTCATGGTGGTAAATAAGTGTGACTTTTCATGGAAAACACAAAATAATTGTCTGGGTGACCCCAAACGTTTGAACAGTAGTGTGTATATATATATATATATATATATATATATATATACTAAAAATGTAGTATAGAGGTGGACTGTTTGTGATTTATTTTATTTTTTTTTGGGGGGGGGGGGTTATTAATCTTCCCAAAACCAGTTTAGTTAAGCTTCAGACCGGTCTGTTGTGGTGACGAAGGAGCAGAGCTCTAAGGCAAAGCTGTCGATTTACCGGTCAATCTACATTCCTACCCTCACCTATGATCATGAGCTTTGGTTAATGGTAAATGGTAAATGGCATTCACTTATATAGCGCTTTTATTCTCATCTCTTGATGACCAAAGTGTTTTACAGATCCTGCTATCCACCCATTCACACACACATTCACACACTGATGATCGAAAGAATGAGATCTCGGATACAAGCAGCTGAAATGAGTTTTCTCCGTAGGATTGCTGGACTCACCCTCAGAGATAGGGGGAGGAGCTCAGTCATGCAGGAGAGGCTCAGAGTAGAACCGCTGCTCCTCCACATCGAAAGGAGCCACTTGAGGTGGTTTGGGCATCTGATCAGGATGCCTCCTGGACCCCTCCCACTTGAGGTGTTTCGGGCACATCCCACTGGGAGGAGACCCCGGGGCAGACCCAGGACTCGCTGGAGATACTATGTCTCCCAGCTGGTCTGGGAATGCCTTGGTATCCTCTCTGAAGAGCTGGAACAGGTGGCCAGGGAGAGGGAAATCTGGGCTTCTCTGCTTGAGCTGCTGCCTCCGTGACCCAGACCTCCGGAAAAGCGGTAGAAGATGGATGGATATTAATCTTTTTTAAATGCAATGCTATTTATTTTATGTTCTCCTATAAAACTTTATATTTTTCTAATTTGAGATGGAGATTTTAGAATTTCATAGCTATTTATTTGCCATCAGCAAACACATTTAGTGATTTCCTGTATTATAAAATTTTATATTACATGTTTTGTTTGAAATTAACTCAGCCACAAGGGAATTGTGCATAAGCCAGTGTACTCCTATTGTTGGTCCCAAGCCATGACCGGACTGTATGTAGTATATCCAGTGGACAGAGGAAGGAAGACAAGGAGACTTGGTAGTGGAATGAGGAGGTGCAGGAAAGTATTCACAGGAAGAGGTTGGCAAAGAAAAAGTGGGATAGTCAGGGAGATGAAGAAAGTAGACAGGAGTATTTGGAATCCAGACGCATGGCAAAGAGAGAGGTGGCAAAGGAAAAGGCATATAGTGAGTTGTATGAGAGGCTGGACACTAAGGAAGGAGAAAAGGACTTGTATCGACTGGCTAGACAGAGAGATCGAGCTGGAAAGGATGTGCAGCAGGTTAGACTGATTAAGGACAGAAATGGTAATGTACTAACAAGTGATGAGTGTGTTGAGAAGGTAGAATGAGTACTTTGAGGAGCTGATTAATAAAGAAAATGAGAAGGATAGATGAAGGAAAAATGGTGAACAAGTCCCGAGGTATTGGCAAGGTGGAAGTGAGGGCAGCTTTGAAGAGGATGAAGGAATGGAAAGGTGGTTGGTCCATATGACATACCTGTGGCAGTATGGAAATGTGTAGGAGAGATGGCAGCATTTCATTTTATTATTTATTTGACCATCAAGACAAAAACTTTAAAAACAAGGAATCAAAACCAAGAAAAACATATATAAACATAACAGAAAAAAAGTTGATCAACCATACTATGAAGATATGGGAAAGAGTTGTTGAAGCTAGGTTAAGAGGAGAGGTGACAATCAGTGAGCAGCAGTACAGTTTCATGCCAAGAAAGAGTACTACAGATGCAGTGTTTGCTTTAAGAGTGTTGATGGAGAAGTATAGAGGAGGTCAGAAGGAGTTGCACCGTGTCTTTGTGGATCTAGAGAAAGCATATGATAGGGTGCCAAGAGAGGAAGTGTGGTACTGTATGAGAAAGTCAAGAGTGGCAGATAAGTATGAGAGGGTGGTGCAGGACATGTATGAGGACAGTGACACAGTGGTGAGGTGTTCTGTTGGAGTGACAGATGGATTCATGGCGGGGGTGGGGTTACACCAAGGATCAGAACTGAGTGCCTTCTTGTTTGCCATGGTGATGGACAGGCTGACAGATGAAGTCAGGCAGGAGTCATCAGTGGACCAGGATGTTTGCAGACAACATTGTGATCTGTAGTAAGAGTAGGGAGCAAGTGGAGCTGGAGGAACCTGGTGAGATGAAGGTATACTCTGGAGAGAAGATAAATGAAAATCAGTAGAAGCAAGACAGAATACATGAGTGTGGATCTGAAGGAGGCAGGTGTAACGGTGAAGATGCAAGGAGCAGAGGTAGTGAAGGTAGATGAGTTTAAAGACCTGGGGTCAACCATCCAAAGCAATGGAAAATACATAAGAGAGGTGAAGAAAAGAGTGTAGGCAGTGTGGAGTGGGTGGAGATGCGTGGAGACGCATGTCAGGGGTGATTTGTGACAGAAGGATAGCAGCAAGAGTGAAAGGGAAGATTTACAAGACTGTAGTGAGACCTGCTATGATCAATGGTTTGGAGACAGTGGCACTGACAAAAAGACAGGAGGCAGAGCTGGAGGTGGCAGAGTTGAAGATGCTAAGATTCTCACTAGGAGGGACAGGATTAAAAATGAGTATATCAGAGGGACAGCTCAGGTTGAGCAGTTTGGAGACAAAGTGAGAGGCAAGGCTGAGATGGTTTGGACATGTGCAGAGGAGGGATAGTGGATATATTGGACAAAGGATGTTGAAGATGGAGCTGGCCAGGCAGGAAGAAAAGAGGAAGACCACAGAGAAGATTCATGGATCTAGTGAAGGAGGACATGAAGAGAGTTGGAGTTCGAGGAAGATGCAAAGGATAGGTTGAGATAGAGGCAGTTGATCCGCTGTAGTGACCCATAAAGGGAGCAACCAAAAGAAGAGTAAGATGTTTTGTTTAAAATTGAATAAATAATTCATGTGATTTTTTTTTTTTTTTTGTTAAAAACTGGTACAGAACTAAAAACAACTGCAACATGAGCGTCATAAAATAATGTGCAAAAGTAAATTAAATGATACTGGCCTGCCTGGAGACAGCAGTGGTCTTCTAAAAGAATGCCCATAAAAGGATGGCAGTGTTTAAAAGCACATTTTCAGATAAATTTGTCAGTGTGACTTGTCACATTTCTCTTCCATTTGTTTTATTAAAATATATTAGAAGCATGCAGCCACTCACAATGGACACACAAACACAGAGTACACTGAGGTTGTTGTAGCATACATAGCTAAATGCATTGATGATGTCACTCACTCCAAAACCACCACTGTTCATGCCAACCAGAAGCCATGGATGATAACAGAGGTCCACAGGTTCCTGAGGGCTCAGGATGCAGTCTTCAGGGCCGGTGACACTGCAGGACTAACAGCAGCTAGGGCCAACCTGTCCCGTGGTATCAAGGAGGCAAAACGACAGTACAGCAAGAAAATATCCGGCCATTTCAGCAACACCAGAGATGCACGTTCTCGCTGGCGTGGCATACAGACCCTCACCACCTACAGGCCTCACCAACAACACCACCTCACTGGCCAAGAAGGCTCAAACTCACCTCTGTTTCCTCCACAAGCTGAGGAGAGCATGAGTCTCACCCCCCATTATGTGCTCATTCTACCGGGGCACCATTGAGAGAATCCTCACTAGCTGCATTACTGTGTGGTACGGAAGCTACACCGCCTCCTTCTGGAAGACACTACAACACACAGTGAAAGCAGCCAGCAATATCACCAGTGCCCCTCTGCCCCCCACCTCCGACATCTACCACACCCGCCTCACCCGCAGAGCCATCAACACTGCAGGCGACACCTCCCACCCCTCACACTCCCTCTTCAGCCTTCTGCCCGTGGGGAAATGGTATGGGAGCCTCTGGGCCCGCTCCACAAGACTGCTAAACAGCTTTCTTCACCAGGCCATCAGGATTCTGAACTCCCACTCCCCCTCTTCCCCCCGGACCGTAACATACTCAACCACACAATAACTATCCCAGCTGTTTGCAAAGAAAGACTTGGCACACCAACAGTAATTACATCTGCTGCTGTATGTCACTGCACCTTACTGCAACCATTTGCACAAATGCCATACCTGCTGCTGTCTGTCTGTTATTTAAATATTGATCATGTGCAGTCCAATCTGTCACTGTCTGCACCTACACTACCGCACTGAACTTGCAATTACGGGTATTACAGCTCCATTTTTGCTATATATAGGATTGCTGGGTTTTATCGTTTCTTTATTTGCAGTACAGGATTGCTGGGTTTTATCTTTATTTGCACTATGGGTAGCATTACTGTACATAGACTGCTGTTGTTGTTTTTCATTCTTATTCCTTCTTTTCTTGTATAATGCTCACACCCCTAAGAGAGAGAGAAATGGCATTTAAATTCTCATGTTTGTCCTGTATGTATAGAAGTACTGACAAATTAAGATCTTTGAATCTTTTGAATTTTTGAAGTAAATTCATAGGTCATTGCAAATACTTTTCTTTAAAATTACTAAGTTATCAACCAGCAGGAGGGAAAAATGCTGAATTGAAAAAAAATCCATCAAGATGCATCAAGAATCATTTTGGAATCAAATTGGAACCCTTAGTCGTAATCAAATCATGAGGTACCTAAAGATTCCCACACCTGGTTCGGACTTCAGCTGCGGAGGAGGGCCGACTTATTGGACCTCTTGTAATTTTAGGGCACATTCACACGGCCATTGTTTGGTCCAGACCAAAGGAACTCTGCTTTGCTTCCACAGATAGTTCAGTTCGTTTGGTGCTGTCTGAACGCGCGTTCGAACTCTGATGCACACCAAGCAAATGAAGTCTGGTCCGCCTGAAAACAGGGGTCTTGGTTCACTTGCAAACGAGGTCTGATGCGCTTCGCTTACAGTGTGAATGCAAACAGACTATCCAGGGGACCAAAGAGCGCAAGTGCCCCTCAGCGTTGGTGTAACCAGAGCAACACGTTGTCTGATAAGAGGAAGTAGCGTTTACCATAGCGCATGTTGGGTAGAAAATAACAATAAGCACAACCATGTGGATCCAAGAAATCCTTTTACCGGAGAAAGCCAAGGAGAAAAGTTAAATGTCTCGTTTGTGGCAGACAAACAACCCGGCTGAAAGGAACAGATTTCCGTTTTCGGTCCTGGCTAATCAGTGAGCCGGATTTTTCTTCTTTGCTGAGATTTTTTCTTCCTGGTCAGTGGTGGTTTCGGCTACAATGGCCCAAACGAGCAGTTGTTGTAACTGCGTGACGTTGTCCAGGCAGTTTAGTCCGCTACAGTGTGAATGCAAACCAAACGAAGATGCGAAAATTCTCGGCATTCCCCGCCCAATCAAACTGAGACCTCCGGACTATCCTGGTGTGAATGCAGCCTTAGCTGGTGACCCCGACTGTATGGTCTTCGGTGGGTTTTATAATCCATGACTGGTGTGGAGCCAGGAACCCAGCAAGTCAACGAAAGAATCTGTCCACCACTGTTCATTGCTATTCTCTGCTAGTAACATGTCCAGCTCAGCTAACATCACTTCTACCTCAGCACTACTACCTGTCTCCCCCACTCCTCTTAGAGGCCACCTGTTCTGCCAATTTAAAGAAATTCAATTACGTTTCCTGTTTTTTGGCAGTTCATCTTTCCTCCTTGATTCTCCTAACCCCCAAACCAAAAATAAAATCCACTTAAAAATTCAGATAAAATAGTTGAATGAGGGATTTTTGTGCAACAGATAAAGACTAATAACACAGATAACATTAAATCATAGACAGAACGTATTTACATATTTTCATAGAGTAAGAAGAGGTGGCGAATCCCACTAAAGAGGTTCTGGACCTGACGTGGAAGTTCCAGCAGGATCCAACACAAATTAAGCCCTGGTTATTTCTTTTCTGGCAGTTGTTCATGAGAAGGTAGAATTTGCATTATAATACATGTCATTTTAATACCAGAATTGGATGTATCTTATTAGGGCGGCGCGGTGGGGGAGTGGTTAGCACTGCGGCAGCACAGCAACTCACCCTTGGCCGGGGGATCCTGGGTTCGATCCCAGCCCCCGACCAACAGTGATCTGTGTGGAGTTTGCATGTTCTCCCCGTGTCTGCGTGGGTTTACTCCGGGATTTCTCCGGTTTCCTCCCACATGCCAAAAACATGCAAGTTAGGTTAACTGGCATCAAACTGGGGATTCTAAATTGTCCTTAGGTATGACTGTGAGAGTGAATGGTTGTCTGTCTCTCTGTGTTGGCTCTGCGATGGACTGGCGATCTGTCCAGGGTGTACACTGCCTCTCGCCCAAAGATGCTGGGATAGGCTCCAGCCCCCCCGCGACCCGAAAAAGGATTTAGCGGAAGAAGATGAATGAATGAATGAATGAATGAATGTATTATATTACATATAATTACATTTTACATTAACATATTACATTTTATTTTATCTAAGTCAAAATTGGCCCCAGTTGATATCTTTAATTACCCAGTATCAGGGGTGGAATGACCTATAATTATTATCATTCTTTAATAGCATGATCGTATCAATGTTTTTTTAATCAAAAATACAACTGGTATCCTCCACTAAAGACAACTAATGACATACAATAGATAGGAATAAAGTAAATTTAATCTTAAGTTTTGTGTAGTGCATCCGGAAAGATGAACACCATGTTCAAGCATAAGGGTGTCCATCTGTGCACCTGGCACCAGGACACCCTAGGTCGCAGGTCGATGATCGATTTTGTTATCGTATCATCAGACTTGCGACCGTATGTCTTGGACACCCGAGTAAAGAGAGGTGCAGAGCTGTCAACTGATCACCACCTGGTGGTGAGTTGGATCCGATGGCAGGGGAGGAAGCCATTCAGACCTGGTAGACCCAAACGTATAGTGAAGGTGTGCTGGGAGCGTCTGGCTGAGGCCCCTGTCCGGGAGGTCTTCAACTCCCAGCTCCGGAAGAACTTCAACCACATTCCGAGGGAGTCTGGAGACATGGAGTCTGAATGGGCCATGTTCTCCACCTCTGTTGTTGAAGCGGCGGCCCAGAGCTGCGGCCGCAAGGTGGTCGGTGCATCTCGTGGTGGCAACCCCCGAACCAAGTGGTGGACACCAGTGGTGAGGGGGGCCATTAAGCTGAAGAAGGAGTCCTATCAAGCTTGGTTGGCTTGTGGGACTCCCGAAGCAGCTGAGGTGTACCGGCAGGCCAAGCGGAGTGCAGTTCGGGTGGTTGCTGAAGCAAAAACCCGGGTATGGGAGGAGTTCGGTGAGGCCATGGAACAAGACTTTCGGTCGGCCTCAAAGAGATTCTGGCAAACTGTCCGGCGGCTCAGGAGGGGAAAGCAGCTCCCCGTCCACACTGTGTATGATGCGGATGGGACACTGTTGACTTCGACTGGGGACATCGTCGAGCGGTGGAAGGAATACTTCGAGGATCTCCTCAATCCCACTGATACGCCTTCCACAGAGGAAGCAGGGTTTGGGGACGAGGGGGATGACTCGCCTATCACAGGGGCTGAGGTCGCCAAGGTGGTTAAAAATCTCCTTGGTGGCCGGGCCCCGGGGGTGGACGAGATTCGCCCTGAGTACCTCAAGGCCCTGGATGTTGTTGGGTTGTCATGGTTGACACGCCTCTGCAACATTGCGTGGAGGTCGGGGCAGTGCCATTGGCATGGCAAACCGGGGTGGTGGTTCCTCTCTTTAAAAAAGGGGACTGGAGGGTGTGCTCCAACTTTAGAGGGATCACACTCCTCAGCCTCCCGGGGAAGGTCTATGCCAAGGTACTGGAGAGGAGAGTCTGGCCGTTGGTCGAACCTCGGATTCAGGAGGAGCAATGTGGTTTTCGTCCTGGCCGTGGCACATCGGACCAGCTCTTTACCCTCTCGAGAATTCTCGAGGGTTCATGGGAGTTTGCCCAGCCAGTTTACATGTGTTTTGTGGACTTGGAGAAGGCATTTGACCGTGTCCCTCGTGGATTTTTGTGGGGGGTGCTTCGGGAGTATGGGGTATCAGGCTTGTTGTTACGAGCTATTCGGTCTCTGTACGACCGTTGTGAGAGTTTGGTTCGTATTGCCAACACTCGGTCTGAGTCATTCCCAGTGAGAGTTGGACTCCGCCAGGGCTGCCCTTTGTCACCGATCCTGTTCATAATTTTTATGGACAGGATTTCTAGGCGCAGCCAGGGAATGGAGGGTGTCATGCTTGGTGACCACAGGATCTTATCTCTGCTGTTTGCAGATGATGTTGTCCTGTTGGCTTCATCCAGCAATGACCTACAGCTCTTGCTGGGACGGTTTGCCGCTGAGTGTGAAGCGGCTGGGATGAGAATCAGCACCTCCAAGTCCAAGTCCATGGTCCTCAGCCGGAAAAAGGTGGATTGTCCTCTCTGGGTTGGGGACAGGCTCCTGCCCCAAGTGGAGGAGTTTAAGTATCTTGGGGTCTTGTTCACGAGTGAGGGAAGAATGGAGCGAGAGATCGACAGACGGATTGGAGCAGCATCTGCAGTGATGCGGACGTTGTACCGGTCTGTTGTGGTGAAGAGGGAGCTTAGTTCTAAGGCAAAGCTGTCGATTTACCAGTCAATCTACGTTCCTACTCTCACCTATGGTCACAAGCTTTGGGTAATGACCGAAAGAACGAGATCGCGGATACAAGCGGCTGAAATGAGCTTTCTCTGTAGGATTGCTGGACTCACCCTCAGTCATCCGGGAGAGGCTCAGAGTAGAACCGCTGCTCCTCGACATTGAAAGGAGTCAGTTGAGGTGGTATGGGCATCTGATTAGGATGCCTCCTGGACGCCTCCCACTTGAGGTGTTTCAGGCACGTCCCACTGGGAGGAGACCCCGGGGCAGACCCAGGACTCGGTGGAGAGACTATGTCTCCCAGCTGGTCTGGGAACGCCTTGGTATCCCCTCTGAAGAGCTGGAGCAGGTGGCTGGGGAGAGGGAAGTCTGGGCTTCTCTGCTTGAACTGCTACCTCCGCGACCCGGACCTCCGGAAAAGCGGTAGAAGATGGATGGATGGATGGATGGATGGATGGCATCCGGAAAGTATTCACAGCGCTTCACTTTTTCCACATTTTGTTATGTTACAGCCTTATTCCAAAATGGATTAAATTCGGGGGGGGTTTTTCTCAAAATTCTACACACAACACCCCATAATGACAATGTGAAAAAAGTTTGGGGTTTTTTTTAGATTTTTGCAAATTTATTAAAAATAAAAAAAAATAAGAAATCACATGTGCTTAAGTATTCACAGCCTTTGCCATGAAGCTCAGAATTGAGCTCAGGTGCATCCTGTTTCCACTGATCATCCTTGAGATGTTTCTATAGCTTCATTGGAGTCCACCTGTGGTAAATTCAGTTGATTGGACATGATTTGGAAAGGCACACACCTGTCTACAGGTACATCTCAGAAAATTAGAATATAATGAAAAAGTTCAATATTCTTTGTCACTCATTTCAGAAAGTGAAACCCATATGTTATATAGATTCATTACACAGAGAGGGATATATTTCAAGTGTTTATTTATTTTAATTTTGATCATTATGGCTTACAGCACATTAAAAACTCAAATTCAGTTTCTCAAAAAATTAGAATATTCCATAAAATTAATTTTAAAAAATAGTTTTTTAATAGAAATGTTGGCCTACTGAAAAGTACAGTATATCCATGTACACACTCAATACTTGGTCGGGGCTCCTTTTGGATTAATTACTATATCAATGTGGTGTGGCATGGAGGTGATTAACCTGTGGAACTGCTGAGGTGTTATGAAGGCCCAGGTTGCTTTGATAGTGACCTTCAGCTCATCTGCATTGTTGGGTCTGGTGTCTCTCATCTTCCTCTTGACAATCCTCCATAGATTCTCTATGGGGTTTAGGTCAGGAGAGTTTGCTGGCCAATCAAACACAGTGATGCCATGGTCATTAAACCAGGTTTTGATACTTTTAGCAGTGTGTGTGTGTGGGGGGGGAGGGGGGTGCCAAGTCCTGCTGGATAAAGAAATCAGCTTCTCCATAAAAAGAGAAGCATGAAGTGACTGCGCTGATGACTACGCTGACATTGGTCTTGATAAAACACAGTGGACAAACACCAGCAGATGACCTTTGTTCAGATAAAGGTAAACGTTGCATTTCACTTGTAAATCAAAGTGCCAGAGTCTGGAAAAAGAGTGGAGAGGCACAGAATCTAAGTTGCTTGAGGTTTAGTGTGAAGTTTCCACAGTCAGTGATGATTTGAGGAACCATGTCATCTGCTGGTGTTTGTTCACTGTGTTTTATCAAGACCAAAATCAGTGCAGTCGTCTACCAGGAAATTTTAGAACACTTCATGCTTCCCTCTGCTGACAAGCTTTATGGAGAAGCTGATTTCTTTTTCCAGCAGGGCTTAGCACCCCCCCCCCCCCACACACACACACACATACACACACACTGCCAAAAGTATCAAAACCTGGTTTAATGACCATGGCATCACTGTGTTTGATTGGCCAGCAAACTCTCCTGACCTAAACCCCATAGAGAATCTATGGAGGATTGTCAAGAGGAAGATGAGAGACACCAGACCCAACAATGCAGACGAGCTGAAAGTCACTATCAAAGCAACCTGGACCTTCATAACACCCCAGCAGTGCCACAGGCTGATCACCTCCATGCCACGCCACATTGATACAGTAATTAATCCAAAAGGAGCCCCAACCAAGTATTGTGTACATGGACATACTTTTCAGTCGGCCAACATTTCTATTTAAAAACTATTTTTTTCATTAATTTTATGTAATATTCTAATTTTTTGAGAAACTGAATTTGGGATTTTAATGGGCTGTAAGCCATAATCATCAAAATTAAAATAAATAAACACTTGAAATATTTCACTCTCTGTGTAATGAATCTATATAATATATGGGTTTCACTTTCTGAAATGAGTGACAAAAAACATTGAACTTTTTCATGATATTCTAATTTTTTTTAGATGTAGCTGTATATAAGGTCCCACAGTTGACAGTGCATGTCAGAGCACAAACCAAGCATGAAGTCAAAGGAATTGTCTGTAGACCTCCAAGACAGGATTGTCTCGAGGCACAAAACTGGGGAAGGGCATAGAAAAATTTCTACTGCATTGAAGGTCCCAATGAGCACAGTGGCCTCCATCATCCGTAAATGGAAGAAGTTTGGAACCACCAGAACTCTTCCTAGAGCTGGCCAGCCGTCTAAACTGAGCAATCAGGGGAGAAGGGCCTTAGTCAGAGAGGTGACCAAGAACCCGATGGTCACTCTGTCAGAGCTCCAGCGTTGCTCTGTGAAGAGAGGAGAACCTTCCAGAAGGACAGCTATCTCTGCAGCAATCCACCAATCAGGCCTGTATGGTGGAGTGGCCAAACAGAAGCCACTCCTTAGTAAAAGGCACATGGCAGCCCACCTGGAGTTTGCCAAAAGGCACCTGAAGGACTCTCAAACCATGAGAAACAAAATTCTCTGATCTGATGAGACAAAAATTGAACTCTTTGGCATGAATGCTAGGTGTCATGTTTGGAGGAAACCAGGCACCATTCATAACCACGCCAATGTTGATCGCAGCATCATGCTGTGGGGGTGTTTTTCAATGGCAGGAACTGGGAGACTAGTCAGGATAGAGGGAAAGATGAATGCAGCAATGTATTGAGACATCCTGGATGAAAACCTGCTCCAGAACGCTCTTGACCTCAGACTGGGGTGACGGGTTAGCTTTCAGCAGGACGATGACCCTAAGCACACAGCCAAGATATCAAAGGAGTGGCTTCAGGACAACTCTGTGAATGTCCTTGAGTGGCCCAGCCAGAGCCCAGACTTGAATCCAATTGAACATATATGGAGAGATCTGAAAATGGCTGTGCACCAACGCTTTCCATTCATTCTGATGGAGCTTCAGAGGTGCTGCAAAGAGGAATGGATGAAACTGGCCAAAGATAGGTGTGTCAAGCTTGTGGCATCATATTCAAAAAGACTTGAGGCTGTAATTGCTGCCAAAGGTGTGTCAACAAAGTATTGAGCAAAGGCTGTGAATACTTATGTACATGTGATTTCTTAGTTTTTATTTTTAATAAATTTGCAAAAATTAAAAAAAAACTTTTTTCACATTGTCATTATGGGGTATCGTGTGTAGAATTTTGAGGGAACAAAATGAATTTTATCCCTTTTGGAATAAGGCTGTAACATAACAAAATGTGGAAACAGTGAAGCACTGTGAATACTTTTCAGATGCACTGTAAGCAGAACAAACTTGAGAAAGTTTACAGACAACAGTGGAAGCAATTATATAGTGTTAATCAGCTGAATTACTACAAATTTTTCAAACTGAATAATAATGGTAATCCAGCCACGCATACACAAACACACACAATAACCACTAAATATCCAAGTAAATTAAAGTGTAAAAAATATAGTGACATTTTTGATCATTTTCTGGCAATAGTCTATAGAGTTATTCTGTGATTGTCAACCCTAGCCAAGGTATCCTATCTGAACATCTGTGTGATATTGCATTCAGATTCTGTAGCTGTGAGACCAATTTTTGGAGTTAGTTACTGTATGCTAGTAAAAAAAAAAAATAGGTAATTATCTGTGAAGATTGGATTCAATTAATGCCAAGGATTTTATGAATGGGAGGAGACTAAAGCTTCAACACTTAAGCCTTATGTAAACTTTTTTATAAATCTATTCACACTTGGCATATAGAGAAGCCTTTAAGACGGACAGTCGAATAGAATAGTAACAATTCTAGATGCTCCCCAGTGGCAGAGTTCAGGCTGTATGCCTGTAGCCTGATGTGCTGTGAATGGCCTTAGAGGCTCTAGGCTGGTCTATGTGTGGCCCGGCTGGTCCAAGTCAGCAGTAATGACGGGCTTTGGCCAGCATGCCTGTTTGTGTGAATGGGGTTACTCTGGGCAACACCTTTTCAGCAGGGTCCTATGAAGTCCCCAGTATGGTGGTCTTTGTCCACACAAGGGCTGTCCTCTCAGCAAAAAGGGCTTCTTTTTTTGTGAGGACTATCAACTAGTGATGGATTATACCCACCCTCCTTTATTCATCTGGTCAGACTAACAAACACGGATTTGAGCAAGCACGCACACTCTCACTCATATGTACAACCGCAAGGATGTCAAAAATAATAGTGTATTAAATGTTGTGCATGAAGGTATAGAAAGGGTTAACATCACATGGTTTCACACAGTTTTATTGTCAGTGAAACATTAAGTCTTGTGAGTACATTTATTACTCTTACAGACCTTGGTCTCATTACTTTCTGTTCCATTTTTTTTTAGTTGTAATACATAACATCTCTTTTTTTGTTTTTTGCCTTTTCTGATGGATATGAACACTTTTTGCTGGTTACTTTAGGAGCACATGTATGTGATCTTGAAGGTCTGGCAGTCAACACTTTAAAGATTTGGTCAATGAATCTAATACTCAACTGAACCTTTAATGATCTTTGCATCTCCTTCATTGTGGTGGTTGGCATTGACTCTGTTCGGAATGTCCACTCGTTCCCTGTACAGTGAATTTTGTAGTGCTGGTTGAAAGTCTTAACTGAAAATGTCATTTACTTCACAGTGCATTCAGAATGTTCCACAATGCATCATCAAAAGTCGTGTTCAACCAATGGTCACTACACGAGCTAATGTATCCCATGATGCAATGTGCAGCAACCTAAGCAGTGAGGGGAGAACCTGGCATCACAACATAAACTGCCTCGGAGTATTTATATTTATTAGTATGGTTAAAATCTATTTGATGTTATATATTTATTGCAATGTGCATATAGATATTCACTCATCAACTTAAATTTGCTAGCATTTTACTGAGTCATTGTAATAACACTGTAATGACTTGACTGAAGTCAGAAGATAGTTGAAGATGCCCGTGTACAGATGTTTGTTGATGTTTTTTCTAATGAGAGATGACAGTGTCATATTCTATCTTATATTTTAGTCTTGCCTCATTCAGTCCTAGTATTTTGCAAACCCACCAAACGTTTTTGCCCCCACCCCTCCCAAGGGGGGTCAGCCACTTACCCAGGCTGACACAGTAACCTCCAGACGACCTTTCACTTTGCCCAATGTTATGCCTGTAAACTGTGTGAACTCCGTCACAGAGCAAATGATGAAAGAAAAGACTTAAGCAGGATTTAGGAAACCCAAGATGTACAACCCTGTTTTGTACACTCCTGTTGTAAATGCTTCTGTGTGACACATACATTGAAAAGTGGAAGCGTGTGTCTGTTTTTGCACATGGGTGTGTGGGCTTGTATTTTGAGTGCAACACAGAAGAGTCAATGAATAATGCATGGTGAAAAATCCTTGGCAGTGTTCTGGGTTTAATTTAATTTATTTATTTGTCTGGTTTGTGAAACAGTGAGAAAACTTTTTTTTTTTTTATTTTGTGTACCTTATTGATCCCCAGAGGGGAAATTCAGGGCATCCACCTGGATGGATGAAGCAGCCACGGTACGGCACTATCCCTTCACCATTCACACACACATTCACACCTAGGACCACTTTAGAGTCTCCAGTTAACCTAACTTGCATGTTTTTGGCCTGTGGAAGGAAACCGGAGAAATCCCGGAGTAAACCCACGTAGACACGGGGAGAACATGCAAACTCCACACAGATCACTGTTGGTCAGGGGCTGGGATCGAACCCAGGATCCCATGGCCAAGGGTGAGCTGCTGTGCTGCCACAGTGCTAACCACTGCGCCACTGCACTGCCCATATCTTCAGTTATACAACGTATCTTCAGTTATACAAGTTGTACTCTTCTTAAAGGATGGGTACAACTTGTTTTCTTCCTGGAAAAGATAGAGTTAGCACATATATGCATAAAAAACAAGTGGATGTTTTTATGTCTTGTGGGTTTTGTACATTTCAGATAGTGACAGGCTGTTACAAAATGTGGTAACACTTTACAATACATCCCCTTATAAAGGATTTACAAGTGGGTCATAAGTCAGTTTTTAATTGGGTCATAAATGCTTTATAAGACATAAATAAGCAACTGAGTGAGTTATAGTACATATTTCACACATTGATGTAGACTCACTATTTGGCGAAATCTGTTCTAAACTACAGGCTAAAGTCAGCTGAGCAACCTGAAAAATATGAGATTTAATGGGATAGAGGAAAAAAACTGCAGTGCTTAATCTCACCAAATAGTGAGAATACATTTGTGTTAAAGTCTCATAACACACTTGTAATTGTTTATTTGCTGTTTCTAAAGCATTTATAACCTAATTAATGACTGCCTTTAAACCATTTGTAAATCCTTTATAAGGGGGGATGTATTGTAAAGTGTTACCCCAAATTTAAGTTAAAGTTCAGGCTTTCAACCCTAATGGAAACAAAATTAAAATATAAAATAATTATTGTGTCATCTTCCATTACACAGTGATGGCCTCGTTTTCTTTGGTTATAAAGGCAGATTATTATTGCTCCATACAAGCCAAACACTCTCTCTCAATCTCTTCAGAGTTCAAGGATTTAAGGTTCAGTATGACCTTAAATCACCATCATGATTTAAGGTCATACTGATTAATTGAACCTTTTGGGTCAGTTTTGTGATTTTTTTTCTTTCATTTTTCCCCTCCCTTTTTTCTCCCTTACAGTTCACTGTCAAGGCTCATAATTAAGCAATATTACAAAAAGTGTGGTATCAATGAATGTATCACTGTGGTGATTTGGTTGTAAATGAACATAATATAATAAAGAACAGAACAATTGTCATTTTCCACATGTAACCAAATTAAATATTGTCCAATGCAGAAGTCAGTGTTAACATACCTCTTGAGGATCACGTGACTCATACCGGTAGCTAATTACCTTGTGAGCTGCATTGGGGGAGTCCCGTTACGCAGCCATGATTATGTTATCACCACATAGTGATTACAAGTGTCTGATCGGGTTCTTAAATACAGCCTTGGCTTGTCCATTTTGTCATCCATTCCCTCTGTAATCAGTCAAAATTACGCCGATAGCAGCGAAACAGCAATTTAGCTTCACCACATAGTTTCTGCGCACTTGGCTCACTTTTTCTTGGCATCTTTACATGAAGTGTAGAGTCAATCACAAAATACTATTTAGATGGCCTACATTTCTTTTTTGATACAAGCGGTTTTAATTTTTATGCCATGTTCTGCTGCTTCTGAACAGCACTGGCTACATTGCTTCTGGTGTGCAGTCACATAATGGTGCATGCAGGAGAAGTTTTAAAGGGGAAGTACATGAAAGCTCTTATGTACACATGCACACAACAGGGAGAGGGGAAGAAACTGAAAAACATGACACGAGCGAGGTTTTACATTCCGAATATTGGATTTGGTTTTATTTTGGTTAATCGCTCAACCAAGAGACTAAGGTTATGCATAAAGTTTAAATATTAGTGATCTAATATTGACTATACTGATCAATATTTTGAATTTGCTTTTTTTCTGTTATCATGCAGCCCTAAAGTGAGATGTGACACATTATGCATATATTGGTGTTCCCACTGTACTGAAATATTACATTATATCTTTAAAATATATTTTGAGCCAGTGTTTCATTATCTTTTACATTTTGGTGTATCTTTTAAATACAAAAACAATTACAATTGTGATTGTTAGGCCTTATTGCAGTTTAGTTTTATATCTTTTTTTCTAATTTTAAAAATGGATGTTAAGAAAGGGTCTCTCCTATCATGCATGTATATAACACCTGCTCTCACCAAAAGTGTCAGTGGCTTTTTAACCTGAGGACGTCTATATCAGAGTCATGGTTTGAGGCATAAAATGTGTGTCTGAGGAGTAGAGGGCACAAGAGGTCCCCCAGATATGCTGTCATAACCCATGCAACCTCACTCTTTGCTATGGGCCTATCGGTAGTGAAGGCAGCACTTAGATATGTTTGTACTCTACGCCCTCTATCCCTCTCTCTTCCTCCCCAGGCACCATGTCACTCCAGGGGCAATCCAGCACTCCCTGGCTGTGCCCAAGTTCACAACACCAACTAACCCCCCTCCCCTTACTCTCCACCATCGCAGGGGTCAACATGCCCTCACCCTACAATGCCCACAGTCCATACCAGCACTGCCCTCCAAAGAGAAACAAAACCAAGCTGAAAGGAGACAAAATGGCCCCACACTGCTTCCCCCTGTCAAAGCTTCTGACAGGCCCAAGCAGAAGACCCCAGAGGAGGGTTAAGTTGAAGATGATGATGACAGAGATTACAAGTCAAGTTGTTGTGCTACAGCGCAGTTACACTTTGGCCCTTGTTTGTCCATTTAGTTATTCAGAAGCAGCTAACTGATTCCCATGCATGTCATGTTTGGTAACATGACAGACACAATCAAATGCTGCTTTTTATCAGTCTGTGGAGCGTGAAGGGTGAGTGAGGAGCTCGCTATTCAACAGAACAGGAATAAACATTCCATTAGATATGAAAAACAAACTTGAAATTTTGTCAGCTAATCAATTTCCTGTTCGGACATGCTCACCCCTAATGAAATTCAGTTGGTTATTAGTCCCTTCCCATTCTTTCAGTGTTTGGGATTATAATTATACATAAAGTGCTTACTCATCCTTCTGCCTGCTTGCTGCCTCCACTGTCAGATGCATTAGGCCATGAAGCGGAATAGATGAGGAGCCTGTGTCTGTGTCTGTCTATCTGTCAGTCTCCCTGACTGTCTTACTGCCTGCCTTTTACATTATCCCAGTTCAGGCAGCAGGTGGCATGGTGAACAGGTGACCATCACCCAACTACCAAAAAGAAATGAAATTTGAGGACACTCAAGTGTGTCTTTTTATTGTTTCTCTATTTGTTATGATCCTTTTAAGTTTATACAGTTTATAAACATTCTGTGTTTGAAAAATCCTTGCTGGTCATTTAGTTAATTATTCATCAAAACTTTAAACAATTAGAAAAAAAAAAAAAGAAAGAAACAGACATATGAGAAAATGTTTTTAACTTTAGGATTGAAAAGGTCTGAGGGAGAATTCCCTTGTCAACAGGTTATTCTTAAGACAAGTCTAGGGATTGTGTTACCTTCTTTGTCAACACAAAAGAAGAGGAAGGTAGAGCTTCTTCTCAGCTTTTGTTAAGTGCAGGTGGGCTAGAATTTCCAATCTGAAGGGATTTATTCCGAATTGTTTCTGCATTTTTTTTTATTTTTTTGGCAAGGTGGCGGAAGTGTTCTCCAAAATTGCCAGCATAAAACTGATGATGGTTGGCTGCTTAAACAGAGAAACACATCACTTCATTTTGTGGGGTTTGTGTGCTGAAGTTAACATTAATCCCAATAGGTTCAGCAAGTGATTTCCCACACAATGAGGTGAAACTTTAGAGTTGTGAGGAATTAGTGGTGGTGGTGGTGGTGTGTAGGCGGTGATTTAGCTTGGTTTAGTGAGGGAACAGGCCAGCAACTCTGAGCAATATCTACCAGTTTCAGTCGTGAAACACTCTGCTGCCTTTCTGACCCTTGGCTGGTTGTAGAAATGGGGCTGGAAATGGAAGACATTGACCTGGTGTCACGGACAGACGTACACATTAGTTTACAGTGACTGCACTGCAGCTGTGCCGCTCAGGGAAATGGAATCAGCAAAAGGTATCGCCTCTATTCTGACCACTATTCATGAATACTGGGCCCAATGCTATGGTTGAAAATATTTAGTTGAGTTGTTCTGCAACAATGCAGATAGTTTTTTTTTAAGTAATAACTACATGTACCGGTTTGGTTATTCATCATTTCTCCCGTGATTACAATGACTTCAGCTTAGTAATATTATGTTCAGTTTATCTCATTAACTGTAATCAGTACACTCGGGGTCCATGTGGATTCCATCGCTGTGTATTTTATAATGTTGTTTAAGTGAATGATTATTTTTGTCTGCTATAGTAGGTAGTTGCCACCCACCACGGTGTTATTCCACAGAGCAAAGATTATCAGTTACATTCATTTATAGGATTTCTAGAACAAATTTTCAGCTGAACCATCAAATGCATTTTAGTTTATTTTATGTTTTGGTGCTTACCTCATCTTATTTTTCAATTATTTTCAGCCACATTTTATTCAAATAATACTGTACATTCACCAATATTAACAGGACTCAGTTCACTATTTTTGTATATTTTGCTACAAATGAAAACATGGCAAGGCACCATCCTGCTACTCAGGCTCAATGTAGGATCCTTGAAAGTGAGTCTGACCCTTCAGATTTTGACAACTATGATATTGAAGACAGTTATGACTGTATAGCTGCTTCTGATGAGAATTCTGAGACTGAAGACCATGTGTCTGAATCTGATGGAGGAGATTGAGCTGGAGGTCAACTTGGTGAGTAAGGCCCATATTGCAATGATAGGGTTGGATGATCAGTTGTTACTGACGCAGAACATATTTATGGGAGTGTCCAAGTTAATTTTCTTATCAAAACATGGTAAAAACGAACCTTCCACTGGCGCATGACACAAAGAGTCCAGTCTAATTATTCAGTGGTGTGTTCTCGGTAATCCAATCCAAAGCGCTCATACCCATCCCTTTAATGCAAAGAGGTACATGATCTAAAGCGAATTCTGATCATGACTGTTTAAAACGGGTTTTGCGCTGACCAAAGCCTGTGTGTGTGAGCCAAAATGCAGGCGATAGTAATGCTGCTTGGAAATAAGGAAGACATCAATCACAGTTGATGCCCAGTTAGTTATGTTAGAAAGAACAAACATGAAGAATGGAATGGATGGAATAAAAATCTTCAGCCTCCTCTGTGGGCACACAAATGCTCCCTGTTCATTCATTCATTCCCCTAAAAAAAATCCAACATTAATGCCTAATCTATAGACTCCAATGGTAAGTCCACAGTTAAAATGAGAGTGTGGATGGAATAAAAAAAAAAAACTAGTGTGTGATCAGAATATAATTAAAATGACGAGTGATTATATGATAACTATTACAACTCTCCCATTAAAATAACAGAAAAACTCAGTGGATGCCATTTCCTCATGAGCTCCGGAGCTGCACGATTTCAAACACCCCACTGAAATATCATTAAATAATGAGCTTCTGACGATAGACCTTCTTTTTCCTAATCAAAAGTGGATTCTCATGGAATGCACTGTAATAGTAATGCGCATTAGATTGCGTGCCCCCACACCTCTTTGAAATGAGCCACCTCCTCCCAGCGCATAGTGGGTGCACTGAAATGACGCGATGCATAAAAAACAGACAATGCTCTGACAGAAACTAACAAAAACACTGGCGCACGCCGAAAAGTCTGGCGGAAAACTCTGGTAATGATCATCCTAATAAGGCCCATAGTTTCACAGAAACCTATTTACAAAGAAACACACATAACAATTTAGAGCAAGTCAGCATAGAATTCCACGGAGTAGGTCACTGTAAGTGCATAAATAAATTTAAAATTTAAATACTAATTTAAAATGGTAGTAAAAAATAGCATATACAGTGGGGCAAAAAAGTATTTAGTCAGCCACCAATTGTGCAAGTTCTCCCACTTAAAAGATGAGAGAGGTCTCCAATTTTCATCATAGGTATACCTCAACTATGAGAGACAAAATGAGCAAAAAAAAAATCCAGAAAATCACATTGAAGGATTTTTAATGAATTAATTGGTAAATTCCTCTGTAAAATAAGTATTTGGTCAATAACAAAAGTTCACCTCAATACTTTGTTATATACCTTTTGTTGGCAATGACAGAGGTCAAACATTTTCTGTAAGTCTTCACAAAGTTTTCACACACTGTTGCTGGTATTTTGGCCCATTCCTCCATGCATATCTCCTCTAGAGCAGTGATGTTTTGGGGCTGTCGCTGGGCAACACGGACTTTCAACTCCCTCCAAAGATTTTCTATGGGGTTAAGATCTGGAGACTGGCTAGGCCACTCCAGGACCTTGAAATGCTTCTTACGAAGCCACTCCTTCGTTGTCCGGGCGGCGTGTTTGAGATCATTGTCATGCTGAAAGACCCAGCCATGTTTCATCTTCAATGCCCTTGCTGATGGAAGGAGGTTTTCACTCAAAATCTCACGATACATGGCCCCATTCATTCTTTCCTATACACGGATCAGTCGTCTTGGTCCCTTTGCAGAAAAACAGCCCCAAAGCATGATGTTTCCACCCCCATGCTTCACAGTAGGTATGGTGTTCTTTCTCCTCCAAACACGACAAGTTGAGTTTTTACAATAAAGTTCTATTTTGGTTTCATCTGACCATATGACATTCTCCCAATCTTTTTCTGGATCATCCAGATGCTCTCTAGCAAATTTCAGACGGGCCTGGACATGTACTGGCTTAAGCAGGGGGACACGTCTGGCACTGCAGGATTTGAGTCCCTGGTGGTGTAGTGTGTTACTGATGGTAGCCTTTGTTACTTTGGTCCCAGCTCTCTGCAGGTCATTCACTAGGTCCCCCCGTGTGGTTCTGGGATTTTTGCTCACCGTTCTCGTGATCATTTTGACCCAACGAGGTGAGATCTTGCGTGGAGCTCCAGATCGAGGGAGATTATCAGTGGTCTTGTATGTCTTCCATTTTCTAATAATTGCTCCCACAGTTGATTTCTTCACACCAAGCTGCTTACCTATTGCAGATTCAGTCTTCCCAGCCTGGTGCAGGTCTACAATTTTGTTTCTGGTGTCCTTTGACAGCTCTTTGGTCTTGGCCATAGTGGAGTTTGGAGTCTGACTGTTTGAGGTTGTGGACAGGTGTCTTTTATACTGATAACGAGTTCAAACAGGTGCCATTAATACAGGTAACAAGTGGAGGACAGAGGAGCCTCTTAAAGAAGTAGTTACAGGTCTGTGAGAGCCAGAAATCTTGCTTGTTTGTAGGTGACCAAATACTTATTTTACCGAGGAATTTACCAATTAATTCATTAAAAATCCTTCAATGTGATTTTCTGGATTTTTTTTTTCTCATTTTGTCTCTCATAGTTGAGGTATACCTATGATGAAAATTGGAGACCTCTCTCATCTTTTAAGTGGGAGAACTTGGTGGCTGACTAAATACTTTTTTTTACCCCCCACTGTGTGTGTGTGTGTGTGTGTGTATATATACATATATATATATATATATATATATATATATATATACAGACGTGGAGAAAATTGTTGGTACCTCTCTGTTAATGAAAGAAAAACCCACAATGGTCACAGAAATAACTTGAATCTGAAAAAAGTGGTAATAAATAAAAATTCTATGAAAATTAACCAATGAAAATCAGACAGTGCTTTTGAATTGTGGTTCAACAGAATTATTTTAAAAAACAAACTCATGAAACAGGCCTGGACAAAAATGATGGTATCCCTAGAAAAGATTGAAAATATATTTTTTTGTTTTTTGTTTTTTTTTTTTGTTACTTATTTGTACCCGTAGGTAGACTTGGTTTGCAGTCTGGTGACAAGCCACCGGCTGCTGGTCGCTGCGTGCGCGAGCGCCCTAAACCTACATGTTTTTGGTGTGCGGGAGGAAACCGGAGAAATCCCGGAGTAAACCCGCGCAACACGGGGAGAACATGCAAACTCCACACAGCTCACTGTTGGTCGGGGGCTGGGATCGAACCCACGATCTCATGATCCCCGCGGTCCCCCGGCCGAGGGTAAAACTGTGCTGCCACAGTGCTAAACCACTGCGCCACCGTGCAGCCATAGGGATATAGCCCTATGGCTATATCCATAGATATAGCCATATCAATAATGTGACCATAGGGACATGTTCAACCAAGATGTGTCCTCTAATTAACATCACAGGTGTCTACAAACTTGTAATCAGTCAGTCGACCTATTTAAAGGGTGACAAGTAGTCACTGTGCTGTTTGGTGACATGGTGTGTACCACACTAAACATGGACCAGAGGAAGCAAAGGAGAGAGTTGTCTCAGGAGGTTAGAAAGAAAATTAGACAAGCATGTTAAAGGTAAAAGCTATAAGACCATCTCTAAGCAGCTTGATGTTCCTGTGACTACAGTTGCACATATTCAGAAATTTAAGATCCACGGGACTGTAGCCAACCTCCCTGGACGTAGCCGCAGGAGGAGACGGATAATATGAATGGTAACAAAAGAGCCCAGAACAACCTCTAAACACATTCATGGTGAACTCCAAGGTCAAGGTACATCAGTGTCAGATCACACCATCCGTCGTTGTTTGAGCCAAAGTGGACTTCATGGGAGACGACCAAGGAGGACACCACTGTTGAAAACAAATCATAAAAAAAACAGACTGGAATTTGCCAAACTGCATGTTGACAAGCCACAAAGCTTCTGGGAGAATGTCCTATGGACAGACGAGACAAAAACTGGAACTTTTTGGCAAGGCACATCAGCTCTATGTTCACAGACGCAAAAATGAAGCATACCAAGAAAAGAACACTGTCCCTACTGTGAAACATGGAGGAGGTTCTGTTATGTTCTGGGGCTGCTTTGCTGCATCTGGCACAGGGTGTCTTGAATCTGTGCTGGGTACAATGAAATCTCAAGACTATCAAGGTATTCTAGAGAGAAATGTGCTGCCCAGTGTCAGACAGCTTGGTCTCAGTCGCAGGTCATGAGTCTTGCAACAGGATAATGACCGAAAACACACAGTTAAAAACACAAAAGAATGGCTAAGAGCGAAACAGTGGACTATTCTAAAGTGGCCTTCTATGAGCCTTGATCTAAATCCTATTGAACATCTGTGGAAGGAGCTGAAACATGCCGTCTGGAGAAGGCACCCTTCAAACCTGAGACAACTGGAGCAGTTTGCTCATGAGGAGTGGGCCAAAATACCTGTTGAGAGGTGCAGAAGTCTCATTGACAGTTACAGAAATCGTTTGATTGCAGTGACTGTCTCAAAAGGTTGTGCAACAAAATATTAAGTGAAGGGTACCATCATTTTTGTCCAGGCCTGTTTCATGAGTTTGTTTGGTTTTTTTTTCCACAATATCTTTATTGAACCTTTTTTTTTTTTTTTTTAACAAACATGATACAAACAATCAAACACTAACACTAAAGTACTACAAAAAAAAAAAATGCACTAAAAACACCAACAACCACCAACAAAATCAAGTCTTCAACAATGCTCCTCTGTTTAGTCTAGACAATCCAATACATAAGTATACATATTATGTTCACCAGTTTGGAATTTACAAGGTCCACACACATCATTCACCTTCTTCTTCAAGAGTTATGTTTAAATTTTTTACATAATCAATAAAAGGTCTCCATATATTCTCAAACACAATTTCCTTTGATTTTAGTATATATGTTATTCTTTCTAATGGAAGGTTTGTTAACATCTGTCTTAACCACTGAGTCACATCTGGTCTATGAGTCTTTTTCCATAATAGTGCAATACATTTTTTGGCATTAAGCAAACTGAGGTCTATGAATGTTCTTTCACTTTTATTAAAATTATGCTTTTCTGGGTACAGACCCAACAAAAACAGTTTAGGATTCAATATGATTTGTTTTGAGATTATTTTTTCAATTGTTACCCTCACCTCTTCCCAAAACATTCTTATTAATCTACATTCCCATAAACAATGAAATAGGGTTCCTTTACTTTCCATGCATTTTGTGCATGTATCTGGTATATTTTTGTTATATCTATTTAACTCCTCCAGTGTAACATACATCCGCATTAACCATTTGAAATGTATCAATTTAAGGCGTGCATTTATTGATTTGGTTTGAGCTTCTGTACAAGCCAATTCCCATTGTTCCTCTGAAATTTCAATTTGCAGATCTTCTTTCCAGTAGTTTAATCTTTTCAGTGAATTTTCACTTGAAGATAGTGTCAATGAGTTATAAAACTCTGAAATAATACCCTTTCTTTTACTATCTTTCATCATCATTTTTTCCAAGGATGAATAAATAGGTCGAGTGAGAGCTTTATTTTGATTTGATCGAATAAAGTTTCTAAGTTGAAGATATTTAAAAAAATGTGTTCTATTGAGATTAAATTTGATCCTCAGCTCTTCAAAAGACATTATGTTGTCTGCACATGGCAAATATAAATCCTGAATCTTTTGTATCCCTTTTAAATTCCATACTTTAAATACAGCGTCCGCTCTCCCTGGTTTAAAATATTGATTACCCCATATTGGACTAAATTGTGACAATAACTGTGGTTCTTTTAAATAGTTTTTAGCTTCACACCATATTTTGATCATATGCTTTACAAATGGATTTTTAACTTGTTTTTGTAATTTTTTTGCCGAATCTGAGTATATGAATATGGGAAGAGGTAAAGGTAAATTGTATGATTCCATTTCAGTCCAGTGAGGGAGATCATTTGATGAAAAATAATATGTCATAGACCTCAGTTGTGCCGACCAATAATACAACATAAAATTTGGACATTTCAGACCTCCACGATCAAATGGTAAATATAATAAAGACAAACGTAATCTAGCCCTCCTGTTGTTCCATATAAATTCCACTAAATTTTTTTTTATTCTTGAGAATAGATCTAAAGGTGGTGATAAGGGAATGTATTGAAATAAATAAAGTATTTTAGGTAAAATATTACTTTTAAGTATATTGATTCTCCCGATCATCGACATTGGTAGTGACATCCATCTCTGAGTTAACTCACTGATATCTGACATTAAGGCTTCATAGTTGACACTGGCGACTGATTCTAGCTTAGGCATAATTTGGATTCCTAAATATTTAAACTGATTTACAACATTGAATTGATTTACCTCAGGGGCTGGGTAATTTCTCTGGGTCTCATTTAGCATTAATATTGAAGATTTAGTTTCATTTATTTTATATCCTGATATTTCCCCAAAATTCTTTATTAAATTCAACAAGGTTGGAATTGATTTTTTTAGATTCGACATAAACAAAATTATATCATCGGCGTACAGGGAGATTTTATGTTCTGTTGGTCCAACTTTAATTCCATATATTTGTGAATGTAAACGTATCGCTATCGCTAAAGGTTCAATTGCCATAGTAAACAGTAAAGGTGAAAGTGGACAGCCTTGTCGACATCCTCTATTGATTTTTATTGGTTTTGAAATATTGTTATTTGTTAGGATTTCTGCTGTAGCATTATTGTATATTATTTGAACCCATTTTATGAAATTATTTCCAAGTCCAAACCTTTGTAGGACTTCAAAAAGAAAGGGCCATTCAACTCTATCAAAGGCCTTTTCGGCGTCCAATGATAGGAGAGCTGTATCCGGTGCTTCTTTATTAAAATAAATAATATTAAATAGTCTTCTTACATTATGGAAGCCTTGTCTACCCTTTATAAAGCCATTCTGATCTCGATTAATAATATTTGGTAAAATTTCTTGTATTCGTCTTGCTAAAATTTTACAGATTATCTTAAGGTCGGCGTTTAATAGGCTTATTGGTCTCATATTTTCACATTTATTAGAGGGCTTACCTGGTTTTGGCAGCAGTATAATTAAGGCATTATTTATGTATGATGGTAAATTATTATTTTGAAATGCTTCTAAAACCATTTCCAAAAAAGGTTTTATTAATTTATTCTTAAATTTTTTATAAAGGTCAACTGGAAGACCATCTGGTCCTCCACTTTTTCCTGATTTCATATTATCAATGGCTAGCCCAACTTCTTCTTGACTAATTTTAGACTCCAATATCTCCCTGTTTTCATTTGGAATACACGGTATAGATAGTTCGTTCAAAAACCCATTTAGTTTTGTTAAATCAGGTTCATTTTTGGTATCATATAATTTTTCATAGTAATCTCTAAAGGCTCTATTAATTTCTAAAGGATCTATAACTACCTGTCCTTTACTTATAATACTGGTAATTGGTGTTTTAATTTCCAATTGTTTAATCTGCCATGCTAATAATTTTCCTGATTTTTCACCTTGTTCATAAAAAGATTGTTTCAATCTTAGAAGACTCGAGGCAGCTCTATTCGCTGATTTTTTGTCGTATTCAGCTCTCAAAATCAGTAATTCATTCTCCAACCTTGGGTCACTTCCTGCATACACTTTTTCCTGAAGATTTTTTATTTTATGTTCCAATTTAGCTCTCTCCTCTCGAGTCTTCTTAGATTTTGATCCTGTATAACTAATAATATGTCCCCTAATAAAAGCTTTGAAAGCCTCCCACTTTACACATGCTGATGTTTGTGTAGTATTGATGTCAAAGAACTCGTCTATCTGTTTTTCTATATACTTGACAAATTCCTCATCCTGAAGCCATTTATGCTGAAATTGCCATCTACCTGATTCCTTTGTCAATTTTTTATCTACATATATTAGACAACAGGGTGCATGATCAGAGATCACGATGTTATCATAAAAGCAGTTTTGAATCTTGGACCTTAATTCTGTGGAAATCAAAAAATAATCAATACGTGAGAATGTCTTGTAGGTACTGGAATAACAAGAATAGGCTTTAACTTGTGGTTTCATTTCTCTCCATATATCTAACAATCTCAATTCTTTCATAAAATGATTAATAGTCATCCTACATCCAATGTGCGTACAATCCAGTCCTGTTGATCTATCCACACCTGGATTCAATGTACAATTAAAATCCCCTGCTATTATATGTTGCCCTGTAAGTGATGATAAGATGAGAAATAAATTAGCAAAGAACTTCTGATCGTCTATATTGGGACCATATAAGTTCACAAGATTTATATTTTCTAATAGCAAAGAACCTTGAATGATTACATATCTTCCAAATTTGTCTCCAATTACATTTTTCACTTGAAAAGGAACTGATTTATGTATGAGAGTCATAACTCCCCTGGCTCGGGATGAAAATGAAGAGGTGAATACACTTCCCTGCCATCTACTCCTAATTCTTTTAACATCCTCCTCTATCAGATGAGTTTCTTGTAAAAACACAATTCTTGAACCCATGTCCTTTATTTTATTCATAACTTGTTTAAGTTTTTTTAAATTTTGTAGACCTCTGCAATTCCATGAAGTTAAATTAAGATTAACACTTTGGTCCATGATCAATAGAGAGTTTGGGATTACCTTGCAGTGTAAACATGCTCATACAGAGAAGCAAAAACATGAGTGGTTGAACATTCATCCTACAAACTACACACAAACAAATTTCCCCTTCCCACACTTGTGGCAAACCCCCCAAAATCAAAAGAAAAATTCTGTCTCCCGATATAGCCATCGACCGTTCCACACCCACGGGGAACAGCCTAAGCCACTCCTTCTTCATCCTCCCAATCACCCTAACTCTACTGCTTTTAATGACGTAACATTAACTCTCCTCTGTAGTTTTCCAACTTAACTCCAAAATTTTTAACAACTTTGTACATCATAGTTTTTTTTTTGTTTGTTTGTTTTGTTTTTGTTTTGTTTTTTTAATATATAATACAATCTATATTTTGTAAACTTACTATTTACTTCAAGTCAGTCAGATGCCTGTGCAAATGCTTAATTATTCTACCTTATATTTTGTTCATGCTTAGCTCCCACCAGTCTCTTCTTCTTCTTTGATCTTCTTGATGAACTCCTGCGCCTCCTCTGGGGTCTTGAAGATGTGGGTTCTGCCCTCATACGTGGTCAGCAGTCTCGCAGGATAGATTACACCATGACGAATCCCAAGGTTGCGCAGCTCCTTACGTACGGGATCAAACTGCTTCCTCAATTGCTGGATTCCTGTGGCCAAATCTGGGTAGAACCGCACCTGCTGGTCCTGGTGTTTAATCTCTCCTTTTTTAGCTCGTGCAGCGTTGAAGATCTTCATCCTGTCTCTGTTGCTAAGAAACTTCATAATTAAGGTCCTCAGCGGTCCCTTATCTCTCCGTGGGCCAATACGATGTGCTTTTTCCAGAGTCACTGCTGATTGCAACTCCTCGCTGCCCAGCACCTCCGGAATCCACTTTTCCAGAAAGGAACATACGTCCCGACCTTCTGATTCCTCTGGAAGACCCACCAGCCTCAAATTATTCTGTCTCGACCGAGATTCCAAATCCAAAATATTATCTTCCAGAGATTTATTTTTTTTTTCCAAAGTGCGCACCTTTAATTGAAGACGGGTGACGTCATCTTCAGCACTAGCGAGACGGAGCTCCATCTGCGCTGTTCGTTCTACACAGTCACCCAATTCCTTTCTTATTCCTTCCAACGCTGTCATAATCCCATCAAATCTAGAGGAAAAGTCCGCTCTCATTGAACTCATGGCAGCCATCAGCGCATCTGCGCCATTCCCCGCAGAAATCGCACCGCCGCCAGCCTCCTCCGCCATATATGGAGTTTTGTTTGCTGCGTCACAGACCTGAAAGTCCGTTAATTTGGACTGTTTCGGCGGCTCGCTTTTTCCTTTTCCTGGTTTTCCAGCCTTAGGCTTCGCCGACATATCCTCGCTCAAATGATGGGATACGTTCTGTCCCAAATGAGAGAGTTATTTGCCGATTTTTTTCTCCAGGAGCAGAGCAGAGCGAGACACGTCCGTCCTACGTGGCAGCCATAACCGGAAGTCATGAGTTTGTTTTTTAAAATAATTCTGTTGAACCACAATTCCAAAAGCACTGTCTGATTTTCATTGGTTAATTTTCATAGAATTTTTATTTATTACCACTTTTGTCAGATTCAAGTTATTTCTGTGACCATTGTGGGTTTTTCTTTCATTAACAGAGGGGTACCAACAATTTTGTCCACGTCTGTATATACTGTATATACCACTTAAAACCGCAACAGCCAAATTAAGGTCCACAACTGCTGGAGAGTGCAGGCTAATGCACAGAAGTGACCTCTTTTTATCACGGCTGACCATTTAATGCCATTATTCTTAAATAGTTTTCACAAAAAGAAAAGTCTGGGTAGTTAACTACAATGACCCACTGTGCAGGTGCAGCAGCATTTTATCAGCCAACCATTCACTGCAGAACACCTTTCATGACAGGTGGAACAGGGAGATGCTGAAGTCCGTACAGAGGGAGCTGAGGAGAAAGATCAGAGAAGGCAAGGACAGCTTCATGAAGAAGATGGAGGACAAGCTGCAACAGAGCGACATCAGCGGGGTCTGGAGAAACCTCAAAACCATCTCTGGGCTCCAGAATACCTCCCCCCAGGCCACGGGGGGCAGGGAGTGGGCGAACAACCTGAATCTGTTTTTCAATAGGTTTGACCAACCGCCCTCCCCCCTGTCTGCACAACAACCACTGCTGCCTCTAAAGAAATCTAGTCCTGCTGCCCACTCCCCACTCCACCAACACCCCCCCACTCCCAACACACAGCCCCCCATCCTGACCCTGACCAGGACCCAGGTGAGGACGGAGCTGAGGAAGATCAAGGCGAGGAAGGCCTCGGGACCGGACGGCATCAGCGCAAAGCTCCTCAAGTCCTGTGCAGACCAGCTGTGTGGGATTGTGACGTATATCTTCAACATGAGCCTGAAGCTGGGGAGGGTACCACAGCTGTGGAAAACATCTTGTGTGGTACCTGTACCAAAAACTTCCCACCCCAAAGACCTGAACAGCTACAGACCGGTGGCCTTGACGTCCCACTTGATGAAGACCCTGGAGAGACTGCTCCTTGCTCACCTCCGCCCCCTGGTGGAACCAGTGATGGATCCACTCCAGTTCGCCTACCAGCATGGCATTGGGGTGGAGGATGCGGTGATCTTCCTCCTTCACCGTTCTCTGTCCCACCTGGAGAAGCCCGGGAATATGGTGAGGATCATGTTCTTTGACTTCTCCAGTGCTTTCAACACCATCCAACCGATGATCCTGAAGGACAAGCTGCTGCGCGCAGGGGTGGACCAGCACCTGTCATCATGGATCCTGGACTACCTCACGAACCGGCCTCAGTTTGTGAGAACCCGGGACTGTGTGTCCGACACGATCATCAGTAGCACGGGGCCCCCCAGGGAACGGTGTTGGCTCCCTTCCTGTTCATTCTTTATACTGCGGACTTCTCACACAACACAACACACTGCCATCTACAGAAGTTCTCTGATGACTCTGCGATCGTTGGCCTCATCTCCAATGGAGATGAAGCTGAGTACAGAGGGCTTATCCAGGACTTCGTGGACTGGTGCCATCGGAACTGCCTCCAGATCAACGCGAGAAAAACTAAGGAGCTGGTGGTGGACTGCCGCAGGCAAGGACAACCCCTCACAGCACCAGTAAATATACAGGGAACAGACATCGAGATGGTGACAGCCTATAAGTACCTGGGTGTTCATCTGAACAATAAACTAGACTGGTCACACAATACTGATGCACTCTACAAGAAGGGACAGCGCAGGCTGTTCCTGCTGAGGAGACTCAGGTCTTTTGGTGTACAAGGCGCGCTGCTGAAGACATTCTATGACACGGTGGTGGCATCAGCCATCACTTTTGGAGTGGTCTGCTGGGGCAGTGGCATTACTGCAGCCGATAGGAAGAGACTGAACAAACTGATCAAGAAAGCTAGCTCTGTCCTGGGGCAGCGCCTTGATCCGGTGGAGGAGATAGGAGAGAGAAGGACAGTGGCTAAACTGTCATCTCTGCTGGAGTCCGAGTTCCACCCTATGCAGGACATACTGAATGCACTGAGGAGCTCATTTAGCAGCAGACTACATCATCCCAGGTGCACAACCGAGAGGTTTCGCAGGTCCTTCCTACCAACGGCTGTCAGACTGTACAACCTAAGCAGGGCTGCTCGCAGAGATAGCAAAAAAGACGTAACAAACTAATAGTTTTTTGAATGCAAAAGATGCAATAGACTTACACAATGGTCCCCTCCGGCATACAACTAGGAAAATTCCGGTCGCTATGGAGAGTGAGAATATGTATGGGCACATAATCATACCATGTAGGATAACTAAGTAGACGGTTATGCTGTTTCATCCCATCTAGCAACAATGCTCTGCACTGTGTGTGTTTATATATTTACATATTTATTCCATCTAGCTACAATGCTCCGCACTGGGTGTGTTTATGTTTATATATCTATATATTTATTCCATCTAGCTACAATGCTCCGCACTGTGTGTTTATATATCTACATATTATTCCATCTAGCTACATTGCTCCGCACTGTGTGTTTACATATTCATATATTTATTCCATCCAGCTACAATGCTCTGCACTGTGTGTCTGTGTGTGTGTATATATATATTTTATAGTAATATGTACATATGTATATTAGCTGCTCTTGCTTGCTTGTTTTTTTTTCTTGCCTTCTGATTGTTGCTCTGAGTGTTGCTATCCCTGTGCTGTTGCAATCCTGGAATTTCCCCATTGTGGGACTAATAAAGGCTTATCTTATCTTATCTTATGACAGGGTCTAGACTTCAAACTATGCCATATCTCGGACATTTCTGTTTATTTTGACACCTCTACCTACAGACTGATAAAGAAGCTTCATGAATTATCTGCATCAATCATCTTCATGAATATATATATATATACAGTATACTGTATATATGGCGTTCACTTACGTGGACAAAATTGTTGGTACCCCTCTGTTAATGAAAGAAAAACCCACAGTGGTCACAGAAATAACTTGAATCTGACAAAAGTGGTAATAAATATAAAAAATTCTAGGAAAATTAACCAATGAAAATCAGACAGTGCTTTTGAATTGTGGTTCAACAGAATTACTTTAAAAAACAAACTCATGAAACAGGCCTGGACAAAAATGATAGTACCCTTAACTTAATATTTTGTTGCACAACCTTTTGAGGCAATCACTGCAATCAAACGATTTCTGTAACTGTCAATGAGACTTCTGCACCTCTCAGCAGGTATTTGGGCCCACTCCTCATGAGCAAACTGCTCCAGTTGTCTCAGGTTTGAAGGGTGCCTTCTCCAGACGGCATGTTTCAGCTCCTTCCACAGATGTTCAATAGGATTTAGATCAGGGCTCATAGAAGGCCACTTTAGAATAGTCCAATGTTTCGCTCTTAGCCATTCTTGGGTGTTTTTAGCTGTGTGTTTTGGGTCATTATCCTGTTGCAAGACTCATGACCTGCGACTGAGACCAAGCTGTCTGACACTGGGCAGCACACTTTTCTGTAGAATACCTTGATAGTCTTGAGATTTCATTGTACCCAGCACAGATTCAAGACACCCTGTGCCAGATGCAGCAAAGCAGCCCCAGAACATAACAGAACCTCCTCCATGTTTCACAGTAGGGACAGTGTTCTTTTCTTGGTATGCTTCATTTTTGCGTCTGTGAACATAGAGATGATGTGCCTTGCCAAAAAGTTCCAGTTTTTGTCTCGTCTGTCCATAGGACATTCTCCCAGAAGCTTTGTGGCTTGTCAACATGCAGTTTGGCAAATTCCAGTCTGTTTTTTTTATGATTTGTTTTCAACAGTGGTGTCCTCCTTGGTCGTCTGCCATGAAGTCCACTTTGGCTCAAACAACGACGGCTGGTGCGATCTGACGCTGATGTACCTTGACCTTGGAGTTCACCATGAATGTGTTTAGAGGTTGTTCTGGGCTCTTTTGTTACCATTCATATTATCCGTCTCCTCCTGCGGCCACGTCCAGGGAGGTTGGCTACAGTCCCGTGGATCTTAAATTTCTGAATAATATGTGCAACTGTAGTCACAGGAACATCAAGCTGCTTGGAGATGGTCTTATTGCCTTTACCTTTAACATGCTTGTCTATAAGTTTCTTTCTAATCTCCTGAGACAACTCTCTCCTTTGCTTCCTCTGGTCCATGTTTAGTGTGGTAAACACCATGTCACCAAACAGCACAGTGACTACTTGTCACCCTTTAAATAGGCTGACTGACTGATTACAAGTTTGTAAACACCTGTGATGTTAATTAAAGGACGCATCTTGGTTGAACATGTCCCTATGGTCACATTATTTTCAATCTTTTCTAGGGGTACTATCATTTTTGTCCAGGCCTGTTTCATGAGTTTGTTTTTTAAAGTAATTCTGTTGAACCACAATTCAAAAGCATTGTCTGATTTTCATTGGTTAATTTTTCTAGAATTTTTATTTATTACCACTTTTTTCAGATTCAAGTTATTTCTGTGACCATTGTGGGTTTTTCTTTCATTAACAGAGGGGTACCAACAATTTTGTCCACGGCTGTTCATACTGCTTTTTCTCATCTCTAGATGACCAAAGCACTTTACAGATCCTGCTATCCACCCATTCACACACACATTCACACACTGATGGCGGCAGAACTGCTATACACAGGCGCTGGCCTGACCCACCAGGAGCAACTGGGGGTTCATTGTCTTGCTCAAGGACACTTCAACATGCAGACTGCAGACAGAGCAGGCATCGAACCCCTGACCCTCTGGTCAGTAGTCGACCACACTACACGTGTGTGTGTGTGTGGGGGGGGGGGGGGGTTGCAGGAACATCATACCAACAGTAAAATATGGTGGTGGTAGTGTGATTGGCTGGGGCTGTTTTGCTGCTTCAGCAAATGGAAGACTTACTGTGGTAAATGGAACCACGAATTCTGCTGTCTCCCAAAAAATCCTGAAGGAGAATGTCCAGCCATCTGTTCGTGACCTCAAGCTGAAGCGCACTTGGGTTCTGCAGCAGGACAATGATCCAAAACACACCAGCAAGTCCACCTCTGAATGGCTTAAGAAAAATAAAATGAAGATTTTGGAGTGGCCTCGTCAAAGTCCTGACCTGAATCTGATTGAGATGCTGTGGCATGACCTTAAAAAGGCGGTTCATGCTCGAAAAACCTCCGATGTGGCTACATTACAACAATTCTGCAAAGATGGGTGAGCCATAATTCCTCCACAGCATTGTAAAAGACTTACTGCCAATTATCGCAAACGCTTGATTGCAGTTGTTGCTGCTAAGGGTGGCCCAACCAGTTATTAGGTTTAGGGGTCAATTACTTTTTCACACAGGGCCATGTAGGTTTTTTTTTTTTTTCCCCTTAATAATAAACACCTTCACTTAAAAACTGCATTTTGTGTTTACTTGTGTTATCTTTGTCTAATATTTAAATTTGTTTGATGATCTGAAACATTTAAGTGTGACAAACATACAAAAAATGAGAAATCAGGAAGGGGGCAAACACTTTTTCACACCACTGTATTTGTAGGAAGGTTACCTGTTTAATTTCTTCATTGTGAATGATAATTATCATTCACATCATAGAGTTCTAATTATAATCAGAACTCTATGATGACAGTCAGATGGTGATCTAGACACTATTTCTTCAGTCTTAGTAGTGTTTATCTTAAGTACGTTCTTGTCACACCACTCAACAACCTCATTCACTCCATGTTGATGCAGCCCTTGGATGTCCGAGTCATTAAATAAAGTAAGTAAAACTGTATCATCAGAATATCTTATATGTTGATTTGATATATTTGTACGACAATCGTCGGTGTAAAGCATAAAGAGAACAGCTGAACTCACACATCCCTGGGGAGCCCTAACATGGGTTGTGACAACAGATGACAAAGTTTTGTTTATTTTAACTATCTGGACCCTTTTAGTTAGAAAGGAGGCATACCAATGAATCAGAAGTGGATTCAGTCCCATTTTGAACTTGAACTTACCATCTTGAACTTAACCCAGCCAAAACGGTGGAGATGACTGTGGATTTCAGGCGACACCCCCCTTCATTCCCCCCACTCACCATCCTCAACAGCACAGTGTCCACTGTGGACTCCTTCAGGTTTCTGGGTACCACAATCTCCCGGAACCTGAAGTGGTCCTCCCATATAGACACTGTCCAGAAAAAGGCCCAGCAGAGGTTGTTTTTTCTGCGTCAGCTCCAGAAGTTTGATTTGCCTCAGGAGCTGCTGGTTGTCTTCTACACCGCCATCATCCAATCTGTCCTCTGCTTTTCCATCACTGTCTGGTTTGGATCTGCCACTAAACAGGACAAGACCAGACTGCAGCGGATCGTTAAGTCTGCGGAGAGGATCATTGGTACCGACCTACCCTCCATTGAGAACTTATATCGGTCCATAACCAGGAAACGGGCGGGAAACATCTGTGCTGACCCGTCACACCCCGGCCACAAACTGTTTGAACTTCTATCTTCTGGTCGTCGTTACAGATCACTGAAGGTCAAAACCACCCGTCATAGGAACAGTTTCTTTCCTCAAGCCATCACTCTGATGAACTCCTAACATTCACCTAGTCCTACCTGTTGCTGTACTCATGACTTTTCATCCATTATTACACTGCACATAACTCTCACACTGCTTTTTACTTCATTCACATTATATCACTGAATCTGAGTTCACATTGAAATACTGTGTGACTGTATATTTTTTCATATATTTCTACAAAGTGTGGTTAGTCTGAGTAAATAACTGCATATATTCCTGTATATATTTGCATCCTTTTATAGAAACGTGGACAGACTGTAATTTACTGTACATACTCTGTTGTCATTGAATCCTTATTTAAATCCTCCACCTGAACAACGAGAGCAAGTTTTTAGCCAAAGTCAAATTCCTTGTATGTGTTGTGCATACTTGGCCAATAAAGCTGATTCTGATTCTGATTTGAATCATCTTTGATATCAGGATTTCCACTTGTATTGTGTTAAATGCTGAAGAGATATCCAGAAAGAGTGCTCTTGCATGTGTGTTCCATTTATCTAAATATTTGGTAATATACGGACTAGTGTGGCAACTGCTTCCTCAGTTCCTTGTCCTTGTTTATATGCAAATTTGTATGGCTCAAGTTTATCTTTTCTTGTACTAATGAGATGGTTAAGTAGAATCCTTTCTAAGGCTTTCATTACTACGGAGGTCAGAGCTAGAGGACAAAAGTCCTTGTATTCTTTTGCATTCAGAATTTTGGGGAATGGCTTTATGTACAGTGCATCTGGAAAGTATCCACAGTGCTTCACTTTTTCAACATTTTATGTTACAGCCTTATTCCAAAAGGGATTAAATTCAGTTTTTTCCTCAAAATTCTACACACAATATCTCATAATGACGATGTGAAAAAGTTTTATTTGAGATTTTTGCAGATTTATTAAAAATAAAAAAAACTAAGAAATCACATGCATATAAGTATTCACAGCCTTTGCCATGAAGCTCATGTGCATCCTGTTTCCACTAATGATCCTTGAGATGTTTCTACAGCTTAATTGGAGTCCACCTGTGGTAAATTCAGTTGATTGGACATGATTTGGAAAGGCACACACCTGTCTATATAAGGTCCCACAGTTGACAGTGCAGGTCAGAGCACAAACCAAGCATAAAGTCAAAGGAATTGTCTGTAGACCTCCAAGAAAGGACTGTCTCGAGGCACAAATCTGGGGAAGGGTACAGAAAGATTTCTGCTGCTTCAAAGGTCCCAGTGAGCACAGTGGCCTCCATCATCCGTAAATGGAAGAAGTTCAGAACCACCAGGACTCTTCCTAGAGCTGGCCGGCTGTCTAAACTGAGCGATCAGGGGAGAAGGGCCTTAGTCAGGGAGGTGACCAAGAACCCGATGGTCACTCTGTCAGAGCTCCAGTGTTTCTCTGTGAAGAGAGAAGAACCTTCCAGAAGGACAACAATCTCTGCAGCAATCCACCAATCAGGCCTGTATGGTAGAGTGGCCAGACAGAAACCACTCCTTGGTAAAAGGCAAATGGCAGCCCACCTGGAGTTTGCCAAAAGGCACCTGAAGGACTCTCAAACCATGAGAAACAAAAATTCTCTGATCTGATGGGACAAAGACTGTACTCTTTGGCATGAGTGCCAGCCGTCATGTTTGGAGGAAACCAGGCACCGCTCATAACCATGCCAATGGTAGTGGCAGTATCATGCTGTGGGGATGTTTTTCAATGGCAGGAACTGGGAGACTAGTCAGGATAGAGGGAAAGATGAATACAGCAATGTACAGAGACATCCTGGATGAAAACCTGCTTCAGAGCACTCTTGACCTCAGACTGGGGCGACGGTTCATCTTTCAGCAGAACGACACTAAACACACAGCCAAGATATCAAAGGAGTGGCTTCAGGACAACTCTGTGAATGTCCTTGAATGGCTCAGCCAGAGCCCAAACTTGAATCCAATTGAACATCTCTGGAGAGATCTGAAAATGGCTGTGCACTGACGCTTCCCATTCAACCTGATGGAGCTTGGGAGGTGCTGCAAAGAGGAATGGGCCAAACTGCCCAAAGATAGGTGTCATATTAAAAAAAAACTTGAGACTGTAATTGCTGCCAAAGGTGCATCAACAAAGTATTGAGGAAAGGCTGTGAAAACTTATGTACATGTGATTTCTTAGTTTTTTTATTTTTAATAAATTTGCAAAATCTCAAAAAAAAAAAAAAAAACTTTTTTCATGTTGTCATTATGGGGTATTGTGTGTAGAATTCTGAGGAAAAAATGAATTTAATCCCTTTTGGAATAAGGTTGTAACATACTGTAACAAAATGTGGAAACAGTGAAGCGCTGTGAATACTTTCCGGATGCACTGTATGATGTTTTCCATAATAGAGGAACAATATGCTGGTTTATCCAGGATTGAAAGACTGGTTGCCACACTGGAGCCAACTCATTTGCAAAGTTATTTAGGAGAAAGGCACTACAACTAAGGCTGTGCGATATGATGATATACAGTGGTGTGAAAAAGTGTTTACCCCCTTCCTGATTTCTCATTTTTTTGTTTGTCACACTTAAATGTTTTAGATCATCAAACAAATTTAAATATTAAACAAAGATAACACAAGTAAACACAAAATGTAGTTTTTAAATGAAGGTGTTTATTATTAAGGGAAACAAAATCCAAACCTACATGGCCCTGTGTGAAAAAGTGATTGCCCCCTAAACCTAATAACTGGTTGGGCCACCCTTAGCAGCAACAACTGCAATCAAGCGTTTGCGATAACTAGCAATGAGTCTTTCACAGCGCCGCGGAGGAATTTTGGCTCACTCATCTTTGCAGAATTGTTGTAATTTAGTCACTTTGGAGGGTTTTTGAGCATGAACCGCCTTTTTAAGGTCATGCCACAGCATCTCAATCAGATTCAAGTCAGGAATTTGACTAGGCCACTCCAAAGTCTTCACTTTACTTTTCTTAAGCCATTCAGAGGTGAACTTGCTGTGTGTTTTGGATCATTGTCCTGCTGCAGAACCCAAGTGCGCTTCAGCTTGAGGTCACGAACAGATGGCTGGACATTCTCCTTCAGGATTTTTTGGTAGACAGCAGAATTCATGGTTCCATTTACCACAGCAAGTCTTCCATGTCCTGAAGCAGCAAAACAGCCCCAGACCATCACATTACCACCACCATATTTTACTGTTGGTATGATGTTACTTTTCTGAAATGCTGTTACTTTTACGCCAGATGTAATGGGATGCATACCTTCCAAAAAGTTTAACTTTTGTCTCGTCAGTCCACAGAATATTTTTCCAAAAGTCTTGGGGATCATCAAGATGTTTTCTGCCAAAACTGAGATGAGCCTTTATGTTACGTCAAACAGGTTCATTTTGTCTTCTTTTGAAGACAAAAGACAGAAGTCTTCTGATGAAGGCTGCAGTGCAGTTGAAACATGTAAAGAAGGTAAAGACATCTTTCTATTTTACTTTTGTCTTTCAAAGGAAAAAAAAAAAAGGATAAAAAAAAAGAGCCTTTATGTTCTTTTTGCTCAGCAGTGGTTTTCGTCTTGGAACTCTGCCATGCAGGCCACTTTTGCCCAGTTTCTTTCTCATGGTGGAGTCAAGAAACACTGACTTTAACTGAGGCATGTGAGGCCTGCAGTTCTTTGGATGTTGTTGTGGGCTCTTTTGTGACCTCTTAGATGAGTCGTCGCTGTGCTCTTGGGGTAATTTTGGTTGGCCAGCCACTCCTGGGAAGGTTCACCACTGTTCCATGTTTTTGCCATTTGTGGATAATGGCTCTCACTGTGGTTCGCTGGAGTCCCAAAGCTTTAGAAATGGCTTTATAACCTTTTCCAAACTGATAGATCTCAGTTGCTTTGTTTCTCATTTGTTCCTGAATTTCTTTGGATTGCAGCATGATGTCCAGCTTTTGAGGATCTTTTGGTTGACTTCACTTTGTCAAGCAGGTCCTATTTAAGTGATTTCTTGATTGAGAACAGGTGTGGCAGTAATCAGGCCTGAGTGTGGCTATAGAAATTGAACTCAACTTTCCACCAAAGTGATAAACCACAGTTAATTTATGTTTTAATGGGGGGGTGCAGGGGGAGATCACTTTTTTACACAGGGCCATGTAGGTTTGGATTTTTTCTTTTACCCTTAATAATAAACACCTTCATTTAAAAACTGCATTTTGTGTTTACTTGTGTTATCTTTGTCTAATATTTAAATTTATTTGATGATCTGAAACATTTGAGTGTGACAAACATGCAAAAAATTAAGAAATCAGGAAGGGGGCAAACACTTTTTCACACCACTGTGTATCAGATGACGATATAAAAGCATCTGTTGTTTCATAGAATACTCTATTGTTTATATCGTGATATAAAATGCAGTAACTCCCATTTATTCAGTAACGCTCCTCACTCTACTTGTCAGCGCCCCGTCTCTACCCCGCAGTGTGTGACTACAGGCAGCGGAACAGGTGTGTGGTGGGTGGCTAGGCTTCAGTCCAGTGGTTGCTAATGCTAACTCCAGACTACCAGTTCAGATAGCTGCTACTCTTGTTTGCCAGGGATGTGGGACTGTTTTCCATCATGCTGTGTCAGAGAGGATAGTTCGCTCACCTCGTTTTAATAGGAGGTACGTAACATTAATACCAGGTCTAATTTTAAAATGCTAAATGATGATGCTAAGTTGTGCTAACTGGAAACCGTAGCAGACCATCGTTTATTTGGTTTAAATTATTGCTGAGTTTCTTAGTTTTGTCTGAAAAAAAAAATTATTAAAGCTGCAAAAGTGCATGATGGTAGCACATACATGCAATAAAGTATACCAAAAAAAATAATAAATAAATTAAAACAGGCCCGAGGAGCAAGTTGTCTCTTAATGTAATGTATGTGATTTCTAATCATTTTAATTAGTCAAGTTGTGATAATGAATAAAGTTAGTCATCACATATATTTTATTACATTACCTTTTGTGTCTTTGATTTTCAGATCATGACCAATCCGAAATATTTTTACTGAGCAAACAGGTTAAATCAAGCCAGAATGGCAGTCTTCAGGCTGTAACTCTACACTTAAATTTTCATTGATTTAAACTAACAGCTAATTTATACCTATAGATGGTAGCAATGGGTAATTTTCTCATTTTCACACATTTTTTTATGTTATATGGTTTGGGTTTTTGTTTTTTTGTTTTTTTTGGGGGGGGGGTTGCTATTCTCCTGTGGCTCAGGAAATATTTAGCTTGATGTTTACTTTTTATTCCTTTGATTTTAGAAGAAAAACCTAAAATTTATGAGAATCAAGTCTCAAATGCACATTAAAAACTATTTTATAACAACACTGCAAAATTATGAGGGGAAAAAGGTGCATGTAAAAAAACACATGGTCCTTTTTATGTAGAATTTATGTAGAATTTACATGAAATGTATATTGTGATATATATCGTTATCGTGCTTTAAGATGACCTATGTCGGGATATGAATTTTTTGTCATATTGCACAGCCCTAACTACAACCATCCAGTCCTGTAATTTTTTTTTTTGAATTTGTTTAAAGGTTTTTCTGACTTCAATCACAGTGATTATGATTCTGTCTGTACCAGTAGGTTTAACAGCTTGAAGTATTTCTGTACACTTATCAACATTATTATTATTATTATTATTATTAGCACGGGGGCCCCCCAGGGAACGGTGTTGGCTCCCTTCCTGTTCACTCTTTATACTGCGGACTTCTCGCACAACACAACACACTGCCATCTACAGAAGTTCTCTGATGACTCTGCGATCGTTGGCCTCATCTCCAATGGAGATGAAGCTGAGTACAGAGGGCTTATCCAGGACTTCGTGGACTGGTGCCATCGGAACTGCCTCCAGATCAACGCGAGGAAAACTAAGGAGCTGGTGGTGGACTGCCGCAGGCAAGGACAACCCCTCACAGCACCAGTAAATATACAGGGAACAGACATTGAGATGGTGACATCCTACAAGTACCTGGGTGTTCATCTGAACAATAAACTAGACTGGTCACACAATACTGATGCACTCTACAAGAAGGGACAGCGCAGGCTGTTCCTACTGAGGAGACTCAGGTCTTTTGGTGTACAAGGGGCGCTGCTGAAGACATTCTATGACACGGTGGTGGCATCAGCCATCACTTTTGGAGTGGTCTGCTGGGGCAGTGGCATTACTGCAGCCGATAGGAAGAGACTGAACAAACTGATCAAGAAAGCTAGCTCCGTCCTGGGGCAGCGCCTTGATCCGGTGGAGGAGATAGGAGAGAGAAGGACGGTGGCTAAACTGTCATCTCTGCTGGAGTCCGAGTTCCACCCTATGCAGGACATACTGAATGCACTGAGGAGCTCATTTAGCAGCAGACTACATCATCCCAGGTGCACAACCGAGAGGTTTCGCAGGTCCTTCCTACCAACGGCTGTCAGACTGTACAACCTAAGCAGGGCTGCTCGCAGAGATAGCAAAAAGACGTAACAACCTAATAGTTTTTTGAATGCAAAAGATGCAATAGACTTACACAATGGTCCCCTCCGGCATACAACTAGGAAAATACCGGTCGCTACGGAGGGTGAGAATATGTATGGGCACATAATCATACCATGTAGGATAACTAAGTAGACGGTTGTGCTGTTTCATCCCATCTAGCAACAATGCTCTGCACTGTGTGTGTTTATACATTTACATATTTATTCCATCTAGCTACAATGCTCCGCACTGGGTGTGTTTATGTTTATGTTTATATTTATATATCTATATATTCATTCCATCTAGCTACAATGCTCCGCACTGTGTGTTTATATATCTATATATTATTCCATCTAGCTACATTGCTCCGCACTGTGTGTTTATATATTTACATATTTTTTCCACCTAGCTTCAATGCTCCGTACTGTGTGTTTATATATCTACATATTATTCCATCTAGCTACATTGCTCCGCACTGTGTGTTTATATATTTACATATTTATTCCATCTAGCTGCAATGCTCCGTACTGTGTGTTTATATACTCATATATTTATCCCATCCAGCTACAATGCTCTACACTGTGTGTCTGTGTGTATATATATATATATTTATAGTAATATGTACATATGTATATTAGCTGCTCTTGCTTGCTTGCTTTTTTTTTTTCTTGCCTTCTGATTGTTGCTCTGAGTGTTGCTATCCCTGTGCTGTTGCAATCCTGGAATTTCCCCGTTGTGGGACTAATAAAGGCTTATCTTATTATATGAAGATTCAAATCTTGAAAAGAAGGCATTTAGATAGTTAGAAAATTGGCTTTCATTGTTAGCCACAATGGGTTTTATTGTAGCTGACATCCCTGTCATTTTTTTCATAGTGTCCCATACTCTTTTGGAATTTCTTGTTTTAAACACTTCCTCTAATTTTTTCCTAGTCTACTTTTGCCTGTCTTTATTTGGTTTTCTGTATCTTTTCTGTTATTTTAAGTGTTTCTCTATGTTTAAATGCAACTTTCCTTATATTAATCACTTATTTTATATCTTTAGTCACATATGGTTTATTATTTGGATAGATTTTATTTTTTTTTGGGTGGGATGACCATCTGCACACAAAAATAAATATAGTCCTTCTTAATGGTAGTAATTTCGTCAAGTGAACCTTCATGGAATATTTCCCAGTCTGTCATGTCAAAACACGCTTTTAGCTGATCTTTGCATTCATTTGTCCATGCCTTTATTATCTTCTTTTCCAGTTTTCTTCTTTTAAGTTTGGTTTTGTATACTGGGATCATGTATGCAACATTCTGTCGGTCTGAACTCATCACTGGATGTCTGCATTTGGACACATAGGCATCTTTCATATTTACGAAGCATTTGTCCAGAATATTGTCTATTTGTCTGTATTCTTTCACACATTGTTCAAAACCAGGCAATACACTCTCAAGGCGACAATGATTTAAATCACCGAGGATTATTGTTGGTGCTTCAAGATATTGTTGTTGTAATTCATGTACTCAGTCAGCTATGGTACTAGCAGCAAAATAAGGTTTGTCGCTAGGTGATGCATAGACCATAAACAGCAGAATACTCCCAAATTCTCTCGGTAAAAAGAATGATTGACGAGTCATGGCGAGAATTTCAACATTGGGATTGCAAATGGTAAGTTTTGCTGTATGTTGTCGACACCACAGATCGTTTATGTATACACAGGTGCTGCCTCCTCTGTTTTTTCCACATGCTGCGTTCCTGTGTGCTCGTACAGTCGGGAAGCCTGATATTACAGAGAGTTTGGCATGTCTGGTTGAAGCCAGCTTTCAGTGAGGCAAAGTAAGGATGCGTTACGAAACTCATCACAGCACCTGATGTGTGTCCGTAATGTGTCAGTTTTGTTGTTTATGGAACGTAGATTTGTAAAGACGATGGAAAGGGGGGACAGGGGAGATTAGCTGTCCTCCACAGCCAGGTTTGTATTCCACCCCTCCGGCCTTTTTTTCTCCTTCCTTCTCCATATCTTCTTATAAGATCCCAAGGAACACCCACTAGTAAAGAACTTGTTAGTGGGACCAATGTTGTCCTCCAACTCAGTCCGGGCCTCAGCTCCAGCAAAACCTCTCGGCTGTACGAGCGTAAGCCACTGCTTCCCACTCCATCCGCTGTGACTGCAGCCTTCTTGGGGATTTATTGTGGGCCTCACGCACAGACATAGTCCACAAGATGTGACAAACCATAAAAATATGAGTAGATACTTCAAGACGGTTTTCTTCATACTTTTCAGATTCACAGATACGCAAACAAATACAAAACAAGCTGCAAACAAGCTGCAAGACACGGTGCTGCTGCTCGTGGCGCACCTGCAATCAGTCCCACACACTGCAATCAATCACACACACGAGAACACATGTTCAAACACATCATTCAAACAAATTTGGTATGTACTGAATCTAGACACAAAGTACATGAAATACTGCTGACATCCCTGTGGGCCCCATGTGTACAAATGAATAAGTCTGGGCACACATACTGGTGAGGGTTAAATGACACAACAGAGCTTATAGAATACTGATTATATTACTGTAATGATTGCCTTAAGTAGATGTTTATGGTAAATATCGTGTCACTTCCATGAGCATGCTCCACCGTCGGCTAATCTGATTGGAGCAGCCAGCCCAGTCATCATGTGTTCCAACAAGGTGTTGGGTTTCCCATAGTCCTAGGCTGTACAGTGACACGGGCCATTTGAAAGTGTGGCTAAAACTCTTTGGAAGAAATGACTCGTTAAATTAGCACCTAATACTCCGGTCATTAGCAAGCCGTTACCACCAGTGGAATGCCTTTGATGGTGCTGCTTTGTGTGAGCAAGTCCTTTGTAAGCGGCAGTTGGAAAAACCTCTCCTTTAGGATTTTCAATATAACACAATATCATGACATTGCAATGAGCATAATCCAAGCATATTGGAAATGAATATTTGATTTTGTGTATTTTCTGCGTCAGCAAAGTGAGCAGTTTGTGTAGATGGGAAACAACCGGGCAACATGAAAGAGCATATTTCATTAATACTTGTCCGTTCTATGGTGATATTGGTAACTTTACGCAAAGCTCGTCTGTGGGCCAAACCCCAGGGCTCTTTTCAAGTGCTTAGCGCTCGTTTGGAGCTTTGTCACCCCCTCACCCTGCTGCCAGCATGGCCTCAGCCCCTCTGGCTGTGGAGCAGAACTGTACTACAGACCTTTACCCCTACCCACCACCAGGGAGGGAACGGTGACATCACAGCTCAAAGACTCATTTGCACACATACACGAAATATATTTGCACTAACACTGTGGCACACATCCATTTCCACCCCACCCCCCCATTCCACCACACCACCGTAGCCAATGGTCTATTTTCCCGCCGTCAACTCTCTTCCAACACCCACCCCCATTCCTTGCCCCCTTCTTATGTTTTTCCTCTTTCTCCATCCTCATGAAGGTTGCCAAGCAGCAGAGAAAGACTTCACAGACGAATACTCCCCACTATGCCTCTGAGAGTTATCCGGATGTCCTTGTTTACATCATGGAGTGTGCAGGTCGGAGCGAAGCCGACTTAGAGCCGATCTGGCTAAGTCCTACTTGATTCATTTGTTGTTGGTGAAAATGTTCATGGCAGCCCAATATTTACCCTATCAAATTAGTTTTTTCATGGGATTTAGGTGACAATTTTAAAGAAGAGATACATTGAAACTGATGTAATGTATTTTCTCTGATTTGTAAATAAGTGTAAATACGTGTAAATAAGTGTAAATACGTGTAAATAAGTTTATTTGGAATGAAACTGTAGTAACTAAGTTTTATGATCCCAATAATCAGCAGTTATTGGCTGTCAGTGATGGTGTGCAGTGGTTGCTGACTGTTACTAGGCTGTTTTTTTCCCTCTGTGTGTCAAACCAATCGATTGGTTTGTCTGCTCGTCTCTCCAACTTTGATGTTACCATTGATTGTTCTCATCTGCCCCTGAACTCAAAGGTTAGAAGAGCTGAGCTTCACTTCTGTATTGCTTTGACCTTCGCTCTGCACATGCTCAGTAGGTTCACAGAGCCCTGAGCCAAACAGACACGGTGTAGCCAGGCCTGTGTGTGCGTGACAGCCAGGCAATGGTGTGATGTCTTTCTTTCCTTTTTTTTAACTCTCCCACTGAGGATGATGTATATGTGATTGATTTTTCTTCTACCATCTCTCTAACGTGTTTCCGCTGCAGTGCACTAAGCAGGACTGAGTCCAGGCTTGATCAATGCATTGTTTTTCTTTTTCAATCACACTCGAGTGAGCTGAAGACACGAAAGGTTACACAGGTGAGGTTTGGCAGGGTTGGAAGAGGAGCAGAGTATTTGGAGGCCCCCTCAAGGCCAATATGAGTTTGGCTGGATGTTTGCATGCTTATGAAAGAGACAGAATCAGACACAAAGTTGCTTATAGAAAGAAACTAAGCATTGTTCATGTTTTTGATAGCTTGCCTCATTGTGTTTACATTTGCTGAGCATTTTTTATAGTTGTTCTCCCACTGGGAATCACGGTCTTTGCTTCTACATCCCTAACACAAGTACTTCTTTCCAACAGTTTGATAGTATCTTGCTTTTGTGCCAGTGTCATCTCATTTACTTGATCTATCCATTTAGAAGATAATGAATGATGACAGTGAATGTATGTCTTCTGTCTTGAGTTGCTTTTCTCGCTGAAAGACATGATCATTTAAAAAAAAAAATCATATCAGGGATTTTTTTTTTGAAAAAGGTTACAATATTTTTTTTTGCAAAACAGACAATTTATATGCCTCTTGTTGCTGGAGGTGTATGTAAACACAGAAAATCCTCAAGCATTTCTTATTTGTTGACCTTTGCAGTTCACGTCTGTGCGAGTTGGTCACGATGGCTAATCAGCCTTGAGACTCCACCATCACCAGAGTAAAAGTATAAACACTGGAGAGTAAACTAGTTTGAAAATAAGACTGCCACTCACCTGCAGACAGATGGACCGGAAGCTCTGCAGCTAAAACTGAATGTCTTTAGTTTGTGTCCACCCACGCACTTCTGCTGCCACTGTGCTAACGTGGGCTAGCACTGTAAACCATCATCCAGATGCAGAGTTTGGAGGAGGTAGTGACATGTTCCCAGCTGTGTATGACCACCAGATAGCATTATAAACCTAAACATGGTGGCGTTTGGGGAATTTCCACAGCAGGTAGAAAGCAGCTTCAGGAGTTATGAACTCAACCACACCCCTCTGCAGCTCGCTTGGACATCAATTTACCTCAATTTGCATCTTTACATTAACTTTACATGTTATCATGCCGCATGAAAAATTTGAGTTTCATGTTTGGTCTGAACATACCATTAAAGTTAGTTTGTTGTTTCCACCTGTTTCTAGTCTTTCCTGTCATGTAAAGTTTTGAACCAACACACCTTGTTAAACATTGGCAGAATCAATCCATTGGAATTTCTGTTGTAAGGGTGTTGCAGGCATCGATGCATGTGATATAGGATTGGTAACGTAATTAAATACAGATGCATCTCAATACATTAGAATATCATTTAATTCAGTAATTCAATTCGAAAAGTCAAACTCGTATATACTGTAGAGTCATTGCACACAGAATATTTCAAGCACTTATTTTTTTAATTTTGATGATTATGACTTTTGTCTTGTCGGCCTCCGTCAGTCTATGATGACCATGGAAGAGAATCCTAAACGTCTACTCTGCTGGAACAGCACCGCCTGTGGCTGAACAGGCCGATGCGCGAATGGCAGTCCCTGTCACACAGATCGCACTTGTGGGTGGTCTCCGTGCTGCTGGGTCTGTGGCGGTTCTTCCTGCGGGTCCTTTTTTCATCTGCTGCAGCAGTCAGTCTCTCTTCACCCGCCTTGAGCTGTCTGGTCAGGGTGCCTCTCCATTTGGAGCAGTCCGTTGCAAGGTCCTCCCAGCACTCTGTGTTGATCTCCAGTGCCTTCATGTCTCTCTTGCAGACGTCTCTAAAGCGCAGCTGTGGGCGGCCAACTGCAGCGTCGTCTGCGAACAGCATGTGTCTGATTAGAGCCTCGCGTACTTTGGTTCTGGCTTTCAGGCGGGCGAGGTTGAAAAGCCTGCCGTCAGTTCTTGTGTGCAGGTAGATTCCCTCTGTTGCTGTGCTGAAGGCATGCCTCAGGAGCATAGCAAAGAAAATCCCAAAGAGGGTTGGCGCAAGTACACAGCCCTGTTTCACTCCGCTGCGTATGTTGAATGGCTCTGAGACGTTGCCATTGTGCTGCACTATCCCCTGCATGTTGGTGTGAAACGATTCGATGAGGCTTTGCAGCTTTGGTGGGCATCCTATCTTTGGCAGGATCTTGAAAAGGCCCTCTCTGCTGACCAGATCGAACGCTTTGGTGAGGTCGATGAAGGCGACGTACAGGGGCATGTTCTGTTCTCTGCATTTCTCCTGGAGTTGGCAGATGGAGAATATCATGTCTACCGTCGATCGCTCAGCGTGGAAGCCACACTGAGACTCGGGGTAGACACGTTCGGCAAGCTTCTGTAGACAAACGAGAACAACTCGTGCGTAGACTTTGCCAACAACGCTGAGGAGGGAGATGCCCCTGTAGTTGTTGCAGTCGCTTCTCTCCCCTTTGTTTTTGTAGAGGGTGATGATCTTGGCGTCCCTCATGTCCTGTGGTATGGCACCTTCCTTCCAACACTGGCAGAGGACGTCATGCAATGGCAGCAGTAGGGCGGTCTTGCAGTGCTTGATCAGGTCAGGGGGTATGCCGTCGTTGCCGGGTGCCTTGCCAGCGGCCAAGCTATCAATGGCCTTGCTGAGTTCGTCGATGGTTGGCTCGGCGTCAAGTTCATCCGTGGATGGCAGGCAGTCGATGGCATCAAGGGCTGACGGTGTCACGGTGTTCTGTCTGGAGTAGAGGTCGGAGTAGTGTTCCACCCATCTCTCCATCTGCTTGTTCTTTTCTGTGATCATCTCCCCAGTGGAGGATTTGAGGGGGGCCGTCTTGCTCTGAGCCGGACCAAGTGCTTTCTTAATGCCATCATACATACCACGGATGTCCCCTGTTATGGCAGCGGTTTGAATGTCTTGGCTGAGCTGAGTCCAGTACTTGTTGGCACAGCGCCGAGCAGTCTGCTGAACTTTGCTTCTCGCAGCCCTGAGAATCTGGAGATTCTTCTCGTTTGGGTACTTCTTGTACTCAGCAAGTGCTGAGCGCTTGGCTTCAATGACTGGGGTCATCTCGGTCAACCTGGCATCAAACCAGTCCTGTGACTTCGAGGTCTTCCTCCCAAAGGTAGCCAAGGCTGTGCGGTGGATGGTGTTTCGCAGCTCTTCCCACTTCTGCTTTGCAGATTCTCCTTCTTGTGGTACACCAAGTTCCTTCTCAAAGGTGGAGGCAAACTGCTCAACAAGTTCTGGTTGAGCCATCTTGCTGGTGTCAATCCGTGCCTTTCCAGGCTGTCTAGCACGATGGAATTTCTTCAGCTGCAGCTTGACCTTGCAACACACCAATGAATGGTCTGTGTCGCAATCTGCACTCTGGAACGAACGGGTGATTAGCACATTCTTCAGTGAGGTGCGCCTGGTCAGGATCAAGTCCAGCTGGTGCCAGTGCTTTGAGCGCGGATGTTGCCAGGAAACCTTGTGTTGGGGCTTGGTCTTGAAGAACGAGTTTGTGATGCACAGATCGTGATATGTGCAGAACTCGAGCAGCCGCTGTCCGTTGTCGTTCATTCTGCCCACGCCAAAAGGTCCAAGACAGGAGGGCCAGGAGTCGTGGTCAGCACCCATTCTGGCATTGAAGTCTCCAAGGAGAATGAGTTGTTCAGAGTTGGGGATGATCCTGGCAGTTGTTGCGAGATTCTCGTAGAACTCATCTTTTGCCTCTGGTGTGGCTGTCAGTGTTGGGGCATACACACTGACGAGGGTGACTGGGCCTTGAGTGGTGTTCAGGCAGAGGGTGAGGAGTCGTGCAGAACCAGTGCTGCCCGGTTCCACCATCTTCAGCAAGGTGTTCTTCACTGCGAAGCCCACTCCGTGTTCCCTGTGTTCGTCACTGCCCTTTCCCTGCCAGTAGAACGTGTAGTCCTTCTCTCTCAGTGTGCCTGCGTCAGCCAACCGTGTTTCCTGGAGAGTGGCGATATCCACTCCCAGTCGCTTCAGCTCATTATTGATGATGGCAGTCTTCCTGGTGTCGTTGATGTCCTTGAGGTTAGCAGCGAGTCCTGTCATCATAGTGCGGACGTTCCAAGTTCCCAGTTTTAGAGTTGGTCTCTTTTGTTTTATTGTCTTGCCTGGTGCGAAGGTTCTCAGCCTGCTGTTCGGACTTCTCCTCATCCCCATGCACCCAATGAGGAAAGCAAGCTGTGGCGGGACATCACCTTTTTGGCTGGGGGCTGCCCAGCTTGAGGCGGGCGGTAGCTGTCCAGTGAGATCCGATGATCCCTCCCACCGTCGGGAACAACCCCTGGCGCCGCGCTCTACGCCAATTGAGCGGTGGCTTATAACCGGTAACTGTCATTCCCCGTGTTTTGTCTACGCCAAAGGCGAAGCTGGAGTGTCCTCTCCAGTGATCCGGTGTTCTACCTTCCAGCATTGGGCGTTGGTAGGATTCAAGCCTGGGCAGGAAGATATGGAGGACAAGATGTTGCCCATGCAGCATGTCCCCCCTCTCCACGTCACTGATGAATCCAAAGGAACAGCAGGGCTGCTACAGTTTGGCACCAGCGCCGTCGCAGGAGCTGCCAGAACGATGTTGAGCACAACATAGAACTGCCTTAGGAGCTCCGACTCCGGATTTTTCCTCAGGGTTGACTCCCGAAGCCTTTCCCGTGACCGGGTATGCCACAAGGCAGCGGAGGTTTGAAATCAGGGTTTACCTTCCCCTAGATGGGCTACCTTCCCAAGTTGACGAGCCACCATCTACCCGAAGCATCTGGTTTTAAGGCGCCAGAGATCCGCTCTCACCCCTTCTCCTGTTAGTAAAAGCAGTTCCGCCGGGCTTAGAGACTAAACCACACGGGCAGGCTAGGAGTTGGACTTAGTTGTCAGAGGCTTTTCGAGACGCACGCCATAAGGAGCATTTTATCAGCACTGGGAGCTTAACCCCAGTGCCGCTCCTGGCTATGACAACCTTGGAACCATGATTATGACTTACAGCTAATGAAAACCCAAAATTGCGTTTCACAAAAAAAATTAGACTATTGCATAAGATTAATTTTTTTTTAATATTTTTAATCAGAATGTTGGCTGACTGAAACATGTGTCCGTGTATACACTCAATACTTGGTCAGAGCTTTTTTTGCATGAATTACTGCATCAGTGCAGTGTGGTATGGAGGCAATCAGCCTGTGGTACTGCTGAGGTGTTATTGAAGCCCAGGTTGCTTTGATAGCGGGCTTCAGCTCGTCTGCATTGTTGGGTCTGGTGTCTCTCACCTTCTCCTTGACAAAACTCCATAGATTCTCTATGGAGTTTAAGCCACTAAAGTTTTCTGGCCAGTCAAGCACAGTGATACCATGGTCATTAAACCAGGTATTGGTACTTTTGGAAGTGTGTGGAGGTGCCAAGTCCTACTGGAAAATTAAATCAGCATCTCCATAAAGATTGTCAGCAGAGGGAAGCTTGAAGTGCTCTAAAATTTGCTGGTAGATGACTGTGCTGACTTTGGACTTGATAAAACACAGTGGACAAACCAATCACATTCAAACTCATGTTTGGGGTCAACAGGTCAAAGGTCAAGGTTAACATTCCCTATGCCTTATTACTGTATAACGAATAATGCTAGAGTCACCAAACTTGGTACACAGGTTCGCCTTTGGATCCTAACCTCTCACTATGGTTTTGGGGTCAAAAGGTCAAGGTTAACATTTCCAATGGCTTTTTACCGTACAACGAGTAAAGTTAAGGTCACCAAACTTGGTACACAAGTTCACCCTGTGACCCTGAAGTGTGACTATGGTTTTGAGATTGCAAGGTCAAATGTCAACATCAAAATGGCTTATAAACTATATCTCCACAACAAAGACAGCTAGGGTCACCAAACCTGGTATACAAGTTCACTCTGAGACCATGACTTCTGACTACAGGTTTGGTGTCAAAGGTCAAGGTTGCCACTTCCTATGCTCTCTTACTATAGAATGTGTAAAGCTCTCTAGGATCACCAAACTTGCTACACAGGTTCACCTCGGGATCCTGACCTACAACTATGGGTTATATACTTTATTGTATATTTGTGCATGATAGGCTTATCATAATTTGGTTCTGCCACAGTAATTATATTGAAAAGTTGAAAACTGTCAGTAAGTATTGGGATCATCAAAGAAAACGGAGGTGGGGGATATTGCACTCGCTTCAGAGTGCTCTTGTTTTGTGTCATTATGAGGATGGGGAATTGGTGTGCTCTAACCAGCTAGCCATTAGCCATTACTTACAATACCCACTAATATCAAGGCAGTATGTGGTCATTTGCATCTAAAAACATCATAGCGGCATATTCAGAGTAGGGCTGGAGTAGGGTTCCGATTCTTGAGGTTCTGAATTGATTCAATTCAATCCGACCTCGATTCAATCAGGGCAATTACCATTTTAATCACTATTTTACTTACCAGGAGAAAAATTCTTAGAGACCTCATGCTACAGAATGTACCAGGAATGCTTTAACTTTGTTAATACATAAATTATCGCATAAAGAACTGACCCCAAATCAGTTACAATAATGCACTTTTTATAATTTAACTTATGAGTGCTTTTATTTAGTGCAAAGGGCATGTGGAAAAAACAAACAAACGATATTTTATTTACTCTCTCAGCCGCTCCAACATCCTTCTGTGTCTGGTCTGTTGTCCACAAGTTTCAACCATTCTCCGTGTGTGTTTTCCATTTGAAAAATGTTTATCAATCGTCGACTTTTGTTTACGTTCCAACACAGCACGTAAATGGTAAATGGCATTCACTTACATAGCGCTTTTATTCTCATCTCTTGATGACCAAAGTGCTTTACAGATCCTGCTATCCACCCATTCACACACACATTCACACACTGATGGCGGCATACTACCTAGTATGGCACTTCCAGACCCACCAGGAGCAATTGGGGTGAAATGTCTTGCCCAGGGACACAACGGCAGCATACCTGGGGAGAGCGGGATTCGAACCGCCAACCATGTGGTTATTGGACGACCTGCTCTACCTCCTGAGCCACTGCCGCCCGTAGTACAAAACGGTTTATCCCTGCTTTTTGAAAAGTATTTGGAAACTGTTGAGCACAGTATTTCGCAGTGACTTTTGCTGATAAGAGATGTTATCACACACGTCGGCATGTAAACATGGAAGTAAAGATGTGAGCGTGCGGCGCAGGGAACTCTCGCGCGATTGATAAATCACTCGAGAGTTCAGCCAACCCAAGGACCGCTTGCGTTTTGTGTTTCACAGACATAAAAGCATTATATTAAAAGATCGATCCACGGATTTTGTGGATTGATATTGGCCTAGTCAAACGTGAATTGATTCGAATCAGAGAATCAATCTTTTGTTCCCACTCCTAATTCAGAGACAGGTTGGGTTGCTCTGTGTGTACAACCAACTACAAGAGACATTTAAAACAGAAGTGCTGATAAATTGTACATTTTACACTACTATTGATGCACAGCACATGGGTGCAGCCATCTTGAATTTTTAAGTTCTTTGAGCCCAGGCTTGCTTGGTTTCACAGACAGAAATGAAAAACTGACCTCACTGCCTTGAATTGCTTGTTGAGTACACCCTAAATCTGACTTGCTCCGTGTAAAGGAAAGCAAGGCTCTTTTCCACTAGTACCTACTCAGCCCTACTCGCCTCGACTCTACTTGAATTGTAGGGTTTTCCATTCGTACCTGGTACCAGGTACTTTTTTGGGACCTACTTCAGTGAGGTTCCAACCGTGCTGAGTCGAGCTGAGAATGTGATGTCAACGGAGTGCAGGCCACTAATTGGCCAGGGTGTAACGTCAGTGAATGAAAGCGATGTCTTCACAAGACTCAAAACCACCATTTGTAAATTCGGCCATGAGTTTTTATTATTTCTGTGATAATCAACTAAATAAATGGCTACACACAAATCAACACCATCACAAAACACTCACCATCTTCCCCGTGAGCAGCCATCAGCTTGGAGACCTCCTGGCATTTCATTTCAAAAGGCTCCACCAGCGCCAGGGCTTAAAAGTTCATAGGCTGAGAAGTTCATATAGTGGTCAAATTTGACAAAATGTGGTTATTTTCCAACAGTCTCCCCGTTGGTGCGCACAGTTTTTCCATCAGTGTTGCAGCGCTTGGATCCCTGTGCTTGAAAAATAAACTACATTTGATCAAATTTGTAAACTATGAACTTTTCAGCCCCATCGGCCCTGCTGCGGCGGAGCGATCCAAAATGAAAAGTATACCAGGAGGTCTCCTAGCTGATGGCTGCTCACGGGGAAGATGGTGAATGTTTTGTGATTTTAAGCATCTTTTACGTTATTTATCAGTGAAAATGTCATCATGTAAACAACATAACTGGATAACGGGCCGCCTTCCTGTAATGAACCCACCCACTTGAGGTGGTACTCAGTTGTAATGGAAACCCAACCACACCATGTTGAGCCGAGTAGAGTCAAGGCGAGTAGGGCTGAGTAGGTGCTAGTAGAAAAAGGGCTTAAGTATTGTAACCTTAGCTCTGGCATCTCACTTTAAATTACAGGTCATTCACAAGTGTCTCATTTCTCACCTGCCTTAGACAATTTGCAGGGCATCAAACTACTCTTGTTCTTTCTTCTGTTTGTCTCGCAAATGGTTTGCTGAAACACACAATGTGTTCAAAAGAAAATGTGTTCTTCTGTTGTGTCAGAAACGCAAGCATACATATCATGACCATCAGTGATATAAAAACACACTCAAGTATTTCAGTGCCCTCAGATGTAAATAGTGGAAACAGAATAGCCTAAAGGGCTAAAGAGCATTTAGCTTTCCTGAATTATCTCTCTGTAATGGCACTGTTAACCCCTGTACCCAAACACCCACTCATTATAAAAACAGATAAGAATCAGAGGGAATGTTAGAGCTCTGATAAAGTTGGATGTCTGCAGGGTAAGGATGTGGCAGCCAATGGAGGTTTAGAGAGCTGCGCTAGGGTGGGGTGGGGTAGGTTGGGAGTGCAGGCTGTGACCAGCGGGTTTCAGATGTCATGGCAGATTCTTTTAAGGACAAATTACAGGGTTTAACTTATCTTGTACCTAGAATGGATGTGTTCTGATTAAACTTCCTGAACAGACACTCGAGCAAAATGCCACTCAACACCATTGCCAGAGCCACACTTGACTCCAGAGACCCAACTTCACTTCATCTCACACTCTCAGCAGCTCTTCAAGACTTTATTCATCGAAGGCCACCAGCAGCCTTTCAGCGGCCTGTTCTGGAGAGAGTGAAGTAGTCAAGCCCCTCTTAGGCTTTATAGTAGTTAGCATGTTGGTGTTAGGAGGGTTTACATAAGTGGCCCTCATTAAACTCTTAGCTTCTTTGTGCTTTAAGTTGGTACCGGACTCCTCCCTAGATAAGCTTTGCTTTGAACTAAAAGGCTTAATTGTAGTGATTCTTGTATTAGCTGAACATAATCGTTTGTGCTGCAGTAAAGCAATCAGCAGAGACACAAGTTGTTCCATTCAAATTTACCGTGCACACTTGTGTCTGAGCACAAGCACTCTCTTACCTCAAAAAATGTGTGATTTTTGTCTCCCATCTGCAACTCTCCAAGCACACATACACACACACACACACACACACACACACACACACACAAAAATACAGTATATTCCCTGTGAGGTGTAACGGACCTAAAGCTCTCTGAAGCATTTAGCAGCACGCTTGCAGGTTTACTCCATGCTGTCAGTGCTGAGGAGAGTGCTGAAGCATCTAATGCAATTTCAACCCAACATGGCTCTCCATGAATAAGCATCGCTGCAGAGTAACATCTACTGTATGTTGATCCTGTGTTTCTTTTTGCTCTAACACTCTGCCCCCTTCCTCTGTGACCCCCCTCCCTCTTTCTCTTTCTCTGATTTTTTTAGAAACTGCATTTGCCTCCAGACTTGTCTGAGACGGTGAGTCGTGTGAGCAGGAGCGAGCTGGTTGGAGCGGCTGTGGCAGCTTCAGCCTGTGGCTCGGGTGCTTCCGGCACCAAGCACTTGGACTTCTAGAGCTCCCACACAGTCGCCGTGGGCAACCAACACCTGGAATGCTGCTGCGTTGTCCTCTTTACCGCAGTCACCAAGTTACTCCCTTGCCCACGTAATGTCAGCAGCGATAATTCTGCCAGCCATTACCACCTGCCAACGGACCCAGCCAGGGGTGAAGATTTGAACATCCACAGCACCTCCTTCTATTACATTTTAGCATATATTTCACATCTTTTCTGTATAGGCACACTGTGTGTTTTCTGACTCTTAATAGCTAATAATCACACAGTTCAAACTGTCATAAGAAACTCATTTTACAAATGTTGAAAAGCAATTTTTCATCCACATAAGTTAGTGCACAGGTATTTTGATGGAGTGTTTTCTGAAGACATGTGACTGGCAGAGCAACTAGTACTTAAACCTAAATAAGATCCAAAGTTTGAAGAGTTTGTAAGAACGTCAAAGTGCATCTTGTTTGTTCTTTGTTTTGTTTTTTTTGTCCATGCCTTTAGCTTTTTCAGACTTTCACTCTTGGCAAAATTTAAATAATTTAACAAAGCCCTGGGCTTACTTTACAAAACAGGCCACTCCTACCTAGTTCCAATGTAAACAAAAATCAAAAATGCAATATATTTTCCTGCATAATTAAATTTGCCTTTTAAATAAATAAAACAATTAAGATTGTAAAACCTGGCATATGCTCTTTTTATTAATGTTTTGTTTTGTTTTTTTGCTTTACTGTTTGCAAGTCTGCAGTGGGTTTCAAGCAAAAAATGAGTGTGAGACTGTGACTGTGTTATTGACTGATCTCTGATCTGCCTGACTGGTTTCAGGTTTGGCTAAAGATGCCTCCACCTGACCCAGAGACCATGACGGTAAGTGATGTCTACCTCCAGTAAGCAGAGCAGGAATGTGGAGAGCTAGGTTTGGGTGCAGACTTCACACCTCATCAGGCATGTTTGCTGGATGAGCTGCTTTGCCATGACAAGCCCAAAAGAACAAATTAGGTCAAATGGTGAGATGAAGAAACAGAGAAAAACATAACATCAGTACGAAAAATGAAATGTTTCATTTTTGTTTTCCCCAGCATGCAGCTTATGCCAGTTTGAATAATTTTTGCCCGTAAAATCTGGCAGTTTTGGTAACCGACTGCAGCGTGCATTGGGTAAAGGTGGTCTTACCTGACAGTTTTATACATGAATGAAGCACATGACATACACAGGTCTTTTATACATTTCAACGAAAACTTTTGTTGCTAAGATGACGATTTCATAAGTTACAGTAGTTGAAGATCTGACGTATTCAGAGTACACTTTGAGGGTGGAATGCGGTCAGATTGATTCATTCAGATGTATTTATGTAGCCATATTATGGCTGTGCACTTTTTAATCCTGCAAAGTTTTTTCTGTCACCATTCTAATCAGCTTTTTGTCCACTGAGTTCTTAATCAATTAGTTATTAATTTTTAGAACCATTACTAAACTGTTATGTCCTGTTTATACATATGCAGGCGCATCTCAAAAATTAGAATATTGTGAAAATTTTGATTTATTTTTCATGATTTAATTCCAAAAGTTTGTTTGTATATTTTATATTACTTACAAGAAAGGGAAATATTTTGAAGCCTTTTAATTTTGATCATTATAATTTATAGCTTATGAAAAACAGAAATATGGTATCTCAAATTATTATTATTAGAACAGTTCATTTCAAGTTTTAGTAAGGTACTATTCATACAGTATAAATACCACTTATCTCTCTGGCCAGCTGAGTACACAGCCACAGTCATGGAAAAGACTACTGACTTGACAATAGTACAGAAGATAATTACACACACTCCACAAGGAGGGTAAGCTGCAGAAGGTCACTACTGAAAACACTGTCTACTCAGAGTGGCATATCAAAGCATATTAATAGAACAGTATTACAGTGGGAAAAATAAGTATTGAACACGTCAACATTTTTCTCATTAAACATATTTCTGACGGAGCCATTAACCTGAGATTTTCTCCAGATATCAGTAACTATCCAAGTAATCCATATATACAAAGAAATCAAGGCAACTGTGTTCACAAAAGTTATTTTTAATAAAGTGGAATAACACAGGGAATAAGTATTGAACACATGAAGAAAAAGAGGTGCAAAAAGGCATAGAAAGTCAAGAAACCAGCTGAAATCCATCAGAATTTAGGAAGCCATCCCATCCCTCATCAGTGCAAATTAATTTCAGCTGGTTAAGTCCTGACTTATAGCCTTTAAAAAGGTCTGTGAATATCAGATTGTCACATCACAAAGAACTCATGATGGGTAGAAGCAAAGAGCTCTCTCTAGACCATGACAACCTTATTGTTGCAAAACATAATGATGGCATTTGTTACAGGCCTATTTCTAAACTGCTGAATGTTCCTGTGAGCACTGTTGGAGCCATCATTTGAAAGTGGAAAGAGCATCATTTTACCCTAAACTGGCCACAACGAGGAGCTCCTCGCAAGATTTTTGACAGAGGAGTCAAAAAAAATTATCAGAAGAGTTATCCGAGAGCCAAAGACCACTTGTGGAGAGCTCCAGAAAGACCTGGAGTTAGAAAGTACTGCAGTTTCAAAGAAAACAATAAATAATGCACTCAATCGACATGGACTGTATGCCCGCTCACCTCGCAAGACTCGGTTGCTAAAGAAAAAGCATGTTCAAACTCGTTTAAAGTTTGCTGCACAACATTTGGGCAAGCCAGTAAAAATACTGGGAGAATAGTCTGGTCAGATGAGACCAAAATTGGACTTTTTGGATGCCACAACACACAGCATGTTTGGAGGAAAAATGGCACTGCACATCAGCCCCAAAACACCATACCACTAGTGAAGTTTGGAGGTGGGAGCATCATGGTGTGGGGGAATTTTTCATCACATGGTACAGGCAGACTTCATATAATTGAAGGAAAGATGAATGGACAAATGTACAGAGACATCTTTGACAAGATCCTGTTGCCATCTGCCAAGATGCTGAAGATTAAACGAGGGTGGGCATTTCAGCAAGGCAATGATCCCAAACACACAGCCAAGGAAACTCTCAACTGGTTCCAGAGAAGGAAAATAAAGCTGCTAGAATGGCCCAGTCAGTCACCTGACCTGAATCCAATTGAAACTCTATGGAACAAACTGAAGATCAGAGTTCACAGAAGACACGCATGGAACCTTCAAGATTTAAAGACAATCTGTGTGGAAGAATGAGCTAAAATCACCCCTGAGCAATGCCTGTGCCTAGTTTCTCCATACCAACAAAAGCTTTTCTACTAAACATTAAATGAATTTCACCAAGCATGGTCAATACTTATTCCCTGTGTCATTCCACTTTATTAAATACAACTTGTTTTGTGAACACAGTTGCCTTAATGTGACCAAGTGAATGGGCCAAGCCCAACTGGTGGTGTCCAACCGGGGGTTTGAACTCACAGCCTCCAGCTCCAGAGTCCAGCACTCTACCTCTGTCACCAGGAGGGTCAACCCACTTGGCAAGCCAAGTAGGAATGCTTTTATTGACTCTGTTACATAGTCCCCCTCAGATTTTTGACATCATCCCGATGTCAGAGGTGCATTTAAGCTTTAAGGGTGCTCACCTTCTGACTATGTCAACACCAGTGAGTCCTACCAGCAACACCTCTTGTGATGAGGACCAAGCACCACTTGTGGGACCGACTCACTGGTGATATCTGGGAAATAGGACCAATGCACCACCACTAAGTCCTGCCAGCAACGCCAATTGTGACCAAGTGGATGGGCCAAGCCCAACTGCTGGTATCCAACCGGGGGTTTAAACTCACAACCTCCAGCTCCAGAGTCCAACACTCTAAACACTCTACCTGTGCCGCCAAGAGGGTCAACCCACTTGACAAGCCAAGTAGGAATGCTTATGTATGGATTAGTTGGGTTGTTACTGATACCTGGTGAAAATCTCAGGTCAATGGCTCCATCAGAAATATGTTCAATGAGAAAAATGTTGACATGTTCAATACTTATTTTCCCCGCTGTAAGTAAAAAGGTGGTTGAAAAAGTTGCACAAACAACAGGGATGATCATAGCCTTGAAAGGATCGTCAAGGCAAGTCAATATACGAACCTGTGGGAGCTTCACAAGGAGTGGACTAAGTCCAGGGTAAGTGTGTCAAGAGACACCATGCACAGACATCTTAAGGAAAGGGGCTACAACTATGGTGTTCCTGAGTCACTCCTGATTCAGAGACAATGTTAGAAACCTCTCATCTAAAGTGATAAATAACTGGACTGCTGCTCAGTGGTCCACAGTCCTCAAATGTGGTGAAAGTAAATTTAGGATTTCATGAATAAAAATCTAGAATTCAAGGAAGAGTATCAAGTATAGAATCCAAGGTGTTTAAAGTCCAGTGTGAAGTATCTGGAAGTGATAAAACATGGTGGATCAACACCACCATATGACATGGTACCCCAAATCATCACAGACCACAAAGTCAACAGTGCTGTCTGCCATGAAATTTTAGAGCACTTTTCGCTTCCATCTGCCGAAAATCTTCGTGGAGATGCAGATTTCCTTTTTCAGCAGGACTTGGCACAGTCCACAGTACCAAAAACTAAAACAAAATGGGTTTGCTGACCATAATATTACTGTGCTTGACTGTTCAGCCAAGTCGCCAGACCTGAACATCATAAATTCTCTATGGATTATAGTCACAGAAAAAGATGAAAAACACCTGAACCAACAATATGGATGTGCAGGAAAGCTGCCATCAAATCACCTTGGGCACCTCCATGCTTTGCCACATTGATGCTGTAATTTGTGGTAAAGGAGCCCTTAACCAAAGAAGATGGACATTCCTGTATTTTAAATCCCTATTTTAGATTGATTTTAGGGAATATTCTAATAATTTGTGATACTAGATTTCTGATTTTATTAAGATACAAATCATGATCCGGTTCCGGTTCCGCCGGACCGGCGGCACCACACGAGTTGGCTGCCGTTTGCAACTGCCCTTTTCTTATCTTCCTTCTTCTTTCTACACCTTTCACTCTATATATATATCACGGACACACAGATCGCCCCAAGGGTCTCCCGAGTCGGCGGACGGAGCCACTGTTTGCAGCGGGGGACGATACAGCAGGATCGTGGACCAACCGCCACCCGGTGCTAACGGAGAAGCTCGACATGCCGAGGAACTGTGGCGAAAACGACGCGGGTGCCGGGCTGGAGTTTAGGCGGCGTGCAAGAAATATAAGACAGAATAATAAAGAGCGATAGCAAGAACCAAGGAGACCGCCTGTAAAGCTACTGGAGGAAAAAGCCCCCCAGGAAGCAGCTAGCCAGCAAGGCTGCTCGGAAAAAAAGCGCTCCGGCCACTGGCGGAGTGAAGAAGCCTCACCGTTACAGGCCCGGTACCGTGGCTCTGAGAGAGATCCGTCGCTACCAGAAATCCACGGAGCTGCTCATCCGTAGGCTGCCCTTCCAGCGCCTGGTGAGGGAGATCGCTCAGGACTTCAAGACCGACCTGCGCTTTCAGAGCTCCGCCGTCATGGCTCTGCAGGAGGCCAGCGAGGCCTACCTGGTGGGTCTCCTCGTGGACACCAACCTGTGCGCCATCCATGCCAAGAGGGTCACCATCATGCCCAAAGACATCCAGCTGGCCCGCCGCATCCGCGGAGAGAGAGCGAGCTTAGACTTTCTGCTGCACATTCACTAACCACAATGCTCCGCACTGTGTCTATATATATATATATATATATATATATATATATATTTATAGTAATATGTACATATGTATACTAGCTGTTCTTGTTTTTTTCTTGCCTTCTGATTGTTGCTCTGAGTGTTGCTATCCCTGTGCTGTTGCAATCCTGGAATTTCCCCATTGTGGGACTAATAAAGGCTTGTCTTATCTTATCTTATGATCATAAAAATTAAGTGAAGAAAGGCTTGAAATATTTCCTTTGTTTCTTCTTCTTTCAGCTGCTCCCTTTAGGGTTCGCCACAGCGGATCATCTGCCTCCATCTCACCCTATCCCTTGCATCTTCCTCTGTAACACCAACCCTCTCCATGTCCTCCTTCACTACGTCCACGAATCTTCTCTGTGGCCTTCCTCCTTTCCTCCTGCCTGGCAGCTCCATCTTCAACATCCTTTGTCCAGCATCTCCACTATCCCTCATCTGCACACTCACTGTCCTCATACATGTCTTGCACCACCCTCACATACTTCTCTGCCACTCCTGACTTCCTCATAAAGTACCACACTTCCTCTCTTGGCACCCTATCATATGCGTTCTCTTGAGCCACAAAGACACAGTGCAACTCCTCCTGACCTTCTCTATACTTCTCCATCAACACTCTTGAAGCAAACATTGCATCTGTCGTACTCTTTCTTGGCATGAAACCATACTGCTGCTCACTGATTGTCACCTCTCCTCTTAACCTGGCTTCAACAACTCTTTCCTATATCTTCATAGTGTGGTTGACCAACTTTATGCCTCTGTAGTTACTACAGCTCTGAGCATCACCTTTGTTCTTGAAAATTGGTACCAAAACACTTCACTCCTCAGGCATCCTCTCACTGTCCAGGATTGTGTTAAATAATCTGGTTAAAAAGTCCACTTAGGGCTGTCGTGGTAGAGGAATTTCCCCTGCGGTGATGGTGGACGGCTCAACATCGTGGTATGCAGTATTATTGCAAATGTTTTTAGGACCCTGTGGTCTTGTAATTTAAACAGGATTTATAACTTATGTGGCACGTGATGGAAACTGTGAGAAACTCACTGCAGCTCCGCTCTCAACTTTATGTGTGTGTGTGACAATTGTGCGGAGCTCCGCTCTTTCTACAGGCATGAACTGCTGATTCTGTTAAAAAAACAAAAAAAACCCCGATCATTTTCATGAAGCAGTGGCGGGAACTACGGGTTGTGTGGACTGGAGACTGCAGTGACATTCAGCTTATTTAAGCAGGACATCCTCCTTACAGGATCCTGCATGGCTCTTGTCTCCGTGATTTTTGCTGCTGTCCGAAAAATACACATTCAAACAAGCTTTGGGTCTCTGAGCTCATACACAAGAGCATACACAGTCAGGACCATACACACTCCACTCAGAAGGAAATAACACGCTTTGTGCCCTTTCAGTGCTCACCGTCACGGCTGTATTTAGCAAGGAGTCCAAATGCTTTCACCATTAACTGCCTGCTGGAGTCCATCTGGAGAGAGACCCACATGATGCTGCCGCCGTCACTGGGTGCTGTGAAAGCTTCTAGAGTACCGGGTGCAAAGATGCTGTTGGCAATAATAATACACTTCATTTAACAATTTATTTAATAATTAATAGGGGTACATAAGTGAACAACAAGATATAGCCACATACAAAAAAAAATGAGCACCACGGTTGTTGCGGTTGGTTGTTTTCCTCCATGGTAGGCGTGTCCATAGCGTGGTATTACATAATTGCAGTTATCGCAACGGCCCGAAATCTACTGCCATCTCTCCAAAACATCTCCATATCTCCACAGGTATGTCATCTGGACCACCTTTCCATTCTTCATCCTCTTCAAATCTGCCCTCACTCCTGCCTTGCTAATCCTCAGAACTTCCTTGTTCACCATCTTTCCTTCATCCATCCTCCTCTCCCTCTCATTTTCTTTATTCATCAGCTCTTCAAAGTACTCCTTCCACCTTCTCAACACACTCATCATTTGTTAGTACATTACCATTTCTGTCCTTAATCAGCCTAACCTGCTGCACATCCTTTCCAGCTCGATCTCTCCGTCTAGCCAATTGATACAGGTCCTTTTCTCCTTTGTTAGTGTTTAGCCTCTCATACAGCTCACTATGTGCTGTAGCAGATTTATGGGTTTTATAGGTGTTTTATTGTTGGTACAAGTATTAATGTAAATCTGAATGTGAGTAGGGATAAAAAAATTTCCTTTCCTTACACAAACATATCCTCATAGGGCACCAGTCCAGGTAATGGACAATTTTATTAACAATTCTTTATTTGTACCAATTATGAATCAGTCTTAAAAAAAAAAAACCATTGTGAGTTCCTGTCTGCTGATAAGAAGATGGACATGAAATCAAACAATAACTCCCATATGTCTTTCAATGGTTTAATAAGAAATATCAGAATAGGTTAACATATTTGGACAACTTTAAAAATAGAGAATTCAACATGTATCATGGGCACCATCGACTATTAGTGAGTTACTTGTGAATCAAACATTTGTGGAACCAAATAAAGCACAGTTTAACTTGTTGATATACTGGAAATTGGAAAACCATAAAATAGCATTGGTTAAGAAAAGTGGATGCAATTTTATGAAGAAAATGATGAGTAAACTATTTATAAAAATAGAAAATTAGTGTTACTCTGAAAAGAACATAAGTTAATGAAAGGACAAAATGCATTTTGAAATTCTGATGGGATTTTGCATGAAATTAAGTTTAAAGAGCTTATACCAGGGATATTCTGAAGAATTAAGTTTAAATTAAACAACAGACCATCAGCCACAGAGTCACTGCGTCCCTGGTGGCAGCAGGGCCCCCACATGCCAACCTTGATTCAGCTGGATGTCCGTGGATTCTGTTGATGGAGAGACTGATAAACAGATTCTCCCACAAGGCTGTGCTCCTGAGATCGCAATCGGGCTTTTCTTCAGCAAGGTGGGTGAGGTCTCCTCATATGCACTGAAAAGGAATTTGTTTATTGTACGAAGTCCCATCAGAAATTCAAACTGAGGCAAAAACACATCACAAATCTGTTTCTTCTGATGTATTGTGGCTGGAATGAGTTGGTTTAAGCTAAAAAAAAAAAAAAAAAAAAAAAAAAAAAACAACAATCAAAATCTTCTTGCACAGTAATTTAAAGAAAAAGATTAAAATAAGAAAATGTGAATTTTAAAGAAAAGAAACAGGATTTTCACAGAGCCTGGAAGACTCTGGGCCTACTTAAAAGATAGAGGGAAAAAAATGGAAGAGCAGAAAAGGCCCCTTACAGCTTGACCACCGCCCCAAAACTGAACAAAGGAAACAAAAAGTTTTTCTTGGGTGTGGCAGGATGGTTCTAAACTTAATGACAACTGGGCTGAACCAATTACATTTGAGCTTCTTTGTTTGGCAGAAGTTATATACTTGCTAAAAAGACAATGAAGATGGATTTGGGAGCCCATTGGTCATTTCAAAATTCAGTGCTCTGTGGGTCTCCCAGCAGAAAGAGGAGGGGGAAAGACATTTGATATGAGATAGAAATCCTCCTAAAGTATGTGTGCTGCCTATGAAAGCATAAATTCTTTAAACTTTAGTGACTAAGATATTCTACCTGATAAAGGAGCACAGAATGTCTCTACATTGTAACTGTACTTAATTTGTGATAGTAAGCAGGCAAAAATTAATTTCTTCCTGAAAATAAAGCAACACATATCAAATCATATCAATAAAAAGCATTTGAAACCCCATTGTCCATCCTAAGAGTTCAACCATGTCTTCAGTAGCGGATACTGTCTTGAGAGAAAGAGTATGAATTAATTTATTTGCCCATAATACATAAATTTCTCTGCAAAGAGAAAAAAAAATTAAATATTCCTGATTTGTCCACCAGATGGCACTGTGAAACTGTCTGGTTGTTTACTGAAGAATCTTGACTCCCAAGTCTTGATTATATCAACCATAAACCTGTCGACTGAAACATTCCTTTGCCAAAGAACAGAAAAGGGAGAATGACTTAGTCCTGGAGAAGGGATTAACTTCCACTTCATGACCGATGGATAGTGTTACAGCTCTGGTTCTTGGGTGATAGAAGCAGTCTGTGACCAGACTTAGCAGTTGAAACAATTTTTCTTCAGCAAAGAATGATTTTAGAGATTGGAACTCAAGGTCAACACTACAATGCCTTTGCCTTTGCCACCTCTCTCTTTGCTATATGCCTAGATTCCAAATACTCCTGTCTACTTTCTTCATCTCCCTGACTATCCCACTTTTTCTTTGCTAACCTATTCCTTTGAATGCTTTCCTGTACCTCCTCAGTCCACCACCGTCTCCTTGTCTTCCTTCCTCTGTCCACTGGATACACTACATATCCTTCTACCTGTTTCCCTCAATATTTTTGCTGTACTTTCCCAGTCATCTGTTAATTCTTCCCTACCACCCAGGGCCTGTATCAACTCCTTCCTGAACTCTGTGCAACTTGCTTCCTTCCGTAGCTTCCCTCACTTAATCTTTGGCTCTGCCTTCACTGTCTTCCCCTTCTTGCTTTCCAAAGTCATCCTACAGACTGCCATCCGATGCTGTCTAGCTACATTCTCCCCTGCCACCACCTTGCAGTCTCCTATCTCTTTCAGATTTTCACCTTCTCCGTAGGATGTAGTCCACCTGTGTGCACCTTCCTCCACTCTTGTAAGTCACCCTGTGTTCCTCTCTCTCCTTAAAGTATGTGTTTACCGCAGCCATTTCTATTCTTTTAGCAAAATCCACAACCATCTCTCCTTCCATATTTCTCTCCTTAAGACCATACCTACCCATGACCTCATCACCTCTGTTCCCTTCACCTACATGTTCATTAAAGTCCACTCCAGTTGCCACTCTTTCCCCCCTGGGAACACCCTCTACCACTCCATCCAATTTACTCCAGAATTCCTCTTTCTCTTCTACCTGACATCCAACTTGTGGGGCATACACACTGACAACATTCAACATCACACCTTTGACTTCTAGCTTCAAACTCATGTTTCTCTCTGACTCTCTTTACCTCCTGAACACTCTTCACATGCTCTTCCTTCAAAATTGCTCCTACTCTATTTCTCTTCCTGTCTACACCATGGTAGAGCAGCTTAAATCCACCTCCAATGCTCCTAGCCTTGCTTCCCTTCCATCTTGTTTCTTGAACACACAGTATATCTACCCTTCTTCTCTCCTTCGTATTAGCCAACTCTTTGCCTTTACCAGTCATAGTCCCTACATTTAACGTCCCTACTCTCACCTCCACACTTCTACCTTTCCTTTTTTCTCTCTCTCCCTCCTAACACGCCTTCACCCTCTCCTCCTCCTTGATCTTCAACCAACAGTAGCCCAATTTCCACCAGCACCCTGTCGGTTAACAGCACCGGTGGCGGTCGTTGTTAACCCGGGCCTCGACCAATCCGGTATGGAAGTGTCATTCGTCATGATCCTCGTATTTGATTTGGCAAAGGTTTTAGGTCAGATGCCCTTTCTGACACAACCCTCCCCATTTACCCAGGCTTGGGACCGGCACTAGGAGTACACTGGCTTGTGCACTCCCTATGGCTGGGTTATAGATTTCCCTTGTATGGAATATAAATTTACTAAATTTACTTTTGGTATTAATTTATGAAAAATAAATGAAAATTTTCATGATATTTTACTTTTTTGGCTGCATCTATAGATAAATACATCTTCTACATGAAGTAATAATTCACTCAAAATATAAAGAATTAATCCCAAATTATGCAGACTATTCGGGTTTTTTTAGAATTTTAAGTCATGGGTTGCAATAAATATTTTGTTTAGCTGTTTTTTAACACAAAGTTACAAACCATGTAAAAGGAGGATAATGGGCACACATGTTAATTCAGTTCAATCATTAATACATTTATACCTGCAGCATATACAGTACATACATACAAACCGTACATATAAACAGATGTTTCCATGAACCGTCCCTGTAATAAAAGTGTATCTTGACCAGGTTCAGCAGACCTGATGGGTTGTGAGATGCTGTTATAAAAGTGTAAGAGCTCCAGTCCCCATTATGGTCACTGCTAAGTTAAAATTGATTTTACAGTTTAAAGACCTTGACCAGTTTATCGGAGAGGTTGTCACTAGGTATTAGTCCACCTCCAACTTATTATTATTCCATCTTATGTCTGTAATGCTGTAATATAAATAGGTTTGTCCATGATTGAAAACAGTACAGAAAATTATAAATTTCAATGGAGGCCAGTGGACGGAGGCAAGAACTGAATCAATATTTGTTGGAAGTCTGACTGCTGGCTTTCTCTTACCAGTTGATGGAAAAAGTAAATGCTGTTAAGTACCATAGACAAGATGTTGAGGAAAACAGATAAGCACTCAGTTTTCTCAAATTTTGAATCAAATAGTCCCATTATAACCACTGTTAGTAGGGAAAAAAAATGTCTAATTTTTAAGAATACATTATATGTTTTTGCCAACCATCTCAGGACATTATCTGGATGGTTACTGTAAAGTGACATTTGATCTTTCAACTAATTTTTAATGGCCTATACATGATTTATTAAATGAAGGTGTAAATAATATTTATAATACTTGCTTAAATGAATGTGATGGGATAGACTGTCTTAAAGACACTGGATTATATCCCATTTCTCTAAGTATTGAAATCATTATCATTGTCTTTTGTAGTTTGATTTTTCTGCATGGCTAGATTGTTAGTTATGTTTGTAAAATAGATATTATGATTTAAGTTGGAATACAATTAGGGGAGGCATTTACATGAGCTGCAATGGTACACATACTGTAAAAACGTGTGTGTGGAATGGGTGACAGGTCTCCACACACAGAACTGTATATTCAAAAAAATAATTTTCTCTATTGTACAATGACAAAAAAATTAAATTTGATTATAAGGCTGCTAAACATTTAACATTTTTCAGCAGACTTTATTATGAAGTATAGCAGTGATTGTTGTGTATTTTCCTTTTGTTTATTTCTCCTAATTGCTTCCACTGTTTGTTTTTTCTATTTTATATTAATAAATATCTGCATCAGCGGTACATCAGTTGAGCATTTGTTGCTAAAGGCTCATTTGTATGAGACCTATCTCATGAAGGTGTTGTGAGCTGTAGGCCAAAGAATAAAACCAAAGACCTGAGTGTGGAGGATCCAGTTGTGTGTGTTAAGCAACTTCTGCTTCTGTCTCATTGATTTGAAACCAACTCATATATTTGGGGTTTAGATTTTTTTATGGCAGTTACATCCCATGCCTATTGATGTAATGCTTTTATAGAATACTATATGTTACAGATGGGGTCATTTTGAATACAGCATTGTTTTCATTTTACCTTTTAAGTTTGTGTGCTGGAGAAGCATTGCTTCCTGACTGATTACTTATGGCACAAAAATGGTCACTAGAGTAGGAGCTCAGCCTTTACTCATCACTGTGGGAGTTCAGATGAAGATTTCTACCCGTCAGAATTATTGCATCTCATTAAGAACATATCAAGCAGTGAAAACTTCTCCGGAACTTTTACAGAAACTTATGCTGCCCAACTTTGTCTCTCAAGAAACACATTTAAACCATTTTACCTCGACGCCTTGTATTATTTAGACTTCCACTAATTGAAGTCTTTCTTGCATTTTGAATTTCTCCTTCATATTCTCTCTGTAATTATTAATGTTCTCCTCTGTCTCTGCAATCATCTAGTCTCCTCCGCCTTCAGCACCCTGTGCTCCCCCAAAACACACTCCTTCCGTCTGTGTGATAAACTGGATTAAATGAATAGGGATTTTTTTTTTAAACTCCCACCCCCTAAAAAAGAAAAAAAAAATCTGATTAACCTCCAGTCCTCAAACTTCTGACTGAGCTATTAGTTATTGAGTGGGATGTAAAATTTAATAATTCAATTAATCAGTTTGGGGAAGATGTCTGGTGTGTTCGTCTATAGCCTGACCTCGGTGTCTTCTGGATAGCTTGGTTTTAGACGGTGTCTCCACACACGCGCACGCACGCACACACCCCTGCTGAGGCAGCAAGCGAAGCAAAATAACTCGCTCTGCCACACAATCGCTCCTCTACCTCGCTCTAGGCACTGACTGCTTTATTTCATGACGTTTTTCTCTCTCCCTCTTCCCAGTGCTCTCCTCCTCCTCCTCCTCCTCCTCACTGGTTCTGTATTTTTTTTCTGACCACCGTAACTCTACTAAAACAAGAGGCAGCAACGGTGAATTGCTTGACCTTTCGTCGTTGTGCTGTGTGGTCTGGTTCGGCCCCATGCATCAAGAGAGGCTTGTTATTTTGGACGCCGTTTGTTTGGTGGGAATTGGAAGCGTCATGTGCTGTTTCACTGGGATTTGTGGGCTGTAGGTTGTCTCTCACATGATGCATTTTGTTAGTTTAGTCACACATTGACCAGGCATACAGACAAATTGCCAAAAAAAAAAGGCTTTCTTTAAGACACAATTTTTTTTTACTGTACAAAATGTTTTATAGTTTTCACAAAATACATTTAGAAAGCTCCATTTTAAATAAAATTAAATTGAAATATTTAAGAGACAGCGTGTAGACGTTTTTTTTTGTTTTTTTTTTATCTCAGAAGCAGATGCTCAGACGTAAACCCATGTATGTGCCATTGTCCTATACACACTGAAATAAAAATGCAGAAACTCAAAAAGAGCATGACAGATGATGCTAGAAAAACCCTCCCATGGTCTTTAATTATAAATAAGGACTGCGGGTTCGGCTGCAGTCTCACCAACTTGAAGCCAATGTAGCTGAACAGAATGCTTACAAAATGTTGCAACACAAGACTAATATCTTTTAAAAAAAAAATGTGAACTAGATGAAATACAAAGGCTTTGGTCTGTTTTACAATCAACAATGATTAAATCTGATATGTACTTGTAAACAACTGCCAAACACTTAAGTTTAAAACTCTGTCAAGCAATGTTTAATCATAATTATATGAATTAAATATTTCTAGTTGCACATTTTTTTTGACCAGGACACTATAATACAACTATACCTAAGAGACAAATTGTACCTGACCCTAAAGAAATGATGCATGGAACATTTATAGAATATTCTGGGGGGGGGGGGGGGGGGGATAAATGAAATCAACCTTTATTGGTGAAATCTTTCTGGAAGATTTCCGGGGAAGACGAGTACTTTACATTTTTGACATAAACAAACTGGATTATACCGAAGACGTGGTCTACCATTTACAGACTACAGGCTTTCATTTTCACCTGTTCCCCCACATTTAATGTCCTTTGTGGTAAACTAGAGTCAATCCAACCACAGGAGCAAGAGGTCCAGGTTGTGTCGCGCTGTCCAGGCGTCTTTGCGCGCTCAGAAGCTGCTGATAGTGATCCGCGTCTGAGCGGGCCAGCAAGCGCAGGCTCGTGTCAGAGGAGCCGCAAGCCACAGTGGGTGGATTGAGATTATCCATTCGTGAAAAATAAGACCAATAAATATTTTTTTTCTTCCTCTTTGACATAGTAAGAGTCTTCCCTCCAGCTCTTCGTCTTTATGATATGCAACAGCGTCCAGAGGCCATGCAAAGGCTGGTAGAAAGTCTCGATATAGGCAGATTTAAAGATAGTCATGGCAGAATCTCTCTGGTTCTCCTCTCTGAACACAAACGCAAGACCAGCATGGTTTTCTAGCAGTCCATCTATCAGTACTTGATCTTGGTTTTTCATATTAACATACAAATGGCCATTTACAAACACACCAGAGAACAAAAGGAAACAATGACTGAAGTTGTAAATAGAAAAGAAGAAAAAAAAAAAAACAGATAAGTTTTTGTTCCATAAAATTAAATACCGGGCACTTTACATAGGTCCTTTTTTTTTCCTGTCTTTCCATCGTTGTTCTCTTTCAAGCCCTCGTTTGAATGCGCCTAGCGCTACATAACAGCACACTGTCCCACTGGAAAAACAAAGCCCAGACGTCCCAAAGCTCTCCCAGAGTCTCTGTCTCTCTCTCTCCTTGTTTCTCTCCCATAGTCCTCTGTCTCTTGCCTCCTCTTAAGCCTCCCTTGCCTCCTCCGCTCTCCTGTGCCGTGTATGTGTGAGGAGCGCTGCCATAGGGCGATGGTGGAGTGAGTGGTTACAGGGTGAAGTAGCTCTTCTCTCTACTGTAGTCTGGACCAGTACTGAGACATGTCAGGCTCGCTCCCTGGGACTTGGACAGGGACAGACACTCCAGGAGAGATGAGTCCTGATGAGACAAAAGCAAAGAGGAAATGCATCAGTTAAAAAAAAAAATATGAAAGAAACAACACAACAAAAGACTATATGCAAAATCAGATGAGCTGATGCACTGTGCACAGTCAGTATGGCAGCTAACACTTGAACATCGTGCTTTAAATGCTTGCAAATAGGTAGACAAGCACTGAGCTGCAAAGAGTCACAAAGCTGTGCTGTGTGGCAGCTCGGTAAAATGCATGCATGCTCGATAAATTGAGGCTTTGGCAATGGCATTTAAACGGAGAGAATACAACAGCAAATGAATCAAATTAATTAGCAATTTAGCACAGAGGAAATGTGGCTATGCATGATTAACTCTTCATGACTATAACTGGTATATATGGCTCTCTCCGTAGCATCCTAATGGGGTGGAACTAAACTATGGGCTGGAGTTGTGGGATTGACATGATGGCCCAGAGTGGCAGCAAAATGAGCTCCTGTTCATGACAGTCCACGGGTGGAGAAGATGTGAGGATCTGGAGATATTTCTTTATCAGACATTTTAATAAGGGAGTCCCTCAAATAGATGGAAAGGGAAGGAAAAGTGGCTGTGACGGGCCATGAATCAAAGGCGGCTCTGTAGTACCCCCTAATTACTGGAAAGGTGGCAGATTTCTTTAAGGGTGCAGTCTTTGATTGTTTTGTTTTTTTAATTCCCAAGCATATTGGTAAACAGTGAACTTTCTGCCTACCTGTTGAGGTGGTACCAGAGGTGGTCATTGATTGGCTGTTCATATGTGCCTGCATATGAGGGGGCGTGTATGTTTCGTAGCTCCGCCCATTCACAGGCGGACTGGTAGGCAGCATGCAGGAATAAGAGGAGGTCTGGCTGGGCTAAAGATGAGGAGAGAATGTAACATTAGCTTAGCCAACCATAGTTCTCAGCTCAGCAGTCTTTGATTTTAGGACATAACTGTATTTCTTCTCTCACCAGGTAACAATTGTTTAGTGTAAAAAAAAAAAAAAATAAAGTTTGTTTGGCCACTCTGTCATCTACAATGAAATATCACTTTAAATCCATCTATTAAATCATTTGCGTGTGCTGCTGACGGGTCGGGTTTTACTTACTTGCATAGGTAGATTGTTGGCCATAGTGAAGCTGGGCATGGGAGGCAGTGCGCTGTAGGTGTTGGTGAGTGCAGAGTCAGGTCTGCTCAGCATTGACCCCGAGGTGAAAGACACTGGGGAAGAGAAGGGCAAGACATACTTCAAAAACAACAACCACGCAGAACTTGCAATGCAGATCTCCTGTGTGCGTCTCATTAGTGTTAAATAGTGCGTGCGTAAAGTGACGCCTTATTTGACAGGTACGGCGCGCGCCTCAGGTGACTGACTTCGGCTCGGCTCTGCCGGTGAGCCCTCGTGCCTGATTCGGTAATTATGCAGATAGTCAGCTGAGAAGTTTTGCTCAGTCATCCATCAAAAAAAGGGGAAGCAAGTGCGCTTGTGCGTAAGAGCGCAATAGCCACCGAGGCCTCTTTACCCCACTGGTGAGTAACATTTGTAATCTCTTCTTGCTGCATATATCATTACAGTATCAAGTCCTTAAACTCTTATTAAATATGCATTGCTTATAGGGTGGATGGAATATAGGAGCTGCTCCTGAAAGCTCAAAGCTGTCTCCGGCGCGCGTAAAACACACCAAACTCCATCTGTGAGTGTCACATTCAGGGGTGGGTGAGTGGCGTGGGTGCGGGGGCCCTACCCGGTGTGGTGGGCTGCGGGATGGCCTGGTAGACGCTGGTGCCGAAGCTGCTGCTGATGGGAATGTGACTGGAGGAGTTGTTGGCCTGCCGGCGCTGGTTCCGCAGCTTCTCCTCCCGCCTCCATTTTGCTCTCCTGTTTGAGAACCATACCTGCAGCCCAATGCAATAAAAGGGGGGGGGGGGTGCAGTAATGCATTGTTAAAGTGTAAACACTTTCTCCAATGTTTCATAAAACTTTCAGGAGAAAACTCACTTGTATTCTTGCCTCAGGCAGGTCGATTTTGGCCGCTAGTCTTTCCCGCGCGAAAACGTCGGGATAGTGGGTTCTTTCAAATTCTGCAAAGGTGCAAATAAAAGTGTAATTAAACATGCAAACATATTCAGACTTTAGCATATATATATATATATATATATATATATATATATATATATATATATATATATATATATTATTGCAAAAATCCTTCACGTATGCTCAGTTTGCATTGATTTGTTTCTGCCTACATGCTGCTTTTATGATGACTGTATACTTTTTTTTCCCACCTTTTTCCAGCGCTTCGATTTGCTCCTGTGTGAAGGAGGTGCGGTTTCTCTGCAGTTTCCTCTTGAGCTGCAGCCTCATCTGCGCCTCCTCCGAGTCCTCCCCGTTCGAGCTGATGGAGTTGGTGTTTTCTCCTGCACCGTCCTGCTGTTGGCAGCCGTCTGCAGAAAAGGAGAAAAAAAAAAGGGGAGAAAAAACCCACTCAGTAAAAACATACATTCACTTAAGCTAATTGAATAATTAATTATCACTGATCGTGTTGTATCAGGCTTGCTGTAATTTTGTAGACCCCTGTGCTACATCATTAATTAAAGCCCCCCCCCCCCCCATCATGGCTAATTTAATTCAAAATCGGAGGAATAATTGCAATTTCTTCTTAATGTTGCCGGATTAGAGACAATTGGGTGCATGAGTAGAAGGGAGGAGGGATCATATTAGAAGGGCTTCACACTTTAAACTGTTTGTAAAATATTGTGGGAAAAACAGTCCCTTTTTTTGCGCACTCTTTGCGCACCCAACAATGGCGTGTGTTCTCTAAAGGTTAAGAGAAATGTGACAAGATGTGGCGAGCCCTCTTTTCAGAGCCTATATTAAAGCCCCAAAGTTCCCTACTACCCCCTTACACCCACCCACCTACCCCTCCCTTCTTTTTCCTTAGGACAGAGCAGTGTCTCAATGGCCGTTCCCATATGGGCGTTGGTACAGCCATTGAGGTGACCACCAACTTTTTTGAAAAGAAGAAGACGCTTTTCAGAGTGATACAATGCCTTCAGGAGTAAGGGAAACCCGGGACGAGCGATGAGCCCTCGGTGGGTGTAATATATGGGGGGGGTGCCTTTGGAGGAGATGACAAAAGGATCCTCTCTCTCTGGAGGCGCGCAGGCTATAGTGCCTTGGCATTGTGCGCACGAGGATCCCAGTCAAGGGAGCTTTGAGTCCAGTGTGTTAACCCTTATCCACCGCCATCATTAATCACGTCCCCCCGGCCAGCTACACGCCAGTCAGGATTTCTGTCCTCAATTGGAAACAAATGAGTGAGGAGAGAGCATGCAACCCCCTGAACAACCAAAATAAGGCCAATCTATTCACTGCTCCTGCTTGTCCGCGGTGGGCCCGAATAAGGCCCCTTTAGTAACAGGGGCAGAAGCTTCTCGACAAATGTCCGTCTTGTTGTCGGACATCATTATCACCCCGAGGAGTTAATGCGAAATTAAGCAGCGGGTGCGTAGATTTTGTGTTATGTCTCAGCGGATGGAGGAGTAGCGCGCACTGTTGGGAGCGCCAAGTGGCCGTTCATGGTGTGCAGGTTTGCGATCGTGCAGGCTAGTCCAGTGCAAAAAAAAACAAACAAAAAAATACACGCCAAGTAATACGCACGTGATAGATATAGATGGTGCAAAATTCAGCCAAAATGGTGGCGCATTTATAACCAAATTGTCCCCGATGACCCGAAAACGCATTTAGTGTGTCCATATGTGGCGGTTTGGTTCACTGGAGGAGAGCTGATGTGACAAGTTTCTTGACAATTTCTGCCTGCTCCATAATAGGCAAAAGTATTCTTCTATAGGCCAATAGTTTGTATCCACGCTGTTTGTTTCTTCACTCCGGATAATCTATTTAAAAAAAGGGAGTGAATGCGCGGCTATTATCCGTCTGCCAGACCCACTGACGCTAGAATGGGATTTGTTTTCTTTATAAAAGCGCTGGGAAATAAACTCATTCTTTAGTATCACGATGTCTCAGCCAGTGAGGCGGAAAAGCAGCCAAAAAAAGAGATACCGAACCAATTGCGGCACCTTTCAGCCGCTGAGACTGGATCAAAACACTCTTGAGAAACCGCTTAAAAGTGAAAGAGAAAGTGAGAGACTAAATCCTATAGACGGGATTTAGAGCCATATAGCAAGTGAGCGAGAAAGAGATGAAAGACCAAAAAAAAAAAAAAAAAAAGTGTGGAGTTTTCTTGGTTTCTCTTGGATAGAGTTGTCTACTTCTGGGGTCCTGTCACTCTGTGTAGCCATTATATCTGCCTGCTAGGCTGTCTGATGGAAAACAGATTTTAGTTCCCCCCAGACAACGGATTTACTCAAATACTCAAAACATAATGACCACGTTAACATCTAATTACTCTGTTATTATTATTGTTATTATTATTGTTATTATTATTGCATTTTATTGTTTTGATCTAATAATAGCTATAGCCTACTTTACAAATAGGTATATAAGCAGAAATGTGCGCAGGATAAATAACTTATAATACAGAAATAGTTTAGGTTTATTAATGATAATAATATTGATAATAATAATAATAATAATAATAATACGAGTTTTTTTTATTTAATTATTGATTTATTCTTTTCTGTTTTACTGCTTATTGATGGCAGTCTCATGTGTCCAGTTGACCATCAAATAATTTATATTTTCCCTTTCTTTGTACCTGTATTTCTGGTTCAGTGTGCCCATAAATCGAAAGTAATGCTTGTTCAATGTGGCGTGTATCTTTAAAAAAAAAACAAACAAAAAAACCCCCCGTATCTATATTTCTTAAGAAGAAGGAAAACGTGTTCAGTGTTAGGCCCACATTACAGGCCGACAGGAAACCCTCTCAAGTGGAACATTTCCACAGCAGCCGCACCGTCTCCACACTCCTGCGTGTCGCCATAATGAGACAAAGCCGCTTCTAATGAGCAATTACACGTAGCCGCGGACTGTTCCCATCCCCGACGGTTGCGTGTGAAGGAGAGCATTCCTTTGTGCTCACGTCGCCGCACACCGCTCCCCCGGCACTGCGAGGAAGAACGCGGGCTGCTGGACGGACACCTCAGGCCGCTGTCACGCACATCCATGCCTGCAACAGTGGAGGCATTCACCATGCGACGCACCTTCTTTAATTGGGAGTCATCTTTGTGGGGGCGGGGGGCGGGGGGGGGGAGACATCTTCGCGCAAACCGAGTCAAAAAGGCTTGACGCCACCGGACCGGCGTGGAAAAGAAACTATTCACGTTCCCCCGCGTGGCAGTAACGTGTTTTTGTGACGCTGGGAAGTGGAGACGTCCACGCAGCCGCGCGTGCGCGCAGTGCGTCAAGGTGTCTCTGTATTGGCGCGGCGCGATAATGAGGCTCACCTTGGTTGGGCTGCCCTGGCACTGATGTTCCGGGGTACCAGCCGGGCCGGGTCCCCCAAGTTCCTGTCTGACCGTTGAGCATTCTCAGCTTGTCATACATGCCATCTGCGCCCATCTGTTGCTTCTCGCTAGCCAGGTTGCGGAGGACTCTGTTTATTGATGACACCTGAATGACAGTTTACATATGATAAGAGAGAGAGAGAGAGAGAGAGAGAGAGAGAGAGAGCGATGATTAGGATTTAGATTTAGTGCCTCGTGATCATCATAAATCAGCTCGTGTGCATGCGAGCAGTGAGAGAACCCTTCAATTCCAAAGCAGTGCATTTAACGAGAGGCAACGGTCGGGTGCACAGAAGTGACTTCACGTGGCAAGTGGAACCACGCACACGCCTTCCACTCAACCCACTTACGCTGGGGATGTTGTCGTTGGTGCAGATCGCCTCCGACAGAAGCCTGTCACGGATCTCCCACGCAAAGATGGACGGACACTCCCGCTTGTACTGCGCGATTTTGGCCACCACCTCCGGAGTGGCGACCCTGGGCTTGCTGCCGCCGATCGCCCTCGGCCTTATGGAGCCGGTTTCGTAATATCTGCCCAGGATCTTGCTCACACAGCCGTTGGACACCTGCGTGGGGAACAAAAGACACAATTCACATACATTATTTACGACTAGGAACGGAATTTCTAAGATGGCTCAAATAGTTATCACCTTTTCACTGTCCAGCACTTCATCATGGGTCTACAAACACAGAAAATATCCCTTGAATGGTATATTAGGCATGGACTATTTTTATTCATCAGCCTCACCACTTTTTTCCCCAAAAGAATTATGATTCTGCATGGCTGAAAAAAGCGATCATGCAATGGCAAATTTGAAGTATAAGAAAACTGAAAGCTAAAAGCGTTTCAGGTTTTTCCTCTTTTAATGCCTCAAAACTGTTCTTTGCATTATTCTTTGTGTGTGAACCTATGTGTGTGTGAACCTATGTTTTTTGTTTTTTTTTTTCCGCAGAGAGAGGATCGTCACCTGCAGTATCCGGGAGATGTCGCAGGGTCGGGCCCCACTGTGCGCAAGTTCAACTATTTTCTGCCTGGTGGAATCCGGCAGCGGTCTGCCATTAACAAACACACCACCAAGCTGGTTTACGCCACTGTGACCTGCATGGAGACAAAAGCGATGGGAGTCATCACATCCTGTCACCACTCCAGGGAAAACATGAGAAAGCATTTTCTTTTTTTTTTTCTTTTTAAATTATCATTTTCATGTAATGGTGAAAGAGAATGGTTTAAGCGCCCAGAATGACCGAGTTCAGGACGAAACACGAAGATTGCACACAAAATACACAAGTTTGAATAGGGGTGTGAAAAATTCTTGAATCGGAGCTCACTGATGAAAATATATATATATATTATAAGCTGTTATAACTGCTCGGTGCATCCCCATCTGAATGCAAGCACTGCGCTGGTATTTCAAAATAACACATGCAGAAAACATGGATGAAACCACAGCAGCACCACATAAACCCAACCAAAACAACTCAATAAGGGTATCCCCCCAAATAATGATAATAATAATAATAATAATAATAATAATAATAATAATAATAAATAATAAACGCCCAGGTAAAACTTAAAAGCCTTCTGCACAAGCGGAGAAACATTTGCACCGTAAACCATCCTCTCATGCTTCACCAAGACATGCACTTCACTCCTGAGACATCCATTAAAATAATAAGCATCTGCAACAAACATCACATAAAAACCACACAGAAGCTCAGAGTCTCGTGTTAAATCAGCTGACACGAAAAAAAAAAGCATCGTTTGGAAAGAAGCACGAGAATCCACCAAAGTCCTTCAAAACACGACAATTACGCATCAATAAGACAGGCAACTCTGCGATTCTACTGCCAAAAAGAGCGATTTCAATGTTTTATTATTGTATGAAATTATAGTTGTTGTTGTTGTTTTTTTTTTAAAATTATCCACAATCGGCTCTGTGGGATCTGTATAAAAGTGAGAATAAAGCCGCAAACCTGAAGCCGAAAGGGAGCGCCGACTCCCCGCAGTGGCTGCGCTCCTCTCGCTTCCTCCCTTCCCCTGCGCTGCCGCCCGCTACATTGACTCGGGCAGCAGAGGCTCCTTAGCAATAAATAAGCTCCAAATATAGAAGAGGGGGAAAATATGATGAGCCTGCCTGACATTTGTCTTTAAAATAAAGCTAGCTGCACGTCAAGTTTGAGCTTAATTTCTGGAAATGGGCGGAAGTCGCCTCGGATCATGCACGGGAGGCTAATTGAAAAGATCAGCCGGAGCACTTGTGGCAGGCATGTCACTTTATGACGCCGCTCTGCCTTTGAAAATCGCATCGTCACGACAAATAGTAGCATGATAAAACGACCCTTTCTGTCCGCATTTGGATAGCACTCAGACAAGATTGGACGCTACTCGTTTACCCTCCGAGGCAGACTTGGTTTTAAGGTGGCCGGGGGCTACGCGCGGTCACACAAACGAGGGCGCGCCTGGATTCTTAACATATTAACAGTGACATGCAGCCCCCCCCTCCCCCCCAACCACCACCACCACCCCTCCTCTTGTTTGTATTTGACAACAAACGCTCACAGCCACCGCAGTCGTGTTGTGTGTGTGTGTGTGTGTGTGTGTGTGTGTGTGTGTGCGTGTGTGTGCGCGCGCAATCGGCTGGCATCTTTACTCCGGAAGTGTGCCGCAGGAGTTTAAATGCAAACTTTTAAAGATTTTCTAGAGATGGCTCGCTTATAGCAGTGAGCCTCTGTAACCGAGCACCGTATCCCCTTTTGGCCACCATGTGTAATAATCTCCCGGCGTGGATCTGATTGATAGTAAATCCATTATCATCCCTCTTTGCTCTTTGGTAATTCCAGGATTAAGTGGAATTAATAGACTTGTTGCGCAGAAATTGGCCTGCCCACGTGAAGCGGCCCTCTGCCCCCGCGCGCCTCCGCTTTATAGCAGCCATATAAATTCAGCCGATCGATCAAACCGTCAGATAACGACATCACATAAAAATCAAACTCTCCAAAGGTCAAGTCTTAATCATGACACAATTCCCTCAAGTGCCCGCAGTCGATCTCGCCCGCTGGCGCTGATTACGCGCCTCGTATTCTGTTGCGGGACGACTAATAGGAAAACATATGGCGTCAATTTGGACGCTCCCCACCATATACACCCAGGAGTTATTAGCACAAAAGCCAGCGAGGCCGTCGCGACCTTTAGACAACCCAAAGGGCCGGGCCCGGTGATATCTGCCAGGGGAGCATCCCATTAACATCAGTGCGCGTGCACAGGTTTCTTAGGGCCTTATCATCTCTGTCATGGACAACTGGGTGGGGGGGGGGGGGGGGGGGTCAAAACTCGTAAGACCACCAGTTTGTAAAAGCATACAGGTTTGCTTGTTTTTTTTTCCCCCTTGTGTTTGTGTGGTGGGGGTGTTCTACCAAAAAAAAAAAAAAAAAATACACCTCTAAAACATCAAACAGTCCAACCGTCACGTGGGCCAGCATTGGATTAAAAACAAACATATTTGCACATATTATGCGTGTACAGGTTACAGCACAGACACGTCATCGAGGTATATGGAGGATAATGTAATAAAGTTATTCCACACACCTTCATCACAGATGTCATACACCTCTTGTCCAGCAGCAAGAGAGAAAATGTGTCATGTTTATCCTTTTTTTGTTTTAACACTCTCTCACACACACACACACACACACACATATATATATATATGCACATGCCAGGAATATGAGATAAATATTCAACTGTAAACACACGAGGCCCATATATGCAAGGAGCTTCATCTGTTTTTTTTTGTTGTTTTTTTTTTTTAATGATTGGCACCCACGACAAACATGGTTGTTAATATTTATTTGTGCGCTCTGAGCTGGGCCCTGCACCCTCACAGTCAGGCCTGCGGTTATAATATGAGCGTTTTCTTTCTACTTCACGCTGCCTGTCCGTGAAGAATATGCACTAATCTCCATAAGGCATTATTGCTGTTGCTCATGTTTCATGCAGGGCTCTTCCCTGCGCGGCTGATCTCGTATGCAGCCTGGCAGCCAGCTCTGACGCTAATGCAGACGGCTGTGCAATTATTTAATAGCAACTCAAGCAGAAACCAAAAATCTCCCTCTCAACTCCCCCCCCCCCCCACTTCTCTCTGGAGAAGGGCGACGTGTGATTAACTTGTTCAACTTCTCGTACCCATCATTGCTCCCCCCCCCCAAAAAAATATAATAAATTAACAGCAGATATCTGCGCTTCAGAATCATGAAAAATCTGTAGCAGAGTGTTCTTAAGTCTTTCTATGATTGCTTTATAACAACCAGTGCAAAGGGGGAAACTGTCAGTGGGTATTGCTGCCATGCAACCACATTGCGGCTGTGATTTAAAAAAAAAATAATTTCAAAATAAAATGTATATAAAATCAACTTACTGTTCTGCATCATTGAGGCTACGCCAGACTCCCACGTGGCTTGGTTGTGGTATTCTAAGCGTCACAAGGAAATAACAAAACTGGTTAGCAGCAAATCATAAAGCTTTTGTACATTTTTTAAAAATTATTTTATGATTTTTCTATGTGAGTATATTTTTGCAGCATTTCTTTGGGGAAAAAAAAAGTTTCTGATCTCGGGCTTTGCGGATTTTGTTCTTAAACATACAAGTGTATAGTGATTTTTTTGAAATTAACATCCTCAGTGTATGTATGGATTTTAATTAAACTTGCCTGGAAACAGAGTTGACTGTCCACGCTATAACAATTTAGTCAATCATCTGCCGTTTTCACTACTTAATGCCTCCCTATAGGACAAAGCAAAACAATACATTAGCACAGCCACAGCTATACTGATGCACTTGCTACTTTAATTTCCTTTTTTTTTTTCTGGCCTACATTTACAATTAACCTAAATGTTGCTGCCAAGCGAATAAATTAAAATCGACGCGGGGCAACATTAATCTTAGTTACTGCAGCATCTCCCGTTAGGCCCGTTTCCAGAAGCATCTGTCAAAATAAAATCAAACAAAGCACAGCCTCATAGGCGTGATGTGATCCTGCGCCTGTAACTCTTGATTTCCTGGTGTGTTTTCTCTCGTTTTTTTTTTTTTAAAGCTCATATAAATAAATCAGCCCTCATGATCCCAGCAAGAGCCTCCAGTGTGGTTCTGCGAGCATCCGTCGTTGAAACCGTATACAGTGACACACGTTGTCTACCTCGCCTCACCGAACTGCAAAAAGTCCAGAGCAGGAGGGGGTGCAAAACTAGTAAAAAACAAAACAAAACCCAAACGAATAAAAAAAGTCTGGTGGAGTCCACAACAGTGCACCCCCCCCCCCCCGCGCGCCTCCATCCACCTCAAACCCGGGGCCAAAACTCGGCCTAAACACCCCAACAAGTTCACATTAATACAAAGAGCCGGAGGCATGCATCCACCCCCTCCGGGACTATTCACACGCGCGCACGCACGCACGCACGCACGCACGCACTCTCACTATTTCACACACATCCACGCGGCCGTGACCCCTGCGCCGCCAGTGCGTCAGCGCGTGTTTTGTTTGTCCCGTTTTTGTTTTAGTTGCATATAAGCTATAAGGGGGGAGAAAAAAAGGACAGAAATTTAAAAAGTGATTTCTTGTTGTGAATATTGGGTTGTTATTTTGTGTAGCTGGTGCGGGTTGTAAAGCGGCTTTAACGACACAACAGCGCAGTGGGGCGCTCAATTGGAAAAGACAAATGCATTAAAGAAGCTTTTGAATGGGGGAGAGCAGATAAAAAGGGGGCCAGGGAGGGAGAAGTCTGAAGTTTTCGTTTTCTCCCCCCCTCCAGTGCAAAGTTGTGCTGTGTGCCGACTAAAATGGCCCGTAATGTGGACGTCTAACTGCGCTAGTTTGTGGAAATGTGCACATGGGCCGCCATTGCGCGCAGGCTGCATGGCTTTCTTTCATGTTTTTACAAATAGGCCGGGCGGCCATTAATCAAACTAGGATTCCTTCACACGGGCCTGCATAGTCTGCGTTAGGCTGTGTGCCCTGGGGGGGGGGGGGGTGTCGTGCAAGTAAAATTATCTTTGCCCTGATTTCACTGTATTTAAACTGATTAGGAAAAATGTGAATTAGATTCAAAGAAATATATACAGTGGCTCGCGCGTGTTTGCAGCGCACCTGCAGCTCTGCAGAGACCAAGTGGTTAATCATTCATTTAAGGTCGAAAGCTCAAACGCTGCTGCTCCCGAGGTTAACCGCAATCTAATCTGCATTTCTTTTCTTTTAGTAATCCGTAACAACAACGTGTTAATTCAACATGCTTATTGTAGCCGCTGGACGCTGCGCCCTGACAAGGTGGGGTCCATGCAGGCCCCTGGCTAGGCTACTTCAACTTAGGGACTGACAGAGAAAACACACATCAAAGTTTCCCCCTAAAAAAAAATCAGATAATAAAAACTGTAAGTAGCTGCTAATTCAACAGGAAGCATCCACAGAGATTTAATCTCAACTGTAAAAGGTGTCTTATTATATTAAGAAATAAACCGGGTGTTTGCATTAATTTTCTTTTGTGACTTTTACAGAATTATTTCTGAAGAACAGAGTTGCGTGTTTTAATAACCTGCTGCTTTGTACCTGTTCCCAGCACATAGTTTGAAAGGGTTAGCAATTATTATTTTTATTTTTTTTTTTTTTTTGCATGTTAAATGTAATCTCTGACCTTCTTTATTTACCATTATTGAAGCCTGATAGTCAACTTGAGGCCTACACCGTATTTGACTGTTAAAACGTGAGATCTTTACCGGACCCAAACAGCCTGGAGACAGAGAGTAAAGTGAAGTGATGTCCGGCGCGCACGCAGACGCTGAACCGGGACCTCCTCTGCCAGCGCCTCCTCAAGCCTTTTTTATAAGAAGGCGGTCGGGTGACTAGCCTGCATGAATCAATCTGACACCTTTCCTCAACGGGTCATTGCGCCCCATTCTCCACCATGATCACTGTCCTGGCCCAGCGTCACGTTTTACTCTTTGCTGTCATAACTAAGCGGTAAGTTATCCGTATGGCCTAAACACGACAACACAAAAAATCCGCAACCTATATATATATATATATATATATATATATATATATATATATATATATATATATATATATATAGAGAGAGAGAGAGAGAGAGAGAGAGAGAGACGCTGAAGGCTGTTTGCACTTTTGTCCAAACAATACAACTTCGATTGACCTCACAACTGAACCCTCACAATAATAATATTAATAATAAAAATAATAATAAATTTTAGAGCAACACATTTCCCAAATACTTCACATTAAAGCCAACTTTTATTGAGACTCTCACCTTTTTGGGGCATCCTGTGTCGCTGTCAAAGTCCTTGGTAAACTAGTCTACAGCCTTCTTCACACCAAAGGAGAAGAACAAAAAAAAAAGGAAGGAGGCCAACCAGGCTTATAGCCCCTCTCCACAAGTTTGGAAGAGAAAAAATAATTTCCAGTGGTCCACGGCGGAGACGGAGAAGATATTCCTGCGAAGGAGACAGAGATTGACAGTGAACTCAGATGTCAGGACGCACGGAGTTTGGCGAGGATGTGCGCTGGCGTGTGAGAGAGCGAATGAGCGAGTCGGGAAGAGAGAGAGAGAGAGAGAGAGGGGGTGGGTGAGGGAGAGGAGCGGGGTTAGAAGGAGGTGGGGGCGAGCGAATGAACACACACCTATGCTGATTGGTGATGGAACAAGTGTATTAATGTATGTATTCCTGATCCGCTGTGCGCGCCTCGCCTCCCTCCGCCGCTCTTCACTGGCCCATTAGCGCGACCCGACCTCTGTCATCATCCCCCATATAAACACTTCCCCCTGCACCACAGCCAAAGCGGGAAGCGGGGCCGAGCCAAAGCGAGAGAGAGAGAGAGAGAGAGAGAGAGAGAGGGAGAGAGAGAGAGAGAGAGAGAGAGAGAACGAGTCTTCCCAACCCACTAATCAGACCACGCATGCAAATGCCCCGCGTTCACTTGCTGAATATTGCCCGGTGCAAAGGAACTGCCTCGGAAATACCCATTTTACCGAAGGGTCCTATTCTCCCACGCTGAATTGGGCCGCGCGGGGAATCTCGGGCGTGCTCAGCTCCAACCTGAGGCTAGCCACAGAGCTGCGGGAGAGCGTGGGGGGCGGAAACTAGCGGCGGCTGCAGAGCACATTTCAATGCCGGAGCCCGTAACACCGAATTAAAATTACAAAAGAGATGCAGCGTGCCTTTTATGAAGCAGTCGGTGTAGCGCAGATGCGATTAATGTGGCGGAGAGGTTGCGAGTGTGTTGCTGGAAAGTTTTGGTCTTGTTTTTTTTTTTTTTTTTTACAGATGGACGTCTTCTCTGATTCTGTGCGTAAAATGCGTTAAAACCCTGCAAAACACATTTCCAGATCTGGCTACGGGGTTGTAGCATCTTTAAGCAAAACACAACGAAAAAGTTGCTCCAGTATCAACCTGTGGGGAAATGGAAAAGCGTGAAACGTAACCCTGTGTGGAGAGTTCAAGTCCCGCGTGCCAAAGTGCAGCAAAAGTCAGAAAAGTTATCTTTTTTTTTTTTCTGTGAAAATCTTAGACCTCTGAGATTGCGCGGCCTTCCATCACTGTAAACTATAATAACTGTGTGAGTGTGGGGGGGGGGGGGGGAACTCCACCACGTGCTTCCCTCCTCTCCCCCCCCCTCCGTCCCCCCACCTTCCCAAACAAGTGCATAAAAAGCCTTGCCTTTTTAGAGAAGCTCGGGCGCTTTTTATGGACACATTTGCGACGTCACTCCCTGCGACCTGACAGCAAATAGCACGCGCAAATAAAGTAAAGCAAATGAGTGTGTAGCCGCGGCCGCACGCTCCCGCTTGAATGAGTGACCATTAACGCACACCTCAACGCACCCAAAAGCAACCCCTCTGAGCCCGTGTTTGGGGCGCACCAGTCCCAGCGCGCACGGAAGCCCCCGTCGCCCGCTCCAAGAAAGGAGGAGAAACCAACAGGGAAGGGGAACGAGGTTTCCGTGGATGCCGGAGCCGAACTAAAAAAGCAGAAAAGGGGGGGGGGGGTGCGTGAAAGGGCAAAGAGAGGGTGAGACAGAGAAGGACAGGCATAAGCAGGGGGAGGGGAGAGCAATGCTTTTTTTTTTTTTTTTTTGAATGAGGGGGGGATGGGAGGCCGTGAAATGAAGTCATGGAGGCCTACACTTGACTTTCTTTGACGTGTGAAAAAGTAGGAGAAGTCGGAGCTCATCAATAAAACACTTTGGAGGTGAAAGAGGGCTCCCTAACAGCCATCGCATTCCTGACTGTGGGTTCAATGAGTAGACAAACGACGCTGCCAGAGAGAGAGAGAGAGAGAGAGAGAGGGAGGAGGGAGGGGGGGGGGGGCCCGGCTTGAATGGGGCCCTCAGTGAGCCGGCGAGATAATGAGCTGAGAGGACCGGCTCAAACTGTCACCGAGGGTCCCGCGGTGAGGAACAACACTTTGGCCAGTACTCCTTCATCAAACAACCCATAAACCAAACCAGCACATTCATCTGTTTCTCCTTCCTGCATTGTTTCTCCTCACTTGGACTGGTGGCTCAGCCTATAGGCCTACCGCGAATGGCCGCACTTTATATCAGGTGAGGGGTGGGGTGGGGTGGGGGGGTTCCCAAACATTTTTATGTCAAGGACCCCCTCTATTAGACGTGCATTAGACCACAAACACACACACATGCACACACCCTCCTGCCTGGAGTTTATGCAATGACAGCACCTCTTGTTTGTTATGATTTACTGCATTTAAGAAACACACGAGGGAATGGATATACCGGCAATAAATCGGCAATTATTGTGATGCAACATTAAAATTCAATCTCACAGTTTTCTACAGAAGGTAATAAATTATAGTCTGCTGTGCATCCTCATGCCAGTCAGCCATAGGGGGCATTTGGAGCTCTGACAGTCACTGGATTCCCATCAGGATACAATAATTATTCTAATGAGTTTTATTTTGATTTAATAGCAACATCCTGCCAATATCTCTCCACCATATAAACATATTTACAGTAATACCTTCGTGGTGCAAATGTGATTGCCACTCACTCGTCACTGACTGCAGATGTCAAACATTCACACCACTAACCTGCAAGCAGACAGATTCTGTCAAGTAGTTTTCTTTGGAAACAATAGCTCCAGTGGGTTATTGATTTCTAAGCTGTAAATCCGCTCCAAGAGCTGTCGTTGTCTCCTCTCTGAATAGACTGCTGAGTGGTTTCTTTTTTAATGATTTTTAGTTTATTTGCTTTGCTCCCACTGCGTTAACTTGTATGCCAAGTGGGTCACCAACACTTTTGTATCAAACATCCCAGCTGAATCAAACATTTTTTATAAATGCTTTTCTTTTTCTCTTTTTTTTTTTTTTTGCAGAAGATTGGTTTGTTATAGAGGTCTTTAGGGGTGATGCTGGAAAAGCAATTAGCCCAATTCGGATTAACAGCAACTAATAATGTCACAGGCCTTGAAAGGAAAGCCTAATCTGGTCGCTATTTCCCCCGAGGCAGTGTGGTGTTTGGAGCACTCTAGACACTTTTAAATACAATAAAAGAGAGGGGAAAGAAAGCTGAAATGGAGAAAAAAAGTGTTTAGTTGACGTAAGTGGATCTACAGGTGAACACGTTCTTAATTTATCAGCACATTTTATATTTGCACAAAAGTTTATTATTGCTAATAAATTATCATTTTTGAATGATATAGTTGTTTAATTTGTTGGTTTTGTATCATGATTAAATTGTTTATTTTTATTCCTTTAGTTTTTTTTAATTTAAATTTATTTGTATTGTGTTTTGTTGTTTTTGTTGTTTACCTTTCTGATAACCCACACTGTAAATTAAATTAAATTAAATTAAATACAATTGTGATACAATTAAATACAATAGGATACAATTGTGTTTAATATATATATATATATATATATATATATATATATATATATATATATATATATATATATATATATATATATATGTATGTATGTATGTATGTATGTATGTATTACTACAGCTTAGTATTTTTGTTACCAGTAACTGATTGGACTCTGGTGTGTAGGAAAATATAGAATGCTTTTTATTTTTATTTCATACGTTTCCAATTTTTTTAAACAATTTTTCATAAATGTTTTGTTTTAGGATGTTAATCCAAATGCTTTATACGTTTTCTTCTTTTTTAAAAATGTTGTTCCTTTTTGCTTCACAATAATCCTTTCTCTCATGCTGCTCAGAAAAACTACCTAACATTTTTAAAAGGACTGCTTCCACTATAGAGCAAATCTGATTTTACAAACACATGCACAATAATTATATTGTTTGATAATGTTAACTAATCAATTAATATGTATCAGTGTATTGTAATTATTTTTGTTATATTTTTAAGTAATTATTTAATACATTTGGACATTTGTTTGCATTCTTATTCATACTGCTGTTGTACTTTACTTACAGGTTATAATTTGAGATAATTGTGAATAATTGTTAGCTTGTATTTGATATATTCAGCAGTATGGATAAAATTGATAAAACATATTTGAAATCAAAGTATAAAATCAGCTTATATTATTATAGTTATTATTATTATTATTATTATTATTATTATTATTATTATTATTATTATTACTGTCAATAATGATAAAACAGTAATTATCCTAATTTTGACTTTCTAAACTGGAGCCATCACCTGTCATCCATCATAGACTCATAAAGACATGCATGAGGATCTCGCCAGTTTATTTACATCCATCATCTTCACATATGATTCTGTGTGTATTAGCAGTCTCAGAGTCGTTTTCTTAATCCATCTGCTCTTTTGAAAGCGTGGTGGCGCACGTGGATCCTTTTTAATGGCACATTAGTTTTCTTTACATCGAGTAAACATAAAGAAACAAGCGTGTAGAAATCACTGCTCTATTCTACGCGTTTTTCATTCAAATCAGTACCTCGTCCCCCGTGTAATAACTGGCTCCATATTCACTGGGTGGTGTCTGCGTCCTCCTCATTACGTAGGCCATCCAGTGTGCATTAGAAACAAATTAATGCTTTTAGTCCAAAGGCTCCCAATCTTTGACGTTGCTGCGTGGCGGGGAGACGTGGGGGCTTTCTTCTTACATCCGGCAGAGGTGTACAGTCCACAACCAGCCCTCTGCTGGCAAAAGGCTGAAGGCTGTGATAAACACTGAGGCTAAAGGTGTCACGGCGCTGATCGCCGAGCGTGACAGGAGGACACGCCGGAGCCAGAATGCACGAGAGCCTTGACCCGAGGGATCCACACATCTGGAACACCCAAATCACTGACGCTTATTTCATGACGAGAGAAAGACTGATAAAGGAGGCAGTTCCCCAGTCAGGCCTTGTTGGAGCCACAATTCAGTCAGATTAATTAATGTACAAGTCGCTGACAAAATATAGGAGACATATTTTTAACACTGCGAAGGGAAAAACTTTAAAACTAAAGCTGTGGTATAATGAAAAAGCGCCCTTTCGTCCCAGCCCACGGAGTGGAACATTCTGCTGATGGACAGGGACAGATCTCAGTCGTCCACATTCCTGTCTCATGTGTCAACTTTTAATTTCCCCCCAGCGCCAAGCGCACAATAAACAGGCGGTTTAGAATAGTAAAAAAGAATGTTAAATTTGAGGTTAAGATCGCTGCGTGTCTCTGTGCGTAATAATACCTACATGCATCAGTGTTAATGTGCTACACAGAGCAACGTGCAACCATTAAACCTGTAAATGGTTTTTCCTAACTTTTCCAGTGAATTTTCTCTCTTAGGTCGCATGCTTTTGTGTGAAATAGCCTACTTGCTCTTTCGGGTTTCATAAGATTTTGAACCACACTACCGTTTAAATGTCCAGATAGCATGCATTTGCACCTTGTTATGGTTTTTAATTCAAAAAATAGTCCTTAAAAGTTGTCCGCCCAAACTCACCGGAAGATAGCGGAGGTGTCTGCGCAGTATCCTCCGCGCGTAAAGTTGTATGTTCCCTCCTCGCGCGTCACGGAAACAGAAACTCACAGGTCCTGATCAAAATCTATCTACCCTTGAATCCATCCGGAAGTTGAAATGTTAGTGAGAGTCGGGGGAAAAAATCTGCAGCTCTTACCAGCGACTTTCCCTTCAGCATCAGCCTGGAGTTGGCAGTGATTGGCTGGAGCGACGGGCCGACGTCACACCTTGGACGGGACTGGGAGCGCAGAATGGGGAAGTGCGGAAGGTAGACCGCATGTGGAGCACGCCGGCCTGCTTACCGTCACGGTGGGTCTGCTCTGTGCGGAGGGGGGGGGGGGGGTGGCAGCTAGCACCTCCCTGTGCAGACTCAGGGCATTGTGTAGATACAGTTTATGTATTGTAATTTGTGTTTTTGCGCACTGATGGCCAATGGGCAGTCCTTCCTTCAACCTTTTTTTTTTTTTTTTTTACGTTTTTATTCACATAAAAGCACCATAATACTTTGCCCAACACCACATAAACTCAAAAGCAGGCTGTAGTTACAATGGTTACAGTGGGCTGAGCCACTGTTTGCAAAGAAACTCCTAATTTAAGAAGTGCTTAAGAAGTTTTGTCTGCATATATATATATATATATATATATATATATATATATATATATATATATATATATACAGTATATATATAACATACACGGGATATATTTAAGTGTAAAATGTAGTCTTATGTTAAAGTTTTATGTAGAGCTTTTATTCCAGCTTTGCAAAATATCGACTATACTTTATGCCATAATGGATTTTAAAAGCTGTGTTTCTTGACAGCTGCCGCTTTTACTGTTTTAGAGGAGAACGAGTGTCATTGGTCATAATGGAATTAATACGTAGTCAAGCTGGGTTTTAATTTCCATGTGAGCATGCTCAGTGTGCAACAGGTAGGAGCAGTTCAGGTGCAGGGCGGCTCCTCGGGGTTTTTTAATGCTCACTTTGCTCTCCGTGATGTATTTGGGCTGTAACTCAGATCTCACACATCCAGCCGCATCTCAGAACGGCAGTCTTTCAGGATGAAAAAAAAAAATAGCCATAAACTAGAGTCACATTTGTACACTTCCCCTGTTTTTTCCCTGCCCTAAAACGTTTTTATTTCCACAGCCCTATAAAGTTGTCACCGAGACTCATAATGGGGCTTTGCCCTCGCTTACCAAGGCAGGCTAAAAGCCTCAAATCCTATTTCACAGCCTCTGATGTTTGTGTCAATTTGAACAGGACGGTGAGTAAATGGGCAACCGTGCCGCCGCTTGTCTCCCAGGAAGAGACCCGGGCAGCGCAGGTAAGGGCCAGTCAGGACTGGCTGTGTTTGGCCCATTATTTGGAGGCACAGCCATTAAGAGGCCTTGATACTGTGCAACGCAGCAGGGTGCTCGACATCCGCGCTGGAAACCGCACGGCTTGGTCCCTGCTTATCAGGCTGTCAATAAAACGAGATGGGATACAGCGGTCGAGCCAGGTGCTCCTTTTCCCTTCCCACACAGCCCCGCTCTCCAGAAGCAGATCAGGCGTGAACGCAAATCTGTCCAGCCGGTTTTCCCTCTGCCGTCACCACGCTGCAACACGAGGCCACCCCCCTCTCTCTCTCTCTCTCTCTCGTGCACACGCATGCTTGCACACTTGCGCACTTAAACCACACTGACAGTTTCTGAATTGTACGGCAACTATTTTGCTGCTCAGATATTCATGATAATAACTGTAGTCCTTCCATAATTTCCCGTCCCCTGACATTTCAGTGAAGCTTAAATGTCTGACATTATTAGGCCCATGTGTTGCTGGAACGGGTCTCCACGGACAACATGCGTAAAACTTAGTTTTCAGCAGCAACGGTCTGGCTCTGTCCAAGCCTTCCAGGAGGATGCCAGTCTCCTTCCTCGCCCTGACTGATTAAATTTAAAACAAATTGTGTAATGATCGACCTCCCCTCTCTCTAGCCATGCAGAACATTATGTTGCCATAGCCCACGCCTCGTGAGCTTATTGTTTACCGCCGCTGTGGCAGACAGAAAAATGTCCAGGGGACCAGGCACGTTAGCAGAAAGCGGAGGGTGCATGCAGAGCTGATGCTGCGTCCACATGGAGCATTTCATCCATTTACATTAGGATAATTTCAGTGGAGGTGAGGAGGTAAGTTCTCTCTGAACATCAAGTTGAAGCTATGTATGAAATGTGACTCAAAAGAAAGTGGTTACATGTGTAAACTGCAGGTATTTCAGTGCATATGAACTTGACAGGCTCACGTGGCTGTAAATACGGGGGGGGGGGGCAAAGTTCTTCAGCCACTCAGTGCCTGACGAAATATCCCTGTTCCTGTGCGCTTTGGCACCAAAATAGCGGACATGTTGTATGGCAAGACGTTTAAATAAGGATCTGATATTTTCAGTTTTAGGTACAATGTCCAAAAATGCACCCCCTACCCGTCGCACGCCGGCACAGACGATCCTTCTCCATTCTGTCGCTTTCTCTCCCCCCCCCCCCCGTGTGAAATGCTATAATAAGCCCTTACGCGCCCTGTGTGCAGATTTTGATGTGTTTTCTCTCCATGCTCTCCGGCCCTGCATCCAGACATGAGCCGAATCCCCCTGGGGTGATTGGATGCAATTTGTCCGGAGTAGACAGGCACGTCCTGGATGTTAGGAATTCACTTTGGCTCAACGTGACAAGTCTGACTTCGATCTACAATTGCATGAGAGTGCAGGGAGCGGAAAGCTCCTATACCATTAAGTGTTCCTCTGCGCCCCTTTTCTTTCTCTCCCCCCCCCAAAAAAAACAAGATTTTATTTGCTCAGTTATTAATAAAAGCTAAATTTGTGAAACCTCTAATCTCCTTTGTGACGCCTGTATGCAGAACTCTTCACGGTCACTCCACCGCGTCAGACTGGAGAGAAAAGTCAGAACGAGGGGATATTACGCCCCAAATCTGTGACCCTTTAAATTCGATTAAAAATCGTCAGTGGGCTGGATTAAGGGGGGAAAGTAAGACTGACACCTGCCACGCAGGCTTGCTTGAGACTGATCCTGATGCTTGGTGCTGGCAACAATAATGCAGCTGTTTTGCGCGGGGCTGAGCAGGCGCGTTTATCACTCACTTGCCAGGAGTGGCTGAAGTCAGTGTCCGTGCGGCGCTGTGAGCTGACAGGGGAAAATGGGAGCTAACGAGCTTGTCAGATGTCCTGACAAGACAAATGAGAGCTCGTCACTCCCCGCGCTTTTAATAACGTTTAATGGAAACGTATTGCGCCGTTCAAAATAAAGTGTTACACATACCGGGGTCTGATGGCGACGCAGCTAATTACGCACGGCGAGGTAAATTGCGCGTCAGCTAAAGGGTGTTGGCACGGATTCAGCACCACAAAAGAGGGCTATCTATATAATACTGGTGATTGGTAGGTAACCGACCAGCTCGACCTTGGGTTGTGTTGTGATCTTCCACTACTAAGCAAACAATTAACACAAAACTGAGCTGCTGACGTGTGGCCAGTTTAGTCACAATATATGTGGAAAGTTATTTGTTTAATGTTTCCATCTTAAGTTGATTATTGAAATTAGTTTCTAGACACCGACTAAAAATTTGTAATATGATTAAATCTTGTATTAGAAACTTAAAAGAGGAAATTATGTGTATATTTTTCCACAAAACTTATGGGAAGAGAATGTGCTGGATGTTGTCAGAAGAGTAGTATTCTGACGTGCTTGTGGGACTTCTCCTTCTTTAAGGCTGTTTTTACGTCTACTAAACCCATATAAGACTGGAGCTGCGTTGTGATGAAACGCAATCCCCAACCTGTCCAATGCTGTGCGCCAAAACGGTTTCAGAATTAGGGGCAGTGATCCTACCTCTTTTTTTTCTGAAGAGCGCGAGCGCTGAGGTTGTGCATTCTTCTGTGTAATTCATGGTGCGCGATAACCAACACACGGTATGGTAGTTGTGATACGTAATCCCTGCAGGGCTGGGCTCTAACTAAGACTTTTAGACGTGTTCTGCGTTTAACTTTTCATATGGTTAAGCTGTCTGGTGCAGTGGGCTCCTCGTTTGGCAGTAGCAGCTCTGAGGTTCCCCGTGTGCTCATAATCATTATGTCGACAATGCAGTGCTCTACCAGCTGACTCATAATGACTGGCACGGGCATGTCCTTTCTTTTATGGGTTAATGAACAGTTAAATGTCTTGGACATTGCTCAGACGAAAACAACGGGACAAAAATTAAGGCATTTGACTCACAAGGATAAAAAAAAAAAAAAGCCAGTAATGGTCAGGGTGGGAGGCAAATCACTGCTAAGACACAGCAGCAACTGCCCCTCAAGCGCCCAAGAAGTGAGTGAAGATAGGTTATCTTCCTTTCTGCTCCACGACGGGAAGCGGCTCATTCCCGCGCGTAAAGAGTGCACCTTGCCCCCGATCCAGTAGTCTGGTGAGTGACAGGTGAGGGGGGGATGGCATTTGTAAAGATCTGATTGGACACCGCTCCGGCTCTCTCTTGATAGAGGGGGCTGGCCGCGCGCGTAAAAATAGACATTATTTCGCTAATGCCATCACCTGCCCCCCCCCCCCCCGGCACTTTCCTGTGCGGGGTCAGAAAGGCTGAGGCACCTGCTGCAGAGTAGCACAGGACCTAATTACACCGCTGCGCACTGACCACATAGATAGATAGATAGATAGATAATTGCGCACGAAACTACCACAAAATTCAGACGTCCCCGTAAGTTTGGCACACAGGCCAATGACCTCACAGCTGCCAGCAGCAGAAAGACGCACGGTGTAAAACGCCAAACGTGACAAACTCAGCCCCGATCTGCGTGATGTGTATAAATGGATGCAGCGGCGCAGGGCTGCATATACGCCAGCTCACACAGATAACTGGGCTATGTAAAACAACACGCACTAAATCGGGCAATAACGACGACAAACCGTCTGGAAAATAGACGCACACAGTGCAGCAAGAAATCACTCCTTCCTCCCCTCCCTCCGTCTCTGTCTGGATGACAAATCCTATCCCGGAGTAAATATTTTGAGGATAATTGAACTGATTGTTATTTGCAACTTTCTCTGTCTTGAATATAAAAGCGGCGGCGTGCCCGCGCGCACTCATAATGACTTTCAGACCATTGGCGAGATATATTCATAATGTGGCCACCCTTAATATGCAATTCTGTAGAGTATGCCGGGGTGCATTATTGATTTTGATTTTTTTTTGGGGGGGGGGCTGTCAGAAAAAGTAAACATTCCTTTGCAAATATGTTATGCGGGGAAAATAAGGAGGTCTGGAAGGTCACAAAAACCTCGTCTTTAAAAATGCGACCTAACCTGACCTCGCTGCTGTTTTAAAAGCGCACACCAAATGCTCACTAAAGGCTGCCAGATTTGTGACAAAGAGTATAAGGAACAACGTATAGCAGTGAAATTAATGTTTGACAACATGTTCGCCAGTGATTCTGGAGACACTTTGTTCTACCTTGAACCTACAGATTATTAAGGACTTCTCGGGGAAAAATAAGGATGATTTTCGGGTCAGTGCGTCACTATTGATCGCATTCACTGCCTCCTTTACAGGCCGGTTATTCAGCAGCTCCCCGCTGCGGATACACACTGCATCTCAAGTCTATACAGTGTTAAGCCGACATACTGGCTACAGAGAGCCGCGGCGCAGACCGCGCAACGTTTCTAAATCTAATCACAAACCAACCGTAATTAGACAAGTAATTACCGGCGTAATTAACAGCCTCTTTCTGCTCGCTGTGCTTTGAAATGCGGCGAGCTCACGCGCTTTATGGCGCACAGGCAGCAGCGGCGGATAAAGTCTTTATTATTATTGCTGGAAACCCATCTGGTAATAGTCTTGCCCGAGACCTCCTCCCCCCTAATCAAGGTTTTAATTAAAGACGGTTGAGGGCCACGGAGAACATGAAGGCCAGTAATTAAGACTAACATTGGACCCTAACAGATGCAACCCTCCTCCTGCCATGCTTCAGAAAAAAAGAAGAGAGAGAAGCGCACAAATGAAGACGCGGACAGTCATTTATGTATACGTGTGATATTCAGTCATTAATGATGTTTGGACACGACTGCTTATCACAGCCCAACCCGTCCAAACACAATGACTTTCTTACATATAGCCCACATTTGAGAGATTTAAATTCACACTGGAACACAAGTGCAAGGCTTTCCGTTATATACTAAACCGAAATTCAAGATCAGAGGAACATTTACTGGGGGTGTCACGGCCGGCTGGATGTTTTTCCACATTTGGCATGGATTGATATGAGAACAGCTGTAGGGTTTAAAAGAGAGCCCCTGGTCACCCTGCATTAGTGTGAAGTCTGCGCATTACCCCGAAATGAGGGTCCAAACTGGGGGACGGCTCCGCAATCCAACGTGCGTAAAAGTATGAATAAGCCGTGTATCATTGATTGGCGCTATCATTTTGCCTAATTTATACAGGAAAAAAAAAAATCCGTTGGCTCCCAGTTTTTAAAATATTGCACATAAGATAAGAACATAAAATGCAAGGGTAGAGATAAAAGGCAGATAATGGTTTTCCATGCAGTGTTGTGCGTAAAACTGCTCTTGGAACGTGCCTAATTAAAACAGACCACCACTACAAAGTCTAATGCAACTCTAGCAAGCGCTGTTATAAACAGGCGTATTTGCTTCACTTTCCTCTGATCCGTTTTTCTAAATCACGTCCTCCTTAAGGTGCACGGTGAAAGTTAAATTCCCCCCCCCCCCCCCCTTCAGATGGGGAAAGCAGATGGGCAAAAGTTTAGGCAAAATCCCCCGCAAAGCTCTCTGCCTGCTCAGCCACCACTGGAGAAAACCAATGCCAAGGTTGCACTTTGGCTTCTGGACTTCACCGGGTTTTTTTGGAGGGGGGGGGGGCACCACGTGGATCGTAAGTGAAACTTTTCAATGGGAAGCGTCACTCGAATCCCCCCCCACACACACACACACACAAGTACATCCTCAAGATGCATGACCCCTTTTCAAGAAAAAAGAATTTTGTTATTGTAAAGTCTGTATCTCTCGATATGTTTTCACCGCACAGTTGTACTGAGGTGTTGGATGTGGGATCTGTGAAGTCATTTTGACTTCGTACTTAAAATAATTATGCAGTCAGTTGATATGTAATCATGGGAGGAACGAGAAGTGACACAATTTCCATCGGGCCTTCATAATTACAAAAAAGTGTATAAAACGTGTATCTCTATTCACCCAAATTCACCATCTTCATCTTACAGCTTCAGATAAACTGAGGATAAACGTGGCCTGTGTGCCACGGCAGGTCTCAGATCCACTTGTGGAACTTTTCTGCCCCCTAGTGCCGAATCATCCACCCACAGACGCACCGAAGCCGCAGCAGAGTTTTTTTTTTTTAATATGGAAACGTGCGGCGGAGTTAATTTGTACTCCCCTGACCAAAAATGACCCGGCGCTGTTTACAATCAGGTGAAGCAGTGCGCATTTTGCTGAATGATTGCTTTCACTGTTTGACTCCACTGCTCCGCTGTTCTGGCTCTAATTAGACTGTAGGATTTAATTAAAACTTGCACCACTTGTTCATTTTTTAAGTTGTCTTAGATGCTTGGCGTCAAGTAAAAGTGGGTGCGGATTTTTCAGGCTGCATATTTATAGCTAAATTCAAAATACACTACTCACAAAAAGTTAGGGATATTTGGCCTCCGGGTGAAATTTATGGAAAATGTAAAACGCTCACACTACAGTGCTATTATATCATGAAAGTAGGGCGTTTAAGTGGAAACATGCAATGGTGATTCCTCATCGTCAAATAATTTATTGAAACAAAAGCCAACAATAGTGGTGGGTATACCACAACAAAAAATGTCATTGTCTCAATAACTTGTCATGTGCCCTTGAGCATCAATTACAGCTTGACAATGATGTCTCATGCTGTTCACAAGTCGACTTATTGTCTGCTGAGGCATGGCATTTGACTTTTCTTGAAGGGTGGCCCTCAGGTCGCTGAGGTTGTGGGGTGCAGGGTTACAAGCCTCTACTCGGTGACTCAGCTGATCCCGTAGGTTTTCTATGGGATTCAGGCGTGGAGAAAGTGCAGGCCACTCCATTTGAGGTACCCCAGCCTCCAGAAGCCATTCCCTAATGATGCGACCTTGATGACCATTGTTGTCCATGAAGATGAAATAAGACATGTGTTGCTCATGCAGGGGCACAATGACTGGATTAATGATGTTATTCAGGTAGTATTGGCTTGTCACTGTACCATTCACAAGGTGTAGGGCAGTTCTGTATTGACTAAACACACCTGCCCAGACTGTAACACCACCACCACCAAAGACTCGTCTGGTGACAACAGTGGCTGATGCATAGTGCTCTCCTTGACGTCGCCAACATCATTGGCGGCCATCATTTCTGCTCAACGTGAATCGACTTTCATCAGAGAACAGCACTGAGGCCCACTGGTCCCTTGTCCAGCGTAAATGCTCCCTGGCCTATGCAAATGATGACACCTGTGCCTGGTGGTGTGGTCAGGTATCCTTGCAGGTCATCTAGCATGCAGACCATGCTGATGTAAACATTTCAAATGGTCTGACATGACACTTGGGTGCCTCTCACTTCCCTTAAATGTGCCTGGAGTTGAGTAGCATTCATCATCTGGTTCCGCAGGGCACTGTTCACAATGAACATCAGCGTGGGATGTGTACAAAGAATGTCCACTTCTGTGCCTTTCTGTGACTCTTCCAGTCTCTCTGTATCTCTGTTGCAACCTGCTGATGACACTGTAACACTCTAAGCTCAGTGGCCACTTCTCTCTGAGAACATCCTGTTTAAAGCCTTGCAAGGGCAAGGAACTGTTGATCAATTGTTACGTGTCGTCTTGGTCTCATGATGTCAAAATGTGAACAGCATGATGAAGAGGACTGTTTAAATACCAATTCTAAGTGAACCAGAAAATTTATTGGTCAGTTCATGGGTCAAACACCTGTTGTGAATTTTGCCATTAAGCACCTTGTTAAAGAACAGCAAGTTATGCAAAAAGTACTGAAACACTGAACAGTTGGACATGTGCATTCAAAAGGTTAGAGAAGGTCAAATTAAGATCGCCTGTAAAGGTTATAGTGCATTTTAGGTTCATCCTGAAATTTCACCCGAAAGCTGAATATACCTAACTTTTTGTGAGTAGTCTGTCTTTTAATCTTGAAATTCAATGTGCACAAACTAATATTAGACTCATTCACAAATATTATGGCATTTGATTTGTGCATGGCTTATGTAAACATCTTAAAAGCTCCTGACATGTATTGCCAAGTATAAGTTTTTCAGTCACTGTTGCACATTGCTCATTGATGCATTTAATGTATGTATGGAGTTTTCTGTTGTGTCAGTAGAAATGGCCTGTCATATCACTTCACAGTTTATGTTGGCAGGCTGCATAATCCATACTTGTCAAATTTCTATACTGCCATAAACAGCATGCACTTAAATGTGGTATCAGAGACATTATATGACAAAATTATAGACATACTGTACTTCAGCTTGTGCTAGCATACTTATAATTTAAAATTAATGTTAAGGGGTCAGTCTGTCATTATGTAAATTTTCACGATATATGGCATGATAGAGGATTATACATTTGTTTTTACAAAATGTTCATGTATAACTAGTGTGAATTGTGGGTGATTATTAGCCTTTAATATGTATTTGAACGCACATAAAGGGGCCAGATTTAAAGTAAGTCATCCTAAGGCTTAAGTGAAATCTATTTGAGTTTTACCAACTCTGTCTAATCCCCACCCCCCAACACTGACCAGTGGCCATAACTAATGCACCTTTTTCATTAGTGCTGTATCACTTGTCACAGGTGAGCAGCTTTCTCTTCCATGCACTAAAGAAAGCAGGAGGCAATAATCCTTAATATCCCAGTAATGTAAAAAGAATGAGACTTAATTTTCCATCTGGTTGCATAAAGACAAATGTCAAATGTATTGGATTGAGACCACTGTTTTAATCGTTATGGGAACACAGTGAAGGTTGATGAAGTGGTATTAAGGTTTTGCTGCTCATGCATAATTTAGATTATCGATCAGTTGGTTCTAAAGCTCCAACAGCCAATATGTAAGCGCTTTTGATAATTTTGTAAATCCCCAAAAGTGTAAGAAACAGTTTGGAAATGTGAAAAAAAAAAATATTGGAATGGCACATTTTACTGAACTGGAAAAGGTTTGAGCAAAACATAACATCTCAATCTATACATTCTGCATAGTTTTTGCTGCAGAATTTTTGTCTCCCTTCCCTTGTTTTCTTTGGAGGAGCTTCTCTCTCTCTCTCTCTCTCTCTCTTTCTATGCATGGAGGGATGGAGAAAGGCTGGCATTTACTTGACAATTTCTGCCTTTAAGTGCAGGCTTTAAGTGCAGTGTTTTTATCTACACCTAAGATAGCTGCGGACCAGGACAATTTAACAGGCAATTTAACTGACCGTGTGTTAGTGAAGCTGTCTGAGTCCCACTCTTTGCCAAAGCGCCATGGCATGATGGATGTAGGCAGTCTGGGCTAGGTGAAGAGACACACACATGGAGGCAAACACACACACACACACACACCCACACCATCTTACTGAATACACAGATACACAGGCGCACGCCGCCTCGCCATATTTTCCCAATACAAACACATATGGGCCCCTCCACAGCCAACCCACCCCCCCCTTCCATTAAGTCAACATCTTGTGCTGGCGGTTGGAACAGTGCAGGGCTGGAGTCGGGTCGTCCAAATCCGTCAGTAAGTGGAGGCATAGGCGTTTGTCATCCTCCTCTCTGGGCACCATCCTCCTGGAAGAGAGAAAGGGGGGACAGAGGGTGGTGGAGCTGCGAAGCATCTGGCTGCGGTAGCTCCAGCTGCAGGCAGAGAAGGGGACAGGATCTGCGCTCCAGCCCAGGGGAGACGCTCATCCTGCAGCCAAAACTCCTCCACTATTCCGTCTGCTGGATGAAGGAGCGGAGAACCGAGTCGGGCAAAGAGTTTGCATGTTGTTAACCAAAAGAGTGAAAGAAGATGCACAAGGAAACAGTGATGTTCTTGATTTGCTTTGTTTTGATTTCATTAGTATTGATCTTTCAATGGGAGTGCTCTTGAATAATCACTTTCTTAGTGACTGTGAAGACAGAAGTCTTTATTTTTTTAAAAAAAAAGGATTTGTAATAGTTATGAGGGTGTCTTCCACCAAAGACTGCAGCCACAGCGCAAAGGATATTTTTTTTGAATGCGCACAGAGCTGAGCAGATTTTTCAGAGAAGGTGCAAAAAAAGTATCATAATAGCCTCCAAATGATGACCCATAAACCACAGGCCACGCTCACACAGCCAAGGCTCAGAAACAGCCTTTAGCATCCAACATCAGCATGCGCACTGATGTTAAGCCAGCGGCACATATTTAGCACCAGACTCCATCCACGCCGAGGTCACGTTGTCACAGATCTATGGATGAATCAGAACAGGGGGACTGCTTTTTTTTTAAAATTTGTATTAGCATTAATGTCCCAGTGTGTTTCAGGGTTTGCTTTCAGGCAGTATGGTTACGCTGAGATCAAATTAGGTATTTTGAGGGAGATGATGAGAAGTTGTCAGAGGGGCAACACATGCACTGTTCTCTTATTGTGAAGTGTGACCTTTATAGAGGGAAGATCTAGGGGGCTGAGGAGCCCCTTTTCTCACTCTGATGTGTCCTCTAGAATTAATTAACCCCATTCTCCCATTAGGCCTCCGGGATTCCATATTAGATTGAAGTCCTGCTGGAGTCTCTGTGCAGTTCACGCACTCTCTGAACATATCAGGTGGGCACACTGCTTGCTAAAAGTTGTATTTTTCAAGAGGTTGAATCATTTTTTGAGAGGGATCTTAGCATAAGAGAAATGACACAAAAGGACAGAAAAAGACAAGGTAAGACAACAGACAATGGCCTTTAGCCAGCGTCGAACCAGGGATTTCATGTTTCAGTACTTCACTCATATTTCATTAATATTTGGTTAAAATTCTTTACCCCGTAACATTTTTATGAGGTTATAAAGTACTGTAACTTACAGCAATAAGTTATAATTCTGTTTTCCTGTCATTCACAAGGACAATGCATTTCAAAATACTGCTGTAAAACCTGATAGAAATTGTTATATTTTGTAATTCAAATGATCACTTAAGTTATATTTTATAATTATGAAATGATCACATTACCTTTATATATTTGTTGCTGGTGGGGAAAAGCCAGTCTCTATGTCAGTATCAACTGTCTAAGCCAAGAGCTAAATTCAACATTAAACATACAGTCACCTACTTATCCTCTGAACAGTTCCACAAAAATGCACCAGCTAATTGCAGAGCATGGTGGTGCAGTGGTTAGCAATGTTGTTTGACAAGAATTTCCTGGGTCTGAATTAGCCAGCCAGCTCAGGTTTTTCTGTGTGGTGTGTCTTTGTTTGTTCTTGCCCTGTCTATGTGGGATCCCTCTGGGTTCTCCAGCTAGGCTAATCGACATTAACTGGGTATTCTAAATTTTGCGGTGAACTGTCCAGGGTTAGGCTCCAGCCCTCTTATGACCTGAAAGGATTTAGTGGTTAATAAAATGGAAGAACTAGAAAAGCACTCGGAGAGCGCAGACCTCCGCCAAGCGCCACAGTTCCCCCCCATACAATGTTTGTGTGTACGTTTTCAGATTCCTTGACCATGAAAACATATGACTAGCAATTGGATTCACAATGATAGGATTAGTGGTTCAGTAGTAAAAGCATTACCTCCTTGGCGGAGGTAATAAACTGAAGTGTTGCTGTTGTGTCCATCTCCTGCATCTGCAAACTCCCAGGCTGCGGGCGATGCAATTGAATGAATGAATGAATTAATCTTTATTTCGAATAGATTAAGAGTACAGGTTAAAAGAAAGTGAATAATATAACAAAGGGGGTAATAAAATCCAACAAGGTCAAATTAGACAATAACTCCTCTGATTATACAGTTCAACATAAGTTATCCGAAATGTGTGATGGGTGAATCCGCAGCTTATATTGGCCACCCATGTTCCATCCAAGAATTCAAAAGAAAAAACAAAAGAAATCATGACACAACCGCGTCCAACCCACAGGCCAATGGGTTATGCGAGCGTTTTCATAGATCACTGAAAGCAGCACTGAGGGCTTCACTGACGGATGCAAATTGGGTAGACAGGTTGGCGTGGGTTTTATTGGGGTTGCGCTCCGCGGCAAATGAGGATTTGGAATCTTCCCCGGCAGAGAGCTTGTTTTTGCGCAGCTACTATGGCTGGCCGGGGAATTTCTGCCAAATAATCCGGCGGCGGACAGCTGCCCGTGTGAGCTTTTGCAGCGTAGCGCAAACACAGGCACGCTGCCGAGCCCTGCCCAGCACTGTGTTCCGCGTGCTTTTGTGCCTAAAACTTTGAAGAAGGCGGAGTTTGTGTTCATCAGACATGACGAGCAGCGCCCTCCATTGGGCCTGCACACATGTTGAAAATGGCCGTATCTGACAATGTTAAAGAATCCTTTAAAAAAATTCCCGTATCCAGACGGTGATCTGTATCATCCCCAAAATTTAATCAGTTCTTCCTTGTACCATTTCCAACAACGCCTGAAAGTTTCATTGAAAACCGTCCAAAACTTTTTGAGTTATCTTGCTAACCAACAGACAAACAGACAAACAAACAGACAGACAAACAGACAGACAGACAAACGCTGGCAAAAACATAACCTCCTCCTGGCCTCCGGCCTGGCGGAGGTAATAACTGCATAGTTTTGGTAATGCTCTCCCCAGCGTCGCTGGGCAAGACACTTTATCCACCTTGCCTCCAGTGTCCATGACACCAGGCATGAATGTGTATAAATGTTCGGTAGTGATCGGAGAGGCCATTGGTGTGGTTTGGCAGCCATGTTTCCGTCAGTCTGCCCCAGGGCAGCTGTGGCTACAGTAGTAGCTTACCACTACCATTGTCTGTGGAGTGAATGAATAATGTATCCATTGAAAATGTCTTTGAGTGTGTATGAAAAAGCACTATGTAAATCTGATGCATTATTATTATTAATGCAAAGACACTCTAGTTACTTTGGTGAGTAGGTACCACAGTAATTTACGGCTTCACTTTTGAGTTACAGTGATCTTGTAATGTGACAAACTATCTTTAAATAGTGAGTGTAACCCAATAATTAATTTAAAATGGAGATTGTTCTCCAGGAGAAAACACTCTAGTTGTTTTCAACCAGCAAGTTTTATGACTTACAATATTACATTATGACATTAAGTTGCCTCTAGTGCTCATGCAAATAATGACATGAAGTGAACTAGGGGGAGTTACAGTTGTAGTTTGTGTAAAGTAGACCTCACCTTTACGTAACCCTATTTTCCTAGCCATGACAGAGTATTTTTAATACCTATCCCTCCACATTACACTGACCATAACCACCTAAAATTATTGCCTAAAGGAAGCTAATCATGAACAACTTCTTCCTCTTCTTCTCGGCTGCTCCCTTTAGGGGTTGCTGCAGCGGATCATCTGCTTGGCGTCATCATCTGGTGGGTACATGTACTCATACACTACAAAGTTGTCATATTTGCACCACTACTTTACTATGGGGCAGCTCAGTGGTGAAGTGGTTAGCACTGTTGCCTTCACAGTAAGAAGGTCATGGGCTCAATCCCACCCCTGGCCAATGGCGATATATTTATGTTGAGTTTGCATATTCTCCCAGTGTCTCAGTGGGTTTTCACCAGGTACTCCAGATTCCCCCCACAGTCCAGAGACATGAACGTTAGGCTAATTGGCATCAACTGGGGATAAAATGCCCTTAGGTATGAGAGTAAATGGTTGTCTGTCTCTCTGTGTTGGTCTTGTGATGGACTGGCAATCTGTCCAGGGTGTACCCCACCTCTTGCCCAAAGATGCTGGGATAGGCTCCACCCACTTTGTCAAAAATCTTGTGGTGTAACTGAATTATGTTAATTTCTAGAGTAGAGGCAGAACATGTAATGACACCAGTTAATTACTGGCTCACTTGAAGTAGACACACTTGAAGTCATCAGTTAAAAAAACCTTTATCAAATTTGGTTGGGATTAGTGGATGATGTCGTTCATTACTGCCATCTGGTGTTGCCAGTAATCACCTGCAATTTCTACTTTGTCCACCTTTAAGATGTGAAACTCAGTGGCGTCACCATTTTTGATGTGGTATATGTTGTTTCTGCACAAACTTCATATCTCCAAAACAGATATATTTCAGGAAATGAGAAAACTCTGCATTTTCTGATTGATTTAACCATTACAAAATTTATTCCCATAGCTTTTTAAATGTTTGTCATTGGTTTAATATTAGTAAAAACATCCAAAGATATAAAGGGTGACCTATAGAATGGGTTTGTTAAATAAACTGGAAATGACTAAATATGGAGATCCAAGGTTTCCACCTGGCAGCAGCGATATGACTGGAGCACATTATGTATTTTTATGTGTTTTTTTGAGGACTTGTTAAACGTTTGTGGTGAGATGTTGTAAAAAGAAACCATAAAAAAAAGCTCTGACCATGAATAAAAATACAGAATTAAGTAGTTTTTGAACATCTCTGAAATAATTCACTGTTCTTCCACACAAAAGCCTTAACCACTTTGTGAAGAGTGTTTAGGCATAGAAGCGAATTAAATTAGCACCACAGATCACAAGCATCTGTTTGATGCCACTAACGATATGCCAAGGAGGCTGCCATGTGCTGCTGTTCCGATCGCCTATAGGTGTGCGTCAGTATAATGTGATAAATGAGTGAATATATATTTGTCACTCTTTTTCTAAAACTGGACCATTAATGTCAATCTTGTGGGGGGGGGGGGGCATCAGCTGCCAGCACCGGTCCCCACAGTCTCATGATGGTGGTCCCCAGACAGTCCACTATAACAGCTCCAGCTAATCTTCTTTTCATGGTCTTCATTACGACCTGTCAGGACATAAATTGACAGTAAATTGCCGTGTTTATTAACACAGCACTAAAACAGCATCCTAAACTCCCCTGCCCCCTCGTGCAAATGTTAACATTTAACAGTGACCAAGAGGATCAATTAAGAGGCGGTATGAAATAATGTCACACTCAGACAAATACCCTCGCACACATGGGGCCGCACATTCACAATTCCACCTTAATGTGCCTCCTCAAACATTACGTCCTCGGTTGATGACCCCCTTTGAAGACCTATTCAGACAGACACTTGCTTGCCACATATTTTCAGCTCGAGTAACGATGGGAAGGAAGGGCCATGCTTCACGGAGCGCTGCATCAACAGAGTCTGCAGAGTGAGACTCGCTGCGGCCTTTGCCATATAACACAGTAATTACTAGATCAAATCTGTTCAAATCGAAGCAACGCTGTTCTGTGATCCCTTCTATACTAATCAGCACGCTGAGGTATGGCTATACGACTATAAATTGCTGACTTAATTAAAATCAGGACCTCTCTGTCATCTAATTACAGGGAGAAAAGGTTATTGCTTCAATGCAATTTTCCAAATATGATTCCTTCACAGTTATTAAAGGCTTGGGCGTCGTTTATTGTTTCAGATTTTTCAATATGGAAATGGCCCCGGTGACAGACGTAATGACTCGGGGAAAACGCTTCATCTCGATAGTGGCCTTGCACGGCCATTTGTCTAAGATAAGTGGAGCGGACAGGAACGGGGAAATGTCATGGGAGGCATCCCATGATTGCCTCGACTTTACAATTGTCATTAAACAGAGCAAAGGTTTCTTTTCTCCTATGTGGCAGCAATGAGAAGTTTATTAATCTAGCCAGAATAGTAGGGGCGGTGAGTTATTAGAACTATGAAAATTCACAAGGGAGAGGGAAATTGTGGGGAGTAATTTTCAGATGAGCTATTCTATATTCTCCATTATTGTTCGGTGTAATCTGTATTCCACTTCAACTTGAAACCTGACAGAACTGTTGTAGTGATGGTAACAAAGAGGAGGCACATGGGGATCCTCAAAAGTGGATTAAAAACACTGGATGTGAAATGTTCGATTGTCTCAAAAGTACAGTAAAAAGGCAAGGGATCATTGTTAGATAAAAAAATAGCACACTTTTATTCATTAATTTAAAAAAAATCATGTTATCTGCATTGTTGAACATCAACATTTAAGATTTCTTTGATTGTTAGCCACCTATTGATCTTCATTGCACAGTCTGCTGCACTGAATCTTGTGTTGGAATTTTGATTTAAAAAAAAAAAAACAATTTGTGCAATACACTAAATGAAGCATCAGTGAGACATTTTACACATGCGCTTCTCAGTTTAGGTCAACAATTAAAAATCAAGATGTCTGTAGTATTTTCTTAACCAAGTGATTCATAGTGGGATCTCTAAAGTAAAAGGGTCGCCTATGTGGATGAGAGCAATCCAGGGGGTGAATGCAGGGTGGACCTTTCATTGAAACTGTGAAGTCACATCAGTGGAACACTGGCGGAAGTTAAGAGAAGACACAGATGGATTTGGGTTCATTCAGCAGTACTAACCACTTCACCATTGAGCTGCCCACACACGGACAATTTTACAGTTGTGTATTTAATTGCATTTAAGTACAATAAGCACAATTTTAAATTTTAAATGTTTAACAGGCTCCGCTCCACTGTGTGGAGTTTGCATGTTCTTCCTGTATCTGTGGGGTTTTCTCCAGGTACTCCGGTTTCCTCTCACAGGCCAAAGACGTGAACGTTAGGCTAATTGGCATTAACTGGGGATTCTAAATCGTCCTTAGGAATGAATGTCAGAGTGAATGGTTGTCTGTCTCTCTGTGTTGGCCCTGCGATGGACTGGCGATCCATCCAGGGTGTACCCTGCCTCTCACCCAAAGATGCTGGGATAGGCTCCAGCACCCCCCCCCCCCCACGACCCGAAAAGGATTAAGCGGTAGAAGATGAATGAATGAATGAATGTTTAACAGACTTCGGTGTTCTGGTCTTTGACACATTCGCAACAACATGGGAAAAAACCTGCAAGAATTTGATACAAAATCAAAGCATTTAAGAATATGACCTGGTTATTGTCAACAGAAATAGTGAAACAAAGAATGTGTCCATGTTTTCAAAACTGCTATAGAACATAGCACAATGTGTTGTTAATTTTTAAAGGGCGCATATAGAATTTATTTATGATATATTTTTTCTTTTTCCCATGGACAAACTAAGTGATTGTAATTTTCTAGTTTAGTCTTCATTTTTGGCTTCATTTTCAATCGTCGTGTTTCAGGTCACAGTGAAACTTAAATGTTACAGAATGGTTTGAAAAGAAACAAGATGAACTCACCTACCAGGTGCAAAAAGCTAACAGCACTCAGTAAAGTAAACTCTCAAATTTACATAGATGTATTAAGTGAGATATCAACAATCCTTGGTTCAGCTGCACCTTCACACAGGGTCATCGACGCTACCTACACCCACATTCAGGTGTACTGTATACAGCTAGTTAAAAACAGCCACAGCCTCAGTGACTGTCAAATTCACTTCCCTAGAGCATGGCCTCGGTTATTTATAACCCTTTAGTTATTCACATGGTCAGGTTAATTGTTTATGCTTAAAGAGACTACAAAGCTCGAGCTGGACTAAAACTGATGTGGCCTTAAGACTGATAAATACAGTGAGTGTCTGACAGTAAGCCGGGGCAGGAAGAGGCCAGCAGAACTGAATATCCTGGACACTAATGCACTGTGTCTCCCACCATAGGGTTTTCTTAATTACATTAACCAAATGCATTCTGCAGTGTGTGTGCAATCTCATGGTTAACTGCACACCCCTGTAGCTGAACCCCCCTCCCCTCTCTGTTCCTCTGTGAAATATTCATGGTGAAAGCTCCTCTTCCCATCTCCTCTGTCCTTCTAAAATGTAAATGCCTGCTGTTGTTCAGCTGTGCTACCATTGTCTGAGATGAATTTTTCCTTGTGCGTATAACGCCTCAAAAATTGCCAGGATTTTAAGAAAAAAAGCGATGTTACCACTAATTCTGACGTCAACATCACTGTCAGTTTTAAAACTTCTAGTAGAAATTAACTCTTTGTTGCTGTTCAGGTTTTTATTGATTTATGCATCTTTGGTGCCTTTTAGAGATGCATCTCACTGGAAAAATACATTTGAATTTCTTCATGTCTGCACAACACACTGATTAGAATTGACCAGGCAGGACTAATTTAAATACATTAACTATTCATTAATTGAATAAAGAGGCTAGTTAGCCCTAGGGCCTCTTTATAATCATAAACGGGGGTGTACTGTTTATGCAAAACAGCAAAGTGCCATGTGCTGGCTTATTATGCTAATGATGAATGGCAAAATACATGTTTCTCCTGCCCACAAAGGAGGATTAGGCATGGCAGTGTCAGCAAGTTGTTTCCAGGGTACAGACTCTGCTCTTCCATATTACAGCATGTTGAAATGCGACCGAATAATCTGATTCTTCTAGTCTTCTCCATGCGATCACACCCCCTCGCTATGCAAACTCTCAATCTATCTCCAAACATTGTATTGCAAGTAAGGACTTGACACACGTGGACCAACGTAATGCACACTCTTTCTGACTAGATCAAGTTACTCCATGCAGAAAACTCATACTGTGGTAAAACCTCCACTTGCTTCAAACAGAACATCTGCAGCTACAAAGTGCTGAGAAACCTCCATCAACAGTTAATGTATTCTAAAGCAAATTTCAACACGTCCACAAGGTCTAGATCCAAACCAGATCCTGCCTCATTTGGATCCACAGCATATTCTAAACACTCATATAAATCTTTTTAAAAATGAAAACTCCACATATATTCTGAGCACACATTCAAATATTTATTACTGCTAGAAGGTAAACAGCAAAGTTACAATAGTTTTATAGTACTAATTTGGTACAAGCACTCATTATTTATTTAAATGGGGGGACAAATCCTGATTCTCTACTGTGATTTAAATCATCATCATTAAATCACCAATTACAATGAAGTTGGGACATTGTGTAAAATGTAAATAAAAGCAAAATGCAATGATTTTAAAAATCCTTTTCAACCTATATTCAATTGAATACACTATAAAGACAAGATATTTAATGTTCAAACTGATAAACTTTATTATTTTGTTGCAAATATTCACTCATTTTTAATTTGATGCCTGCAACACATTCCATAAAAGCTGGGACAGGGGCAAGAGAAGACTGCGAAAGTTGAAGGATGCGCAAAAACACCTTTATGGAACATTCCACAGGTGAATAGGTTTATTGGGTATAAAAGGAGCATCCTAGAAAGCTCAGTCGTTGACAAGTAAGGATGTGGCGAGGTTCACCACTTTGAGAACAACTGCGTGGGCAAATAGTCTACCAGTTTAAGAACATTTCTCAACGTACAATTGCAAGGAATTTAGGGATTTTATCATCTGCAGTCCATAATATCACCAAAAGAGTCAGAGAATCTGGAGAAATTTCTGCATGTAGCAACAAGGCTGAAAACCAACACTGACTGAATGCCCATGACCTTTGATCCTTCAGGCAGCACTGCTTTAAAAACTGATGTCATTTGGGATATTACCATGTGAACTCAGGAACACTTCAGAAAACCATTGTCAGTTAACACAGTTTATGGCTTCATCTACAAGTGCAAGTTAAAATGTTACACTCAGAAAATGAAATGTGTACTTCAATTAATTTTTCTTGTGAGCTGGTCCCATCTAAATGAATTATGCTAAGAGAACATAAAATATTTATTTAATCTAACATAGCAATGTTAATTATTATAACTAATTAAAATTAATTTAGTTAAACAAGAACTACAATAAGCTCAACCACTGAAATTTGGTTATGTTATTTGTACTTAACAAACTTACTTTCAGCCTACATATTATACCTTTGTCGACTTAACCTAATGAACTTCACTAAATTCTGTCAACTGGTCCCACACAAATGAATTTAGTAGACCCAATGCATTTTTTGTCATCTTCTGTATTTATGAGCACTGCGGCAGATGACAAAATAAGGCAGCAATGCTGAGGTTTTAAGCAGGTTTTATTAATCATACCGCCGTCACGGGATCCCCGCTCCGGCCTAAGTGTGTGCAGGCTGGAGCAGGATCCTCAGGCTCTCAGAGAAGAAGGACACAAAGTCTGTGTCCAGCAGCAGCCGTTGTAGAAGTGAGAATAGAGAGTGAGTTACAGGCTCTTGCAGCATATATACCCTGTTGCAACAATACATGAAAGAGCATTTCACAGCAGTTGGTATGGGCATTTGCATTTCAAGAGACACAGCAAGGACAGGATGCATGAACTCAACACATGAATGGCACATTAACATCACAAGGCATGAATGGCACATTACATCTCAGCAGTGTAGCGGAAAAAACCAGGAGTAGCGAGGTGTCTGTCCTTAGTCTGTTTGTGGGGGTTTTCCCAAACCGCCACAGCTCCCCCCCAGAGGGCTCGGCGGGTGGCCGAGACCTCGATAGTGCAGCTTGGGCAGCGAGTAGGGAAAAGCTCTGTGCAGGAGGGGGTGGGGGTAGTAAAAGCCGGCCGGAGACAATAAAAACGTCCGGGCCGCGCAAAAATTGCTTGTGGGTCCGCGATGTCGAAGGGCTGTCCCGTTGAACGTGCAGAGGTCCACAAGAAGAAAAATTAGTCACTGGCTCCTCCCGCGATTAAGTCCTGCAAGGATTAAGAGCGGCCATGAAGAAAAGACGAGGCTGCGTGGCGGCTGTGATGAGAGCAGAGGGACTGGCGTGTTGGCTTTAGGTGCGGGCACAACCTTAAAGCTCTCGGGAACCGCAAACCGCTGAATTCCCCTTGTGTGCCGTGGCTAAGACCATAAAATCCAGTGAGCAAGCTCAGCCTCAGGTGAACGAGCAAGCCTGAAGGGCCAGTGTGCAGCAGAAGGAAGGCGGTCAGAAAAGCCGTATTTGTCCCGTGCGTGGTGCGCCGTCCCCGTAACTCCCCGGTGCGTGCGCCGGGGTTCCGTGATGGGTGGGCCAGCTGGAGAGGAGAACCAGGGTCAGGGAGCTTGATCATCCCTGTTCAGTGTGTTGGAGCGGTGAAGGGAAGTAGACGCTCTGTCACTCGCTCGGTCATGGTGCGTTCAGGTCCACGTGTGCTCCGTCGGCCATGGGGATCGCCGTCGTGGAGAGGGGACGAGGTGCATGCGCTCTCGTGTGGAGGAGCTGTGAGCGCGGCCGGTCCAGCGTGGATGTGCCGATCTAGGCGTGCAGATCTCACCATGAAACGCTGCTCAGCTTTCCCGGTCGTGGGTGCTCTCCGGAGAGTTTCACCTGGAAACTCCGCGTTGAGGTCTCCCTGAAGCAGAAGGGAGGGCAGATCAGTCAGGCTGCCGCGTTCGCTGGTCGTCGGAGAATCACCGCCGGGCGTTGCATTCGCTGGCAGCGTGTTCGTTTCAGCGTCGGGTCACCAGTGCGGCGGATGATAGAATAAGGCAGCGATGCTGAGGTTTTTTTTTTTTTTTTTTGTTTTTTTTTTTATTTAAGTTTTTGTAATGGGTATACAGGTCGTTACAGCAATGCATTGTTTACATTTTCATCACATGTTCCCTTATTTTCTGATATCTGACAACATTGGAAGATTAATTCTTACAACACCCCCTTTTTTTTTTTTAAAGTGAAAGAAAAAGTGAAATTAAAGAGAAAAAAAACAAAAAACAAATAACAAAAAAACCAAACAAACCAGTAAAAAACAAACAAAAAGAAAAAGTAAGTAAATAAAGATAAAAGAGCATCTGAGTAGCGTTGGAACAAAGAGCGGAACCATTATTGAAATGGTATTTGTCAAAGATTAGATCTAGTGGAAGACACATATGCGGTCCAGGGTTGCCAAAAGTTCATGAACCCATCCTTGTCCTGTCTCAGTGCGAATGTCAACTTTTCCATCGAGTAAATGTCTTGGATCACGTTAGTCCAATCTTCAGGTGTAGGACAGTCCTTCAACATCCATTTTTTAGTTAGAGCTTTTTTGCTTGCCAATATTAAAACATTGAATAAGTATTTTTCTCCTCGTCTTTCCAGTGATTCCGGTAGTAAACCCAAATACAAAGTTACAAAAGAAAAGGGAACTGTTATTTTGAATATTTTCCCCAATATTGTCTGTACATTGGTCCAATATTGGTGGATAACTGGGCATGACCAAAACACATGAAAATGATTTGCAGTCTTTTCACCACACAAGCGCCAACAGTTCAATCCCTTATGGGTAAATTTGTTTTGTGCAGGTGTTCTGAAAAATCTTGCCAAGTTTTTCCATCCAAATTCTCTCCACTGCAGGGATGAGGTACTTTTCCATTGCTGTTTATTTAGCTTTTCCCATATTTCCAGTTGTAAAGTGAAATTCCCCTCTTTTTCCCATCTCTCTTTTATATAAGATGTGTTGTCTCCTTTTAAGTCTTGAAGACCTTGGTATATTTTAGAAATGTATCTGATCCCTGGGATCCCTTTATATGCCATTAAGAAGACCTTCAGAACACCTGACTGGGCCCTTTCCAAAACCTCCTTTTTAAGTATATTGTTTATGTGGTGTCTAAGCTGGAAGAACCTGTAAAGGTCTTGATTTATTAGACCTTGTTTTTTCAAATCTTCAAAACTTCTTAAGATTTGCCCTTTAAAAAAATCGTAATATTTTATCAGCCCTTTCTCCTTCCACTTTTTAAATCTGGTGTCTGTTTTATTAGGAGTAAAGTCCTGATCATAGGCAATCCATTGCAGAAGTCGATAGGGCTCTTTAGTTTGATTCTCTCTGACTATCTTAAACCAAATTTTTAGCGGGGTCTCTATCCACGGGTTAGTGTTATTCAAAAGCTTAGGTAAGGCATTGTTCCCTATTATCGCCTGTAGGGGGATGTCACTTGTTATTTGGCATTCGATCTCCTTCCATTGTGCAGTGTAGACTGGGTTACATATCTCTACTAAAGTTTTAATTTGTGCAGCTTTAAAGTAGTCCCTGATATTTGGCAGCGCGAGCCCACCTTTGTCTTTGTTTAGCTGTAGGGTTCTATATCTGATTCTAGGTCTCTTGCCCTGCCATATGAATCTTGAGATCCTTCTGTCCAGCTCCTGCCATGTTTTTTTGGGAGGTTCTACCGGTATTGTTTGGAAAAGGTATAGAAGATGTGGAAGTATATTCATTTTGACTGCTTCAATTCTTTGTGCAGTACCCAAGAATGGTATCATATTCCATCTTGCTAGGTCAGATTTTATTTTTGTCACCAGTGGATCATAGTTTAGTGATATAATTTTGTTGAGTTGTTTCGGGATATTGACCCCCAGATATTTCATAGATTCCGACTCCCAGTTAGTTTTGAGTTTGCTTAGTGAATAATGATTTGGGTCATAGTTGAATGTTAAAACTTGGGTTTTATGCATGTTTAATTTGTACCCCGATAAATCTCCATACTCTGAAAAAACTGAGGTTAGTTCTGGTAAAGAAGTGTTCGGCTGCCCTAGGTATATTAAAATGTCATCAGCAAAGAGTGCTATTTTATGTTCCTTCTGACCAAGTGTAATACCTTGAATTTTTTGGTTTTGTCTTATCCATTGGCTCAGAGGTTCTATGAAGATTGCAAAGAGCAGTGGAGACAGGGGGCAGCCCTGACGACATCCTCTTTCCAGTTCAAAAGATGATGATAAATTACCGTTAATCCTTATTTTAGCTGTTGGTTTTTTATATAATGCCTGTATAGTTCTAATGAAGTTGTTATGAAAATTGAAACTGGATAAGATTCTATATAGAAAAGACCAGTCAACCGAATCGAATGCTTTTTCAGCATCTAATCCCAATATGACTGCATTTAAGTTATATTTTTTTATATGATGAATTATGTGTAAAGTGCGTCGAATGTTGTCTTGTGTCTGTCTTTGTCTTATAAAACCTGTTTGGTCTAAATGAATTAGGTCTGTCAGTATATTTTCTAACCTTTTGGCAAGGATAATGGTAAAAAGCTTATAGTCCTGATTTAGTACACTGATTGGTCTGTAGTTGGAGCACTCTAGTTTATCCTTTTCAGGTTTAGGTATAACTGCAATGACCCCTTCTCTCCAGGAGGGGGGGATTTCCCCTGTGTGGAGGACATAATTAAATGTTTTCAGGAGGAGAGGAGATAGTTGCTGTTTAAAGGTTTTGTACCACTCTGCTGTATAGCCATCAGCTCCTGGGGATTTGTTAGCTTTAAGTTTCATAATTGCTTTTTCCAATTCTTTAGGATGTATTTCTGACAGTAGTGTTTTATTTTGTGACTCCGTAAGTTGGGGAAGGTTTAATGTGTTTAGGAATGCCTCGGATGCGTTTTTATGTTTTTTGTGGGAGTATAAGTTCTTATAGTAATTCTCGAAGTTTTTAAGAATATCCTGAATTCTGAATTTTATTTCCTTTGATACTGGGTCTCTGATTTTGTAGATTGCTCTTTCTGTTTGATGTTTCCTCAATTTATAGGCTCGCAATTTTGCCGATTTACTGCCTGCTTCATAGTATTTTTGTTTCAGAAATGTAAGTTTCTTCTGGATTTCTATTGTGTAGATCTCATTTATTTGGTTTTTAATTTCCTTAATCTTGAGCGAGTCAGTAGAATGAGTGTTGCCTTTGTGTTCTTTTTCTAGGTTCCTAAGTTCTGACTCTAATGTGGATAGTTTTTCTTGTCTTAGTTTCTTTTGGGTTGCCAGTTTTGCAATAATCTTTCCTCTTATTACAGCTTTGCATGCATCCCACAGTATTAAAGGGGATACTTCTCCATTATCGTTATCTTCCAAATATCTGAGAATATCTGATTCCAATTCATCTTTCAATGGTCCTTTCAGGACATTTGAATTTAACCTCCAAGAAAATGTATTATTTGTGTATTTTTGGATATTTAAGTCCATGTAGATCGGACTGTGGTCGGAGAGATCCATCAGTCCTATTTTACATGTTTTTACTCTTCCAATGTCTCTATTAAACATAAAAAAATAGTCAATCCTTGAGTAAGATGAATGTGGAGTTGAGTAAAATGTATAGTCTTTTACACTGGGGTTGAGTTCCCTCCACACGTCACAGATTCCCATTTCTTTTAGTAGCATCCAAGTCTTCCTGTTTTGGGTGTTATTTTGATGTGGGGAATTACCAGAAGCATCCCAGTATGGATTCAGTCTAAGATTGAAGTCCCCACCACATATCACTAAACCTTGAGCTTTAGTTATCATTAGGTCGAATACATTTTTATAAAATTTCCAGTTAGCCCCTGGGGGAGCATACACATTCAGCAGGGTGATATCTTCTCCCTCTAGCCGCCCAGTTACCAAACTGTATCTCCCTTCTTTATCTTTGTGTTCTGATTTTTTTTCAAATGTAATTTTGGTTGATATCAATGTCGCTACTCCCCTCCTCCTCCCTGATTTATATGAAGATGAAGAGATCATTTTAAACCCTTGTCTACTGAGTTTATTGTGTTCCACGTCTGTTAGGTGGGTTTCTTGTAAAAATATTATTCCTGCTTTGTCTTTTTTCATTTTGCCTAGAATCTTGGATCTTTTAACTGGATTCAGGATTCCTTTTACATTATATGAAATTATTTTGGTTACACCCTGTTTCTCCATTGTGTTGTTTTGTTTAGTATAACTGTGTGGTGGCCCTCATTTGTGCTACTCAGAAACTGAAAGAACATTAAAAACAAGAAAAACATTAAGAACATAGTGTAAAAAACTTTAAAACAAAAAGCTGTCATAAGAACTTCCTGAGCTGAGGTCTTTTTAAAGACCCTGGATGAGCCTTGATGGAGTGAAGGCCCTGAGGGAAATTCCTCAAACTCTGTTACGTGTTGAGGGCCCTCTCTTACCACTGAAAGTAGTCCCATGCTTTTAACGTGAGTTTCAGAACCCAATCCAAACTTGTAATGATTTTTTTTTTTCCTTTTATGCCTAAACCCTGTGAAATTGTGTGCACCCTCCCACCCCCATCTCATCAAACATTCACGCAAAAACAGTATTTGTTAGTATGAGGAGAACATGTGGATTATTGTCACATTTCTATTTTAACAAGTTTTTTTTTTTTTTTTTTTTATTAGAAAGACTTCCATCCATCCATCCATCTTCTACCGCTTTTCCGGAGGTCCGGGTCGCGGAGGCAGCAGTTCAAGCAGAGAAGCCCAGACTTCCCTCTCCCCAGCCACCTGCTCCAGCTCTTCAGAGGGGATACCAAGGCGTTCCCAGACTAGCTGGGAGACATAGTCTCTCCACCGAGTCCTGGGTCTGCCCCGGGGTCTCCTCCCAGTGGGACGTGCCTGAAACACCTCAAGTGGGAGGCGTCCAGGAGGCATCCTAATCAGATGCCCATACCACCTCAACTGACTCCTTTCAATGTGGAGGAGCAGCGGTTCTACTCTGAGCCTCTCCCGGATGACTGAGCTCCTCACCCTATCTCTGAGGGTGAGTCCAGCAATCCTACGGAGAAAGCTCATTTCAGCCGCTTGTATCCGCGATCTCGTTCTTTCGGTCATTACCCAAAGCTCGTGACCATAGGTGAGAGTAGGAACGTAGATTGACTGGTAAATCGACAGCTTTGCCTTAGAACTAAGCTCCCTCTTCACCACAACAGACCGGTACAACGTCCGCATCACTGCAGATGCTGCTCCAATCCGTCTGTCGATCTCTCGCTCCATTTTCCCCTCACTCGTGAACAAGACCCCAAGATACTTAAACTCCTCCACTTGGGGCAGGAGCCTGTCCCCAACCCGGAGAGGACAATCCACCTTTTTCCGGCTGAGGACCATGGACTCGGACTTGGAGGTGCTGATTCTCATCCCAGCCGCTTCACACTCAGCGGCAAACCGTCCCAGCAAGAGCTGTAGGTCATTGCTGGATGAAGCCAACAGGACAACATCATCTGCAAACAACAGAGATGAGATCCTGTGGTCACCAAGCATGACACCCTCCATTCCCTGGCTGCGCCTAGAAATCCTGTCCATAAAAATTATGAACAGGACCGGTGACAAAGGGCAGCCCTGGCGGAGTCCAACTCTCACTGGGAATGACTCCGACCGAGTGTTGGCAATGCGAACTAAACTCTCACAACGGTCGTACAGAGACCGAATAGCTCGTAACAACAAGCCCGATACCCCATACTCCCGAAGCACCCCCCACAAAAATCCACGAGGGACGCGGTCAAATGCCTTCTCCAAGTCCACAAAACACATGTAAACTGGTTGGGCAAACTCCCACGAACCCTCAAGAATTCTCGAGAGGGTAAAGAGCTGGTCCGATGTGCCACGGCCAGGACGAAAACCACATTGCTCCTCCTGAATCCGAGGTTCGACCAACGGCCGGACTCTCCTCTCCAATACCTTGGCATAGACCTTCCCAGGGAGGCTGAGGAGTGTGATCCCTCTAAAGTTGGAGCACACCCTCCGGTCCCCTTTTTTGAAGAGAGGAACCACCACCCCGGTTTGCCATGCCAAAGGCACTGCCCCCGACCTCCACGCAATGTTGCAGAGGCGTGTCAACCATGACAACCCAACAACATCCAGGGCCTTGAGGTACTCGGGGCGAATCTCGTCCACCCCCGGGGCCCGGCCACCAAGGAGATTTTTAACCACCTTGGCGACCTCAGCCCCTGTGATAGGCGAGTCATCCCCCTCGTCCCCAAACCCTGCTTCCTCTGTGGAAGGCGTATCAGTGGGATTGAGGAGATCCTCGAAGTATTCCTTCCACCGCCCGACGATATCCCCAGTTGAAGTCAACAGTGTCCCATCCGCACCATACACAGTGTGGACGGGGAGCTGCTTTCCCCTCCTGAGCCGCCGAACAGTTTGCCAGAATCTCTTTGAAGCCGACCGAAAGTCTTGTTCCATGGCCTCACCGAACTCCTCCCATACCCGGGTTTTTGCTTCAGCAACCACCCGAGCTGCACTCCGCTTGGCCTGCCGGTACACCTCAGCTGCTTCGGGAGTCCCACAAGCCAACCAAGCTTGATAGGACTCCTTCTTCAGCTTAATGGCCCCCCTCACCACTGGTGTCCACCACTTGGTTCGGGGGTTGCCACCACGAGATGCACCGGCCACCTTGCGGCCGCAGCTCTGGGCTGCCGCTTCAACAACAGAGGTGGAGAACATGGCCCATTCAGACTCCATGTCTCCAGACTCCCTCGGAATGTGGTTGAAGTTCTTCCGGAGGTGGGAGTTGAAGACCTCCCGGACAGGGGCCTCAGCCAGACGCTCCCAGCACACCCTCACTATACGTTTGGGTCTACCAGGTCTGAATGGCTTCCTCCCCTGCCATCGGATCCAACTCACCACCAGGTGGTGATCAGTTGACAGCTCTGCACCTCTCTTTACTCGGGTGTCCAAGACATACGGTCGCAGGTCTGATGATACGATAACAAAATCGATCATCGACCTGCGGCCTAGGGTGTCCTGGTGCCAGGTGCACATATGGACACCCTTATGCTTGAACATGGTGTTCGTTATAGACAGACTGTGGTTAGCACAGAAGTCCAATAACTGAACACCACTCGGGTTCAGATCGGGCAGGCCGTTCCTCCCAATCACCCCCCTCCAGGTTTCACTGTCGTTGCCCACGTGCGCATTGAATTACAAAGACTTGTTTGTTTCAAATAATATGATTGTTCCATGAAATGTTTTACCACATGCTGAATATGCATCTCCTTTAATGTTTGTTACCTTGTATGAGGGGGGTTGGATGTGTGGATTGATTCAAGAGAAAAGAAAAAAAAAAAAAAAAAAAGGTCGCTATTCCAACCTGAAAACGGATAGTTTATCCGCGACGCTCTGGCGCTGGGTTTCCCGCTGCTGGTCCGTGGATTTTGAGGGTCTTTGTGTTGTCCATGTTTGCGCTTTGATCTTCTCACTCGGGTCTGCTGCGGGTTTAAATACCGTTACCGGGAGCCCTCTTTTCGCCATGTCAGCTGTTGCTTCTTCCGCCGAATTATAGAGACACGTTTCATCGCCGTAGAAGACCCTTAACTTCGCAGGAAATGGAGTCTGAAAGCGCAATTTCTTCTCTCTTAACACCTTTTTCGCGTCATTGTATTCCCTGCGCTTTTTAAGGACCTCCGGGGCGTAATCGTGTTCCACGTAGACTTTTCTCTCCTGGTGCATAAATCCTTTTTTCTGCCAGGCCAGTCTTACAACCTCTTGTTTTATTTTGAAATTGGAAAATCTTACCAACACCGAACGTGGGGGCGCTTCCGCCGTCGGCCTAGCGGCTAATGAACGATGTGCCTTTTCTATCTTCAAGTCGGTGGTTTGTGGAATATCCAATTTCTCTCTTAGTAAGGATTCCACGCATTCTGCCATTGAGTTAAAACCATTTTCGGTTCCTTCTATCAGACCATGAATTCTTATGTTGTCTCTTCTTTGTTTTCCTTCTTGGTCGGTTAGCTTAGCCTCTATAGCTGCTTGTCTTTTGCGTAGGTCTAGCACAGAATCTTCGAGCACTTTTATTCGATCCTCTGTTTCCAAGATTCGGTTCTCGGCCTGGTCCACTCTGCTGTTTGTCCTTTTCAATTCTTCTCTGAATTCCCGAAATTTGGCCGTAACTTCTCGGCGAAATCGTCGTAGCTCCTCAAATAGTGATTTCAGGCTAACCCTTTTGTTAGCTATCACCAGTTCCTCGTCTTCTGAACGGAGATCTTCCAGTTCAGATTCTCCGGCCGATACGTGTCCTGGCCTGGAGAATTTCAGTTTCTTCTGTTTTCCTTTAGACATGATGATTTTGTCTTTTGATTTTCACTCCTCCAAAAATCCATTAAGTTTGATTTTCAAGGTGTTATCCTGGATTGGGTCTGAGAGCTTCAGTGTTAAGCTGCAGTCGCCATGGCGTCCAGACCGGAAGTCCAGCGATGCTGAGGTTTTAAGGAGAGTTTTTTATCAAGTGCAGCGGCATGAAATAAAGCGGCGTTGTTGAAGGTTTTAAGTAGATTTTATTAATCATACCGCCGTCATGGGATCCCCGCTCCGGCCTAAGTGTGTGCAGGCTGGAGCGGGATCCTCAGCCTCTCAGAGAAGAAGGACACAAAGTCTGTGTCCAGCAGCAGCCGTTGTAGAAGTGAGAATAGAGAGTGAGTTACAGGCTCTTGCAGCATATATACCCTGTTGCAACAATGCATGAAAGAGCATTTCACAGCAGTTGGTATGGGCATTTGCATTTCAAGAGACACAGCAAGGACAGGATGCATGAACTCAACACATGAATGGCACATTAACATCACAAGGCATGAATGGCACATTACATCTCAGCAGTGTAGCGGAAAAAACCAGGAGTAGCGAGTTGTCTGTCCTTAGTCTGTTTGTGGGGGTTTTCCCAAACCGCCACAAGCACATCAATAATGCACTTTACATTTTGGTGCCACATAGTCCAGAAAAGTGAAGCTTTCTTTACATCAGACAGTAGGAACAAAAATACAGGTAAAACTTGCCAGTGGAGAAAAACATTTACAGTTATAAACTGGGCGGACAATATCATTGTCCAGCATACAAACATGCAATTGTCAAGTCTAAGGGTGCTTTCACACCTAAATTTGTTTACTTTGGTCTGAATCAGCTGATAAGTTTGTTACTTTGTATCATTTTCTCCTTGGTTTGGTTCCCTTTCACACAGGCAAAAATTTAAGCGGACCAAATTCCGTCATGTTAAATCCCATGAGACTTGTGTCAGAACGTTCTCTGTTCTTATTGGTCAGATTTTTTTGCCACGAGAACAGGAAAGGTAAATACAGGAAGTAGGATGACTACTGTGCATTTATGCATTTCTGGGGAGAAAATAATACAAAGAGTAGCATAATCTGTGGAGGGAGGGGGTGTCATCACCCATTTATTACATTACGTGCATATACCACTTTCGGCAAATAGTACAGTTTGAAAATGAAGCGCGGCTACGGATGGAAAATAACATATTAATGCTCATTAATCCTCCAGAACTGTGACAAGCTTAGCCACCGATATTTTCGAAGATCCATCAGGTATGTATAAAATGTTTTACTGTTTGCCAGTGGTCCTGTTTTAGTACGGTCCCTTTCTCACCTGCACCACACCAGAGTTCGCCAGTTGATTCGAATCGAGACCACCTCTTTCAGGCGGTCTTGGCACGGTTGTTTTGGTGCGCACTTGAGTGCAATTATCGTGTTCTCACCAGACAAAACGAACTGCACTAATGGAGAAAATGAACTCGAGTTCGACTGAAACGAACTAAAGCCTGTAGGTGTGAAAGTATCCTAAGTTACACCAGGTTAAGGGTACCAAACATTTTTTTGGATTACAAAGTAGTACTATGAATCAAATAAAACTAAAATATTAAATACTAAAGTAAAACTACCTATAATTGTTTTAATTATTGTAAGTGCTCCCAAGTATTTCAGTTCTACTTTTTCCATTCTAGGTTTTAGGCCCAAAATACATATGTGCCCCTTTCATGTTACATGCAGCAATAAAAACAATTAGACATATTGGATTACATACTGTATGTATACACATACTACATAATAGATTTCAAACAATTCTTATACTTAGCATGTTTCAGTGTGAGCTGTCAAGTTTACTGCCCTCTTATTTAAGAGATCATTGATAAGTCTAAATGGTAAATGGCGTTCACTTATATAGCTGTCATATTGACTGGACAATCAGCCTAAGTGCAAGATGCAACACCAACAGAATAACACACAAGAAACGTTTGACCCCTTTTATTTAATTTCAAAAAACGTGAACTTGAAGAAAGCCAGTCACTCACCAGATTAGCAGCAAACCTGCAGAGGGAGAGATGAGGCTGATTAATGGTGGAATGGAGGAAGTGGATATCCAAAATAATACCAGTCACGTGGGAGGAGAAGAGAGCCCGACACAGAAGGAGATGAACCAGCAGGTTAGGACTGCTGGTGGGGGAATGAGGAGCGGAGTCTGATCGGGTGGAGAGGATGACTGCAACGGGGATGAGCAACAGGCTGGCGAGTGCTCCAACACCCCTGAAGACGCACCACTTCGTTGGCAGCAAACTGTGGAGAAGTAAGAGGAGAAAGTGTGTCAGGTGAGGTTAACCACAACACCAGTAGCCACTTATTCAGATAATTCTGCTTCACAGCAGTATACCCAAACGAGCCAGCATTGAATCACTGAAGAGCGCTTCCTTATAAACGCTGGCTCAGCAGGAACAGCAGGTGTGTCGAATGACTTGATTAGAAGCACAGGATGAAACGGGAAGGAGGGGGCGAGAGCTCGCTAGGACATGACAGCCCCCCCCCCCTCCAAGGAGCACCTGCTGGTGGTCCACCAGGCTTCTCCGGGTGGGCTCGATGGTAGGCCCGGACCATACCTTTGTCATGGATTGCTGAGCAGGGAAACCATGACCGGTGCTCCGGACCGTAACCCTCCCAGTGGACCAGGTATTGGAACCCCCGGCCCCGGCGGTGAACATCTAGGATCTCTTGCATGGTGTGCATGGCCTGGCTGTTGAGGACCTGAGGAGGAGGAGGTGGCTTCGGGGGTGGGACAGAGAGGACTGGAGGAGAGGGGCTTGATCTTTGAGATGTGGAAGGTTGGATGCACCCGGAGCGTCCGCGGGAGCTGGAGCCAGACAGCAGAGTCGCCCACATTGCTGGCGACGGGGAAGGGACCCACGAACCGGGGGGCAAGCTTACGAGCCTCAGCCTTCAGTGGGACCTGATCCTTGGACACCCAGACCTGCTGCCCAGTCTTGTAGTCCGGCGCCGGAACCCTGTTATGATCAGCATAACGTCAGTTGCACTCCGTAGAGCGGAGTAGCACTGTCCGGGTAGACCTCCGGGCCCAGCGACAGTGACGAAATTGGGCCCCCATGGACGGCACCGCCACCTCTCTCTCCATCATGGGTAACGGGGGGGATTGTAGCCCATGGAGGCTTCAAATGGAGAAAGCCCCGTGGCTGAAGAGAGAGTAGAATTGAATGAATACTCCACCCAGGTCAGATGGGAGCTCCATGAAGAAAGGTTGTTGGCTGCCACACAATGAAGGGCGGCTTCCAAGGACTGGTTGGCATGCTCCGCCTGCCCATTGCTCTGCAGGTGGTAACCGGAGGTGAGGCTGACGGTGGTGCCGAGGCAGTGACAGAAGGACTTCCACACCCGTGAGATGAACTGTGGACCCCGGTCAGACACAATGTCCATAGGGATGCCGTGCAGTCTGATGACATGGTGGGAAAGCAATTCGGCAGTCTTGGAGGCAGATGGCAGCTTGGGGAGAGGGACGAGGTGAACGGCTTTGGAGAACTTGTCCACAATAGTCAAAATGACGGTATTGCCATGAGAGGGGGGAAGACCAGTCACAAAGTCCATGGCTATGTGGGACCAAGGCCGGCTGGGGACGGGGAGGTGGTGAAGGAGACCAGCGGGGGAGGTTTGTTGCGGGCACAAGTTAGCCAAGCCTTCATGTACTCCTGCACGTCCCGTCGCAGCATGGGCCAACAGAACGCTCGCCTGACAATGTCTACGGTGCACACCACACCAGAATGGCAGGCGAAACGTCCGGTGTGCCCCCACTGGATAACTTCACTGCAGAGGGCGACAGGGACGTGAAGGCAGTTAGGGGGGCAACCCACTGGTTCGGGCTCAGAGGACTGGGCCTGGCGGACTCTCTTCTCAATCTTCCAGGTGAGGGTTTCCAGGACACACGAAGGCGGGAGAAAGGGCTGGGAGTGGGAAGGTGGGCCAGCCGGGTCCTGGCTGAACTGCCTGGAGAGAGTGTCAGGCTTTGTATTACGGGAGCCAGGCCTATAAGTGACAGTGAAATGGAAACACTGGGAAAATAGGGCCCAGCAAGCCTGCCTAGAATTTAGCTGGTGGGCCGACCGCAGATACTTGAGGTTCTTGTGGTTGGTCCACACGACTACAGGGTGAACAGCTCCCTCCAGCCAATGTCTCCATTCCTCCAAGGCTAATCTAATAGCCAACAGCTCTCTATCCCCGACGTCATAATTCCTCTCAGCTGGGGTGAGCTGCCAAGAGAAATATGCGCATGGGCGGAGCTTCAGGTCTGAGGCGGAGCGCTGGGACAAGATCGCACCCACCCCTGTTTCTAAAGCATCCACCTCCAGGGTAAATTGGAGCTGGGGGTTGACCTGAGCCAAGATGGGTTTGTCAGAGAACATGCCCTTTAATTTCACAAAGACATGTTCAGCTGCCTTGGTCCATAAAAATGGTACCTTAATAGACGTCAGCTTAGTTAAAGGCTGTGCTATCTCACTATAGTTCCAAATGAACCTGCGATAGAAATTCACAAACCCCAAGAAGCGTTGCAGCTCCTTGTGGTTGTGGGGTGTTGGCCAATCAAGCACAGCCATCACCTTGGCTGGGTCGGCTCTCAGCTCCCCCTCCGCTATGATAAAGCCAAGGAAAGAAGTGGAATTGGTGGAAAACTCACACTTCTCTGCCTTGACATATAGTTGGTTCTCTAAGAGCCGTTGTAACATGGCTCTACCATGAGTCTGGTGCTCCTCCAGCGTGTAAGAAAAAATCAGGATGTCATCTTGATAGACAAAAACGAACTGATTTAACTTGTCGCGGAGGACATCGTTAATTAAATGCTGGAAAACCGCTGGGGCGTTAGTTAATCCAAAAGGCATAACTAGATATTCAAATTGCCCCAGGTGCGTTTTAAACGCCGTTTTCCATTCATCCCCCTTGCGTATTCTAACAAGATGGTAAGCGTTACGTAAATCGAGTTTAGAGAATACGCTCGAGCGCTGCAGGAGCTCGAAAGCAGAGTTCATCAGGGGCAAAGGGTATTTATCGTTGACCGTTATGGCATTGAGCTCCCGGTAGTCAATGCACAGACGCAGGGACCCATCCTTCTTACCCACAAAGAAAAACCCCGCCCCGAGGGGAGCCGAGGATGGCCGAATGAGGCCGGTGTTCAGAGAGTCCTTTATGTACCTCTCCATCACCTCTCTCTCAGGCCCGGAAATATTATAAAGTCTGCTGGACGGCAACCTCACGCCTGGGAAGAGGTCAGTGGCACAGTCATACAAGAGATGCGGGGAAAGCGCTAGCGCTTGTGACTTAATAAAGACCTCTCCAAGGTCATGATAAACCTTGGGCACAAGGCTGAGGTCTGGCTGCTCGACCTGAGGAGAGGAGACGGGGAGGGATGGTGAACACTCGGCCGAACTTAAACATGTTGCCAAACAGTTTGGGCTCCAGGAGGTGATAGAATTTTGTGCCCAACTGAGAATAGGATTGTGCCTCCGGAGCCACGGGTACCCTAGAACCACCGCATGAGAGGCACGTGGAAACACGTAAAAAGTGAGCCTCTCCCGGTGGTTACCGGACATTAGAATGGATAACTGCACCGTACAATGAGTGACGGACGCCACCGTCTGGCCAGAAAGGGTATGTACGGAGCAAGGAGCTGGCAGTTTAACTAACCCCATCTAGTGCACCAATTGGGAGGAGATGAAATTACCCTCTGCCCCGGAATCAATAAGGGCAGAAACCCTCCTCTTGACCCGCGGCAACTGAACCAGGGCCGAAATAGAAAAATTACCGGGGGGATCAGGTTGAGTCCCGCCCGCCAGACCCCCCACGGCTACTGACAGGTCGTGTCTTCTTGGCCGTAGGTGGCATGTGTCCCACTTGTGCTTCAAAGAACCACAGTAGGCCCCGATCCGCCACCGCCGCTCAGCCTCTGCCCACGGAAGGCGAGCAGAGCTGAGCTCCATAGCTTCGGCGGAGGATTCGGATTCACCTACGTCAGTAGGCGCCTGGAGTGCACAAAAGGTAAACAGGTTAGAGGAGGTGCCGTGCTCCCTAGCATGCTAGCGGTACTGGTTATCTAAACCGACCGCCTGATCGACTCGATCATCCAAGGTGGCAGGAACGGCATGAACCACCAGGTCGTCGAGGAGCTGAGGATTCAACCCGTGGAGGAACGCACTGCGCAGTGCCACCTCATTCCACCCCGAATCTGCTGCCTAGACCCGGAACTCCACCGAGAAGTCGGCCACCGACTGGCTGCCCTGGTGGAGCGACAACAGGCGACTCATGATATTCCCCTCACTCTCGGTTTAGTCAAAAGTGCGGGAAAACTCAGTCACAAATTGGTCAAACATTGGTGGCGCATCTCCTCTGCTATCAATTCCAGACCGTGCCCAACTAAGAGCCCGGTCCCGAAGCAGAAAGGTAAACTGATGGATTTTAGAGATGTCATCCGGAAACTCCCCTCCCACCTGCTCAAAATAAAGCCGAATATGACAAAGAAAATCCTTACATTTCCCCACCTCCCCCGCATACGGTGCAGGAGTAGAAATGGAAGGGGTTCGGCGGATGATGGAAGAAGTCGAAGGAGCAGGTGGGGGCGGAGTCGCCGGAGCAGACATGCAGCCCAATTGTTCAGAAATTGCACTCAGCTGCTGCGTAATTGCCTGCAGCAGTTGAGAGTGCTCAGCCACCTGCCTCTGTGTAATGTCAAGGCAGTGGAGAGCAGTGTGTTCCGTTGATGAGGCACCTGCTAGGCTGTGACCCAGACTGGCTCGTTCTGTCATATTGACTGGACAGTCAGCCTAAGTGCAAGATGCAACACCAACAGAATAACACACAAGAAACGTTTGACCCCTTTTATTTAATTTCAAAAAATGCGAACTTGAAGAAAGCCAGTCACTCGCCAGAGGAACAGCAAACCTGCAAAGGGAGAGACGAGGCTGATTAATGGTGGAATGAAGGGGGAAGTGGATATCCAAAATAATACCAGTCACATGGGAGGAGAAGAGAGCCCTGCATAGAACCCAGCGAAGGAGATGAACCAGCAGGTTAGGACTGCTGGTGGGGGAATGAGGAGCAGAGTCTGATCGGGTGGAGAGGATGACTGCAACGGGGATGAGCAACAGGCTGGCGAGCGCTCCAACGCCCCTGAAGATGCACCACATCGTTGGCAGCAACCTGTGGAAAAGTAAGAGGAGAAAGTGTGTCTGGTGAGGTTAACCACAACACTAGTAGCCACTTATTCAGATAATTCTGCTTCACAGCAGTATACCCAAACGAGCCAGCATTGAATCACTGAAGAGCGCTTCCTTATAAACGCTGGCTCAGCAGGAACAGCAGGTGCGTCGAATTACTTGATTAGGAGCACAGGATGAAATGGGAAGGAGGGGGCGAGCGTTCACCAGGACATGACAATTGCACTTTATATTCATTCCTGGATGACCAAAGCGCTTAACAGATCCAGCTATCCACCCGTTCACACACACATTCATACAGTGATGGTGGCAGAGCCGCCATGCAAGGCACTGGCTTGACCCAGGATCAACCTGAAGTAAACCTAAAGACATACACTGCTGATCAAAATCTTAAGACCAGGGGAAAAATTACAAGTACTCACATTTCGTGCTGGTGCAATGTACCCAGGTGACGCGCTTTTTTTTTTTTTTTTGACACTTTTAGTTCCATTTGGGGGGTTTGGGAATTTTGGGGGGCTTTGGTCTTAAACTTTTGATCAGCTGATGAGTTTAAATGCAGTTTTTAATAAATTGCCTACTCTCTCTATTTTGTCTGTTGATCCTGTTTCTTCTTTCATTTTGAAGCTCTACTTACAACCTGATTATGATCCACCAGCACGAAATGTGAATATTTGTAATTTTTCATCCGGTCTTAAGATTTTGATCAGGAGTGTATTCTCTTTGTATATTTAAATCCTAACAGATTTTAAACCAAACACCAAATAATCTGAAGTGTTAAGTGTTCTTTATTGAAGATTGCTCTTCCATCTGTACCTTGGCTGAGGGTCTGCACAAATTCAGGTAGAAGAACTTGTGAAGAACTTCTGAGGTTTTCAGTCTCTGAATGTCTCTAAGGTCCAGTCCACACATCACACCCAGTAAGAGTGCATATGGAGAAATGATGTCTCACAAATCCTGAAGCACCTCCACACCCAGTTACATTCCATCGGCTGGAGAACTGGTGACATCACCAACATTAATGGTGGAGATGATCTGGTCAAGCTCCCTCTGAACAGCTGCTCCATCTGAATAATTTACACAGGATAAGAAAGATTATGAGATCTTTTAAGTCACAAGGAAATTAGAAAACTGAAAATTCTGCATTTCAGAACTTAATCCAAAGTATTGGCGTAACAAAATTTTAACATGATGATGGCTATGGTTATGACAGCTCACAAAACTCACAGTTCAGATTGTATCATCGATACAGAATCCATCCATCCATCCATCTTCTTCCGCTTAATCCTTTTCGGGTCGCGGGGGGGCTGGAGCCTATCCCAGCATCTTTGGGCGAGAGGCAGGGTACACCCTGGACGGATCGCCAGTCCATCACAGGGCCAACACAGAGAGACAGACAACCAGTCACTCTCACATTCATACCAAAGGACAATTTAGAATCCCCAGTTTTTTGATGCCAATTAACCTAACTTGCATCAAAATTGCTTTGTTCGATAGGTCAAAAAAAAAAGAACTTTACCAAATTTACAAAAACAAAACACTGATGCAAACATCACTGGGGTACCAGTTCTGGATCTGTCAGTATTTGGAAGCAAATCAGAGAAAATATCCAAATATTCTGTTCAACCTTTCTCCCTAGTAGAAGGATATCAGCATTAATATTTTTCACATTTGTGACTTATTTATACAATTGGAACTTATTCACATAAGTCTGCAGCTATTTTCTAGAGTTTTCCCTCATTAATCTGCATCTTTTCTTCTTTACATTTAAGATATTTTTTTTCTTGTAAAGTGAAACCTTATAAATATGCATTTTCCTTTTCCTTTTAATATGCATTTTTCCTTTTCCTTTTAATTAAATTTGTTCTTAAATTTTCAGCTTTTATTTCTTCGTGTTTGTACCGTTGAGTGTTTTGTGCTGTTTAGTGTTGTTTAAATTACGCCTAAGTGTATGTTCATGTGTTTAATGGCCGCATATGATGCTGCGCACAAGTTACAGTTGCCACAGTCTTCTGGAGATAAAGAATATGACCAAACATTATGTCTTGGGACCAGAGCGTTACAGAGGAACTCCGTGTCCTAGGACTTCTCTGCCAGACCTCCACACCCTTGGCCTCGACTGCTGTGTCTCATCCCAAATGGAGATTCCGCCGATGGTGTGAGCGAAGACGAAAGAGCGGTAAATGTGGAGGTATCTGAACAAAGCTAGCTGCTAGCCCACACAGACCCCTGGTTCCTTCCCTCATTCTGACCAACGTATGCTCACTAGACAACAGAGTACAGCAAGAAAATATCCGGCCACTTCATCAACACCAGAGATGCATGTTCTCTCTGGCGTGGCATACAGACCCTCACCAACTGCAAACCTCCACCTCAGACCTGTGCGAGTGACATCACACTGCTTAACAACTTAAATGACTTCTTTGGCCGCTTTGAAGCACAAAACAGCACATCTGCACAGAAGTCCACTCCTCTCCCAGATGAGCAGGCTATAAGTCTGGATCCGGCGAGCATGAAGAGGACCCTCTCCAGGATCAACCCACACAAGGCAGCTGAACCAGACAACATAACAGATCATGTTCTCAAGGACTGTGCGGAGGAGCTCAAGAATGTCCTGGGTGACATCTTCAACATCTCCCTGAGTCAAGCTGTTTTCTTCACGTTTCAAAACTGCTAGTCTCAAAGAAGTCCGTCCCATCCAGCTACAGTGATTACCAGCCCATGGCACTGACCTCCATCATAATGAAATGCTTCGAGCAGTTGGTCATGCAGAACATCAGGTCCACCCTCCCTCTCTCCCACGACCCATCTCAGTTTGCATACAGGTCAGACAGATCCACAAAAGATGCCATCACTGCTGCTCTCCATCCAGCCCTCACCCACCTGGACTCAAAGAATTCCTATGTGCAAATGCTGTTCTTGGACTTCAGTTCAGCATTCAACACAATCATCCACCAGCACCTAATACAAAAACTCAGACACTTGGGACTCAAAACCTCTCTCTGTAACTAGGTGCTGGACTTTCTCACAGGGAGGCCACAGAACGTGCAGGTCGGCAGCAGCACCTCCAAGACCATCACACTGAGCACAGGGGCCCCACAAGGGTGTGTGCTCAGTCTGCTGCTCTTCACCCTGCTGACCCATGACTGTGTACCAGCCTACAGCACCAACCACATCATCAAGTCTGTGGACGACACGACAGTGGTGGGCCTCATCACCAACAATGAGGAGGCCAACTACAGAAATGAGGTGAGCCAACTGGTCCAGTGGTATAAATTTCTTCCTGAATGTGGGAAAAACCAAGGAGATCGTGGTTGACTTCAGGAGAGGACACACACAACATCCCCTTCTGATCATTGATGGAGCAGCTGTGGAGAGGGTGAGCAGCACCAAGTTCCTGGGGGTTCACATCTCTGAGGACCTCTCCTGGTCCAACAACACCACATCACTGACCAAGAACGCTCAAACTCACCTCTGTTTCCTCCGCAAACTGAGGAGCGCATGAGTCCCACCCCCCCATCATGTGATCATTCTGCTGGGGTACCATTGAGAGCATCCTCACCAGCTGCATCATGGTGTGGTATGGAAGCTGCACTGCCTCCTGCCCGAAGACACTACAACACACAGTGAAAGCAGCCAGCAAGATCACTGGTGCCCCTCTGCCCCCCCCCCCTCCACCCCGGACATCTACCACACCCGCCTCACCCACAGAGCCATCAACACTGCAGGCAACACCTCCCACCCCTCATACTCCCTCTTCAGCCCTCTGCCCTTGGGGAAAAGGTACCTGAGCCTCCGAGCCTGCTCCACAAGACTGCTAAACAGCTTGTTCACCAGGCCATGAGGACCCTGACCCCCCCCCCCCCCCCCCCCCACGCCTGGGACCTTAACACACTTACCCACACAATAACTACCTCAGCTATTTGCACAGAAAGACTTGGGAAACCAACAGTAATACATCTGCTGTTGTATGTCTCTGCACCTTACTGCAACCATTTGCATAAATGCCATACCTGCTGCTGTCTGTCATTGCAATACCAATCTGTCACTGTCTGCACCTACACTACCGTATTGACTTGCAATTACGGGTATTACGGCTCTACTTTATTTTTAAATAGGATTGCTGGGTTTTATTATTTATCTTTATTTGCACTACAGGATTGCTGGGTTTTATCTTTTATCTTTATTTGCACTACGGGTAGCATTACTGTACATAGACTGCTGTTGTTGTTTTTCCAGCCTTATTCCTTCTTATATACGGCGGGGAAAATAAGTATTGAACACATCAACATTTTTCTCATTAAACATATTTCTGATGGAGCCAGTAACCTGAGATTTTCACTAGATATCAGTAACAACCCACATAATCCATACATAAAAAGAAATCAAGGCAACTGTGTTCACAATACAAGCTATATTTAATAAAGTACAATGTCACAGGGAATAAGTATTGAACACATGAAGAAAAAGAGGGGCAAAAAGACATAGAAAGCCAAAAAACCAGCTGAAATCCCTCAGAATTTAGGAAGCCACCCTGTCCCCCATCAGTGCAAATTAATTTCAGCTAGTTAAGTCCTGACTGATAGCCTTTAAAAAGATCTGTGAATATCAGATTGTCACACCACAAAGAACTCATGATGGGTAGAAGCAAAGGCCTTTGCAACCTTATTGTTGCAAAACATATTGATGGCATTGGTTACAGGTGCATTTCTAAACTGCCAAATGCTCCAGTGAGCAGTGTTGGAGAAATCATCTGGAAGTGGAAAGAACATCATTTTACCATAAACTAACTAACTAACCTACACTTATATAGCGCTTTTCTAGTCACAAAGACCACTCAAAGCGCTTTCACTAGTACTAACCCTCTATTCTAAGGGCCTATAGGAAACAGATATCTAGGGACAATTTAGAACAGCCAATTAACCTAACATGCATGTCTTTGGATTGTGGGAGGAAACCGGAGACCCCGGAGTAAACCCACGCAGCACAGGGAGAACATGCAAACTCCACACAGAAAGGTTCCAACCCCTGCCAGCCTGGGGATTCGAACCAGGAACCTTCTAGCTGTAAGGCAACAGTGCTAACCACTGCACCACCGTGCTGCCGCCACAGCCAGGAGCTCCTCGCAAGACTTCTGACAGAGGAGTCAAACAAATTATTAGAAGAGACCGTCTGATTGCTGGGTCTTTCTGTGACTGTGTTTTTTTTGTTTTGTTTTGTTTTTGTTTTTTTCTGCACTGTGGCGCCATGAGACGGCTTTTGTTGTGATGTGGCGCATTATAAATAAAGCTGAATTGAATTGAATTGAAGAGTTATCCAAGAGCCAAAGACCACTCATGGAGAGCTCCAGAAAGACCTGGAGTTAGCAGGTACTGCTGTTTCAAAGAAAACAATAAGTAATGCACTCAACCGACATGGGGTCGATGCCCTCTCACCTCACAAGACTCCATTGCTGAAGAAAAAGCATGTTGAAGCTCATTTAAAGTTTGCTGCACGCACAACATTTGGGAAAACCTGTAAAATACTGGGAGAATATAATCTTGTCAGATGAGACCAAAATTGAACTTTTTGGATGCCACAACACACAGTATGTTTGGACAAGAAATGGCACTGCACATCCCATCATGATGTGGGGGTGTTTTTCAGCACATGGTACAGGCAGACTTCATATACAGTGGTGTGAAAAAGTGTTTGCCCCCTTCCTGAGTTCACATTTTTTTGTATGTTTGTCACACTTAAATCTTTCAGATCATCAAACAAATTTAAATATTAGACAAAGATAACACAAGTAAAAACAAAATGCAGCTTTTAAATGAAGGTGTTTATCATTGAGGGTAAAAAAAAAAATCCAAACCTTCATGGCCCTGCGTGAAAAAGTGATTGCCCCCTAAACCTAATAACTGGCTGGGCCACCCGTAGCAGCAACAACTGCAGTCAAGCATTTGTGATAACTGGCAATGAATCTTTTACAGCACTGTGGAGGAATTTTGGCCCATTCATCTTTGCAGAATTGTTGTAATTCAGCCACATTGGAGGGTTTTCGAGCATGAACCGCCTTTTTAAGGTCATGTCACAGCATCTTAATTTGATTCAGGTCAGGACTTTGACTAGGCCACTCCATAGTCTTCATTTTGTTTTTCTTAAGCCATTCAGAGGTGAACTCGCTGGTGTGTTTTGGATCATTGTCCTGCTGCAGAACCCAAGTGTGCTTCAGCTTGAGGTCACGAACAGATGACCGGACATTCTCCTTCAGGATTTTTTGGTAGACAGCAGAATTCATGGTTCCATTTACCACAGCAAGTCTTCCAGGTCCTGAAGCAACAAAACAGCCCCAGACCATCACAGTACCTCCACCATATTTTACTGTTGGTATGATGTTCCTTTTTTGAAATGCTGTGTTTCTCACGACTCGCTGCTCATCAGCGGCCTCAGCTGCACGCACACCTGCGCCTCGTCAGCAGCGGGCTATTTAGTCCATTCGGCCCAGTGCTGCGGTCTGGAGCCGTCTGTTCGCATCGGCACTTTGTAGCTCGTGTATCAACCTCTGATCACCAGCAAGACTTCAACCCCACGTAAGCATACCTTACCTTTCTCCAAGTCTTCACCCCTGTGCACAGGTGGATTCCTCGGCGGCGGACTTCCCCGTCATCGCCAACCAATCCCCACCATCAGCGCAGGCTCTGCAGGACGCTGTCTTCCAGGCTTCTCCCTTGCCAACGCCAGCCACCTGTATCCACAAGTAAGCAACACACAACTCATTATCCCTGTCCAGGTGTGGTGCCCTTTACTCCTTGTCCTCTGCTCTCTCTCCATAGGGTTGTCCGGCTGTACGGCGCGCTGCTCTGCTTCCTGCCTATCGGCGTTCACCCCCAACACATACACATACCACATACATCCATTCAGACACACCTGCTTGTTGAATAAAGCTGTTAAATCTATCCTGAGCCTGCGTGCGTTTTTCCTGGGCCAGACATTATGTCAGTACAGCTCCAGCAGAGTGGCTCAGCAGACAGCGGGCTCGCACGCCGTCTTTCCACCCTCGAGGCTCGGGTGGATTTAATAGCCCATCAACAGCAGGTGGTTTTGAACCAGTTGGTTAACATAACTCACCGGTTAGACCGCTTGGACCCCCAGCAAGCGTTCCCCTCGGCTCGCCAGGGGGGGGTTGGCTCCTGCCACTCCGGTGCCTGGTCAGTCTGCCATGGGGACGCCCACTCGACTCACACCAATCCCAACCCCCGCCCGCTTTAGCGGGAAGCTCGGCGGAGCGCGGGGGTTCATTATGCAGTGTGAGTCGGTGTTTCTGCGCGTTCCCGGGGATTTTCCCTCGGACCACAGCCGAATTGGCTACATTGGAAACCTTCTGGATGGGCGAGCGCTAACTTGGGCTTACGCCGTTATGGCGAAGCCCAGTTACGCAAACCTCTCCTACAGCCAGTTCGTGCAGAGCTTCCTCGAGGTGTTTGACCACTCCTGGCGTGATAGTGTCCTCACTGACCGGCTCCTTGGCCTCCAACAGGGAGGCCGGTCAGCGGCGGATTACACAATCGACTTCCGGGTCGCAGCCGAGGAGGTAGGCTGGGACGAGGCGGCCCTCTGTGGCATCTTCCTCCGTAGCCTCAGCTCAGGTCTGAGGGATGAGCTGGCCAGTCGAGATCTTCCGGAGACGCTTGCGGAGCTGATCTCCACAACCATTAGTTTAGATAACAGGCTGCATGAACGGTCCACCAAGCGGAAGTCTAGCAGCCGCTCGTGTGGAGGCCCCGTCCGTACGCCTCAAGACCGCCCCCTGGCGTTACCTCCACCGGAGTCTTCTGAGGAATTGGAGGCGATGGTGGTTGGTCGGTCAAACCTCCCCCTAGCGGAGAAACAGCGCCGCCGGAAGTTGGGCCTCTGCATGTATTGCGGAGGAGATCAACACACCGTGGAGCACTGCCCGGAGAAGCCAAACGGGGAGGTCCGCGAGTCACTGTAGGGGGCCTCGCGGGCTCTAACCGGTCAAATCCCCTCACAAGTCTATCCTTGCCCATCCGATTTTGTCACAATGCCACGGGGCATCTCACACACCCACTGGTGGACTCAGGAGCAGAGCAGAGCTTCATTTCAAAGAGCCTGGCAACCCAATTGGGCATTCCCTGCCACCCTCTGGCTGCTCCTCTCAGACTGATTACCCTTTCCCGTGCGTCCCTCGGACAAGTGACTCATCGCCCGCAACCAGTCCCTGTCATTATCTCTGGTAACCACCGAGAGCATCTCACCCTGTACGTCCTGTCCTCCTCTGTGACGCCTGTCATCCTTGGGTACCCCTGGTTGCATCTGCACAACCCCGTGCTGGATTGGCAGATGGGAAGAGTCGCCTCCTGGAGTTCCTTCTGCATGGGCACCTGTTTACAATCCGCAGCCTGCGCCCCGTCTTCTCCTCCCCCGGCTAAAGACGCCGCGCCTCCGGATCTCACTCTGGTGCCCTCGGAGTTCCATGACCTGGGCCTCGTATTCAGCAAGTCCAGGGCGATGTCTCTTCCTCCTCACCGGCCCTACGACTGCGCCATCAACCTCCGCCCGGGGGCGCCCCTGCCTTCCAGACGCCTCTACAGCTTGTCAGCGCCGGAGCGGAAAGCGATGGATAGTTATATCAAGGAGTCACTCAACGCAGGAATCATCCGTCCCTCCTCGTCTCTGCTCGGCGCAGGGTTCTTCTTCGTGTCAAAGAAGGATGGGTCACTCCGCCCATGTATCGACTTCCGGGCCTTGAATGACATCACGGAGAAGGACCGTTACACCCTGCCACTGATGGACACTGCTTTCCACTCCCTGCAGGGGGCGACCTGGTTCACCAAATTGGATCTTCGCAGTGCATACCATCTCATCCGGATCAGGGAGGGGGATGAGTGGAAGACAGCCTTTAGAACGCCTAGTGGGCACTTCGAGTACCTGGTGATGCCCTTTGGACTGACCAACGCCCCTGCTGTGTTTCAACACCTGATCAATGACGTCCTGAGTGATTTCCTCGGCCTCTTCGTGTTCGTATACCTGGATGACATCCTCATCTTCTCCAGGTCATGGGAGGAACACCAGGTGCATGTGAGGCGGGTCTTGCAGCGGCTGCTGGAGAACAGGCTGTACGTCAAAGCCGAGAAGTGTGAGTTTTACGCCAAGACCACCTCCTTCTTAGGGTTTGTAATCTCACACAACCAGGTCCTACCTGACCCAGCGAAGGTTAAAGCGGTGGTTGAATGGCCCACGCCGACCTCCAGGAAGCAGGTCCAGCAATTTATTGGGTTTGCCAATTTCTACCGCCGTTTTGTGCCTAACTTCGGTGCCATCGTTGCCCCGCTGACCCGTCTCACTTTCCCCAAGAACACCTTCCGCTGGACCGAAGAGGTCGCTGCGGCGTTCCAGGAGTTGAAGTCGGAGTTCTCCTCCTCCCGAGTCCTGACCCAGGTCAACCCCGCGCTGCAGTGCCTGGTGGAAGTCGACGCGTCTGATACGGGAGTGGGGGCGGTGCTATCCCAGCGATCACCCACCGATGGGGTCAAGCGACCCTGCGCCTTCTTCTCACGGCGTTTGTCTCCGGCGGAGCAGAATTATGACGTCGGGGACAGGGAGCTTCTCGCCATCAAGCTCGCCCTGCAGGAATGGTGCCACTGGCTGGAGGGGGCTGCATTACCATTTGTGGTGCTGACGGACCATAAGAACTTGAAGTATCTTCGATCTGCTAGACGTCTGAATGCCCGCCAGGCGCGCTGGTCCTTGTTCTTCGCCCGGTTCCGCTTCACCATTACCTATCACCCTGGCTCTAAGAACGGCCTACCCGATGCCCTCTCCAGGCAGTTTGCCCCTGAGACGTCAGAGGAGCCGGGTCATACCATCCTGCCCAGCTCGTGTGTGGTAGGAGCAATTTCCTGGACCATCAGGGACAAGATCCGGAGGGCGCAGGAGACCGAACCGGACCCTGGTGGCAGACCGGAGGGAAGGCTGTTCGTTCCATCTTCTGTCCGGGGGGAGGTCATCCATTGGGTTCACACCTCCAAACTCACCTGCCACCCTGGCGTATCCCGGCTAGTGGATCTCCTCCAGCGTTCCTTCTGGTGGCCAGGTCTGCAGAAGGACGCCGCCAACTACGTCCGGGCGTGCCCCGTGTGTGCCACCGGCAAGTCAGGAAATTCTCCCCCGCGGGTCTGCTCCAGCCCCTGCCGACCCCTGGCAGGCCCTGGTCCCACATAGCCCTCGACTTCGTCACCGGTCTCCCGACCTCTAACACCTATGACGCCGTCTTGACCATCGTGGATCGATTCTCCAAGGCCGCCCACTTCGTGCCACTTTGGGGTCTTCCAACGGCGCGGGAGACAGCGGACCTTCTGGTTCAGCACGTGGTCAGGCTGCACGGGATACCGGTGGACGTCGTCTCGGATTGGGGGGCCCAGTTTGTCTCAGAGGTGTGGAAGTGTTTCTGCAATGCCTTGGGGGCCACAGTTAACCTCTCCTCCGGTCACCACCCGCAATCCAACGGGCAGTGCGAACGGGCCAACCAGGAGCTGGAAGCTGCCCTACGCTGCGTCACTTCCTCCAACCCGTCTTCCTGGAGCACACACCTGGCTTGAGTAGAGTACGCCCACAACACGGCTCGGTCTTCCGCAACAGGGATGTCCCCCTTCAAGGCGTCCTTGGGTTATGATCCACCTTTGTTCCCAGAGCAGGAGGCGGAGCTGGTGGTTCCTTCCATCCAAGCGCACCTGAGACGGTGTCGGGCTCTGTGGACCAAGACGCGCGACGCGCTCTTACGCACGGCGGCGCGCAACGGCACCACGGCGAATCGCCACAGGAGACCGGCCCCTGCCTACCAGGTGGGTCAACAGGTCTGGTTGGCCTCTCAAGATATCCACCTTAAGGCTGAAAAGAGGAAGTTGGCCCCACGCTTCATTGGCCCCCTCACCATTTCTAAAATTGTTAACCCGGTGGCTGTGCGTCTGGCCCTCCCCCCCCCTCCCTCTGCATTTGTCCCACCTTCCACGTGTCCAAAATTAAGCCCTTTGTCTCCGATCCCCTCTGCCCCCCGCCCGCAGCGCCGCCCGTGCCTATGATGATCGACAGCCACCCGGCCTGGAGAGTCGCATCCATCATGGACTCCCGGCGCCGAGGTCGCGGGCTGCAGTACTTGGTGGACTGGGAGGGATTCAGTCCTGAGTGGAGGTCCTGGGTGCGCTCTTCTTTGGTGTTGGACAGGAGTCTCATCACGGAGTTCCACCGGGCGCACCCGGACAAACCAGCGCCAGGAGGCGCTGCTGGGGGGGGGAGTACTGTCACAACTCGCCGCTCATCAGTGGCCTCAGCTGCGCGCACACCTGCGCCTCGTCAGCAGCGGGCTATTTAGTCCATTCGGCCCAGTGCTGCGGTCTGGAGCCGTCTGTTCGCATCGGCACTTTGTAGCTCGTGTATCAACCTCTGATCACCAGCAAGACTTCAACCCCACGTAAGCATACCTTACCTTTCTCCAAGTCTTCACCCCTGTGCACAGGTGGATTCCTCGGCGGCGGACTTCCCCGTCATCGCCAACCAATCCCCACCATCAGCGCAGGCTCTGCAGGACGCTGTCTTCCGGGCTTCTCCCTTGCCAACGCCAGCCACCTGTATCCACAAGTAAGCAACACACAACTCATTATCCCTGTCCAGGTGTGGTGCCCTTTACCCCTTGTCCTCTGCTGTCTCTCCATAGGGTTGTCCGGCTGTACGGCGCGCTGCTCTGCTTCCTGCGTATCGGCGTTCACCCCCAACACATACACATACCGCATACATCCATACAGACACACCTGCTTGTTGAATAAAGCTGTTAAATCTATCCTGAGCCTGCATGCGTGTTTCCTGGGCCAGACATTATGTCAGTGTTACTTTTACGCCGGATGTAATGGGACACACACCTTGCAAAAAGTTCCACTTTTGTCTCGTCAGTCCACAGAGTATTTTCCCAAAAGTCTTGGGGATCATCAAGATGTTTTCTGGCAAAACTGAGATGAGCATTTATGTTCTTTTTGCTCAGCAGTGGTTTTCGTCTTGGAACTCTGCCATGCAGGCCATTTTTGCCCAGTCTCTTTCTTATGGTGGAGACATGAACACTGACCTTAACTGAGACAAGTGAGGCCTGTAGTTCTTTGGATGTTGTTGTGGGGTCTTTCGTGACCTCTTGGATGTGTCGTCACTGCGCTCTTGGGGTAATTTTGTTCGGCTGGGCACTCCTGGGAAGGCTCACCACAGTTCCATGTTTTCACCATTTGTGGATAATGGCTCTCACTGTGGTTCACTGGAGTCCCAAAGCTTTAGAAATGGCTTTATAACCTGTTCCAGACTTATATATCTCAATTACTTTGTTTCTCATTTGTTCCTGAATTTCTTTGGATTACAGCATGATGTCTAGCTTTTGAGGATCTTTTGGTCTATTTCACTTTGTCAGGCAGGTCCTTTTTAAGTGAGTTCTTGATTGAGAACAGGTGTGGCTGTAATCAGGCCTGTGTGTGGCTAGAGAAATTGAACTCAGTTCTCCAAAGATGTGATAAACCACAGTTAATTTATGTTTTAACGGGGCGGGGGGGGGCAATCACTTTTTCACACAGGGCCACGTAGGTTTGGATTTTTTTTTACCCTTAATAAAAGACACCTTCATTTAAAAACTGCATTTTGTGTTTGCTTGTGTTATCTTTGTCTAATATTTAAATTTGTTTGATGATCTGAAACATTTAAGTGTGACAAACATACAAAAAAATGAAAAATCAGGAAGGGGCAAACACTTTTTCACACCACTTTGATTGAAGAAGAGATGAATGAACAAATGTACAGAGACATCCTCGAAAAGAAACTGTTGCCATCTGCCAAGGTGCTGAAGATGAAACGAGGGTGGGCATTTCAGCAAGACAATGATCCCAAAGACACAGCCAAAAATACCTCTCGACTGGCTCCAGAGAAGGAAAATAAAGCTGCTAGAATGGCCCAGTCAGTCACCTTATCTGAATCCAATTGAAAATCTATGGAACAAACTGAAAATCATAGAAGTTCATAGAAGACATCCATGGAACCTTCAAGATTTGAAGACAGTTTGTGTGGAAGAATGGGCTAAAATCCCTCCCGAGCAATGTTTACGCCTAGTTTCTCCATACAGAAGGTATCTGGAAGCTGTTATTTCCAACAACGGCTTTTCTACTAAAAATTAAATGAATTTTGCCAACATGTTCAATACTTATTCCCTGTGTCATTCCATTTTATTAAATATAATTGTTTTGTGAACACAGTTGCCTTGATTTCTTTGTATGGATGGATTACTTGGGTTATTAATTATATCTGGTGAAAATCTCAGGTCAATGGCTCCATCAGAAATATGTTTAATGTGAAAAATGTTGACATGTTCAATACTTACTTTCCCTGCTGTATTGCACACACCACTAAGAGAGAAAGAAACAGCATTTCAATTCTCCCTTATGTCCTGTACATATAGAAGTATTGACAAACAAAATTCTTTGCATTTTTGAATCTTTGAAATGTAGAATTTTATTTCTTATATTAAATATGAATCTTGTGGTAAATGTTATGGCTTTATTATCAAGTTGCCTTTTTGTCTGATGGATTTGTGAAATTTTTTTCTCCTAAATTTGCTTTTGCTTTTTTTGTGGGGTGGGGAGCAAATTTGGTAAATATGAATTCTTAATTTACTCTAGTTTGGATTGAGCAGTTTAGGAGGGATAAGCAAATATATCTGCATAACTGAATATTTGGTTACAGCCCAAACACTGATTAATCAACAGTTTTCTATAATTACCAAGTAAGTAAATAAATGTACCTGTGTGACTGAGGCCATTGTAGGTCTGATTTTTCTTCCCTTTGATCCTCCTTTTAAAAAAAGTTGTGTAAAGGTTTATGTTGTTTAACATTAATATTTCTTCCACAGTTCTCACAAATATGGCTTCTACCTGTAAAAGAAGATGGAAAAAGCAGCATATTATTGATGTTAATTAATTTATTCTAATTGGTTTCATATTAATTTATTGTGACCCTCAGTCCCCCAGCAATTCATTATACATATTGGTGGCTACAGGCACCAAATCCAAAATACACCTCTTTAAACTCTGTAGTGCTTATCTAAGCTCTGTTTACTTTATAATTCTGCTGGTAAATAGTTACCTAGCTGACATGTCTGAGATCCACCTACACTAGACTACATTATATTGTGATGTTGCAAGGGATTCACACAATAAGGAGAGATGACTGTGACACAACACGCTTTATTCTACACACACTCACAACACAGAACGGAGTGGAGGTCATTCACACAGATGCTCATCTCACTCATGGTGGCACGGACACATAATTTATCACATACAGGGAAAACAACGCTATCACACCTGGTCTTATTACACAGTTATAATGGCACAGCAATAACACTTAGAACACACAGATAATAACAGTGTTTGAATCCTCCATGGCGCAAGCATCCCGGAAGAATCCCTGCCCCCTTATCACAGCCCCGATGTTACACTGTCCCCCCTGGACTGGTTTCTGTCCCCAGAATAATACGTCCAACTCAAAAGTCCAATACAAATCCATCCAGGCATCGGGGCGGCCACTGTTGTCGGCGGCCAGCACACACGGTCCCAACCAGTGGCTTGCCAACCTTAGTGACAGTCTGTCTTTCCGCTCCGGGCAGAAAAAGTCCAGCAAAGTCCCTCTCCTGGCAGCGGGAGTCATACGCTTGCCTCTGTTGACTCCCCGCCGCTACCGGGGTCTCCCGAGCCAGTTCGGGTACCATGTGCAGGTGTTCTCTCGAGCGGAATGAATAATCCAACCCCGGTTTGCTGTCCATCTCATACCGCTGCAGGGGGGCGTGGGATTGCTGCGTTTGTCCTCTCTGATCCGTGCAGGTGTCCCAGCGGTGGACATGGCACTTCACGTCCCGACTGCACCCCGGCCAGTAGAACTAAGCCCGAAGCCGCTGCAAAGTCTTCCTCACTCCAAAGTGGCCCGCCCCCACCAACCTGTGGACCAACTGGAGCACCTTGGGGTGGCGCCATCGGGGGGTCAGATGCTGTCAGACGTGACACTGCCCAGCTGGAGACTGGCACCACCGATAAACAACATCCTCGTGACAGCAGAGGTTGGACCACTGGGAATGCAAGGCCTTGGTCTCTGGGTCAAGCACAGCCACAGCCTTCCCGGCGGGCGGGTGGTCCGTGTCCAGCCACTGCCAGACCCAGGAGATGACAGGATCTCTGTCCTGCTTGCTCCGAAGCTGCTGCATGCCAAGGGCCTCCATGACATCATCGCTGGGGAGAGCTGTCCGGTGATCTGAAGAAGAGCTGTGAACTGCTGTGCTATCCTGGGCCGTAGCAGTCTGGAGAGCCCGTGAGACTGCTGGGTCATAATCCTCAGCCTGTGCTGACGGCACCAGCCCTCTGATTGTGTGGGCCTCCTGGTTCCTCGTCTGGCTGTTGCCACAGAGCGTGATGGTTTGAGCCCCCAGCAGGAGAGAAGAGCTGGTGGTGTCAATCTTTGCGCCCCACGCTGTGAGCAGATCTAGTCCAATGATGCACGGGTCCTGGATCTCAGCCAGCCAGAATGGGTGGTTCGTGTTCTGACCAGCCACTCCCACCCCAAGGACCTGTCTCCCCCTCAGCCTGGTACGCTCACCGGTGGCTGTGAGGACACAGCACTGGGTAGGTTCCTTCCCTGCCGTTCCGAGTCCATCTTTGCCGGGGAGCACCCCGGGTCGGACCAGGGAAATGGTGGAACTGGTGTCGATCAGGGCCTGGATTGGTGTGCTGTCCAGGCTGCACTGTAGGTACAGCCCTGGTGATTGTCCAAGTCGGCCCAGCCATCCATCGGGGAAAATGTCTGTGGGAGGTGGCAGGTCCCAATCTGTGCCACCTTGCTCTCAGGTTAAAGCCAGTGAGAGGGTGGTTTGTTGCGGGGTAGGTGCCGGGCAGTAATGCGCGATGAGTCCTGCCTCCCTGCAGTGGAAGCATCCTTCCTCGCGCCACCGTTGTTGTACTCTCGCCGACCGCGGAGCTGTGGTCCGGCATAATTCCCATTCCTCCTCGTCCTCACTCTCAGCTGTGGCCTGAAAAGCTCTCTGCCTCTGTGATGACAAGTCAGCTGCATAATCCATCATCGGCTCCACCCGCTCCACTTCTGCCACGGCCGTCTCCCAGCTGCTCGCTGTGTGAATCCGGATGTGTTGTTGGAGCCGGGCTGGGCAGAGCCCATGGATGAAGTGCTGGAAGGCGAGCTTCTCCACCACCACCCCACTCAAAATCCGGGTAGCCACGCTGTGTCAGTAGCTGTATGTTTGCTGCGTAGGCTCCCAGGCTCTCTTGGCTGCCTCGCCGGCGGTTGGCCAGCTGTTTCCGGGCGTGCTCAGCGTTGTTTGCTTTCCCAAACTGCCTCCGGAGCACTCCTTGTAGCGCTGGCCAGCTGTGACTTTCCTCAGGCCAGAGGTCAGACAGTGTGCAAAGAGCCCCGCCCTCCAGGGCCAGCACGGCGGTCTCTTCGGGCAGTTAGCTGTTCAGTGCAGCAGCCAGTTCGACCTGGACCAGGTAGCCGTCCAGCAGGGTTTCGCCACCAAAGCAGGGGAGTTTGGTCCGTTGGTGGGTCTGTGGGATGGTCGCCTCTTGGTCGATCACTGCCCCTGGTCACAGTGGAATCGCTGGCCCGTCCTGCCCTGAAAAGGGCGGGAAGCGGGGCAGGTTTGCTCTGTTCGGCTCCGTTGCTCCATTTGTCCATCTCTGTCTCCAGCTGGGTGATGAGTCTTTAGCTGGGTGATGAACCGCTGGAGTCACCAAATCTCTGTGTCAATCCTCACTTCCATCTCTCCAAGATCCCACTTCTGACACCAGTGTGATGTTGCAAGGGGTTCTTGATGTGGACGGCCCTTTGCAGCTTTATTCACCAGGCTGTCAGGATAAGATAAGATAAGATAAGATAAGCCTTTATTAGTCCCACAACGGGGAAATTCCAGGATTGCAACAGCACAGGGATAGCAACACTCAGAGCAACAATCAGAAGGCAAGAAAAAAAAAAAAACAAGCAAGCAAGAGCAGCTAATAAACATATGTACGTATTACTATAAAATATATATATATACACACACACACAGACACACAGTGCAGAGCATTGTAGCTGGATGGAATAAATATATGAATATATATATATATATATATATATAGGATGTTGAACTCTGTCCAGTACCTCACCCCTCTGCCCCCTGTCTCTGGTGTGTAACCCAACCACTTGCACATAAAGGCTACCTCTGCTGTTTTGCATATAGACTCATTGCATTCAAACTCTGTTATATTACAATCTGCTGCTGACTGTCTTCCTGCACATTTGCACTTTGTTGCTGTCATATCTGCTGCTGTTTGTCATTTGCATTACTGACAATTTTGACACTGTTACTGCATTGCACCCCCATCACTGACTGTACATAGGTTTGAGTTATCTTTTCTGTCCAGTCTGTCTAGTCCAGGGGTCACCAACTAAAACTACAAAAGGTCAGATAAGTCAGTTCTCCTCCCCAGCTGAGGTCCGAACTAGAGGTGGGAGTCTTTAGGCACCACGACTCAGTTATGATTCAGGGTCTCCGATTTGATTCTAAAATTATTCTTGATTCATCTTTTTTTTCTTATGATTTCTTTCTTCACACTGTGTGACAACTTGGTACTTTAAAGCAAAGTGTTTGCAATGACCCATGAATTTACTTCCAGCATCTTTTAATAGAACAAATGGAAGAGAAATGTGGCACGTCACATGGACAAATCTATCTTAAAAATGTGCTTTTAAAAACTGCCTTGCTTTCATGGACAGTCTTTCAGAAGTCCACAGTTGTCTGCAGACAGGCCAGTATCATTTGCTTTTACACATTATTTTATTAAGAAAATGCTTTAGCTGCTTTTAGCTCTGTATTCAGTTCAGTAACACACACAGGAGTTCCTGGTGGCCGAGGGCGGGGGATGGAGCTGCTTGGAGGAATCTGATCGGACCGTAAGTGAGACAGTCATTGTCGCCTGCGACAGACTGCTATGATGATGATGATGATGATGAACACACACAGCATTATTGTTTTTACGGGATATCGGAGGGTCACGGAAATCACATCTATAACCAGTGTCATAGGGCCCAACATGGATGCAGTCCTGGGAGACGTGACCTCCCCCTGCATCTCAGTACAGACTACTCTCGGCAGAATCGTGGAGATGCGGAGGAGGCACAGGGACCTTCCATCAACAGATGCCTAGGTGGAAACATACCATTAGAAGCAACCAGAGCGACGGTAGATACAATTTCAAAACGGCACTTGATTCCGTGGGCACAAACTGGGAATGGAGCGTGTCTGTCTGTGGTGAATATCCTGGCTGTCCGCCTCATGTGACGTCCACAGCGAATGGTGATTTTGCCCCCCACTGCATCCCTGCTCTGTGGAGAGCACCCAGGGTACCACGCCATACAATGTCTGGGCAGCTGCTGATACAGCCTTTCAGTTCCACTTTTTTTCCCCATCAAAACAAAACAGCATCCCTTTGTTTTCCAAATTGTATCAAAAAGCTTTGGGGTCCAGACGGAGGATCTCAGGGTCTGGATCCGGACAGGAGTCCACCAGTTGGTGATCCCTGGTCTAGTTTATTCAGTTATACTGCTTTTTTTAATTTATTCTAATTTCAATCAAATTTTATTTAATTAGCTTTTTTGAAAAAAAAATGGATGGGATAGAACACTAGTGGAGAGAGAAGCAACATTTCAGTTCTTCTGTAGGTCCTATACATATAGCAAATTGACAATAAAATCTTTGAAATCTTGAAATCTACACACAGTATGGTAATGTCGGGGCTGTGATAAGGGGGCGGGAGTCTCCTGGAATACTTGTGCCGCAGAGGATTCAAAGACTGTATCTGTGTGTTCAAAGCGTTATTCATGTGTGCCATTATAACTGTGTAATAAGACCAGTTGTGATAGCGTTGTTTCCCTATATGTGCCAAATCATATGTCTGTGTCACCATGAGCTTAATGAGGGTCTGTGTAAATGACCTCCCCTCCATTCTGTGTTGTGAATGTGTGTATAAATAAAACCTATTCGTCACAGTCATCTCTACTTATTGTGTGAACCCTTGCAATGTCACACTGGTTCCAGAAGTGGAATCACGGAGAAGATTGAAGCCAGAATCAGGACGGAGATTCGGCAGCTCGAGCGGCTCATCGCTCAGCTGGAGATGGACAACAGAACCGACACACCGACCCCCGGAGCTGCTCGCCATGTTGAATGGAGCAGTGGACCCAATGGGGCCAGCATACCCCACCATCTGCCTTTCTCAAGGCAGGGCGGACCAAGCAGAGCAAACCAGTCCTGCTTCCCACCCTTTTCAGGGCAGGACGGGCCGGTGATTCCACTGTGACCAGGGGCGGCGATCGACCAAGAGGCGACCGTCCCACCAATCCGCTAACAGGCCAAAATCCCCCGCTTTGGCAGCGAAACCCCACTTGACGACTAGCTGGTCCAGGCTGAGCTGGCTGCTGCACTGAACGTCTGGACACCCGACGAAACCGCCGTGCAGGTCGCGCTGGCCCTGGAGGGTGGGGCTGTCTACACGCTGTCTGACATCCGGCCTGAGGAACATCACAGCAGGCCAGTGCTACAAGAAGCACTCCGGAGGCGGTTTGGGAGAGCGAACAATGCTGAGCATGCCCAGGAACAGCTGGCCAACTGCCGGCGAGGCAGCTGAGAGAGCCTGGGAACCTACGCAGCTGACATACAGCTGCTGACATGGCGTGGCTACCCGGCTTTCGAGCTGGGGGTGGTGGAGAAGCTCGGCCTCCAGCACTTCATCCGGGGGCTCCGCCTGGCCCGGCTCCAGGACCACATCTGGATTCACGCCACGAGCAGCTGAGAGACAGCTGTGGCAAAAGCAGGTGGGACCGATGATGGATTATGCAGCTGATGTGTCGTCGCCGAGGCAGAGAGCTTTCCAGGCCACAGCTGAGAGTGAGGAGGAGGAGGAGGAGGAGGAACTGCACCGGCCTACGGTGGTGCGGCCGATGAGAAGCCAACAACGGCGGCACAAGGAAGGGTGCTTCCGCTGCGGGGAGCGAGGACACATCGCGCGGTACTGCCCAGCACCCACCCCGCAACAAACCACCTCCTCACCAGCTTTAAACTAGAGCGAGGTTGTATGGACGAGGACCTGCCGCCTCCCACAGACATTTTCCCTGATGAACTGTCACCACGTTTGGGCCGAATTGGACACTTGCTAGGGCTGTACCTGCAGTGCAGATTGAACAGCACACCAATCCGGGCCTTGATCAACACCAGTTCTACCATCTCCCTGGTCCAACCCAGAGTGCTGCCCGTTACAGACGAGGCAGGACCGCAGGGGTGGGAACCCACTGTGGTGCTGCATCACCACAGCCACCAGTGAGCGCGCCAGACTTGGAGAGTGGAGAGTTCTTGTGGAGGGGGTGGCCAGCCAGAATACAAACCACCCGTTCTGGCTGGCTGACATCCAAGATCCCTGCATTATTGGACTTGAACTGCTTGCAGCATGGGGCGCAACGATTGACACCGCCAGATCATCTCTCCTGCTGGGGGCTCGGACCATCACGCTCTGCAGCGGGACCCAGAGGAGGAACCCGGGGGCCTGCATGATCAAGGGGCTGCCAGAACGGACCGAAACAGGTGGGTCGCCACCAGAACTGAACACAGCAGCTCCATCAGCATGAGCAGAGGGAGCACAATCACTGACAGAGATAGCTGGGGGTGGGGGGGCAGCGGAGTGGGTCATTGTATCAGCAGAAACACAGCAGGCGGTTGAGGAATTGTTCCAGCAGAGCTGCAGCGGACTAGAATCGGGACAGAGATGCCAGCTGCAGGAGCTGTTGGACTGCTACAGTGACGTCTTTGCTGCCAAGGATGAGGATTGCACCCAAACCAGCTTGGTGCAGCACCAGATCAACACCAGCGAGACCAGGCTGATCCGGCTCCACCCCTGCCGTCTGCCTTTTTCAAGGAGGGCAGCGGCAGAACAAAAAATACAGGAAATGCTGGAGGCGGATGTTATTGAGCGCTCCAGCAGCCCCTGGGCGGCACCGGTGGTTCTGGTTAAGAAGAAGGATGGTTCGTGGCGGTTCTGTGTGGATTATTGGCGCCTGAATGACGTCACCCGCAAGGATTCCTACCCTCTGCCCCGCATCGATGACGCGCTGGATTACATCACTGGCTCCAGCTGGTTCAGCTTGCTGGACCTCTGCAGCTATTGGACCTGCCAATAGCTCTACTATTGGCAGGTAGAGCTGTCACCGGAGGCCTGCCAGAAAACAGCCTTCTCCATCGGGCAGGGACTGTGGCAGTTCAAGATGATGCCATTTGGACTTTGCAATGCCACAGACACCTTTGAACGCCTGATGGAGCGAGTATTGGCTCACGTGCCCCGGAGCCACTGCATTGTTTATCTGGATGACCTGCTGGTTCACGCAGCTGACTTTGATGGCGCCCTGCCCAACCTCCGGGAAGTATTAGACACCATCTGACGGGCTGCGGCTGCACCCGTGGAAATGCTACTTATTTCGGCAAGAAACCACCTTCCTGGGCCACGTCGTCAGCGCAGCAGGAGTCACCACCGATCCAGAGAAAGTGGCAGTGGTGAAAAACTGGCCGATGCCATGGAACGTGGGAGAAGTACGGAGTTTTCTCGGACTGGCCTCCTATTATAGGAGGTTTGTGAAGGATTTTGCCACTATCACCGGTGGCTGATGCAGAAGGGTTGCACATTTGAGTGGAGTGAGGACTGTGCTGCTGCTTTTTCCCGGCTTTGCTCGGCACTCATCAGAGCCCCCGTGCTGCAGTATCCCAACCCGAACCGCCCTTTCATTGTGAACATGGACGCCAGCAACCAGGGCATCAGGGCAGTGTTATCCCAGGAGGGAGAACACAGAGAGCAGGCAGTTGCTTTTTTCAGCCGCACTCTCAGCAGAGCCGAAAGGAATTATTGTGTTACTTGTCAAGAGCTGTTGGCTGTCATCCAGGGGCTTCGTCATTTTTGCCCGTATGTGTATGGGGGGAGGTTTCAGCTCAGGACGGATCATGCTTCCCTGACCTGGCTGCTGAATTTTGAAGAGCCGAATGGACAGTTGGCGAGATGGCTGGAGGCACTGCAGGATTATGAGTTTCAGATTGTGCATCAGGCAGGCCGCCTCCATGCCAACGCTGATGCGCTGTCTCAGTGGCCCTGTGTGGCGGAGGACTGTTGGCACTGCCAGCGGGCAGAGGACCGAGACCAAGCTGTCCCACGGGCTGCTGCTCTCCAGACCACTGTAAGCAGAATAACACAGCAGCACACAGCTCCTCCTCGGATAATCAGTCAGCTCTCCCCAGCGATGACATCACAGAGGCCCTTGGCGCACAGCAGCTGCAGAGCGAGCAGGATAGAGATCCGGTCATCTCCTGGATTCGGCAGTGGTTGGATGCGGGCCAGTGGCCCGCCTGGGAGGCTGTGTCCACACTGGACCCAGAGACCAAGGCCCTACATTCCCAGTGGGCCAATCTCCGCTGTCACGAGGGTATTGTGTATCAGCAGTGCCTCGATGGGATCACCACCTTATCGTGGTGGGGCACTTTGAGTGTCTCCATGACCCCTAGAGCTATGTCGGCCGGAGTCTCGTACTCCTGGCAGGGTCACCCAAGCCGAACAGGTCGAAGGGTAGAGGCCAGACTAAGAGTGATCCCGAAGACGAAGATGAAGACCTCAACGGTAGAGCAGGCAGAAGCTGGTAGTAACGATAAACACCACAATGGCTGTAATAGCGGACGAAGGCTAAGGGAGCATACCCTGACAAAAAGCAAGCTGGTGGTGGCACGCTTTGAGGCGGTTTCCTAAAAATCTGGATTCCGGCAGCCTCTTGCAGTTGTGAGAAGATGCCTGTCGTCTAGGGTCTCCCTTGCCACTGGAACCATCTTCTCTACAATCAAGGTAGTGGCATCGGGAAAAGCGCACCCCCCATGCCACTCTAAAAACCATCACTGCGCAGGTATCTTCTTTACCTGAGTTTCCGACCTCTAAAGTCTGGCGGCGATGGAGCATCCAGTAATGGGGGCAGGTTTGAATGAGCTGGAAGCTTCTAGCTGGAACTCTGCACGTCAGCGGCACAGGACAACGGTCGTTAGCAGTTGGGATTGAGTGGCAGCTGCTTCCGGCAGACTCCTGTGCGTCTGAGCAGCCCTATTTAGGGACCGCACTGCTCACCCCAACTGGGGAAAGGCCTAGAAAAGGTGGCCTAAACATTGCCCACTCAGCACAGCACCCGGATAGGAAACCGCACCTGTCGGGACATTCCACTATGCGGTCAAAAAATAAAAACAGTACCATTTAGAATTGCAGCATGGAACATAAGGACACTCCTGGATGCCAGTCCGGACAGACCACAGCGCAGAACAGCACTCGTTGCCAGCGAGCTGAAGCGTTACAATGTGGATGTGGCAGCAGTCAGTGAGACACGACTCCTCGAGGAAGGCTCACTCAATGAAGTAGGAGAGGGTTATACATTCTTTTGGAAAGGATACCCCATTGGCGGTCAACTCCTTCATGGAGTTGGTTTTGCAATCAAGAACAGCCTCCTGCACAAGCTCACAGAATCACCAGTGGGTGTCAGTGAAAGGCTCATGACTCTTCGTATCCCCCTTGCAAAATGCAGGTATGTCACTTTGGTAAGTGCCTATGCACCAACTCTGTCATCGAACGCTGAAGAGAAGGACCGCTTCTACCAGGCACTCGATGACATCCTCAGTCACATCCCGAAGGGTAACAAAATCATGCTGCTTGGTGATTTCAACGCAAGAGTCGGAAAGAACTTGCAAAACTGGAATGGTGTGATCGGTGCCCATGGCATTGGAAAAGTCAACCCCAATGGCATGAGACTTCTTAGTCTCTGTGCAGAACATGATCTTACCATCACTAACACAATCTTCCAACAAAAGAACAAATATAAGGCATCCTGGATGCATCCCAGGTCCAAACATTGACACCTGATCGACTATGTGATCGTGAGGAGGGCTGACCTCAAGGACGTGCTCATCACAAGAGCTATGCGAGGGGCAGACTGCTGGACCGACCACCGCATGATTCTGTCAAAGGTCAGAATGCATGTTAGGCCCCTAGCTCGCCACGGTGGCCCAAAGAGGAAAACACTCCACTGTGCCAGACTCTCCAGCAGCAACATCTGTGACAACTTCCGTCGCTCCCTAGCTGAGAGGCTGGAAGGTATTGAACAACTGATCATCTCAGAGTCTGGGATGGATGAGAAGTGGACTGCTCTATCTACCATTCTCTTTGACACTGCAGCCCAAGCCATCGGTTTCAAAACCAAGAAACATCAGGACTGGTTTGACCAGAATGCTGGAGAGATCTCCACCCTCCTGGACAGAATGCACAGGGCACACAGAGCCACCTTGAACAACCCACAATCCCAATTCCATAAGAAGCAATGGCAAGCCCTTCGTTCTGAGGTCCAAACAACTCTCAGGAAACTGCAAGATGAGTGGTGGATCTCAAAGGCCAACGAAATCCAGACTCATGCTGATAGAAACGATATGCACAGTTTCTATGATGCAGTCAAAACCATCTACGGCCCCAGAAACTGCTCCCTGGCACCTGTGAGATCTGTTGATGGCTCTTCTTTAATCAAGGATCAGGCCATGATAGTGGAGCGGTGGGCTGAGCATTTTAACACCGTGCTTAACTAACTAACTAACTAACCTGCACTTATATAGCGCTTTTCTAGTCACAAAGACCACTCAAAGCGCTTTCATTAATACTAACCCTCTATTCTAAGGGCCTATAGGAAACAAATATCTAGGGACAATTTAGAACAGCCAATTAACCTAACATGCATGTTTTTGGCATGTGGGAGGAAACCGGAGAAATCCCGGAGTAAACCCACGCAACACGGGGAGAACATGCAAACTCCACACAGATCACTGTTGGTCGGGGGCTGGGATCGAACCCACGATCCCACGATCCCCACAATCCCCCGGCCAAGGGTAAACTGTGCTGCCGCAGTGCTAAACCACCAGCCCACCTCAGTGGACCCAACTGTCATTGCAGAGCTCCCTGAACATCCTACCATGCCAGATCTCGACCTCCCCACAACCTTCAAAGAAATCCTGCAAGCAGTAAAAACCCTGAAAAACAATAAATCCCCTGGACCTGATGGCATCCCAGCTGAACTTCTCAAGGAAGGAGGCTACCTCTGTACTCGGACATTGTATCTCTATATCTCAGAGGTGTGGAGACGAGAATGTGTCCCACAACAGTGGAAAGACAGCAACATTGTGACCATCTACAAGAACAAAGGAGACAAAGCCATCTGCTCCAATAGTAGGGGTATCTCTCTGTTGGCTACTGCTGGAAAGGTCCTTGCCAAGGTCATGCTCCGCAGACTCATCTCTGCAGTATCAGAGCGGGTCACCCCAGAGTCACAGTGTGGTTTTCGGAAGGACAGGGGAACAGTTGACATGATCTTTGTGACGCGTCAGCTCCAAGAGAAATGTCGGGAGCAGCATAAGGACCTGTTCATTGCCTTTGTCGACCTGTCAAAGGCATTTGACACAGTGAACAGGGAACTACTGTGGCAAGTCCTAAAGAGATTTGGGTGTCCACCCAAGTTTCTCACAATCCTTGCGCAGTTCCATTCTGGGATAATGGCCCGAGTGGTAGTGGGAAGGCACAGCTCAGAACCTTTTGGAGTGCAAACCGGAGTGAGGCAAGGCTGTGTGCTGGCCCCAGTTCTCTTCAACATCTTCCTTGTCTGTGTAACAACTCTGCTACTTAGGAGGGTGGAGAAACAAGCTGGAGTTACCATTGACTTCAGGCTTGATGGTAACCTGTTTAACATCAGGAGGCTACAGGCAACTTCCAAACTGACATCAGAGACCATCATTGAGCTACAGTACGCTGAGGACTGTGCCCTGGTTGCTCATACACCAGACGCTCTACAAAACATCCTCTCGGCAGCTGTAACTGCATACACCAGAATGGGACTGACAATCAACACCCAGAAGACAGAGGTACTCTGTCAGTCCAGTACCGACCCCCCACAAAACCCAATAACCCTCACAGCAGCAGGGCAACAGCTGCTCACAGTGCCCACATTCAAATACCTGGGGAGCATAATGTCTGACACCTGCTCAATGGATGACGAGATCCAGAACCGCCTCAAGCAAGCATCAGCATCTTTTGGTCGTCTAAGGAGAAGGGTTCTTCAGAACAGCAATCTCAAACTCCACACCAAAGTGCTGGTCTACAGAGCTGTATGTATCACCACCTTACTATATGGATGTGAGGCATGGACTATTTACAGCCGCCATCTGAGAAGCTTGGAGACCTTCCATATAAGATGTCTCCAGAAGATCCTTGGCATCACTTGGAAGGACAGAGTGCCGCACACAGAAGTGCTGGAGAGAGCTGGCAGCTGTAGCGTTGAGTCCATCATGGCCCAGCATCAACTCAGGTGGTTGGGGCATGTCATCCGGATGCCCAGCCACAGACTCCCACGCAGAATCCTGTATGGTCAGTTACACCGTGGCCAACGCAGCGCTGGTGGGCAGAAGAAGCGCTTCAAAGATCAAATGAAGTCCATCCTGAAGAGATGTCAGATCAACCCCTCTTCACTGGAGGAACTCGTTTCCTGCCGAGACATCTGGCACTTCCACTCCTCACAGGGAGTGGATTATATGGAGGAACAGCGCACACAACACCGGACAGCAAAGCGTGCAAAGAGGCATGCTCGCCAAGTCCCCCCTGCTCCCCCCAGCACCTCCTTCACATACCCGGTCTGTAACCGAATCTGCAGATCCAGGATCGGACTATTCAAACACCAGCAGACTCACAAATAAAGAAGATGGTCATCATCGAATCGATGGACTACCAGAGAGAGAGAGAGAGAGTGTATCAGCAGTGGCAGGATCCAGCTGGGCAGCGTCACATCTGGCAGCTGCTGGTTCCTCGGCGGCTCCACCCCAACATGCTCCAGTTGGTCCATGGGTAAATGGGGACGGGCCACTTTGGGGTGATGAAGACTCAGACAGCAGCGTCTTCGGGCCCGGTTCTACTGGCCGGGAAGTTGCCAGGACGTAGAGCTCCATGTCCACCGCTGTGATACCTGCACGGCTCAGAAAGGGGAGCACCCATGGAGCGGGTAGGAGTGGAGATTCTGGGCCCTTTCTCGACCATGGATTGGGGGAACCGCTATGTGCTAGTCACAATGGATTATTTCACCAAATGGCCAGAGGCATATGCGGTCCCTGATCAGAGCGCCGCCACCACAGCATCAAAGCTGGGGGACGAGATGTTTTCTCGGTTCGGTGCACCGGAGGAGCTGCACAGTGATCAGGGACAGAACTTCAAGGCAGAGGTCTTCGGGGAGGTCTGCAGGCGGCTGGGCATCCGGAAGACCCGGACCACCCTGCTGCATCCACAGAGTGATGGTCTGGTCGAACGTTTCAATCAGACCCTAACCACCCAGCTCACCGTCCTAGTTGACCAGCGACAGCAAAAGTGGGACCTGCACCTGCCCTTGGTTCTCTGGGCGTACCGGACGGCAGCTCAGGAATCTACCCGGTGCACCCCTGCAGCGCTGATGTTTGGATGCGAGCTGCGCACACCGGTGGATTTGGTGTTCGGCTCTCCGCTGGAGCTGGAGGTGGAGGGCAAAAAAGGGTTGGATTATTTGTTTTGCTTGAGAGAAGGTCTCCACACGGTGCACAAACTGGCTCAGGAGGCCCTGGCAGCGGCGGGTAGTAAGCAGAAGCGGGAATATGACTCCCGCTGCCAGGGGAGGAACTTTGCACCAGGGAATCGAGTCTGGGTTTTCTGCCTGGAGCGCAAAAAGTGACTGTCGCCAAAACTGGCAAACCATTGGTCGGAACCGTGTGTGGTCCTACAGAGACTGTCAGATGTAGTGTACAGGGTGAGGCTGCAGAAAAGGAACTGGGTCGTGGTGCTTCACTGTGACTGTTTTGCCCCGTACCACCAATCTGCCCTGCAGGGCAGATTGGTGGTACAGGGCGAGAGCGCGCACAGGCCTGTTATTGTCCATTCGTGCCTCGGCCGAGGTATCTGGTCGGGATGAAGCCTCTGGCCTCGGCCGAGGCACGAATGGACAATAACAGGCCTGTGCGTGCTGGTCGCCGACAACGGTGGCCGCCCCGACACCTGGACAGATTTGTGTTGGACTTTTGAGTTGGACCTTGTTATTCTGAGGACAGAAACCAGTCCGAGGGGGGGGGGGGTGCAGTGTAACATCGGGGCTGTGATAAGGGGGCAGGAGTCTCCCGGCATGCTTGCGCCGCAGAGGATTCAAATACTGTATCTGTGTGTTTGAAGCGTTATGCGTGTGTGCCATTATAACTGTGTAATAAGACCAGTTGTGATTGCGTTGTTTCCCTATATGTGCAAATCATGTGTCTGTGTCACCATGAGTTAATGAGGGTCTGTGTAAATGACCTCCCCTCCATTCTGTGTTGTGAGTGTGTGTATAAATAAAGCCTGTTTGTCACAGTCATCTCTCCTTATTGTGTGAATCCTTTCAACATCACAGTATGATGTAGTCTTCTGGATAAAACAAGTTTTGTGGAGTGTGAAAATGAAGAGGCAGCTTCATGTCAGACGATTTATTACACTCTCACATCTCACAAGCACAGAACAGGCTGACTGGTTACAGCAAGCACTCCTCTCTATATCCCAAGTCACCTTTACAAGCTTCAAGGCACTTCCTCATACACAGCATGATATTTACACTACACTTCATTCAACCCCCTCTCACCCTCTTGGGCATTGTTCTCCCATGTGTATTCATTGTCTCTGTCTGAGGTGCGAAATAACCTGACTTCCATAGCGCCCCCCCCAGCATCTTAGATAGAACAATAGAATATCAGTCCACATGCTGTTTTGGCTTCAGTCTCCTCCCATATCTGCTGTAACTGGGGTTTACTGCCTCCGTGGTGCTGCTGTGCCGGTGGGGGGCTGCTGGGAGTGTGTCCGACTGTGGGTGAGCCGTGGTGGTGGTGGTGGTGGTGGTGGTGGTGGTGGGGGGGGGGGTTCGCTCTGTCCGTGTGGCTGCTCTGATGAATCGTTCCCCTGGGGAGTTCTCCGTAGGGGTCTTCCACGCCGAGGGGCCCTCGCCAACAGCACTTGCTCATCCGCCACTACAAAGGCAGGTTTGAGTCTGTCTATGCCAATATTCTCCCGTCTATCCCCCAAGTCTAGCACAAAATGCTTATCCCCTGTTTCCAACACTCTGAACGGTCCATCATAGGGTGGGCGCAATGGAGGGCGGTGGGCGTCGTGTCTGACGAACACGAACTCCGCGTTCTTCAAAGTTTTAGGCACGAAAACACGTGGAAAACAGTGGTGGGCCAGGCCCGGCAGCGTGCCTGTGTTTGCGCTACGCTGCAAAAGCTGAGACGGGCAGCTGTCCGGCGCGGGATTATCTGGCAGAAATTCCCCGGGCAGCCGTAGGGGCTGTGCAAAAACCACCTCTGCCGGGGAAGCTTCCAGATCCTCTTTTGGCGCGGAGCGCAACCCCAATAAAACCCATGGCAACCTGTCCACCCAATTTGCATCCGTCAGTGAAGCCCTGAGTGCTGCTTTCGGTGATCTATGAAAACGCTCGCATAACCCATTGGCCTGTGGGTTGTATGCAGTTGTGCGATGAATTGTAACACCCAGGCTGTGGGCCATCACGGACCAGAGTTCGGAAACAAATTGAGGGCCCCTGTCGGATGTAATGTCCGACGGGACTCCAAAACGCGCCACCCATGCTGTTAAAAAAGCGCGTGCTACGTCTGCGGACGTGGTTGCCGCCAGTAGGACCGCTTCTGGCCAGCGCGTGGTGCGGTCCACCACTGTCAGGAGGTGCGTGCACCTCTGTGATGGCGGGAGGGGGCCCACGAGGTCCACGTGAACATGGTTGAACCTCTTAGCCGGTACCCGAAACGGCTCCAAGGGAGCCTTGGTGTGTCTGTGTACCTTGGCTCGTTGGCACGCCATGCAGGCTGCAGCCCACTCTTTTACTTGTTTGCGTAGGCTCGGCCACACAAACTTCTCTCCCACCATTTTGACCGACGCGCACACTCCTGGGTGTGCCAGAGTGTGAACCAACTCAAACATGCGGCGGCGCCACGCGACCGGGACCACCGGACGCGGGTGTCCCGTGGAGACATCGCAGATTAGGGGGGGCATGCCGTCTTGCAGCACCCTGCTCTCCAGCCTTAACCCTGTTGGTCCAGACTGGAGCGCGCGCACGTCTGCATCGCTAATCTGCTCCGCGGCCATGGCTGCGTAATCTATCCCCACATAGACCGGGGCCACCACGGCGCGCGAGAGGCAGTCCGCCACCACATTCAGTTTACCCGACACATGCTGAATATCGGTAGTAAACTCTGAGATCGCGGCCAACTGTCTCTGCTGCCGGCCCGACCACGGTTCTGAAACCTTGGCCATCGCGAACGTTAGTGGCTTGTGATCCACGAACGCGGTGAAGCTGCGCCCTTCCAGCCAGAACTGGAAGTGGCGTATGGCCAGGTGGAGAGCCAGCAACTCCCTGTCGAACACACTGTATTTACGTTCGCTGTCGCACAAAGTTCTGCTGAAAAAAGCGAGCGGCTGCCAAGCCCTGGCGACGCGCTGCTCTACAACAGCCCCTATGGCCACGTCTGAAGCATCGGTGGTGAGCGCTATCCGGGCTGCCGGGTCCGGATGCGCCAGCAGTGCAGCGTTTGCCAGGGCTGCTTTAACCTCCGAGAACGCCCGCTCTCGCTCCGGGGTCCATTCGACCCTATCCGCGGGTTTCTGTCTCTTGAGCGTGGCGTACAATGGTTGCATGAGCTGCGCCGCGTGGGGAAGGAAATGGTTATAAAAGTTCACCATCCCCAAAAATTCCTGCAGTGCCCTGACCATCTGAGGCCGGGGAAAATCTGCCACGGCGCGCACTTTGTCAGGCAGCGGGATCGCTCCTTCCAGAGAGAAGCGGTGCCCCAAAAAATCAATCTCCGTCACGCCGAACTGGCATTTCGCCAGGTTGATTATTAACCCGTGCTCCTCCAACCTCCGGAAAACCATCCTGAGGTGGGTTTCGTGTTCGTCTTCGGATGCACTGGCTACCAGGATATCGTCCAGGTAGACGAACATGAACGGGAGATCGCGCAGCACTGCATCCATCATGTGCTGGAACGTCTGTGCCGCGCCTTTTAACCCGAATGGCATGCGCAGGAACTCGAATAAGCCGAACGGAGTTATTACTGCTGTTTTGGGTATGTCCTCAGCGCGCACTGGGACTTGATGGTAACCGCGGACCAGGTCTATTTTGGAAAAAATGCGTGCTCCGGTGAGGTGGACGGAAAAATCCTGTATGTGGGTAATCGGGTAGCGGTCGTGTGCTGTGGCGTTGTTCAACCTGCGGAAATCACCGCATGGTCACCACGATCCCTCAGCCTTAGGGACCAAGTTTAGCGGGGATGCCCATGGGCTGTTCGAATGCCTGATGATGTCCAACCTTTCCAGGTTGGCGAACTTCTCGCGCGCTATGGCCAGTTTAGCTGCGTCCAAGCGCCGAGGTCTTGCAAAAACGGGCGGCCCGGTGGTGGTGATAAAGTGCTCCACCCCGTGTTTAGCGATGGCCGCCGAAAACGTCGGGACCGTGAGTGCTGGGAACTGAGTGAGCAGTGCGTGGAACTTACCACCTGGAGCTGTGACGTTGGCTTGTGCTGTTGGCTGGGTCGCTCGAGCTATACAGGGGAGAGAGTCAAAGGACAGTGCATTAACCAGGCGCGTGTTAGCAACATCAACCAGTAAACCATGTGCACACAGAAAATCAGCCCCCAGGATATGGTAATTCAGTGCTGCTATGACAAAAGTCCACTCGTATGTACGGCCGTGTAGAGATAAGATCAGTGTCCTCTCACCAAAGGTCTTAATTTCCGAGCCGTTTGCTGCCAACATCACGGGGCTGCTAGGTCCTGCCAGCCGGTCAGCGTAGGTCGGCAGGATGAAGCTCTTCTGGGCTCCGGTGTCCATGAGGAAACGCCTCCCCGAGCGCGCGTCCGTCAAGTAGAGCAGCTTGTTCTCTTCACCGAGGGTCGCAGCTGCTACCGACCGCCGGCCTCGGCGTTTTCCCGAGCGCTTGAATTGGCACAGTGGCGCACATCTGCGTGCGTTCTCTCCGAAGCGGCGGTGGTAGAAACAGAGCGTGTCTCTCTGGCGCTCCTTGGCCCCCGCTGCTGCTACCGTCGGTGGCTCCTTGCCTCCCCTGGTCGTCTTGCTGGGCTCCGCCGCTGCCGCGTTGACTGTGATCGCCCTGGTGGTGAGGATGATCCGGTCTGCCTCCTGGGCTAGCGCACGGTAGTCACGCGCGGCCAGCAACGGCGAATTGGCCAGAACCGCTCTCGCCACTGTCAGAAGGTTCCGGAGGGAAAGGTGGGCAAACAGAAAGTGCCTGTCGTCCGTGCCCATTAACGCCAGCATCTTCTCCATCAGGTCTACGGCCGACCCATCTCCTAACTTGGTCCATGCCAGGAGCCTCTCCGCTCTCTCACATTCCGAGAGCGTGTAGCGTCAGGTGAGCGCAGCCTTGAGCGCCTCATATTTGTTGCTGGCTGGTGGCTGATCGAGCAGGCTCGCTACCTGCTGGGCTGTGCGGGAGTCCAGCGCTGCTACCACATGGTAGAACTTGGTGTTGTCTGCCGTTACTCCCCGGAGGGCGAACTGGGCCTCGGTGTGGTGGAACCAAGAGCGCGGGTTGTGCTGCCAGAAATCCGGTAGCTTGACTGAAACTGCACACGCGTTGCTGGGGGTTCCAGTCCTGGCTGTCTGTGGAATGGCTGCTGCGTCTCTGGGGCTTCCCGACCGGGCCGGCTCCGGGGTTCTCGCCTTGTGTTCCATAATACGTCTTGGGTCACCAGTGTGGAGTGTGTAAATGAAGAGGCAGCTTCATGTCAGACGATTTATTACACACTCACATCTCACAAGCACAGAACAGACTGACTGGTTACAGCAAGCACTCCTCTCTATATCCCAAGTCACCTTCACAAGCTTCAAAGCACTTCCTCATACACAGCATGATATTTACACTACACTTCATTCAACCCCCTCTCACCCTCTTGGGCATTGTTCTCCCATGTGTATTCATTGTCTCTGAGTGTGAAATAACCTGACTTCCATAGTTTACCTAATGTTGCTTATCTACCATCAAGGGCTCTAGTGGAGCAGCACTGTGATGGGCACAAGATGTTTTGATTTGCTTTCAAATTAAAAGCCATGGAAATCAGCTTGGACTGTGTCTTGACAATCTAGAGCTGACTTATTTTGTAAAATTGTAAATGACGTCTACACAGTATTTCACACAGCAATATCTATGGTATATTAAAGCTTCTTTTCCCTCATTTAGATTGAGGAGCAAAGGATTGAGTGTTACTCAAGGAGTGAGAGTTGGCAACACTGATGTGACAAAAAATAAGGCTGTCCTTGATGCACCAGTGATGAAAAATCTGAATCAGAAAGCACCATCAGTGATAGGAGTTCATACTTTCATTTTTATTGTGGCGTAAACACAGTCTGACTGACCCACGTTGACTCCACTCATGAAATCTCACTAAAATCTGTTCAGTCATCAGCTGCTTGCAACGTGGCGCCTGAATCCCTGCGTCGTTACCGACATGCTGTGAGCCAATGGCAGGGATTGTATCACGGAGCAGGGCTGGCCTTACCTTGAAACGGACACTGTGAGTGGCTGCGCATGCGGAGGCAGGAAATCCCGGTTTGGTTGCCTCCCTTCGCTGTGGACGGACGGGAATGCCTTAAACCTGTGAGGACTGGAGGTGCTCGGGGTGGACCTGTGTGCAGGTGCTGCTGTTGCGTGCAAGGTTCGTGTTGGAAGCTGCTGCACCGCTGCAGCTGCAGCTGCAGAGGAGGAGGAGGAGGAGGAGGAGGAGAGGGCAGCGTGCAGCCGTCCACGCAGTAACAGTGGCCACACAGACCCTGGCCTTTTTTTGTGTGCGTTGGTGGAGACTGTTTGTGATCAGCTGTTTGGGCCTCAGATAAAGCAGCTTGAGCCCACACTGATGGCTGGTTTCAGCTTCATGTGCGCCCTGCTCTTGTGCGCCGCCGTGACGCACGCCAAGCCGACGCTGAGAAAAGAGAGGGTCCATCACGAGCCGGATCTGGGCAAGCGAGACCACGAAGACAACAAGAGCTTCCGATACGACCATGAGGCCTTCCTTGGCAAGGAGGAGGCCAAAACATTTGACCAGCTCACCCCCGAGGAGAGCAAGGACAGACTTAGGTAAGGAGATCCCGAATTAGTGCGGCACAAGCAGCTGATTTAATAGCTGAAAATGGAGTAGGTGGGTCGTCGCGTGTTAACGGTTCTGACTGAGGTAATTACCGTTTAACAGCATGCGTGCGTGCGTCTGAAAAAGATGTGCATGCAAGCAAATTTACAAGGCTGCACACTGTAGGCTTAACTACAAATAGCCATTAAAGATTGATTTGTAAATGTAGCAGACTCTGTAAGGTTGCCTCCACAGCACAGTGGGGTGAAGAGGCTCGTACGTCGTTCTGTTTGTAGTTTTTGTAATTTACTGTCTGAAGTGTCTTTGCTACTGTTCTCGGTGACATGTTGGCACCCCATGACACGTTAGTGAAGATCCTGGCTGTTGTGCTGAGAGAGGGGAGGACCCCTGTAAAATCACAACGTGGCAACCCTGGTCTAAGAATACACCACAGCAGTTTTTACTAAATTGGCTTTTGCTGCCCCTCCTACACTTATTGACGCCAACTAGTCAAAATGATAAGATCAAACATATTTTTGGCCTACTTTTTTGTTAATTGTTATTTTGACTAGTTATTGATATACTTGGAAATATTCTTGATATATACTTGATCTGTCCTTCTTACCAGCCGCCTCCAAATCTTCCAAGGAGGAGGCATTCCTATGCCAGTGGAAAGGCATGAGCTCTCCAGCTGACTCCATCCAAAGGTCTCTTCCCCCGCGGCATTGTCGAAAATGCTTAGCCTAACAGATCCTATTAATTCCTGAACCACATCAACCGGCTCCTCTTCATGTGGAGAAGGTCTTCGCCCTAGCTCTACTCGTGTCTGAGATCTAATCTTGTGTCACCGCCTAAAGTTCGTGGTCAGTTTTGCTTTCGTGATCATGCTGAGACTCCTGTTTTCACAACAGGCCTAAAGACAAACTCTGTCAGTTTTTCTCTCCCCTCATGAACACAACCCAGAACCACTCAAGGCAGCAGCTCATCCTCAGCCTTTAATGAGCAGTCTAGTTATGCATGTTAATTATAAAGAATCCGAGTGCTTGTTGTTGATGGTGAGTGTTTCAGCTCCTATATTAGCAATTGTTTGGCTGGTTGGAGGTGAAATTCTGTAAAAACTTTCTCCGTTAGGTGTCAAAAAAAAAAAAAAAATCACTACACTCGCTGCCTCTGATTTTCTACCACAGCTGAATTGAAAGTGTCCTCACCTGCAGCATGCTGGTGTAGTTGGTCAGCTGCTCTGCAGAAGACAGAAAATGTCTTGAAACATTGGTTAAGTCAACACAGCACATCTCTGGCATTCAGCTGCCACCATTAGAGGATATTTACAAGATCAGACTTCTATACAGGGCCACAGACTTCATTAAGGCCACCACCATTTCACCCAGCTGCCTGCTGAAAGGAGCAACAGGACTTTAAATGTTAGTTTTTTGCTTTTCTTATTTCAGACAAGGATGAAAAGATGTTTTTACCTGTACGTGTTTCGACTGGCATCTGCAGTCTTCCTGAGAAGTGTCAGTCTATCGCTGTGAAGTGTCATTTATCAGCTGTTTTTCCTAGGCATGGCCAGCCCAGCGGAACTGTCAGATTCACTGGGCTGGCCACGCTCCCCGCCATCTGATGGTCTCTGGAGAATGTAGTCCCATTATCAGCATTATCAGATCACTGCAAAAGAAATAATCACATCATGGACTGCGACAATGCAAAAATCATTGGTTCGGAGAGTAACAGACACAAACGTTGGATCAAGGAGGCTATAGAAATCAGGAAGCGGGGCAAAGACATCATGAATTGGGATGAGGGGGGCATTTATGCATTCTCACACCTGGGACTACATTCTCCAGAGAGTGGGGCTTGTGGCCGGCCCAGTGGATCTGACAGTTCTGCTGGGATGGTCACGCCTAGGAAAAACAGCTGATAAATGACACTTCACAGCGATAGGCTGACACTTTTGAGGAAGACTGCAGACGTCAGTCGAAACATGTAAAGGTAAAAACATCTTTTCATCCTTGTCTGAAATAAGAAAAGCAAAAAGCTAATGACTGAAAAGGAAAACAAAATGAACCTACTCAAGCTAAGACTTTAAACATGCATCACCAGATTCACAATTAGTTTTTTAAGTTTTGCTGAAACGAACAGTTAAGCTGTTGAAATTATAGTAATTTTACAATATGCATAAAACCAACAAGTGGGTGGTTGGATTCCTTATCGGTGACATTTTTTTTTTCTTTTCTGTTTGTTTTTTTTTTTTTTTAACCACCGATGACACAAGTTTTGATGTACCCTTGTACAATAAAAGCAACTATATAATGTGATGAAGCCAGTGAAAAGCATTCCTATTCTGCCTGCCAAGTGGGTCAACCCTCTTGGTGATACAAGTGGAGTGCCAGACTCCAGTGTGAGAGGTTGTGTATTCGAGCCCCTGTTTGGACGTCACCAGCTGGGCTTCACTGCCCGTCTCCTTGTTCACAATAAACCAAACTTCTCTCTTTTTTCCTTGCCCTACAGTAAAATCGTGGACCGAATTGACAGCAATGGAGACGGCTACATCACCACAGCTGAACTCAAGGCTTGGATAAAGCGTGTGCAGAAACGCTATGTTTATGAGAATGTTGCAAAGGTGTGGACGGATTATGACCTGAACAAAGACAACAAGATTTCATGGGATGAGTACAAGCAAGCCACATATGGGTACTACCTTGGTACGACCCATTTGTCTACATTATATCAGTTTAGTTTTTTTATTTGAAGTCCAGTACTTGGGTATGAAGAATTTTGTCAGTAACTTGATATTCATTCCCTTCTCAGCCAACCCGGAGGAGTTTAATGATGCAACAAACCAGTTCAGCTTTAAGAAGATGCTCCCTCGTGATGAGAGGAGATTTAAAGCAGCAGATTTAGATGGAGACCAGATAACAGACAGAGAAGAGTTCACAGCCTTCCTCCACCCTGAAGATTTTGAACACATGAAGGATATTGTGGTTCTGGTAAGCTCTCCATTACCACTTTTCTTTGTTCTTTTTTTTCTGAAATTTGAATTAATTTGAAAAACAGATTTGAGTTTCTTTTCCATGTACTTGCTCTCTCCACTTAAATAAATGTTCTACATTTGTAAAACACCCCAATTAAATTTTAACGTCGCCTGAAATGATTGAGTTTATGTATCTTTTTTTTTTTTTTTTGAGCAGGTCCAGTGGGACAAACCGGCCGTCCCATTTAAGACTCGGTCTTTAAATATAAATTTGGTTTTGTGGAACACTGTCGTAGCAAATGTTAGTGCTGATGCACTATCCTGCCATGTTCATAAAAGTTGTACTACCCATTTGACAGAGTTAATTATTAAACTCATTTTTTGTGACATTGCTGAATGTTGCTAAAGAACGGCTTTGATGATTGTGGTGAATTTGGCTGAAGCTGCCACAATGGTCACAGAGTAGGATCCCCAAAGCTATTTTATCACAAACTAGAAAAGCACTGGGAGAGCGCAGACCTCCGCCAAGCGCCACAGTTCCCCCCATACAGTGTTTGTGTGTACGTTTTCAGATTCCTTGACCATGGAAATATATGACTAGCAATTGGATTCACAATGATTATTTGTTTCTTTGACAGGGACAGTGCAATAAACATAGACAATTAATCAATGATGATCAATCTGATAGTGATAGGATTAGTGGTTCAGTAGTAAAAGCATTGCCTCCTTGGCGGAGGTAATAAACTGAAGTGTTGCTGTTGTGTCCATCTCCTCCACTGACGGATGCTGATTGGGTAGACAGGTTGCCGTGGGTTTTATATTATATTATTGGGGTTGCGCTCCGCGGCAAAACAGAATGTAGAAGCTTCCCCGGCAGAGAGCTCGTTTTTGCGCAGCGCGTATGGCTGGCCGGTGAATTTCTGCCAAATGCGCAGCGCCTATGGCTGGGCAGGGAATTTCTGGCAAATAATCCGGCGGCGGACAGCTGCCCGTGTCAGGTTTTGCAGCGTCGCGCAAACACAGGCACGCTGGCGGGCCCAGGCCACCAGTGTTTTCCGCGTGCTTTTGTGCCTAAAACGTTGAAGAACGCGGAGTTTGTGTTGGTCAGACACGACGACCAGCGCCCTCCATTGCGCCTGCGCACATGTTGAAAATGGCCGTATGTTACAGTGTTAAAAAATGCTTTAAAAAATTCCTGTATCCAGACGGTGATGCGGATCATCCCGAAAATTTAATCAGTTCTTCCTTGTACTATTTCCAACAACGCCTGAAAGTTTCATGGAAATCCGTCCAAAAGTTTTTGAGTTATCTTGCTAACCAACAGACAAACAAACAGACAAACAAACCCCGGCAAAAACATAACCTCCTCCTGGCCTTTTCGGCCTGGCGGAGGTAACTAAAATGAGGCCTCGATGGTGCATGCAGTCACAAGAATGGGCACTTTAAAAAGAATTTGGCTGTAGACCGCTGGGACTGGTAACTCGGTGGGCAGCTCGTTGGTGCAGTGGTTAGCACTGTGGCAGCACAGTAAGAAGGTCACAGGTTTGATTCCACCCCTGACCATCATGGGTTCAATCCCACCCCCTGGCCATCAGTGACCCTTCTGTGTGGAGTTTGCATGTTCTCCCCGTGTCTGCGTGGGTTTACCCCGGGTACTCCGATTTCCTCCCACAGGCCAAAAACAAGCAAGTTAGGCTAATTGGAGACTCTAAAGTGGCCCTAGGTGTGAATATGTGTGTGTGAATGGTGAAGGGATTTTTTTTTTTTTTATTTATTTCGGATAGATTAAAAGTAAAGATTAAAAGAAACAGAATAACATAACAAAGGGGAAAAAATCCACCAAGGTCAAATTAAACAATAACTCCTCTGATTATACAGTTCAACATAAGTTATCCGAAATGGGTGATGGCTGAAGCCGCAGCTTATATTGCCCACCCATATTCCATCCAAGAATTCAAAAGAAAAACAAAACAAGAGCGATTACAACTCAGAACAAAGCTAAGACAAAATGTGACAAAAGAAAACTAAGCAACAACACAACACAGACTGGATATGACAATCCTCATGTGATTTTACATGTCATCTTGTATATATGTTTGGAGTATTTCTTCCTTTAGTTTTTGTTTAAATTGTCCAAGCGTTGTACAGGATTTTAATTCGAGTCCAAAATTGTTCCATAATCTGACTCCTTGCACTGAAACACAGTGTTGCTTGGTGGTAGTTCTCACTGGAGGTTTTTGAAATATACATGTTCCTCTGAAATGATATTGTTTCTCCCTTATTTGGAACAACTTTTGGATATTTGAAGGCAGTGATAGATTCTTCACTTTAAACATTATTTCTGCAGTTTTAAAGTCAACCAGATCTTTCAACTTGAGAGCTTTTTGTTTAAGAAAAAGTGGGTTTGTTGGTTCCCTGTAAGCAGCTTTGTTTATTATTCTAATAGCTCTCTTCTGAAGCATAAAGACTGGATATATGTTTGTTTTATATGTATTTACCCATACTTAAGTACAATATGTCATGTATGGGAGTATTAATGAATGATACAAAGTATATAATGTGGGTTGATTCAGCAAATATTTCACTCTGTGTAGTATTGCGATTGATTTAGATATTTTACCTTTAATATAATTAATATGTGACTTCCAACACAGTTTATCAATTATTACTCCAAGAAATTTAGTTTCAGATACCCTTTCAATCTCTACACCATTTACACTGAGTTTAGATACTAAGTTGTTGTGATGGTTGTTAAAAACTATAAATTTTGTCTTACTTAAATTGAGCGTTAATTTGTTTGAATCAAACCACAGTTTAAGCTTTCCTAATTCCTTTCCGAGTGTATCCAAAAGTTATTCCAAATTGCTTCCACTGCATAATAAATTAGTGTCATCGGCAAACAATATTAAATCCATTTTTTCCAAGACTTTACATATATCATTTATATACATATTGAATAACAATGGCCCCAAAACTGAACCCTGTGGGACTCCACAAGTAACCTTCAGTAACTGTGAGTTTTTGTTACCAACACATACATACTGATAGCTATTCTTTAAGTAACTATTTAACCAGGACAGTGCTAACCCCCTAATACCACAATTTTGTAGTTTCTTTAATGATAAATTGTGATCAACTGGATTGGCACGGTACTGTGGCTGCCTCATCCATCCAGGTGAATGTCCTGAATTTCCCTCTGGGATTAATAAAATATACAAAATACAAAAAGAAAAAAAAACTAATGAAGCCTATTGTGCAGGTTCAGGCAGAAACATTAAGTCACGGTGCTAAGTGCAAACTACCCACCTACATACTCTTTCACATAGCAGGGTGCTCCATCTAAGTGTCAGACTTCACATTTCTACCTGCTGAGTTTCTTGGCTACTCTCAGACACCAGATAGACTATGCCAGGGGTCTGCAAATTCAAGTAATGAAAGAGCCATTTTGAGCAAATTTTGGGCATAAAAATCTCCATTAAAGCTTTTTTTCTTGTAAATTTGCAGCTTTTTTCTCAAAAATTGGTCGATATAGCCATGTAATTTGCAATATTTTTATATTTTTGTAATTTTTTTGTAATGGATTTCTTTTTTTCTCCCCAGATTTGAGTGTTTTTCCTCTTAAAGTTGTGACATTTTTTGTGTTAAAGCGGCACTATGTAACTTTCTGTTCTTGTTAGGAACACTAAAAAGATTATCTGGTATGTTTTACGTAATGAGTGCCGATAGCCAATCATTGTTGGTTGCACATTTTCAGTTGGTGGCTAAAGTTGTGCCCCATGATTGGCTAAAGGGACTCAGGTTTTTTTTTTCTTTTTTTAGTGGTTCTACCAGGAACAGGAAATAAATATATTGCTGTTACAGAGAATACACACCCACTCAGGCTGTGGTGGAAGCGACATCCACCTAGTCAAAGACTGGTGTATCACCAAAATTAATTTGGAAACATTATTTTAAGGTGAAAATCTTACATGGTGTCACTTTTACAACTTTTGTACAGTAATTTTGTTTTAATTTTGCAAAGAGGGAAAAAAATCCAAAATTTTCAACTTTCATCTAAACCTCTGCTGTTGATGCATCTACCTCTGGAGTCCTGTGCTCTAAAACAAGGTTTTTACGTTAATTTAAAGATGCTACTTATTAAGTCTGTGTGTATTTGATTAACTCAGGAATGAAAACTTAGGATTAATACTACCATTACCTTACATTCAGATATCCACATAAATGGGCTTAATGTAGATCAGGGGATATTTGTATGGCTGTAGTACATCCCATAATGTCTTTTTTGGTTGCATTTACAAAATCCTAGAAAAGTAATGCAATGCAATGTACTTTATTTATATAGCCCTTTAAAACAACCCGTAGGTGACCAAAGTGCTTTACAGAAAAACTGAATAGCACTAGAAACACACACAGCATAAAAACAGATTACATAAACAAAGGGATAAGCATAAATACCTAAAAATAAAAGAAAAATAAAAAGATGAAAAGAATAAAAAGAATAAGTGTCATCACTACTGGGTATTAAAAGCCATCCTGAATAAATATGTTTTAAGTTCTGATTTAAAAAGGGCCAGGTCAGAGATGGCACGCAAGTCAGGGGTGAGATTGTTCCAGAGCCTGGGGGCGACAACAGAAAAGGTTCGGTCACCCCAGTGTTTATATCTTGAATGGGCACATCCAGCAAAAGCTGATTGGATGACCTCAAAGCTCTGCCTTGGTCACGGACAGTTAAAATCTCAGATAAATAAGCCAGAGCAAGGCCACTGAGAGCTTTAAAAACAAAGCGTAAAAGTTTAAAATTAATTCTAAAAGGGACTGGAAGCCAATGAAGTGAAAAAAGAATAGGTGTAATGTGCTCTCGTCTAGCTGTGTTGGTTAAAAGACGAGCTATTGCGTTTTGCACAAGTTGAAGACAGCTGAGGGAGGACTGGGAGATGCCAACATAAAGTGCATTACAGTAATCAACTCTAGAAGTGATTAAAGCATGGATGGCTATCTTGAGATCATGATGGCTCAAGAAAGGCTTGGCTTTGGATAACAGATGTAACTGATAAAAGCTCATCTTGACTACATTGTCAATCTGTTTGTCAATTTTTAAATGGCTGTCAAAAATCACCCCCAGATTTCTGACAGCTGAACTGAGCCTTAAAGACAGGGTATCAAAGCCAGCCATTGCAGTATCCTCAAACACAATACATTCTGTTTTTTCTTCATTTAAGTGGAGAAAATTTTGGCTTAACCACAACTTAATGTCAGTAGCCACGGTTACATCTGCAAAATTTCTTCAATCAGATTACAATTCAGATCAGAACTTTACTGTTTACATGGATCCTGAAAAAGTTGATCCGATTAGGACATGTGTTTCCTTGTGTCACACGTTTGAACTGACTAAATCATTCTGACATGCGCACAATTATCTGACATTCTGGAAATAGTAGAAGAAGAAACAATTTCCGATGTAAACAAACCCCGCTTCGTGTCTTTCTCTTTTTGAAATGGACCTGTATTGTGTTATTTAGGCTGTACTTTTGCTTCTACTGGTCTCCGTTATGAAGCTTTAAGTACATACTTCTACATATGATGAACAGAGGGAGACAGCAGGACAATGCAGACCAGTTTTATTTTACTCCCGCTAGCTGCTGTAAAGGCGGAAATACGTCATGTCAACGTGTGGCTGACGTACAGACATCCGCAGTAAACATGTTTTCTACCCAAACTTTGGAACAAGTGTGTATATGCGCACCAATCGGATTAACAATCGGCATAACCCACCCTGGAAGGAAATTTTGATCCAAATGAGTGTGACCGGGTCAGAATATTCAGATTGGCATGTTTACATGAAGCATTTTTATTCTGATCAAGCTTTTAATCTGGTTACTTGTGTCCATGTAAACATGGCTAGTGATGCAGTCCAATAGCACACTTTTTGAGTCAGTTCATTCTGGGCTCAAAAGTAAATAAAGCTGCAAATCATCTACATAACAGTGGAAAAACATGTTGTGCCTGGCTATTATTGACCCTGTGGAGGATGGAATCAGACGAGACGAGCTGACAACACAGAACGTTATTCTCCTTCCACAAATAGAACAGACTGCCCTGGGTACCAAAGTGCCCTCTTTTATCCACTTTATTCCCACCTTTGGGACCCAGGGTGAGAAACATTAACATATGAGACACACAGCATGTACACACATCAACATACACTACACAGAGCATGGCTTATTACAATGCTTTCATGTTCCGGCGTTCTCAGATGGGAAACCTGTCACAGCAGGGGCGAAGGCACCTCTTTGTTTAGTTTAATATCCCCTAGCACTACGGCACCCTTCGCTGGCTCCGCTCACTTCTTCACCATTACCATCTCTCACCCCCCCCCCCCCAACCTCAAGTCCTGGGTGGAGTGCCATCTGTTATTGTGTCACCACAACCCGAGTGGCATCATATATAGTGAAAACAGAACAGGGTCAAGGATAGAGCCCTGTGGGACCCCATGGGAGAGAGAGGCACTGGATGAGGACATGTCACCAATCGTTACAGAAAAAGTTCTTTTAAATAAGTAGGATTCAAACCACTTAAGTGCAGTGCCATGGATGCAAACATGGTGTTTCAGGCATGACAGAAGGACAGTATGGTCCACCGTGTCAAAGGCTGCTGTAAGACCTAGCAGCACTAAAACAGTGGGGCACTTGGCATCAACAGACATCATAATATCATTGTGCACCTTCAACAGGGCAGATTGAAACTTCTCAGAAATAGAGTTGTTTTCTAAAAAGGATTGCAATTGTATAAAAACGACTTTTTCTCAAACCTTAGATAAAAAGGGCAAATGAGAAACGGGTCTAAAATTGGGTAAATCTGAAGGGTCAAGGTGAGGTTTTTTAAACAGGGGTCTAACCACAGCATGTTTAAAAGCAGGAGGGACAAATCCTGAACTAAGACAAGAATTAATAAAAACCAAAAGATCAGGCCCTACAGTATGACTGCAGTTTCCCTACAGGTTACCATTTAGGCTGCTGCCAGTTCTCAATGCCTAAAATTGATATTTAACATCATAAACCTTTTACCCTTATGGTTTAATCAAGTGGTTTTGTGCAGTTACAAAAAGTACACAATAGATGCCCTATACAGCCATAAAACCTTGGTGGCAAAAAGCAGAAGTGTTACACGAAAGCAGTGGATAAATGATTGAAATAGGTGCTGAAAAGTAAGAAAAATTGGGTGAGCCTACTGTCACCTGATCCTCAGCCTTCTACTTGTTCAGGGTTGCATGTTCAGGGTTGCATGCTTTGCTTTTAATTCTCAAAGTGAAAGTTGCACTCTCTTTAAAGACATCATTAACTCACTCTGATTGCAGGAAACTTTGGAGGACATTGACAAGAACAATGATGGACATGTGGATGAGGATGAGTATATTGGTGAGTTGAAGCAGAGAACTGAATTAATTTAAGGAACCATTACCATAAAATGTAGCGTCGGACATCTGGTAGCTTAGCGATGCATTGCTTGAGTAAATAAAAGCATTCCGTTTCAACTTGAAGCATAAAGTGACAAAAAAAGAATGTGAAAAAGGAATGTCACATGAAATTTTGACAAGTTGCAGTTGCTTCACAAGCAAACAACAGAGGGTGAAAGTGCTTCAAGTGTTTTCGTGTCAGTTGGGGGTGGGAGTGTCAAAAATGATTTCATGCTTTTATTACTGGTACAAAATTGTACATCACTGCTACTTTTTCAACTAAAAAAAAATGGATGCACTTTTGTCCCAGAAACACAGTGGTGGATGCTAAACTCTGGAATTATTTTTGACTTCAGCACTAATTTTAAAGAACTCTAAAATGCTGATAAAATCTAAAAACATGAGGTTCTCGGAGGTCTGTCCAAATGTGGCAGCACAGTGGTTAGCACTACTGCCTCACAGCTAGTAGTCTCCTGGTTTGAATCCTCAAGCTGGCAGGGGTATGGTGCTTTCTGTGTGCCTGTGTGGGTTTTACGCCAGGCGGTCAGGTTTCCTCCTACAATCCAAGGACATGTTGTGTATAGGTTGATTTGTTAACAGATGTTCTGAAAATTAATCGGAACCTTGTAGATGACTTTGTTAGGTTTGTGTTTGTAAAATACGATGTTAAACTGTGTTATTTACTGAAACCTGTAATTTACTTATCCATCCTTTTTGTTTGTTCTGGTTAAAGCGGACATGTTTGCTCATGAGGATGGGGGACCAGAACCAGACTGGGTCAAGACAGAGAGGGAACAATTCTCGGACTTCCGAGACTTGAATAAAGATGGAAAGATGGATCAGGATGAAATCCGCCACTGGATTATGCCCCAAGATTATGATCATGCTCAAGTTGAAGCCAGACATCTGGTGTATGAGTCTGACCAGGACAAGGTAAACCTTTTTCAGCTGCGTCGGTGTTTTGAAATTTGTTTCATGTCATCTTAAGGACTTGAATTTGGCTCCTCTGTGAATTTTTCCCATAACCAGTGGCTTGATGTGGCTTTGATTAAAAATAAACATTTGATTAAAAAAATTACTTTGAGAATTCTGCCTTTGGATGATGCCATGATGGATACAGTTTGAGATTTACTGTAAATAAGACCAACATTTACTGTAGCTTTCACCTGTTTGATGTATTTCAGCACCGATTTTACAAAAAAGTGTTTTCTGTTGTCCCCTTCATCAGGATGAGATGCTGACTAAAGAGGAGATCCTTAAAAACTGGAACATGTTTGTGGGGAGTCAGGCTACCAACTACGGCGAGGACCTCACCAGGAATCACGACGAGCTGTGAGCTGTGTGCAGTTTCAGATGTGCATGAGGAGACTTTCTGTCTTTAAAGAGTCGATCGCACAAACTCACAGTAGTAACTGGACAGATGTTATGGTGTTGGATACTAAACCAACAATGAAAAATGCCAAAAGAAAAGATGGATGAAGGTTGATCCTACCACTAACTCTAAGGGGTTAAGTCCAGTCTGGGGTTGATGATTCTGTTTCTGATATTCAGGAGCAGTGGTGGATCCCGTGGACTTTTCGTTCCATCAATGGTGCCTTCCAGCCGCATCGTTGGCTTTGTTGCCTCAGAGATTTCTGTAACTAGTTGAAGACGAATGCTAACAAGTGTCAGATATAGAAACAGTCTTTAATGTTAATGTGAAAACCACAGCTCAGAACATTTTTTTTCTGATTTTATTTATTTGTCAAATATGTTGTGAACTTTGAGGAACACTGTTTGCTTTTTTGTTTGTTTGTTTGTTTTGGGGTGCTTTGATCAGCTGCTGATCAATATAAAAGAGTATTGCTAAAAAAGTATTTTTTAAAAAACGGTTGCAAAAAAGTGATCCTGAAAGTAGTAGTATAGGTATTTCCTGTTGTCTTCTGAGAATTTCTGCAGACAGTTTGTATTTTTCAGCTTTGCTTAGTACAGCCTTTAAATGTAGGTGATGATACAGGTCGTGTCTGTATGTGTTCTTGACTTTGTTGTGCTTTGTTGTAGCACACAAACTGTTAAAAAGGCCGTTAATATTACCGTTCGTGCATTAGCCACTAGCATTAGCATATTGGCTTTAAAAAAATGATGAATTTTAAGTAGAGCCCAGGACTGAGTTTGGCCAGTGTGAATTCTGGTGATCAGGATAGACCCTAAAAATCCTGGTTAAAGCACCCCTACATTTTTTAGCCTGATGTTTCACTTTTTACAGTCATCCTGGCCTAGTAATTCTAATATGTTTAGATTTGGTGAATGTGTTTTAAGATTTGTTAATAACGGATGTTTCATGGTATGGTTTTTGCACACTTTTTGTGTAGCCTGTGAACAACTTCTTTTTCTCATATTTGGTTTGGACTTGGTGCTATGTGGATCAGATGGCAGTCGAAGGCGGAGACCTTGGCGGTCTGATCCCAGGCTTCCTAAACTGGCTTTTGGGATGTGGAATGTCACCTCTCTGGTGGGGAAGGAGCCTGAGCTGGTGCATGCGGTTGAGAGATACCGGCTAGATATAGTCGGCCTCAACGCACAGCTCTGGTTCCGGAACCAGTCTCCTGGAGAGGGGCTGGAGCTTGGCCTTCTCTGGAGTTGCCCTGGGCGAGAGGCGGTGAGCAGGGGTGGGTATTCTTGTATCCCCCCACCTTGCAGCCTCTATATTGGAGTTTTCCCCGGTGGACAAAAGGGTTGTTTCCCTGCGCCTTCAGGTTGGGAAATGGGTCCTGACCATCATTTGTGCCTGTGCACCAAATGATGGCTCAGAGTACCCACCCTTTTTGGAGTCTCTGACTGGGGTGCTGGAGGGTGCTCCTCTTGGAAACTCCATTGTCCTACTGGGGGACTTCAGTGTGCACGTGGGCAACGACAGTGAAATCTGGAGGGGGGGTTTGGGAGGAAGGGCCTGCCCGATCTGAACCCGAGTGGTGTTCAGTTATTGGACTTCTGTGCTAACCACAGTTTGTCCATAACGAACACCATGTTCAAGCATAAGGGTGTCCATTATGTGCACCTGGCATCAGGACACCCTAGGTCGCAGGGCAATGATTGATTTTGTTATTGTGTCATCAGACCTGTGACCGTATGTCTTGGACACTTGGGTAAAGAGAGGTACAGAGCTGTCAACTGATCACCACCTGGTGGTGAGTTGGATCCGATGGCAGGGGAGGATGCCATTCAGACCCCGTAGACCCAGACATATAGTGAGGGTGTGCTGGGAACGTCTGGCTGAGGCCCCTGTCCGGGAGGTTTTCAACTCCCACCTCCGAAAGAACTTCAACCACATTCCGAGGGAGCCTGGAGACATGGAGTCTGAATGAGCCATGTTCTCCACCTCCATTGTTGAAGCGGCTTCCCAGAGCTGCGGCCGCAAGGTCGTCGGTGCATCTTGTGGTGGCAACCCCCGAACCAAGTGGTGGACACCAGTGGTGAGGAGGGACATTGAGCTGAAGAAGGAGTCCTATCAAGTTTGGTTGGCTTGTGGGACTCCTGAAGCAGCTGAGGTGTACCAGCAGGCCATGCAGAGTGCGGCTCGGGTTATTGCTGAAGCAAAAACTCGGGTGTGGGAGGAGTTCGGTGAGGCCATGGAACAAGACTTTCGGTTGGCGTTAAAGAGATTCTGGCAAACCGTCCGGCGGCTCAGGAGGGGGAAGCAGCTCCCTATCCACACTGTGTATGGTGCGGATGGGGTGCTGCTGACTTCGATTGGGGATATCGTTGGGCGGTGGAAGGAATACTTTGAGAATCTCCTCAATCCCACTGGCACGCCTTCCACAGAGGAAGCAGGGGTTGTGGACGAGGGGGATGACTCGCCTATCATAGGGGCTGAGGTTGCCAAGGTGGTTAAAAATCTCTTTGGTGGCCGGGCCCTGGGGGTGGACGAGATTCGCCCTGAGTACCTCAAGGCCCTGGATGTTGTAGGGTTGTCATGGTTGACACACCTCTGCAACATTACGTGGAGGTCGGGGACAGTGCCTCTGGTATGGCAAACCGGGGTGGTGGTTCCTCTCTTTATAAAGGGGGACCGGAGGGTGTGCTCCAACTTTAGAGGGATCACACTCCTCAGCCTCCCTAGGAAGGTCTATGCCAAGGTACTGGAGGGAAGAGTCCGTCCGCTGGTTGAACCTCAGATTCAGGAGGAGCAATGTGGTTTTTGTCCTGGCCGTGGCACATCGGACCAACTCTTTACCCTCTCGAGAATCCTCGAGGGTTTGTGGGAGCTTGCCCAACCAGTTTACATGTGTTTTGTGGACTTTGAGAAGGCATTTGACTGCGTCCCTCATGGTTTTTTGTGGGGGCTGCTTCGGGAGTATGGGGTATCGGGCTTGTTATTACAAGCTATCCGGTCTCTATACGACCGTTGTGAGAGTTTGGTTCATATTGCCAACACTCGGTTGGACTCATTCCCAGTGAGAGTTGGACTCCCCCAGGGCTGCCCTTTATCACCGATCCTGTTCATAATTTTTATGGACAGGATTTCTAGGCGCAGCCAGGGAACGGTGGGTGTCATGCTTGGTGACCACAGGATCTCGTCTCTGTTGTTTGCAGATGATGTTGTCCTGTTGGCTTCATCCAGCAATGACCTACAGGTCTTACTGGGACGGCTTGCCGCTGAGTGTGAAGTGGCTGGGATGAGAATCAGCACCTCCAAGTCTGAGTCCATGGTCCTCAGCCAGAAAAGGGTGGATTGTCCTCTCCGGGTTGGGGACAAGCTCTTGCCCCAAGTGGAGGGGTTTAAGTATCTCAGGGTCTTATTCATGAGTGAGAGGAGAATGGAGCGAGAGATTGACAGACAGATCGGAGCAGCATCTGCAGTGATGTAGACATTGTACCGGTCTGTTGTGGTGAAGAGAGAGCTAAGCTCTTAGGCAAAGCTGTCAATTTACCGGTCAATCTATGTTCCTACCCTCACCTATGGTCATGAGCTTTGGTTAATGACCGAAAGAATGAGATCGCGGATACAAGTGTCTGAAATGAGCTTCCTTCTTCGGATTGCTAGACTCACCCTTAGAGATAAGGTGAGATTCTCAGTCATCCGGGAGAGGCTCAGAGTAGAACTGCTGCTCCTCCACATTGAAAGGAGCCAGTTGAGGTGGTATGGGCATCTGATCAGGATGCCTCCTGGACACCTCCCACATGAGGTGTTTTGGGCACGTCCCACTGGGAGGAGATCCCGGGGTAGACCCAGGACTCGCTGGAGAGACTATGTCTCCCAGCTGGTCTGGGAATGCCTTGGTATCCTTTCTGAAGAGCTGGAGAAGGTGGCTGGGGAGAAGAAAGTCTGGGCTTCTCTGCTTGAACTGCTGCGTCCGTGACCCAGACCTCCAGAAAAGTGGTAGAAGATGGATGGATGGATGGATGGATGAGTTAGACTGTATTTATTGGTATACAAACCTCCAGTTTACTTTATGATCAGTTCCTTTTTTCTTTTTTTTTTACTTTTTATAATGCTACATTTGAGCTTTACTAGTTTTACTAGTTTACAATAGTCATGTTTAGGATAAAATTAGGTTTGAATATGTAATTGGAAGGAATAAAAGTTTCCTTCCATTATTTCCCACTTGATGTAGTGCTTACTGTTGTCTCACTCCGTAGCCATACTCTGTGCCTTGGCTTTTTCATGCATGTGTTGGCTGTTTGAACATAGGACATTCAGTTTAAGTTTTCTTTTTTCATTTTGTTTAAGAAAAAAGGAATCAAATTTGCAAGTCGTGAAATTTCTTCACTTTGTTTCTACAGGAGTTACAAACTACATATGGCCACAATTGATGTGAACATTAAAAAAATAACCAAAAATTCAATGTTTTGTGTTTTAAAACCCAGCCACAGGGGGTGCGCAAGCTAGTGTACTCCTAATGCTCATCCCAAGCCCGAGTAAATGGGGAGGGTTGTGTCAGGAACAGCATCTGATGTAAAACCTTTGCCAAATCAAACATGCAGATCATGATGAATGAGACTTCCATACCGGATCGGTCAAGGCCCGGATTAACTGACCATCACCGCTGCTGTTAACCGACAGGGTGCCGGTGGAAATTGGGCTACTGTTGGTTGAAGATCGAGGAGGAGGAGAGGGGGAAGGCGTGTTAGGAGAGAGAGAAAAGGAAAGGTAGAAGTGTGGAGGTGAGAGTAAGGACATTAAATGTGGGGACTACGACTGGTAAAGGCAGAGAGTTGGCTGATATGGTGGAGAGAAGAAAGGCAAATATACTGTGTGTTCAAGAAACCAGATGGAAGGGAAGCAAAGTTAGGAGCATTGGAGGGGGATTTAAACTGTTCTACCATGGTGCAGATAGGAAGAGAAATGGAGTAGGAGTAATCTTGAAGGAAGAATATGTGAAGAGTTCAGGAGGTAAAGAGGGAGTCAGACAGAATCGTGAGTTTGAAGCTAGAAGTCAAAGGTGTGATGTTGAATGTTGTCAGTGTGTATGCCCCACAAGTTGGACGTCAGGTAGAAGAGAAAGCGGAATTCTGAAGTAAGTTGGATGAAGTGGTAGAGAGTAGGGGTGTAACGGTACGCTAAAATCACAGTTCGGTACGTACCTTGATTTTAAGGTCACGGTTCAGTTCATTTTCGGTACAGTCAGGAAACAAAATGCAAAACATAAAACTGCTTATCTTTTGTATAAGCGGGAACAGCTTTGACAAAAAAAACCCTGCAAACTGCCAGCAGTAAATTCTCCAATAAACAAAATGTATACAATAAAACAAATTCTCTTAGCAAATGAACGATGGAGATAAGTGCAACAATAGAAGTTTGAATAGTCTGAATTATTCTTTTGTTTTTAGGAAATTAAAATTTCTTATTACCTGAAGCGGTGTTTTTAACCAGTGTGCTCTGGTATGTTCAGGTTTCTGTGGGAAATTAATTATCTTATTTCACTTGTTAAGAGGAGAGGTGACAATCAGTGAGCAGCAGTACGGTTTCATGGCAAAAACGAGTACTACAGATGCAGTGTTTGCTCTAATAGAGCTGATGGAGAAGTATAGAGAAGGTCAGAAGGAATTGCACTGTCTTTGTGGATCTAGAGAAAGCATATGATAGGGTGCCAAGAGAGGAAATGTGGTACTGTATGAGAAAGTCAGAAGTAGCAGAGAAGTATGTGAGGGTGGTGCAGGATATGTATGAGGATAGCGAGATGGTGGTGAAGTGCGCTGTAGGAGTGATGGATGGATTCAAGGTGGGGGGAGGATTACATCAGGGGTTGGCCCTGAGCCCCTTCTTGTTTGCCATGGTGATGGACAGGCTGACAGACAAGGTCAGACAGAAGTCTCCATGGACCATGATGTTTGCAGACGACATTGTGATCTGTAGTGAGAGCAGAGAGCAGGTGGAAGAGAACCTGGAGAGGTGGAGGTATGCTCTGGAGAGAAGAGGAATGAAAGTCAGTAGAAGAATGGGCGGCGCGGTGGTGCAGTGGTTGGCACTGTTGCCTTACAGCTAGAAGGCTCCTGGTTCGAATCCCCAGGCTGGCAGGGGTAGGAGCCTTTCTGTGTGGAATTTGCATGTTCTCCCTGTGCTGTGTGGGTTTGCTCCGGGGTCTCCGGTTTCCTCCCGCAGTCCAGGGACATGCATGTTGGGTTAATTGGCTGTTCTAAATTGTCCCTAGATATCTGTTTCCTATAGGCGCTTAGAATAGAGGGTTAGTACCAGTGAAAGCGCTTTGAGTGGTCTTTGCGACTAGAAAAGCGCTATATAAGTGCAGGTTAGTTAGTTAGTTAGTTAGTTAGTTAGAAGCAGGACAGAATACATGAGTGTGAATGAAAGGGAGGCAGGTGCAACTGTGAAGATGGGAGGAGTAGCAGTAGTGAAAGTAGATGAGTTTAAATACCTGGGGTCAACCATCCAAAGCAATGGAAAATGCACAAGAGAGGTGAAGAAGAGAGTGCAGGCAGGGTGGGGTGGGTGAAGACAAGTGGCAGGGGTGATTTGTGACAGAAGGGCAGCAGCAAGAGCGGAAGGGAAGATTTACAAGGTGGTAGTAAGACCTGCTATGATATATGGTTTGGAGACGATGGTGCTGGCAAAAAGACAGGAGGTGGAACTGGAGTTGGCAGAGTTGACAATGTTAAGATTTTCATTGGGAGTGACTAGGAGGGACAAGATTAGAAATGAGTATATCAGAGGGACAGCTCACGTTGAGCAGTTTGGAGACAAAGTAAGAGGCAAGAAAACACACCAACTAAACAGTCCATAGTCACTTAACACACCCCGTGGAAAGCTGTTTGTAAACTCAATATTGAAGCCACCGCTCCTGTATCCACCAGCATCGATACCCTGACTCCTTCCAGAGATACCGTGCAGTAGGAACGGCCGCCCAACTCCAGGGTGACAGTATGAATAACAGTGGGAGTCTTTGTGGACACGTTTCCCACGCTCAAAGTTTTTACAGGACTGCACGAAGTGGTGCAGCAGGCCACATTTCCCACAGCGCTTTCCTTTCGCCAGACACTCTCTGGACTTGTATCTGTGTCTAGCGGACCCAGAGCCGTAACATCTCGGCATTCCCGGGGTAGACCTTATCCTGACAATGGAAGTGTATTCTTTATCCTCAACGTCATCTTCATCCTCAGGGCCCGCTGTCGGCGCCTTTAGTCAAGGCTCATTTAAAGTGGAGGAGGACTCTCTACCGAGGTCCCTCACTAAGACTTCAGCCGCCTCAAACTGCTGAACAGTCTCAATAGTGGCAGCCAGAGTCAATTTACCCGAGTAGGTCAGGAGCTGTGACCGGGCAGCAGGGTAGCAAACATGCTCCGCCAACTGATCCCGGACCATCTCATCCTGAAGAGCTCCAAATTTGCACTCCAGCTGGCGTAGGTCTGCCACAAACCTCTTCACCGACTCTCCCGTTCGCTGGCGGCGCTGTTGAAACTGGATGCGCCGAACGATGACGTTGTCCAGCGCGCGAAAGAATCGCACCATTAGCTCTACTACCTCCTCAAAGCTCTCAGCGCCCCCCAGTGTTTCAAGGATTCATTGTCCTTCCATGCCCAAATTATGGACCAATATTGTTCTAGCCCGCAATTTCTTCAACTCACCGAGATTGAGGGCCACCAGGTAGTTGCTAAACGCAGCATACCACCAAGGCTAAGGCACGGGAGGCTCACCAGGGGCCTCCAGAAATGGCTGAAAACTGGTTGCAGCACACTGCAAAACCATGTTCTCCTCATCATCAAATGTTGTGTCCATAATTGTTGAAATGACCAGTAGGGGGGAAGGCAGTTAATGTTTAATATACAACTTATGAACAGAACAACAGTGGACTACAGCGCTCCCTGTCCAGGCGTCAACGGCGAAAGAGGACATGCCCCTCCCAGCCGTGGCCTTTATACCCTGGCTGGCGTCACCACCGGAAAGGTGGGCTGCCAACCCCCTCTGTTCCCCGGTAATTCCCAGGCAGCCATCTTACCAGTTTTCCATATGTAACAGAAGTAGGCTAATTAAAACAGTGACAACCTCTGTGGGTGAAAAATTAAGGTAGCACAAAAGTGCCCTGTACTGCTTTAAGGCTGACGCTAAATGCCACAAACTCTTTTGTGAAAATACCCAATATCATTTATCTGTAACAAAAAAGTTATCAGAGTTGCCAATTTTTCAGAAAAGCTTTGAGTGTTGATCATATCTTGAGAGCTCTTATTGTGTAAAATTCTGAAGGAAATCAGCAAGATATTGACAGTGTTTTCCTCATTTTGGAGTGACAAATGGGGTTTGTGGTGTGAGCATGAGAAGGCAAAAAGAGTGAGACTAACCCCCAAAGAGTGGGAGTTGGCAACACTAGGTTATTATTAGGGGTGTGGTTAAAACATTTAAAGGGCCTATATCATGCTATTTTAAGCCTTTCAGAGTAAACTATATGCATGTATGTGATAGTATATTACCTTTGGTACATTGGAGAATTAATTTCTTATGAAATAGGAGTTATTTTCGCGAGCTACTTTTCCAACCCGGAAGTAAGATGCCTCGATCTCTGAAGCACCACCTGTCCTTCTTGTGGCTGCCGCCCATTTCATGACGTAACCCCTGAGCCGGCTGCTGCAGCGTGTCGCTGGGTTCCGCCCACGAAAACTTAGAAGACATTGTCTTATGTAAAAAAGCAAACAGTTGTTGTCACTGAGCAGATTAGGTGCGAGAGGAACTACTTCTTCCCAGCGTCAGTGCTAAAGTGAAAGAGTTTTGCCGATCACCGCTCCGTTAGCTGCGCGGAGAAAGTGGGTGTGTGCGTTAGCCTGGGGGCGGTGCTGGCAGCACAGGCACTTCCTGGAGTGGGCGGCTCACCCACGTTCATATGTATGAACGTGGGGACCCAGTCATTATCAGGGACAGGGCGGAGCAGCAGCTCAGAGAGCAGGGCTGAGGAGGAATACTCAGAGATGCATGAATGGAGCAAAACACCACTTTGGGGGTGTTTTTGGTGAGGAATTAACATTATAACATGCTTAAAAGCTCAAAAAAGTTGATTTTGCATGATATAGGCCCTTTAAGAACCGCTGTACTATTTGAGGTAGGTGAATTTGCACCAATGAGTTGCAATAGGTTTGTGCTCCATTTTGGGTAAGTGAAACGGATGTATTTTTTTTAAAGCTATGTGTAAACGGACTTAGGGTCACTGACTAGGTAAAATGGATGAACGACTCAGATGAAAATGAAGCACATGGCTCATCTCCAGACATCATCTGAACATCTCCTGTTTTACTCAATATCCTCTGACTGGCACTACTAGAAGGACATCTCCACAATGGTATGGATAGGTCACATACCTAATATAAAAATCAGTTTGATTAGCATTAATTAACATCTGTATTTAGCAGTGCACCATACAGTCTTTGCAGTGCACCTTGCTTTCTTGCTAGCATTAGCTAATAATTTTGCAAACATCACAAGACAGCAACAGCATTTTTTTAATAAATGGATAAGTCAATGTTGGGGTCAAGATTTGTTTAATGAACTGTCATGATTGTAATTAACAATCAGCTCATGTGCGCGATGCAGCAACAAGAAAGAGAAATCAAACCACAACACACATTTGAGATCTTTATTAAATGTCAAAATAGACGCACAGCTACTGAAACAGTCACTCGCCGGAGGAAACGGCCTGTGGAGAGAAGACGAGAGCTGTAAATGGAGGAACAGAGTAAGGGAAAATGGGCTGGCCAAATTACCACTTACGTGAGCTCCAAAGGAGAACTGGCAGGACCCCAGCAGGGAATAGACAAACCAGCAGGGTGAAGGGAATGGAGCTGGTGGTGCCTGACCAGGTGGAGGTTGAGTGCCGTAGATTGGCGATGAGGTGGCAGGAGAGCACCCGCAGTCCCAGAGACACACCCGTGTGATGGCAGCAACCTGAAGGGAGAAGAGAATAAACAGGTGAGTAACGTTTCCACCTGTGTGAACGATTATACTCGCTTGTCCTGAAACGGGCAGTATACCCAGACGAGCCAGTGTTGAGTCGTCTTCTTCTGATGTTTTATGGTGGCTGGCAAACGGCTTATAGGTGCATTACCGCCACCTTCTGGAATGGAGTGTGATTCAAAATGGCATTACCCTCCTATATCCTTGAAATTAGACCTGTTGTCCTTATGAACCTAAAAACTGCCTTGTAGACCACATCCCCTGAACTTCTGTGCAAAATCTCTAATACTGAGCTGGGTTTTGTTCCTGTATAAACTGTCCACCAATGCTAACCGTGCAAACTGATACTTTGGACAGTGCATAAATATATGTTCAACTGTTTCATTGTTTCCACAATAATCACATTTTCCATTTGGGCGTTTTTTCATTATATCTAATGTACTATTCAGCCCTGTGTGACCTAATCTTAACCTGGATATGATGTCCTCCTTTCTATTCCTGTGAACTTCTCTAGCTTCCCCTACTTTCTTTTGTATGCCATACAGGCTCCGTCCTTTACTTCCTCTATCCCACTCTTCCTGCCACTTCTTTTTAATTTGTGTTTTAATAATGCTCTTGACCTCTGCCTTGCTGTATTTCACATTCCTACTAACTTGACTCTTCCTAGTTGCACTTTTTGCATATTTATCTGCTAGCTCATTCCCCTCCACTCCAATGTGTGCCGGGATCCAAATGAATCTAATAGCCACACCTGCCTTTGAAATTCTCTTTACTGAATGTACAATTTCAATTACCAAATCCTGTCTTGATTCTGAATGCATTTGCCTAATACTGTCCATTGCGCTGCTAGAGTCAGACCCTATCACAACCTTTCTGGGCTTTACTTCTTCCACCCAACCCAATGCCAAAAAGATTGCCAAAAGCTCACCAGTATACACAGCTAAGTCATCATTAACCCTTTCCTTCTTCATGACATCCAATTCTGGAATGATGAATGCTATTCCCACAATATTCTTTGTTGATTTAGATGCATCAGTATAAATCTTTATAAAGTCAGGATAATTACTGTCGAAATAGTTATTGACCTCATTCTTGTTTATCCTTCCTCTTGTCATTTGTTAAAAGTCTAAAATCCACCTTTACTTCTTCCAGACACCATGGTGGATCTGCAGAAAGAGGGACTGTTGGACATACACTACCGTTCAAAAGTTTGGGGTCACCCAGACAATTATTTGGTGTTTTCCATGAAAAGTCACACTTATTTACCACCATGAGTTGTAAAATGAATAGAAAATATAGTCAAGACATTGACAAGGTTAGAAATAATGATTTGCATTTGAAATAATTTTTTCCAGATACTCAACCTGCTCAAAGGAAGGTCAGTTTTATAGCTTCTCTAACCAGCTAAACTGTTTTCAGCTGTGCTGACATGATTGCACAAGGGTTTTCTAATCATCCATTAGCCTTCTGACGCAATGAGCAAACACACTGTACCATTAGAACACTGGAGTGATAGTTGCTGGAAATGGGCCTCTATACACCTAGATAGATAGATAGATAGTTTATTTCGAACACAAAAAAATATAACAAAAAACAAGCAAATAGCAAATGCAATAAAGTTACAGTATACACTGTTCGAAAGGGAGAAGGAAGAAGTGAACACTTATTAATTCCAACTCCTCTTTTCCATCGATACACCCATGTGAATTTTATACAAATTACTACCATTAATACCCCAAGTAAACAATTTACTGTATTTTTTACAGATCAACATTAACACCTGTCCATTCTGACATACAATGAAGTCCATATATCAAAACCAGTCTCAAACGACACAGATACACACAGTGCTGTCCCACCCACCATTCCATAGTGTCCCATAATGTCCCAGAGTGAACATAATGAGTCGTACATATAAATTCTACCCTTCTAACATATAACCTTTCAACAAATGGTGCTTATACCTCTTTTTAAATTGATTTCTGTTTGTACATAGTTTCAGTTCCGGCTCCAGACTGTTCCACAAATCCACCTATGTAGATATTGCACCAAAAACCAGACATTTGCAGCTAGAATAGTCATTTACCACATTAGCAATGTATATTAGATATTAGAGTGTATTTCTAATTAGTTTAAAGTTATCTTCATTGAAAAAAACAGTGCTTTTCTTTCAAAAATAAGGAAATTTCTAAGTGACCCCAAACTTTTGAACGGTAGTGTACTTCTTTATCGGCAACCCTTAGCTCCCTGACTTTATTCTCTATTGTCCATCCAAAACTTCTCATTTGCCTCTTTTCCTTCTCTTGGCAAGGCTTCAGCACACTGTGTACTGGGTGACTGTCACTAAATCCTCTGATGTTGGTCCAGTATGTAGCTGCTATCTGAGTTCTTAACTCCAGAGGCATCTCGCCCCTCTCCATCTGGAGCGCTGCTACTGGAATAGTTTTTAGGGCCCCGCAGCACAACCTCAGAGCTTGGTATTGAATTATATCTAACTTTTTCAATAATGTTTCTGAAGCTGATCCATACATAACACAACCATAATCAAACACTGACCTAATTAAAGCCACATATGTTTTTAAAGCACCTCTATTTGCTCCCCATTCTTTTCCCCTCAAACATCTAATAATATTTAAAACCTTAGATTTTGCCACAATTTTCTCAACATGAATATTCCAAGAACAACCCTTACCAAATCACACACCCAAATACTTGAAGCACTCGACTGTTTCTATGTTTTGATTGTATATTTTAAGATTGACTTGATTGTTTATTCTCTTCCTAGTGAAGACCACAGCCTTTGTCTTCCCCACAGAAAACCTAAATCCCCATTCCACTGCCCAAGCCTCAACTTTATCACCTGCTGCAACTTTTTAACAATAAATTATAGATTTCTTCCTCTTGTCCACATAGCACCATCATCTGCAAACAAGGCTACACCAACAGAACTCTTAACTCTACAAAAAAAGTCATTGAGCATGACTGAAAACAAAATGGGACTAATAATACTGCCTTGTGGGGTTCCATTTTCTATCACTTGACTTGAGCTATACTGCTTCCCTATTCTTACTGAAATTTTCCTGTTGTGGGAATGTGAAAATGATGAGACAGATTTCTCTCACAGCAGCTTTATTCACATTCACCAACATCTCAACGAAGAAAGAGGACATTACAGGGAACTCTCGTCCTTAAATACCTGGACTCTCACAGTTCACAAGTCACATGCATCACAGGACACATTGCATTATAATCGCCAGTAACAATGCATCTCCTCTCTGTAATATCCCCCCACAGTCTACAATGCATCTCCTCCTTAATCCTCTGATAACCCCCCACAGTCTCAAGCCCTGCATACCAAAGCTAACATCATCTCAGCTTCCTGTTATCTCCAAGGAAGCTCTGTCTTTGTTCTGATCTAAAATGTGAGGCCTTACATCAGTCACAAAGTAGGTCACATATGTGTGGCCACACCACACCAGCCCCCCAAACATTTTAGAACAAACAAGAGAATAACAGCATGCATGCCGTGATAGAATCAATACACATCAGTCCGCATGCTGTCTAGGCTTCAGTCTCCTGCCGTATCTGCTGTAGCCGGGATTCCACGTCTCCGCAGCGCTGTCACGCTGGGGGTTTGTCGTCTGGGGGTGGCAACCTTTTCAGAATCAGAATCAGATTTATTGCCATTGTTCATGTAGTACACAAACTAGGAATTTGTCTCGGTGCCATGCTGCAACATTAAAAAACATGATGAGAAAAAGGGATAAACTAAAAAACTAAAGGACTAAAAACGTGCAATAAGTGTAGAAAAATAAGTAATAATAAGTAATAATAATAAAAATAATAATACTAGTAATAATGAGTAGTACTAGTCAAGGCAGTTTTAAAAAATTAGCAAGTAGCAGATAATGTGACGTACCACATAGTGCAGTCGATAATGCAACAGAAAAACAGTGATGAATGACGTGAGTCTGGTTGAGCTGCTGTACATAGTGCACGAGAGTCAAAAAGTCACTTAATGTTCAGCAGTCTGATGGCAGAGGGGAAAAAGCTGTTCATGTGCCGGGAGGTTTTAGTCCGAATGGACCGAAGTCTTCTACCTGAGGGGAGGGGGGCAAACAGTACGTGACCAGGATGTGAAGGATCGGCTATGATCCGGCCAGCATGCCTCCGGGTCCTGGAGATGTACAGGTCCTGGAGAGATGGGAGCTCGCAGCCTATCACCTTCTCAGCAGTGCGCACGACGCGCTGCAGCCTTAGTCTGTCCCTGGCAGTGGCTCCTGCATACCACACAGTTATGGAGGAGGTGAGGATGGACTCGATGATGGCCGTGTAGAACTGCACTAACATCTTGGTGGGTAGCTTGAGCTTCCTCAGCTGCTGCAGAAAGAACATCCTCTGCTGGGCCTTTTTGATGAGGGAGCTGATGGTTGGCTCCCATTTGAGGTCTCGGGTGATGGTGGTGCCCAAGAAGCGGAAGGAATCTGCAATGGTGATGGGAGAGCCTGTGATGGTGAGGGGGGGCAGGGGGGTTGTGACTTTCCTGAAGTCCACAATCATCTCCGCTGTCTTCAGAGCATTCAGCAGCAGGTTGTTGTGGCTGCACCAGGACACCAGCTGGGCCACCTCTTCTCTGTAGGCGGACTCGTCGCCGTTGGAGATGAGCCCGATGAGGGTGGTGTCGTCCGCAAACTTAATCAGCTTAACAGACTGGTGGGAGGAGGTGCAGGAGTTGGTATAAAGGGAGAAGAGTAGGGGGGAAAGTACACAGCCCTGGGGTGATCCAATGCTGATGCTAACAGAGTCTGAGACAGACTTCCCCAGCCGCACATGCTGTCTCCGGTCCGTCAGGAAGTCGGTGATCCACCTGCAGAGGGAGTCAGGCACGTTGAGCAGGGACAGCTTGTCCTGGAGCAGATCGGGGCGGATGGTGTTGAATGCGGAGCTGAAGTCCACAAACAGAATCCTGGCGTAGGTTCCCGGGGAGTCCAGGTGCTGCAGGATGGAGTGGAGGGCCAGGTTGACTGCGTCGTCCACAGACCTGTTAGCACGGTAGGCAAACTGCAGCGGGTCTAGGAGGGGTGTGGTGATGGACTTGAGGTGAGACAGGACCAGGCGCTCAAAGGACTTCATGACTACAGAGGTGAGCGCTACAGGTCTGTAGTCGTTAAGTCCAGTAATCCGTGGCTTCTTGGGGACAGGGATGATGGTGGAGGATTTGAGGCAGGTCGGCACGTGACATTGCTTAAGGGAGGTGTTAAAAATGTCTGTGAAGACAGGAGCCAGCTCTTTCGCACAGTGTCTCAGGGTGGAGGGAGACACACCATCCGGCCCGGGGGCCTTGCGCAGGTTCAGTCTGGAGAACTGTCTGTACACGTCCTACTCACTGATGACAAGGGGAGGGGGGGAGGAGGAGGAGGAGGAGGGGGGGACCGCTTTTGATGAATTAGGGGCTGAGGAGGCAGTGGAGCTGGGTGGAGTGGGTGAGTTGGACACAGCTGACGAGGTGTCAAAACGGGCGTAATGTTGGGACAGTTTTTGACAAAGGGCTTTGTCATCCTGACCTTTAGAAGCCTGAGGCCGATAGTTGGTGATTTGCCTCAGTCCTCTCCACACAGAAGCCGAGTCATTAGCAGTGAACTGCTGCTGGAGTTTCTCAGAATACACAGATTTAGCTCTCCTCAGCTCTCTGTTAAACCGATATTTGACCTCTCTGTAGCAGTCCCTGTCTCCACTTTTCAACACTGCTTCCTTCTCCTTCCTGATCCGTCTGAGCTTAGCTGTGAACCAGGGCTTGTCATTAGAATATCTCACCCTGGTGCGCGATGGGAGAATGTCCTCCTCACAGAAGTTGATATGAGTTCACAGTGTCCGTGTACTCATTAAGATCATGTGTGGCTCTTTTAAACATGCCCCAGTCAGTTATTTCCATGCATGTGTTCAGTTTCTCTCCAGCTTCACTGGTCAATTTCTTTGTGGTGGTCACAACAGGTTTAGTGAGTTTCAGTCTCTGTCTGTATGTGGGGATGAGGTGGACCATCACGTGATCAGATAGTCCCAGCGCAGCGCGGGGAACAGCGCGATATGCGTCCTTTACTGAAGTATAACAGTGATCTAGCGTGTTATTTCCTCTGGTTGGACATTTAATAAACTGTTTGTAGTGGGGGAGCTCGTGACTCAGATTGCTCTGGTTATAATCGCCCACCACAATAACCAGGGAGTCTGGAAAGTTCCGCTCCGTAAGTTGGATGTGATCTGCGAGCACGCGCTGAGCTTCGCGCGTGTCCGCGTTGGGAGGGACGTACACAGCGGCGAGGATGAATGAGGCAAACTCCCGCGGGGAATAAAATGGCGTGCAGTTAATAAAAAGAAATTCCAGGGCGGGAGAACAGTGTTTGGAAATCACCGTTACATCAGAGCACCAGCTGCTGTTAATATAGAAGCACACTCCTCCTCCAATAGACTTACCGGAGAGCTCTGTGACGCGATCAGCACGATACAGCTGAAATCCCTCGAGGCTGATTGCGCAATCTGGAATGTTCTCTTTAAGCCAGGTCTCAGAGAAGGAGATGACAGACGAGGAAGCGAGGTCCTTGAATCGCATCAGCAGTCTTAGTTCTTCTACCTTGTTCAAGAGAGAATTGGCATTGGATAGAAATATGCCAGGCAAGGCTGTTCGCGTGCCTCTCTTCCGTAGCCGAGCGAGAATCCCCCCTCTCTTTCCTCTTTTCCGCCGTCTTGCTCTTTTGGCCAAACAATGGATCAGATCGGCGGCAGGAGCTAAAAAAACTGGAAGAAGGTCCATGGGAGTGAGAGTCCTGATGTTTAATAGTTCTTCACGGGTGTATGAACCGGCAGACGCACAATCAATGAACAAAAACAGACAAATTATAAAAATTGAAGGGCAGCGAAGCACCATGGCGGCCGCTGTGGGCGCCATCTTGGTTTTTTTTTTTGCGGAACCACTGACCTTTTGTCAGTCCCTGCGGGTGTTCTGGGGAAACATTACTCTGTGAAGCCCCCCGTGGGGGTCTACCTCACCGCGGGGCCCTTGCCAACAGCACTTGCTCGTCCGCCACCACAAAAGCGGGTTTGAGTCTGTTTATGCCAACTTTTTCTTTCCTACCCCCCCAAATCTAGCAAAAACTGCTTGTCCCCTGATTCCAGCACTCTGAACGGTCCGTCATAAGGTGGTCGCAGCGGGGTTCGATGTGCATCGTGTCTGACAAAAACAAACTCTGAGTTCTTCAAGCTTTAGGCACAAAAACGCGCGGAAAACTGTGGTGCACGGGGCCGGGCAGCGCGCTTGATTCTATGTTACTCCGCAACAGCTGAGACGGGGAGGTGTCTGGCGCCGGGTTATCTGGGAGAAACTCCCCAGGCAGCCGAAGTGGTTGTGCAAACACGAGCTCCGCTGGGGAGGCTTCTAAGTCTTCTTTAGGCGCAGAACGCAACCACGGTAACTTGTCTACCCAATTTGCATCCGTCAGTGACGCTCTGAGAGCCGCTTTCAATGACCTATGAAAGTGTTCGCATAACCCGTTAGCCTGCGGATTGTACGCGGTTGTGCGGGGAATTGTGACACCCAGGCTGCGGGCCATTGTCGACCAAAGTTTGGACACAAATTGAGGGCCTCTGTCGGACGTAATGTCCGACAGAACTCTGAAACGCGCCACCCAAGCTGTTAAAAACGCGCGCGCTACCTCCTCGGCCGTGGTTGATGCCAGCGGAACCACTTCAGGCCAGCGCGTGGTGCGGTCCACCATTGTCAAAAGGTGTGTGCACCTCTGTGACGGCGGGAGGGGTCCCATGAGGTCCACATGAACATGATCGAACCTCTTGGCCGGAATGTGAAACGGCTCCAAAGGAGCCCTCGTGTGCCTGTGTACTTTGGCTCGTTGACACGCCGTGCAGGCTGCTGCCCACTCCTTAACTTGTTTGCGAAGACTCGGCCACACAAATTTCTCTCCTACCATTTTGACCGACGCGCGCACCCCCGGGTGCGCCAAAGAATGGATTGAGTCAAAAACGCGGCAGCGCCACGCGGCCGGAACTACTGGACGCGGCCGTCCAGTGGAGACATCGCAGATTGGGGGGGCATACTGTCTTGCAGCACCCTGTTCTCCAGCTTTAACCCTGTTGGTCCAGACTGGAGCGCGCGCACGTCCGCGTCACTAACCTGCTCCACGGCCACGGCTGCGTAATCTATTCCTACGCTGACTGGGGCCGCCACGGCGCGCGCGAGGCAATCTGCCACTACGTTCAGTTTGCCCGCCACATGCTGAATATCAGTGGTAAACTCTGAGATCGCGGCCAGCTGTCTCTGCTGCCGGCCTGACCACGGTTCGGAAACCTTGGCCATCGCGAATGTTAGCGGCTTGTGGTCAACGAACGCGGTGAAACGGCATCCTTCCAGCCAGAACTGAAAGTGGGGGATGGCCAAATGGAGAGCCAGCAGCTCCCTGTCCAATGCGCTGTATTTACGTTCGCTATTGCGCAAGGTCCTGCTGAAAAAGGTGAGGGGCTGCCAAACCCCGGCTACATGCTGCTCCACGACCGCCCCTATGGCCACATCTGACGCATCAGTAGTGAGCGCTATGCGGGCCGTTGGGTCTGGGTGTGCCAACAACGCAGCCTTTGCCAAGGCTGTTTTTACCTCCGAGAACGCTTGGTCCCGCTCCAGGGACCACTCGACCTTATCCGCGGGTTTGTGTTTTTTGAGCGCGGCATACAGCGGCTGCATGAGTTGCGCTGCGCGGGGGATAAAACGGTTATAAAAATTCACCATTCCCAAAAACTCCTGTAATGCCCTGACCGTCTGCGGCAGGGGAAAATCTGCCACCGCGCGTACTTTGTCAGGAAGCGGAACCGCTCCTTCGGGGGAGACGCGGTGTCCTAAAAAAAAAAAAATCGATCTGCGCCACCCCGAACTGGCACTTCGCTGGGTTGATTATTAACCCGTGATCTCCCAACCTCCGGAAAACTGTGGCCAGGTGTTTTTCGTGTTCGTCTTCGGACGCACTGGCTACCAAAATATCGTCCAAGTACACGAACACGAAAGGGAGATCGCGAAGCACCGCGTCCATCATGCATTGGAACGTCTGTGCAGCCCCTTTAAGCCCTAATGGCATGCGCAAAAACTCAAAAAGGCCAAATGGAGTTATTACCGCTGTTTTGGGTATGTCCTCAGTGCGCACTGGGACTTGGTGGTAACCGCGGACCAAATCCATCTTAGAAAAAACACGAGCCCCTGCCAAATGAACGGAAAAATCTTGGATATGCGGGATTGGGTAGCGGTCGTGCGCTGTAGCGTTGTTTAACCTGCGGAAATCCCCGCAAGGTCGCTATGATCCGTCAGCCTTCGGGACCATGTGTAGCGGGGAAGCCCACGGACTGTTTGAATGCCTGATAATGCCCAACCTCTCCAGGTTGGCGAACTCCTCGTGCGCTATGGCCAGTTTAGCTGCGTCCAAGCGCCGAGCTTTTGCAAAAACGGGCGGTCCGGTAGTGGTAATAAAATGTTCTACCCCGTGCTTAGCGACGGTTGCCGAAAATGTGGGGACCGTGAGTGCTGGGAACTGAGTGAGCAGTGTGTGGAACTTACCGCTTGCAGCTGTGACGTTGGCTTGTGCTGTTGGCGGGGCCACTCGCGCTTTACAGGGAATCGAATCAAAAGAAAATGCATTAACCAGGCGCCTGTTAGCGAGATCAACCAACAAACCATGTGAGCACAAAAAATCAGCCCCCAACATATTGAAATTCACTGCTGCTATAACAAAAGTCCACTCAAATGTACGGCCGTGTAGAAACAGAAGCAGAGTCTTCTCACCAAAGGTCTTAATCTCCGAGCTGTTTGCTGCTGCCATCCCGGGACCTCTGGAACCTGCTAGCCTGTCCGCGTAGGAAGGTGTGATGAAACTCAACTGGGAGCCTGTGTCCACGAGGAAATGCCTCCCCGAGCGTGCGTCCAACAAGTAGAGCAGCTTGTTCTCCTCCCCGAGGGCCACGGCTGCTACCGACCCCCGGTCTTGGCGTTTCCCGAACGCTTGAACTGGCACGGTGGTACACATTTGCGTGCCCTCTCTGCGAAGCGGCGATAATAGAAACAAAGGACGTCTCCTCCGCGTTCCCTGGCTCCCGCCGCCGCCGGTGGGTCTGCTACTGCTGCCATCTGCGGTCGTCGCGCCGAGTTCCGCTGCTGCAGCCGTGGCCGCGCGTTGTCTGCTGGTGTTGACAATTCGCTGCGCCTCCCGGGCCAGCGCTCGGTAGTCCCGCTGGGCCAACAACGGCGAACTGGTCAGGGTCGCTCTCGTCGCTGACGGTAGGGTCCTGAGGAAGAGGTGGGTGAAGAGGAAGTGGTCGTCATCTGAGCCTTTCAACCTCAGCATCTTCTCCATCAGATTAACGGGCGTGTCATCTCCCAACTCAGTCAGCGCCAGGAGTCCCTCTGTTCGCTCCTCGACGGAGGGGGTGAAGTGCTGGATGAGTGCAGCCTTCAACGCGCTGTATTTGTCGCTGTCTGGCGGCTGCTCGATAAGGCTCTCCACATGCTGAGCCGTGTGGTTGTCCAGTCTTGCGACCACATGGTAGAATTTTGTGTCGTCTCCCGATATTCCCCGGAGGTTGAATTGTGCCTCAACCGCGTGGAACCAGGAGCGCGGATTGTTCTGCCAGAAGTCCGGTAGCTGGACTGTAGTGGCATTCGCTTGGCTGGGGGCTCCTGACGAGGCTGGCCCCGGGGAATTCTCCTGTCGCTGCATACTACGTCTTGGGTCACCAGTGTGGGAATGTGAAAATGATGAGACAGATTTCTCTCACAGTAGCTTTATTCACATTCGCCAACATCTCAACGAAGAAAGAGGACATTACAGGGAACTCTCGTCCTTAAATACCCGGACTCTCACAGTTCACAAGTCACATGCATCACAGGTCACATTGCATTATAATCGCCAGTAACAATGCATCTCCTCTCTGTAATATCCCCCCACAGTCTACAATGCATCTCCTCCTTAATCCTCTGATAACCCCCCACAGTCTCAAGCCCTGCATACCAAAGCTAACATCATCTCAGCTTCCTGTTATCTCCAAGGAAGCTCTGTCTTTGTTCTGATCTAAAATGTGAGGCCTTACATCAGTCACAAAGTAGGTCACATATGTGTCGCCACACCACACTGTCACAAAAAAATTTTAATCCATCTTTTCATTCTCCCTCTAATGCCTAGCTTATGTAGTTTGATAATCAGTCCCTCCTTCCACATCATGTCATCCGCCTTCTCAACATCCAAAAACACAGCAACCACACTTTCCCTATTCACTTGGGCCTTTCTAATCTCATGTTCCAGACAAACAGCAGGATCAGTAGTACTTCTCCCTTTTCTAAATCCACTTTGGTAACCTTTTAACGCCTCCCTAGACTCCAGATAATATATTAACCGCTCATTAATCATTTTTTCCATAGTTTTACCAGTGTGGGATGTTAAAGCGATTGGTCGGTAACTCTCACCTAAACCTGGATTTTTACCTGGCTTGCATATTGGAACAACAGCCTCTTTCCGTGGATGTAGACAATATCCCTTCCACCCAAACCTTGTTGTATAACTCTAATAATATCTTTTTACCAGTATCACTTAGGTTTATAATCATTTTGCCAGCGTTGAGTCACAGAAGAGCGCTTCCTTATAAACGCTGGCTGATGAGAGGGAGCAGGTGCGTCTTCTCACTCAGGTGCGTTGATGACCTGAGGAGAGAGAAACGGGAAGGAGGGGGCGCGCGCTCACCGCCCATGACAATGAACTACAAAACATGAATTTAGTAGCTGTTTAAATCTGTCAGAAAAAGAACACACACTTTCTAATACTGAGATATTCCTTTAATCTTACTGTTCTGCTTCTATCAAATACCACCTTAATATGCAGTTACACTGAAATGCAATTCTGTGGATTTGGAATTGTGGCTCATGTCATATGGAGCACTTAACTGTGCACATTATTTGCAAAGGAAAGAAAATTTTGCATGTTTTATCGAATTTTTATGTGGAAAAAAAATAATTTCAGCAAACAAAAATCTGTGTTGGAAAATGATGATTTGGGATGATTTTAGGGTAAGGGTGCATACCATATGGGCTTCTGTCCTGCACGCAACAGCACCCTGGTAGGAGTCCTGGCCAGGGTGGTGTTTGCTGTCCCTCCACCCTATTTCCTTAACATACTGTATAAGAGATATTGTGGAGAAAGAAAACAGGCATGGCAACGAGCTGGACAACACATGAACTTTATTCCTTCTCCAACATATTGTACAGCAAAAGAGCTGTCAGGTCTCTGTGCATTCCTCTTTTATACTTGTAATTCCATGCATTGAGACCTGGATCTTCCGACCATAATACACTGTTTGTAACAAAGACCTGTGTGGTATATTAACACAACATAACGCCGACCCCACTGCTCACACCCTTCTCTCTTCCAGTGGCTCCAGCAATTCCTCTTCTCCCCGTGGGGTGCATAGTCCATACTGTCCCATTTGAGACCCCCCGGTGGCACTTCCTCCTGCGGTCCATTGTTCCCCCTTATCCCAGCTGCCTTCTCTGGGTGGAGAATCCCCCACCTGTACCTCCACAATATAGTATTTTTTTAATTGAGTGTTAAATTCTTACCTATTTTTCCTCTTTTTTTTAGTGTTCTCTTAAGTTACCAGTGAGATGTTTTCTTAGCCCTGCACTTACTACTGTGGCAATAATTTTAACCAGACACTTAAGGTTTACCTGAAATTCACTGATTGGTCAGCCTTCTATCTTGTTGATACTCTTTCAGATAAAATACAATTGAAAGAAACATGAACTCCAGGTCTCTGAGCTGATGCCTCTGAACCTCAGGTAAGAAATAAACACCACTTTTCTGAACACAAAATAGACTTTAGTATTTTCTTCCTACTGGTGCTAGAGCTTGTGCTGGACCGGTACTTAACTGGTCCTTAGCTCAGCTGCTGAAGATGTCACTTTGTTTCTCCACTGATGGAGCTGAGCTCATAACATGATGACATCTACAGACGTGGACAAAATTGTTGGTACCCCTCTGTTAATGAAAGAAAAACCCACAATGGTCACAGAAATAACCTGAATCTGTCAAAAGTGGTAATAAATAAAAATTCTATGAAAATTAACCAATGAAAATCACATAATGCTTTTGAATTGTGGTTCAACAGAATTATTTTACAAAACAAACTCATGAAACAGGCCTGGACAAAAATGATGGTACCCTTAACTTAATATTTTGTTGCACAACCTTTTGAGGAAATCACTGCAATCAAACAATTTCTGTAACTGTCAGTGAGACTTCTGCACCTCTCAGCAGGTATTTTGGCCCACTCCTCATGAGCAAATTGCTCCAGTTGTCTCAGGTTTGAAGGGTGCCTTTCCAGACGGCATGTTTCAGCTCCTTCCACAGATGTTCAATAGGATTTAGATCAGGGCTCATAGAAGGACACTTTAGAACAGTCCAATGTTTCGTTCTTAGCCATTCTTGGGTGGTTTTAGCTGTGTTTTGGGTCATTATCCTGTTGCAGGACCCATGACCTGAGACTGAGACCAAGCTGTCTGACACTGGGCAGCACATTTCTCTGTAGAATACCTTGATAGTCTTGAGATTTCATTGTACCCTGCACAGATTCAAGACACCCTGTGCCAGATGCAGCAAAGCAGCCCTAGAACATAACAGAACCTCCTCCATGTTTCACAGTAGGGACAGTGTTCTTTTCTTGGTATGCTTCATTTTTGCGTCTGTGAACATAGCGCTGATGTGCCTTGCCAAAAAGTTCCAGTTTTGTCTCGTCTTTCCATAGGACATTCTCCCAGAAGCTTTGTGGCTTGTCAACATACAGTTTGGCAAATTCCAGTCTGGCTTTTTTATGATTTGTTTTCAACAGTGGTGTCCTTCTTGGTCGTCTCCCATGAAGTCCACTTTGGCTCAAACAACAATGGATGGTGCGATCTGACACTGATGTACCTTGACCTTGGAGTTCACCATGAATGTGTTTAGAGGTTGTTCTGGGCTCTTTTGTTACCATTTGTATTATCCGTCTCCCCCTGCGGCCACGTCCAGGGAGGTTGGCTACAGTCCCGTGGATCTTAAATTTCTGAATAATATGTGCAACTGTAGTCACAGGAACATCAAGCTGCTTGGAGATGGTCTTACAGCCTTTACCTTTAACATGCTTGTCTATCATTTTCTTTCTAATCTCCTGAGACAACTCTCTCCTTTGCTTCCTCTGGTCCATGTTTAGTGTGATACACACCATGTCACCAAACAGCACAGTGACTACTTGTCACCCTTTAAATAGGCTGACTGACTGATTACAAGTTTGTAGACACCTGTGATGTTAATTAGAGGACACATCTTGGTTGAACATGTCCCTATGGTCACAATATTTTCAATCTTTTCTAGGGGTGCCATCATTTTTGTCCAGGCCTGTTTCATGAGTTTATTTTTTAAAATAATTCTGTTGAACCACAATTCAAAAGCATTGTCTGATTTTCATTGGTTAATTTTCATAGAATTTTTATTTATTACCACTTTTGTCAGATTCAAGTTATTTCTGTGACCATTGTGGGTTTTTCTTTCATTAACAGAGGGGTACCAACAATTTTGTCCATGTCTGTATTTTACAGATGTGGGCTTACTCTGGGAAAAGTGGATTTCTCAACTGCTGGCCTGTGGCATTCCTGGTGTCAGGAGCCGAGACCTCCTTTGTACTGGACCTGCAAAAATGAGATACTAGCACCAGTTGCTGATGCTGCGCCTCAATGATTTTGCAGTGGAAACAGGAAGAGCAGTATTCATCCTGGCTCTGGCAGCAACATGAACTCCTCTGAGAAAGGTATAACTGTATCTATAGCTCCAGTCATACAGACCTGGATACATGGATACCTATGAATACCTCTGTCCACCTGTGATGCAGGTCAGTTGACATAGTGAGCCCATAAATGATTGTATGTGGATGTGTAGCACATGCAGACTCAAGTGGAATACACTTGTGGTGCAGATCAAAAGTTTGAAAAACTTAAGGGTTTTAAAATTTGTATCTTCTCCACGTGTAATTGCAGGTGTCTACGGGTGATAGCAGATATACGGGGAAATGAATCCACATAATTCCATACAAACTCATGTAAATCACACATACTTGTAAGTCCAGTTGTTTAGACTTCTATACAAGTGTATGCAGTTGTATTGTGCATGGACACACATGCCAGCTTGGCTCAATGCAGCATTCCGGCATGAATTACAGTCATGCAAAAATCACAAACACAAACCCAAAGTGCATTTTTCCACTTTTTCTTGCAGGCATTGCAGATGTACACAAGTGTTCATATCATATACAGGACTGTATGACCGGGGCTTCACCATAGCACAGACTCTATATACAATAAATATGGATGATATGTGGCCACTTTCACCCATTGTGGGCAGCAGTGGCTCAGGAGGTAGAGCGGGTCATCCAATAACCAGAGGGTTGGTGGTTCGAATCCCACTCTCCCCAGCCATCCTGCCGTTGTGTCCCTGGGCAAGACACTTTACCCACCTTGCCTCCAGTGTCCATGACACAGGGTATGAATGTGTGTAAATGTTCAGTAGTGGTCGGAGAGGCTGTTGGCGCGGATTGGCAGCCACGTTTCCATCAGTCTGCCCCAGGGCAGCTGTGGCTACAGTAGTAGCTTACCACTATCAATGTCTGTCTGGAGTGAATGAATAATGGACTCCCAGTTGTAAGCGCTTTGAGATGTCACTTGACATGTAAAGTGCCATATAAGTCTAATCCATTACTATTGTGCTGAATTCCCACAGGGGGATGGTGCTGAGTAAGAAAATAGACAGGCACTAGCTGGGACAACTTAGTTGTAAGAGGGGTCCTTAAATGTTCTTACCATTTGTTGCTTACATTATTAGCTGTTTTCTAACTGCAACGGACATTGTATGGAGACGTATGCGTAAATGATCAGAAAACCATACATGTAAACCTCCATACTTCAAAAAATTGTACCGTTCAACACAGTTCATTAAACTGGTGAAGCTAAAGCTAAAGCTCTGCGTCTGTGCATCCTCTCTGACCGGAGTTCCGCTGCCGATGAGGAGCTGGCACTTACAGTCCCCTGATAAAATTATTATTGGTCCTTTTGAGCCAGATAATCACTCACCGCTGTGGTCGCATGGAAGGGCAGAGCAGAACAGCATCCTCCGAGAGCATTTTGACAGAACAGGGACAGAAAAGGAATATTCCCACTCACCTGTTGAATTCCCAAGTGTCTCTACTCCCTATGTTGTTACCATCTATTGCTGCTTCTGAACCACGAGAGGTACAGAATCAGCTTCAGAGTGCCACCACAACAGTGCTGCAGTCATCAGGTATGCATGCCAAGTCTGCTACTTATAGTGACCAGCCGCAGCCTGTGTTTGGGCTCTCATCTCAGTTATGCCAGCAACAGCTACATGGTGCACCGAGTAGTAAAGACTACTTAAACATGCCAGATAACTGTGCCTGTCAACCCAGTGATGCTTTAAAGCATATACCCAACCAGAGTAGTGGTGAAGAATCAGAAGATGATGTCCATTCAACAGGGAGTTCTATAGTGAGTGGGTTAGCAGTATCTTCACCCTTTGCACCATTTGATGAGCTTCCTACTGCCACGTCACCACATACAGAAACCAGTGGCTGACCGTGTATTTTACAACTAGGCCTTCAGTGGTGATCTACCTGATTTAAGTGCCATTCACACCAAACACCATAAAAATAGCCTATAGGGCCATCCACACAAAGCATGTTAAAGATAACTTTAACTATAAAATTATAGTTTTAAAAATCTTTACCTTTTCATTGTGGAGCTTCATTTCCCTGTGGACTTGTTCATTGAGCTGCAGAACCACTCTTGTTTCCCCAAAGGTTTAAAAGTACTGTTGCTTGTAAGTGTCCGGCTGGCGGCTGTGCTTTGGTGTGTGGCTGCTGCCTTGGTTAAGGCCCTGTCACACCTAGACAATTTAAGCAGCCAAAACGTATGAAAAAATTGGAGAATACGGTGGCGTATGTCGAATCAGTTATGGCTAAATTTTGTCTAAGTTAAGAGCACGCTGAAGCACGCTATGGCATAGTTCGCCAAGCTCTTCTGAAAATTAATTTTCATCATGCTGAAAATTTTCCGACATTTCCAGCGTATGGCTGATACGTCCTGCATTCGTGAAACAAATGGAATATTTGCAGCGTTGGTTCACAGGAAAAACCCATACAGAGCTCTCTGCCTGTAGTGCATACAGACGGCAGTGGCTCAGGAGGTAGAGCGGGTTGTCCAATAACTGGATGGTTGGCGGTTCAAATCCTGCTCTCCCCACATATCCTGCCATTGTGTCCCTGGGCAAGACACTTTACCCCAATTGCTCCTGGTGGGTCTGGACAGCGCCATGTTGGGCAGCTATGCCACCATCAGTGTGTGAATGTGTGTGTGAATGGGTGGATAGCAAGATCTGTAAAGTGCTTTGGTCATCTAGAGATGAGAGTAAAAGCTCTATATAAGTGAATACCATTTACATAGACACACGTATTTGTTCGTATAATGGGACCTGTCAGGTTTTTCCATTTGACTGAAGTTTGTACCATCAGCTGTCCAATGTTGTTCTGATAGATATGCCAAAATGTCAGAACACTGGAGGAGGTGGATACAATCAGCTGATTGCCTGAAGCGCAGCTGTTTTCCATGATAAGTCACACTTTTAAGGACCCCTCTTACAACTAAGTCGTCCCAGCGAAAGCACACTCCATGCATTATCTTGTTTTTTTCACTTTATTGAATATAAACTTTTTATTGCCATCAGTTTGCGTGCCTTTGAGCTAGGTTGTGACAACTGTCATCTGATGTTCCTGATGTGTCACATCAGCTGTTTTAGGTGTGACCAACCTGAGAGATCTGACAGCTCTGCCAGGTCAGTCACACCCCCCACCATGGTCTCTGGAGGGGAGAATCATCTTGGTTGAACAGAGATGATCTCTCCCACACCTAGGATTCATGGATCAGGAGGCAACCACAGTTTGGCATGACTGCACTATGCAGAAGTTATAAGCTATGCAGAAATTAGACTATTGTTTTATTTAACTTATTGCATAAGTTGTGAATGTCGGCAACATGATAAGCATTAGTTGGTTTAAGTTACTTATAAGTTATGGAAACCTTCTATATAAGTTACTAATACTGTATGTTATGTATATGTCCAAGTCGTTATGAATATGTGATGCATATGACCAAAAGTGAAAATTTCGGCATATCCCAGCATTTTAGACCAATTTTTATACTTTTGGCAGACACTGCCTAAATCATCATGGTGTGACAGACAGCTCAGGTTTGCAAACCCTGTCTGCCTCCGAGTATCTAGTTGATCTGTTGCAAACAACAGGCATTCCCAGCAAGATAATTTGCAGGACTCCTCCGAGCCTGTAATTCAAGGATACCGCTCGTTGCAAATATGGAAGTGAGGGACAAATCCTTTCCCCGGCTGAGACTGGCCTGCTAGCTTCAGGGTTGGCTGACCTCTCTTCACAATGACCAGCTTTTCTTGAAAAGTCTGTCTGCAAAATTGATTTTTTTAAAATATCAGCAACCAAATCATTTTCCTCTCCCCTGTCAGCCATTGTGGGTGGAAAAACAGCTATTATATTTAAACAGATACAGTATATTGTAGCTGCTTAAGCAAGTCCTTGCACTGGTGTTTTGCTAGCTAGGATCCTCTGCATTGTGGATGGAGGAGTCTAACCATACAATGAAAAGATGTGAAAATGCCAACGTTCTCAGATGCCCTCTATGCGTACCCCTGGATGTACAGATGACATCTGATTGGTTAAAGAAACAGGATAAGTTTAACAGTTAATTTAACCTACAGAGCGCACCGTTAATTCCTGAAGGCCCAAGGCAGATTTACTTGACCCTGGCAACACAGGTGGCTGAAATATGATTGGACAAATAAACTCCAACATGCATTAGACTACTGGAAGGAGTGCAACCAAGAGAAAAGCTACAAAATGAAGAGAATGGACTACTGGGAATAATTTAATGCATCCTCATGAAACAAATATAAGAATGTAAGTTGTAAATGTAATTCTGATACTGTTCAGGCCAGCAGAGAAGGCTTTGCTGGCCCTGAGGGTCCACCACTGATAGAAACCACAGTGTTTCTCAGCCACATGTAACATATCCCATCAGCCACATGGGACCTTCCCAACCTACTGCACATCATAGTATGACAGCAACGTGTTACACATTAACACAAGCATTACCTCCTACCGTCTCATCGACCTTCGTGGCAGGTGCAAGTGCTACACAACAGCCAGTCTTGCTCATAGCTCTCTCCAATTCAATGCAATCACTCTCTCTCTCTCAGCACTTGCTTCTCTTAGTTATGTAACATCCCAACCATCCACCTTTGTGCCTCCTCATGTCACCTATTTGGCTCCCTCCAGTGCCCCAGCATACCCAGGGCGGCAGCACAGCCTGGTATCTATGCCTCACACAACCTCCGTGCTTCCTCCACCTGGGTCATCATTCACAAATACACCAGCCACATCTGTTCAATCACTACATCATCAGGCTCCTACCAGTATGACACCAGTTTTACACCCCCAAAGTAATATTACCATTATACCAGGAATGCAGCCTCTCTCCAGGTGCAATTCAACCCACGTACCAACTGCAACCGCAACCTCCATTACTAGCAACATCTCCAGGATATGTGGATACCACAGCAGTTGGACAGCCCATCTACCAACACAGTTATAGTGCACCACTTAATCCAAACTATCAACCTTCACTGGTATGTACAGTACATATCACCCATCACAGCTCCAGCTCCAGCTCCAACCCCATGGTTGCATCAGCCTGCCTCAATGGGCTTCCAAATACTTAAGTCTGCACTTTGGATGTAACCGGCTGTTACACCGGCTCTGCAGTCACCTTTTCCACTTCCCACACAACTAGTCCCAGCTCCTAAACTCCCTAAACTTGAGCATGACAGCGAGAAGGAAATTTGCAGATTTGAAGATGGTGTGGGCGACCCCCACAGCCTACGGACAAGCAGAGCGCTCAGCTGGAGCAATTAGCAGAACAGTGAGATGTATGGACTGATATCAATAGGCAGCCTCTCTTTGTCTAATCCCTGCGCCAGTAATCCTGCTATTGATATGTGTGACTCTAATGCAAATGTCCATGCCTTCCTGCAGTTACTGTGATGCTAATGTGCCATGTATGCATTGTCTAGCTGGGTATATAAGTCAACCATATCGCTTGCTCTCTCTCTTACTTGCTTTTTGATCACACGCATTGCCTGTTTGCTGACTAGAGACAGAGGGCTCGCTCCAGCGCACTCCCACAGCGCTGGAGTGACCCTCGTGTTGGAGGATGAATAAAACACCCTTTTAAACTTCAGTTTGCTGTGTCCTGCCTGCACTTATTCCGTGCCTCCACACTGGGTTCCCTTATATCATCCGCCACACTGGTGACCCCGAATACAAGAACACGCTGACGACGAACGAACGCAGCCCCCGGCGGTGACTCCGACGACAAGCGAACGCAGCTGCCTGACGCAAATGGACTGCCCTCCCTTCTGCCACATGGGAGACCTCGACGCAGAACCGACACCAGGCGAACTCCCTCGGAGATCATCCACGACCGGGAAGGCTGCAGAAAGCGTCATGGTGCGACCCTCACCTGAGATCGGGACATCCACGCTGGGACTGGCCGAGGGACAAAGAGCGTCTACTCCCTCTCACCGCTCCTCCGCATCCACATGAGTGCGCACACACCTCGTCCTCTCTCCACGACGGCGACCTCCAGGGCCGGACGGAGAACGCAGCGCGTGGACCAGAACGCACCATGACCCGGCACGAGCGAACGACAGCAACAGCCAAGACAGGGAGGACCATCGGCGCCGACGACGCTGATCTCCATCAAGCTCCCTGACCCTGACCCACCTCTCAACAGCAGACCACCCACGCACCGAACCCCTGCACGCACACCGGGGGGTTACGAGGACAGCGCACCACGCACAGGGCAATACCGGCTCCACAGACCGCCATCATCCTCTGCCGCTGCACACGCCCGAGAAACACGGCCGACCGCCATCCTCAGAACCTTCAGGGCTGCTCACACACCTGAAGCACACACGCAGCCCGCACACAGGATTTTGTATGGGTCTCAGCCACAGTGCACAATGGGAATTCAGCCGTCTGCTGTCCCCGATGGTTTTAGGGCTGCGCCCGCACCTAAACCCAACCTGCCAAGTCCCTCAGCTTTTGTTTTTTCTCACAGCCGCTACGCATCCTCGCAGGACTGAGCTGCGAGAGCAGTCAGACACAATTTTTTTCTTCTCACAGCCGCTGTGGATCTCCGCCACGTTCAACGGGACAGCCCCTCAACATCGTGGATCCACATGCAATTTTTGCGCGGCCCAGACAACTTCGCCGTCCCGGGCCAGCACTTGCTACCCCCACCCCCCCTCCCTCCACCTCCACCTGCACAGAGCTTTTCCCGCAGCTCGCTACCAAAGCCGGACGATCGAGGCCTCAGCCCCCTGCTGAGCCCTCTGGGGGGGAGTAGTGTGGGCGACCCCCACAGCCTACGGACAAGCAGAGCGCTCAGCTGGAGCAATTAGCAGAACAGTGAGATGTATGGACTGATATCAATAAGCAGCCTCTCTTTGTCTAATCCCTGCGCCAGTAATCCTGCTATTGATATGTGTGACTCTAATGCAACTGTCCATGCCTTCCTGCAGTTACTGTGATGCTAATGTGCCATGCATGCATTGTCTAGCTGGGTATATAAGTCAACCATATCGCTTGCTCTCTCTCTTACTCGCTTTTTGATCACACGCATTGCCTGTTTGCTGACTAGAGACAGAGGGCTCGCTCCAGCACGCTCCCACAGCGCTGGAGTGACCCTCATGTTGGAGGATGAATAAAACACCCTTTTAAACTTCAGTTTGCTGTGTCCTGCCTGCACTTATTCCGTGCCTCCACACTGGGCAACCCTTACTTCATCCGCCACAATGGCTCTGAATCACCTATTGCAACCACATCCTGAACTCTCAGAGCACTACAAATACATTGTGCTTATGGAGCAGCTTGTATTGGATGAAGCTTGGCTCATAGCCCAGTCATGTAGGCATTACCCACAGCCATATATCATGGCAATGCAGGCCCTACAGAGGCAATATGGGCAGCCTCATCAGCATGTACAAAGTGAAATAGTTGCAATCCTAAATTCACCTGATGTGAGGCCAGGGGATTACAAAGCCTTTCAAAGCTTCACTCTCATTGTAGACCTATTGGTGGGAATGCTAACTGCAGTTGAGGGTCCACACGGGACAGAACTTATGTCTACCAGACGTGGACAGATTACTCAGGAAGTTACCCCAGTACTCAAGAGACAATTTCATGGAGCATCTTCAAGCACATGGCCGATTCCAGACTGATAGCCTCAACCCATACAACCTGAGAGATCTTGCTGAGTGGCTTAAAGTCAAGGAAGAAGCACAGAGATTATCATCAAAGATGGCACAACATCACCAGACAGAAAAGATGTCAGCTCTCAAGAAAGAACCTCCATGCCCAAGGTAAAAACTCAGTCAATGGTCTATTATGGCAGTGGCAGATCAAAGGATGATTGCAATCCACAAGAGGGCAGACAGTCAAGTGACAGAGAGAAGTTCAAACACCTTTGTTTATTCTGCAACGATGTGGACCATTATCTATCTCAGTGTCCCGAAATTGCAACATATACACCAGAATATAGAGAGAAATGGATCTCAGATGGAAAGTGTTGCAGGAGGTGTGGGCGCACCAGCCATATCACAGAGAAATGCACATTGAAGAAACCCTGTAGTGAATGCCAGGAAGTACACGTTAAAGTTCTCCATGTCATCGCTAAACCAGGGTCTGGAGTTTATCTTATAACTCCTAGCGCAAGAACCACAATCCCTCCAGCCAAAACGGGAGGCAAAGTCTACTTAAAGGTCATGCCAGTCATTCTGAGTCATGGAGCCAAGTCACTATACACACATGCAATCCTGGATGATGGAGCAGAAAGAATCATCATCCTTCCTGCTGCTGTCTCTCCTCTTGGTCTCAAAGGAGAAGCTGAGTCTATGGCACTGCGGACTGTTCGTCAGGTACATTGCTTATCTCAGTGGCTCATCTGTTGACTTCTATGTTTCCTCCTCCAGGCTGCCTGGCGACAGGCATCTCATTAAAGGAGCATTTACCGCCCAGCGTATGGCTCTGGCTGAACAATCTTGTGTAATGGACATCTTGCAGAAATGTTATTACCATCTTTGGGGAGTACCAATCCAACCCGTTAAGGATGTGCACTCTCTTCTCCTGATTGGTTCAGATAACACCTGCCTAATAGCTGCCAAGGAGCCAGTCAGAATGAGTCCAGCTGGAGAACTCGATGCTATCTCCACCGAGTTAGGTTGGGGTTTGCAAGGTCCGGATGTCCACACACAACACAACACACCACACAGACACAAGCATGTTACTTTACAACAACACTGAGACCTGGAAATGATGACGTCTATCAACAAGTGGAGCAGCTCTAGCAAGTTGTCATACTTCCCTTTCAGAGTGAGAAGCTGGCAGTACATTCCCATCTAGATGAGGAAGCCATTGCAATTCTAGAGTCACGTATTGTGAGAGTCAAGGTTGGAGAGACGTCATGTTACGTCATGCCACTGCCCCAACTTAAAAAGGCTCCACCACTACGAGCCACTGTGGAAGCTGTAATGCCGACCCGCTGAAGCACAAAACAACGGCCGCTTAAAGACCCTGCCAAAGCCCAGGTATATGAAGCTGAGATAAAGAAACTGATCGACACTGGATGTGTTGTAAAACTTCATTCTGAGCAGGTGTATGAGTCTAGAGAATTGTGGTTCATACCATACCACCTTATCGCGCATAACTTTTTTTTTCAGCTTTAGCTTTATTTATACTGCGCCACATCACAATAGAAGCCGTCTCGTGGCGCCACAGTGCAGAAAAATCCACACAGTCTCAGAAAAACCCAGCAATCAGATGATCCCCTGTGAGCAAGTACTAAGCGACAGTGGAGAGGAAAAACTCCCATTTGGCAGGAAGAAACCTCTAGCAGAACCAGGCTCAGGGAGGGGCAGTCATCTGCTGCGACTGGCTGGGGGTGAGGGGATAGGGAGGATGAAGAAGACAGACATAAAGAACATAACAGTAAGATGCCAGGTACATTATTGGAGGTCAACCAGCAGTATGAATCAAATAACAACAGAACAAAAGTGGGGTTAAAAGACACAAAATCCCTCCTTAAATGAAAGCTATATTAAAAAGGAAGGATTTTACCCTGTTCTTAAAAACAGAGACCAAGTCTGACTCCTGGACCCAGAGTGGTAAATGGTTCCAGAGAGAAGGAGCTTGGTAGAAGAAGGCTCTGCCTCCCACTGTACTTTTGGAGATTCTGGGCACCACAAGTAAGCCAGCATTTTGGGAGCGTAATGCTCTATTAGGATGGTAAAGTAATATCAGATCTTTTATATATTGGGGGGCCTGATTGTTAAGAGCTTTGAAAGTAAGAAGAAGGATTTTAAACTTGATTCTAAATTCTATGGGAACGGAAAACGGAAAACGGAAAACATAGATTGGTTTTCAACTGCTCCTTTAACCACCAGAGTCTCTCCCTCAATGATCAGCTCTTACCAGGCCCTGTACTTGGTCAACACTTGTCGGGGTCTTGCTACACTTCAGACAGTATCCAGTTGCAGTCAGTGGTGACATTTGAGCCATGTTTCACCAGGTCTGTCTCCTTCCAGAAGACCAGCCCCTGCTGAGTTTCATCTGGCAAAATCTGCAGAAAGACAGGGAGCCTGACATCTACCAGTGGCAGGTCCTGTCCTTTGTGACCACTAGCAGCCCCTGTTGTGCCATTTTTGCTCTACAGACCCATGTAAAAAAATCAGGGGAGGAAAATACTGATACCTGGCAGTTACTGATGCACGCCTTTTATGTCAATAACTGCCTCCAGAGTCTCCCAACAACAGAAGCTGCAAAGGTCTTGGTGGACAAACTGCGGCAAGTTCTAGCTGATGGAGGATTCGAAATCCAGCAGTGGGCTAGTAACAAACCAGCAGCTATCGCTCATCTGCCATGTGAAGCCAGATCACAGAGCATAGAGCTATGCCTCATGGAGAAACCAACTGACCAACAAGAGCCAGCACTGGGAATGATGTGGCACTGGGATGCTGATGAACTGTGGTACCGGATAAGACCACTGGAGAGCCAATTTCCTACACTTAGGAACATCTACCATGTGTTAGCATCACAGTATGATCCTTTGGGGCTCATAATCCCATTCACCTCAAGAGCAAAGGGTATTGTGCAGAACCTGTGGATAAAGAAAAGAGATTAGAACAATCCTAACCTCCCTCTTGACCTTCTTAAGGCCGGGGTTAACTGGGATGATGAACTGCCTCAATTGGCCAACATCTCAATCCCAAGATCTTATTCACCACTGGAGTTGGGCACACAGGGCATAGAAAACCCTCTACACATATTCGGTGATGCGTCCGAGCAGGCATATGTCTCGGTCGCCTATCTGACAATGCAAGCTGGAGATAAGATCTATGTCTCCTTCGTGATGGCACGATCAAGGGTGTCGCCAAAGCGTCAGCTGTCTATACCAAGGTTGGAACTCTGCGCTGCATTGACTGGAGCCCAGCTGTCAGCCCTCATTCATTGTGAGTTAACCCTGCACATTACCAAGACAGTCCTGTGGTCTGACTCCAGAACAGTCCTTAAAGGGTACCTGTAGTGAATTTTAATCAAAAGTTATTTCAAAGGTTCAAATATGATACTAGTGGTTCCGTCCAGTAATTCTGGTCATGATTCCTTCTCAAATACGGGCGAGTTTCAAGTCACTGCTCTCTCAGTCGGTCATGGTCAGCGACATCTTGCCTCCTCCATGGCCAGTTTCAGGGCAGTAGTGACGTACAGTCGTTGCTTTGTGTGATCAAGTGGGCTGCAGTATAGCAGTCAACAAAGTTTCAACATCAGAATTTTATGTAATTTTTTACAACCATTGTACAAGCAAATCTACCCGTCTATAATTTAGTGAAATAAAATTCTAGTATATCAAGATTTATTCAATGTTCTGAAGTTCCTTGACTGGGAACTTGCCTGTTCGTTAGGTCCCCTTCAGCTGCCAGTCCCCGGAGGTAACCGGATCATGCCGTTAATGAAGTCCATTTCCAAGGACAGTTTGTTCAGTATATATCCGTGCAGATTTTGCACCGTTTTCACCTCGGATCTTGACCCACTGAGCATCTGCTGAATGTGTTTGCTCGTCCGCAGTAAACACTTTTACTTATCCGTGGTAAAGCCAGAAACAACAATTGTACATCACTTCCGGCCGGCGATGGCTGCTCCCCATTGGTTTTGACCGAGCGGTTTTCATGGGATAAAATTATTCAGTATACTGACTCTAGGGGGTTATTTTATTGAATAAAAACATTTTTGGTTTATAAGTAATAACTAAAGCAGGATTAATGTTGTTATAATGACCAGTACAGGTTTCCTCTACCTGGATAAAGAGTGAATCATGCCGATTCAAAGTCTTCATTGGGACTAGAGTGTCTGAAATCCAGGAACTCACGCAAGATCATGAATGGAGGTATGTTGAGTCTGCCAGCAACCCAGCAGATGACATCATGAAGTCTGTCAAAGAACTAGCTGGGTCCAGCCATTGGTTAAAGGGACCTCCGTTTCTGTACAAACACCTGATCAATGGCCTTTAACTCCAAACTCAAACTCATTAGAAGGTGCAGAGGAGCTGAGAAAGACAACCTTCTGTGGACTCACACAGCACCCGGTAATGACTCCAACCCTAGACACCACACAGTGCCTAACCTGAGTGGAACTGCTTAAAGCCACACAACAGTCGCTGGATGGGGTGGCGGTCACCGATTCAACTCCATCACAATCAACCAGTCTTGGTGATGCTGAGCTTCATCTCTTAAGAGCCTGCTAGAGGGAAAGTTTCCCAGAGGAAGTGAAAGCTCTTGAAGCTGGTAATCAGATCTCGCCAAGTAGCAGACTCAGTTGTTTATCCCCGGTATGGGACCAAGACCTAGGTCCCATTCGTGTTGGAGGACGTTCCCAGAGCCTGACTGATGCTGCCCCCATTGACATTCACCCAATCGTTCTAGATCCACACCATGCAGCCACAAACCTTCTCATTCATGACACAGATGAATGGCTTCTTCATCCTGGTCCGGACCGAGTCTTTGTTGAGCTCAGACACCAGTATTGAATATTCCGAGGAAGGCAGGCCATCAAACTTAATCGGCGGACTTGTACAGGATGTAGACGCTGGAAGGGACAGCCTACTGTGCCCATCATGGCTGATCTCCCTTCTGCTTGGCTCATACTGTTCCAGACTGCTTTGGGCCATACACCGTGAAGATCGAACGCCGACTGGAGAAAAGGTGGGGAGTAATATTTAAGTGTCTGACAACATGCAGATACCTTTCTCCTTGCTCTGGGGAGGTTCATCATTCTCCGTGGAATCCCTGCTGAAATTCTTTCAGATCAGGGTACTAATTTACGTGTAACTGAACATGAACTCAAGGAGGCATTTGCAGCCATGGAGCGTGAGCTTCAAGCCTGTCTAGCGTCCATGCAGATAACGTTCAAGTTCAATCCACCAGCAACTCCACACTTTGGTGGAGCATGGGAACGGGAGGTTTGTTCTGTCAAGACAGCTCTGCAGGTGGTCATGGGGGGCCCAAGCAGTCACAGAAGAGATTCTTTTTACCTTGCTATGTGAAGTAGAAGGGATCCTTAATGCAAAGCCACTTGGTTATGTGTCTTCAGACATCGCTGACCCTGAATCCTGTGACGCCAAGCATGCTTCTGATGGTGCAGCGAGACACCTCCCATTCCCAAGTGACCTACACTCCTGACACTCTGACCAGAAGAAGGTGGCGACAGAGCCAAATGATGGCAGATCACTTCTGGGCACAGTTTATCAGGAATTGCTTGCCTACGCTGCAGGTACGCAGGAAGTTGTTGTTGACCCACAATTACCATGTGCTCATTGGCCCATGAGCAAGATTGTGAAGCTACATCCCAGTGGTGATGGATGGGTCTGATCGGCAGAAATTAAAGTGAAGGACAAAACATATGTGCAACCTGTATCCAGACTTGTTCAACTGCCTGCCATACCTGAAAATGACAAGCTGAAGGTTTCTTCTGCAGATGATGGGAATTCAGAGGACTAACATAACAGCGAGCTCTGCTGAATTCCCACAGGGGGTAGTGTTGAATAAGGAAATAGACAGGCACTAGCTGGGATGACTTAGTTGTAAGAGGGGTCCTTAAATATTCTTACCATTTGTTGCTAAAGTTATTAGTTGTTTTCTAACTGCAACGATCATTGTATGGAGACGTATGCGTAAATGATCAGAAAACCATACATACAAACATACATGTAAACCTCCAGACTTCAGATTGTACCATTCAACACAGTTCATTAAACTGGTGAAGCTAAAACTAAAGCTCTGCATCTGTGCATCCTCTCTGATCGGAGTTCCACTGCCGACGAGGAGCCGACACTTACAGTCCCCTGATAAAATTCATAATTATTATTATCATTGTAGAAAAGTTAAGCGCTGCTTCTTGGAATTAGGGCACTGCCATCTTGTTCTGGTATAATCATTTCCATCTAAGGTTTGCACAGTAGTAGTCTTGAAGCAGAGCTGCTGTGTTGAATTCCTGCCCTTTGCAGTCCCCCAAACATATCTGTCAGGACTCTGCTCATTCGTGACCATACCCATCTTTTTGTAGCATCTATTAACTAGTTAAAACCAAATTGATTTGAAAAACAAACACTTAAAAATGCACCGGCATGATAAGAACTACCAACTAGAATAGGAACCATCTTTGGAAAAAGAAAATATTCATGAAGAATTTTCAATTTGGCAAAGTGCTGCACAGAATAATGGGAAAAGGGGCAGGGTGTCATGATCTGCCGTCTGGGTAGATGTGCATTTAAATGCAGGACTCATGGTGCAGGCAGAGGTATGGTGCGAGCAATAATTTATTTAGCAAAACACAAAGGAACAAATAAATGGCTGCATGGGGGCAAAAACACAGGAGATGACTAGGCAAAAATAAAGTTACAGGGAATCACTGGGAACAGGTAGTCATGGGGAGAACACTGGGAAACAACGACGATGACGCCAGACAGAGCACATGCCAAAATTCACATAAATAGGGAAACAGATAATGAACTTAATGAGAGACAGTTGGGACTAATCTAGGGCAACAGGTGAGGGTAACAGGACGGGCAGGGCTACGCAGACACACAGACGGGGAATGCACAAGAGACAAAACAACAGATATGCAGGACAACAATACTAAACAGTAAAAATAAACAGATCATAGACTATAACCAAATACAAAAGACAACCAGAAAACGTCACAAAGCTATGAGGACGATATCGAGTGAAATACGTGGCGGTAATGCACCTGAGAAGAAGAAGAGTGATATAAAGTGAAGTATGTGGCGGTAATGCACCTGTAAGCTGGTTGCCAACTGCCAATCAAATCTAAAAGAAGAAGAAGAAGAAGAAGAAGGAGATGATAGTGGACATGAGGAAAGGGAGGAGGAGACCCCATTGGCCACTGTTCATCCGGAAGCTTGAGGTGGAGAGGGTGAGCAGTTTTAAATACCTGGGCATCCACATCAGCGAGGGCCTTAAGTGGACACACAACACCACAGAGCTGGTTAAGAGAGCTCAACAGTAACTGTACTTTCTGAGGAGGCTGAAGAAATTTGGCATGTCTTCCAGGATCCTCAACAGTTTCTACAGCTGCGTCATCGGGAGCATCCTGACCAACTGCATCACTGCGTGGTATGGCAGCACCACTACCCTGGAGCGCAAACTCCTACAGAGAGTGGTGAAGACAACGGATAAGATCATCAGGACTCCACTCCCCTCTCTGCAGAGCATCTACCCGCAGAGTCTAAAAGAGAGCTGATGCCATCCTCCGGGACCCCACCCATCCCCAACACAGACTGTTCACACTTCTACCCTCAGGCCGGAGGTACAGAAGTGTGAAATGCAGGACAACCAGACTGAAAAACTTCTTCTTCCCCACTGCCATCAGACTCATGAACAGATAACAACTCCCAAAACTCTGTAACACAGCTTCGCATATAGGAACTCACACACCGACTCCTAAATTTGCACACTGCTCACCTGTACAGTATAGTATCACCTGTCTGATGTCCATATCACCTCTGCTGCTACTTGTTAAATAATTTGTAATTATACACTGCTTGTTGCACAATGCTCATTTGCACACTGTACATGAGACTATGCCATCTCAGGTCCACATCATCTCTGATATGTCACTCTTCTCCTGGCTGAATCTTAATCCAAATGGAAATTATGGATCTGGAAAGCGGCTTATATGCGATTGTCACCACTTTAAAAAGTAGAAGATCGGGTCAGGGGGAACCCAAGGGAGACTCATGGTATTGGAATTCATGTGTCTGTGTGATTCGACTGAGATTGAACTGATCACAGGATCTTCTGTTTGGCCCCTGGAGTTTTCCTAATGTATCGAAATTATCTGGGTGAGCTAATCAAATGCGGACCCCGGCGTAGCTCCCTTAACAAATTCAACAATTCGTCCAGCTGGGGGGAGCACTGACTGTCAGCGGCAGGATTAACAGGGAATTTACTATCTGGCATGCATTGAAGAGAGAACGAACTCTCTGGACATGTTTTACCTATGTTTCGGTAGGTGGATAACATCTGTGGATCGCTGAGTGCTCTCCAGAGAATGATCTAAAGTATGATTCAAGCCTGTATGAAATTGAAGCACAGAATCGAAGAGAGAGAAATTTTTTATTCTCTGAGTGCACTGTGCAGATTTGACCTTGTGTTTTGGTGCCTTTGTTTACATTCCTCCTCGATGAAGATAACGCCGGAGAAGTGGCTTATGTCTACCCATACATCAACAATCAGTTGTTGTCGTCAGCGGATTGGTCTCTCAAGGACATTGCCCATGTGCCTCTGCAAGGAAGAGGAAAAGAGAGACAGACTCTGATCTCTGACTTGTTTATAAGTCACATGATTATAACATCTATCCACTGCCTGGAGGCGCCCTCTGCTGCTCACTAACAACTGTTACACTCACACTACACAATGACATGCAAATATACACACACTGCTCTCCCTCCCTCTGCTGTGTGATTGTATCTATTGTCTGCTAATGTGCATAGAGGGTTTTTTTCTGTGTAATCAAAATTTGGCTCATGAGCTTATATGAGCTTATACGAGCGTGATTCTGATAACTATGTTTTTTCTCTCTGCCTATTGTGTTCCCCCCCCCCCTTCCCCCCTTTACCCCCACTGCAGACAGGCGCCTCTATGGCTGCCGTGTCATTGGATGCGCCTAATGTGCGCGCCCAATGTCAAGTCAAATTCCTTGTGTGTTTACTTGTAAATATACTTGGCAATAAAGCTGATTCTGATTCTGATTCTGATTCTGATATCAATGCACCGCTAGCAGTTTAGTCATCCAGTGAATTTTCAGATTCATTCCTCAGCTGCCTAATTGTGTGTTGGTGTGTGTGTTTTAGCATCCATTACTATTAGGGTTGAGTTACTGTTAGTGTGTCATGACCTATTAGAATTGATGTTTCTGTACCTTTTAACTTGGCATTCATTCGGAGAGCAAAGTAAGAATTTCATTGCTCAAGAAATGTAGCATTTTTTAACTGTGCACATGATAATAAAGCCTTTGAACCTTGAACCTAAGACACAGCCAACAGGGGTTGACATGACATGATAATGATCAGGGAACACGGGGGCACTTAATAATAATAATCATCCATCCATTTTCTACCGCTTTTCTGGAGGTCTGGGTCACAGAGGCAGCAGCTCAAGCAGAGAAGCCCAAACTTCCCTCTCCTCAGCCACCTGCTCCAGCTCTTTAGAGAGAGGACACCAAGACGTTTCCAGGCCAGCTGTGATACGTAGTCTCTCCAGCGTGTCCTGGGTCTGCCCCGGGGTCTCTTCCCAGTTGGACGTGCCCGAAACACCTCAAGTGGAAGGCATCCAGGAGGCATCCTGATCAGATGCCCAAATCACCTCAGCTGGCTCCTTTCAATATGGAGGAGCAGCGGCTCTACTCTGAGCCTCTCCCGGATGACTGAGCTCCTCACCCTATCTCTAAGGGTGAGTCCAGCAATCCTACAGAGAAAGCTCATTTCAGCCATTTGTATCTGCGATCTCATTCTTTCGGTCATTACCCAAAGCTCATGGCCATAGGTGAGGGTAGGAATGTAGATTGACCGGTAAATCGACAGCGCTGCTTTAGAGCTCAACTCCCTCTTCACCACAACAGACCGGTACAACGTCCACATCACTGCAGAGGCTGCTCCAATCCATCTGTCAATCTCTCGCTCCATTCTCCCCTCACTCCTGAATAAGACCCTGAGATACTTAAACTCCTCCACTTGGTGCTATGCAGATCAGGTGGCAGGCGGAGGCAGAGACCTTCGAGGTCAGATCCCCGGTTTTTGAAACTGGCTTTTGGGATAATAATCAGAATCAGAATAATAATAATACTGGGAAAGCCAAGACTAAAATCAGAATCAGAATCAGAATAAATTTATTGCCAAGCACATTTACAAGTAAATAACAGGTAAATATACGAGGAATTTGACTTGACACTGAAAACGTCATAAATGACATTCTCAATGACGTGGCGAGCCATGGAGGCGCCTGTCAGCAGGAGGGGAACAGTAGGCAGTGGGGGAAGGGGAGGGTGGACACAGTAGGAGAGAGAAAAAAGCATTGTTGATCAGAATAAAGTTCATATATGACCAATATTATGATTACAAGAAAAAAAACTCTCAATGCACAATTAGCAGACTATAGAATCCACACAATGACACAAAGAGAGCAGTGAGTGAATGTCTTCATCAGTCAGTATAAATGGATCAGTATGTGTGAGTTGGGTGCAATCAGTGGCAAATCAGTTAGGTGGACAACAATAGTCTCTTCCTCAGCAGATGTTATGACTACAGTCTGAAGCAAAGGCACGTGTCCTTGAGCACGGCAGCTGGAATAGTTGAGCCAGACAGCTGTCCTTGAGAGTCAGATGCTGCCCGCCAGTGTTATGAAAACATTATACTGTTGATTATCAGGAGGACTGAATGCTGAGGGGTGCCGAAAAAAACAGGTCGAATAGCACTGACTTCAGAGAAAAAACTTTCTATTCTCTTACGGATTCAGTGCTCCAATTCCATCATGGCCAGGCATTGAAATCGATTCGTGAACAGCTCTCAGCGTGATCGTGATGTAATCCATTTTCCTGTACAGTTCTCCATTGGCCGCTGTCAGAGTCCTGCCCAGTTGGTCAATTTGATGAGTGAGCTTCGCCGGGTCCGCTTTTTGATAAGCTCTGTCCATCTTCTTCAATTTGCGGTGCACCAGAACAATCCCAAAGCCAATCAGTAGAATTCCGATGACCATTGCTCCGAAAAGATATAAATCTTCAATATCTTCAATAGAAAGATCACACAGGCACAAGAGTTTCCAATTGCTTGTGTCCTTTAAATAACCCGCAGCAGCAGTTCCTGCAGGACAGATAGGCTCCCCCGGGCCCGATTTCCTCGTTAAATAAACAGTGTCAATTGCGTTCAAAGCCCACCTTATTAAATCCATAATTTCGTTAGATAAATCAGTAGTAAAGACACGCAGACACAGACGATAGCAAGCTGGGATCCAGTCAGTTAGGGAGGGAGAGAGAGATAGGGAGCCGGAGCGGGGAAGAAAAGCGTCTGCTCTCTTTGGAGGGCGGAAGTGAAGAGTGAACATAAAGTGTGGGCATGGTCCCTGGCCGTGCCCCAATTGTGACGTAAACCCCCCTTTAAGGGGTGGATTCCAAGCACCCCTAAAAAAAACTCCAATAAACCACAAAGAAGCACCAAGATTGGCCGTGGGGGGGGGGGGGGCACTGTGGAAAGAAACAGAACACAAGAATCTAACAGAGCGAGAAAAACAAAAATGTTCATCAGGAGTCCCTAAAACTTCACGGGTCCACCTACCAGACACCCCTAAACAAAAAAACCCCAAAAAACACTGTAACACCAAGATGGGCAGGAGGGGGGCAAGGCACGGTGGGAAAAACAAAAACATAAACAAAGGTAACAGTGTCCATCAGGTGGTCGGCCAGAGTCCTATGACCACCAAGAGGAGGAACATGATGTATCTGGTCGTCTACCAGAGTCCAAGGTCCACTGGATGGAGAAACACAGCGCATTGGGTGGCTTACTAAAGTCCAAGGGCCACCAGACGGGTGAACACAGTGCATTAGGTGGTCTACCAAAGTCCAAGGGCCACCAGACGGATGGGCATGGCTCTGAGGAAACGCAGAGCTCAGGACCCTCTAAGGGAGCGCTGACCACACTGGGAGATGACTGTGGAGCGCTGACGTCACTGGGAGACGCCTGGGGAGCGCTGAGCTCACTGGGAGACGACTGGGGAGCGCCGACCATGGAGAGTACTGGAGCCATGATGTACACCTCAGGGGTTGCTGGGGCAGTGACGTGCACCTCGGGAACTGCTGGAGCAGCGGCATGCACCTCGAGAACAGCTGGAGCAGGTACATGCACTATAGTGGAAACAAGCATTGAGGGGTGCTCCTCCATCCCTGATGCAGCCACCTCAGACAAGGAGGAAAAAACACAAGTAAGTGTCAAGTCCACACAACAGTCAGCAGAAGAGCCTGGTGGGGAGAGCTCAGAAGCAGCTGGAAACTGCAACTGCGTCTCCCCACTAGAAGCAAGACAAGCCCTTTTCAGCAGTGATGTTATAAATCCTAAAAAGAGTGCTTGCCTTAACTCCCGCTCCTCCACTGATGAGGGCTCCGATGGCACTGTTGCTAGAGAGGTGATGACCACCCCTGAAAACACTGGAGGAACAGCAGATGAAGCACTCTCACATGCAGCAGCAGGCAGGGGCACCCATGTAGCAGAGGTGGTAGCCAGCACTGCAGCTTGGGAGTAACATGGAACCGGTGTTGGAGGTTGACTGCGGCATGGGAGCAGCACTGGAGGTTGACGATGACATGGGGCTGACACAGGAGGAACACAGCGGCGTGAGAGCGGCACTGGGGGCGGAGAGTGAAGTGGAATTGGAACTGCATCTACCATAGGAGCCGGTGTTACAGCTGTCATGGGAGCCAGCGTTACAGCTGTCATGGAAACTGGCATTACTGCTGTCATGGGAGCTAGCATAGCTGAGCTCCGCATGGCTGAAGGGCGAGGAGAAGCTTAAGACATTGGAGCCAGGGGACGTTGTCTCGTCGGCACAGTCTCTGGCGTCTTGGGTGAACAACTTCCCCACCCGTAGTGTGGCTGCGAGGCTGGTAGGTGGTGAGAAGAGGAGGCCGGAGTCAGGGGATGCTGTGTCATTGGCACAAACTCCGGTGCCCCAATTAAATTCTTCACCAGCCCGCGATATGTCCGGTGGAGGTTGGAGACGGTGACCAGTAGTCTCGCCAGCTCGGGGTAGTACCACAGACCGGGATGACCCTCCACTATCCCAGTCGCGGCGTCCAGGCTTTCCAGGGCCTTCTTCGGTGTGCGGGAGGCACGGGTGTCCGAAATGAAGTCCCAGGTAAACCAGGCTTCCTATAGCTCATCAACACTGGGACCACCAGCTGCCAAGCTCCTTCTGCCTGCTGAGTCCAAGTATGCTGGCGTCATACTGTCATGATCTGCCCTCCGGGCAGATGAGCATTTTAATGCAGGACTCATGGCACAGGCAGAGGTATGGTGCAAGCAATAATTTATTTAACAAAGCACAAAGTAACAAATAAATCGCTGCATGGGGGCAGAAAGCAACACAGGAGATGACTAGGCAAAAATAAACTTCAAGAGGATCACTGGGAACAGGTAGTCATGGGGAGAACACTGGGAAACAACAACAATGACACCAGATAGAGCGCGTGCCAAAACTCACAAACGTAAATAGGGAAACAGATAATGAACTTAATGAGAGACAGCTGGGACTAATCAAGGGCAGCAGGTGAGGGAAACAGGACCCGCGGGGCTACACAGACAGACAAAACAACGGACATGCATTACAACAATACTAAACAGTAAAAATAAACAGAGATCATAGACTATAACCAAATACATAAGACAACCATAAGACACAACCAACAGGGGATGACATGACATGACAATGATCAGGGAACACTGGCACTTAATAATAATAATCATAATAATGTGAAAAGCCAAGACTAAAATGAACATAAAGCGAGGTCGCGGTCCCTGGCTGTGCCCCGATTGTGACACAGGGCTGATCATCTCACTGTAGCCATTCACCAGAAGATGATGGAGATGTGCAGGTTTCACTTAAGATAAGATAAGATAAGATAAGCCTTACAGCACAGGGATAGCAACACTCAGAGCAACAATCAGAAGGCAAGAAAAAAAAACAACAAAAAAAAAACAAGCAAGCAAGAGCAGCTAATATACATATGTACATATGTACTTATAGAGAACTCTAACGTCATCAATCTTTCTTTAGAGTCTGTGGGCTTATAGTCAAACTGTTCTTGGTTCACATGTTCCACATGTAAATTCCAATTCCAATAACATCTTATGATTTTACAAACCAGAGAAAATGCAGGCCTTCTATCTAAATGATGTGGTTTCCTTCTTTCCTTGGGTTCATCCTATTACAGTGCAGGGATGCAGGTGAACAACTGTCAATTCATTCAGTCTGTAACAGCTGGGCTTCAGCCAAGCACATAATACTTTAAATAGTCTTCCAGTTTTTTATACAGTGCCAGCACTTCACTTAAGTTCCTGTTGTTAATCCTGTTAGGTTTGGGGGTGTTTTCATCAGACTTTGGACTTTTCATGGAATTATCTTAGCATTTGTTACAGGTCCCAGTGCATTTATGTTCGCTGCATTACTTGCAGGTTCACATGTGCATACTGCTGGCAGCTAATGGTTCAAGCCATTCAATATTCATGTCTGTTTTCGAGTTGTGATTCATTGAACACTAGGAGCATGCATATGCTGTTAACACTTCTCGGGACTAATTGCAGCCCTCACGCGCACACACGCTCACAGCAGTGATGGAGTTAAGTTGACTTGCTGTTGCTGCTGGCTGTAGCAGTAAAACTCTCAGATGTAACTGAGAAAGCAGCTCTGCCACCCAGCCTGTCCCCTCTGCTTGCTCATGTGGAACATATGGATATATGTGTGCCAGTTAGCAAGACAAGTCAAGCGGGACCAATGCGATAAAGCTCATTAGGAACAAGGGACAGGGCGATGTATGTGTGGGCTGTGTTATTCGCTTCTAATGTAGGGCCTTCTTCAAACACCCTCACCACAGAAGCAAAGGAAACATGGCTTTTTAAAGATGTGTGTCATATTTGATATTATGGCTTCTGTTTGAGTTTCAAGAACTTTACAATAACCGTGATTATTTCACAAACAGTCACGAAAAATGGGTTACCAAAGCCTGGCGTTCCTCCATTTGTGCAACATCATACACAAATAAAGAATTTTTTTCAGATGAATTCCTTCGTTGTTCATCTGACAAAAAGGTCTGGGGAGCATTAAAAGCCGAGGTGTTGCCTGTAGTGACATGTTTGGTTATTTTTGGTCTCCGTTAGATAATTTAATAGCTTCTTCCGCTTTGCGTAAGAGTGTGGGGGTCAGTCTTGCTTCATATATTTGAATAATTACCCCAAGTTGCTCAGCGTACTTCCTCCTGATAGCATATGAGGTTTGTCATGTGTCACGGCACATCTGTGTCTACAGGTCAATGTGTGAGAGAAGGTGGATGAGTATTAGTGGTGTGCAGAGATGTAAGCAAAACCAAATGTGTGTTTGCCTGAACATAGATGGGGTCAGATGGACTACCTGCCTCGCGGCCATGTTTAATAGTCCGCCCCTCCTGTTTTTGATAGGTCCCTAATCATTCACTCTGGGGAAGTGTGTGCACTGTAATGCCTTCGGACGGCGCTCGTATGAGCGTCTGCAAAGATCAACCCCTCTCCTGTGATAATAATGAACCCTCTGGGTGAAAACACTGTGGAGACAGTGAGAAAGGAGGGTCATAATGTATGGCATGTTAACGTCTACCCCCCACCCCCTTCCATCCAGTGTAATTTCCACTTAGTCTTGTCCACCAACAGTCCCCTTTTAAAGAGTTTTTTTTTTTTTAATTGCACCACTCCATTTCCATATCAGCAATTAACAGCAGCAAAGCCAAAGTGACTGCTACAATTAAACAGCCATCTTAAACTATGTAGAGCATCCAATCCCTCCCCCTCAGCTCCTCTCTGACTCTTATAATCATGATGCCCTATTTTTCATAGGAGCTCATCTAGGCCTGCTCATCTTTGTCTTTCATGTCCTGTGTTTGTTCCTTCCACCCTGGGGATTTATAGCCCAGGGTGTTGTTCATAACGATCTTTGGGACATCTGACCCATCCTATGCCGAGTCTTTCATAACGAGTTGTATGCCCATTATATAATGGCATGCATAACAGCAAAATGCAACATTTTATTCATTATTTAGCTGTTTAGACAAAGCATTTTGTCTGTCCTTTCGCTTCTCATCAGAAGTCAAATTATAGAATTATTGTTGCACTGAATGAAAAATGTAGATTGAAAGAACCCGCAGAAACACTCATAAGATAAGATAAGACTTTATTAATCCCACACTGGGGAAATTCATTTGCCATAGCAGCACAAAGTCAGAAAAGAAGAACAGAAACCAAAAAATAAAACACAATAAAAAACCTACTAAAAACACAAGATCAATAACATTTAAAAGATGTACAAATTGTACTATATGCATCAGTAAAAATAATATACATACATGCACATTTATGTCATTTATCCTATGTGTATATTATGCAGTCTTAACTGCTGTCGGGATGAGGGACCTACGGTAACGTTCAGTCCTACACAGTGGCTGTAACAGTCTGCTACTAAAGGAGCTGCTCAGGGCCTCCACAGACTCATGTAGGGGGTGAGAGGTGTTGTCCATAATAAACATTAGCTTAGCTAACATCCTTCTCTCCCCTACCACCTCAATGGAGTCCAAGGGTCCAGCCAGGGCTGAACTCACCCTCTTGACCAATCTGTTCAAACGTTTCCTGTCCCTCTCTGTGCTACCACTACTCCAGCAAACAGCTGCATAAAAAATTGCAGAGGCCACCACAGTGTTGTAGAAAGTCCTTAATAATGACCTGCAGACCCCAAATGACCTCAGTCTGCCCAACAGATGCAGCCAACTTTGGCCCTTTTTGTACAGCGCTTGAGTGTTATCTGACCAGTCCAATTTATTATTGAGGAAAACACCCAGGAATTTGTAACTTTCCACCACCTCAATGTCCAGACCATGGATATTTACCAATGCAGTTGTTGATGGTTTCCACCTAAAGTCAACCACCATCTCCTTTGTCTTGCTGGAGTTGATGTGAAGGTGATTAAGTTTGCACCAGATGATGAAGTCAGAGATGATCCTCCTATACTCCAGATCATTTCCCTCTGACACACATCCAACAATAGCTGTATCGTCGGAAAACTTCTGAAGATGACAACTAGTGGAGTTATATCTGAAATCTGATGTGTAAAGAGGAAAGGGGAGAGTACCGTTCCCTGAGGGACCCCTGTACTGCATACCCCCCACCTCTGACACACTGTCATGCAGCCTCACGTACTGCGGTCTGTTGGTGAGATAGTCAATAGTCCATGCAGTAAGGTGACAGTCAACTCCTGCTCCCTCCAATTTCTCCCTCAGTAATGCCAGTTGAATTGTATTGAAAGCACTGGAGAGGTCAAAAAACATGACTCTCACAGAGCTTCCAGTATTCTCCAGGTGAGACAGTGACCTGTACAGAAGATAAATAACTATATCCTCCACTCCAATCCTGCGTCGGTAAGCAAACTGCAGGGGATGCAGTGCATCCATGCTTCTTTTTCTTTAAGTTATTGTACATTTAGAGTAATAACTATGACCATAAATGGCTTTCAAGTTGTAAGTTTTACAGCTGCTTCTTAACTGCTACTCTCTTTGCAATTGTCAAGTCAAAATTATAAAGGCCAACTAGCTATTATTTAAGCATGTTAACTTAGAAAATCCTCTAGCTTGCATTGCTTTTAACATGTTCTCTTATTCTGCTTTTTTTAAAAAACCTTTATTTTAAAACATTTCCAAATTGATTTGACTTTCAGTGCACATCCAGGAACAAATTATAAGAATTTTCTTTAGCAAAACACACATGCACAGTATTTCCAAGCTAAATGTTCAGGACATTCACCCAGTTTGTGCAAAGACAAAACAGAAGCTGTGATATGTGGAGATGCAGAAAACACTGAATGTACACTGGTTAGCTATTTAGTTTAGTCCGCTATGCTATTTATCAGCACATACCCAGTTGGAATTTACGACACAATAAAAAAATTGTTTCATGATCATAATCTTCAGTCCCAGGCTTTATTTTTCAACAATCCAAAATCAGCTCGGCAGAATTGGATATTTCACAATTGCATATTATTTGCCTTTGTTGTGCTTGGGTTTTGCAGGCACCCATGCACAACAACGGCAAATTATTTTCAATTTTTTTGGACCAATTCAGAAGGGAAATTAGAAAATTTTCAACAGAAACCTGAACGTTCCAGGGACCCCCAGTTGAAAAACACTGACTTAAAGGTCCGTTCCTTATTTAGGCACAATGCAGAGTAGCCTGCACAGACTATTTGAGGGGCAGGTGCTCAACCAAAACAAGGGACACTCCTAAACACTGAAATAAAGTGAGGTTATATACAGTAGCGCAAATTTTAGGTCACAAAATATAATTATCAGATGTTAACACACATTTAGTGAACTGCAAATGGTCTCTCCGTGGGGAGAAATTAAAGTCTATAATACCTTAAAAAAAAGTGCTTCAGAAGCACTTCAAAGGACAAAGGGGCAGGTGCTAGAGCATCACCTGGGGTCTATCGGTGCACATGCCTGGCGGACATGCTTATCAGATCATCTTCTATCTCACTTAAATTATATCATTTTTATTTCAGTAAGTCAGGCATTCAGCATGTTTTTTAAAGCCTCTATAGATTTTTTTCCCCGCTACACCTAATGAGGCTAAGTCCCACTTACATTGAATAAGCATCATTTATATGGGGATACTGGTGAAAATATAGTTTAGAGTTTAGCCTACGACTTTATTAAAAATTTAACTGACAAAAATTTTTCATGTCAGAATTTTCAGACGTTAATTGCAAATCAAAGACCATTTTTAACTTGTTCATCTATTTGTATGTTTTACTGATAGCTGTCTTGCCTCTTTATTTTCTTGGACGTGTAATCCATCAATCTTTTCAGTCCAAGTGTTGCAGCTTCTCTTTCCCCTCACGGAACTTTACTCCTCCTAGTGGTGGTTTTACAGAACAAGAAACAACCCGTGTCTCTTTTTTAAGAACTACACTTGTGCTCGTCTGTCATCATGAGTTTTTATGTGCCCATCAACTCAGTGTAGATAGGGAATCAGCCAATAATGACTACACAATTAGAGAGAAGGCTTTAAGGAGCAATATATTTCAATTTAGGAGCCATAAACCTAGTGAGTTGGCAACTTATTGTAAGTGCCAGTAGAGAAATGGGAGCCCTTTGGACGGAGGTCAGGGTGGCTCAGAATCAGTTGCAAACAGCTTTTTCTTTCTGACAGACTGCTTCATATCTTGTGTGATTTATGCAGGGGGAAACTTTGGGCTTTAATTAAAAGACAGTGAAAGTGACCCACAGTTGAGCTGTTTTGGGGTTGGTGATAGCGACGGTGGCGATGATGCTGTCCCAATGAGACTTGATATCTTTGGAGAAAATAGCTCTCTCGCTCCATTTGTTGGCATTTGTCTCCCTCCTTCTCTGGGCTCCTCTCCCCACGTTCCAGCATCTGGATACCTTTGGGATGCAAGCGAGAAGAGGGGCGACGAGGTCTTTCCCATCCCATTTTTCCCCCAGGGGGCATGAGTTGGTTTGTGATCTTGTATCTCACATGATGGAGACACATCTAATCCTGTTAGGACTTAATGTCTTCCTGTGGAACAGGCAAGACAGAAGGAGGGGGGAAACCAGAGAAGATGAAAGCCACAGTTTTTGAGCAGACAGTGTAGAAAGCCTAATTTGTCTCCATTAGCTTTTGCTCATATTGGTTTGTAGAGTAAATACATAAATGTGCATTTTGTTTCTGTGGCTGTGTGGCCTCATGGGATCTCTCCGGCTGCTGCCTGCATGTCTGACAGATTCCTCTCAAGGTGTTTTCCCCTCGCTGTCTTTCTGTATCTGCTCCATCTCTGCTCCCTGAGTGAGAAAAAGTTTACCCTCTAGGCCCCATCTGAGCTCCAGGCCCCCCAAGGCCTCTGCATTCCCAGAGCTCCTACACACCAGAGCCTCTCAGGCTCCCTGCTATACTACAGGGAATACCCCCAAGAACCCCAAGGCCCCCTCAGACTGCAAAGCAGCAGCTCTGCACGAGTGTTAGCCTGGGGGATGGGGGTGGGGGGGTGATGCTGTCTGGGAATACAACTAACAACATGCTTCACTTAACATGTGAACGTTACCTGAGAGCGCCTCCTGTTGGTGCAATGTTGTTTTTGCATACAGCCCTCCTTGTAACCCAAGTTTCCTCTCTGGGGCCTTGACCTTGTTAACAATCCCTTGGGACCCCGCGGGGCCTCTGTGTGCTGCATGCGCATTGACCTTTCTAGTTCCCGGAGGTTAAATAATGTCTTATTGGCCCCAAGAATCACAGCGGTATCTGCATGCTAATTTTGCATGCACCTGGGCCTTTACTGTATGAAATATTGAAAAACAATACCACTCCTTAGTACACCAAATGAAAGACAGACAAGACTGTGTATACAGTAAGGAATAGATTGAGCTTCCAAAAAATTTCAATTTCTTTCTGTTTCCCTAACAACCAGGTTCAGTAACAGCTGAATTCAAAAAGAAACCATTTTTGTGGGTATTGCATGTGGATGCAGAGGCTGTGATGCTAGCAGGCCTGCTGTCCTACAGATGTCTTGGGCTGTGCATTACCAGGTGTACGTCACCTGAGATTACCCACGCCGACACCCCTTAAAGGCAAACAGCCAGCAGTACAGCTGAGGGGGCATCTGGTGGCATGTGCACGCATCTGTACGTGGTTCATGGATTTAGATCAGGAATCGTAGTTGGCAGCAAGAAACCAAAAGGCTTTGCTGTTTTAATAAAAGTTACACATCTTCACCAGTATCTCAAATGTAGAAAATCCAGTAGATCCATGCATGGCTAAGGTCAGCATCTCCTTGAGAGCGAGAGAGAGAGAGAGCAAGAGAGAGAAAGAGAGAGAGAGAGACAGAGAGAGAGTTAATGATGTTAGTCAAGATTCAGGACATTTAAAGCATCAGATCTCTACCATCCTTGACCATGTCTACAGTTAAGAGTGAATTGAAGTGAGTAAAATGTTCAGCTCCCGTGTCCCTCTGATCTTCCTCTGATTCCCAAACGCCCCCGCTGAGAGAGAACAAAGAGAAGCTCTCCTTAATCAAAGTGCACTGGATTAAGGAGGCTGGTGAAAAAAACAGAATATCACAGAGATACTACCCCATGCCCATTACGTGAATTGGAAAACAACCTGAATCATTACTTCAAATGAGCCCTCTGTGATCCTGAAAAAGAAGAAAGGCATTTTAATCTTTGTTAATTCAGAAAGTGTGGAGATCTGCTGTCAAAATGGGAGATGTGTGAGAAGATACCACCTTGTGTTAGAGAATCTGCTGCCTGAAAGTGAATCTAGTCAGGATATCAGCATGGCTTCCATATGTGAACCCATAGCTAAAATATACCAAGCAGCTTGTATGTGCATGTTTAATCTTCATTTCTGGATATGTGACATGAGACTCTTCATCTACCCATGTTCAGTCATAGTTTAACATGCCTGCTGTGGTTGAAACGTTCCAACTTGAAAACACAGTCCAAACACTCAAATCATGCATGTTTAATGGCTATGCTACTTTATTTATACTACTTATTTACATTATCATATTTATTTACATTCTCAATGCCACTAAGGGCAAGTGGATGTTGGTAATCTTTAGGCTCAGATCATAAACCATAATTATGAAAATTCAGTTGCACTCAAGCACTTGTGCCTGTTGACTGGTCCAGAAGGGCTGACACTGCCACCATGTGGATAAAGAGTGTAAAGTATCATCCATCCATCCATCCATCTTCTTCCGCTTAATCCTTAAATTATTTGGGGTACTCAGAGTAGAACATCCCACTGACACTGAGGTATGTGTCTGTTGAGATTTATTGGACTCCAGATGTTGTTAGTTATGAAGATGTGTGTCCGAGATTTAGGAGGGTAAGACCTGCACCCTGTCAGAGCCGTGGGGGTGCTTTACTGTCTCTCACCCACCTCGTACTCCCACCACTCTTTCTCTCTCATATAGGTGGCCTCTTACACCAGCGCCTCTTTTACCTCCGTTTTTCCCACCAACATAAACATATAGTTATGCAAATGAAAATTTAACACAATTTCAGGAAGAATTTGAAAGAATACCAAAGAAATACCTATAATGGAAAGGAAAAAAAACACCACGCAGTATATACAAAGTAATTAGGTATCATATACACATTATAGTGAACCTAATATGCTTTTCCTTGCTTTCTTTTCTACATATACTGTTGCAATTGTGGGTGTTCATAAAGTTTGAACCAATTTTAACTGCTTTAAAAGATTACTTTCAAAACATTTTTTCAAGATGTCAGAATGTATGACATCATAAAGCTCTGCAGTATGGTCATCTCAGGCCCTATACACCCTGTGTCTGAGAGGCAGTCAGAAAACTACAGTGGGGAAAATAAGTATTGAACACGTCAACATTTTTCTTATTAAACATACTTCTGATTGGAGCTATTGACCTCAGATTTTCACCAGATGTCAGTAACAACCCAAGTAATCCATACATATAAAAAATCAAGGCAACTGTGTTCACAAAACAAGCTATATTTAATAAAGCGGAATGACCCAGGGAATAAGTATTGAACACATGAAGAAAAAGGTGCAAAAAGGTATAGAAAGCCAAGAAACCAGCTGAAATCTATCAGAACTGAGGAATCCATTGCATCCCCCATCAGTGCAAATTGATTTCAGCTGGTTAAGTCCTGATAGCCTTTAAAAAGATCTGTGAATATCATCACACCATAAAGAACTCATGATGGGTAGAAGCAAAGAGCGCTCTCTAGACCTTTGTAACCTTATTGTTGCAAATCATAATGATGGCATTGGTTACAGGTGCATTTCTAAACTGCCGAATGTTCCAGTGAGCACTGTTGGCGCCATCATTCGGAAGTAGAAGGAACATCATTTTACTATAAACCAGCCATGATCAGGAGCTTCTCTCAAGATTTCTGACAGAGGAGTCAAAAGAATTATCAGAAGAGTTATCCAAGAGCCAAAGACCACTCATGGAAAGCTCCAGAAAGATCTGGAGTTAGCAGGTACTGCTGTTTCAAAGAAAACGATAAGTAATGCATTCAACCAACATGGGCTCTATGCCTGCTCACCTCGCAAGACTCCATTGGTGAAGAAAAATTACATTGAAACTTGTTTAAAGTTTGCTGCACAACAACTTTTTGGATGCCACAACACACAGTATGTTTGAAGGAGAAATGGCACTGCACATCAGCCCAAAAACACCATACCAACAGTGAAGTTTGGAGATGGGAGCATCATGGTGTGGGAGTGTTTTTCAGCACATGGTGCAGGCAGCCTTCCTATAATTGAAGGAAAGATGAATGGACAAATGTACAGAGACATCCTTGATAAGAACCTGTTGCTATCTGCCAAGATGCTGAAGATGAAACGAGAGTGGACATTTCAGCAAGACAATGATCCCAAACACACAGCCAAGGAAACTCTCAACTGGCTCCAGAGAAGGAAAATAAAGCTGCTAGAATGGCCCAGTCAGTCACCTGACCTGAATCCAATTGAAAATCTATGGAATGAACTGAAGATCAGAGTTCATAGAAGACACCCACGGAACCTTCAAGATTTGAAGAGAGTTTTTGTGGAAGAATGGGCTAAAATCACTCCTGAGCAATGCCTGCACCTAGTTTCTTCATACAGGAGGCATCTGGAAGCTGTTTTTACCAACAAAGGCTTTTCTACTAAATATTAAATGAATTTCACCAAGAATGTTCAACACTTATTCCCTGTGTCATTCCACTTTATTAGATATAACTTGTTTTGTGAACACAGTTGCCTTGATTTCTTTGTATGTATGGATTACTTGGGCTGGTACTGATATCTGTTGAAAATCTCAGGTCAATGGCTCCATTAGAAATATGTTTAATGAGAAAAATGTTGATGTGTTCAATACTTATTTTCCCCGCTGTATATGGAAAGAGATGCTAACATGGCTTATTTCAGACAGTGGTGGAAGCAAGGCTGTGTGAGATAAATAATGATTATTTAAACTATGTTTTGATGTTTTTTCGATAATCACGTGACCAATAGACACATTTCAGGATGTTAAAACCTACAAAAATACCTTTTTCAGCGAATGGGACCTTCAAGACTTTATAAATGTTCACATTCACAAAAGCTGAAATTGTCTGTGTTCGACCTATCTGTGAACACTTGTTAAATTGTCCATAAATCCAGTTTACAAAGTACACCACAGTTCCAAAGTGACATTATTCTAAAATTTAAAAAGCCAGTGCAAGTGTAGTAAAATATCCAATGTGTGGTGTCAACAATGTCCTTGTGTTACTTAAAAAAATAATCTGCTTGGCCCAGAATTAATGTGGCATTGTAGCCTCTCAAAAACTTTTAAAGAATAACATTCAGAAAAAAGTGTTAGTCGAGGTGCTGCTTGAACATCCCGTGGATCGTCTATGAGTCTGTTCTTCTGATGTTCTCAGGGTGGCTAAGACGGGCGTTATCTGTGATCGCCACTTCAGTGAGTCTGGCGGAGCGCAATAAACGCTGACCGGGCTCCAGGCGTCTTTCTCTTTGGGCTGGTGCAGCATACTGTTGCCTTCCTCTGCGTCGTCATCCTCTCTCTCTGTTCATATGGCAGCTTGCAGCTTGCTCAGATTCCTCTGGTGCATGCTGTGGTGGCGCACCAGCTCATCAGAGCGGGCAAACTTCTTCTGACAGTTGGACCAGCGGCAGGTAAACGGCTTCTCACCTGACAAAGAGGGCATGAGCAAAGAAGAAAAACAAGAGAAAGCATTGCTTTAGAGTAAGTTCGAAGCATAGACTGAATGATTAGGTATTGTCGTGTACAAATTCATGTTTAGAATCATCTCACTAATAGAATAGAGAGGTAGAAAATAAAGGTATACGCACTTGTTTTACCTGTATGAGTCCGAGTGTGCGTCTTAAGATGATCAGAACGAGAAAACTTTCTCTGGCATGTCTCACACTGAAAGGGCTTCACTCCTACACAGAGAACAAAGATGACAGCCATAAGACACACAAACGTGAAGAGATCAATTACAACATAAGATCAGCTACCCTATAATTTGTACTGAGGAATTTTTTTTCAATTTTCAGTGATAACAAACATATATGCCCGTCTTTACACGAGACGTATTATTGTATGATGATGTCTGTACCAGTTTGTCTGGCTAACTCATCCCATAGTTTTCAAGCTAGGACTTGTTTTAAAATTTCACACTGTGTTTGTACTTGTACTGAAGATGTGAATATTACTAGGATTTTGATTTTGGATCATTTTTGTGAAGCTAGAACTTTGTTATTTTTTGAACGAAATTTCATAGAGGGTCCATGGTGTGTTGTTTCGTTATGATATCATGTACCGTTTCTAGTCTTTTAGAGTAGGGTTTTATGTAGCTCTTTCCCCCTGGAATACTGACTATTGAAGATGTGCAGCGTGTAGGGGGTCACAGGATTCTCTGATATTTTCTTTAAATTTGTTCCACTTTGAACTGTAGATTGCTTTGTTTAAACTCCTTGCAATTACATAGTTATTATTACAGATCTTACAGTATATTGAATCTTGAATTTGTAATTGAGTTTTCAGTTGAAGGTGTGCTAGTTATGCACTATCAATAATTGCTATGGATGGGCATATAATGTACTGTGTACAGTACTCACAGTTTTAATTTAGTAATGTGACAAAACAATTCAGTGTTAAAACTCACCTGATTTAGAATTTATAAATTAATTAAGTGCTTTATGCCACATTTTATTTTGTAAACCTAGTAAACAAAGCAGTAATCTCAAATTAAGTGGGTCCATACATAAAACATGTACAATATTAATAGATTTTCTCCTATGTTAACTAAGTATAATTTGCTGTTAAGGCTGTTAGGTAGCTCATTTCATTTATTTTTTAGCATTCTTGACTGGAACAACTGATTCTACAGTTATTACTGTTATTTTATGTTTGATGATGGTCTATAACTAAAGAAAAAATGCCAAAAGACATAAATACTCAATGGAAAAAAAAATTCTTGCATCAAGGCAGCAGGAAGAATTTTAAAAATGAGAGGGAAGTAACTTATTAACCAAAGTCAAGCTTCAAAAGTTAATGATTAGATATTCAAAAATAAAACAAAATGTTTTAATTATTTCAATATTTTACATGATCTGCATCATTACCTTCTCCAGGTCACCATGAAGGTCACCACAGCACCAGTTATTTATTTTTAATTTTAGGCCCCAAAAATCAGATTTAATATTTTGACCATAATGGATTTATTTGGGTCTTTTCTTGGCTATTTATATTGGGAAACATATAATTGTTATTAAAAAGTCTTCAAGACTACTAAGCTCAGAGTCGTCAGTAAAAGCTGCGGCTTATCTACTCTGCGGCGGACTAGCAGTGGCTAGTCATGCAGCACATTAAGTCCACCCTGCCACCCTCTCACGACCCATTCCAGTTTGCATGCAGGTTGAACAGATCCACAGAAGATGCCATCGCTGCTGCTCTCCATCCAGCCCTCACCCACCTGGATTCAAAAAACTTGTACGTGCGCATGCTGTTCTTGGACTTCAGTTCAGCATTCAGCACAATCATCCCCCAGCACCTAATACAAAAACTCAGACACTTCGGACTCAAAACCTCTCTCTGTAACTGGGTGCTGGACTTTCTCACAGGGAGGCCACAGAACGTGCAGGTTGGCAGCAACACCTCCCAGACCATCACACTGTGCACAGGGGCCCCACAAGGGTGCGTGCTCAGACTGCTGCACTTCACCCTGCTGACCCATGACTGCGTGCCAGCCTACAACACCAACCACATCATCAAGTCTGCAGATGACACGACGGTAGTGGGCCTCATCACCAACAATGACGAGGCCAACTACAGAAATGAGGTGAGCCAACTGGTCCAGTGATGCAAAGACAACAACCTCTTCCTGAACGTGGGAAAAACCAAGGAGATTGTGGTTGACTTCAGGAGGGGTCACACAAAGCACCCCCCTCTGATCATCGATGGTGTAGCTGTGGAGAGGGTGAACAGCACCAAATTCCTGGGGGTGCACATCTCTGAGGACCTCACCTGGACCAACAACACCACATCACTGGCCAAGAAGACCCAAACTCACCTCCATTTCCTCAGCAGACTGAGGCGAGCACGAGTCCCACCCCCCCATCATGCAGTCTTTCTACCGGGGCACCATTGAGAGCATCCTCAATAACTGCATCCCGGTGTGGTATGGAAGCTGCACTGCCACCTGCCGGAAGACACTACAACACATGGTGGATGCAGCCAGCAAGATCATCGGTGCCCCCCATGCTCCCCCTCTTGGACATCTAACCCACTCGCCTTACCCGCAGAGCCACCAACATCACAGGCGACACCTCCCATCCCCTACACTCCCTCTTCAGCCCCCTGCCCTTGGGGAAAAGGTACCATAGCCTCCGGGCCCGCTCCACAAGACTGCTGAACAGCTTCGTTCATCAGGCCATCAGGACCCTGAACTCTGTTCATTACCCCCCGCTTCCCAGATGGTAACACCTGCACAATAACTATCTCAGATATTGGCACAGAAAGACTGGCACACCAACAGTAATACTGTTGTTCTGTTGCACTTTTGCTGCTGTATGTCTCTGCACTTTAACTGCAACCATTTGCACAAGTGTCATATCTGCTGCTGTCTGTATATCACTGCAATACTGACCATGTGCAATCTTATCTGTCACTATCTGCACCTACACTACCGCATTGAAATGCACTATGGTTATTCATCTCTAGCTGTCCGAATATAGGATTGCTGGGTTTATTACCACTAATTGTTTACCTAAACTAATTGTTTACCACTATGGAGGTCAGAGTCCTTCTGGCTGCCATTGGCACCATGGGTTGTATCACTGTATATAGACTGTACATAGACTGCTGCTGTCGCTGTTTGTTTTTCTTTTTTTAATCCAGCCTAATTTCCTTCTTTTTATAAAATGTACACCAAAGTAGAGAGAGAGAAACACCATTTCAATTCTCCTGTATGTCCTGCACGTATAGTAGTATTGACAATAAAATCTTTGAATCTTGAATCTTATGGCGAGATACTGAAGGCTAAAATCTTTGTACCAGTGTGTCGGCGTTGGTGTCTCTTTAACTGGTCAGAGCGGGAGAATCGGCGGCCGCAGTCTGTGAAATCACATTGGTACGGTTTCTCCCCTGCAAAAATAAACCGTCATCATGATCATTACCATCATCACCATCATCATGGGTTTAGATTTGAGCAGGGAAAAGGGAACAATTCATATCTTGGTTCTCACTGTTTTATTTATTTGCATCACATTTCATTACAAGTGCAATGGGCCCCAGCCAGGGGTCTATAGTTACACTTTAAATCAAAAAGCTTTGCTCTCACCTGTGTGTTTGCGGCCGTGCATCTGCAGATGTGATAGTTTGAAGTATCTCTTGCTGCAGCCGGGATAAACGCACATGAATGGGCGCTTCTCGCTGGCCTCTGAAGACCTCACAGCTGAAGTTTTAATGCCAGGTACCCGTCTGACATCCTTTAGGGAAGCAGAGGGAGAAGAAAAGAGAAAACCTTAAAGAACAGAAGTGCAGACAGTAGTGGGTAGAGCAGCCAGAAATTAATTAAAAGTACTATTATATTGTGATATTAATTAGTCGTGTGTAAGTGGAATCATTTCAAAGCAGAGCAAAGTCTAATAAAAAAAATGTACTTGTGTGTTTGCCAACTTGTGAAGGTTTTCTCTTAAGTTTGTAACTATTTTCTCATAAATTTAATGGTTTTTTTTTTTAAATTTGTGACCTTTTTCTCATAAATTCACTTATTTTTCCTCTTGCATTTTTCCATAAATTTGCAGCTTAATCTTGTACATTTGACACTTGTTCTCATAAATTATTTTTCTTGTGAATTTTATGCTTTTTTCTTACTAATTTATGACTTTTTTGTCATAAATGTGTGATCTCTTGCTCATAAATTTGTATCATTGTTTGTAATACAGTACATTTGCTACTTTTTTTTTCTTTAAAATTTGCAACTGATTTGTGGTAAAAAGCTTTTTTGACATTTTAATGTAGATGTGCAACTTTTTACTCAGAAAGTTGCAAGTTTTTCTCCTTCCTTTGCAACTGAGCCAGAACAGAAGAGCAACGATTTCAATACTGATTTTAATTAGATGAAAAAAATCTGAATTTGGTAAAATGGCTAAAAAATCTGGTCGTTTAAAGACAAGTTATTACAGTATAAACAAAGTGTACTCAAAGTAAGACTAAAAAGTATCCTACTCACAAAGGTACAGTTTAAAGGGTACTTTGAGTACTTGGGTAAATGTAACTAGTTGCTGTCCACTTCTGGGCACAGAATATTACTTTATATTTACTTACATGTAGCGTATGTGTGATTGTGACTGACCTGAAGTCCTCTGAAGACGCCGTGTGTGTGTATGTGGTACTGGGCACTGACCAACATGGATGGAGACGGGGCTGTGGGGTCGCTGTCCAAGCTGGGTGGACTGAAGGGCGACAACCAAACATAAAATTCGTCATTCATACTCATTCAGTCATAAAATCAGGATTACATGTAAGTTTAAAAAAAGCAGTAAATCCCTGATTTTTTGATCCCTAAACTGTGAATAGAGTCAATAAATTATGCTCAAGTAAAAGTAGAATTACCTTATGAAATTAATTCCTAAAGTATAAATGACAGTAATTATTAAAAATTACTAGAATAAAAATATTAGTTACTTCTGTAGTGAGTGAAAACTTGACTCTTACTAGTATGTAAGGTTTTTCCTCTTAAATCTTTAGCTTTTTTAAGTTGCAACTTTTTATGATTATTTTTTATTATTATTTTATGAAACTTTTGTGACTTTTTTGTGTACATTTGAAATGTTTTGATCATAGTGTCATAAACCGTCCTCTCCGAGGGTGAACAGGAGAACATCACACACAGGCTGTGAGTTTGCAGATTTATTGAACAAAAACACTACACACAAAACACAAAAAAACAACAAACAGGCTAACGAAAAACACAGCCTTGCGGCTGGGGTGTTGGATACCAGGATGAACAGACAGAAACGTGGAAAACACGCACAAATACAGGCAGGTAAATACCTTACTGCTGCTGTGAGGAACGGGGGATACCCGACAGGAAAAGTTTTCGCCGCTGCGCCAGGGAAGTGGCACAACTAGCTTAAATAAGGACGAATGGATAACGAACAGCTATGGGATCATGAGTGAGATAATTGCTGGCAACTGTGACAGCTTGTAAAGGGAATCTGACAGCTGGAAATGACGTGCGAGCTGTCACAGCGCCCGCAATGATCAGAATGACCACCCAGGAAAGAATATACACAAACTAATAATGAAATAACCATACACAAGTAACAGGAAAAGGATCTCTCAAAGAAAGATAATACGACACACCCCAGAAAACAAAATGACGCAATGACGAGACAAGACTATAAGGACAACTCATAAACAGAAACCAAATACAGCAGATAATGAAAACAGAGAAACAAACAAACAGAAAAAGTCTTAACTAACACTGGAGACTGGGCACGGCTCTTGCCCGTGCCCAGGATCATGACAAAGCCCCCCCTCAAGGGGTGAAAACCAGACACCCCAGGGCAACATCAAAAAGAAACAGAACCTACACACACACACACACACACACACACACAAAGAAGACCCCCCCCCCCAACAAGAAAAACAACCCACCCCGGGGGGGGGGGGACCCAGGCACGGAGGAACCGAGACAAAACAAAAACAAAAAAAAAGAAAAAGAAACACTCATGACCCACAGAAAGAACCAAAAGCGGTGGTGACAGACTCTAGGAGAGCAGATAGAAAAAATGAGGCAGTTCAAGGGGTCTCCCAGAGTCCTAGGACCACCGGAGCTCATGATGGAATGAATCAGGTGGCCTCCCCGAACTCCAGAGCCACCACAGCCCGAGATGTAGTCCATTGGGTGGCCTCTCATAGTCCCAACACCAACAGACTACCCTAGCAGACCTAGTGTCCCTGAGCCACCAAACCGCAGGGCATAACACCCCACCACCACCACCGGGAGGCGGCAGCTGGAACCCCTGCCCCTTATGGACTACAGAGACTGTGCTATGGAAGGCCAACCATGAGAATGGCTGGTCAGTGGTGGCCTCAGGCGACGACGGTCGACCCCTGGTGATCTTAGGCGCAGACGGAGGCGAAGGACCCACAAGGACCCTGAACTGGGGCGTAGCACCCACGGCGGCCTTGGTCTGTGGCGTAGCACCCACAGTGGCCTCGGACAGAGGCGTAGCACCCACAGCACCCACAAGGAGCCGACCGACCTGCGAGAGAACCAGGCAAAAGAAGTGATCAACCGGCGGGGCACCAGATGAGGACGAGGAAGGAGGGACCATGACAGCCTCGGGAGGAGAAGGAGAACCCACAACGGCCTCGGGCAGAGACAGAGAACCCTCGGTGACCTCCGGCAAAAGTTGAGGACCCATGATGACCTCCGAGGCAGGTGGCGGACCCTCAGTGACCCGAGGTGATGGCTCGGGCGAGGTAACAGGCAGAAACAAACACCAGCTCAGAGTGACCAGCAGCAGTGGAGCCCGGTGAGGAAAGCTCAGAAGCAGTTGGCAGCCATGACTGGCTCTCCCCACCAAGAGTTAAACAAGCCCTCTCTAAAACAGATAATGTGAAAACAAAAAAGAGGACTTGCCTTAGCTTGAGCTCCACCGCCGTCCAGGACTGTGGCGAATCTGCTGTGACAATTCCGGCAGCAGGTGTGATGGTGGATGCAGCTAAGTGACCTCCAGGCGCAGCGACCAATGCAGGTGGACCTCTCGGCGATGCGGCTGGGGCTGGGGGTTGTCTCACCACTGGCGCTGGGTCACAAGCAGCTGGACCCAGGGGACACTTTCTTGTCAGCACAGGTTTCAGGGCATCGGGACCGCTCTTCTCGTGTCCCGGATGTGGCCGCAGGGCTGGCATGAAGCTCTCCATGGCCGTAGACTCCTCAGTCATCCAGTGGCTCCATTCCAAGTCCGGTGGACCCCCAGGGGATACGAGAAGAGACACAGGAAAGTCGGGTGAGGGAAGAGTGGCAGCAGCAGGCGGTGAGGACTCAGCTAAAATGGGTAGCTGCTGCTGAGTCTCACCACCGGGAATAAGGCAAGGTAATTCATTAAGTGAAAGGGAATGAAAGGAAACTTGCCTTAATTCCCAGGGCGTGATGGTTACTGCTGCTGCAGGTCCAGGCGAGGTCCATCCAAGACCTGTGGAGGATGTCTGGCGAGAAGGGCGAAGCTTCCGTGCCTGAGAACGTCTCCTCATAGACACAGGCACGAACTGCACACAGTGCGGGGCAGGAGCAGACTCAGGAGGCATCTGCATCAGGAGATGCTCCTCTGTTGGCTCTGGTACAGACCTTAGTGAGTCCCCCCTAGCCTGCAGAGCATGCGTAAGGTGTCGGAAACTGACACAAGGAGGGACGGGAGTTCCGGGTACCTCCACAGGCTGGGATAAGCCTCAATGATCTGAGCCACACTGCTAAATACTCGCAGCAGCACCTTCGGGGTGTGGTCAGCGCGAGCGTCGGAGATAATGTCCACCAGAAATTCAGCTGGCCAACACTCTACCTCGCTTAACCCAAAAGCACTAAAGTCCGTGCGGGATGTCATGCTGGCAAAATGGACTTTAACAAAAAAAGGAGAAGAGGAAAAAAAAAACCTCACAGCCCGCTGGCATCTAGACTGGCAGTGGCGAACTGTAATAAACTGCCTTCTCTGAGGGCGAACAGGAGGACATCACACGCAGGCTGTGAGTTTGCAGATTTATTAAACAAAAACAGTACATACAAAACACTAAGGAACAACAAACAGGCTAACGAAAAACACAGCCTTGCAGCTGGGGCGTTGGATGCCAGGATGAATAGACAGAAGCGTGGAAAACATGCACAAATACAGGCAGGTAAATACCTTACTGCTGCCGTGAGGAACAGGGGATACCCGACAGGAAAAGTTTTCGCCGCTCCGCCGGGGAAGTGACACAACCAGCTTAAATAAGGACCAATGGATAGTGAACAGCTGTGGGATCATGAGTGAGATAATTGCTGGCAGCCATGACAGCCTGCGAACAGAATCTGACAGCCGGAAATGACGTACGAGCTGTCACAGTGCCCGCAATGATCAGAATGGCCAACCAGGAAAGAATATACAGAAACTAATAATGAAATAACCATACACAATTAACAGGAAAAGAATCCCCTAAATAAAGATAATATAACACACCCCAAAAACACAGTAATCTCCAGGATACAAAATGACACAATGACCAGACAAGACTATAAGGACAACTCATAAACAGAAACCAAATACAGCAGATAATGAAAACAGAGAAACAAATAAACAGAAAAAGACTAAATTAACACTGGAGACTGGGCACGGCCGCTGTCCATGCCCGGGATCATGACACATAGATTTACAAGTTTTTCTGTGTACATAGGCAACCTTTACAAATTTGCTGCTTTTTTTTTTCTTGTCAATTTGCAACTTTACGCTCACCAGTTTGTGAAGTTTTCTCATCTGTGTGTTTGGGTGAGGAAAATCAAATATCAACTATTCACATGTTTGCTTTAATAGAATCTAAATCATATTAAGAAATGATATACAGTAATAAATCAAATATTTCCTGAGGCAGAATAGAAGAACAGTGATTTAAAATCTGATGAGAGACAAACTTGACTCGCACTCAAGAGTATGACCAAATGTACTTGAGTAAAAGTTCAGGTTTTTCTCCATGAATGTCAAACAATAGTAAAAAGTACCCTAACGTGAGTTAATGTAACAAGATACTACCCACCGCATAACACTTTTTCACAGTTGTGTCAAAATAATTTTAAAATATTAAAATACTTGCAACTGGATTGATAAAATCTTAAACACATTCTGCTGAAACAGTTTTGGCTCATTTTCAGATAGATGCGCACATATTTGTTCTGTGATCTTTTCAATGCTTTCAGGTTAGCTGAAGTGAGGAAATGGTGATGTCACATGCTTTAATGTACAGTCAGCATTGAGCAACGTGTCAACCAAAGTTCAGTGATGCTTGATGAACCATTTGGTCATTGTCAAAAATTGTCATAATGATGTATATGAATTACTGCGGCCCACAAAATACTTTTGGAGAAAAGTTTAGCAACCTTTAAGGTCCTTGAACATGTGAGATCAAGTCAAAGGATCCTCAGTGTGCACAAATTTTAACATCTAGAAAAAGACTGCACAAAGTTTATTATGCTCTTCTCCCTTTCATCTTTAGGCCCAAAAAATTAATTGGGTTATCCTGGTCCTCTTTCTACGCCTTTGCACCAACATAAACACCAACAAAGTCAGCATATGGCTTCAAAGAAAATGTTAAAACCAAGGCGGGATAAATTCTCACCTTTTGACTGAAGATGTGAGAGTGTTCATTTGGTTCCACGCTACGCACTCCACTTGTGATGCCATTTGGTATAGGTTGTCGCTAAGTAAAGTATACAGCATTTAAGAGTGTGAGTTATGAATGGATTTCTCACAAATGAAACATAAATGTTGCATTTTTATGTAAAAAAAAAATAGCTTGGGAAAAACTCTTGACCTTGCACCAATATTAAGGATACAGTGTATTCCTTTTATCATTTTTCCCTCCCTTGCACATTAAACAAAGTTGCCTCATTCAGGGGAACTCCAAGCAGTTCTCTTATTAAGACACTGTCTACCCAGCACAGTCCTCCCTGCTCTCATTAAAGACGAGGGCGCTCAGCCGTTCTTTACCTTGGCTGATCAAACTATAGCACATGCACACACACACACACACACACGCAATGAAGGACTTGGAAATGGGATTGCATGCACCGTGGGGGTGGTTTTCTCTGTGCCTAGTACACCATGGACCAGTGCATGACATCATCCTGTCCTCAGTATCATTAATGGGGGAAGGGGGGCAGTTTTAGGGGAATTCTGGACCGCATTTCTTGAGAAGTCCTTGAGGGACGGATTGTGATGGCTCACTAATCAGTACTGAACTATGTTAAACTGTGGAAAGACTCACTGATATCTGACATATATACACTGTGTGCATGAGCGTGGGTGTGCGGGTGCATGTTCCTGTGTTTGAGGGTTTCCAGTTCTTGCCTGTAGCTCTAGCAGCAAAGCTGTCTTCCTTCTCCTTATCATCCGCTGCCTTAGTATTCGAGTTCCTTCTCTCCCAACAACATTGCAGACTGGCATTCAAAGAATTTCATCCTAATTTACCCTTTGAGATGTTTTGCATCCAAATGAAAACAACTTGGGAACACTTTGAGAGGTTAAACTAAGCAGATTTGAAAACGCTCGCCTACCCACTCCCACTCACAGCTCTCACTTTCTCTGAACTTGTCTCTTTTACTTTTCTCCTCATTTTTCCTCAGGGAAGACTTGGACACATCAGCAGTAGATCACTCCGTGTTTGTTTTGGCCTGCTGAGCACCAGTGGGCAGCACTTAACCTCAGAACAAATTAGAAATCTCAATCCAGACAGTGTAGAGGCAAACACATGGCCTAATGTGGGATCAGCGAGAGTTCACACTTCTGAACACAACCAGCGAGCTACACAGAGGGGTCAGTGGAAAGAATCTGACATTAACTAATGAATGAGGAGTGTGAAAACTTTTGCGGATGAGTGGATTTGTGTTGAAGGGAGGCTTAAGGTAGAACAAGTCAAATGCAGCAGCATAAACATATTGGGGGAAGAATGATTGTACCTGTTGTAGTTTCTCAACAGCAGGGCCTGGTTGTTTGGGCAAGTATCTGTAGGACTGTGGCAGCCAAACATGGGATTTGGAGATGAAAACTGCTGGTCAACTGAGGAAAATAAAATAAAGTCCGCTTCAGTTATTTGCTAATTTTGTATGTAATAATTTTTATAAGACATCAAATATACACATTGTTAATTAACTTAAGTCTATTTTTCACTGTTTTACATTAGAGATATATTGACTTAAAGAGACATGGCCTTGGCGATGCGTTAATGATGGGCTGAGGCATTGTTCTATATATGCTGTGAGTTTTACGTTGTGTGTAAGATGACCAAAGAAGGTGCAGTTATGTTAAAAAAGAACTTTGGCTTGAGATATTTTATTGGCTCATCTCATGCTTTATTGAAATCTAAAACATGTATGAATTTATTTGGGAATGAACTGTGATATATTTACAATATTTTCTTAGTTAGGCTAACCAGTTCATAGTAGGCTTGTCCCAACAAAGATGTTTTTGTCACTAATCCAGTCCCGAGTCGTTTAAGATTGAGGATTGGCTGATACCGAGTCACAATCCAATACTTACATTTTCCTACAACACATTCTTGTAAGTACCTCCAAGTCAAAGTCCAGTCTAAAAAGGGTGGATTGTCCTCTCACGGTTGGGGTTGAGCCCCTGCCCCAAGAGGTGGAGTTCAAGTATCTCTGAGTCTTATTCATGAGTGAGGGGAGAATGGAGTGGGTGATTGACAGACTGATTGGAGCAGCATCTGCAGTGATGTGGATGCTGTACTGGTCTGTCATGGTGAAGGGGGAGATGAGCTGCAAAGCAAAGCTGTTGATTTAGCTGTCAATCTGCGTTCCTACCCTAACCCATGGTCATGAACTGAACTTTGGGTACTGACCAAAAATGACATCACGGATACAAGTGGTCTGTGTTCAGAGATAGGATGAGGAGCTCGGTCATCCAAAGGAGGCTCAGAGTAGAGCTGCTGCTCCTCCACATTGAAAGGAGCCAGATGAGGTGGTTTGGCATCTGATTAGGATGCCTCATGGACATCTCCCACTTGAGGTGTTTCAGGCACATCCCACTGCGGTGAGACCCCAGGGCAGACCCAGTACACACTGGAGAGACTGTGTCTCCCATCTGACCTGGGAATGCCTTGGTATCCTCCCTGAAGAGCTGGAGCAGGTGGCTGGGGAGAGGGAAGTCTGGGCTTCTCTGCTTAGATTGCTGCCTCCATGACCCAGACCCCTAGATAAGCGGTAGCAGATGGATGGACATTCTTGCAAACTTCACACCATTAAGTACATTAAAGGTTTTTTTTTTGTTTGTTTTTTTTTTTTTTTTTTAAATCAATGCCTTATATTTGCTTGACACCTCAATACTCAGAGTATTCCACACAGCTCTGTACAACTTTGCACAGCTGTCGTGTTATGGTGTAAAGTAACGTCGGCTGATGGAAGAAAGCAGAGACTTGAACAAAGGTGAAACCAGTGACCTGAAACCGATCAAGTCACAAAAGCCTCGATGAGTCTCCAGATCCGATACATGAGATCAGATCGGGACATCCCTAGTCTGGAAAAGCTCAAGAAAAAAATTACAATTGTTTTGTTCCAAAACACATTATATATATTTTTCATTGTGTCCTCCAAAAGAAAGAAAAGAAGAAAAAAAACTAGAAAATATTCTATTTTGTGTGGATATATTTTGATCAACATAAAATTGTTTCTGACTAATTATCTTGTATTACACATTGTCAAACAACAGCTACAAACTGTTTGTACTGTTCTAAACTTTTTGGAAAAAGAAAAGAAAAAGAAAGATCTTTTTTCCAGACACACTAAAATGTCTTTGTAAAAGATGTATATTTCAAAGATGGAGGCACACACAGCTCTTCTTTTCAAAGAGAGTAGAGGTCAATGGGAAACGCTGCTCTTTTTTCAGGATCATATAGTATAGTGGTCCCTTGACAGTTTTTGACATTCCAACAAAGTCATATAACGCCATTTCCTCAAGTTATAATTTCCAGAGTCATTAACTGTATGTGTGCCTAAAGAGTGAGAGGAAGAGTGTGTTTATGGACGTCTGCGTGTGAATGCGTGTGAAGACAAAGACGGGGGAGATGACGGAAAATGGCTAAGTGATTTGCCTGTGATATGAGAAATGACTGGTTACTTATATAACCTTGGCTTGACGTGACAGGTGGGTTCAGTGAAAGCGTTGGGGCTCAGACAGACGTACCTATGTTGTTTGGCGGCGACAGTGTGTCTTCATGTTTGAAGGACAGGCCGCAGGGCTGAGGGGTGTGGTGAGATGGAGTGTGGCCATAACTGGGATTGGTGTCTAAACCGACTCCTCCAAAACCTGAGAGGACAACAAAGACAGGTGAAGGATAAAATTATCTTGTTTATCTGTTCAATTCATTAGATCGACAACTCACACATGACTATAACTTCTTCCAGATATCTGCTCACTTATCTAATCCCCGTGGTAGCAGTTTGTCGCCCCTGGCAGATTTACCACAGAGAGACATTCCATCACATGACTAAACCATCTTTCCTTGTAACTTATTCTTTTCCCCATTCATCTATCTTTGGCCTCGTTCCTGCAATATTATAGAAAAAGGAATATAGACAATATAACAGATGGACTGTGGCGAGCTACTGTAGAATACTCTCAGTAAAAAAAAAAAAAAGTCAAGGAAATTGATTTCTGCTGTTGTTCTGCAAAATGATGGTAGCCAGAAATTATTTTATATATTTTTTGCAATTACTTAATTATTCTTCCATAGAACAGAGCAAAATAACTGCGCCCCGAGTCAAGCCAATTATGAAGAAAAATGACCCAGGAGTTTTTAAATCCCTTTTGTATTTTTTCTTCTTCTTGAAAAAAACTATTGCAAAAGCATGAGACACTGCACACACTGTAACACTAACATGGCTGTAAAGATAAAGGTGGATTACTAATTAATAAACTAGATAAAGGGCCGTTTGCACAGAATTTCTTTTAGAAAATATCTGGATTTTTTTTTTTTTTACAGTAACAAGTCAAACTCTGGATTTTATTTGTTTGAAGGAATTGATAATGAGGTTATTAACTCTATACCCTTGAGTTTTCGTTGCCCTTAAAAAAAGCAAAAACTATTTAATGGCGAGTAACAGTGTTCAAAAGATATTAACAAAGTATAAAATACTACAAGAAATAATCAATTTTATGATTTAAAATGTATTTTATTTATTTTATTTTCTCTATCAAGCCATCAACTATTTTGCTGTTTATTTGACAGCATATAGTTGGCCATTATAGGTTTTAGAAGTGTGCATTTTAATAGCATCTTTGTTATTTAGTGGCATTTATACAATAATGTTTTAATAATTCTACATCCTGGAACTAATATTTGAGCTAGGGGAAGAAACAGTTCAAATAACGTCATACGTCATTCTGACACCCACTAAACTTGGGGTTTGGACACGTCAAAATCTGTTGGGTACACTGTAAAATTGTATGTGATATCTCCTTATATTTTAAGCAAACCTAGTGAGCGAAGACAGCGATGAAGCTGGTACTGAGCATGCTTACCCTGGTTTCTGGGTGTAGGAGGATTGTCCATATAGCTGGGCAGATAGGCTCCATTTGGAAACATCCTTGGCTGACTTGCAGGTGGCTCCCACCCTGTAAACTGGCCAGAGAAGTGCACGGTGAAGGCCCCAAGTCCGCAGTGAGGGTCCTCTAATGGGTCTGGGGTGCCCCAACCTGGCTCCTGTTTGATGAGGGAGTGGTGGGAGGGCAGGGAGCCATAGGGGGTGCCTGGGTGGAGATCCAGCAGTTGGGTCCACTGACCACCACCAACAGACATCCCACAGCCACCACCGGCTCCTGGTAAGGATGGCACGGGGGGTGCCGATGGTAGAAGGGTCAGATCACGAATGTCTGACCCCACAGTCATGGCTCCACACCCCTCAGTCAGCATGACTTGAAGGCAATCCAAACAAGGAGTAATTCCAACAGAAGACACAACTAAGGAACTGAAAAGCCACACAAAAGTAGTGAACTGCTACCAATCTAGCTTCCAAAATCACACATTACAGCACACAATGCACTGTAGGAGTCATCTCCCCTGCTTTCTGTGAGGAAGTCAATAACGAAATTAACTGAGTGATGGCCAAAATCTCGATGCTAAATTTAAAGCCCTGCAGTGAATCTATGATGTTAACAGTGCCTTGCTCCTCTGTCTCTATCATGTCTGGCTTTCCTTATTCTCCTGAAATACTGCAGAAGTCAGTGAACGGGGGGAGGAGCGAGAGAGGCTGAGAAGAAGATGACTCCCTTACTTTGGGCCGGCCAGCTCAGACTGCAAATCTTTTTATTGTTTTTACAGACTGGACTCTTGAGTAGAGTATGATTAATGTCACATATTCATGAGAGGGTTTCTCTCTTTCACTCTTTGTTCAAGTTTTGAAACAACTGTATCCAGTGTTGAGCAAAGCATGCTTGCTCAGTTCATCTGAAAATGTGCCACTACCATAATACAGCAGCGTTACTATAGGAGAAGAATAGGTCCTTCGGTGTTCATCCTATGCTCTTGTACATACTGTAACTGTATCAAAAGCATTCATAAAAGCATGGCATGTAGGCAAGTATTGCAGCTAGTAAAGTGCAACAAAATGTAAAAGATTTAGGATTTGTTTTCTGCTTTAATAAGCCATTCTCCAAGAAATGTATCATTTCTGGTTTCTCACATACGCATGCCCACTGAAGCAACAGTAAAGACAGTGAATTAGATAAGTGAGAAATAGTTAACATTAAAAGTGTACCTGTTTTTGTAAGATCTTTTGTTTTTTTATATATTAATGTCTTAAATCAGGTTTAAATTTTTGTTATTCATTAGAACATTTTAATAGAACCTAAATTACTTGAGTCAGTTACAGTGAATAACTGAATGAGTAAGTGTGCTCTTAATTGTCCATTTTTGACTACTTTGTTTATTAAAAGTAGCAGGGTCCTGGCACAAAGCCACATCACACAAAAGGATAATTATTTATTAGCAGATGAAGGGGAAGAATGAGTGTGCATGTGCACGTAAAACTGAGATTTGACCTTAGCTGAAACTTAACTCAGAAGAACGACACAGGAATGCAGTAACTTAGATATGCTCATAAAACCAAGACAGCTGCTGTGGATCCTTTAGCATTACTGTATTTGTCAGAGCAGCAACTGGATTCTTTAAGGTATTGGAATGTCACAATGTCTTAGAAATCAGTGTTTTTTGTGAAAAAAAATATTTCGGTGACGCATAACAGGTTATGGTAAGACCATGGAAATCATTAAATTTTTATATACTGAAAGCATCACATCATAGTCACCTTAACTGACTTAATTTGTTAAAAAGCATATTTATTATTCCTTAAAAGTTTCTTCGTAGCTTAATGTACACATGTACGCAACAGTGTGACCTATTGTGCCAATTTCATCTTTATCTTCTTGTGGATTCTACTTCAATAATTGCATGCCACTACAGGTGGCAGGATGGTCCCGTGGTTGACAGTGTTCCCTCACAACTAGAGAGCTCCAGGTTTGAATCTCTACAGCAGAGGTCTTTCTGAGTTGACTTAAAACCTTCTTCCTGAGACCGTTTGCTTCAGCTTCCTCCCACAGTTGAAAAGTCAAACTTGTTTGGTTAATTCTAGGATACCTGTCTCGCTACAGAGTACCAATTGAATAGTGTTTTATATCGCCATAAAGATTAGAACAGTGCTGCATAAATATAGGTCCATAATACGAGGGGGGGCTGAAAAGTTCATAGGCTGACTAAGAAGGAGTTATGCTCGTAGGTGCTGAGCCAGTAGTATTTGTGCTTCAGTGGCAGATGAACAAGAACAAGAGGGCAGAGCAGAGCTGAGAGTGAGAGAACTGTCAAGAGTATGGGTACAATAAACCACAGCTGGTCAAATTTGACCACTGCATCATCAGAATCAGAATCAGAATCAGCTTTATTGGCCAAGTATGCACAACACATACAAGGAATTTGACTTTGGCTAAAAACTAATCATGGTCAGCTTATGAACTTTTCAGATCCTGCCATATGTCAAAGTCATCCTTATTCACCTTATACTAGGCCTTGGTGAAGTTCCTCAAACTTTTACTCTTCCCTCCTTAATTTAAGCTAAAATTTTTCCTGATAAGCTGCACCTCACAGACAGAGTGTACAAAGCACAGGTGGCTGTTGGTACTTATTACCCCCCCCCCCCCCAAGTGAGGAGGTAATGTTTTTAGTGCCACTGGTTGGTTTGTTTGTTGGCTTGTCTGTTGGTTGGTTTGTCTGTCTGTTAGCAACATTACTCTCAAAGTTATGAATGGATTTTGATGAAATTTTCAGGAAAGGTGTGTAATGGCACGGGGAACAGATGTTTAGATTTTGGTGGTGATTCAGATCACAATCTGGATGCAGGAATTTTTTGAATTTTATATATATTAATATTCATGTACTGCCCCTTTAAGACGTGTCCACTCAGTTACGTGCGTGGTCACGCCATAGGGCCATGTGCCTCGGCAACCCGGAAGCTAAACACTGCAGAAAAAGTATTAGGGGGTATGCCCACCAAAGTCGTTTTTTTTCTGCTGTGGGCGACTATTTTCTATTCATTCTCTATGTAGTCCAGTGTTTACAGCGCTGCGCGCCCTCTGAAATACTTTGAGCAGTGGCCACTTTTTGCCGCAGCGCTCAGGGCTGAAAAAAGTTCATCTTGTCAGACTACTGTACAGCTGCGCTCGTCAATGTCAGACCTTTCTAAGTAGCCAGTCAGAATTAAGGAAGGGCGGGGCATAGGATGCTGGTACAGGAAGATGAGAACAGTAGGTGATAATGGAGGAGGTGGAGGCTGAACTTTGCTGCATCAAACAACCCAGTACTCTTTGATCTGACACTAAAAGGATATCATGATCAAAATTTGAAAGCGAATGCTTGCAGGAACATGTCCACATCTGTCGGCGTGCCAGGTGAGCATTTGTGCCTTTGTCATGGTCATATTTCTTACAAATTTGTTGCAGTAGATAATATGGATACTGTGTGAATTTGTAGTTGATAACTACAAAAAAATGGAACCATACCGCACTGTTGTGTAATATTGCTTAATAATTATGAACCTTGTCAGTAAACTGTAAGGGAGAAGAGAGGAGGAAAAGAAAAACAAAAACTGACCTGAAAGATTCAATAAACCATGATGTTGATTTAAGGTGGAATTGTCCAGCCCCAATGTATGGTCAGTACAATTATGACAGTCTTGTTACTGTTATTATTACTATTATAATGTAGTCAAATAATGTAGACATATTGTTTTTGTTGCTGTTTCTCTGTCTGTTAATAATAATAATAATAATAATGGATTGCATTTATTTAGCACCTTTCATTCAAATTTTCAGGAAAAGTGTGTAATGGCACACTGAACAGAGGATTAGATTTTGGTGATGATCTCAAACAATGCATACCTCCACCAAGGCTCTTATCTTCCCACAGTGTGTTAGCAACAATACTCCAAAACTAATGGACAGACTTTGATGCAATTTTCACCAGAAGTGGCTCTAGGCCTACACACAAACCTATTACATTTTGGAGGTGATCCATAAGTGATGGAAGGAGCCTTGGCGGAGGTCTGCGTTCTCTGAATGCTTTCTAGCCATGTATCTGAGATTACCATATTATGCATATCCTCTGCGTTATCATACAAGTCCAAGAGGAAGAGAAACTACCATCAAACAACATTTAGATCAGTCTCAAGTCTAATCTGATTGAATATACTCTGTATGCATGCTGTTACAAATGCAAAAGTCTCGAGCAACCTCCTCATTTCTATATTTTTGCAAGGAAAGTGGGAAATACTAGGTGCAGCAACTTATGGAAACATACAAAGATAAATGACGATTCAGTATATAAATGGAAACGGAGATTGTTGTAATGAGCTTGAAAGTCAATATTTGGAATAGCAACTTTTATTCATCAGCATACTCTGAAGTCTCTCAACCCTGTATCTCACGGAGTGGCGAATGCTGGCGAACGTTTTACTTTTTGGGTTTTGTCAGGGTTTGTAAAGTTTGCCAAATAGTTCACCAACAGTTTTTAAGGTCGCCAACAGTTTTTCTTGTCACCAAAAAATTTTGAACATATTCAAAAAATTTTTGCAAATGCATTTTTCCACAAACAATTGCAAAATAGTTGTAAGCATCTGCAAATGATTGTAACATGTGTTCTTTTTTTGGTTCGCCAAGCAGTGAACATCACCAACTTTTTAAGAACCTTTATGACAAAACTGTTGGCAACCTCAAAAGCTCTGTGCAAACTGTTGTGCAAGCTTTTATGAACCCTGACGAAACCCAAAAAGTGCAGCATTTGCCGCTCCATGACAGACTAGCTTGATTTCCGCCAACATTCATCTGCAAAGTTGGCAAATCCAGAAATTGCAATGTTTATCAGCATTCACCACTCTATGGGATACTACCCATGGGGAAGCTTTCTTGTAATTTCTTTAGTCATCAGGAAATGTTCTCCATCCTCTTGAGGTGAGTTTCACAGCTCTTTGGGTATTGGTTACATTTAGTTCCTTTCTCTTTCAAGATGACCCCTCATTTCAAATGTAAACTGATCATTCCGTAAAACCTGTTGCCACTGATTCCAGTCTAGTTCTGTAATTTAATACCTCAGCCGCTTCTCTTGGTTACCCTTCTTTAAGGGTTTAGTCCATCTAGCTACAATGCTCCGCACTGTGTACGTATATATATATATTTATATATTTATGTGTACGTATGTGTATTCACTGCTCTTATTTTCTTATCTTCTAAATTATTGCTCTGAGTGTTGCTATCCCTGTGCTGCTGCAATCCTGGAATTTCCCCTTTGTGGGACATCTTATCTTATCTTATCTTATCTTAAGAATGGTGTCTTGACAGCCAACTTTCCACCATTTCTGATGAGGTTTTGGTAAACAGTAGATGTATCAACTCTGAATCTCTCAGGTCCTGTGTATTTTTTTTTTTTTTTTTTGTATTTTGTATACTTTATTGATCCCCAGAGGGAAATTCAGGGCATCCACCTGGATGGATGAGGAAGCCACGGTACGGCGCCAATCCCTTCACCGTTCACACACACATTCACACCTAGGGCCACTTTAGAGTCTCCAATTAACCTAACTCAGTGTCAGATGATTACTGATTTCTTCCCCTATTTCTTAAGCACATGACTTTGAGCTACTCTTCTTCTTGTGAAAAGGAGCCAATGGCCAGTAGCAGCCAATGTCCCTCCCAAAAAACTTTGAAAGACCTTCAGTGTGTCAGTGAGGTGACCTACTTTCTGTCATCACTTTTAGGAATAGAGTTTAGGATTCCTATCAGTATCACTGACCCAAAATTCAGCATAAAGAGAAGTGGTCGGTGACGATGGGGGGAAGGGGGGGGGTGTTAAACAACAAACCAAAGGAATGCGAGAAGTTAGTATGCGAGTGATGAAATCAGTTGGCAAACTTCTGAAATGGGGATATAGCAAATTGTGTTGTCATTCAGTATTGCATAATTTCATTTACGAGTCCATCAGTGTTGAACAATGTAGTGCTACTTTCTTGGAGTTACAGGAATCTTTCTGTGTCTGACATACAGTTACACTGGTCATATCCTTTAACATTTCCCAATAAGAAGGTGGGTAGTAACTAGTTAAAAACACAACCCCTGAAAAAAAATGATGAAATCACCACTCTTGGAGGATGTTCATTGAACTGTTTAATTTCTAAAATAAATAATCGTAGTCAAAATGCCAACCTCCTGGTTTTAAGAAACATTTTTTTAAAAAAAGAAAGAAAGTTGTGGTCAACTGTAACTTTATTGAATCAAGCAGAGGAAATATATGGAATCACTTAATTCTGAGGAAACTATTATAGAATCACCCAGTAATTTGCAGTCCTAAAATAAATACCTGCATCAAATTAAATTTGCTAATTAGTCTGCAGTTAAAAGAGTGCTTTGCACACATTGGTGAGCAGTTGCAGCAAGCTGATAAACATGAATCATGGCTCCCACATGAGAAATGTCAGCTGAAACAAAGGGGAGGTTGATAAAACTTCTTCAAGAAGGTGAATCATCCCGGAATGTGTTGGTTGTTCCCAGTCAGTTGTGTCTAAAACCTGGACCAAGTACAGACAAAATGGGAAAGTTGTAAAAGGGAAGCATACTGGTAGACCAAGGAAGACATCAAAGCGTTAAATAAAAAACCTAAAGCAATATGTCTTGAAAACAGAAAATAAATCAAATGAGGGAAAATGGGCAGAAACTGTAGTCAGTGTCTGTGACCAAACTCTAAGGAATCACCTAAAGGAAATGGGATTTGCATACAAAAAAGCCAAACAAAAGCCATCATTAACACCTAAACGGAAAAATGCAAGGTTACAGTGGGCTAAAGAAAAGCAATCATGGACTGTGGCCAACTGGATGAAAGTGATATTCAGTGACAAATCACAAATCTGCATTGGGCAAGGTGATGATGCTGGAACTTTTGTTTGGTGCCATTCCAGTAAAATCTATGAGGAAGACTGTCTGAAGAAAACATGCAAAATTCCTCAGCCATTGATGATATGGGGCTGCATGTCAGGTAACGCAGCGACCAGCAGCTTGGTGATATAGTGCGTGTGTGCGTGTGTGGTTTTTTTGTACTTTTTTATGTTTTTAGAAAATCCTCTGTGTCGTTTCTGCCCTGGAGCGTTTGTGGAATATATGGCGAACAGCTCCCTGGTATCTGCAACATGGATTTCCTCTCATATCTCGCACTGCTGCTGTCTGTGCTGTGGCTCTTTGTCTCTGAGGTAAACGTGTTCGGCTCCATGACGAGCAGAATAGCGGGCAGAATACAATATTCCAGGGACGTGTTGCTGCGCTTTAACACAGCTGGTGCAGAGTCTCTGATTGCGCCCAAATTTCAGCTGCCGGACTTTATTTTGAGAGACGGACACAGCGGTGAAAAAAGAAGCGGCAGGAGGAAGCGTGGAAGACGTGGAGGTGTGAAATTGCACCTTAGGAGACGTCAGTTTGGTAACATTCCTCTTCCTTCGATCATTTTTGGGAATGCACAGTCTGTGAGAAACAAGGTGGAGGAAATTCAAGGCAGTGTACGTTACCAGAAGGATTTTAAGAACTGCTGCGTCATGGCTTTCACTGAATCTTGGCTTACTGCGCATGATCGAGATGCAGACCTGTGGATTGACGGCTTTGGAGCTCCGCTGCGCTCGGATCGGCAGGAAGAGGTAACTGGGAAGCGTCAGGGGGGCGGAGTATGTTTATACATTAATAAGCAGTACTGCACATCTGTCACGGTCAGAGAGCGCATCTGTACACCCCATGTGGAGCTGCTGTCTGTGTCACTATGCCCCTTTTATTTGCCTCGAGAGTTTCCCCAACTTTTCATCACAACTGTGTACATTCATCCGAGGGCAGACGCTGACTCCGCCTCCAGCACCATCTCTGATGTGGTGCAGCGGCTGCAGTCAATTTCTCCAGAGGCGCCAAACTTCATTCTTGGGGATTTTAACCATGTTTCTTTAAAGAAGACACTTAAAAACTTTCATCAGTATGTCTCCTGCCCAACCAAGCGAAAAAAGACATTGGACCTGTGCTATGGATCCATAGAGAGGGCCTATAAATCACTCCCCCTTCCTCCTTTAGGATCATCAGATCACAACTGTGTTCATTTGCTGCCCACATATAAAACTGCTCTCAGAAGAGGCAAAGTGGAGACCAGAGACATTGATGTGTGGACAGAGGATTCAGAGCACAGCCTCCAGGAATGCTTTGACTGTACAGACTGGAAGATGTTCATAATGGCCTGCGGGGATGATTTGGACTCTCTGGCTGAGCTCACATGCTCATACATGGCTTACTGTCAAAATAAGTTTGTTCCACGTAAACGTGTCAAAATATACCCCAACAACAAACCATGGGTTACTAAATCAGTTAAATCCTGCTTACAGAGGAAAGCTCTTGCCTTTAAACAAGGGTCTGTTTCTGCGCTACAGGTTGCCACCAAGGAGCTGAAGGCCGAAATTTTAAGAGCAAAACAGAATTATAAATCAGAGTTGGAAAGCAAGATGGCAGCAAATAAACTTGGTTCGGCCTGGGCCAGTATGAAAACTATTGCAGGCCTTCAGAGCACAGAGCACAGTAATCGTGTGTTTTTAGATGGTTTTAGTTCAGACACAGAGCTGGCTAATGCTCTTAATTGTTTTTATGGTCATTTTGACTCCTTTGATTTTAGCACAGAAATCCAAGATTTGAAACAGAAACTCAAAGACAATCAGCACTTTAATATTGAGATGCAGGATGTTAAAAGGGAGTTCCGCGCTGTAAAAGTGAACAAAAGTCAGGGCCCTGATAATATATGTGGACGCCTGGTAAAGTCCTGTGCACATGAACTGAGTCCTATATTTCATTATATTTTCAATAAGTCCTTACAGACACAACATGTGCCTAAGATCTGGAAAGATGCCGTGGTTGTTCCCGTTCCAAAATCCAGCTGTCCTAAAACGGTAAACGACTTTAGACCAGTTGCTTTGACTTCAATTTTAATGAAAATTTTTGAAAAACTGGTCAGACGTGAGGTCCTAAGGCAGACTGAACATGCATTGGATCCTCTGCAGTTTGCCTATAGGCCTCACAGAGGAGTGGAGGATACCACTGTCACTCTGTTTGACATGCTTTTTAAACATCTGGATTTTAATGGGACACACGCCAGGCTTTTATTTGTGGACTTTTCTTCTGCCTTTAATACAATCCAACCTCATATTTTAGTTGAAAGGCTCCTGCAACAATTTGATTTAAGCAATAATCTGGTGGGTTGGATTCTGGATTTCTTAACCAACAGGACGCAGAGAGTAAGGGTCAATGGCACATTGTCTGACCTAAAGTGCTCTTCTACTGGCTCTCCTCAGGGGTGTGTGTTGTCACCACTACTCTTCATCCTGTACACAAACATGTGTCGGAGCAGACATGACAACAGACACATTATAAAGTATGCTGATGACTCAGTCATTGTCAGTCTCCTCCAGGATGGTGAGAGTGGCCACGGCCCAGTAGTTGATGACTTTGTTCACTGGTGTGAGGATTCCTACCTGCAGCTGAATACAGCAAAAACGAAAGATATGATTATTGACTTTAGGAGGAAAACTCCCAGGCACAAAGTCACCATACTAAAAGGCCAGACCACCGAATGTGTACAATCGTACAAATATCTTGGGACAATTATTGATAGTGGATTGAACTTTGAGGTGAACTGTGAAAGGGTGTGCAAAAAGGGTCAGCAAAATTTACATTGTTTGAGGAAACTTGCACGCTTCCAAATTGACCGAACCATAATGACTATGTTCTATCGGGCTTTTATTGAATCTGTTTTATCCTTTTCTTTAATGTCATGGTTTGGTCAGATAAAACTGAAACAGAGGAAATCCTTGGATCAGGTAGTCAGATGGTCCAGTCGTTTGCTTGGTGAGTCACAGCTGAGCCTGACATCCCTGTACACCAGACAAGTACAGAGGATGGCCGACTCGATTTTAAATGATGACTCCCACCCTTTGCACTGCAACTTTCAGCTTCTTCCCTCCAGACGGAGGTTTGCTGTCCCAAAAAGTAGAACCCAGCGCTACAAAAACAGCTTTGTCCCTGCTGCTGTCAAAGAGTTGAACAAGCTATAAAAATTATATTGTACATATTTTATATTTACCTATTTTGTAAGATGTGTGCCTGTGTTTGTGTCTATGTTGAATGTAATTAGTGGCTTGTAAATATGGATGTCACCAACTGCAAAACAAATCTACCTACAGGTACAAATAAAGTAACCTGAACCTGAACCTGAACCTTATGGGGGAAATGGCACTCATTACTTCTTCAATAAATGCACAAGTTTACATTGAAATTTTGGATACTTTTCTTATTCCATCAATTGAAAGGATGTTTGGTGATGATGACATTATTTTCCAGGATGGTAATGCATCTTGCCACAGGACAAAAGGCATAAAAATTTTCCTTCAAGAAAGACATAATGTCAGTGGCATGGCCTGCAAAGACGACCTCAGTCCCATTTAAAATTTGTGGTGGAAAGTGAAGAAAATGGTCCATGACAAGACTCCAACCTGCAAAGCTGATATGGCAACAGCAATAAGAGAAAGTTGGAGCTGGATTTATGAGGAAAACTGTTTGTCAATAGTTAAGTCCAGGCCTCAGAGTATTTAAGCTGTGATAAAAGGCTGAGGTTGTGCAACAAAGTACTAGTGATGTAGGTTTTTTTCATGATTCCACAATATTTTTCTCAGAATGGAGTGATTCCATATTCGTTCATTCTGCTTGATCTAAAAAAAATGCAACTGGCTACAACAACTTTAATGTTTTTTCAACTGGGTTTGCATTTTGAACTAGAAAAGCATTCACAGAGCGCATACCTCTGCCAAGGCTCCTTCCGTCCCTCATGGATCACCTCCAAAATGTAATGGGTTTGCGTGTAGACCTGGAGCCACTTCTGGTGAAAATTGCATCAAAGTCTGTCCAATAGTTTTGGAGTATTGTTGCTAGCACTCTGTGAGAAGATAAGAGCCTTGGTAGAGGTATGCATTCTAAGATCATCACCAAAATGTAATGGGTTCCCCTCTAGTCCAAGAACCACCTCTGATGAAAATTTCATCCAAATTCATCCAGTAGTTTTTGTGTAATCCTGCTGCACAAGAACAAAGCCCATGGTGGAGGTATGCACTCTCAGATCATCACCAAAATCTATTCACCTGTTCCCTGTGCCATGACACACCTTTCCTGAAAATTTCATCCAAATCTGCTCGTAACTTTTTGAGTAATGTTGCTAACAGACAGACAAGCCAACAAACAAACCAATGCCGGCAAAAACATTACCTCCTCCTCTTGGTGAAGGTAATAAAAATAGTTTTGTGACATGTCTGAGATTTTTTTTTTCCAAATTAAATAATTGAGCATCCTCCAGAAGTTGTGATTCCATAAATTTTGCCAGGGGTTGTACTGTAGCACATGTACTCAAGTAACTTTTTCACAAAATTGTGAGATACCGTTTACTCGTTTGGTCGTGCTCTTTGAGTTACTTGTGATTTTAGTGATCTTAACTGAGTGCAAGTCAAGTTTTTCTTGCCATCATTGTTCTTCTATTCTGGTTTGGGAAATATCTGATTTATAACTGTTTCTGTGTATGATTTGATTTGAGTTACATTAGAAAGTTCATGTGATGGATGTCATAAGTGCAATTTATGTTCCTCAGATTAATAAATTTAAGAGAAAAACCCTGTGAGAGTAAAGCTGCAGACTTTGAGTTAAAAGTTGCAACTTACTAGGTAGGAAAAAATTAAAATGGTCACAAAAATGTACAAAAATTAAAAGAAAAAAGTAGTAAATTTATTAGAAAAAGTCACAGTTTTAAGATAGAAAAGTTGTAAATTTACAAGAAAAATGTCACCGTCCCTACTTGTACAGTAATGCATATTATAAGATAACTTTTAACTGAGTACTGTTTCTGACTACTCTACTGACCTTTACCTATTAGCCTAAAAGATTACTCCAGATGGTTTGCACTAAATTAATTGCTCTCTCTTGGCAACAAACAAGTCCCATATCCCTGTGGAACACCCAAACATTTGGAAGATGTCCACATGGAAGATCTGAAAATAGTAGCAAAGAAAATTAATATCTTCCAAAACAATAATAATAAAAAAAAAAAACATTCTGCAGCCCACCCATCACAAACACACACATTAAACTTTTGTCCTTTGTGGAGAAAAGGTTGTGGCACAGTTGAAAAACACATTGCCAAAACTCAAGAAAGAGAGAGAGAGAGAGAAAGGAAAAGCCAAGGGAGATTCTGGCTGTGCCTTCGACAGCAAAGTCTTTGGAGAGAATTCATCAAAGGTGACGGGGTCGGGAGAAAACAACCCTTTCAGCCGCGATGACAAATGGCAGTTCCCAAATCCACCCATCCTTCAGATCAACCTCTGGTTAACTCAGGGTTTAAAACAACACCACCGAGCAGAAGAAGGGAAATGGTCAATGCTGCCTCTGACCCTTAACAAGAAATACACACGACTGGAGTTCTGGAAGGAAATTTGAGAAAGGTTTGAGCCAGAGAGATGCATGATAAACTATGCTGATATACTTACCTGGCAGAACACATGAAAAATGAATGAATTTTTCCAGTGTAATAAACATCTGTTTTCATGCATCTAAAGATGGGAAGTGTATTAAGTAGTTTCTCTTTGAATCAAGAGTGCTGCAGCTATAAAATCAGAACATGTATTAAATAAAATATCAAAATTCTGAAGTCAAAATTTGACAAAGAGCAACAAGTTTTATTGTTACTGGTCAATCAAAAAATGAACTGTGGAATGGTTTATTTAATATATTTGTATATTATTACATACTGTATTCTATATTGTTATATTATTATATTGCTTGCTTACTACTCCTGCAGGGTGAGGGCTGGGTGGCCATCACCATGCGTAGAGCCAATCAGATTAACCAGTGCATGCCAACATTGCCGGTTTTGGCCAGCTCCTCTGCGTCGTCAACAGCGACTCCGAGCTGTCGGAGGTCTCGCTCCACCACATCGAACCATCTGGTGGGGTGCTTGCCCCAAGGTTTTTTCCACCCTGAGGCCCTGGGGTCAAACATGAGGATGGCTTTTGTCAGGTGTTCTGGTGGGAGGCGGAGGACATGGCCAAACCAGTGGATACACCGCTGCGTAATAAGGTGAGATGCTGTAGACTGATGTGTGCGGGCTCGGAGCACGTCATTAGAAGTGCGCTGGGGCTACCTGATGTTGCTGATGATTCTGAGGGCCTGACTATCAAACCCATCCCCTCTCGAGGCCAGAGTCTTATTCAGTGGCCATGTCTCTGAACCATAGAGTAGGATGGAGAGGACTGACGCATTGTATATGCGAAGCTTCGTCTTTCAGGAGATTGAACAATGGCACCAGAGAGGTTTCCATAGTGCCTGCAGGGCTGATGAGGAATATTATATTATTTAGTATATTTGCATCAATTTGATTTTACTTGAATTACCATATTTATAACTTTTATTTATTTTGATTTTTTAAAATAAGATAATAGAAAAGAAAAATATAGAAAACTGTTTCATAAATATTAACTAATTAAATTACAAAGTTTGCCAAGTATTTATTATATTTATGAAACAAATTTAAATATGGAGTATTATGAAACTATTATGAACTTAAATCAAACTCAGTTGATTTATAACAAACACATAAACCTTTAACACCCTCTTTACACAGGGGTGGAGATCACAGAGATCAAAAACTGGCCAGACCTCTCAACGATCTCCCAGTCATATTCCAGTGATCTAAACGGTAAGCATGGTCTCCTTATAGTTTTCACTTGGTCCAAAACACACAAGGGTCTGTCAAATATTTACACAGAAATGGCTTTTTCAAGGCTTTAGGAGATCATTAACAGAATGGGCCAATTTTTGATCTTTCAGTGGTCTCCTGATGATTTCCATGCTGTGTAAAGGGGCACTAAGAAGCTAAATTACCTTAGCTTTATTTGTAAGATTGTGTAATTGACATTTTTTGGAGTTCTTTTAATTTGACTGACAAATGGACATCACATCATTTCAATAAGTACATCTTGTGTTGGGATGAAAATTAGGATGAACATTTACAACAGTTAAAATGAATATATTTTACAAATCTGGCCTAAATGCGGGTATGATAAAAGCTGATAAATGCAACAGTGTGTTGTAATGTTTCATCATTTACCTCCCATCTGCCTGTAGCCTAAAAGAAACAGTTCTCAGTTAAAATAACGCCATGTTCCTATGGATTTCCTTTCTGCTTAGAGAACTGTTTTCTTCAGAATGGACCTAAGATGATCTAAATATGCTCATATTTGTCCTTATGGCAAACTTTAATTGATGTTTTCTTTTCCTAAAAATCTTTCCCTAAGGACAATGCAACACTTTTACTTACAGACACTGAAAACTAATTGTAACCTTTTAATTATCCCATATCCGCTTCCAACAGTCTTCAAAGTGTGTGATATCACAGTTGAGATAAGAAAGATATGTGGGAGCATGAGAGTTTCCGTAGTTCAACTCTAAACCTCAGCATAGTGAGATTTTTCACACCAATTCGCCTGTAACTCAAACACAATTTATACATATTTCATCCATCCATCCATCCATCCATCTTCTACAGCTTTTCCGGAGGTCTGGGCCGCGGAGGCAGCAGTTCAAGCAGAGAAGCCCAGACTTCCCTCTCCCCAGCCACCTGCTCCAGCTCTCCAGAGAGGATACTAAGGCGTTCCCAGACCAGCTGGGAGACATAGTCTCTCCACCGAGTCCTGGGTCTGCCCCGGGGTCTCCTTCCAGTGGGATGTGCCCGAAACACCTCAAGTGGGAGGCGTCCAGGAGGCATCCTAATCAGATGCCCATACCACCTCAACTGACTCCTTTCAATGTGGAGGAGCAGCGATTCTACTCTGAGCCTCTCCCAGATGACTGAGCTCTTCACCCTATCTCTGAGGGTGAGTCCAGCAATCCTACGGAGAAAGCTCATTTCAGCCACTTGTATCCGCGATCTCGTTCTTTCGGTCATTACCCAAAGCTCGTGACCGTGAGAGTAGGAATGTAGATTGACTGGTAAATCAACAGCTTTGCCTTAGAACTAAGCTCCCTCTTCACCACAACAGACCGGTACAACGTCCACATCACTGCAGATGCTGCTCCAATCCATCTGTCAATCTCTCGCTCCATTTTCCGCTCACTCGTGAATAAGACCCCAAGATACTTAAACTCCTCCACTTGGGGCAGGAGCCTGTCCCCAACCCAGAGAGAACAATCCACCTTTTTCCTGCTGAGGACCATGGACTCGGACTTGGAGGTGCTGATTCTCATCCCAGCCGCTTCACACTCAGCGGCAAACCATCCCAGCAAGAGCTGTAGGTCATTGCTAGATGAAGCCAACAGGACAACATCATCTGCAAACAACAGAGATGAGATCCTGTGGTCACCAAGCATGACACCCTCTGTTCCCTGGCTGCGCCTAGAAATCCTGTCCATAAAAATTATGAACAGGATCGGTGACAAAGGGCAGCCCTGGCGGAGTCCAACTCTCACTGGGAATGAGTCCGACCGAGTGTTGGCAATACGAACCAAACTCTCACAACGCTCGTACAGAGACCGAATAGCTCGTAACAACAAGCCCGATACCCCATACTCCCAAAGCACTCCCCACAAAAAACCACGAGGGACGCGGTCAAATGCCTTCTCCAAGTCCACAAAACACATGTAAACTGGTTGGGCAAACTCCCACGAACCCTCAAGAATTCTCGAGAGGGTAAAGAGTTGGTCTGATGTGCCACGGCCAGGACAAAAACCACATTGCTCCTCCTGAATCCGAGGTTCGACCAACGGCCGGACTTTCCTCTCCAGTACCTTGGCATAGACCTTCCCAGGGAGGCTGAGGAGTGTGATCCCTCTAAAGTTGGAGTACACCCTCCGGTCCCCTTTTTTGAAGAGAGGAACCACCACCCCGGTTTGCCATGCCAAAGGCACTGCCCCTGACCTCCACGCAATGTTGCAGAGGCGTGTCAACCATGACAGCCCAACAACATCCAGGGCCTTGAGGTACTCAGGGCGAATCTTGTCCACCCCCGGGGCCCGGCCACCAAGGAGATTTTTAACCACCTTGGCGACCTCAGCCCCTGTGATAGGCAAGTCATCCCCCTCGTCCACAAACCCTGCTTCCTCTGTGGAAGGCGTATCAGTGGGATTGAGGAGATCCTCGAAGTATTCCTTCCACCACCCGACGATATCCCCAGTCGAAGTCAACAGCACCCCATCCGCACCATACACAGTGTGGACGGGAAGCTGCTTTCCCCTCCTGAGCCGCCGGACAGTTTGCCAGAATCTCTTCGAGGCTGACCGAAAGTCTTGTTCCATGGCCTCACCGAACTCCTTCCATACCCGGGTTTTTGCTTCAGCAACCACCCGAGCTGCACTCTGCTTGGCCTGCCAGTACACCTCAGCTGCTTCGGGAGTCCCACAAGCCAACCAAGCTTGATAGGACTCCTTCTTCAGCTTAATGGCCCCCCTCACCACTGGTGTCCACCACTTGGTTCGGGGGTTGCCACCACGAGATGCACCGACCACCTTGCGGCAGCAGCTCTGGACTGCCGCTTCAACAACAGAGGTGGAGAACATCGCCCATTCAGACTCCATGTCTCCAGACTCCCTCGGAATGTGGTTGAAGTTCTTCCGGAGGTGGGAGTTGAAGACCTCCCGGAAGGAGGTCCTCCCGGGCTGAGGCTCCTGTGATGACAATCAGGGAGAAACTCAAAACAATTAGGTCAAGTTTCTTAATGATCAACGCGTATCCTTATGCTCATAAACTATTCAGTGTGTACTTGTCACATACTTGTAACTAACGTAAATATTTTTATTCTTTGAATGCTCAGATTTAAATTTTGCTACTGGAGCTTTGCATATTGTACAAATCATTTCTGACTCTGACCAACAGATCTCACACTGCCAAACCTCTTAAGGTCCTCTCCAACTTTTTCCTGATTTGCTGCTTTTTTGCAACCAATTAAAAAAAAACTTTAATTGTTTTTCTGACACTCCACCCAAAATGCTGTTAATAAAAACATAAAATGCTTGCTGTTTTGTTTTTTTGGTTTTTTTTTTTTTTTTTACCTCTGCCAAGGAGGTAATGTGTTCATGTCAGTTTGTCTGTGTGTTTGTCTGTTGGCAGGATTATGCAACAACAACTATACAGATTTTTCTGAAATTTTCACCAGAGGTGACCCTTTACATTTTGGACATGATCTGGGCCAAGATGCAGATTCTGGATCACTTTTTGACTTTGTTTACCATTGTGAGATAGGGCACTGGCAGAGGTATGCGGTCTCTGAGTGCCCTCTAGCACATACCTTCCCCAGGGCCCTATCTCACAATGTTAAAGAAACTGAAAAAGCGATCCAGATCACCTCCAAAATCTAATGGGTTCATCTGTAGCCCAAGGGGCACTTCTGGTGAAAATTTCATCCAAATCCATGCAGTCGTTTTTTTTTTCTTTTTTTTTTTCATAATCCTACTAACAGACAAAGGTTGGTTTTTAACTGAAGTTATTAAATATTCACATTTTCTGCTAAGTATATTTACAAATTATTAAAAAAACAAAAACAAATATGATCTATGGATAAAGTTCTATAGTTCTATCGCTTAATCCTTTTCGGGTGGCGGGGCGGGGGGGGGGGGGGGCTGGAGCCTATCCCAGCATCTTTGGGTGAGAGGCAGATAGAGACAGATAGAGACAGATTGCCAGTCCATTGCAGGGTACATGACAATATACTGTATGAAATATTAATTTGAAATAAACATGCCACCGTGTCACTTAGCTGTGTGACTCATTCAATTGTTTTTCTGGTGAAGAGCAGAAGGAAAACTGTTCTCATAAGCGTCTGCTAACTTGAAGACATTCTGAGAATACAAGCTTCCACTAAGGCAGCTCATTTTGTCCTTCATATTTTAACTTTTCATAACAGTCAGTAGATAGGGGCCCCTGCTGGTGACCATCAAAACATCTAACAAGATATTGCATCAATACCTAAACAATTACCTTTGCAACCTTTAAAAAATGTCTGGGGGCTGATAGTGGCTCAGATCACCTCTGATTTCTAAGGGTATACCTTTACTATAGTGTCTCACAGAGCGGCAAATGTAGACGAATGTGACGATTTTTGAATTCACCAACTTTTCTGAGGAATGTTCATGAACATCAGGGTTCGCCTCTGTCATTAGCAACAATTAACAATGTTTAGTGACCTTTAACAACCATTTGCAACATTCATGCAAGTGTTTATGAGAGTGTTTGTGAAAGCAGCTGGTGAACATTAACAACTGTTAACAAATGTTAGCAACAGTGTTTGCAACGATTAGCAATGATTTACAACTCTTTTGCCAATGTTTGAGAACATTTGAGACCTTTGCCAACTCTAGCTACTATTACCAGGCGAATGTCAGGTGAATATTGGATTCATCCCGATAAAACAGGGTGTGCAAACCCTCCCCAGTATTTATTTCTCCTGACTACTGTGGAAGACAGACGCCCTTACAAGCTATACGGAACATATATTGAATAGCAGACTATATGAACACAAAACACGCTATAAAACCACCTAGTTTGACTGTGTATTTACTGTGGCACACAGGCCAAACCTATGGCACACAGCTACACAGCAAAAGCATCCCACCTCATTCCTGCTCTAGTGAGCCCTACCTTCATCTGGAGACAGTGTGCAAACACTCATTGGGAGAGCTATTGTTTCTTTCGATTCTGTTGGAATTTATTGGATTGATATTGTTATTTTTGACTTTCCTTACTTTGTGTTTGGTATTATAATAAAAGTCTAGATCCTTTACAATTATTCTACCTGTAGATAACGCAGGTCTAAGTTTCACAGAGACCGGAGGTGTGGTGCTGATGTCGTGTGTCTGAGCTCAAATGTCATCTCTGAGCTCAGACTTAATTTGTTGTTGAGTTTTGCATTTCTGTCATCATTATTGTTTCTGCTTATACAGTATGTTAGTTTGGGTCTTTGTTTTTGCCCCTCTCTCTCCAGACACTCCCACTCACTGTTCACTGTCTGTCTGCCATCAGCTGTGATCAGCTTTGTAATCAGTTCACCTGCAGCTCAGCTCACACACCTGTGATCACTTATGTTGTTGCCTCATCTATTATTTAAGCTCAGGCTACTCATTTGTTCCTTGCTGGTTCATTGTATGTGTATGTGTGTTCTGCCTTCTCCTCCACCAGAACACTTCACTGTAAGTAATCCAATTTTGCTCACTAGTCAGTTTGGGAGCGCTTTGTGTTTATTTTCCAATTTTGCTCACCAGTCAGTTTGGGAGCGCTTTGAGTTACTCTTTTGTTAATAAATGCACAAGATCATTCTGCGCATGGGTTTGTTCTTTCCGCCCCGAAGGTTGGGACTGTGGTGCGTGGGTAATGGAGGCATACCCCAGTCTTTGGAATCACCCGGAGGCTACGGACATACTCCTTTCCAGATACTCTAACTGACAGATGTGTTACAACCATTTGCAAATGCTTACAACTACTTTGCAAACGTTTGCAACTGTTTGCAGAAAAATACATTTGCCAAAAAAATTCAAACATGTTCAAAGTTTTTGGGTGACAAGAAAAACTGTTTTGGACCTTAAAAACTGTTTGCAACCTCTGTGGCAACCTTTTACAAACCCTGATGAAACCCCAAAATCGCTACATTTGAAAGCATTTGTGGCTTCATGAGATATGGGGGTGACTGATTGGTTCTTGGTCAATTTCCAGCCTCACCTGAAAATTTAATCAAAATCCATAAATAACTTTTTGAGTTACACTGTTAATGCACACAAACAAATAAACAAACAAACAAACTCAGTTGTACTGTGAAGTCTGCTATCACTGTATGGGAATGTATGAGTAAATGTTTTCACATTTTCACAGACATATGATACATCGTGAACACCACAACCCAAGCTGAAGGCTTCCTGAAACTTTGTAACTTCATCAAAATACAGTATATTTTATTTTGGAACAAATTTCATATAGAACTACTGATAATTGCTGAATAATCTCTGCCTCATCCCAGCAAGTGTGTGTGTCAGGATCAAGGTTGGACTTTATCATTTTACAGTAAACCACTGCCTCTTCTGTGCTGTCACACCCAAGCAGCTGTGGCTGAGGAGTCATCAGAAAACATTTCACATATCTCTAGCGGTTACTGTCTTTCCTCATACCCTTCAGCCTCATTCTGAAGGTAGGTGAACAAAATTTTACAGGATGACTCTGAGTTATGCAGTGATGGGAAAACATAACAATTACCAAAATCAGCACAGCATGTGGCTGTGACCTCCGACACTCAACTTTAGGGAAATAAAGCTTCACCACAACCTTTTCAGTCCAAGAACAGTAAAACATTTAGACTGTCGACAACATTTTACTTAATTTGCAAAGTAGAGTTCATTAAATATTTATTAGATATAAATATTTTTGTAGTTCAAAAAAATTGTCCATCCATCCATCAATCTTCTACCGCTTTTCCGGAGGTCCGGGTCATGGAGGCAGCAGTTCAACCAGAGAAGCCCAGACTTCCCTCTCCCCAGCCACCTGCTCCAGCTCTTCAGAGAGGATACCAAGGTGTTCCCAGACCAGCTGGGAGACATAGTCTCTCCAGCGAGTCCTGGGTCTATCCCGGGGTCTCCTGCCAGAGGGATGTGCCCGAAACACCTCAAGTGGGAGGCGTCCAGGAGGCATCCTGATCAGATGCCCATACCACCTCAACTGACTCCTTTCAATGTGGAGGAGCAGCGATTCTACTCTGAGCCTCTCCCGGATGACTGAGCTCCTCACCCTATCTCTGAGGGTGAGTCCAGCAATCCTACGAATCCTACAATGCCCCGACGACCTTGTGGCCGCAGCTCTGGGCAGCTGTTTCAACAATGGAGGTGGAGAACATGGCCCATTAGGACTTCATGTCTCCAGACTCCCTTGGAATGTGGTTGAAGTTCTTCTGGAGGTGGGAGTTGAAGACCTCCCGAACAGGGGCCTCAGCCAGACATTCCCAGCACACCCCTTTTTTTTTTTTTTTTTTTTACTTATTTTGTACCCGTAGGTAGATTTGTTTTGCAGTCTGGTGACAAGCCATCAGCTGCCGGTCACTGCGTGTGCGAGCGCCCCTTATCCCTAACCTGCATGTTTTTGGCATGTGGGAGGAAACCGGAGAAATTCTGGAGTAAACCCACGCAACACGGGGAGAACATGCAAACTCCACGCAGATCATTGTTGGTCGGGGGCAGGGATCGAACCCACGATCTCACGATCCCCACGATCCCCCGGCCGAGGGTAAACTGTGCTGCCACAGTGCTAACCACCCTCACTATACGTTTGGGTCTACCGGGTCTGAATGGCATCCTCCACTGCCGTCGGATCCAACTCAACATCAGGTGGTGATCAGTTGACAGCTCTGAACCTCTCTTTACCCGAGTGTCCAAGACATATGGTTGCAGGTCTGATGACACGATAAAATCAATCATCGACCTGCGACCTAGGGTGTCCTGGTGCCAGGTGCACTTATGGACACCCTTATGCTTGAACATGGTGTTCGTTATGGACAAACTGTGATTAGCACAGAAGTCCAATAACTGAACACCACTTGGGTTCAGATCGGGCAGGCCGTTCCTCCCAATCACCCCCTCCACGTTTCACTGTCATTGCCCATGTGTGCATTGAAGTCCCCCAGTAGGACGATGGAGTCTCCAAGAGGAGCACCCTGCAGCACCCCAGTCAGAGACTCCAAAAAGGGTGGGTACTCTGAACCATCATTTGATGCACAGGCACAAATGATGGTCAGGACCCGTTTCCCAACCCAGAGGTGCAGGGAAACAACCCTTTCGTCCACCGGGGAACACTCCAGTATAGAGGCAGCAAGGTGGGGGACACAAGAATACCCACCCCTGCTCGTCACCTCTCACCCGGGGCAACTCCAAAGTAGGCCAAGCTCCAGCCCCTCTCCAGGAAACTGGTTCCGGAACCGATGCTGTGTGTTGAGGTGAGGCCGACTATATCTAGCCGGCATCTCTCAATCTCATGCACCAGCTCAGGCTCCTTCCCCACCAGAGAGGTGACGTTCCACGTCCCAAAAGCCAGTTTAGGAAGCTTGGGATCAGACCGCCAAGGCCTCTGCCTTTGACCACCACCTGATCCACATAGCACCGGACCCTCATGGTCCCTCCTGCAGGTGGTGAGCCCACTGGAGGGCGGACCCATGTAAGTCCTTCAGGATGAGCCCGGCTGGGTCCCATGGGTGGAAACCCGTCCACCAGATGCTAGCCATCGAGCCCCTCCCCCAGACCTGGCTCCAGAGTGGGGACCCGGTAACCCCATACCGTGCGGGGTACACTGAATCCTTGTTGTAGTATTAATCATGAGAGTCTTTTGGATCGTTCTTAGTCTGGCCCTTCACCCAGGACCAGTTTGTCTTGGGTGACCCTACCAGAGGCAAATTGCCCTGGACAACATAGCTCCTGGGATCACTAGGGCATGCAAACCCCCCACCACGATAAGGTGACGATCCTTGAGGGGCAAAAAAATTGTAATGCATTATTTGAAAAATGTTTCAGAGAAATAAATGACAACCGTTTTTGAGAACCATTTAACGGTTGTCTGGTCTCTGTCTTCACCATTGCATTTATCAGCACTGATGAAACAGTCCAAACATTGTTTCAAAGTTAAAAGGTCACACAGTTGAACATGCCTCCAATTAGTATATCTGAGCTCTGGCATCTAAAGCTTCAAGCTAAAACATTGCACAATATATCCCCAGTGGAAATGGATCTGATTCTTTGTGTGACCATGCCTTTTAAACTTCGATTGCCCCTCCTAGCCCCTGAGTGTGTCTAATGTAAACACACTCTAATGACAAGGGAACACTCCATCATTGATGGAGGCCCAGTCCTACTGCAGTGACTTGATCCCTGCAGACGGGAACATCAGCGTTCCTGGAAGGCAAAGGCTTTTATTTTTGCTGCTGCTATTCGGTTGAACAAAAAAAAAAAAAAAAAAACTCACACATTCCACACTATGAGATTAGTGACCTCTGATAGCTCAAAACCACAAATGGAAACTCATGCTGATTGATTGTTCTGGGTTTTGGAGCAATGTGAAACTGGTCAGTAGGTGATATGGTATGATGATAATAATGATATTTGGCAAATAGTGTTTTTTCCTCTTTTTGTGTGTATTTTTTCCACTTGAAATGCTTTGGACTTTGCACTGCTTAGTGAATATTTAGGAGGTGAATGATAATGCAGTCAGCTGCAGATGTGCTGTGTGACTGATCATCTGGTGGAAGTGGAGATAAGTGAGGGGCCAAACAGCTATCACAACAGACAGGTATCTATAAAATATACACACATGAGAAATGCCCCCAAAAAACCCAAATAAACAAACAATAACTTGGGAGTAAAACTGCAGACACACTCAAAAGAATTTTGATTAATCAGACTGAGGTCCCAATAACTTCAATGATGTAATGAAATCATACAATTTGGAAAATATGACTCCAACTAGCGGACACTCAGAGAGTGCATACCTTCACCATGGCTGGGTCCCTGCCTCCCTCCATCCCTCCCACCCTTCATCCATTCATCTCTTTCTACCTCCGCCAGTCCATCCGTCTGTGTATTGCAACGTAGGGTCATGGTGGAGGTATGGGCTCATGGATCACTTCCAAAATCTAATTGGCTCACCCATAGCCCAAGGGCCACCTCTGGTGAAAATTTCATCCAAATATCTTCCAGTAGTTTTTGCATAATTCCTGCTAATATACTGTGAAAAAATAAGGCCTTGGCAGAGGTATGCACTCTCAAATGACCTCCCAAATCTAACGGGTTTATCCATTGCTCAAGGGCCACCGCTGGGGAAAATTTAATCCAAATCCATCCAGTAATTTTTGCGTAATCCTGTTAACACATTGTGAGAAGATAGGGCCTTGGTGGAGGTATGTGCTCTCAGATCACCTCAAAACTCTAATGGTTCATCCTTAGGCCAAGGCCCACCTCTGGTGAAAATTTCATCAAAATCCATACAGTAGTTTTTGCATAATCTTGCTAACAGACAGACAAAAAAATGAAAGCAGAGGTAAAAAGTAACATACTGTATCATGGACAGTATGATGAAATAGTGGTTATACCTCACAGCTAAAAGGTCCCTGGATTAAGTTCCAAGGTTGACGTTGGCCATCCGGTCGGCTGACTATCTGGCTATGTCCCTGCTATAACTCAACAGGCAATAATGCTATGGTCACCAAACGGTACATAGGCTGGCCTTGGGACTAGCACCTATGACAGTGTTTTGGGGTCAAAGGTCAAAGTCATAGGATCATTCATTTTGCCTTTCTGTGAGGAGCTTTTTTTGCATGTTCTCCTTGCGTCTGTGTCGGTTTACTCAGGCTGCTGCAGGTTTCCTCCCACAATCCAATGACATGCATGGTAAATTAATTGCTGTCTCTGAAATGGCTGTAGGTTTATATCTCTCTTAAGCTCATAAAATAAGGGGTGAAAGTTGTCACTAGTTAAGAACAAGACTGCAAACAACAAATGCAGCAAGAAGCCAGGTTTTGATATTCATCTGACAAACTAAAAAAATAATCTGGGATTGAAACACGTCTAAAAAGGACCAGAAAACTAGTTTGAGGCCTGCTTAAAAAAATGTGAGAAGAGAAATATTTGAACTGTTATCGGTTTGATCTTGTCTGCAGACGATCCACTGTGAAACCATCTGCACGAGTCTCAGTAAATTTCCACTAGAAACTATTAGAAAAAGTGAGTTCACTGCAACAGCACAAGTGTTCAGTCATAAATTTTGTATATTTGGAAATCTAATATTTAATGTAGCTGTTTTCTGCTGCAGTAGTTGGAATTTGCTTACAAATATTTCAAAGTGCTAACTAGATTACAACCTCACATATGGAACTTCTGTTTTTAACACCTTTACTTGCTTTATTTGCTTTTATTTATTTGTGTGTGCATTTCTAGGGAGAGTGGGTCAACTTAACAAGTAATTAACAAGCAATTTGCTGCACCCAGGGAAACAAGGAAGTTAGTCATGCGGTGGATCCTGACAAGGTCACTGCCTGATAGATGAGCCTGAGCAAGGGGATTTTTGGAGTCTGTGAAAGCTGACAGAACTGTGGGAACTAGACCATTAGTGGGTGGAAGGTAGGCAGCCATGTTGGATGGTGACCATGAGACTGGTTTACATGGATACTCACCACTTGGCTGGTTGGCAAGGAGAAAGCTGACACCTGGGCTCAACCACCGATTAACACCTAGTCATTTATCTTTGAGGAGGCTGAGCAGGCAACGTGCCAGCAGTGTAAGAAGAGTATGTGCAATTTCCTATCAAGCAAACAAGGATAGAGTTAGTACAGATATACAGATGAAATAAATGCATTAAAGGCATATAGTACACAATAACAAATTACTTTTTTTTATTTCCACTGCAAAATAATAAATAGATATAGAAGGTATAGAAAGAGGACTGCACACATATATTCACTCACAAAAAATATACAGTATATAAGATATTTTTTAAACTAATTTTGTTTAGCCACTTGACATTATTAGAGTCTCTGCACTCTGCCTGATTATGAGCCAATCCTCTAAGCTTGAACCAGTCAGAGAGAGCTGACCAACTCTGAAACTCCCTCACAAGGGAGAAAATGTGCCGATATGAGAAAAACAATTAGAGTCAAAAATAACAACCACAATGTCAAATACATACAAACCAAAAAGTCATATGGAAATTCAATCCATCCATCCATCCATCTTCTTCCGCTTAATCCTTTTCGGGTCGCGGGGGGGCTGGAGCCTATCCCAGCATCTTTGGGCGAGAGGCAGGGTACACCCTGGACGGATCGCCAGTCCATCGCAGGGCCAACACAGAGAGACAGACAACCATGCACTCTCACATTCATACCTAAGGACAATTTAGAATCCCCAGTTTGATGCCAATTAACCTAACTGGCATGTTTTTGGCATGTGGGAGGAAACGGGAGAAATCCCGGAGTAAACCTATGCAGACACGGGGAGAACATGCAAACTCCACACAGATCACTGTTGGTCAGGGGCTGGGATTGAACCCAGGATCCCCCGGACAAGGGTGAGTTGCTGTGCTGCCGCAGTGCTAACCACTCCACCACCGCACTGCCCATTATACAAGAAAAATGCACATAGTAGAAATGTCATACATGCAGCTTATATTCACCTGTGTGATGAATTTGTTTCTACATATGTTTGCTGCTGTGATGCCCAATTGATAATGCCTGATGATGGTCTGTTAGACCAAAACACTGTTTTACTATAATAAACTTTATGGGAGCTTTTTATTATCCTGTGTGGATTCTTTTTCTCGTTTTTGTCTACTTCCCCTTTTGGATCCAGGACCTACAGTATGTAAGTTTTTGGACGTGCATGCCCTACACTCTTTTTTTTGCCTATAATAACCTTTGCCTCATTTATTCCAAAATTGTTTTTTCTTTGTTTTTGGGTTGCTGGAAAGTAGTGTTATACTCAAGACCTCGTCAAAACCAGAGTCTCCCAAGACCAAAACAAGGCCAGACAAGACAAAGACTATAAGGCAGTGTTTTTCAACCTTTTTGAAGCTACGGCACCCTACTTGTATTGAAAAAATCCTGTGGCACCCCACCAACCCAAACTGTTATAAAATGACACACTGTAGCCTATTATGGCATATCGATTGACAATTTAGTCTTGTAATAAGGCCTGTAACGGTAACAAATTTCTGACAGACAATACATTTTTAATAGAAAATTTTTCATTTATCACTGTCATGTTTATATCTGCACTGTTGGTTAAAGGCTGTTTTATACCAGACTGTCGGGAAATGTCTGAGTGCAGTTTTGTTCCCACTTGGAAAAATTAAATGGAATGGTTATGTTTTCAATGCTTTTTTCAGTTTTCATTACAATTGTTTTCAAGTATAGGGCACACACCGGCTGGGTGACATTACTGGACTCTCCTTGCTCATTTTGCTTCAGTCCAAAATGATCCCACACCGGAGCTTTGGAATTCAGTTTTCTATTTATTCTTCCAAACTTTCTGGCATTGTGCAGCTGTCCTGCTGCACTCATGTTATAATTTATTTATACTCAGTGTGAAATGCAGCACAATTACATACAAAGCAGCACTGTTATTCCACCATTACCATGAGAATCAATTAGTTTGAAAATGAGACTTACCAGGGGCAGATGGACGGATGGGTCAGTAGAGCTCTGTGACAGTTTTGTCCACCGCTTGTTTGGTGATGAGGACAGTCGACATTGGCGTGCGGTTTCTGGAGGAGGTGATGACATTTTCCTAACTGGTGTGCCCCTTCGGATGGTGTTGTGTGCTAATACATGGCATCACTTTTGGGGGGGAGATTTCTGTTAAATGTTCAGAGCAGCTCCAGATGTTGTGGGGGTGGCCCCTCCTCTCTGCAGGGTGAAATTTTTGTCTAGAAAAAGACGAAAGATTGCATTCATACGGCCACCGCTGGACATGGAAGGGCTACTACAGGCACCAACACACAACAAAAGCAAATTATTTGCAATTTTTAGACCAATTAAGTAAAATTAGACAATTTCCCACAGCACCCTGAATGATCTCTTACAGCACCCTAGGGTGCCCCGGTTGAAAAGCACTGCTATAAGGGGTCAAGACCAAGTTGAGACTAAGTAAAGACCAGGACTTGCATACACAGTGTTCTTGGTCTTGACTTGGTCTCTGCCTGGCTTGGTCTTGATTTGATTCAACCCCTTAAAGTCTCGGTCTAATCTTGGTCTGGCACTACTACTACTACTACTACTACTACTACTACTACTACTACTACTACTACTACTACTACTACTACTACTACTACTACTACTACTACGTTACTGAAAAGCTTGAAAAGCTTTGTTGCTGGGTGAGCAGCATCCAGTCTGAACAAATGTGTAGGTACATGGTTGCACACCACATACAAACATATTAAATATGTCCTTCAGTGGTACAACATGCTAATGGTTTTCTGCTTGATTCTCACAGCAGATGGGGTACATAAGTATAATCCACATTCAGATAGTCTAAAATAACCCTGAAAGGTAATTGTGGCTTTCTTTGTCAAAATAGAGCCCTTAAAAATTACAGACCTCATCTTTAATGTACCCCTCCGTGGATCGTCACCTTATCATGATGGAAGGGTCTGAATGCCCGAATGACCTCAGGAGCTCTGTTGTTGGGGCAATTTGCCCCTGGTAGAGTCTCCCAAGGCAAATTAGTCCTGAGTGAAGGGCCAGACTATGACCGGTCCAGTGGATCTCCATGAAAAATGTTACATTAAGGACCCAGTGTACCCAGAGGAGACACATGGGTCTGCCCTCCAATGGGCTCACCACCTGCAGGAAGGATCATGGGGGTCATGGTGCTATGTGAACCAGACGGAAGTCTGGGCTACTTTGCCTGGACTGATGTCTCTGTGACCTGGATTTCCAGATAAGCAGTAGAAGATGGATGGATAGATGGATGGCTCTTTAATTTAAATCACTTTCCTGCAATGGTAAGGTGATTGTTTCACAACCTTAACTCTTCTTCAAGAATAATAAGAATGCCTGAAAAAAGCAGAACAAATGACACTGTCACACATCAAGAGAAATGTGATGTCTCCTATGTTACATGTTATATACTGTAAGAACAATTTTACTAGGGCCGATTTTTATTGATTTAAAACAGACTAACTTCCAGATGAATGCTTATACCAGGTACAGGCTCTGCATAGTTAAAGGGTTTACTGTAGTCCAATAACATTTTCAGAACCCTTAGCATACAAGGGGGGCTGAAAAGTTCATAGGCTGACCATGATGCAGTGATCAAATCTGACCAAATGTGGTTTATTTTTCCAGCATAGTCTCCATTGTCAGTGTATCTGAAAAGAAACAATGCAGTTAGTATCAAAAAAGGTTGAATTTAATGCATGGCTAATTTTGTTGCTACAGCATAACTCCTTCTTAGTCAGCCTATGAACTTTTCAGCCCCCCCCCATCCCCCATAGAGTATTATAAAGACTCTTGAGCATCATAATACACTGTGGCATTTTAATGACCTTTTAGAGAAGACAAAAACAATGTCTTACATGCACCTGGAGCTTCAAAGCCTCTAAAACTCTTTTTCTGGGCTTGAAATACACCAGGCACTTGACAACAGCTGTTAATCAGATAATGAAAGCCTTGGAGTTACACAAGCGCACTTGTGCAGAAACGGTGATAAATTCTTTGCCATGACAGCATACAAAGGCAGAGATTGGGAAGTAGGGATTTGGTACCAGGCACACACCTTCCCAAGAGAATGACGCATCATATGAGTGCTGTGGTGAAATGCTCCATGATCTATTTCCCCTGAGTTCTCTATTTTAAGGGTATTTATTCTGTGAATACTAATTTAAGTTCCCTTTCTGTAACTACAATGAGAAATACATTCCAAGAAGACTTTCAATGAATTGTGACATGGAATAATGTGTCTCTTTGACACTTGAATCACTAAATAAACATGTTGAATGCGCAGATTCAAATCTGTGCACTCAAATCAGTCGAGTGCACAGATTTGGAAATGAGACACTTCACAGTACTGTTACACTTTTCAGAAGCCATGCATGACCTCAGTTTATTAAGATAAACTTATGTCCCATTTACCCTCTTCATTTCAATCACCATGCCACCTGGACTGGTGACATTACACAGGATCCCACAGGGTACAGAGACCCAACACCAAAGGCCAGTGAATGTATTGTAAAAGAGAGCCGCCCTTTGACACAGACAGTGCTCCCAGGTTGAAATGCTCTGGGTCAGGACTTCCATGGTGGTCCACAAAGATGGACTTCACTTCAATCAGATAACCTCCCTGGGATGATTGGGTTCACCTTTCAACTAAGACATAGGGTTAATCTTCTAGAAAGGAGACAAATATATAGCATCAAATAAAAGTTGGAGGAAGTCTGGGTGACTGACAAGGAAAATTTATGGTATTACTTGATCCCCAATGGAATGAGGATATGCAAGTTGAAGTTCTTATCTTTTTCTGTCTATGATGTAGGCTAGTAGGTCTGTTGAAAAACTTGGCTTTACTATAAGATTTGTTAAAATTATAGTGGCTGAAGCACTATACACTGCCTGGCCAAAAGAGTCACCCCCTGGATTTGCTTTTGTTTTGGACAGGCAGCGTATATGCCATTGTATGTGTTGATCGATTTTTAAATGCATTCAAATTAGGAGATTCAACTATTTCCGTGGGACGTCTATTTCAGTTGTTACAGCTTGGTAGGTCAATAAGATTTGTTGTACTGACCTAGCAATCTTTGGTTTGAGAAGTTCTGGTTATGGCCTCTGGCGTGGCTGAAAAAAGAAGTCTAAAATGCACATTCTGGCTGTAGTATAGTAACCTGAAAAGTGTTTGTATATCTCAGTGAGGTTTCCTAGCATAGAGGGGAAGTCTTCAGGCCCTGGTTCTATCTTCATATTGAAAACTATCTAGAGTTGGAATTATCTTGGTCATCTCTCTGTACTTTTTTCAAGTAGTTCACAGCCTGTGTGGAACATGCAAGTGTGGAACATATGGAACACAAACAGATACAGTCTGTCGGACTAGTGAGGTATAGAGCTTCTTCAAATACCATTAAGGTACTGTAATTCAGCTTCTGTATTAAAGCACATGTAGTCTTCTTTTACACTCACTTACCACTTTTTCTATTGCTGGATTGGATTCCCATTACCTTCAAAACTGCATTAATTCTTCATGGCATAGATTCAACAAGGTGCTGGAATCATCTCTCAGAGATACTGGTCCATATTGATATGCTAGCATCTTGATATGCTGATGTGTATATGACATGATATGCTAGCATCATTAACATGTACAGTATGAGGACAGTGAGATGGTGGTGAGGTGTGCTGTAGGAGTGACAGATGGATTCAAGGTGGGGGTGGGACTACATCAGAGATGTTCTTGTTTGCCATGGTGGTGGACAGGCTGACAGACAAGGTCAAACAGGATTCTCCATGGACTATGATGTTTGCAGATGACATTGTGAGCTGTAGTGAGAGTAGGGAACAGGTGGAAGAGAACCTCAAGTGGTGGAGGTATGCACGGCATTGGAATGAAAGAGGAGTTAAAGTCAGTAGAAGTGAGACAGAATATGTGTGTGAATGAGAGGGAGTAGCTGTAACAGTAAAGATGCAAGGAGTAGAGGTAGTGAAGGTAGATGAGTTTGGGGTCAACCATCCAAAGCAATGGAAAATGGACAAGCAAGGTGAAGAAGAGAGTGCAGGCAGTATGGAGTCAGTGGAGATGAGTGACAGGGTTGATTTGTAACAGAAGGATAGCAGCTAGGGTGAAAGAGAAGATTTACAAGATGGTAGTAAGCCCTGCTATGATGTGTGGTTTGAAGATGTGGCACTAACCAAAAGACGGGAGGCAGAGCTGGAGGTGGCAGAGTTGAAGATGCTAAAATTCTTATTGGTAGTGACTAGGAGGGATAGGATTAGATAGGTATATCAGAGGGGCAGCTCAGGTTGAGTGGTTTGGAGACAAAGTAAGAAAGGCAAGGCTGAGATGGTTTGGACATGTGCAGAGGAGCGATAGTGGATACAGCGGGGAAAATAAGTATTAAACACATCAACATTTTCCTCATTAAACACATTAATGATGGAACCATTGACCTGAGATTTTCACCAGATATCAGTACCAATCCAAGTAGTCCATACATACAAAGAAATCAAGGCAACTGTGTTCACAAAACAAGTTATATTCGATAAAGGGGACTGAGAGAAAAAGAGGTGCAAAAAGGCATAGAAAGCTATGAAACCAGCTGAAATCCATCAGAATTTAGGAGGCCATCCCATCCCCCATCAGTGCAAATTAATTTCAGCTGGTTAAGTCCTGACTGATAGCCTTTAAAAAGGTCTGTGAATATCATATTGTCACACCACAAAGAACTCATGATGGGTAGAAGCAAAGAGCTCTCTCTAGACATTCACAACTTTATTGTTGCAAAACATAATGATGACATTGGTTACAGGTGCATTTCTAAACTGCCAAATGTTCCAGTGAGCACTGTTGGAGCATCATTCGGAAGTGGAAAGAATATCATTTTACCATAAACTGTCCATGACCAAGAGCTCCTCCAAGATTTCTGACAGAGGAGTCAAAAGAATTATCAAAAGAGTTATCCAAGAACCAAAGACCACTTGTGGAGAGCTCCAGAAAGACCTGGAGTTAGCAGGTATTGCTGTTTCAAACAAAACAATAAGTAATGCACTCAACCTCATCTTGCAATACTCCACTGCTGAAGAAAAAGCATGTTGAAGCTCGTTTAAAGTTCTTCTTCTTTTAGATTTGACTGACGGTTGGCAACCAGCTTACAGGTGCATTACCGCCACGTACTTCACTCTACTGGTCAGGAGCTGATTCTTGCTGCACAGCATTTGGGCAAGCCAGTAAAATACTGGGAGAATATAGTCTGGTCAGATGAGACCAAAATTGAACTTTTTGGATGCCACAACACACAGCATGTTTGGAGGAGAAATGGCACTTTTGTTACTGATATCTGGTGAAAATTTCAGGTCAGTGGCTCCATCAGAAATACTGTATGTTTAATGAAAAAAATGTTGACGTGTTCAATACTTATTTTTCCCACTGTATATTGGACAAGGATGTTGAAGATAGAGCTGCCAGGCAAGAGGAAAAGAGGAAGACCACAGAGAAGATTCATGAATGTAGTGAAGGAGGACATGGAGATGGTTGGTGTTACTGAGGAAGAAGCAAGGAATAGAGTGAGACAGAGGCAGATGATCTGCTGTGGCGACCCCTAAAGGGAATAGTCGAAAGAAAAAGAAGACTGATACAGTATGCCGGCATCATACAATTGCTGCAGATTTGTTGGCTGCACATTCATGACGCTTGAATCATGCATTCATTCTTTCATGCTGTTTACACCAAATCTTGACCCTACCATCTAAATCTTGCACCAAAAATTGAGACTCAGATCAGGAAACATTTTTCCAGTCTTCTATTACCCAATTTTGGTGAAGCTGTGTGAACTGGAGTCTCAGTTTTCTGTTCTTAGTTTGACAGGAGTGGCACAGGACTGACACTTTGTTCCACAACTACATTCCACACCCCATATTACATACTTTGGGGAAAGGGGGGGATGATTATCCTCCCCTGCGTCTGCCCCCTTTTTCTGCTCTGGGTTCAGGTTTTGGTCGGTCACCCAGGGTGTGGTGCTGCTGTCATCCCTGGGCCCCTGCTGGTACTATGGGCAATGCCTTAATGGATTATGAGTGTGTTGTATGAAGAATGGGTGATGAGATGGGGGAAGGGATACATTGATTATTTAATATATGTATGTGTGTAAGAGAGAGAGTGTATGCATATGTGTGTAATTGTATATGTTTGCTATATGTTCTCAAATACTTGTAAATACGTAGATACTTGGAAAAATGAGGACAGGTTGGAGTTTCTGTATGTAGGTAATTATTATATAGTTTGTTTAGCTGGATGTATATACTTATTTACATATGTGTATAAGTTTTTGTGTATGCTTATTTGCAAATCCATTCTCCGCACAGGCTTACATGATCTTGCACGCACGCTCACGCACACGTATTGCTTTGTTTGTATCTTCTTGTAGTTGAGCAGACAGTTTGCCTACCTAGCACTCTGTGCGCTATGTGTTTCACCTGTTAACGGTTCTCATCAAAAATAACTAGTGTATACCCGTGCATGCCTGTAGAATCCAAGTATAAAGCAAATATTTCTGCATGCCCATAGAATGCAGGTGTAAGCAAGCACGTCACCACTCATTCAGTAATGCCTGCCTTTGATCACTCTACTATGGTGTCTATATGACGTCATATAGACATCATGCAGAGATCATAGGAACATCATAGGTGATCGTCTGTGTGTGTGTGTGTGTGTCTGTCACAATCATAGGACTCGCTAAAAGATCATAGGACCGCCTATGATGTTCCTATGTCTACATGATGTCCTATGATGTTCCTATGATGTCTACATGATGCCTGTGTGTGTGTCACGATCATAGGACTCGCTAAAAGATCATAGGACCGCCTATGACTGCTCGAACCTCAGCTGTTTCATCTTCACGGCATCTTTCCTGACGTGCAGCAGTTCTCACTCTATTGCTCTCCATCTTGTGGGTCTTCTTCTTCTTCTTTTAGATTTGATTGGCGGTTGGCAACCAGCTTGCAGGTGCATTACCGCCACGTTCTTGGTGTTGTTCACAACATTATAAGTTCACGCCACGTCAACTCACTCTTCTTCTTTTAGATTTGATTGGCGGTTTGCAACCAGCTTACAGGTGCATCACTGCCACATACTTCACTCTACGTATATCATCACTCTGTCTGGTCAGGAGCTGTAGTCATTCTAACATCATTGCTGTGTCCCTTCAGCAAAAAGTCTTCGAGATCATGAAAATAGATCTGAGCAAAGAGTGGCTTTCGAGACACACAGACACTTGTTTTGCTGGATCACTGAGCCTATGATGTGCCTATGCTGTCTATATGACATCATATAGACACCATAGTCATAGACACTGACACGCACACAGATTTTCATGAATCACTCTACTATCATGTAGACATAGGAACATCATAGGCGATGACGTCATGTAGACATCATGTAGCGATCATAGGATCGCCTATGATGTTCCTATGATTTTCACATATAAAGAGCCGTGAAGATAAGAGTTAAAAAGCTGTTGAGGGTGTATCAAGGTCACACAGTCCAAGGACGGATAATTTTTTCACACATAAGGAGTTGTTCAGAAATCCTTATACAAAGATATAGAGTGATGATAATCAAGTCAGTGATGTCTGAAGATAGAGTTGAGGATCGATTGGACACAGCAATGATGACAGAAGGATTGCAGCTCCTGACCAGATAGAGTGATGATATAGAGTGAAGTATGAGGAACTGCCAATCAAATCTAAAAGAAGAAGATGAAGAAGAGTGATGTCTGAAGATAGAGTTAAGGTTCGACTGGACACAGTAATGATGATAGAAGGACTACAGCTCCTGACTACATAGAGTGATGATATAGAGTGAAGTACGTGGCAGTAATGCAGCTGTAAGCTGGTTGCCAACTGCCAATCAAATCTAAAAGAAGAAGAAGAGTTGAGGTTCGACTGGACACAGCAATGATGACAGAAGAAATACAGCTCCTGACCAGATAGAATGATGATATAGAGCACAGGTGTCAAACTCATTCCATGGAGGGCCAAGACCCTGCAGGTTTTACCTCCATCCAGTGTCTTCAACAGGTGATTTCTCTGAATTTCTTCCTACTGATTGCTGATCAGTGAAAACACCTGCTGAAGAGACTGGGTGGAAGTAAAACCTGCATGGTCTTGGCCCTCCATGGAATGAGTTTGACACTCTATATTATAGAGTGAAGTACAAGGAGACGAAGAAGAGTGATGTCTGAAGATAGAGTTGAGGTTCGATTGGACACAGCAATGATGATGACTGGGGCGGCAGTGGCTCAGGAGGTAGAGCAGGTCGTCTAATAACTCGATGGTTGGCGGTTCAAATCCCACTCTCCCCAGATATCCTGCCGTTGTGTCCCTGGGCAAGACACTTCACCCGCATTGCCTCCAATGCCCATAACACTGGGTATGAATGTGTATAAATGTGTAAAATGTTCGGTGGTGGCCGGAAAGGCTGTTGGAGCAGATTGGCTGCCACGTTTCCATCAGCCTGCCCCAGGGCAGCTGTGGCTGCAGAAGTAGCTTGCCACTACCATTGTCTGTCTGGAGTGAATGAATAATGTACCTAATTGTAAAGTGTCTTTGAGTATATATGATAAAGCGCTATATAAAACCAATGCATTATTATTATTATTTATTATTAGAAGGACTACAGCTCCTTATCAGATAGAGTGATGATATAGAGTGAAGTACGTGGCAGTAATGCAGCTAGCTGTAAGCTGGTTGCCAGCTGCCAGCTGCCAATCAAATCTAAAAGAAGAATAAGAATGCACCTGTAGGCTGGTTGCCAACTGCCAATCAAATCTAAAAGAGGAAGAAGAAGAATAGTTGGTGGCAGTAGGACACAGACAGAGTGAAGTATGTGGCGGTAAAGCACCTGTAAGCTGGTTGCCAACCGCCAATCAAATCTAAAAGAAGAAATGATGATATAGAGTGAAGTACGTGGCGGTAATGCACCTGTAAGCTGGTTGCCGACTGCCAGTCAAATCTAAAAGAAGAAGAAGGAACATCATAGGACATTTCACACATAAGGAGTCGTTTTACAAAGGAACATCATAGGACATCATGTAGAGATCATAGGAACATCATAGGTGGTCCTATGATCTTTCAGCAAGTCCCATGGCCGTGACTGACAGAGATTTCTTGAATTATATACTGTATATATATGATGGTATTCACTGATGGAAATGATAAGTTGTATTCAGCAACATCGGCCTCATGCCGATCAAGGAGCTGTATTTACAAACTGAACTACCAAAAAGGACTGTTACCTTTCTGTCAGCTCGAGCCAGTTAGGCAATCTGTCGAGCCCTGGACAGATCGCCAGTCCATCGCAGGGCCAACACAGAGAGACAGACAACCATTCACTCTCACATTCATACCTAAGGACAATTTAGAATCCCCACTTTGATGCCAGTTAACCTAACTTGCATGTTTTTGACATGGAAGTTTGGCATGTTTTTGGAAACCGGAGAAATCCCGGAGTAAACCCACGCAGACACGAGGAGAACATGCAAACTCCACACAGATCACTGTTGGTCGGGGGCTGGGATCGAACCCGGGATCCCCCAGCCAAGGGTGAGTTGCTGTGCTGCCGAAGTGCTAACCACTCCGCCACTGCGCTGCCTCTCTATATATTCTAAAAAATATAAATGCTTGAAGCAGTTGAACTCGTGTGGCCGATGAATGTATGTTCCTGTCATAATGATCCCTACACAAGTTGACTGTTGCTTTAACAACGTGAACCGGAAAAGGAAGGGTGTCGTCGCGCTGTTGTTTTTTCTTTTTCTGCTCAAGCAGGCAGAGCTCATCAGGCGTAGGAGCGTGGAATTTATCATCTGTAACCAAAAACAGCTAAAAATGAGCGTCCCTGCATTTATCGACATTACAGAAGAAGATCAGGTGCGAATTACGATTTTAATTTTTTGTTTATAGCCGTTTTCTTTTATTTTGAGTCGCTCATTAGAGAGTGTAAAAGCAGACATCGTACCATATGGGTTAGCTAAAATGCTAACCGGTTTCTGCCAGCTATATGCTAACCGCTAGCTTATCTGTGAGAGCACAGTGTGGAGATAATATAGTTTCTTAACACTATAAACTAATTGAGAGCAGTAACAGTTTTGCAGCTTGAGTTGTTAACAAAAAGGTCATTTATAAAGTCTACAGTAGTATCATTAGCCCAGTGTGCTAGCTGCTAAGCTAAAATCTAAATAAACAAAGTAGTAAAGAAGAACAAGCCGACCAGTGGATGATGGACATAGCAGGGGGACAGGTCAAGTGGACCCCTGATCAAGTGAGCACCCCGAGTGGACCACGGGATCCAATTTGTACATGTACAAGTACATTTTCAATCCAGTGATTTACAAATTGATTCAGCGCTTTCAAAAGCCTCATTCAGAACATTAGTCCCACATACCTATTCTGTGGATTTTCATCTGGGGGCAGCCAGCGGTGACAAGCAGCAGCAGTGGAGAAGAAAAGTCTTTTGAAAGCAGAAATGGAGCCAAAACCTTCTCCGAGTCAGCTTAGTTGTCATCTTACATGTAATATAGTTCCGGTTCCGGCGCCACACGAGTTGGCTTCCTTTTGCAACAGCGGCTCAATTCTGAGTCTTTTTATCTTCCTTCTTCTTTCTGATCCGGTGATAACTTGGGCTGCACGGTGGCGCAGTGGTTTAGCACTGTGGCAGCACAGTTTTACCCTCGGCCGGGGGGATCGCGGGGATCATGAGATCGTGGGTTCGATCCCAGTTCGATCCCAGCCCCCGACCAACAGTGAGCTGTGTGGAGTTTGCACGTTCTCCCCGTGTTGCGCGGGTTTACTCCGGGATTTCTCCGGTTTCCTCCCGCACACCAAAAACATGTAGGTTTAGGGCGCTCGCGCACGCAGCGACCAGCAGCCAGTGGCTTGTCACCAGACTGCAAACCAAGTCTACCTACGGGTACAAATAAGTAACAAAAAAAAAAAAAACTTTCTGATCCGGCACACCTTTCACTCTATATATATCACGGACACACAGATCGCCCCAAAGGTCTCCCGAGTCGGCGGACGGAGCCACTGTCTACAGCAGGAGACAATACAGCAGGGAAGAGCTAGCTAGGACTCAACCGCCACCCGGTGCTAACGGAGACACTCGACATACTGGGGAACTGAAGCGAAAACGACACGGGTGCCGGGCTGGAGTTTAGGCGGCGTGCAAGAAATATAAGACAGAATAATAAAGAGCGATGGCAAGAACCAAGCAGACCGCCCGTAAATCTACTGGAGGAAAAGCCCCCAGAAGCAGCTGGCCACCAAGGCTGCTCGGAAAAGTGCTCCGGCCACCGGTGGAGTGAAGAAGCCTCACCGTTATAGGCCCGGTACCGTGGCTCTGAGGGAGATCCGTCGCTACCAGAAATCCACGGAGCTGCTCATCCGTAAGCTGCCCTTCCAGCGCCTGGTGAGGGAGATCGCTCAGGACTTCAAGACCGACCTGCGCTTCCAGAGCTCCACCGTCATGGCTCTGCAGGAGGCCAGCGAGGCCTACCTGGTGGGTCTCTTCGAGGACACCAACCTGTGTGCCATCCACGCCAAGAGGGTCACCATCATGCCCAAAGACATCCAGCTGGCCCGCCGCATCCGCAGAGAGAGAGCTTAGACTTTCTGCTGCACATCCACCAACCACAATGCTCCGCACTGTGTGTCTATATATATATATATATATATATATGTATATACTGTATATATATTTATAGTAATATGTACATATGTATACTAGCTGCTCTTGTTTTTTCTTGCCTTCTGATTGTTGCTCTGAGTGTTGCTATCCCTGTGCTGTTGCAATCCTGGAATTTCCCCATTGTGGGACTAATAAAGGCTTATCTTATCTTATATATTTTTTACACTCCTTGGTGACCGGGAAAAGTCTTTCCAACAGTTTTACACAAATTCTTGTTGTTCTCCTTCACGTTTACAAATCACTGGATTGAAAATGTACTTGTACATGTACAGATTGGATCCCGGGGTCCACATGGGGTGCTCACTTAGTCAGGGGTCCATTTGACCTGTATCCACATAGCAGTTACATCCATCCTGGATTTGTTGCTTGGTACTCATCATGCTTCTCTGGTTTAAGACTAAGTTAACATATCAGTTGTTTTAACTGTCTTTTAAGGCTTCAGAGCTGAGGGCCTACATAAAAGCTAAAGGAGCTGATATTTCAGAGGAGAATGCTGAAGGAGGTCTACATGTAGATCTGGCTCAAATCATCGAGGCCTGCGATGTCTGCCTCAAGGATGATGATAAAGGTAGGTAGTTATGGCCATGTATTTTTATGAAATTATACAATCATAGAGATGTCTTTTTTTCATGGTAGCCCTGTTGCTTATTATTGTTTTCATGTATCTCACCTTTAAAGTCAGGGAGATAAAGAAATATGCATTATAAAACATAATCAAACTGAAACACTTTAAAATGGCTCATTTCTCTGATTTTTTTCTGAATTTGCAGCTGCAGTCAACTATTGTCTGTTTCAGGGCAAAGTCAGTGCCACATAACTAGGACATATCGAATAAATATTGGCATCTGCCATCAGTAATTTTTATCTTATTTGCCAATAATAAAGTCAACAATGTAAATATAGCCGATATACAGTATCTGTGTATCCCTATAAAATATATTTCACTACTCAGACATTCTGTTACAGATATTCTAGTGTCAGGTAGTACTGGTCGAAAATGGCCTAAAAATAAAATCTCAGATTTTTATTTTTTTTTTTTTGATGCTACATTTGATCTTAATATTTTTTTGTTTGTTTTGAAAACAAAAGACAAGGAATTATTTAAAATACTTACTTTTTATTTTCCTGTTGGAATGCAAGTTAGGTTAATTGGCATCAAAACTGGGGATTCTAAATTGTCCTTAGGTATGACTGAGAGAGTAAATGGCTGTGTGTCTCTCTGCATTGGCCCTGCGATGGACTGGCGATCTGTCCAGGGTGTACCCTGCCTCTCGCCCAAAGATGCTGGGATAGGCTCCAGGCCCCCCGCGACCCGAAAAGGATTAAGCGGAAGAAGATGAATGAATGAATGAATGAATGAATGAATAAAGTTCAAGCCTGGCTTTAACCAAACTAAACATATTTTAAAATAAATTGATCCTTAATTTCAGATTAACTGCCAACATAACTTTGAGAGAAGATAATGATTCTATAATTCAAGAAATCTCTGTCTGTGTGTTTGTCTGTCTGTCTTCTCTCGATTACTGGCGGATAGCAAACAACTGAAAGGTGCATACTGCCACCTACTGTACAAGAGTGTGTAACATTGTCATTTGAGCCTGACCCCTAAATTCTATGACTTAATCCTGTGTTATTTAAAAAAGAGAAAAGAGCCCTTCTCGTGATTCTTAATGCCTCTCCATCAACATCTGTTCCCAGAATCCCAGTTAAATCCTATTGCCTACCGGCCTCTCAAACTTCATTGTTCATTCTCTCTTTTTCATTTCCATACTTGTGACAGTGTAACAAGATGTGCTTGGCATTTTCTTTTACTCCACATTCTCTACATTCGTCACTTTGGCTTTTCCTCATGATGAATAAAGTGCTGTTTAAACCCGTATGATCCAGTCTGAGTCTTTCCATAATGATGTCTTCCCTCCTGTTTGTTGTTTTATAATTCTTTATTGCAATAGATTTTTGTATTTTGTAATACGATCTACCCTTTATGATCTTCATCCCATCTTTTTTTTGCCATAGCTCAATTCCTTTTTTCTTGATTACTGTTTTCCCTTCTCCTTTTCCAAGAGACAATGGTATAGTTATTTCTTTCCCAAGTGCACTTTTTGCTAATTTGTCTGCACAGTCATTCCCTTTCAACCCTTCATGTGCAGAAACCCAGCAAAACTGAACATCTCCACCACCCCGTGTACCCTAAATAAACTGATATAGCTCAATCACCAAGTCTTTCCTTGTAGATTTTAGTGTCTGTATGGTTTTTAAAGCTGTGAGTCTGTGCACACTACCACCCGGTCCGGTCTGACCTCCACCCACTGCAAACCAATAATTATTGCCACCATCTCTGCTGTAAACGTGGATGTATTGTTGGAGAGTCTTTTTGAGATGGTCACTTTAAACTCTGGAATGTATACTCCAACAGAGCCCTCTTTGTTCATTGAACCGTCAGTATAGAGCTGTAAGCAGTTATAGTAATTATTCCTGAGGTAAATACTTGTTTTAACACCAACTTCACTCATATGCCAATCTTTTTTCCTCATTAGCAGACTGATGTCTACTTCTTTTCCCAGAAACAGCCAAGGGGGAACATTACTCACTGGACTGGTGTTAGCTATATCAGTAGTGTCTAGTCCATACATTCTGGCTTTTCTTTAAATTGTCCACCCAAACCTGTGTCCCTGGAAGTTAGAATATTCCCAGCAGTCTTGTAGTGTTGTTTTTGAAATATTCACTTCCTCACTTCCTTTCAGCTTGACGCATTATCATACTGCGGTATGATAATGCGAGTTTATCTCTTCTCAAATCCATTGGCATTTCTCCTGCTTCTATTAAAACTGCATTGTTTGGTGTTGTTTTGATGGCTCCAATGCACAGGCGAAGCACTCTATGCTGCATTCTATTTTTTCCAGAGTCGTCTTTGCTGCTGCTCCCATAAATTATGCATCCATAGTCTATTGGCGATCTCGTTAGTGCTCTGTAAATGTCAATGCCTGTTTATCTGCACCCTATTTGTGTCCAGCTACAGCTTTTATGAGATTAATGACTTTTTTGCACTTAGTCTCCAGATTTTCAGCATGAACTCTCCATGTGTATGCACTATCAAACCACAATCCTAGATATCTGAACTCACTCACTTTCTCTATTGGTTGATTATATAATGTTAATGGTTCTGTACCAGTTCTGTGTTTTTTTTTTGTGAAAATCATATAGTAGGTTTTACTGTTTAAAAATTTAAATCCCCACTAATATGACCACTTTCTCCATTGGTTTCCTGATGTTTTTGAACACAATTGTCTCATTTCTTCCCCTCGTCCATATGGCTCCATCATCTGCATGTAGTGCTGTTTTGATGGATCCCTCTTGATCTGCAAACATGTCATTAATCATTATGTTGAATAAAACTGGGCTTATCACATCCCCCTGAGGAACACCATTTTCTATTTCAAAGTCATTAGAAACTTCTCATCCTACTTTAACCCTAATTGTCCTGTGTTAAAAAATCCATTATCCAATTATACACCCTACCACCAATGCCCATTTTATTCAGTTTGATAAGAAATCCATCCCATCACAGTGAGTCATAAGCCTTTTCAGTATCCAGATAAACTATAACCATTACTTCTTTCATTTTGAGTCTTTTCAATATCATTACTTACCCTAACTAGAGCATCCACTGTGAATCTTCCTCTTCTAAAACCATTCTGATAGTTGTTTATTAATCATCTTTGCTCTAGTACATATGAGAGCCTGTAAACTAACACCTTCTCCATCTATTTCCCTAAGTGTGACGTTAATGTTATTGGCCTGTAGGTGCCTGGATGAGCTGGGTCTTTCCCGGGCTTATTAAATGGTAAAATTACAGCCTTTTTCCACCCATTTGGGATAACCCCGTCCTTCCATATTCTGTTAAAAAATTTCAGCACCAGTTCCATTGATTGCATAGGCAACTGCCGGAACATAGCATAGCTTAACTGATCATATCCTGGAGCTGTGCATCCACTATCTTGCAAAGCTTTCTTAAGCTCTGACATTGTGAGTGCAAGGTCTAATGCAGTCACATCTTCTTTGACTTCCTTTAAGTTTGCATTTTCTTTTAGTTTATGCTCCCTTTGCTGTCTATGACTCTCACCAAGATGTTCCCCTCTGCACTGCTGGAAATGCTCTACCTAGGACTTCTGCCTTTTCTTTGTCAGATACAGCCATCTTGTCCCCATCCACTAGAGCTGGGATTTTAACTGATCCCTTTTCCCACTCATTTTTTTTTTAAACATACCCCAGACATCACCTAATTCTGTTTTCCTACCAAGAGTGGAACAAAATTCTCTCCATAATGACCTTTTCCTCTTTTTAATAATCCGTTGAGCTACTGCCTTTTTTAAATTTTCACTGTTCATATTCTTCTTCAGCACTCTGAATGCCTTGTTTTGCTCTTTTACTGCAATACAACATTCCTCATTCCACCAGGGTACAACCTTCTTCCTACCCTGTGTAGTTTTCTTAGGTATACTTGCTATTGCAGCAAACAGAATATGATTGGTTGAACATTCTTCTATGCCACCTTCTAATGTTACCACATGACATGATTGTATACAGCATTGCCTAAATTTTCCCCAGTCTGCCTTGTCAAAACACCATCTTGTAAAACATCTTCCCTCTTGTATACATACTTCAGTTTTAATGTCTAAGTATTGGGAAGTGATCACCTCCAATAGTTGTACTGTTCATAGCCGTCCATTCACAGGCGCTCACTAAAGAATCAGATACCAGAGTCAGGTCAATACATGATGATGTGCCCCTATGCACATCCACCCTGGTACCTTCACCACTGTTGAGACAAATTAACGATCTTTCATCTAACATCTCTTCCACAACATTTCCATTGTTATCTGTATGTGTGCTTCCCCACAAGCTATTATGGGCATTGAAGTCTCCACTCCGTACCACTTTCATATGCCCTTCCCCTGCCATACCACTGAAAATATCTGCTGTTAACTTCCTACATGGGTTGTAATAATTAATCAGCTTAATATTTCCTTGTCCATTTGGCCTACATATTTCAATAATATTACACTCTATATCCTCAGGGAAGGTAATCACCCTATATGCCAGGCCACCTTTAATGAAAGTGGTACCTCCTCCTCCATTTACACTGTTAATTCTATCCTGTCTGATTGAACTATATCCTGGAATAACAAATTCTAAGTGAGGTTGAAGCCATGTCTCCTGTACACACACTACCTCTGGAACAACTTGTAGTTCGTAAAGATACTTCTTGAGTTCTTGTCCGTTGGCTATAAGGCTCCTCACATTCCACTGTAGTATGTGTAGTACCATAATTCAGATACTAAGTTTCAACATGTGCATGCTCCCCAGTTTCAGCTGTCAATAAAACGTGAATCTGATCGGCTTTGATATCTTTCTCATCTAGGAATCTTCCTGCTGCTTCCACAATGGTTTTGATTCTGTCACTTTTCTTCTTTAGCTGTGCTGCAACACTAATGGTGTGGCAGATAAAAGCTACAAAGTTTGTCTTCTTAACTATCAATGTGTCATCATCCATTTTGCATTTGTGAACACAAAAATTCCTTGCAGCGGCATGATCTTGTGTTTGTGTGGGATTTGTTGATGGCTGTGCTTCCCTTTGAACTGAACTTTGAGAAAGGCCTGTTGTGTTTCTGGCCATTCCTGGCTCTCTGTCTTTAGAACTTCCACATATGAGATTTTCTTATTCTAACTTCCTGGGCTTGTCTAGCTTCCCTCTGCACAACACATCCTCCGTATGCAGCACTGTGGTCACCCTCGCAGTTGCAACACTTTACTTTGGCGTCCTTTTCGCATTTACCATATTTGTGCTTCCTTCCACATCTAGCACATCTTAACTTTCCCTTACATTGCTGAGCAGTGTGACCCATCCTTTGACATTTGTAGCACCTGAGTGGCTTTGGGACTATTCTCTGACACTGTAATACAGGTATCCTATTTGGACTGATTTAAGGAGTGTTTCCTCAAACTGAATCATTACAGACAGTGTATCCTTCAGTGAACCTTCTCTTTTACTCTTTAGCCTTTTCACATCCTTCACCTTTCCTCCTTGGATCTCGTTTTTCACTTCTTCCATAGACATGCTCAAAAGGACACCTGATATAACTCCCCTCAGGTTTGCTGTTGAACCAGGAACATGAGCCTTCATTTGTTCTTCGTTTAGACATGTCATTGCCAGTATTTTCTCTTGCTGTTGTTTACTTGATGCATGTATTAACAGCTGGTTATTATTCAAGAACTTTGCAAATTTAACTCACTCAATTTCTTTCTCAATTGCTTTTGTTAGCTTAACAGGGCGATGGTGCCCCCCACCCTGATTGAACTCAGTGACAACCTTCCACTCATTCCCTACATCATCAAACTGCCATCCATGTTGGCTAGTTCGTGTTTTCTTAGCATTGTTACTTCCTCCCGCGTCACTCTCATCTGACGCACTTCTAGCTCTTGGTTTTCTTTCTGCCTCCCTAGCTGCTCTTTTCCACCTCCCAGACCCAGGTAGTATCCACTCCATGTCATCTCTATTGAGCCCATCAGAGCTATATGCCATAATGTTAGAGTACAGTTCATGCTATCCACCACAAACAAATCACTCCTACCGCCAAACGAACACAGATGTAAATGCCGTCTCAACCTTCCACCTGTCGAAGTCCGTCCACCGCTTTAATGGTCCAACTGGTCTTTGTGCTTTTCTTCTTTTTGATTTGATTGGCGGTTGGCAACCAGTTTACACGTGCATGACCGCCACATACTTTACTCTATATTGTCACTCTATCTGGTCAGGAGCTGTAGTCCTTCTGTCATCATTGCTTCTTCTTCTTCTTCTCGGGATCATAGCTCAGGCATTCGAAGCTTTCCTTCATCCGGTGCCACCAAAATGCTACTCGTGACCCCTGTCTGTCTGTCTGTGTGTCATGACCACAGGACTCGCTATGACATCAAAGATCAAAGGCAGGCGTTACTGAACTCGCTAAAAGATCATAGGATCGCCTTTGATGTTCCTATGATCGCTACACAATGTTCTGCAAAAGATCATAGGACTCGCTACGATGTCTATGATGTCATATAGACCATCACTCACGATCATAGGACTCGCTATGACATCATCAAAGATCATAGGATAGCCTATGATGTTCTTATGATTATGTGTCTGTCTGTGTCACGACCATAGGACTTGCTAAAAGATAATAGGATTGCCTATGATGTTTACATGATGTCCTACGATGTTCCTATGTATAAGGAAGAACAACTTGTGTGTGGAAAAAATTATCCGTCCTTGGACTGCATCACTCTTGATCATAGGACTTGGTATGACATCATCAAAGATCAAAGGCAGGCATCACTCACACTCCCTCACAATCATAGGACATCAAAGATCAAAGGCAGGCATCACTCACGATCATAGGACTCACTATGACATCATCAAAGATCAAACGTAGGCATCACTCACGATCATAGGACTCGCTATAACATCAGCAAAGATCGTAGGACTCGCTATGACATCAGCAAAGATCAAATGCTCATAGGACTCGCTATGACATCAGAGATCAAATGCAGGCATCATAGGAGTTGCTATGGCATCATCAAAGATCATAGGACTCACTATGACATCATCAGAGATCAAAGGCAGTCATCACGGTCATAGGACTCGCTATGGCACAATCAAAGATCAAAGGCAGGCATTTCTGAACGAGTGCTGATGTGCACATATGATGTTCCTATGATGTCTATATGATGTCATATAGACCATAGGACTCGCTAAAAGATCATAGGTTCGCCTATGATGTTTCTATGATGTCTACATGATGTCTGTATGATGTCATATAGACCACAGGACTGATATTCCTATGATCTCTACATGATGTCTGTATGACGTCATATAGACACCATAGTATAGACTCTACTGTAGAGTGGTCAAAGGTAGAGAATAGTGTTACAGTTATACACTGTCTGTAACATTATGGCATCTAGGCTCTGATGGGTAGGTACAATGAAGATGAGGTGGGCTGGACACTATCCAGGTCTGGGGGCCGGAAAAGAGCAGCTACGGGGGCAACAAGACCTTAGAAGCGGGTCAGATGAGAGTGATGCAGGAGGAAGTAACAATGCAAAGAAAACAGGAACTAGCCAAAATGGATGGCAGTGTGAGGATGTCGGGAATGACTGGAAGGTTGTCACTGAGTTCAAGCCAAAGTGACAAATGTAGAGAATGTGGAGTAAAAGAAAATGTCGAGCACATCTTATTACACTGTCACAAATATGGAAATGAAAGACAGATAATGGAAAATGAAGTTCGAGAGGCCGGTAGGGAATGGGATTTAACTGGGATTCTGGGAACAGATGGAGATGGAGAGGCAATAAGAATCACAAGAAGGACTCTTTTCTCTTTTTTAACCCCTTGCACGCTGGTCAATTTCCCTAAAAACACCAAAAAATAACGTACCCAAAGTAAATCAAAAGCTGTTCTTCAACCCTTTGCAGCATCTTCATGGGGTTGGTCTCATTTAAAAGAAAACACTTTGAATTTTTTGGCAAAACAATCATAATCTCTCTAAGTGCTCCTGCCACTGAGTAACAGTCATCTAAACATACTGAACTTGAAGAAAATAAATTTCGCCTGGGCGTTTGTTTTTTTTTTTTATACAAATGCTTGCAAATAACACACAGCTGTCAGATCTGGGCTGGAAAATGCAACAGAAATGTAGAACCAAGTGTTATCCAGCTGAGGTCAAAATTTTGTAACAATACCACAGAAAATGAATATATTACACTGCTTTTTTCTTAGGTTGTTCCCAGGCGTTTTTGAACTGTGCCAAATTGTGCCAAATGGCACAGTTTGGAAAAACGTCTGTAACTTTTGAATGATTCAATATAGAAGCTTCATCTTGGGCTCTAATGAAAGGTGAAGGGCTGTGTGTGTGTGTGGGGGGGGGGGGGTTGTTTGTTCATTCATGAATAAATGAATGAACAAACAAGCCCCCGCACACAAAGAAGCATGCCACATAAAAAATGTGGCTTTTTTTTTTTTTTTTTTTTTTTTTTACAAGAAAAAATAACCTACAGTGCAATAAAAATTATACTAAAATATCTGTAATGTAGAAGATAACAACTCCCCCCCCCCACTACAGAGGACGGACATCGTCCATCGACACATGACGGACCGCGGCCATGCGCTGCTGTCTACTACGCACAGTTGTACTAAAATATCTGCAATCCGCTACAGAAGAGTAGCGGGGGACATTCACGGTCCGGACGCGGCGCACGGACTGGAAACGATCCGTGCACCGACCGGACCGGAGCGGTCTGGGTCCGTCATGTTGCGATGACGCACAGTTGTAATTTACCGATCGGTCAAAAGTCATTTTGATTACAATTTTCAGGGATAAAGAATAATTTAGCTTATAACACTTACCTGTCCACAACAGCAGTGTCGCTGGCGAACTTCTCTTCCTCATTGTCAGACGAACATGATGCTGGTCCGCTTGTTACGGACTCGTGGTTCTGGTCACGCGACCCGGTCAAACCATAATTCCATTATTGCGGTTTTGCGCTTCCATGATTGCGGTTTTGGCGAACGATTTTTCAAAACAAATAAGAACAGTAGTAAGAAAAAAAGACTGGCGAATGCGTGTGTGTCACCCAGCAGCTTACACAAAACAGATTTTAGGCAAGGGACATACGCTTTCAAACTTCTGTGCTTCAGTTGGCTCGCTGTATTCGCAGCCGTTGGTAGGCGAGTCCTTCTTGCTAGTGTAACCCAGTGTTAAAAACGCGAATAAAATTATGAATGTCGATACCGCTTTAAGAAGAAGGGGGGACATTCATTTCACAATGGGAGTAGATAGTTTTAACGTGAATTAAATTATAAATATTGATACCGCTTTTAGAAGAGAAAAACACCCATTTCACAATGGGAGTAAATGATTTAAATATGAATATTTAAATAAATATATATTCATAAATAGGAACGTTTTCTGATAAAGTTCCTAGTATGTGTATTGATATTTCGAGTAACCAATGGCTGCGCCGTTGCTGGGTCATGCCACCCAATGGGTTAAGCGCTCTCTCCCTGGGTCTGGGATGACTTGCATTTTTGGCTCAGTCACGCCAGACGCCGAAAGACACAGACCAGAGAGAGAGACGGTCCTTGGTGATATGGCGACGCTAACGTGCTAATAGCAGCCTTTGCCTGGATAAAACTCTTGAAATTGATTGGGATCCGAAGGTTGTCAACGCCGTTGAGCGCGGGAATCCCATTGGACACACGAGCCACTTAGCATGGTCAGGTTCTTTTCTTTTCTTTTTCTTTTTTTTTTCCTTTGGACTGGTTTGACCAGAGCTTGGATCTCCTGATCTGGACGGCGAGCCGAAGTCCGAGTCCTAGAAACTGCTAAAGGTGACTCCACTAGTCACCTGGAAAGGACCAAAACAGGACTGTGAATTTTGTAAATATAAGTTTGAGTTTATGGATTATTTTTTTCTTTTTTTATCGCGCTATGTATTTATTTTTGTTTACATATCTGTGAAATAATATATATAGTTCCAAGTTCCATACACCGTGTGTGTGTGTGTGTCATCTGTTGTTGCACCTTCCAGGCTCCTACGAACCCAGAGTCGGTCTGACCTGGCCCAATTATCCCTTTTCCCCCAGGTAGTAAAGTTAAGGTAAATACATTGCCATAACACAACACTACCAAAAGGGTACTACATCTAAAGTGAGTAGGGTGAGTGGGTGTTAGTAAGGGTTACACACAAAAATCTGGCGAGCGCAGGTGTTAGTAGGTGACCCCCAATTACCCAATCAGCAGTGGTATACCCAGTGATATTACATCCTGTATTACCCCCATTGTATTACAGTGGTATATTGTTACAAAATTTGGCGAGACAAGTAAGTGTCACAGGGTTACAAAAATTGGCGAGCACAGCCAGGAGCCTGGAGCGTTGCACAACAGATCAGGATTCTGTTTTGACCCCAGACTAAACGGTTGATATACGGCCAAAATGGATTTTGTGGAAAAACATGGTGTTAAAATTCCAAATGCAGTCATTGTTAGTGGTGTTGTTGACAAAGAAAAAGACAAAAACGTTTTTGAGTTTCTAGAGCAACATGGCACTATTCGTAGTGTGCTTACCATTAATGATAATAATAATAATAATAATTTTATTTATAGAGCACCTTTCACAGACAGAGTCACAAAGTGCTTAACATGGTAAAAAACAAAATAAAAACACAGGCACATAAAACAGTAAAACAAAGTAGACAATAAAAGCACATAAAAATACAATCAGCACATAAGATAAGATAAGATAAGCCTTTATTAGTCCCACAACGGGGAAATTCCAGGATTGCAACAGTACAGGGATAGCAACACTCAGAGCAACAATCAGAAGGCAAGAAAAAAACAAGCAAGCAAGAGCAGCTAATATACATATGTACGTATTACTATAAAATATATATATATATACACACACACACAGACACACAGTGCAGAGCATTGTAGCTGGATGGAATAAATATATGAATATATGAACACACAGTGCAGAGCATTGTAGCTAGATGGAATAAATATGTAAATATATAAACACCCACAGTACGGAGCATTGCAGCTAGGTGGAATAAATATGCAAGTATATAAACACACACAGTGCGGAGCAATGTAGCTAGATGGAATAATATGTAGATATATAAATATATAAACACACCCAGTGCTGAGCATTGTAGCTAGATGGAATAAATATGTAAATATATAAACACACACAGTGCAGAGCATTGTTGCTAGATGGAATGAAACAGCATAACCGTCTACTTAGTTATCCTACATGGTATGATTATGTGCCCATACATATTCTCACCCTCCATAGCGACCGGTATGTTCCTAGTTGTATGCCGGAGGGGACCATTGTGTAAGTCTATTGCATCTTTTGCATTCAAAAAACTATTAGTTTGTTACGTCTTTTTGCTATCTCTGCGAGCAGCCCTGCTTAGGTTGTACAGTCTGACAGCCGTTGGTAGGAAGGACCTACGAAACCTCTCGGTTGTGCACCTGGGATGATGTAGTCTGCTGCTAAATGAGCTCCTCAGTGCATTCAGTATGTCCTGCATAGGGTGGAACTCGGACTCCAGCAGAGATGACAGTTTAGCCACCGTCCTTCTCTCTCCTATCTCCTCCATCGGATCAAGGCGCTGCCCCAGGACAGAGCTAGCTTTCTTAATCAGTTTGTTCAGTCTCTTCCTATCGGCTGCAGTAATGCCACTGCCCCAGCAGACCACTCCAAAAGTGATGGCTGATGCCACCACCGTGTCATAGAATGACTTCAGCAGCGCCCCTTGTACACCAAAAGACCTGAGTCTCCTCAGCAGGAACAGCCTGCGCTGTCCCTTCTTGTGGAGTGCATCAGTATTGTGTGACCAGTCTAGTTTATATAGTTAAAAAGCCAGGCTAAAAAGGTGGGTCTTTAGTTGCTTCTTAAAAACACCAATGGAAGGTGCAGATCTAAGTTCAAAAGGCAAGGAGTTCCGCAGTCTGGGAGCAACAGCAGCAAAGGCTCTATCGCCTTTGGTTTTGAGCCTAGTACTAGGAACTACCAATAGATTCTGATGAGAAGACCTGAGAGACCTGCTGGGCTGGTGTAGAGAGAGCAGGTCACTAATATAAAAAGGTGCCTCTTCATGAATGGCTTTGTAAGTAAGAACAAGAACTTTAAAATCAATTCTATAATTTACAGGAAGCCAATGCAAGGAGGCCAAAACTGGAGTGATATGACAGAATCTACTGGACCTAGTTAGTAATCTTGCAGCAGCGTTCTGGACTAACTGTAGGCGGTGTAAAGAGGATTTACTAAGACATGTAAAAAGAGCATTACAATAGTCCAAACGTGAAGAAACAAAGGCATGAATAATGATTTCTAATTGAGTGTAGGAAACCAATGACCTAATTTTGGATATATTCCTAAGGTGGAAAAAACAACTTGGGGTCAGAGATTTGACATGCTGATCAAAACTCATCGATTGATCAAAAATGACACCAAGATTTTTTAGATTAGACTGTACGTTAGAGCTTAATGAACCAATGCTATTAACCAACTTAGGAATTAGATTATCAGGTGCTACAATAAGGACTTCAGTTTTATCAGCATTAAGTTGCAAAAAGTTACTAGACATCCAGTCCTTGATTGCAGACTGACAATCATGAATAATTTTTAAATTGTCAACATGGTCAGGCTTAAAAGAGAAAAGTAGCTGTAAATCATCAGCGTAGCAGTGATAAGACACACCTTTAAATTTGCTGATAATAGAACCAAGTGGCAGCATATATAGGGCAAATAAAAGTGGACCCAGAATAGAACCCTGAGGCACCCCACAGGTTAAAGGAGCAGAGTCAGATGAATAAGAGCCATCAGCCACGGAAAACCAGAAAGGTAGGAGAAAAACCAATCCAGAGCTTTTCCAGAAATACCTACCCAATCTCTAAGCCTTTGTAACAAAATAAAATGATCAATAGTATCAAATGCTGCAGTAAGATCTAATAACACTAAAACAGAGCATTTGCCAGAGTCTGATGACATTAAAATATCATTTGACACCCTCAGAAGAGCGGTCTCTGTCGAGTGTTTCTGACGAAAGCCTGACTGAAATTAGTCAAAAATATTATGTTCAATCAGAAAGTCAGTGAGCTGCTTGGCAACAACTTTTTCTAAAAGCTTAGAAATAAAAGGAAGCTTAGAAATTGGCCTGAAGTTTTTAAAAACAGATGGATCAAGGTTAGGTTTTTTTAAAAGTGGCTGCACAACTGCATGTTTAAAATACGAGGGTACATAACCAGATTCAAGTGAACTATTAATGATATAAACCAAAGACGTACCCACTGAGCCAATTACCTCTTTTAACATTGAGGAAGGCAAAATATCTAAAACGCAGGAGGAGGATTTCATGGAGCTCACCAACACTAACAAATCCTCAAAAGAAATTGGGGTAAAATCACTTAAAAAGGCCTGTCTGTTAGGACAATCAAGGATTAGGGGAAAGGAATGAGTAAAACCAGCCCTAACCAGCAGTGACCTTGTCAACAAAAAAGGAAAGAAACTTGTTACAGTCATTACATGAATAAACAGGGGGAGCAGAACTGACAGGATTAACTATACTGTCTATTGTACTGAAGAGGATCTTTGGATTGTTACTATTGGAGGAGATGATGTTGGAAAAATAAGAAGTTCTTGCCATTTTTATCATATTGTTAAATTCAATTAACAGCTCCTTAAGGTACAATCAATGCACCTCAAGTTTAGTGGACTTCCACAGTCTTTCCACCCTCCGACATTTACGTCTAAAACAACAGAGATCATCATTTAACCAGGGGGATGAATTAACAGCACGGACAGTCCTGGTTTTAAAGGGAGCAACTACATCTAAGATGCTTGAACAGTGTGAGTTAAAAGAGCAGACCAAGCTCTGTGTCGTCATCAGAGGATAAAACCACACTGCTGTCAAAGGCAGCAGAAAATTTCACAGCTGACAAATGGTCAATGACACGAGAGCATTTTACCCGCTTGCCAGTGTAACAGACTGATTTGACTGATAAATTAAAAAGAACACAAAAATGGTCTGACACATGAAGCTCCTTAGTCTGAACATTATTCACATTAAGACCAAGTGTAAAAACAAGATCAAGTGTATTTCCTTTTATATGCGTAGGACCAGATAGACACAAAACAAAATTAAAAGATTCAATAATACCCAAGAAATTCACAGCAAAACTGTCATTGGGATCATTAATATGCAAATTAAAATCTCCAAGTAATAAAATCCGCTCAAATTTAATAATAGAAGTTAAAAAATCACTAAACTCAGATAAAAAAGAGGCATAAACTCCTGGAGGGCGGTAAATTAAAACACAATAAAATGGGTTTGAGGAGCCAATTTTTAAAATCATCAGTTCCAAACGATGAAAATGTTCCATGGCTCACCGTCCGTGTAACGAAGCGGCGCCTGTTCACGATGGCCAGACCGCCGCCGCGGCCTGTCAATCTCGGAGCACAGGAGAAGGTACAATCCGGTGGACAAAGTTCAATTAAGGAGGTAAATTCCTCACTTTTCTGCCAGGTCTCAGCAAAGAAATAAAAAGTCCAGCCCTGTAGTAATAAATAAATCGTTCAAAAAGAATGATTTATTTGAGATGGAATGTGCGTTAAACAACGCCAGCTGGATGGGCTCTGTAACAGCAGCAGTCTCGCCAGGAATGGGGGCCAGTGAAAGTTGACGTAGGCACCCGCTACCTGCAGGGGATTTGCTGGCTCGGAGCAGGGAGAAGGCCGGTTGACACGGTAGAGCAGGAAAAACAGGCCGGAGAAATGATGGCCTCACTCCGGGCACACTCGAGGGCCAGGATCCAGGAAAGAGGCCAGCTGCAGAATTAGGAGAAGATGAGGCGGAGCGAGCGAGACGGCGAAGCCGAGCAAGCCTTCTGGATTTCACCGCGGCACCTGCACGTCTTCCCCGAGGTTTGGATCGCTTTCTGCCGGTATAACCACAGCGGGGATCCCAGGTACTAACGGGAAGTTGCAGACGCAGAGACCGATGGAAGAATCTTCCCTCCTGATTATGACAGCCAAACCCCACCATGGAAGATCGAATATCCAGCAGCACTTGGCGATCATAAACGATGACTGATTGCACATGATCCAGACACAATAACACAATCAAAAACAGGACAAACAAGCGGAGACAACCAGCAGCCAGAAACACAGGCGGCGCGGCCATCTTGGGCTGACAGCTTACCTACCTAATGATAACTCATCTGACTTTGACAAAAGTCACATTGTAGAGTTGGAGTCTGGATTAACCATTGAAGCATTAGCACCTACGTTGCCGTGCTCCTTTCCATCCACTGACAATCATGAGGTTAAATACTGCATTCAAGCTCTAATTGATGCCTACACTAAAACTGTAGGGGGCAGTGTTACTGAGGCTTATCTTAGCAACCTGAGGGGTTTAGCTAAGTTAAGTGGAAAAGGTTTTGAAGAGGTGTTGCGGGAGGTCATGTCCACAATAGGGAAGTCTATTGAAGCTGCTGAGACAGCTAAAACGGTCTCTGTCGACGTTGATCCTGCTTTCCCTACTGTAGAACCCACACAAAGTGGAGTCTCTCCTCCACTCCAAGTTGAAGAGCCTCGCACCCCTAAAACCACTCAAGCACTCTTCCAAAGCCCTCTTAGACCAAACTTGACACCTCAAATGTTGAGCCCAGCTGATTTTAACCCACCCGAGGTTCAGAAAATCGTAGTCGAGCATGTCATTAAACATGCAGAGAAGCCGTCAAACGCCCATTCCTCTTGGAGAATCAGAGCTTTCTCTGGCAAAACGCCAAGACCATATACTGAAGCTGATTATGAAACATGGCGTTCACATGTCGACCTGATGATGGAAGATACTTCTTTGTCTGACTTGGAAAAATCTCGCAAGATCTTTGAAAGTCTTCTTGCTCCTGCGTCTGATGTTATTCGTTCTCTTGGTTCTGAAGCCACCTTTGCCGACTATCTTAAGCTGTTGGACTCAGCTTTCGGGACTGTTGAAGACGGTGAGGAACTGCTTGTGCGATTCATGAACGCTTTTCACGATCATGGAGAAAATCCCTCTGCATATCTGCATCGTTTGCAGGTGGCACTCAATCTCACAGTGCGTAGAGGCGGTCTAGAGCCCCAGGAAGCGAACAAACAGCTTTTCAAGCAGTTTAACAGAGGCTATTGGGATGACAATCTGCTAAGAGAGCTACAGCTGGAACTAAAAGATAAACATCCACCTGAGTATGCAGAATTTAGGGATGTGATTTTTCCGCTAATTCACGGAATTCCGCTTTTTTTATCTTCCAAAAATTTTCAGACCAGATGGTGGCACGTGCACAACGCGAGGCTCAGCGTCTTTTCAGATTTTGTGGATTAGCAGTGATATTTCTGCTCATTTCGGGTCTGTTCGTTCAGAACAGCTTCGCTTTTACATCCTACACCCAAAATGAACTTTTGGACATTAGATTACAAAATAACGACCTTTTTATCAGCAACCTACGTTTCATCCCTGAGCTCTGGAGAACACCCGACGCTAGGTAAGCTACCCGGCCGACCGGAAGTGCTCGCAGGCGGCGTAGAGACCGTAAACAAAGGCGGGGGAAGCGCGGAGGGCTAAGAGCTAAGCTAAAGCTAACACTGCACCGGCTTTCTCTACCCAGCATTTTCCTCGCTAATGTACGGTCAGTGGCGAACAGAATGGATGAGCTACGGCTTCGGATCACCAACAATAAGAAACTTATGAACTGCAATATCATGATTTTCACGGAAACATGGCTACATAGTGGAGTACTTGATGGTGCTGTCGAGCTGGCCGGACGGCACACTCTCTGGGCAGACAGAGCAGCTGATGACTCTGGTAAGACCAGAGGTGGGGGAGTATGCATTTATATTAACAAGGCTTGGTGCACGAACTCTGTCACTGTTGGGAGACACTGCTCAGCTAACCTGGAGTTTCTCATGGTTAAATGTAGACCTTTCCATCTGCCACAAGAGTTCACTTTTCACTTTTCTTCATCTTGCCTGCTGAAGATGTTTTGGACTTTATTTAAAAAATATTTTTAACGCCACACATGTGATGGATAATGCTTGTTGGAATATTTTAGGAATGCTATCTTCTTGGAACATAAGTCAATATTATACAGTAATAAGTGACATTCAGCTGTTTGTTTTATGTCATTTAAGCATTGTTCTGGTACTTAAAAATCATAAAAACCCAGGAGCTTCGGGGGGCTTTGCCCCCCTTGCCCCCCCACCGGGGCTCTGCCTCGGACCCCGCTGGGGGACTGCGTCCCCTAGACCCCCTGCTAAATTTTCAGATAATTTCCCCAACCCCAAATCACATCCCTAAGAATTATTGCTTCACCTTCGCACTGTTGAAAACAGATGAGAAGTTAAAAACATCCGCATGAAAAAACATTTGGGCGCCACAAAACCAAAAGCAGCCTCCTACGAACAAACAGTCACCGAAACAAGTACAAATAGTGAAGTGGAGTCGGACAGTCTGAAAGAACTGAAAAAGCAAGTTGCTGATCTAAAAAGCCAATTAGCTGCTGTCGTGAAACAAAAGAAACAAGCACCACCGAAGAAAGACCCAACTAAGAAATCTGGAAATAAAAAACCTGACCATGCCAAACCTGAAAAATTAAACTTCGTCCAGCCGTCCCAATACTAAGCCCAAACCATGGTATTGCTTCCACTGTGGCGAAGATGGGCATATTGTAGCCACTTGTGAGTCAGAGCCAAACCCTGCACTTGTAGCTGCAAAACGCAAAGAACTAAGAGTAAAAAGACAGATTTGGGACAGTCAGAACCCCCAATCTTCTTTAAAGCTGAAGTCTACCCCTGTTACGGGACAAACAGAGGCTAGCTCAGAGATGACCCGTCCCAAACCGAAAGCTCCATTCAAGACACGTGCTAAACTGAAGTCACATTACAAAACAGACCCCTTTAACTTTCCTAATGGTCTAATTGGTACAAAAAGTACAGCACAAGTGAAAGTGAATGGCTGTACTGTGAACTGTTTGTTAGATACAGGTTCCCAGGTGACTACTGTCCCTGATTCCTATTACAGACAGTACTTATCCAACCATGAGATTAAGCCACTTTTTGAGCCGTTAGAAGTGGAGGGAGCTAACGGTCAGAGTGTACCTTACTTAGGCTACATTGAAATGCATGTCACTTTCCCAAAAGACTTTTTCGGTATTGAAGCCGAAGTGCCGACACTTGCCTTAGTGGTTCCTGATGTACGTGCAGCTGATCAGTCCTTAGTGTTAATAGGGACAAACACATTAGATGTACTTTACGAGCTGTACTCTGATGCATGTTCTGAACTGCAGCCAACCATGTCACTTGGTTATAAGGCAGTATTAAAAGTCCTTGAGCTACGGCACAGACAGTCCAAAGACACTAGCCTTGGTTTAGTGACCATGTGCCACAAAGAGCCACAGTTGGTTCCTGCAGGCCAAACAGTTGTTCTAGATGGCGCTGTAGCAGTGTCAGCCGGCAACAGTGAAAAATCTGTCTTGTTAGAACAACCGTTAATGTCAGCCTTACCTGGTGGTATCCTGGTAAAACCATGTCTCATAGACTTACCTGAAAGAGCACCTTACCTTGTTCCAGTTATACTCACCAATGAATTGGAACATGACGTGACAATCCCTCAGAAGTGTGTCATTGGAGAAATTTGTGCATATCAACGAGTCTTATCGCAAGAACACTCTGTGAAAGTTACAAAGTCCAAAACTGAACCAAAGTCTACTCTGAAGTTCAACTTTGACTCTTCCCCCATTAGCGCTGAATGGAAAGAGCGCCTAACAGAAAGACTCAGTCAAATGCCCGAAGTATTTGCACAAAACGATCTTGACTTTGGCAAAACGGATCAAGTGAAACACACAATCAAATTATCAGATGAAACACCGTTCAAACACAGAGCACGTCCCATACATCCAAATGACTTGGAAGCGGTCCGTAAGCATCTCAAAGAACTCGCAACAAGCAGGCGTGATAAGAGAGTCCACTTCCCCATTTTCTTCGCCTATTGTAGTGGTGCGAAAGAAAATGGCGATGTCCGCCATTGTATTGATTACAGAAAGCTTAACATGCAGACTGTAAAAGATGCTTACGCCCTTCCCAACTTGGAGGAAACGTTTTCCACCTTGACCGGTTCGCAGTGGTTCTCCGTCCTCGATTTAAAGTCGGGGTACTACCAAATTGAGGTAGAGGAGCTGGACAAACCAAAGACGGCGTTCGTATGTCCCATGGGCTTCTGGGAATTTAATAGAATGCCCCAAGGCATTACAAACGCCCCCAGCACGTTCCAGCGCCTCATGGAGAAATGCATGGGCGACATGAATCGGCATGAAGTGATTGTGTTCCTCGATGACATCATTGTATTCTTCAAGACGCCCGAAGAACATGAGGCTCGCTTAATGAAAATTCTTAATCGCCTAAAAGAGTACGGGCTTAAACTCTCCCCTGAGAAATGCAGATTTTTTCAAACTTCTGTCAGATACCTCGGTCACATTGTGTCCAATAAAGGAGTTGAGACCAACCCCGAAAAAGTGAAAGCCCCAAGTACCTGGTCTGTGCCCCATGATCTCAAACAGCTCCGCTCGTTCTTAGGCTTTTCAGGGTACTATAGGCGGTTCATTAAGAACTATTCCAGCATCGTTAAGCCCCTCACTGACTTAACAGCAGGCTACCCTCCTTTGCAAAAGAGCACAAAGCCCAAAGCTAAGCCTGCCCAGTACCACGACCCAAAGACACCGTTTGGCGAGCGGTGGACTTCTTTCTGTGATCTTGCATTCAAAACCATCATTGAAAAGCTCAGTACTGCGCCTATCCTGGGTTTCGCTGACCCTCAGTTGCCATATACACTCCATACTGATGCCAGCACTACAGGGCTTGGCGCCGCCCTCTATCAAGAGCAGGAGGGCCAGACTAGGGTCATAGCTTATGAAAGCCGGGGGCTGTCTAGAAGTGAGTCCCGTTACCCCGCCCATAAATTGGAATTTTTGGCTCTAAAGTGGGCAGTAACGGAGAAGTTCACAGACTATTTATATGGCAATCACTTTACTGTCGTGACCGACAGTAACCCCCTGACGTACATTTTGACTATTACTAAGATGGATGCCATGAGTTATAGGTGGCTAGCTGCTCTGTCGACGTTTAACTTTAAGCTCCAGTACAGAGCAGGCAAGCTTAACTCAGATGCAGATGGCCTCTCTAGACAGCCACATGGCGAGTTACTTGATGACGCAGTGTCCCAAAAGGAGTTTGACCGCATACAGCAGTTCACTCAAACTCACTTGTCTCTTCCTGAGAACAGTTTAAGTTCTGAGGTAGTGTCTGCTATATGTGAAAAACACCTTGTCTGTAGCTCTCCAGACAACACCTTCCCTTTGGTTCACTCGTTAGCCATCTCTGTAGTCGCCATTCCAGAAGGCTATGCCGATGAAGATGGCAGTGGTGGTCTTCCAGTTGTACCCCACATGACTCCTGAACAGATCAAAAACGAACAAAGAACTGACCCCTGTTTAAGAGAAGTGATTGCACAAATTGAAACTGGACTAAAAGTTCCACCAACGGTACGAACTGAACTTCCTGACATCAACCTGTTACTCCAAGAGCTCAGTCGACTTGAAATGTGCAATAACATCCTCTACCGCACTCGTCAAGATGGAGGAAATGTTACTTACCAGCTCGTCTTACCTGAACAGCTCCGCGATTCAGTCTTTAAAAGCCTCCACTGTGACATGGGCCATTTGGGCACAGAGCGTACTTTGGATCTCGCCAGAACAAGGTTCTATTGGCCTCGCATGGCGGCGGATATTGAAAAGAAGATCAAGACATGTAATCGCTGCGTAAGACGTAAAACGGCTCCAGAACAAGCTGCTCTGCTTGTCAACATCAAGTCCACCCGACCGCTTGAACTTGTCTGTATGGATTTCCTGTCCATTGAGCCCGATCAAAGCAACACAAAGGATGTGCTAGTGTTAACTGATCATTTCATGAAATACGCTATAGCCATCCCTACCAGCAATCAGAAAGCTCAGACCGTTGCAAAGGCACTTTAGGACAACTTTATAGTCCACCTTGTATTACCCCCATTGTATTACAGTGGTATATTGTTACAAAATTTGGCGAGACAAGTAAGTGTCACAGGGTTACACTAGGTTTTCAGTCATTGGTTCTTCAAGGTTTCAGAAACCCAATTCAAGGCTCTTATTAGTCGAATGAGAGGTCAATCACATCTAAACCAATCAAAGCACTCCTTTGGCTTTCTGTTTGCGGCTGTGTCTGTAGTGGAAGAACGGAAATGCAGCTCGCAGAGACGTGACCGCCCGCGGTACACCAGAGTGCAAGAGGTTAAATAACACATTAACATTAAGTCATAGAATTTAGGGGTCGGGCTCAGATGTCAAAATATTGCACACTCTTGTACAGTAGGTGGCGGTATGCACCTTTCAGTTATTTGCTATCCGCCAGTAACCGAGAGAAGAAGAATATAGTGTTACAGACATCATGTAGACGCAGAAATCTCACTGAAGAAGAAGAAGATTGTTCAGAACTCCTTATGGGAACTCCTTGTACGAAGATATAGAGTGAAGAAGATGAAGAAGAGGTTGCCAACCGAGAAGAACCTGTGGGCAGGTTGCCAACCGCCAATCAAATCTAAAAGAAGAAGAAGATAGAACATTGAGAAGAGTGATGTCTGAAGATAGAGTTGAGGTTCAATTGGATACAGCAATGATGATAGAAGGACTACAGCTCCTGACCAGATAAGAGTGATGATCTGGAGTGAAGTACATGGCGGTGATGCACCTGTGGGCTGGTTGCCAACTGCCAATCAAATCTAGAAGAAGAATAATAATTCTGACTTTTGATACAATCGAGTGATGTTTACTGAGTGAAGTACGTAAAGACTGCAGCTCCTGACCAGATAAGAGTGATGATATAGAGTGAAGTACGTGGCGGTAATGCTGCTGTCGGCTGGTTGCCAACCGCCAGTCAAATCTAAAAGAAGATGATTACTGAATGAGTGGTGATGTGCTTGCTTAAACCTGCATTGTGCGGGCATGCAAAAATACTTGCTTATACTTGGTTTCTACGAGCATGCACAGGTATGCAATAGTTTTTAATAAAAATTAAGAATTCCTCTTATGATTTTAAAACTGAATAAGCAAAGCACAAACACATCTTGTTAATTTTGGAAAATAAATGAAAGCGTCTCACTGACACCCACCAGTGTGTTTCACGACATGTGGGTTTGTGTCGGAGAAAAACAGAGTGGAGGAGGGCGTTAGAGCTGGAAGCTACCACATTTTTTCTAGTGAAAGGGATGGTCAATTTTTGCAATTTTTTTTTTTCTTCAATTGTCCAGACAAGTTATTTTAAGTTTCGATTTAAAATTGATTTACTGCCCAACCTTAATGTCGGTGGAAAATCATAGGATCAAGCTTAGAGTAGGGCAGCCATTTGCCAAAACTAATTTGAGGATGCTGGGAAAGAGGAGATGGTAAGATGTGTAATGTGGAGAGTACAAAACACATGCACATAATGACAAAGCAGAACCTAAAGGTGGATTCACACTACAACATTTGGACCGACTTTTACTGACGTTTTGACAAACGTCTGGCTCTGCTGGCTAGGACTGCAACTAATGACTGTTTTGGTAGTCGACTAATCTAACAACTATTTTTTTCGATGAGTTGACGAATCACTATTATTTTTGCCATGTCCACTATCTCTGCTTCCTGTTAGCACAGCTCCAGTGCATGTGTTACTTCACCTGTTTGTCTGCACACCTGAGAATATCACCTTGTTCGCAGGCTAACATTTTATAAAAGGTCCCTATAGCTAAATGAAATAATGACCCATCAAACATGAGTTTGAAACTTGAGCAACACAATTGCCAGACATTACAAAACCATAATGTAGTGGTGTGAAAAAGTTTTTGCCCCCTTCCTGATTTCTCATTTTTTTGTATGTTTCTCACACTTAAATGTTTCAAATCATCAAACAAATTTAAATATTAGACAAAGATAACGCAAGTAAACACAAAATGCAGTTTTTAAATGAAGGTGTTTATTATTAAGGGGAAAAAAATCCAAACCTACATGGCCCTGTGTGAAAAAGTGATTGCCGCCTTAACCTAATAACTGGTTGAGCCACCATTAGCAGCAACAACTGCAATCAAGCGTTTGCGATAAGTGGCAATGAGTCTTTTACAGTGCTGTGGAGGAATTTTGGCCCACTCATCTTTGCAGAATTGTTGTAATTCAGCCACCAGAATGGAAGGTTTCGAGCATGAACCACCTTTTTAAGGTCATGCCACAGCATCTCAATTGGATTCAGGTCAGAACTTTGACTAGGCCACTCCAAAGTCTTCATTTTGTTTTTCTTAAACCATTCAGAGCTGGACTTGCTGGTGTGTTTTGTATCATTGTCCTGCTGCAGAACCCAAATGCGCTTCAGCTTGAGGTCACGAACAGATGGATTCTCCTTCAGGATTTTTTGGTAGACAGCAGAATTCATGGTTCCATTTACCACAGCAAGTCTTCCAGGTCCTGAAGCAGCAAAACAGCCCCAGACCATCACACTACCACCACCATATTTTAATGTTGGTATTATGTTCCTTTTCTGAAATGCTGTTACTTTTACGCCAGATGTAATGGGACACACACCTTCCAAATAGTTCCAATTTTGTCTCGTCAGTCCACAGAGTATTTTCCCAGAAGTCTTGGGGATCATCAAGATGTTTTCTAGCAAAACTGAGACGAGCCTTTATGTCCTTTTTGCTCAGCAGTGGTTTTCGTCTTGGAACTTTGCCACGCAGGCCATTTTTGCCCAGTCTCTTTCTTATGGTGGAGTCATGAACACTGACCTTAACTGAGGCAAGTGAGACCTGCAGTTCTTTGGATGTTGTTGTGGGGTCTTTTGTGACCTTTTGGATGAGTCGTCGCTGCACTGTTGGGGTAATTTTGGTCGGCCGGCCGGCCACTCCTGAGAAGGTTGACCACTGTTCCATGTTTTCGCCATTTGTGGATAATGCAGGGATGAGAATCCTCCGCGGATTTGCGGAATTCCTCGGATTTTATCATGTCTAGGGTCATTCTCGTGAATCGTCTAAATTTGAGGAGAAAATTTTAGGGGGGGGGTGAGGTATGTTATGAGCGGCGAGTCGTATTTTCGATCGGCTGCTAAAATCCACCGTGCAGGACGCGTAACCCAGCGAGATCAGTAATGTAATGTAACAAGGCCACTGATTGGCTGATACTTATTGAAGCAACCAATCGGCGATTTTGTTATTCCTTTGTCATATCCAACACGTGGAGCGAAATGCAAATGGCGGACAGTTCAATCAACCGAGTTTTCCCGATTTTGTGAAAGTGGTGAACCTAAAACTCACGAAAGACAACAAAGCAAAAATTTTAGAAATTGACAAAGGGATAAGGAACAAGTTTCGTTGGGAATGGCTTGAAAAAACTGTGTCAATGACTGTAAAGATCGGTAAAGATACCGAAGTTGTGGTTGAAAAAATGGCTGACTTCATAGCAAAATGCAAAGTACCAGGGAAAGCCCAGTGTGTTTATTGCAACGATTTCTTGAGTTATGGATCTCGTGGTTGTGTTGCCTTAGTTGAACACTGTTCAGAACAGAAACATCTCAAAATTGTGGCTACAAGGAGATCGAACTACTCGCTCGTGCTGCATTCAAAACGATCGATGGGCACGATCAAATTCAGATGCCAGTCAATCAAAGTTCATCACCGATTACAGCAATTAGTGATCGGAAGACACATTCTGAGGTAAGATTTTTTTCTCGTTATAAGTAATGTACTTGAGAATTTTCGCGTAATGAATTTGTTATGGTGATCAGTTGATCATCTGCAGTGATGCGGACGTTGTACCGGTCTGTTGTGGTGAAGAGGGAGCTTAGTTCTAAGGCAAAGCTGTCGATTTACCAGTCAATCTACGTTCCTACTCTCACCTATGGTCACGAGCTTTGGGTAATGACCGAAAGAACGAGATCGCGGATACAAGCAGCTGAAATGAGCTTTCTCCGTAGGATTGCTGGACTCACCCTCAGAGATAGGGTGAGGAGCTCAGTCATCCGGGAGAGGCTCAGAGTAGAACCGCTGCTCCTCCACATTGAAAGGAGTCAGTTGAGGTGGTATGGGCATCTGATTAGGATGCCTCCTGGACGCCTCCCACTTGAGGTGTTTCAGGTACGTCCCACTGGGAGGAGACCCCGGGGCAGACCCAGGACTCGGTGGAGAGACTATGTCTCCCAGCTGGTCTGGGAACACCTTGGTATCCCCTCTGAAGAGCTGGAGCAGGTGGCTGGGGAGAGGGAGGTCTGGGCTTCTCTGCTTGAACTGCTGCCTCCGCGACCCGGACCTCCGGAAAAGCGGTAGAAGATGGATGGATGGAATTTGTTATGAAATAGCATGTGTAAGTTGTGATGTCATGCCTGTTTTGAAACACTAATTTACATTTGAATGCTGATTATCGATTGTTAATAGATAAATGTTATTACATATTTTCTCACAATTTGAAATGCAATCTAAGAATTTTGAATATAATTTATCATTTTTTTGTTACACTAGGAGGAATTATGCACCAAATGATGTTTCAGAGTACCCACCCTTTTTGGAGTCTGTGACTGGGGTGCTGGAGGGTACTCCTCCTGGAGACTCCATTGTCCTACTGGGGGACTTCAATGCGCACGTGGGCAACGACAGTGAAACCTGGAGGGGGGGTGATTGGGAGGAATGGCCTGCCCGATCTGAACCCGAGTGGTGTTCAGTTATTGGACTTCTGTGCTAACCACAGTCTGTCTATAACGAACACCATGTTCAAGCATAAGGGTGTCCATATGTGCACCTGGCACCAGGACACCCTAGGTCGCAGGTCGATGATCGATTTTGTTATCGTATCATCAGACCTGCGACCGTATGTCTTGGACACCCGAGTAAAGAGAGGTGCAGAGCTGTCAACTGATCACCACCTGGTGGTGAGTTGGATCCGATGGCAGGGGAGGAAGCCATTCAGACCTGGTAGACCCAAACGTATAGTGAGGGTGTGCTGGGAGCGTCTGGCTGAGGCCCCTGTCCGGGAGGTCTTCAACTCCCACCTCCGGAAGAACTTCATCCACATTCCGAGGGAGTCTGGAGACATGGAGTCTGAATGGGCCATGTTCTCCACCTCTATTGTTGAAGCGGCGGCCCAGAGCTGCGGCCGCAAGGTGGTCGGTGCATCTCGTGGTGGCAACCCCCGAACCAAGTGGTGGACACCAGTGGTGAGGGGGGCCATTAAGCTGAAGAAGGAGTCCTATCAAGCTTGGTTGGCTTGTGGGACTCCTGAAGCAGCTGAGGTGTACCGGCAGGCCAAGCGGAGTGCAGCTCGGGTGGTTGCTGAAGCAAAAACCCGGGTATGGGAGGAGTTCGGTGAGGCCATGGAACAAGACTTTCGGTCGGCTTCAAAGAGATTCTGGCAAACTGTTCGGCAGCTCAGGAGGGGAAAGCAACTCCCCGTCCACACTGTGTATGGTGCGGATGGGACACTGTTGACTTCAACTGGGGATATCGTCGGGCGGTGGAAGGAATACTTCGAGGATCTCCTCAATCCCACTGATACGCCTTCCACAGAGGAAGCAGGGTTTGGGGACGAGGGGGATGACTCGCCTATCACAGGGGCTGAGGTCGCCAAGGTGGTTAAAAATCTCCTTGGTGGCCGGGCCCCGGGGGTGGACGAGATTCGCCCTGAGTACCTCAAGGCCCTGGATGTTGTTGGGTTGTCATGGTTGACACGCCTCTGCAACATTGCGTGGAGGTTGGGGGCAGTGCCTTTGGCATGGCAAACCGGGGTGGTGGTTCCTCTCTTCAGAAAAGGGGACCGGAGGGTGTGCTCCAACTTTAGAGGGATCACACTCCTCAGCCTCCCTGGGAAGGTCTATGCCAAGGTACTGGAGAGGAGAGTCCGGCCGTTGGTCGAACCTCGGATTCAGGAGGAGCAATGTGGTTTTCGTCCTGGCCGTGGCACATCGGACCAGCTCTTTACCCTCTCGAGAATTCTTGAGGGTTCGTGGGAGTTTGCCCAACCAGTTTACATGTGTTTTGTGGACTTGGAGAAGGCATTTGACCGCGTCCCTCGTGGATTTTTGTGGGGGGTGCTTCGGGAGTATGGGGTATCGGGCTTGTTGTTACGAGCTATTCGGTCTCTGTACGACCGTTGTGAGAGTTTGGTTCGTATTGCCAACACTTGGTCGGAGTCATTCCCAGTGAGAGTTGGACTCCGCCAGGGCTGCCCTTTGTCACCGATCCTGTTCATAATTTTTATGGACAGGATTTCTAGGCGCAGCCAGGGAATGGAGGGTGTCATGCTTGGTGACCACGGGATCTCATCTCTGTTGTTTGCAGATGATGTTGTCCTGTTGGCTTCATCCAGCAATGACCTACAGCTCTTGCTGGGACGGTTTGCCGCTGAGTGTGAAGCGGCTGGGATGAGAATCAGCACCTCCAAGTCCGAGTCCATGGTCCTCAGTCGGAAAAAGGTGGATTGTCCTCTCCGGGTTGGGGACAGGCTCCTGCCCCAAGTGGAGGAGTTTAAGTATCTTGGGGTCTTGTTCACGAGTGAGGGGAAAATGGAGCGAGAGATCGACAGACGGATTGGAGCAGCAGCTGCAGTGATGCGGACGTTGTACCGGTCTGTTGTGGTGAAGAGGGAGCTTAGTTCTAAGACAAAGCTGTCGATTTACCAGTCAATCTACGTTCCTACTCTCACCTATGGTCACGAGCTTTTGGTAATGACCGAAAGAACGAGATCGCGGATACAAGCGGCTGAAATGAGCTTTCTCCGTAGGATTGCTGGGCTCACCCTCAGAGATAGGGTGAGGAGCTCAGTCATCCGGGAGAGGCTCAGAGTAGAACCGCTGATCCTCCACATTGAAAGGAGTCAGTTGAGGTGGTATGGGCATCTGATTAGGATGCCTCCTGGACACCTCCCACTTGAGGTGTTTCAGGTACGTCCCACTGGGAGGAGACCCCGGGGCAGACCCAGGACTCGGTGGAGAGACTATGTCTCCCAGCTGGTCTGGGAACGCCTTGGTATCCCCTCTGAAGAGCTGGAGCAGGTGGCTGGGGAGAGGAAAGTCTGGGCTTCTCTGCTTGAACTGCTGCCTCCGCGACCCGGACCTCCGGAAAAGCGGTAGAAGATGGATGGATGGATGGATAGGAGGAATTACATAATGCATGTGTAAGGTTTTTTTTGTCATGGGTGGTGATGGGTTGCCTTTCCTAAGATATCTTTGCTTTTATTAGTAAACATAATTTCTTTATGGTCATTGCATAAAAATATTCAACATCTTTTAGGTTTTACTTACTTTTTTAGATTATCTTTCAAATATTAAAATATACTAATATGCAACTTTTTTATATTCCTAGTAACGAACAAATGCACACATTAATAAATCAAAATGTTTGCAGAATGTCAGTATATTTTAATAAATGGGTGATGGACTTGGTGATGGAATTTTGTTAATATTTATAATTTATTTTACTTGGTTAAATTATTTTGTCTGTTCTAGAACAATGTAAATGTAATTCTGTGTCAGTTCTAAACATATTAAATAGTAGTAAAATATAATTTAGTATTATTACATCAACATACCATTCAGATATCATAAATTTACACATGTGATGCAGCAGCAGATTAAAAAGGTAAACTATAAATGCATTTGTACTTACTTCTAACTTTAAATGTAAGACCACATTTGAGCATTCTAAAACACCAGATTTCGTTAGCTTCTGGGAGGCGTTGCCCAAGACCCCCGGCTTAGTTTCCTCTTTTTTTCCCAAACCCCATTCTCATCCCTGATAATGGCTCTCACTGTGGTTCACTGGAGTCCCAAAGCTTTAGAAATGACTTTATAACCTTTTCCAGATTGATAGATCTCAGTTACTTTGTTTCTCATTTGTTCCTGAATTTCTTTGGATTGCAGCATGATGTCTAGCTTTTGAGGATCTTTTGGTCTGCTTCACTTTGTCAGGCATGTCCTATTTAAGTGATTTGTTGATTGAGAACAGTTGTGGCAGTAATCAGGCCTGGGTGTGGCTAGAGAAATTGAACTCAGCTTTCCAAAGATGTGATAAACCACAGTTAATTTATGTTTTAACGAGGGGGATCACTTTTTCACACAAGGCCATGTAGGTTTGGATTTTTTTTACCCTTAATAATAAACACCTTCACTTAAAAACTGCATTTTGTGTTGTCTTTGTCCAACATTTAAATTTGTGTGATGACCTGAAACATTTAAGTGTGACAACATACAAAAAATGAGAAATCAGAACACTTTTTCTCACCACTGGATATTTAACTCATAATGCTCAAACAAGAAAAGTGGCAATTTTTCATGTTTTAGAACCTAAAATATTTATTTTTTTTAGAATTTTTCCTGGAAAAGGGTCCACAGGCGATTAGTCAACTATCAAATTAGTTGTCGATCAGTTTTCTGGTGATCAACTAGTCGATTAGTCGACTAATCCTTGCAGCACTACTGCTGGAAAAAGTTGACGATAGTTGGTGTTTGTTGGCAAACGCTGGTGAAAGTTGTGTTCTTTGAAAGTTTTCAGCATGGTGAAAATTTGCCATTTGGAAATACACGTTGGTGAAAGCTGTGCTCAGTTTGTAAACGTTCCTGAGTGCTGGGCTAAGTTATGCAGAGCTTGCCTAAGTCAACCTAAGTTAAACTCCATTGGCAAACGTTGACTGAAATACTGGTGGAAGCAGATGGTTTTAGACCGAAACTCAGACATGCATGGACACGAGACATACCGAAGAAGTGTCGCTGTCCATGGTGCTGGACTGCCAAAGCCGAGAGAAGGGGGAATTTAAAAAAAAAAAAAAAAAAAAAAACCCGATATATATAATCCCCCCAAAATGTGAGAGCTGAAAAGAAAAAAAAAAAACCTCATTGCAAAATTTACTGTTCTTAATTTTCTGCTCCGTGCTTAAGCATTTTCCAGGTTTTATTGGTTTGGCTTCCATTATGGGGAATCAAAAAGCGCTGATGTGGTGTCAAAAGTAAAGGACATTTAACAGGATTTTATGTTATTTTAATGGAGAGAGTTGTAACAGTCAAACTATAATCACCCATCATTTTATTTATATGATACACTAAATAGTTTTTTTTTTTAATTCCATCCACATTCTCATTTTAATTGCGGACTTACTGTTGCAGTGTATAGGTAGTTTTTTTGTTTGTTTGTTTGTTTTTTAGAGGAATGAATGAACAGGGAGCCTGCATGTGTTTTGGTGAGGGTGTGGAACACGGGGGAGGTGGTGGGATAGGCTGTACTGTCAGTCTGGAGATTTTAATCTACAGACCTTTCCTGTGAAAACGTTCTGTCCCCTAATCTGTTGTGTAAGTCATCATATTTTGTGTGTTTGTGCTCATGCGTCCTGATTAATGAAAAAACACACTCAGCCGGTGTTTTCTGTTCAAGAAGGAGCGTTAAACTATTTGAACACAGAACGGGTTTTTCACTACATAGAGAAAAAAAAACCGTTGCCAGACCAGTCTGCCCTACCAGGAAGACAGTTCCTCTTCTCCACAACCCCAAAGAAGAGCAGGTTATATATGCACGAAGGTGATATTCATTATCTAATGACAGTTTTTACAATGTTAACCTCATTCACTGTCATTCTTTTAAAGTAATGATTCAGAATAAGATAAGATAAGATAAGCCTTTATTAGTCCCACAACGGGGAAATTCCAGGATTGCAACAGCACAGGGATAGCAACACTCAGAGCAACAATCAGAAGGCAAGAAAAAAACAAGCAAGCAAGAGCAGCTAATATACATATGTACGTATTACTATAAAATATATATATATATACACACACACACAGACACACAGTGCAGAGCATTGTAGCTGGATGGAATAAATATATGAATATATGAACACACAGTGCAGAGCATTGTAGCTAGATGGAATAAATATGTAAATATATAAACACCCACAGTACGGAGCATTGCAGCTAGGTGGAATAAATATGCAAGTATATAAACACACACAGTGCGGAGCAATGTAGCTAGATGGAATAATATGTAGATATATAAATATATAAACACACCCAGTGCTGAGCATTGTAGCTAGATGGAATAAATATGTAAATATATAAACACACACAGTGCAGAGCATTGTTGCTAGATGGAATGAAACAGCATAACCGTCTACTTAGTTATCCTACATGGTATGATTATGTGCCCATACATATTCTCACCCTCCATAGCGACCGGTATGTTCCTAGTTGTATGCCGGAGGGGACCATTGTGTAAGTCTATTGCATCTTTTGCATTCAAAAAACTATTAGTTTGTTACGTCTTTTTGAATGAAAATATCCTGACAGTTGTTTTGAATTAAATCTACAATTTTGCATTCACCAGAGCAGAATAGTAGAACTCAGGCCGAGGTGAAGGGCTTGCTCTTTCTTGGTTTAAATGAGAAGCTCGGATGAACGATAATGTAACTGAAGGAAATTTTACAACTCTCAAACTCCTGGATAAAGAAAAAGACTGGCATCATCTGTGAACTGTAGCGGACAGCGCTCATCCATGGCCAAGCAATGCTGTGGAGTTAAAAAGCTCCTTTAACATTTGTAAAAGTTGGTGTGTGCTGGATTACAAAAAAACCTGCTCACAAATGTAATTTCTCTGACGTTTGGACTCATTTTGCTGATTTTTCAAAACATCTGTAAATGTTGGTCCAAACGCTATAGTGTGAACCCAGCTTTTGAAGGGATCGTGTTAAAAAAGTTGGAGAATGTCTTTCTCCTGAACCCAAACTTTGGGACTGTTGTCGGGGAAAGCAGACTGGTAACTGAACGATCTACCTCCCATTCTGCCTGTGCTAATTATAAGAATCACCAGTAGGCCTGCACTCTTGAGAGCAGCGTGCTCTTGGTATAATGGAGAGCTTGGTCATTGATCATGAGAATCGTAATTCTGTATTTTACTCATAGCCAGTGAATTGAATCTTTTATGGGACAAATACCATCGCTTTCTAGTCCTTATTAGTACTCATGCTGCAGCATTTTAAATCCACCAAAGAGATTTTTTATCAAGTTTTTAAGTCGGTGTGATGGTTGAAAAAGTTATCAAATACACAGATTAATTTTTCAGGATCACTGTTTCCTATTTTGTCAATGTAATTGAAGATATACAGTGGGGCAAAAAAGTATTTAGTCAGCCACCAATTGTGCAAGTTCTCCCACTTAAAAGATGAGAGAGGTCTCCAATTTTCATCATAGGTATACCTCAACTATGAGAGACAAAATGAGAAAAAAAAAAAAATCCAGAAAATCACATTGAAGGATTTTCAATGAATTAATTGGTAAATTCCTCGGTAAAATAAGTATTTGGTCAATAACAAAAGTTCATCTCAATACTTTGTTATATACCCTTTGTTGGCAATGACAGAGGTCAAACGTTTTCTGTAAGTCTTCACAAGGTTTTCACACACTGTTGCTGGTATTTTGGCCCATTCCTCCATGCAGATCTCCTCTAGAGCAGTGATGTTTTGGGGCTATCGCTGGGCAACACGGACTTTCAACTCCCTCCAAAGATTTTGTATGGGGTTGAGATCTGGAGACTGGCTAGGCCACTCCAGGACCTTGAAATGCTTCTTACGAGGCCACTCCTTCATTGCCCGGGCGGTGTGTTTGGGATCATTGTCATGCTGAAAGACCCAGCCACGTTTCATCTTCAATGCCCTTGCTGATGGAAGGAGGTTTTCACTCAAAATCTCACGATACATGGCCCCATTCATTCTTTCCTTTACACGGATCAGTCATCCTGGTCCCTTTGCAGAAAAACAGCCCTAAAGCATGATGTTTCCACCCCCATGCTTCACAGTAGGTATGGTGTTCTTTCTCCTCCAAACACGACAAGTTGAGTTTTTACCAAAAAGTTCTGTTTTGGTTTCATCTGACCATATGACATTCTCCCAATCCTCTTCTGGATCATCCAAATGCTCTCTAGCAAACTTCAGACGGGCCTGGACGTGTACTGGCTTAAGCAGGGGGACACGTCAGGCACTGCAGAATTTGAGTCCCTGACGGCTTAGTGTGTTACTGATGGTAGCCTTTGTTGCTTTGGTCCCAGCTCTCTGCAGGTCATTCACTAGGTCCCCCCGTGTGGTTCTGGGATTTTTGCTCACTGTTCTCGTGATCATTTTGACTCTACAGGATGAGATCTTGTGTGGAGCCCCAGATCGAGGGAGATTATCAGTGGTCTTGTATGTCTTCCATTTTCTAGTAATTGCTCCCACAGTTGATTTTTTCACACCAAGCTGCTTACCTATTGCAGAGTCAGTCTTCCCAGCCTGGTGCAGGTCTACAATTTTGTTTCTGGTGCCCTTTGACAGCTCTTTGGTCTTGGCCATAGTGGAGTTTGGTGTCTGACTGTTTGAGGGTGTGGACAGGTGTCTTTTATCATTATCATTTTTTTTTTTTTTTTTTTTTTTTCTCTCGGCGCCACACGAGTCGGCTGCCTTTTGCAACAGCGGCTCGATTCCGAGTCTTTTTCCCTTCCTCTCTCTTTTGATCCGTCTTTTTTTTTCACCCCACTTATATCACGGACACACAGATCGTCCTAAATGTCTCGCTGAGCCGGTGGACGGAGCCACTGTCTATAGCAGGATACGATACAGCAGAGAACAGCTGCTAGCATTCAACCGCCACCCGGTCCCATTGGAAAAACTCGACATACCGAGAGAACTGAGGCGAAAACGCCGCGGCTGCCGGGCTGGAGTAAGGCGGAGGACAAAAAATATAAGGTACAGACCCTCCCTTCCATCTGTTGTCATGGGAAATGTACGGTCGATACTGGGAAAGTTAGATGAGCTAGCGGCTATCTCCCGTTATGATAGCACATACCGGGAGTGCTCTCTCCTTTTGTTTACTGAGACGTGGCTAACTGAACTAGCAGCAGATGCTAACATTGAGCTGGAGGGTTTTCACATGATACGAGCTGACCGAACACCAGACAGTGGCAAGGCTAGGGGCGGTGGAGTGATAATGTATGTTAACAACAACTGGTGCAGACCGGGACATATCACTGTTAAACAACGACACTGCAGCAAAGACATTGAGTTGCTAGCTGTTAGCATGAGGCCTACATATCTCCCGAGAGAACACTCACACGTGATCTGCATTGTTGTTTATGCAAATCCGACGGCGAACGCTGGGACAGCACGTGACGTCATCCATTCAGTAACCAGCAGGCTGCAGACAGAACACCCAGATGCTCTTCTCCTCATCTCAGGCGATTTCAACCATGTTTCACTGTCTCCCATTCTACCCACGTTCACCCAGTATGTCACGTGCCACACTAGAGACAATAAAACACTGGATTTATTCTACGCAAACACTAAGGAGGCGTACACCTCATCACAACTCCCCCCACTCGGGAGATCGGATCACAACTTGGTTCATCTCCGGCCGGTGTACAAACCCCTAGTGCACAGACAACCTCCGGCCATGCACACTGTGGAATTATGGTCTGAGGAGACAATGGACACCCTAAAGGGCTGTTTTGAAGCCACCGCCTGGAAGCAGCTCTGCGATCCACATGGTGAGGACATCGATGGCCTCATTCACACCTTCACGGGCTACCTCAGCTTCTGTGTGGACAAATCCGTTCCCACCAAGACCATACGGCGTCACTCAAACAACAAACCCTGGATCAACCCTGAGATAAAAACACTTCTGAGAGAGAAGAAGAGGATCTTCAGGTCAGGGAACAGGGAGATGCTGAAGTCCGTACAGAGGGAGCTGAGGAGAAAGATCAGAGAAGGCAAGGACAGCTTCAGGAAGAAGATGGAGGACAAGCTGCAACAGAGCGACATCAGCGGGGTCTGGAGAAACCTCAAAACCATCTCGGGGCTCCAGAATACCTCCCCCCAGGCCACAGGGGGCAGGGAGTGGGCGAACAACCTGAATCTGTTTTTCATTAGATTTGACCAACCGCCCTCCCCCCTGACTGCACAACAACCACTGCTGCCTCTAAAGAAATCAAGTCCTGCTGCCCACTCCCCACTCCACCAACACCCCCCCACTCCCAACACACAGCCCCCCATCCTGACCCTGACCAGGACCCAGGTGAGGACGGAGCTGAGGAAGATCAAGGCGAGGAAGGCGCCGGGACCGGACGGCATCAGCGCAAAGCTCCTCAAGTCCTGTGCAGACCAGCTGTGTGGGATTGTGACGTATATCTTCAACATGAGCCTGAAACTGGGGAGGGTACCACAGCTGTGGAAAACATCTTGTGTGGTACCTGTACCAAAAACTTCCCACCCCAAAGACCTGAACAGCTACAGACCGGTGGCCTTGACGTCCCACTTGATGAAGACCCAGGAGAGACTGCTCCTTGCTCACCTCCGCCCCCTGGTGGAACCAGCGATGGATCCACTCCAGTTCGCCTACCAGCATGGCATTGGGGTGGAGGATGCAGTGATCTTCCTCCTTCACCGTTCTCTGTCCCACCTGGAGAAGCCCGGGAATATGGTGAGGATCATGTTCTTTGACTTCTCCAGTGCTTTCAACACCATCCAACCGATGATCCTGAAGGACAAGCTGCTGCGCGCAGGGGTGGACCAGCACCTGTCATCATGGATCCTGGACTACCTCACGAACCGGCCTCAGTTTGTGAGAACCCGGGACTGTGTGTCCGACACGATCATCAGTAGCACGGGGGCCCCCCAGGGAACGGTGCTGGCTCCCTTCCTGTTCACTCTTTATACTGCGGACTTCTCACACAACACAACACACTGCCATCTACAGAAGTTCTCTGATGACTCTGCGATCGTTGGCCTCATCTCCAATGGAGATGAAGCTGAGTACAGAGGGCTTATCCAGGACTTCGTGGACTGGTGCCATCGGAACTGCCTCCAGATCAACGCGAGGAAAACTAAGGAGCTGGTGGTGGACTGCCGCAGGCATGGGCAGCCCCTCACAGTACCAGTAAATATACAGGGAACAGACATCGAGATGGTGACATCCTATAAGTACCTGGGTATTCATCTGAACAATAAACTAGACTGGTCACACAATACTGATGCACTCTACAAGAAGGGACAGCGCAGGCTGTTCCTGCTGAGGAGACTCAGGTCTTTTGGTGTACAAGGGGCGCTGCTGAAGTCATTCTATGACACGGTGGTGGCATCAGCCATCACTTTTGGAGTGGTCTGCTGGGGCAGTGGCATTACTGCAGCCGATAGGAAGAGACTGAACAAACTGATTAAGAAAGCTAGCTCTGTCCTGGGGCAGCGCCTTGATCCGATGGAGGAGATAGGAGAGAGAAGGACGGTGGCTAAACTGTCATCTCTGCTGGAGTCCGAGTTCCACCCTATGCAGGACATACTGAATGCACTGAGGAGCTCATTTAGCAGCAGACTACATCATCCCAGGTGCACAACCGAGAGGTTTCGTAGGTCCTTCCTACCAACGGCTGTCAGACTGTACAACCTAAGCAGGGCTGCTCGCAGAGATAGCAAAAAGACGTAACAAACTAATAGTTTTTTGAATGCAAAAGATGCAATAGACTTACACAATGGTCCCCTCCGGCATACAACTAGGAACATACCGGTCGCTATGGAGGGTGAGAATATGTATGGGCACATAATCATACCATGTAGGATAACTAAGTAGACGGTTATGCTGTTTCATTCCATCTAGCAACAATGCTCTGCACTGTGTGTGTTTATATATTTGCATATTTATTCCATCTAGCTACAATGCTCAGCACTGGGTGTGTTTATATATTTATATATCTACATATTATTCCATCTAGCTACATTGCTCCGCACTGTGTGTGTTTATATACTTGCATATTTATTCCACCTAGCTGCAATGCTCCGTACTGTGGGTGTTTATATATTTACATATTTATTCCATCTAGCTACAATGCTCTGCACTGTGTGTTCATATATTCATATATTTATTCCATCCAGCTACAATGCTCTGCACTGTGTGTCTGTGTGTGTGTGTATATATATATATTTTATAGTAATACGTACATATGTTTATTAGCTGCTCTTGCTTGCTTGTTTTTTTTCTTGCCTTCTGATTGTTGCTCTGAGTGTTGCTATCCCTGTGCTGTTGCAATCCTGGAATTTCCCCGTTGTGGGACTAATAAAGGCTTATCTTATCTTATCTTATCTTATCTTATACTGCTAATGAGTTCAAACAGGTGCCATTAATACAGGTAAAGGGTGGAGGACAGAGGAGCCTCTTAAAGAAGAAGTAACTAGTCTGTGAGAGCCAAAAATCTTGCTTGTTTGTAGGTGACCAAATACTTATTTTACCGAGGAATTTATCAATTAACCCCTTGCACTCTGGTCAATTTCCCTAAAAACGCCAAAAAAATAACGTACCCAAAGTAAATCAGAAGCTGTTCTTCAACCCTTTGCAGCATCTTCATGGGGTTGGTCTCATTTAAAAGAAAACACTTTGAATTTTTTGGCAAAACAGTCATAATCTTTCTAAGTGCTCCGGCCACTGAGTAACAGTCATCTAAACATACTGAACTTGAAGAAAATAAATTTTGCCTGGGTGTTTTTTTGGATACAAATGCTTGCAAATAACACACAGCTGTCAGATCTGGGCTGGAAAATGCAACAGAAATGTAGAACCAAGTGTTATCCAGCTGAGGTCAAAATTTTGTAACAATACCACAAAAAATGAATATATTACACAGCTTTTTTCACAGGTTGTTCCCAGGCGTTTTAGAACTGTGCCAAATGGCACAGTTTGGAAAAACGTCTGTAACTTTTGAATGATTCAATATAGAAGCTTGATGTTGGGCTCTAATGAAAGGTGACACTCAGGGCTGTGGGGGGTGGGGGTTGTTTATTCATTCATGAATGAATGAACAAACAAGCCCCCAAAAAGATGTGAAGCCTACCGTGGTATACATATGAAGCATGAAGTGATGTACACATGTGCATATGTGTCCCACATGACCCCCCCCCCACCAAACGTCTAAGATGGAACAACGGAATAACAGTCTGCATGTCATGATAAACCATTACACATCAGTCCATGTGCTGCTTGGGCCTCAGTCTCCTCCCGTATCTGCTGTAAGCGGGCTTTACCACTTCCGCGGCGCCATCCTGCTGGGGAGCTGCTGTCTGAGGGTGAGAACTGTTAGTCAATCGCTGTGGGTGTTCTGGGGAATGTCCCCTAGGGGGTCTGCCGCACCGAGGAGCCCTGGCCACAAGCACATCCTCGTCTGCCACCACAAAGGCGGGTTTGAGTCTGTTTATGCGAATCTTTTCTTCCCTGCCCCCCAAATCTAGCAAAAAATGCTTATCCCCTGTTTCCAGTACTCTAAATGGTCCATCATAAGGTGGTTGCAACGGTGGGCGATGGGCATCGTGTCTGACAAAAACAAACTCCACGTTTTTTAAGGCCTTAGGCACAAAAACGCGCGGAAAACTGTGGTGAACGGGGCCAGGCAACGTGCCCGATTCTGTGCCACTCTGCAACCGCCGGGCCGGGGAGCATTCTGGCGCAGGATTATATGGGAGAAATTCCCCGGGCAGCCGAAGTGGCTGCGCAAAAACTAGCTCAGCCAGGGAGACTTCTAAATCCTCTTTAGGTGCAGAACGCAACCCCAATAAAACCCACGGTAGCCTGTCTACCCAATTTGCATCCGTAAGCGACGCTCTGAGAGCCGCTTTCAATGACCTATGAAAACGTTTGCATAACCCATTAGCCTGCGGATTGTACGCGGTTGTGCGGTGGATCGTTACCCCCAGGCTGCGGGCCATTGCTGACCAAAGCTCGGAAACAAATTGGGGACCTCTATCGGATGTAATGTCCGACGGGACTCCAAAGTGCGCTACCTATGCTGTTAAAAACGCGCGCGCCACCTCCTCGGCTGTGGTTGACGACAGTGGGACCACTTCCGGCCAGCGTGTGGTGCGGTCTACCATTGTCAGAAGGTGTGTGCACCCCTGTGACGGCAGGAGGGGGCCTATGAGGTCCACGTGAACATGATCGAACCTCTTAGCCAGGATGTGGAACGGCTCCAAGGGGGCTCTCGTGTGCCTGTGTACCTTGGCTCGTTGACGAGCCATGCAGGCTGCCGCCGACTCTCTAACTTGTTTGCGCAGGCTCGGCCAAACAAATTTCTCTCCCACCATTTTGACCGATGCGCGCACTCCCGGGTGCGCCAGAGAATGAATCGAGTCAAAAACGCGGCGGCGCCACGCGGCCGGTACCACAGGACGCGGTTGCCCGGTGGAGACATCACAGATTAGGGGGGGCATACCGTCTTGCAGCACCTTGTTCTCCAGCCTTAACCCTGTTGGTCCAGACTGGAGCGCGCGCACATCCGCGTCGCTACCCTGATCCGCATCCATGGCTGCATAATCTATCCCTACGCGGACTGGGGCTGCCACGGCGCGCGACAGACAGTCTGCCACTACATTTAGTTTACCCGCCACATGCTGAATATCGGTAGTAAACTCTGAGATTGCGGCCAGCTGCTTCTGCTGCCTGCCTGACCACGGTTCTGAAACCTTGGCCATCGCGAATGTCAGCGGCTTGTGGTCAATGAACGCGGTGAAACGGCATCCCTCCAGCCAGAACTGGAAGTGGCGAATGGCCAAGTGGAGAGCTAACAACTCCCTGTCGAATGCGCTGTATTTTCGTTCACTATCGTGCAAAGTCCTGCTGAAAAAGGCGAGCGGCTGCCAAGCCCCGGCTACATGCTGCTCCACGACTGCCCCTATGGCCACATCTGACGCGTCAGTAGTGAGTGCTATGCGGGCCGATGGGTCTGGATGTGCTAACAACGCAGCGTTTGCCAGGGCTGTTTTGACCTCAGAGAATGCTTGCTCTCGCTCCGGAGACTATTCGATCTTATTTTTGGGTTTTTGTTTTTTTAGTGCGGCATACAATGGTTGCATGAGCTGCGCTGCGCGGGGGAGGAAACGGTTATAAAAATTCACCATTCCCAAAAACTCCTGTAACGCCTTGACTGTTTGCGGCTGGGGAAAATTTGTTACCGCGCGCACTTTGTCAGGCAGCGGAACCGCTCCTTCTGGGGAGACGCGATGCCCCAAAAAATCAATCTGCGTCACCCCGAACTGACACTTCGCTGGGTTGATTATTAGCCCGTGCTCTCCCAACTTCCGGAAAACTGCCGTGAGGCGGTTTTCGTGTTCATCTTCGGATGCGCTGGCTACTAAGATGTCGTCCAGGTAGACGAATACGAAGGGGAGATCGCGCAACACCGCGTCCATCATGCGTTGGAACGTCTGCGCAGTGCCTTTAAGCCCAAACGGCATGCGCAAAAACTCGAATAGGCCAAACGGAGTTATTACCGCTGTTTTGGGTATGTCCTCAGCGCGCACTGGGACTTGATGGTAACCGCGGACCAAGTCTATCTTAGAAAAAACGCGCGCCCCCACCAAATGAACGGAAAAATCTTGGATATGCGGGATTGGGTAGCGGTCGTGCGCTGTGGCGTTGTTCAACCTGCGGAAATCTCTGCAAGGTCGCCACGAGCCATCAGCTTTCGGGACCATGTGAAGCGGGGAAGCCCATGGGCTGTTCGAATGCCTGATGATGCCCAACTTTTCCAGGTTGGCGAACTCCTCGCGCGCTATGGTCAGTTTAGCTGAATCCAAGCGCCGAGCTTTTGCAAAAACGGGCGGTCCGGTGGTAGTAATAAAATGTTCCACTCCGTGTTTAGCGACGGCTGCTGAAAATGTGGGAACTGTGAGTGCTGGGAACTGAGTGAGCAGTGTGTGGAACTTACGGCTTGCCATTGCGACGTTGGCTTGTGCTGTGGGCGGGGTCACTCGGGCTGCACAGGGAATAGAATAAAAAGAAAGTGCATTAACCAGGCGCCTGTTAGCAAGATCAACCAACAAACCATGTGAGCACAGAAAATCAGCCCCCAACATATTGAAACTCACTGCAGCTATAACAAAAGTCCACTCAAATGTACGGCTGTGTAGGGACAGAAGCAGGTTCCTCTCACCAAAGGTCTTAATCTCCGAGCCGTTCGCTGCTGATGCCCCGTGACCTCCGGGGCCCGCCAGCCGGTCAGCGGAGGTAGGCATGATGAAACTCACTTGGGAGCCTGTGTCCACGAGGAATTGCCTCCCTGAACGCGCATCCGTCAAGTAGAGCAGCTTGTTCTCTTCACCGAGGGCCGCAGCTGCTACCGACCCCCGGTCTTGGCGTTTCCCGAGCGCTTGAACTGGCACGGTGGTATACATTTGCGTGCCTTCTCTGCAAAGCGGTGATGGTAGAAACAGAGGGTGTCTCCTCCGCGATCCTTGGCCCCCGCCGCTGCCATCGTCGGTGGGTCTGCTACCGCCGTCTCTGGCCCCTCACCATCTCCGGCCGTCGCGCCGAACTCCGTCGCTGCCGCGGTGGCCGCGCGCTGTTTGCTGGCGTTGAGAATCTGGTGCGCCTCCTGGGCCAGCGCGCGGAAGTCCCGCTGGTCCAACAACGGCGAACTGGCCAGGGCCGCTCTCGTGGCCGACGGTAGGGTTCTCAGGAAAATGTGGGTGAAGATGAAGTCGTCGCCGTCTGAGCCCCTCAAGCTCAGCATGTTCTCCATCAGGTCAACGGGCGTGCCATCTCCCAAGTTGTTCAGAGCCAGGAGCCTCTCCGCTCTCTCCTGGACTGAGAGAGTGAAGCGCTGTATGAGCGCAGCCTTCAACCCGCCGTATTTGTCGTTGGCCGGTGGCTGCTCCACAAGGCTCTGCACATGCCGAGCCGTGCGGTTGTCGAGCTTGGCAATCACATGGTAGAACTTCGTGTCATCTACCGTTATCCCCTGGAGGGCGAACTGTGCTTCGACCAAGTGGAACCAGGAGCGCAGGTTGTCTCGCCAAAAGTCCGGTAGCTGGACGGTTGCGGCATACGCTTGGCTGGGAGCTCCTGACCCGGCTGGCTCGGGGGAATTTCTTTCATTCATGATACGTCCTAGGGTCACCAGTGTGGAAAATGTGAAAATGACGAGGCAGAGTTCATCTCACGAGTCAGGTTTATTCACATCTTCCAACATCATCAAAAACAGAAAAAGAGGAAGAAACCCAGACATTCGTCCTTTAAATACCTCAGGACTTCAAAGCACACAGTTACATTGTATTTAATCCCAAGTAACAATGCATCTTCTTTCAGATCTTAACACCTCCACCCACATCCTCCTGTTATCTCCAAAGAGACCCGGTCCTTTGTTCAATGTAAGATGTGAAGCCTACAGTGGTATACATATGAAGCATGAAGTGATGTACACATGTGCATATGTGTCCCACATTATAACACTTACCTGTCCACAACAGCAGTGTCGCTGGCGAACTTCTCTTCCTCATTGTCAGACGAGCATGACGCTGGTCCGCTTGTTACAGACTAGTGGTTCTGGTCACGCGACCCGGTCAAACCATAATTCCATTATTGCGGTTTTGCACTTCCATGATTGCGGTTTTGGCAAACGATTTTTCAAAACAAATAAGAACAGTAGTAAGACTAGAAAAGCACTCGGAGAGCGCAGACCTCCGCCAAGCGCCACAGTTCCCCCCATACAGTGTTTGTGTGTACGTTTTCAGATTCCTTGACCGTGAAAACATATGACTAGCAATTGGATTCACAATGATAGGATTAGTGGTTCAGCAGTTATTGACGAAAATGGCATTTTCCGTAATGGCAGTTTTCTTCTGGACGGTGATCTTGATCACCACCAAAATGGAATCATCTGTAGGATACCCCATTTCTGACAATCTTGTGAAAATTTGATGAAAATCCGTCCATAACTTTTTGAGTTATCTTGCTAACAGACAGACAGACAGACAGACAAACCAACGCCGATGAAAACATAACTTCCTTGGCGGAGGTAAAAATTAACTAGAAAAAGGTTTCTAATTTTTGAGAGAAAATTCAGCAATGTAACAGAAAAAAAGTCACAAATTTATTGAGAAAAGGTTGAAGAAAATGTTAATTCTTTTACATCTTCAACTGCTTAATTCTTTAGGGTTGCCGGGGTGGGGTGGGGGTGGGGGGTGGCTGGACCCTATGTGATCACATAACCTCCTTGGCAGAGGTACTAAAAAAAAAAAAAAAAAAAAATCACATAACTTCCTTGGTGGAGGTAAAAAAAAAAAAAAAAAAAAAGAATCCTTTAAAAAATTCCTGGATCCAGACTGTGATCTGGATCACCATCAAAATGTAATCATCTGTAGGATACCCCATTTCTGACAATCTGTGAAAATTTCATGAAAATCCGTCCATAACTTTTTGAGTTATCTTGCTAACAAACAAACAGACAAACAAACAAACCAACACTGATGATCACATAACCTCCCCCTTTGGCGGAGGTAAAAAAAAAGACTGGCGAACGCGTGTGTGTCACCCAGCGGCTAAAACGAAACAGATTTTGCAAGGGAGGCACGCTTTCGAACTACTGTGCTTCAATTGGCTCGCTGTATTCGCAGCCGTTGGTAGGCGGGTCCTTCTTGCTAGGTTTTCAGTCATTGGTTCTTCAAGGTTTCAGAAACCCAATTCAAGGCTCTTATTAGTCGAATGAGAGGTCAATCACATCTAAACCAATCAAAGCACTCCTTTGGCTTTCTGTTTGCGGCTGTGTCTGTAGTGGAAGAACGGAAATGCAGCTTTTTTTTTTTTTCAGTGCCTCCTAGGACGTACAGTGTGCATCCTAGGATGCCCTCGTGCGCCCTAGGACGCAGAGACGTGTCCGCCCGCGGTACACCAAAGTGCAAGAGGTTAATTCATTAAAAATCCTTCAGTGTGATTTTGTGGATTTTTTTTTCTCATTTTGTCTCTCATAGTTGAGGTATACCTATGATGAAAATTGGAGACCTCTCTCATCTTTTAAGTGGGAGAACTTGCTTGACAGTTGGTGGCTGACTAAATACTTTTTTGCCCCACTGTAAGAAGCAAGTCTTAAAGATTCAAATTACATCTCCTATAGTATGTGGAAAGCATGTTCTTATTAATTCAGAATGAAGCCTCTCCTTGGTGTATAGTAATCTCTTAGGGTAGTATCTCACTGAGCAGTAAATGTAGAAGAACATGACGATTTTTGAATTTACCAACTTTTCTGAGGAATCCTCACAAACATCAGAGTTCGCCTCTGTCATTGGCAACAATTAATGTTTTAGTGACCTTAAACAACCATTTGAAACATTGACGCAAGGGGTTGTGAAAGTGTTTTTGAAAGCAGTTGGCAAACATTAACAACTGTTAAGAAATGTTAGCAACAGCATTTACAACGATTCACAACTATTTACAACTCGTTTGCCACTGTTTGAGAACGTTTGAGACCTTTGCCAACTCCAGGTAAAATACCAGGTGAATGTCAGGTGAATATTGGATTCATCCTGATAAAACTGGGCACGCAAACCCTCCCCAGCATTTATTTTCTCCTTACCGCTGTGGAAGACAGACGCCTGTAGAAGCTCTACAGAACATATATTGAATAACAAAATATATGAACAAAAACACAATGTAACTCTGCCTGGTTTAATTGTGTATTTACTGTGGCAATGCAGGCCAAAACCGATGGCGCACAGCTGGGGCAAAATGATAAGAAAATATAGACCACACATACTTAGGTTAAATATAGGCTACACTATATTTTTTTTATAACTCGGCATGTAAATATCGGGAGCCCTACCTTCATCTGGAGATGGTGTGTGAGCGCTCATCAGGAGAGCTGTGGTTTCTTTTTCTGTTGCGATTTATTGGATTGATGATATTATTATTTTTGACTTTGCTAATTTTATGTTTGTGTTTGTAATTATAATACAAGTTTAGAGCCTTGACAGTTATTCTACCTGTAAATGATACAGTCCTAAACAGCCTCACAGAGACTGGAAATGTGGTGCTGAAAGGCAGCAGCCGGCATCGGGTGGTTGCGCTATTCACACTATAGTTATTTTTTCACAAGGGTATTGTCATTTGTTTACATGTAGACCAAATTAATTTGTGTTCACAAAATAATGTCTGTGTAGTAATGCTTCCTACCTGGAGTGGACATGGGCCTACTAACAGATGTGTCAGTGGACAGTGAGCTTTTCCCCCCCAGAGGTTTTACAGGTTCTGAGTCTGTTTTGAATTTTTTTTTTCTCTATCCATATCCGTTTGTTGCTATCTGGTAAATAAAATGGTGATTCCTCTCCCTCTTCTCTCTCGTTGTCGCTCCCAGATCAGGATATACAGTATAATGTAATATTAGGAAGAAGACAACAAATTTTAAAAAAAAAAAAAGAAAGAAAAAGCACAGATGGCAAAAACATTCCTGGAAATTGAAACACTCCTTATACTGTTTGCAACTTTTTTTCAACCTTTTACAAACCCTGACGAAATCCCAAAATCTCTACATTCGCCAGCATTCATGGCTCCGTGAGATACATGGGTTACTACTTAAAACCCTGTCATTATCTTTCTGCAGATGTTGAAAGTGTGATGAACAGCATCGTCTCTCTCTTGTTGATCCTGGAGACTGAGAAGCAGGAAGCTCTTATTGAAAGTCTCTGTGAGAAGCTTGTGAAATTCCGTGAAGGAGAGCGACCCTCCCTCAGAATGCAGCTGTGAGTCCAGTCACATCTGTCCTTAAGTCTTTAGAGTAAGCATGTGATTAATAAAAAGAAACAATTATGTATTTTGTGGTGGGGTTGCAGGTTGAGTAACCTGTTCCATGGCATGGATGAGAACACACCAGTGAGGTACACCGTCTACTGTAGCCTAATCAAAGTGGCTGCCACGTGTAATGCCATTTCCTTCATCCCCACTGACCTTGATCAGGTACATCTCCTCTCTGTGACTGATAAGAATGACTGAGCAACAAATGACACTGTTGTGAAAGTTTTCCTATGCTTGACTGAAGTTTACTTAGGTTGCATTCAGACCAGGATAACCTGGGGGTCTCGGTTCAACTGGGTAGGAAATGCTGAGAATTTTCACACCTTCGTTTGGTTTGGTTTGCATTCACACTGCAGCAGACCAAACTGCCTGGACAGTGTCACACAGTTACAACAGCTGCTCGTTTGGGGCACTGCAGCCGAAACCACCACTGACCAGGAAGAAAAAATGTTGGCGAAGAAGAAAAATCAGGCTCATCTATTGGCCAGGACCGAAAATGGAACTCCCTTCAGCCAGGTTGTTTGTCCGCCACAAATGAGACATTTTTTTTTACTTTTCTCCTCGGCTTTCTGTGGTATAAGGGTTGCTCGAGTTCACGCAGTTTTCTTTATTGTTATTTTCTACTCAAAATGTACTACAGTAAACGCCACTTCCTCTTCTCAGACTACGTGTTGCTATGGTTACACAAATGCCGAGGGGCACTTCCGCCCTTTGGTTCGCTGGATAATCCGTTTGGATTCACACTGCAAGTGAAGCGTACCAGACTTGGTTTGCAAGTGAACCGAGACCCCCATTTTCAGGGGGACCTGACTTCGCTTGTTTGGTGTGCACCAGAGTTCCAACGCGCATTCAGACTGCACCAAACGAACCAAACTATCCGCGGAAGCCACTGTTTGGTCCTTTGGTCCGGACCAAACAGTGGCTGTCTGAATGCACCCTTATTTTCTTATGATACATGTTTGTACCCTCTGTCAGGTCCGTAAGTGGATTATTGACTGGAACCTGAACACAGAAAAGAAGCACACACTTTTGAGGCTGGTGTATGAAGCATTGGTTGACTGCAAAAAAAGGTAACAACATATAGGGTCACGTGTCAATAAAAGCATACATGCGAAAAGTATATATGTAGCATGCACTATATGGGTTTCTCTGTGTAAGCGCTAAAATATGCATTAATTTAAAATATTCTGGTTGATTTAGGCCTATGTTTTACTCAACTTGTTTTACTCGGAGAGTTGGTGTAATGCAATTTTTTTTTTGCCTTTTCTGTTATTCTATTTATATAATTTGTATTTTATTGAGAATTTTTTTTTTTTTCAAAAAGTGCATAATCCTAGATTTACTCTTCATTTGTGGTATTATTTTGCAGTGAAGCTGCAGCAAAAGTGATGGTTGAGCTGCTAGGAAGCTACACAGAAGACAACGCTTCACAGGCCCGTGTTGACGCCCACAGGTAAACGGGGAACAGCTCTTCAGCATAGCCATAAATCCTTGATAAACCACCCATCCATTCTACATACGTTCGCATCTTCTCTAGGTGTATTGCCCGTGCCCTCAAAGACCCCAGCACCTTCCTGTTTGACCACCTCCTCACCCTGAAACCTGTCCGCTTCCTGGAGGGAGAGCTCATTCATGATGTGAGTACTGAAGGGTTACCAGTATTTTTAAATGTTTTTAAAGCTGCTAAATGTGCCAGTTTTATGGAAATACCTGCCATTGGTTAACTACAAATGGTTCTCACTTTTTAAGTGTCTTCCTTTGTCAAATAACATGTAAAACATGCCTATCCTGTTGTCATTAAACATGATGGTCAAAATAAAAGTAGACACTCCCAGCTAAACTGATTAAGACTCTTAAAAATATACAGTGAGGAAAATAAGTATTTGATCCCCTAAATTTGTAAGTTTACCCCCTTACAAAGAAGTGAACAGTCCATTTTAACAGAGACAGAATATCAACCAAAAAAAAATCCAGAACAAAAACATTAAATAAGGATAATAAATTAATTTGCATGTGATCGAGGGAAATAAGTATTTGATCCTCTATCAACCAGCAAGAATTCTGACCCACACAGACTGGTTATGTATCCATGAGGCGCATAAATTAGTCCTGTCCCTTTAGGAAAGTACTCCTAATCTCAACTCATTAATGTGTATAAAAGATTCATGTCAGAGAATTAATCTCTTCAGTTCAGACTTCTCCACCACCATGGGCAAGACCAAAGAGCCGTCAAAGGACGTTAATGTGAAATTGTAGACCTGCACAAGGCTGGAATGGGCTACAAGACCATCAGCAAGAAGCTCGATAAGAATAGATGGAATAGATTCCAAAGTACTGCAGTTGGTTTATAAAGCTCTGAATGGTTTAGGGCCAAAATACATCTCAGATGTGCTGGTCCATTACGAACCACCCAGAGCCCTCAGGTCATCAGGGTCAGGCCTACTATAGCCCCTTTTCCACTAGTACCTACTCAGCCCTCCTCGCCTCGACTCTGCTTGGTTTGTAAGGTTTTCCATTAGTAGCTGGTTCCTGATACCAGGTACTTTTTTGGGACCTACTTCAGTGAGATTCCAACCATGCTGAGTCGAGCTGAAAATGTGATGTCAAGGGATTGCAGGCCACTGATTGGCCAAGGCGTAACGTCAGTGGATGAAAGGGACGTCTTCACAAGATTCAAAACCGCCAGTTGTAAATTTGGCCGTGAGTTTTTATTATTTCTGTGATAATCAATTAAATAAATGGCTACACACAAATCAACACCGTCACAAAACACTCACCATCTTCCCCGCAAGCAGCCATCAGCTCGGAGACCTCCTGGTATTTCATTTCGGAATGCTCCGCCAGCGTCGTGGCTGAAAAGTTCATATAGTGGTCAAATTTGATCAAATGCGGTTATTTTTCAAGTCTCCCCGTCGGTGTGCACAGTTCTTCCATCAGTTTTGCAGTGCTTGGGTCCCTGTGCTTGAAAAATAAACTACATTTGGACAAATTTGACAACTATGGACTTTTCAGTCCCGGCGGCGCTGCTGTGGCAGAGTGACCCGAAATGAAGGTATACCAAGGAGGTCTCCGAGCTGATGGCTGCTCATGGGGAAGATGGTGAGTGTTTTATGATTTTAAGCATCTTTTACGTTATTTATCAGCGAAAACGTCAGCATGTAAAGAACATAACGGGCCGCCTTCCTGTAATGACCCCAATTCCACCCACTTGAGGTGGTACTCAGTTGAAATGGAAAACCAGCCACACCATGTTGAGCTGAGTAGAGTCGAGGCAAGTCGGGCTGAGTAGGTACTAGTGGAAAAGGGGCTTATCTGTGCCCAGAGTTAGAACCAAACATGGTGAGTCAGCGTTCAGTTTTTGTGCTCCTCACATATTGAACAAACTCGCAGAAAGCATCGGGACTCCTGAAATTCTCAGCTGCTTTAAATCCAGGTTAAAAACTTTATTTGCCGTGGCCTTTCAGTAGAGCAATTGTTAATCTCCTACAATGTACTGTAACTTTTATTTCTTGCACATTTTCTGTCTTATTCTATTTTAACTTGTTTTTGTTTCTCTTTAATTTACTTTTTAGTTTGCTTTTATGTATTCCTTTTGCAACTTGCTTTAGTGTTTTTATGTATGTTTTAATGTTTAATTTACTTTTTAGTTTGCTTTTAAATTCTTATGTATTCCTTTTGCATCTTCCTGTAATGCTTGAATGTTTTTATGTAAAGCACTTTGAATTGTCTTGTACACGAAATGTGCTATACAAATAAACTTGCCTTGGTGAGAAAGAGACCACTGTTGGTGCGATAATTCAAAAGTGGAAGAAATGTAACAATCGCCCTCGCTCTGGAGCTCCATGCGAGATTGCACCTCGTGGGATAAGGATGATTCTGAGAAAGGTGAGGGATCAGCCCAGAATTACACAGGAGGAGCTTGTTTATGATTTCAAGGGAGCTGTGACCACATTCACCAAGAAAACCCTTGGTAACACACTTCGCTGTAATGGATTGAGAATCTGCAGTGCTCACAAGGACCCCCTGCTCAAGAAGGCACATCTGAAGTCTGCCATTGAACACCTGAATGATTCAGAGAAGACTTGGGAGAATGTGGTGTGGTCAGATGAGACCAAAATTGAGCTCTTTGGCATCAACTTGACTCGACGTGTTTGGAGGCAGAGAAATGCATTTGTCCGTCCAGAGTCCACACCAGAAATTAACAGTTTTAAAGCTCATTGACCAGATGTAGTAATGATTTTACCTCTGAAGATGTATAAATGTTCAAACACTGGCTGTAGTGTAGTGTACTCTCCTCACGCGTGCTCCCGCAACGGGGTGCTTTTGGGGCAGGCGCATGTTTTTCAACACAAACACAGCGCTTCGCACATGCGGTTAGGATGGAGATGTGGCGAGGCGTCCACGGGCAGGCAGGGTAAGACGGAGGAAGGGACGGTGTTGAAAACCTCACGGGTGAGTGTTTTTTTTTAAATCACACACTGTCTTTGCAGATGTGTGGCGTTACTCACTGTAAACTATAAACTCACTACTCACTAAACACAGAAGTGAACGTGATGCAACAATGCATTTGATTAGACTGAGTGTTTCAGCACCAGTTGGAGACAAATTTGATTGGTGAAATTGGTGGAAGTTGACGAGGATTGGCCAAAATTGTGGGAAAGTTGCGGTGATTGGACAAAGTTGCAAGGTCGTGCAATAGTTGCACTGATTGGCTGATTTTGCGTGAATTAGTGCGATCGCAACATCGTGAAATCCTGGAGGGACTGTATATTAAAATTTCTTTGAGCTGAAACATTTAGGTGTAACAAATATGCAAAAATATAAGAAATCAGGAAGGGGCAAATACTTTTTCACAGCACTGTACTTATTTTCCCCGCTGTATATTGTAGGTATAGATTCATAGATCCTTCGAGTTTTGGTGGGTAAGTATAGTGGCTATTCCAAAGGGAATAACAGGTTAACACATGAACTTATCGATAAACCAATTAATCTTGAGTGCTAAGTTAATGTAGTGCTGCATTAAATCCAATATTTTTATTTTATATTAGCTCGATGCCCTACTTCACAAACATGCAATTTCATATTGGGACAATTTGTGTATAGATTTAGTGTGCTTGGTTTTCTTAAGTTTTCTTAAATTTCTGTAACCTTGGTCCAACAGGATCAGCCTGTGGTAGACCAGTGGAGACAACAGTTGTAAGCGTCAACTAGGGATGCATTTATTAAGGCTTTTTTGAGCACAAATCATATCATTGCTTCAGTGTCTGCTAATCCAATAGCAGTGTTAAAAGTTTAAATTACTCATTGTAAAGAAAAGACTGGGGTTCCTTCTGGCAATCTAGTGATTTGAGTCATATTGGAACAGATATCCAGTACCGCCGTTGGATCGGTGCATCCCTAGCTTTGACTTCTGTTATGCCAGTATAGGGAGATTCTACATATTACTTAAGATCAACAACGGTAAAAAGGCCAGTTTGATTACCTTTTAGCCAGCTGTTTTCCTAGCTTTTAACAAAGCTAAACGTTAGAATAACAACCGTCAATCTATACCGTTGATCAGTTTTTGTAACATTTTCCCTCTTCCTCTGCTTTTTTCAGCTTTTAACAATCTTTGTGAGTGCAAAACTAGCAGCATATGTCAAATTTTACCAGAATAACAAAGACTTCATCGACACTCTTGGTAAGTCGTCATAACTTGATGAGTAGAATGCACTGATTGTATATGCATCGAAACATGCCATATACATGATAGAGGTCATTGAATGAAAAAAATATTGATTGTGTGTGCTCTGAAAACATTCTGGGTAATGAAGTACCTTTTTTGTTTTAGGAATCTAGTGTTTCCCACATATGCTGTTGACACAGGAAGAATAGTTTTTGTTTTTTTTTTACTACCAAAGGTTCAGGTGTAATTACAATCTTGTGTAGGATGGCCTCTCAAAACAGACACTGTGGAGTGATGTTTGTGTTAATGAGTAGACTCCCTGACTGCACGCTCCTTATGTAGAAATAATTATCACAGGGAAACTCCCCGAATCCAGAGTAATTGACTGTGACGGCTTTGTGCTTAATGATCCCTGCATGTTGCTCTCCAGGCCTGTCCCACGAGCAAAACATGGCCAAGATGCGTCTGCTGACATTCATGGGTATGGCGGTGGAATTCAAGGAGATCTCATTTGACACCATGCAGCAGGAACTGCAGATCGGAGCTGATGATGTTGAGGCTTTTGTCATTGATGGTAAAAGCATGTTTCCTCTTATAAATCTTTCAGTCTCTCCCACAGAAAAGCAGTGAAAAGTGGTTGCAAGATCTACAGTCGAGCCAGAATTGTTTTGATGAATGTTACAAGGCCAGCTTGCACTTGTTTTGCAAAATTTTCTATCAAAATGTAGTTTAAAGATTGTGTCACGACTGGTGCCGCACTCCACACTTGTGTATTGTTTCGACTGGTCATACACATCTCGAGTTTTGCAATCTTTGTCCAGGGTGAAAACTAGAGAGTCTAGGGCACCCCAGGTGTGAGCTTAAATAGTTTTGGTGGTTCAGCAACATTACTGTTCAGTGGCCCTTGCATTAACTATAAACAAAGCTTTTTACACAAGTACAGAAAAGAGCTAGTTAGCTAAAACAGCTAGCATAAGCATCAAATCTGGTATTGATAAATCACTTCTGAACATTTTTATGGGGCTGTTTAGCCAACGTAATTGAGCTTAAGGTCCAAGTGGCTCCACTGTTAGCTGAAAATATTGTCTGTAGCAGTCAGAGCCATAAGAAAATGGAACTTCACACGCTGGAAATTTCACACCAGACCAGGGTGAATAGCTGACATTCAGAAAAAAAAAATGCATACAGATTTTCCACATTACTGGAACACATTTTCACATTGCAGCAGTGGGAAACAACCTTTAGGAATGACAAATACAGATGTCTGGTCACCAGGGCTTGACATTAACTTTTTTGCTTACCGGCTACTGTGGCTAGTGATTTTCCAAAGTCACTAGCCACAATTTTGTGGTTGGAAAATTATGTTTAATATGATCAAATTTGGTTTCCTCCCACATGCCAAAACATGCATGTTAGGTTAATTGGCATCAAACTGGGGATTCTAAATTGTCCTTAGGTATGACTGTGAGAGTGAATGGTTGTCTGTCTCTCTGTTGGCCCTGCGATGGACTGGCGATCTGTCCAGGGTGTACCCTGCCTCTCGCCCAAAGATGCTGGGATAGGCTGCAGCCCCCCACCCCCACCCCCCCACCGCCCCCCCCCACCCCGTGACCTGAAAAGGATTAAGCGGAAGAAGATGGATGATCAAATTTGACTGTAGCATGCTAAATTTTACTTGAACTAAATTTACAACCTTTTTAAATATAAATTACCCTTATGCATACATAAAAATAGCAAGAGAAACACTGTTTAATTATTAACATCAGTAAATACTGTAAAACAGTCAGAAAAATTATTTGCACTGTGAGAGTGAAGTGCAGGTACATTTGGGGTCTGTCCCAGTTCTCATTTGTACCCCTACCCCTTTGTCTATCCCCACCCCTTGGTGCCTGATTTCAAGGGCCAAGGGGTAGGGGTTGAAAATTACCCCATGAATTGGGACGCCTCTTCAGGGCTGTACTACCTCATTAGTAGTTGCTGATGGATTTAATCTAAATGGGCACTACCTGTTTTCACCAGGAAAAAAGAAAATGGATGAGAAAAAAGTCTCATGTTAAGGAGAAAAAATGTCTCAATTACATGAACAATTCTAATCAGTAGAAAAAATCTACAAATTTAGTAGAAAGAAAGCTGTAAATTCACAGAAAAACTTAGCCCCCCCCGTGGTCCGTTTTTAGCCCACAGGCCATATGTTTGACACTCCTGGTCCAGCACATTAAAAATACATAGAGGTTTTACTGGAATGAAATAGCTGCATATCACAGAGATCATAGATAATCACAGATAAATGAAAGTTTACCTCAGAAGAAGCTTCCTTTGCTCTTTACATCAACATATAAAAGTGCAGTCACCTTTTCATTCTTGTTACACGAAAACCTAAATTTGTACAACTGGAGACAGTAAACGGGAGTTTCTTATTCTAAAAATAATCATATTTAACCACAGAGGTAGGCGCTAATGTGAGGGGAGAGTACAGGTTATTAGCTACTCACCACTGGGACAACGGGAGATCAGAAGTTGTCCCAGTGACCTGATCGCTGAGAGTGGGGACAGGTGTGTTCTCCTGGCTGCTGTCTGTCTCCATTTCTCCAAACTGGCCACAAGATGAACTGACTCGCAGAGCAGACTATCCATGGCTTCTCCTGTACCCAGCACAGAGCAGAGCCAGACTCTGTCCGTGACTTCTCCTGTGTATCAGGCTGGCAGTAGAGCCAGACTACGTCCACGGTGACAGTTTACCAATGAGAATACTCCGTGTGTGCAGATAGTGCTTATGGGAGTTGTAATTTTGTAGTCTCACATTGCAATAGGCTTATTATTTAGATGTCACTTGAGAAAACTACAACCTGCCAAAGTGGCTAATGGGAATGGTTGTCTTACCGGCCACCAGTGAAATCCACCCGCCATTGGCAAGTGTTAATTTTAAGCCCTGCTGGTCATAGTAGTGTTGCTTAAAGAGGCACTCCAGTGGATATAAACCCCCTGTAAAAACAAATCTACATTGTCTAAAATCTTATGCCCATTTTTCTACAAAAAAAGCTTTCGTTGTTTCATGTCACGTTTCATGTCAAAATCTTTTCACTTTTCCTCCTCCGAACACCAGGATCTACAGTGGGGCAAAAAAGTATTTAGTCAGCCACCAATTGTGCAAGTTCTCCCACTTAAAAGATGAGAGAGGTCTCCAATTTTCATCATTGGTATACCTCAACTATGAGAGACAAAATGAGAAAAAAAAAATCCAGAAAATCACATTGAAGGATTTTTAATGAATTAATTGGTAAATTCCTCAGTAAAATAAGTATTTGGTCACCTACAAACAAGCAAGATTTTTTGCTCTCACAGACCATGCCAACTTTATGCAGATGATGCAGTTATTTACACAGCTGCCAAGACTCCAGCACAGGCTGCAGATGTACTGTCTACAAGTATGGTTGATGTCCAAGAGTGGCTCCTCAAGAACCATCTATTGCTGAACCTTCAGAAAACAGTCTCAATGTGCTGTTCAATCAAAAAATGTAACCTGCAACATTTTAAAGTTAATATACATGATCATGACATCAGTTTAGCTACAGAATTCAAATACCTTGGCATTGTACTAGATCCTCAACTCAAATTTAATCTTCATATAAAGAAAATTTCAAAAACAGTAAAAAAAAATCTGAACTGCTTTAAATTAATTAGATATTACATACCTTACGAAGCAGCTGCACTGTATATGCATTCTATGGTTTTTTCTCATATATCATACTGTTTGACAGTCTGGGCTCAAGCAGCCCCTTCCACAATAAGACATATAGGTTCATTATATAATCAAACCCTAAAAATCTTGGACAAAAAGCCCATTAGGTGGCATCACTGTAATGTTTTAAAAAAATACAACCTATTGAGTTTTGAGAGCTTCATTGACCTCTGTCTTCTGAAATTAACGTTCAAATGTTTCCATAAATCAGCACCCGAGCCACTTGCTGGTTTCGTCCAAAGACAGGACAGCAGCAGAGCCACCAGGAGTTCTGTTAACAATAACTGTAAAATATTCCACCGCAGAACCACATTTGGACAAACAGCTTTCTCTATAAAGGGCAGTCACATCTGGAACACAATGCCAAATGAAATTAAAATAATAACGGACTTTAAAACATTCACTAAAAATGTTAAAAACTGGCTGAAAAATAAACAAGAATGTACTCATGTATGAATTATTTGTCTGCAAAGTGAGAGTGAATGAAGGGAAGGAATAAATGTGTTTGTTTATAGTGAGTGACGGAGGGAGGGAGGCCTGAAATAGGCAAATGTGAGTTATGTTATATGTGTTAAATGTGAGTCAGGCTGTTATATTTGTGTATTTATAATATTTTATAATATATGTGTATTTATAATATTTATGTTAAATGTGAGTCAGGCTGTTATATTTGTGTATTTATAATATTTATAATATTTATAATTGTGTATTTATAATTTTTCTGCATTGATGTATGTGGTTATTGTGTATATTTTTTATCTTGATTCTTTTTTCTAAAGCCCATCCAGGGACAAGAGTTGCAAATTAGCTAATAGCTATACACTCTATGTGCAACACATCAGATTGATTGTCTTTGATTAATTGTCTATGTTTATTGCACTGTCCCTGTCAAATAAACTAATCTACTACTACTACCTGTAACTTCTTCTTTAAGAGGCTCCTCTGTCCTCCACTCGTTACCTGTATTAATGGCACCTGTTTGAACTCGTTATCAGTATAAAAGACATCTGTCCACAACCTCAAACAGTCAGACTCCAAACTCCACTATGGCCAAGACCAAAGAGCTGTCAAAGGACACCAGAAACAAAATTGTAGACCTGCACCAGGCTGGGAAGACTGAATCTGCAATAGGTAAGCAGCTTGGTGTGAAGAAATCAACTGTGGGAGCAATTATTAGAAAATGGAAGACATATAAGACCACTGATAATCTCCCTCGATCTGGGGCTTCACGCAAGATCTCACCCTTTGGGGTCAAAATTATCACGAGAACGGTGAGCAAAAATCCCAGAACCACATGGGGGGACCTAGTGAATGACCTGCAGAGAGCTGGGACCAAAGTAACAAAGGCTACATCAGACACACACTACGCCGTCAGGGACTCAAATCCTGCAGTGCCAGACGTGTCCCCCTGCTTAAGCCAGTACATGTCCAGGCCCGTCTGAAGTTTGCTAGACAGCATTTGGATAATCCAGAAGAGGATTGGGAGAATGTCATATGCTCAGATGAAACCAAAATATAACTTTTTGGTAAAAACTCAACTTGTCGTGTTTGGAGGAGAAAGAACACCATGCCTACTGTGAAGCATGGGGGTGGAAACATCATACTTTGGGGCTGTTTTTCTGCAAAGGGACCAGGACGACTGATCCGTGTAAAGGAAAGAATGAATGGGGCCACGTATCGTGAAATTTTGAGTGAAAACCTCCTTCCACCAGCAAGGGCATTCGAAGATGAAACGTGGCTGGGTCTTTCAGCATGACAATGATCCCAAACACACCGCCCGGGCAACGAAGGAGTGGCTTCGTAAGAAGCATTTCAAGGTCCTGGAGTGGCCTATCCAGTCTCCAGATCTCAACCCCATAGAAAATCTTTGGAGGGAGTTGAAAGTCTGTGTTGCCCAGCGACAGCCCCAAAACATCACTGCTCTAGAGGAGATCTGCATGGAGGAATGGGCCAAAATACCAGCAACAGTGTGTGAAAATCTTGTGAAAACTTACAGAAAACGTTTGACCTCTGTCATTGCCAACAAAGGGTATATAACAAAGTATTGAGATGAACTTTTGTTATTGACCAAATACTTATTTTACCGAGGAATTTACCAATTAATTCATTAAAAATCCTTCAATGTGATTTTCTGGAATTTATTTTTTTTCTTATTTTGTCTCTCATAGTTGAGGTATACCTATGATGAAAACTGGAGACCTCTCTCATCTTTTAAGTGGGAGAACTTGCACAATTAGTGGCTGACTAAATACCTTTTTACCCCACTGTATGGCTAATCCCACCTATGTACATCCCAGAAGGCTAATAGTAGCTAGCACTACATCAAACAGAATAAATCCTGTGATAAAGACTTACCGGTTGAAGGACATGCCCAGTTGTATGTACGGTGGCCCAGGATAATGACTGAAACTGCATCCGTCCTTAAAAGCAGTTCAATGGTAAAACCCATCTTAATTTGGGCCAAGTTTTCAAAGCAGCTGTCCAAAAATGCTAACTGGCCCTGGAGGCTAACTCCAGTTAAGCCAGAGAGTCCTGATTCGCTCAACACTATGGACCTGCTGTAGTTGCATCACTAAAAACGCTCCGTCTAAACTCGGCTTTTTTGGGGGGCGGAGCTTAACTGAAATTTCACAGCAAAAAAACCCAGACATGACATATTTGAATGATTTCACTCTTTATATGACTTAAGTCATAAAAGACACGTTACAGACATGTTAACAAGAAAAAAAACTTGATTTTTAGCAAAGTGTCACTAACTGTCAAAGGAAATTGAGGTAAACCCAAATAAAATTCACAGTGATGTTTGATTAACAGCAGTTGATGGAGATCTGGCCATCTAGACCAAGTGTTTTGCTTTCTGTCGGGGCCCTGTTGTCTTTAATTCCTATCTCATGTGCCTTTTCTCTTTAGCTGTTCGGACCAAAATGGTGTACTGCAAAATCGACCAGACACAGCGCAAAGTCGTTGTAAGGTAAGTGTTTTGTATAAACATTCATGTGTGGTAATCATGTGTAATGGTTTGAATTTGTGTCTGTGATTAACTGAGGAGTTGAAGTGCAGCCTTATGTCCCGAAGGGGAGTGAGTGAGTAAGTAAGAAGTTGAAGTAGTTTCTTTCCCTCAGCCTCTAAAGCAGGGGTGTGTCCAATCATGTGCCATGGAGGGCCAACACCCTCCATGTTTTCTCTTGTACCCATTCTCTTCGGCAGGTGTTTTCACTTATCAGCAATCAGTGGGAAGAAATTCAGTGAAATCTGCTGTCGAAGACACTGGTTGGAGGTAAAGCCTACAGGGTCTTGGCCCTCCATGGCACATGATTGGACACCCCTGCTCTAAAGGCTGAAGGGGTTTTGCAGTGTTTCCTCTGTCTAAAAGACCTTGGCATGGTGGCAACATATTTTTCTGGGGGGTTTGGGGGGGAGTAAACATACCGGAATATGTTAATTTTATACTATTTATTTCTTTTTAAAATTGTACACAGTAACCTTGCATATGGAACTTACCATTTGAAGTATTGTACAACTGAGGCTTCAATTCAATTCAATTCAATTCAACTTTATTTATATAGCGCCATTTCACAACAACAGTCATCTCATAGCACTATCAACTGTAGGGGGAACCCCCACAGTTGCAGAAAGACCCCAGCAATCAGGCGATCCCCTGTGAGCAAGCACTTGGCGACGGTGGAGAGGAAAAACTCCCTTTTAACAGGAAGAAACCTCCAGTAGAACCAGGCTCAGGGAGGGGCAGTCATCTGCTGCGACTGGCTGGGGGGTGAGGGGATAGAGAAGAAGAAAAGAACAGACATGTTGGGCCAGTTGGGGTCCCACCCAGACATCCTGTGTTTAGACTTTTTAGTGGTGTTATCCTTCTCTCCTTCCTCTGCCTGAACACTTTCCTCTCCTTGGCTCCTCTCTTCTGTCTCATCTTGCCCTCTCTGAGCTCTGTCTAATTCAGGTTCTCTCTCCGTCTATGGTGGTATACAAACAGGCTAGAAAATATCAAGTGTCATGTTTTGCCCTGCAGGATTTTGTTTGTTATGGTTTACATAAATGACAAAAATATGTGTATTTTTTGTATTTTTTTCTAGTGTTTCTTTTTTTTTCCATTGAGAGAGTAGGGAAGGGAAAGAAACATTCATAATAGTAATGTACTCATGCATACTTAAATTATATGATCAGGTGGGTATAGTAACCAGAAATTCTACTCATGTAAAAGCAGTGCTTTGAAATTAGTAATTAAAAGTAGACAACTAAAATTTTTTCGTAGAGTTAAGGGTACAAAGAGCACCCACTTAAAAACTTGAGCAATGACTTCAATGTTGAAGGTTTGAGGTTTTTCTCAAAAATTTATAACAATTTTCTTATAGATTTCTACTTTTCTCTGTAAATCTATCTAAAGTTGAAACCATGTTCCTCAAATATGTAATTTCCTCTAGTAAAATTGACTTTAATTGTACATTTGAAACTTTAATATAAATTTGTGGATTATTTTATGTCTAATTTTTGTTTGTTTTTTAAAATAAAACTAGGTTTTTTAAGATAAATTTGAAACAGACTGTGGTATTTTTTTTTTTACTTTTTCCTTATAACAATTTACATTTTTGACCATAATTTTGCATTCAGAGCAGAACAATAATTTAACTCTGATTACAAAGAAAAAGTATTAATAAAATTGTATTTAATGAAATAAATTAACTTAAATGACCAAGGATGCAGTTATTTCTGTTATAATATTTCTTTATATTTATAGCTTTTTTTTTTTTTTAGAAATCACCACCACCCAGACAGCAGGAAAAACCTCCTTTATTTTGAAATCAAATGTTGGCACGTTTAGTTTGTCTGAAGGCTGCTGACAGATTAAAGTCACTGACTTTGTGAATTTCAGTCATCTTAACCTGCCAGGTACATAATAGGGAACTGTAGCAGACTCTAAAGACATAATTCACCACAATACGTGTTCATGTACAGAATGATCTGTTTAGGCAGTTACAGTTGTGTGCTCAGGCTTTCTCATCAGGCATCTCTCTAGGCAGCCGCTGAAGGGCCTCAGTTTAGAGTGAAAATAGAGCTAGCGTTTTTAGCTGTTTCTTTTTGTCACTGCTGCTGGAGAATAAAAACGGCACGCCTGTTCGTGCGAGAAAAGAGAGAAATTGCCAGTCTCTTCATTCCTGCAATTCCTACAGAACATAACTTAATATTGTAGTGGCTGGTGAAATATATCCTCAGCAATTCATCAGTCCCCCTTGCCTTTCCCTTCATATGAAGCCGGCTGCATATGAATTCTAACCACGTCTCTTAGCTAAGCGACTCTTACATCATTGCTCCTGTTAACAGCGGGTTAAAACTATAATAAACTCCTCCAGTGCTTACATACATACCTCTTCTGATTTTTTTTCTGCGTTTAAAGTACTTGAACAAACTCATGTTTTTGTCAACAGTCACGCGTAGCGAGACACTGCCTGCTGACTGAGTCAAGAACTCAGCCATGCGCGTTGTTCGTGTGTGTGCTTGCGGAAAGTCATTGCTTCATATATTTTTCTTATTAAAATAATATCGCCTTGGCGTGGCGGTACAATTTCTGGCGAGGCGGCTCGCCATGGAGAAATGTTACCAGAGGAAACCCTGGATTTTGTCATCACCCTGCTGGGCAGATGGGCACTGACATCAGTGCCTATCTTGTGAACGTGATAACTACAGAAAGAAATGACGTAGACTTTTCAAATTGATACCATAGTTGTATCTAATAAACATCTTGGACGAGTTCAAATTTGGGTGTCCCCTGACCTGGAGGTCAAGGTTAGAGACTAGTTTTTTTCTTAAATCTTGTAAACGCGATAACTACAGAAAGAAATGATGTCCACTTTTTAGATGAATATAAATTTGAAGACAAATCTTGGACGGCTTAGACACTGACCTCTGACTATGGGTTTAGGATTGCAAGGTCAAAATACCATATAAATTATACGTATCTCAGCAAGAATGGAAAAAGGCTGAGGGGTACAACTGGCAGCCGCTAGTTTTTTCTTGCTTTAATTTTAGCTGATTATGGTTTATAGCTTATGAAAATCAGAACTGCAGTATCTAAAATTATTATTAGAATATTTGTTTTGAGTTTGAGTAACAAGGTAAGAAAGTCCATTTGAGGAGAGCTCCTTTCCCACGTATAAGACTAAACCTTGAGTTTTGACCAAATCATGTCATAGACATTTCAATAACACATCTGAGACCTGAGTCAGTATGGAGAAAAAGAGCATAATATGGGCACTTTAAACTGAAAATACTGAAAATTTTCCTGATATTCTAATTTTTTGAGATGCAACACAATTATATTCTAATTTAAAGTCATCATAGATAGTTATACTTTTGGTTATCTCCAGGAAAATATCAATTGTAAGAACTAATAAAATATATAATTATGTATTGTTTTCCATCACTGCATGTGATTTTTAGTGCTGTAACTTTTTGGAGCCACCTTTAAAATGTAATATTGTCTTGTCTTTATTCTACCAGCCACAGCACACACCGCACCTTTGGGAAGCAGCAATGGCAGCAGCTGTATGACAGTCTCAGCTCCTGGAAGGCCAACTTAGCAGCTGTCAAGACGAGTCTGCAAGCCCTGTCACCCTCTGCCTGATTCCACCTTAACATAACTGTCTACAATACCCAACTATTAACTATACAGTGAATCCGAAAAGTATTCAGTGCTTCACTTTTTCCACATTTTGTTATGTTACAGCCTTATTCCAAAAGGGATTAAATTCATTTTCCCTTAAAATTCTACACACAATACCCCATGATGACAGCATGAAAAAAGTTTTGAGATTTTTGCAAATGTATTAAAAATAAAAAAAACCTAAGAAATCACATGTACATAAGTATTCACAGCCTATGTTCAATACTTTGTTGATGCATCTTCTTCTTCTTTTAGATTTGATTGGCGGTTGGCAACCAGCTTACAGGTGCATTACCGCCACGTACTTTGTCTGTACATCACTCTACTCATCACTCTGTCATTAGGAGTTCTGAACAACTCGTGTGAAAAAATTATCCGTCCTTGGACCGTGTCCTTGGCGGCGTCGACGTTTGGCAGCAATTACAGACTCAAGTCTTTTTGAATATGATGCCACAAGCTTGGCACACCTATCTTTGGGCAGTTTGACCCATTCCTCTTTGCAGCACCTCTCAAGCTCCATCAGGTTAGATGGGAAGTGTCAGTGCACTGTCATTTTCAGATCTCGCCAGAGATGTTCAATTGGATTCAAGTCTGGGCTCCGGGTGGGCCACTCAAGGACATTCACAGAATTGTCCTGAAGCCACTTCTTTGATATCTTGGCTGTGTGCTTAGGGTCGTCCTGCTGAAAGATGAACCGTTGCCCCAGTCTGAGGTCAAGAGTACTCTGGAGTAAGTTTTCATCCAGGATGTCTTTGGACATTGCTGCATTCATGTTTCCCTCTATCCTGACTAGTCTTCCAGTTCCTGCCGCTGAAAAACATCCCCATAGCATGATGCTGCCACCACCATTGGCCTGGTGATGAGCGGTGCCTGGTTTCCTCCAAACATGACGGCTGGCATTCACGCCAGAGAGTTCAGTCTTTGTCTCATCAGGTCAGAGAATTTTGTTTCTCATGGTCTGAGAATCCTTCAGGTGCCTTTTGGCAAACTCCAGGCGGGCTGCCATGTGCCTTTTACTAAGGACTGGCTTCTGTCTGGCCACTGTACCATACAGGCCTGATTGGTGGATTGCTGCAGAGATGGTTGTCCTTCTGGAAGGTTCTCCTCTCTCCACAGAGGGATGCTGGAGCTCTGATAGAGTGACCATCGGGTTCTTGGTCACCTCCCTGACTAAGGCCCTTCTCCCTCGAACGCTCAGTTTAGGCAGCCGGCCAGCTCTAGGAAGAGTTCTGGTGGTTCCGAACTTCTTCCATTTACGGATGATGGAGGCCACTGTGCTCGTTTGGACCTTCAAAGCACCAGAAATTTTTCTGTACCCTTCCCCAGATTTGTGCCTCGAGACAGTCCTGCCTTGGAGGTCTACAGACAATTTCTTTGACTTCATGCTTGGTTTGTGCTCTGACATGCACTGTCAACTGTGGGACCTTATATAGACAGGTGTGTGCCTTTCCAAATCACGTCCAATCAACTGAATTTACCACAGGTGGACTCCAGTTAACCTGTAGAAACATCTCAAAGATGATCAGTGGAAACAGGATGCACAGGAGCTCAATTTTGAGCTTCATGGCAAAGGCTGTGAATACTTATGTACATGCAGTTTCTTAGTTTTTTATTTTTAATACATTTGCAAAAATCTAAAAAAAAATAAAAAAAATCACATTGTCATTATGGGGTATTGTGTTTAGAATTTTGAGGAAAAAATGAATTAAATCCCTTTTGGAACGAGATAACAAAATGTGGAAAAAGTGAGGGGCAGTGAATACTTTCCGGATGCACTGTATGCAAATTCCCAAACTGAAATCATCAGCTTTTTTATTACCCTCAATAAATCAACAATGACAATTAACTGATTCCTTTTTTTCATCTTGAAATATCTTCCTAAATGATTGGAGCCCTAAACAAAGTTTTAAGGGTAGTATAGATTTACTGTGTAATTAATGGATAAATATGAGCACAGATTAGGAAGGTACTCCACAAGCTTTCTTGTTGTCTTTATGCAGTCATACAGTGGCTTTAATTAGGGTCCATCGTCTTTCACGTCTCAACATCTGGATTTAGTTAAAGGACAGCAAGTCTACATTCTTAACGAGCTGTGGTTTGGGGTGAAAAATGGTCTGCAAGAGAGAGGTCGCTCGTCTGGTAACACAAGAGGTGACAACGGTGACGCGAACTTGAGATGACCCCCTGTCTGCTGAGGTCAGACGAGTATTAACTAGCATTAACACTTGCGCTGTGGGCTAATTCATCATAACTGCTAATTTGAAACTGAAAGATGCTAGACAGATGCAGTCAGCTTGACTCAGTCTCTTATTGGGTCTGTGAAGCGGAAAAACAAGAACTTATATTTTTACGATATTTGTCCATCTTAGCTTTGCCCATTGAAGTAAGTTACTGGGTTGGTTTTTTTTTTTTACCAAAATGGTGTGTTTTTAGGCACTGTTCCAGTGCATTAAGGTGTAAAATCCAAATGATATACGACCCAAGCATTAGGTGTAAAAGGGCTCTGCTGGAGTTGTCTCCCTCTGGGACTGTGATGAAATCAGCACAGAGTGCAGAGTACCGACACTGCATTCTGGATCCTCCCCCCAACTACCATGACCTCCACCCCAAATTCCCAGTTCTTGTCTCCTAATAATTAAAAATACAGCTCAAGTAGTTTCAGAGTTAAAATTTTCACTCATCCTTCCTCTTTCAGCTTTGATCATAAAATATTTTCCTCAAGTTCACTGAGCATTAGAAGCATTTATTGCAGCAAGTGTTCTTTTTTTCCCCCTCATCCTATCATTGGTCTGTTCACTTCTGCCCAGTTGCCTACTAGGAGCAGCATCTCCAGCTCTTATCAGACGAGTGTAACTCATGGAACACATACTGAGGAGCTTAGCCCTGTCAGAGCCACCTGCAAGGTGGTGCACAGAACAGAGAAATGAATATGACTGGGGCTTAACAGAACGTTTGTAAAGCCTTCTATCCTAGATTATTTCAGTGTATATTTTTTTTTTCAGCAGACTGTTTAAGATCTGCAATCCCCCCCCCCCCCCATTCTAAGCAATGTTTCTCTTATTGCTAATTTTTCTCATTGGGTTTTAAGCAATAGCTTTGTGTTTAAGCCTCATGTGAGATGTCTCAGATATAAATGCTATGCATGCCATGATTGGTTTATCCAAGCAACATGACCCTTTCTTATCATGGAATGATAAGAGGTTCGCATTGTCCAGCAATGAAAAACAAATGACTTCAGATTATGTTTGGGAACTAATGGCCCAAATGACCCCATTCAAAAGTTTAACAGTTTGACTTCCACTTACTACACCAATGCATTTATTTTACTGCTTCATATACCAACAATAAATTACAGCCACCTGCCTAATACTCCACAGGTCTACACTTGTACTGCCAGAACAGCCATCACCCATTGTCAGGGTGTCAGGTAATATCTGGACTTTTAGTGGGTGTGATTTAGAAAAATGGTAGTTCAAGGTTTTGGCTTCTTTGCTGTGTTCTTTAGAATGTTTCTGAAGTTTTTGGAGTGTGACGGAGAGCAGCATCCTGTGGGAATTAAAGCTGAAATAAAACCTGACTGTGTGATGAGACATTTCCAGCCAAGGACTCTGGTTTTCTGAACACAGGACTGTAACATGATAGAGGTTTTTATATGCTCTCTCTTTAGGGAGTTAAATGTAATGGCTGATATATTCTTGATAAATGGGGGGAAATGCTTCTCTTTCCAGTGTTAAGTCCTTACAAATAATTGTTTTGATTGCCTGGTTTACAAGCTCTCTCAAGTTGCCATGCCCATCAAGGTATCACTCGTACAAAGTTTAATGTAACTCTTGTTTCTTAGTTAAAGACCACAATCATTATTTTGAGCAATTTTTGGCCAAAAACAGATATCAGGTTTCAAGTATAGGCATGCCAGTCAACAACAATAACAGGGCAGTCCCCCCCCCCATACATATGTAACCTTTTTTTCTAATGCATTATTATAAATATGCAACTTTTTATTCAGAAGCCAGTGACTTTCTTTTACATTTGTGGTTTTATTCTTTTCACAGCTTTAGAAATTGAAGCTTTTTCTTAATCTTTTACACTTTATTGAAAATGTACAACTTTTATTCATCACATACATTTTGAAAACTGTTGTAAATTTGTGTTTTTGTTTCCCCCAAAATACAGAGAGCCGCTAGTGGGCAAAATAGCTGCATATGGCCCCAGAGCCGCAGGTTAGTTAATTCCCTTCCACAGCATGTGGAACATCAATTGGTGTATGGGGTGGCGCCTGTCTCCGTTTCACTGACCCTAGGCCACACAGCTACTGCAAGTAGTGAAAGCTACAGTGGGAGGTCAGTCCTCTGGTAGCTCTGTGCGTAACTTTTCTTTCCCCATTCTATTATGCTGAGCACCACGCTAGAAGGCAGAAAGTACCATTTTTATATGGTCTTTGGTATGACCCGGCCGGGACTTGAACCCCTGCCTCCTGGGTGTGGGGCGGATGCCACTCCGGTTAGAGCCGCAGGTTGCAGACCACTAATCACATCCTTTCTGCATTCACCAGCCACATTAATAGGTACATCTTGCTGTTACTGGGTTGGCTCCTTATTGCCTTCAGTACTGCTGTTATTATTCTTGGCACAGATTCAACAAGGTACTGGAAACATTCTTCAGAGATGTTGGTCCATATTGATAGTCCAACAACACATTTGCTGCACATCCATGATACTCCCATGCATGCACCCATTCTTTAATGTTTATGCCAAATTCTGACCCTACAGTCTGAAAGTTGCAGTTGAGACTAAGCTGGATTTATGCCCTCGCGTCAGTGCAACGCAGCTACAGTGGCACTGACACAGAAACAACGCAGTATCTCCCCAGCGTCGCCTGACATGCACCTCACCAGAGAAGGAGAGGTGCACGTTGGCAACGCAGGCCACAAGAGCTATGATTGGTCCGCTTTGTCTCCTCCGCATTTCCTGGTTCTCATCTCTGCTCCAATGTGCTTGTTCACCACTGCACCACTTCTAAAGCGAGACGGATAAACAATGATCCAAATTCTTGAGGATGTTAAATAGAGATAGAATTTCAATTCAACTTTATTTGTATAGTGCCTAATCACAACAAAAGTCATCTCAAGGCGCTAGATACCTAAGCACATAAGTATTTCAGAGAAAAACCCAATGATCAAACGATTCCCTATGAGCAAGCACTAGGTGACAGTGGAAAGGAAACATTCCCTTATAAAAAACACCCGGCAGAACCTGGCTTAGGAAGGGGCAGTCACCTGCCACGACTGGTTGGGGGGTGAGGAGAGAGAGGAAGAAAGAGATGCTATTTATGCAGGTAACAACAACCAGGGCTTGACATTTAACGCCTGCCAATGGCGGGTAGATTTCAGCAGTGGCCGATAAGACAGCGACTCCCACTCACCACTTTGGCGGGTTGTAGTTTGCTTAAATGGCATCTAAAATAATAATAAACCTATCGTAATGTGAGACTATGAAACAACTCCCATAAGCACCATCTGCACACAGTGTGTGCTCATTGTTCCACTGCCGCCATGGACTGACTCGGGCTCCTCTGCCAGCCCAGTAAAGGAGAAGCTGCAGACGGTCTGCTCCGTGGGTCATCCTGCCCCAGTTCATACCACAGCCCAGTGGGAAGAAATGCTGTAGTGGATGGCGGCTTCTCAAGCCTAGAGCGGAGCCAGACTCTGTCCATGGCGAGTTCATTTTGCGGCCAGTCTGGTGAAATGGCAACAAACTGACAGTAGCCGGCAGAACACACCTGTCCCTGCTCTCAGTGATCAGATCCCAGCTATCATTATAAGATTCATCGGGGAAAGCAGAGGAACAATTTATTAATACAAGCAAAAAAACTGAGAGGTACTAATGTGTATATAAATGAACATTAACAAAAAAGAATGGGGACATTGCTCGAGAGACCAAGATGTTAAGAAAACAGAAAAAAATCACAGCTGGATGTTTGGATTAAAGAACATAAGCAGTCTCAGGCTAAGATGATAAGGAACTTAAAAGAGCTGGAAAAGTTCAAAAGCATACATTGATTAAAAGAAAATGAAATGGAGTTAAAGCAACTAACATGTATGAAGTAATAGGTTTAAGAGTGAAAACAAAATGGTTACACATACTGGTACATGGACACATTTAAAAATGTACATGATGAAATAGAATATAAAATATATGATTTTGAAAAGGATATAACTTCCATGTAAATAATGATTGCAAGTACTGAGGAACATATTAATGATAAGTTATTAATGGAAGAAACATTATCATCCAGTTCAACAGTTGAAGTCTAAACTGCAATTTGTCTAAAAGGATTATTTGAAGCAGATCAAAAAAAGATTTAGTGTAACTGCAGTAACAGAAACACGGATAAAAGATGGAGAAATGGATGAAGCTCAGATAGATGGATATTTATTTTTATTTTTTCAATTTTGTATTGTGGAGGATGGAATCAGATGAGACAGCTTTTCTTCCCACCTCTGGCACTCAGGGTAAACACATTAACATATCAGTTACAAAGTGTGAACACACATCAACATACACGTCACAGAGCAAGGCTTAGTACAATACATTCACGCCCCTGTGTCCTCAGGAGCGAGCCTGGCACAGCGGGGGCAAAAGGCACATCTTTATTTACTTCATACCCCCCAGCGCTCTGGCGCCCTTGGCTGGCCCCCCAACACTCCAAAGTACTGGGTGGAGTGTCAGCTCCTTTGTGTCACCACATAGTCCCCCCCCCCCCAACACCCAGAAGGGGACCTAACCATCTGGACCTTTGGGCTTGAGCAAGTGACTGTAGCGGCTGTAACGTCGGCTGGTCGAAGTACCTTCCTGTCGAGGTGGGTAGGAGGAAGACTTGGTCTCTGGAGGGGGAAAGGGTGGAGAGGGGAAAAAGTTAATTTCTTGAAAACAGTCCTCTGTAGGGGGAACACTAACCTGCGGACCCACTGTAGGAGGGCCCCCGTGCTGGGGAACTTGAGCCAACACCACCTGCTCGTCTGCCAACACATAAGTGGGCTTCAGCCTGTCTATGCAGACGGTTCCCCCCCCCCAAAGTCTAACACAAAATGTTTCTCCCCAGTTTCCAACACTCTGAACGGGTCGTCGTACGGCAGACGCAGTGGGGTTCTGTGGGCGTCGTGCCTGACAAAAATGAATTTGGCGTTCTCTAAGTGCTTTGGAACAAAAGTGCGGGGAAAACAATGGTGTGCTGGGCCCAGAACACTGGCAGCCCCTGTACCGGAAAAAAGGTGCGCGGGTGGATTGGTACCGGGCACAGGACTCTGGCAAAAATTCCTCCAGGATCCGCAACAGCTGAGAAAAAAATGAGTTCTGCCAGGGAAGCTGCCAAACTGAGGCTCAGTTGGTAGAGCATCCGCCCCACACCCGGGAGGCAGGGGTTCAAATCCCGGCCGGGTCATGCCAAAGACCATGTAAAAGTGGAACTTCCTGCCGTCCAGCTTGGTGCTCAGCAATAATGGAACGGAGGTGGGAAATTTGTGGCGGCGCCTTGCATGGCAGCGGCCCTCTGATTCTACACTTGGGGTGTGTGTGATTAACACAGTAGATAGGTAAAACACAATCTCGTTCTACTGTACATGATTGGTTGTACAGTTGAATGACAATAAAGGGTGATTTAATTTAATTGATTTAATTTAATTTTAAATTTAATTTAAATCTTTCTCAGGTGCAGAACGCAACCCCAATAGGACCCAAGGCAGACGGTCAACCCAATTTGCATCTGTCAGCAAGGCTTTGAGCGCTGCTTTAAGCCACCTGTGAAAGCGCCCACACAAACCATTAGCCTGTGGGTTGTAGGCGATGGTGCGGCGGATTTTGACCTCCAGACTCTCGGCAATTGCAGACCAAAGTTCCGAAACAAAAATTGGGGACCCCTGTCGGAAGTGATGTCTGATGGGGATCCGAACCGTGTGACCCAAGCTGACAAAAACATGCGGGCTACCTTGGCAGATGTGGTGGAACTCAGCGGAACCACCTCTGGCCAACGCGTAGTGCGGTCCATGATTGTTATAAGGTGTGTGAACCCCTGTAACGGCAGAAGGGGATTCACTAAATCCACGTGTATGTGGTCGAACCTCCTGGCTGGAATTTGAAAAGGCTCGAGGGGGGCTTTGGTGTGCTTGTGCACCTTAGCCCATTGGCACGCAACGCACGTTGCAGCCCATTCTTTCACATCCCTGCGTAAGTGAGGCCAGACAAATTTGGACCCCACTAGTTTAACCGAGGCTCACACGCCGGGATGTGAAAGGGAGTGTACGGACTCGAAAACGCAGTGGCACCAAGAGCTCGGAACCACGGGGCGGGTGCAGCCGATGGAGATGTCGCAGAGCGGGGGGGGGGGTACCCTTCTTGTACCACCCTGCTCTCAAGTTTTAATCCGGTAGCTGCAGACTGGAGCGTGCAAATGTCTGCGTCCCCGGTTTGGTCGGCGGCCATTGCGGAAAAATCGATGCCCATGTATACCGGAGAGACCAGCACGTGTGACAAGCAGTCTGCCACAACGTTCAATTTACTGGCTACATGTTGGATGTCGATGGTGAACTCTGAAATTGTGGCCAAGTGCCATTGTTGCCAAGCTGACACGGTTCCAAGACTTTGGACATGGTCAGCGGTTTGTGACCAACAAACGCGGTAAACTCACAACCTTTGAGTCAGAACTGAAAATGACGCGTAGCGAGGTGAAGAGCCAACAACTCTCTGTCGAAAGTGCTATACTTTGCTGTCGCACAAAGTGCAGCTGAAAAAGGCGAGGGGCTGCTGCGAACCGGAGACGTACTGCTCCACCACGGCCCCGACCACGACATCCGATGCGTCTGTAGTGAGTGCTATTTGTGCTGATGGGGCCGGGTGGGCCAACAAAACTGCATTGGCGAGCGCTGTTTTGGCGCTTGTGAAGGCCTGGACCTGACCGGGGGTCTGGTCAATGCTCTCCGCGGGTTTCTTTTTCTTGAGCGCGCCGTACAGCGGCTGCAGTAGCAGGGCTGCACGGGGGGAGTAAGCGGTTGTAAAAACAGACCATCCCCAAAAATTCCTGCAGTGCTTTCACAGTCTGTGGATACGGAAAATCCGACACTGTGCGTACTTTGTCTGGCAGCGGGATTGCGCCCTTCAGTGAGATGCAATGGCCCAGGAAATCGATTGCCGGCAGCCTGAACTGACACTTCGCTGGGTTAACGATCAGCCCATGCGCTTCCAACCGTTGGAACACTTGTTTGAGATGGGTGAGGTGCTCCTCCTCTGACATGCTAGCTAGCGAGCTGATGACACATAACTTTATTCTCCTCCAACACAGAGCAGACTCCATCTGAGTGTGAACGTGAACTGCTTTATACATTTTTCTTCCCACCTCTGGCACGCAGGCTAAACACATTAACATATCAGTTATAAAGCATGAACACACATCAACATACACGTCACAGAGCAAAGCTTAGTACAATACATTTGCGCCTCTGCATCCTCAGGTGTGGACCTGGCACAGCGGGGGCGAAAGGCACATCTTTATTTACTTCATACCCCCCAGTGCTCTGGTGCCCTTGGCTGGCCCCCCCAACACTTTGAAGTACTGGGTGGAGTGCCATCTCCTTTGTGTCACCACAGTATACTTTATTAATCCCAGAGGGAAATTTAGGACATCCACGTAGAGGCGGCCATGGTGCAGCACCAATCCCTTCACCATTCACACACACGTTCACACCAAGGGCCACTTTAGAGTCTCCAATTAACCTAACTTGCATGTTTTTGACCTGTGGGAGGAAACCAGAGTACCCGGGGTAAACCCACGAAGACATGGGGAGACCATGCAAACGCCACACAGAAGGGTCACCGATGGTCGGGGGGTGGGATCGAACCCACGACCTTCTTACTGTGTCGCCACAGTACTAAACACTGCCCCACCGAGCTGATATGACGTATTAAATAGGAAAAACAAAAAAGGTGGAGGGGTAGCTCTTTATATAAGTTCAACATTAAAATGTAAGATTGTTGATGATATGACAACTACTGTCAACAATATTATGGAAATCATTAGTGAAAAAACTAAAAATGTTATTGTGTTTATAGAGCACCGGGTTCCTGTATAGAGTTATTTAGTGACAGAATTACTGAGTTGTTTGATAGGATCTACAGGGTGTCCTTAAAGTCTCTTTACAATTTAACAAATTTATTACAAAATCAAATGAATAGACAAAAATGTGGAAATCATTACAAAATGAGGAGTAGATATTGAAGGTTTTTTTCCTCATTTAATACATCTCTAGTCTGTCGCCCCCGACAGACTACTATGATGATGATATGGGCACCGTTAGTTGCACGAAGCACATCAAGATGGTATTTGATTTCTTGCCATGTTCGCTGTAGCATAGCCTCATCAGTGGTGGCAATGGCATCAGTGAGCTTTTGCTTCAGGTCGTTGATGTCCTTATCTCTGTTCGATACACGATATCTTTAACATAACCCCGTAGAAAAACGTCCAGGGGAGTGATATCTGGTGAACAAGGTGGCCAGGGAATTGGGCCATCCCTTCCAATCCACCGGTCTGGAAATGTTTGATTTAGGAACCCATGAACATTGAAATACACAAATGCAATGTGATTAAAAACTCTGATGTGGCTCGGCAGTTCGGCTTGACCAGCAGCCTCGAGTTGCAGCAATCTGCGGGTCACCCGGCGTGCGGTACTGGTGATTTGTTGAGGCATCCCGGCGAGGTTGTTGGGAGATGGGCCGGAGTAATACATCATAATCGACTGTGGATCAGTGAACCAGTGCTGCTCATCCAAGCTAGAAGGAGGCTAGAAGCTAGTCACCTAATGGCTAACTGACATAAGAGGGAGCGTGGAGTTGAATAGGTGAAGGATGTTTCTTAAAGTGACAGGCTTTAAATCAGAGCATTTCAAGAAAGCCATGAAAAATACAAAACACTTTTGCTTCAATAATTAAAAAAATTAAAATGTGAACAAAATATATCACAAACACTTCATTAAGATGTGTGAGATATTAAGAAAAGATGAACCTTTATTAGTCCCACAATGGGGAAATTCCAGAATTGTGTGGTGTAAGGAACCATGGGTTTGGTTGGCATTGTCGTGGTGACGCAGCCACTTGGCAACGTCACCATGCCAAGCATATATAATGTGAGGGTCAGCCATCTTATGGTCTCTTGGCTCTGTGACGCTCAGCCTCCCGTTAACAGACCAGTACTGTAAGTTTATGCACAGTGTGTAATAAAGTTTGTGTTCCAAGCAAATACCACTCTCCGTTGGTCATTCCCAGTTTAGACATAACAGACTGCAGCAGCACAGAGACAGCAGCACTCAGAGCAATAGTATCGATCTATAAATGCAAGAAACGTGACAAATTTGACTAGAAAAAGATGATACTTAAGATTTAATGCTTAAAAAATTATACCATAAAGTTGCTGTGATTGCATATATCTAATGGATAATTTGGCATGGCTGGGAGAAGGGGAGGGGGGGCAGCAGCTGAACTGCTTTCACCATGGTAAGCCATCCATCCATCCATCTTCTTCCGCTTAATCCGCTCAGTGTGCAAAATAAGGAAGCAAAACATGACAAATTTGACAAGAAAAAGATAATACTTAAGATTTAATGCTTAAAAAATTATACCATAGGGACTTCCGGTCTGGACGCCATGGCGACTGCAGCTTAACACTGAAGTTCTCAGACCCAATCCAGGATAACACCTTGAAAATCAAACTTAACGGATTTTTGGAGGAGTGAAAATCAAAAGACAAAATCATCATGTCTAAAGGAAAACAGAAGAAACTGAAATTCTCCAGGCCAGGACACGTATCGGCCGGAGAATCCGAACTGGAAGATCTCCGTTCAGAAGACGAGGAACTGGTGATAGCTAACAAAAGGGTTAGCCTGAAATCACTATTTGAGGAGCTACGACGATTTCGCCGAGATGTTACGGCCAAATTTCGGGAATTCAGAGAAGAATTGAAAAGGACAAACAGCAGAGTGGACCAGGCTGAGAACCGAATCTTGGAAACAGAGGATCGAATAAAAGTGCTCGAAGATTCTGTGCTAGACCTACGCAAAAGACAAGCAGCTATAGAGGCTAAGCTAACCGACCAAGAAGGAAAACAAAGAAGAGACAACATAAGAATTCATGGTCTGATAGAAGGAACCGAAAATGGTTTTAACTCAATGGCAGAATGCGTGGAATCCTTACTAAGAGAGAAATTGGATATTCCACAAACCACCGACTTGAAGATAGAAAAGGCACATCGTTCATTAGCCGCTAGGCCGGCGGCGGAAGCGCCCCCACGTTCGGTGTTGGTAAGATTTTCCAATTTCAAAATAAAACAAGAGGTTGTAAGACTGGCCTGGCAGAAAAAAGGATTTATGCACCAGGAGAGAAAAGTCTACGTGGAACACGATTACGCCCCGGAGGTCCTTAAAAAGCGCAGGGAATACAATGACGCGAAAAAGGTGTTAAGAGAGAAGAAATTGCGCTTTCAGACACCATTTCCTGCGAAGTTAAGGGTCTTCTACGGCGATGAAACGTGTCTCTATAATTCGGCGGAAGAAGCAACAGCTGACATGGCGAAAAGAGGGCTCCCGGTAACGGTATTTAAACCCGCAGCAGACCCGAGTGAGAAGATCAAAGCGCAAACATGGACAACACAAAGACCTTCAAAATCCACGGACCAGCAGCGGGAAACCCAGCACCAGAGCGTCGCGGATAAACTATCCGTTTTCAGGTTGGAATAGCGACCTTTTTTTTTTTTTTCTTTTCTCTTGAATCAATCCGCACATCCAACCCCCCCTCATACAAGGTAACAAACATTAAAGGAGATGCATATTCAGCATGTGGTAAAACATTTCATGGAACAATCATATTATTTGAAACAAATAAGTCTTTGTAATAAAAAAAAAAAAAAAAAAACTTGTTAAAATAGAAATGTGACAATAATCCACATGTTCTCCTCATACTAACAAATACTGTTTTTGCGTGAATGTTTGATGTGATGGGGTGGGAGGGTGCACACAATTTCACAGGGTTTAGGCATAAAAGGAAAAAAAAAAAAATCATTACAAGTTTGGATTGGGTTCTGAAACTCACGTTAAAAGCATGGGACTACTTTCAGTGGTAAGAGAGGGCCCTCAACACGTAACAGAGTTTGAGGAATTTCCCTCAGAGCCTTCACTCCATCAAGGCTCTTACAGGGTCTTTAAAAAGACCTCAGCTCAGGAAGTTCTTATGACAGCTTTTTGTTTTAAAGTTTTTTACACTATGTTCTTAATGTTTTTCTTGTTTTTAATGTTCTTTCAGTTTCTGAGTAGCACAAAAGAGGGCCACCACACAGTTATACTAAACAAAACAACACAATGGAGAAACAGGGTGTAACCAAAATAATTTCATATAATGTAAAAGGAATCCTGAATCCAGTTAAAAGATCCAAGATTCTAGGCAAAATGAAAAAAGACAAAGCAGGAATAATACTTTTACAAGAAACCCACCTAACAGACGTGGAACACAATAAACTCAGTAGACAAGGGTTTAAAATGATCTCTTCATCTTCATATAAATCAGGGAGGAGGAGGGGAGTAGCGACATTGATATCAACCAAAATTACATTTGAAAAAAATCAGAACACAAAGATAAAGAAGGGAGATACAGTTTGGTAACTGGGCGGCTAGAGGGAGAAGATATCACCCTGCTGAATGTGTATGCTCCCCCAGGGGCTAACTGGAAATTTTATAAAAATGTATTCGACCTAATGATAACTAAAGCTCAAGGTTTAGTGATATGTGGTGGGGGACTTCAATCTTAGACTGAATCCATACTGGGATGCTTCTGGTAATTCCCCACATCAAAATAACACCCAAACAGGAAGACTCGGATGCTACTAAAAGAATTGGGAATCTGTGACGTGTGGAGGGAACTCACCCCAGTGTAAAAGACTATACATTTTACTCAACTCCACATTCATCTTACTCAAGGATTGACTATTTTTTTTATGTTTAATAGAGACATTGGAAGAGTAAAAACATGTAAAATAGGACTGATGGATCTCTCCGACCACAGTCCGATCTACATGGACTTAAATATCCAAAAATACACAAATAATACATTTTCTTGGAGGTTAAATTCAAATGTCCTGAAAGGACCATTGAAAGATGAATTGGAATCAGATATTCTCAGATATTTGGAAGATACGATAATGGAGAGTATCCCCTTTAATACTGTGGGATGCATGTAAAGCTGTAATAAGAGGAAAGATTATTGCAAAACTGGCAACCCAAAAGAAACTAAGACAAGAAAAACTATCCACATTAGAGTCAGAACTTAGGAACCTAGAAAAAGAACACAAAGGCAACACTCATTCTACTGACTCGCTCAAGATTAAGGAAATTAAAAACCAAATAAATGAGATCTACACAATAGAAATCCAGAAGAAACTTACATTTCTGAAACAAAAAATACTATGAAGCAGGCAGTAAATCGGCAAAATTGCTAGCCTATAAATTGAGGAAACATCAAACAGAAAGAGCAATCTACAAATCAGAGACCAGTATCAAAGGAAATAAAATTCAGAATTCAGGATATTCTTAAAAACTTCGAGAATTACTATAAGAACTTATACTCCCACAAAAAACATAAAAACGCATCGAGGCATTCCTAAACACATTAAACCTTCCCCAACTTACGGAGTCACAAAATAAAACACTACTGTCAGAAATACATCCTAAAGAATTGGAAAAAGCAATTATGAAACTTAAAGCTAACAAATCCCCAGGAGCTGATGGCTATACAGCAGAGTGGTACAAAAACCTTTAAACAGCAACTATCTCCTCTCCTCCTGAAAACATTTAATTATGTCCTCCACACAGGGGAAATCCCCCCCTCCTGGAGAGAAGGGGTCATTGCAGTTATACCTAAACCTGAAAAGGATAAACTAGAGTGCTCCAACTACAGACCAATCAGTGTACTAAATCAGGACTATAAGCTTTTTACCAGTATCCTTGCTAAAAGGTTAGAAAATATACTGACAGACCTAATTCATTTAGACCAAACAGGTTTTATAAGACAAAGACAGACACAAGACAACATTCGATGCACTTTACACATAATTCATCATATAAAAAAATATAACTTAAATGCAGTCATATTGGATTAGATGCTGAAAAAGCATTCGATTCGGTTGACTGGTCTTTTCTATATAGAATCTTATCCAGTTTCAATTTTCATAACAACTTCATTAGAACTATACAGGCATTATATAAAAAACCAACAGCTAAAATAAGGATTAACGGTAATTTATCATCATCTTTTGAACTGGAAAGAGGATGTCGTCAGGGCTGCCCCCTGTCTCCACTGCTCTTTGCAATCTTCATAGAACCTCTGAGCCAATGGATAAGACAAAACCAAAAATTCAAGGTATTACACTTGGTCAGAAGGAACATAAAATAGCACTCTTTGCTGATGACATTTTAATATACCTAGGGCAGCCGGACACTTCTTTACCAGAACTAACCTCAGTTTTTTCAGAGTATGGAGATTTATCGGGGTACAAATTAAATATGCATAAAACCCAAGTTTTAACATTCAACTATGACCCAAATCATTATTCACTAAGCAAACTCAAAACTAACTGGGAGTCGGAATCTATGAAATATCTGGGGGTCAATATCCCGAAACAACTCAACAAAATTATATCACTAAACTATGATCCACTGTGACAAAAATAAAATCTGACCTAGCAAGATGGAATATGATACCATTCTTGGGTACTGCACAAAGAATTGAAGCAGTCAAAATGAATATACTTCCACGTCTTCTATACCTTTTCCAAACAATACCGGTAGAACCTCCCAAAAAAACATGGCAGGAGCTGGACAGAAGGATCTCAAGATTCATATAGCAGGGCAAGAGACCTAGAATCAGATATAGAACCCTACAGCTAAACAAAGACAAAGGTGGGCTCGCGCTGCCAAATATCAGGGACTACTTTAAAGCCGCACAAATTAAAACTTTAGTAGAGATATGTAACCCAGTCTACACTGCACAATGGAAGGAGATCGAATGCCAAATAACAAGTGACATCCCCTACAGGCGATAATAGGGAACAATGTCTTACCTAAGCTTTTGAATAACACTAACCCGTGGATAGAGACCCCGCTAAAAATTTGGTTTAAGATAGTCAGAGAGAATCAAACTAAAGAGCCCTATCGACTTCTGCAATGGATCGCCTATGATCAGGACTTTACTCCTAATAAAACAGACACCAGATTTAAAAAGTGGAAGGAGAAAGGGCTGATAAAATATTACGATTTTTTTAAAGGGCAAATCTTAAGAAGTTTTGAAGATTTGAAAAAACAAGGCCTAATAAATCAAGACCTTTACAGGTTCTTCCAGCTTAGACACCACATAAACAATATACTTAAAAAGGAGGTTTTGGAAAGGGCCCAGTCAGGTGTTCTGAAGGTCTTCTTAATGGCATATAAAGGGATCCCAGGGATCAGATACATTTCTAAAATATACCAAGGTCTTCAAGACTTAAAAGGAGACAACACATCTTATATAAAAGAGAGATGGGAAAAAGAGGGGAATTTCACTTTACAACTGGAAATATGGGAAAAGCTAAATAAACAGCAATGGAAAAGTACCTCATCCCTGCAGTGGAGAGAATTTGGATGGAAAAAACTTGGCAAGATTTTTCAGAACACCTGCACAAAACAAATTTACCCATAAGGGATTGAACTGTTGGCGCTTGTGTGGTGAAAAGACTGCAAATCATTTTCATGTGTTTTGGTCATGCCCAGTTATCCACCAATATTGGACCAAGGTACAGACAATATTGGGGAAAATATTCAAAATTACAGTTCCCTTTTCTTTTGTAACTTTGTATTTGGGTTTACTACCGGACTCACTGGAAAGACGAGGAGAAAAATACTTATTCAATGTTTTAATATTGGCAAGCAAAAAAGCTCTAACTAAAAAATGGATGTTGAAGGACTGTCCTACACCTGAAGATTGGACTAACGTGATCCAAGACATTTACTCGATGGAAAAGTTGACATTCGCACTGAGACAGGACATGGATGGGTTCATGAACTTTTGGCAACCCTGGACCGCATATGTGTCTTCCACTAGATCTAATCTTTGACAAATACCATTTCAATAATGGTTCCGCTCTTTGTTCCAACGCTACTCAGATGCTCTTTTATCTTTATTTACTTACTTTTTCTTTTTGTTTGTTTTTTACTGGTTTGTTTGTTTTTTTTGTTATTTGTTTTTTGTTTTTTTTTCTCTTTAATTTCACTTTTTCTTTCACTTTAAAAAAAAAAAAGGGGGGTGTTGTAAGAATTAATCTTCCAATGTTGTCAGATATCAGAAAATAAGGGAACATGTGATGAAAATGTAAACACTGCATTGCTGTAACGACCTGTATACCCTTTACAAAAACTTAAATTAAAAAAATAAATAAATAAAATTATACCATAAAGTTGCTGTGATTGCATATGTCTAATGGATAATTTGGCATGGAGAACACGGGGGGGGGTAGGGGGTGGAACAGCAGCTGAACCGCTGGGACCACAGGTAAAGCAACAGCCGAGACTCCCATTAACCGGGCAGGCTGAGCTTGGCTCCCTGCAAAGCACTGCGATCCACCGGTTCAGCTGCTGCTTCTCCCATCGGTGTCCGACCGGCCGCTCCACGATCATTCGCAGGGAGGCATGCCCAGCCTGCCCCAGTCAGCGGTACATGGGAGTCCCTTTGCAGCCTGATTGGGATACCTGTTTCAGACAGGAATACTGGCTTTCTCCGGGCACGATGGCACTCCTCTCTGTGCGCTCGCACAATTATTAAAAGTTAAGTGTGGAGCAGAATGCCCAGATCAACTGCATATCATATGCGGCCACATGCACGGTTTGACTAAACGACGACCATCACCAAACTGCACACAAAAACACTCAATAACTCATAAAAGATCACACAAATAAGTGATCTGACCAAAAAATAAACAAGCGGTTCTTAAACAGTGGCTAATATTGGATGTCCTATTCATTTTCAGTTATTCTGTCATTAATATTCACACAATCAAATAAATCTCAGTTCAGTCCCTTTCATATTTGTCAAAATCTAACAAGTGTGATTGCCTACATATAGGCTATACCTCTGTATTCCACTTTCAAACACAGCTTACGCGGCCAGACACAACCTGGCTCAAAAGCACGCTAACTGATGGCGATAAAAAAAGTTATTTTCAATAAAGTGAAAAAAAGATAATGCATGCGTGTGCTTTTTCCCTGAGGCTGATTTGTGGTTCCAGTGATCAGCTGATTGGACCCACCTTTTTTTTTTTCACCAAAGGTTAAAAAAAAAAACAAAACATGGGGGGGAAGGTCCTACAACTTTTACTCGAAGAATGCAGGACGTATCAACCATACGCTGGATAAATTTTTAGCATGGGGCACACATTTTTTCCAGTTTACAAAATTTTTCACCGGGTCTGAGGTGTGTGTGAAAAAAAATGCATTTTGGTTAATGTTGAGAGGGTCAAAAATGCGATAGTTTAGGCGGAATAATAATAATAATAAATAATCTTCTCGCATCAATAAAAAACAAATGCTTACAATAGAGTGACGGCACTCAGTCTTTGCCAGTCACGCCCTCAAGGTTTAGATCATTTCGCCTCAGTATCACCCCAGCACAATGATATGAGCACCACCTCAATCTTAGCATTAAAGTTTTAAAAAAAACATTTAAGAACAAAATATTGCTAAAATATAAACTGATGCAATAAAATGGGTCTCAAATATTTGTAAACATGTCCTGTTATAGTACTGCATGAGTTTATTGATGATACACAGAAGAAATTCAATATTACACTGAACTCCATCACTGAACAGTGATATAAACTAAAATAATTATAATGATGACTGAACAACTCCCATTCCCCAAAGTGCAAGATACACTATTATGAATATAAATGATCTGACAAACAAATAAACAAGGGATCTGAAACGGTCACTAATAATGAATGTCCCATTCATTTTCAATATTTAGGTATTCTGTAATTAATATTCACACAATCAAATAAATTTTACTGCCATTTACTCCTTTTTATATTTGTCAGAGTCTAACATGTGACTGCCTACATATAGGCTACACCTCTTTGTATTCCACTTTCAAACACAGCCTACATTTGGGCCTGTAAAGCCTGTTTGGGAAACCTGTTTCAGACAGGTATATTTGTGTTCTACGAGGATGTACTTGTAATAATAAGATAAGAATTGGTTAGCCAAAGCAGTGAATAAATATACATATGTACACAGTTATATACACAGTGCAGGAGCATTGCAGCTAGATGAACAGCATTACAGTTAAATTGTCCAGTAAAATATAAATATGGACCCAGACAGTATTTCACATTTGAATGAACAGTGTTGTTGCCACCCTCTATAATAATTGTAATTGTCTTAGTTGTGTATTGGAGGGGATGATCTCTATTGTGCAAAGCTGTGACATTTAATACAGCCTCTATGAGCAGCACCTGTTCGATTATACTTTTTTCACACTAAAATGTGGAAAAAAGTGCAGTCAATGACCCCTTTAAGATGAGACTTTTTTTCCCCTCATCAGTTTTCTTTTTCTTTCTCTTCTTTCTTTGGTGAAAACAGGTAGTGTCCATTTAAGTTAAATCCATCAGCAACTACTAAAATGGTAAATGGCATTCGCTTATATAGCGCTTCTTTACTCATTTCAGGATGACCAAAGTGCTTTACAGATCCTGCTCTCCACCCATTCACACACTGATGGCAGCAAAGCTGCCATGGACAGGCACTGGCCTGACCCACCAGGAGCAACTGGGCTTTCAGTATCTTGCTCAAGGACACTTCAACATGCAGACTGCAAAGAGAGCGGGAATCGAACCACTGATCCTTTGATCAGTAGTCGGCCACACTACACCTGCACCTCAGCCACCCCTACTAATGACGTACTGCAGCCGGAAGGGGTAGGGGTACAGATAAGAATTGGGACAGACCCCAAATCTACCTCTAGTTCACTCACATTGCAAATATTTTTCTCAACTGTTTTACAGTATTTACTGCTGTTAATAAATAAACAGTGTTTCTCTTGCTATTTTTATGTATGTATAAGGGTCATTTACATTTAAAAAGGTTGTAAATTTAGTTCAAGTAAAATTTAGCATGACATAGTCAAATTTGATCATATGAAATATAATTTTCCAGCCACAAAATTGTGGCTAGTGAAAAGGCTGGGTGGCTAGTAACTTTGCAAAATCACTAGCTACAGTGGCCGGTGAGTATGTTGTCAAGCCCTGACAACAACATGCAGGTAGAATAACATTCGTACAGGTACGATGTGCAATGTTACATCAAAGCTAGGTTAACCTAGGATTACAGTATGTTCATAGGCTTTTTTCCAGGCTTATTAAGTTGGCTAACAAATCTCATGCTCTCAGTTCTGGCTCCCTTCCTATTCACCCTACACTGCTGACTTTTCATACAACACACCACACTGCCACCTGCAGAAATTCTTTGATGACTCTGTGACCATCGGCCTCATCTCTGATGGAGATGACTCGGAGTACAGAGGACTGATCCAGGACTTCGTGGACTGGTGCCTGTGGAACTGCCTCTAAATCAATGCAGTGAAGATACCTGGGTGTTCACCTGAGCAATAAACTGGACTGGTCACAACACTAATGCACTCTACAAGAAGGGGCAGCACAGGCTGTTCTTCCTGAGGAGATTCAGGTCTTTTGGAGTGCAGGGAGCACTCCTGAAGACCTTCTACAACTCTGTGGTGGCATCAGCCATCACATATGGAATGGTCTGCTGGGGCAGCAGCAGCATCAAGGGCAGAGGTGGCCTAATGGTTAGGGATGTGGACTGGTGAGCGGAGGGTCACGGGTTCGATCCCTGGACCGGCAGGATTAGATCTGGGTGGGACAGATAATATAGCAGTGTTTGCCCCACCCTCTTTAACCCCACTGTGGTCCCCTTGAGCAAGGTCCTTAACCCCAACTGCTCCAGTGGAGTTGCTCAGTGGCCACAGGTCAGTCTGTGGTTGTACTGGGCTGCTTCCAGGTGTGGAAGTGTAACTGTGTGAGTGTGAATAGGGCACCCTTGAAAAAGAGAGGCTGCCTCTCAAAGGAACTACCCTGTATAAATAAAAGGTTAAATAAATAAAAAAATCCCAGCTGCCGACAGGAAGAGACTGAACAGGCTGATCAAAAAAGCCAGCTCTGTTCTGGGTTGCCGCCTCGACTCAGTGGAGGAGAAAGGAGAGATGAGGATGGTGGCTAGGCTGTCATCTCTACTGGAGTCCACGTCCCACCCCATGTGGAACACACCCCATGCACTGAGGAGCTCATTTACCGGCAGGCTGTGCCTAAGTGCTCGAGGGAGAAGGGCCGCAGGTCCTTCATACCTGCTACTATCAGACTTTGTAATCTGCGCTGCTCATAGAGACTGTACATAGCACCACTACTTTACACAGTAGGGATTGTTTCCTTCCAATACACTACTAATATAATTATTACTGAAGGTGGCAACAACACTGTTCATTCAACTGTGAAATATACTGTCTAGATTTATATTTATGTATTGCTGAGTAATTTAACTGTAATGCTGTAAATACCATTTAACTGCAATGCTCTTGCACTGTGTATATACTGTGTATATATGCATATTTACTGTTTTCCTACCCAGTTTTTTAAAATCTTATTTATTATTGCTCTGAATACTGTTATCCCTTTGCTGCTGCAATCCTATAATTTCTCCATTGTGGGACTAATAAAGGTTTATCTTATCTTATCTCATACAGTAGGTAGCACTGCAAGCAAACACATGTGCAGCTGGACCTAGTGGTGTAATGCTATGCATAATTGGCAGTGTTTTTAGGGGATATAGTAGATAATAATAGTAAAATTCAAAACTATAACATGCAAAATCCAGTCTAAACTTGTGAATGGCATTCAATTAAAACATGATATCACCATCTAGCTAGCCAGCTGTCACATAGATTACATTGCTGTGAAAAGTATTTGCCCTCTTCCTGATTTCTTATATTTTTGCATATTTGTCACACTCAGATGTTTCAGATCATCAAACAAATTTTAATAACAGACAATGATAACCTGAATAAATACAAAATGCAGCTTCCAAATGATGATTTCATTAAGGGGAAAAAACTATCCAAACCTACCTGGCCCTATGTGAAAAAGTAATTGCCCCCCTCGTTACATCATGAATTAACTGTGATTAACCACATTTTTTGGGGGGAAAGCTGAGTTCAGTTTCAGTAGCTACACCCAAGCCTGATTACTACCAGATCTGCTGAATCAAGAAATCACTTAATGGAGCCTGTCTGACAACCTGAAGTAGGCTATAAGAGCTCAAAAAGCCAACACATCCCACTGTGATCTAAAGAAATTCAAGAACAGATCAGAAACAAAAACCCAGAACAACATCTAAAGAACAGCACACCTCACTTGCTTCAGTTTGGACACTGGTGCAGGATGGAATAATAAGAAAGAGACTGGGCAAAAATGGCATCCATGGGAGAGTTCCACAACAAAATCCGCTGCTGGACAAAAAGAACATAAGATAAGATAAGCCTTTATTAGCCCCACAATGGGGAAATTCCAGGATTGCAACAGCACAGGGATAGCAACACTCAGAGCAATAATTTAGAAGGTAAGAAAATAAGAGCCGTGAATATACATATGTACACATAAATATATAAATACATATACACAGTGCGGAGCATTGTAGCTAGATGGAATAAACAGCATAACCGTCTATTTAGTTACCCCACATAGTATGAATATGTACCCACACACATTGTCACCCTCCGTAGCAATTGGTATTGTCCTAGTTGTATACTGGAGGGGACCATTTTGTGTAAGTCTGTTGCGTCTTTTGCATTCAATACTATTAGGTCGTCACGTTTTTTTGCTATCTGTGCGAGCAGCCCTGCTTAGGCTATAAAGTCTGACAGCTGTAGGTAGGAAGGACCTGCAAAACGTCTTGGTCGTGCACCTAGGATGATGTAGCCTACTGCTAAATGAGCTCTTCAGTGCATTCAGTATGTCCTGCATAGGGTGGGACTTGGACTCCAGCAGAGATGACAGCTTGGCCACCATCCTCCTCTCTACTATCTCCTCCACTGGGTCAAGGCGCTGCCCCAGGACAGAGCTAGCTTTCTTGATCAGTTTGTTCAGTCTCTTCCTATCGGCTGCTGTGATGCCATTGCCCCAGCAGATCACTCCAAAAGTGATGGCTGATGCCACCACCGAATCGTAGAAGGTCTTCAGGAGCACCCCTTGTACACCAAAAGACCTGAGCCTCCTCAGTAGGAACAGCCTGCGCTGTCCCTTCTTGTAGAGTGTGTTGGTATTGTCGGTACCAGTCTAGTTTATTGTTCAAATGAACACCCAGGTACTTGTAGGATGTCACCATCTCAATGTCTGTTCCCTGGATGTTTACTGGTGCTGTGAGGGGTTGTCCTTGCCTGCGGCAGTCCACCACCAGCTCCTTAATTTTTCTCGCGTTGATCTGGAGGCAGTTCCAATGGCACCAGTCCACGAAGTTCTGGATAAGTCCTCTGTACTCAGCTTCATCTCCGTTGGAGATGAGGCCGACGATTGCAGAGTCGTCAGAGAACTTCTGTAGATGGCATTGTGTTGTGTTGTGTTGTGTTGTGTGAGAAGTCCGCAGTATAAAGGGTGAACAGGAAGGGAGCCAAAACCGTTCCCTGGGGGGCCCCAGTGCTGCCGATGATCGTGTCGGACACACAATCCCAGGTTCTCACAAACTGTGGCCAGTTTGTGAGGTAGTCCAGGATCCACGATGACAGGTGCTGGTCCACCCCGGCGCACAGCAGCTTGTCCCTCAGGATCATCGGTTGGATGGTGTTGAAAGAACTGGAGAAGTCAAAGAACATGATCCTCACCACGTTCCCAGGCTTCTCCAGGTGGAACAGGAAACGGTGAAGGAGGAAGATCACTGCATCCTCCACCCCGATGCCATCCTCAAGACTTCTGGGAAAATATTCTGTGGACTGACGAGACAAAAGTTGGACTTTTTGGAAGACGTGTCCCATTTTATCTGGCATAAAAGTAACACAGAATTTCATAAAAATAACATCATATAAACAGTCAAACATGGTGGTGGTAGTGTCATGGTCTGGGGCTGCTTTGCTGCTTCAGGACCTGGACAACTTGCCCTAATTGACAGAACCATGAATTCTGCTCTCAACCAAAAAATCCTTAAGGAGAATGTCTGGTCATCAGTTCATGAAGCCCTCCAATGTGACTGAATTTAAACAATTATGCACAGAAGAGAGGGTCAAAATTCTCCAACAGCAATTTAAAAGACTCATTGCCAGTTGTTGGCACCAATGGTGGTACAACCAGTTATTAGGTTTAGGGGCAGTTGGGGGCAATTACTTTTTCACATAGGACCAGGTAGGTTTGGAAAGCCTTTCCCCTTAATAAATGAAATCATCATGTAAAAACTGCATTTTGTATTTACTCAGGTTATCTTTGTCTAAAATTAAAATTCGTTTGCAGCGCGGTGGCGGAGTGGTTAGCACTGCGGCAGCACAGCAACTCACCCTTAGCCGGGGGATCCTGGGTTCGATCCCAGCCCCCAACCAACAGTGATCTGTGTGGAGTTTGCATGTTCTCCCCGTGTCTGCGTGGGTTTACTCCGGGATTTCTCCGGTTTCCTCCCATATGCCAAAAAACATGCAAGTTAGGTCAATTGGCATCAAAAACTGGGGATTCTAAATTGTCCTTAGGTATGACTGTGAGAGTGAATGGTTGTCTGTCTCTCTGTGTTGGCCCTGCGATGGACTGGCGATCTGTCCAGGGTGTACCCTGCCTCTCGCCCAAAGATGCTGGGATAGGCTCCAGCCCCCCCGCGACCCGAGAAGGATTAAGCGGAAGAAGATGGATGGATGGATGGATGGATGGATGGATGGATGGATCTGAAACATTTAGGTGTAACGAATATGCAAAAATATAAGAAATCAGGAAGGGGGCAAATACTTTTTCACAGCACTGTATACACACAATCAAACATATGTGCAGTGGGTCTCAGTGATGCGGACTTCACACTACCCACACACCTAGCAATACAACAGTATGCATAGTGCTGTTACACTAATAGTTACATGACTAGAACATGTGGGAAGTCTAGTCAAAAGCTTTGTCAAATAGGAAAGTTTTCAGTTTTGTCTTAACGGCAGAGAGAGTGTCTGCCTCACGGACTCAGGATGGTAATTGGTTCCATAAGAGGGGCCTGAAAACTGAAAGCCCTCTCCCCCATGGGGTAGGTAGAGCTTTCAACATTTGTATGTAAAACATGTATGGCTCATCCTAACCCCAGTAACTACATAGATCATCAAATGACGCAGCGGTGGTGGTCAGAAATACCGCAACGTCTTATGCTTTTTTCTCTGTTGCAGCCAGTGTATGCCATACCTCTCATTTACATAAAGTTGAAATTTTTTTTAATTTTATGCAAATGAGATCTGGCACCCGAAATGCATTGGCTGCAGTGATGTTGTATTGAATGTTTAAACCAGCGGTTGTTGACCTGAAATAACAACAGATTCATTAACTGCATGTATTAATTCTTGCCTCAAATTTTGTCAGGAATACTTTTTTGCTGGTTTTAAAGATATCAGATAAAGTTTACTTGCAATCCGCCATGTTGTCTGGGAGCTGAAATCCATGGATGACCGTCCATTCCTGGATGTATCAACCAATCAGGTGTAGCATTTGTCTTCTCAGCAGCAGGACCAATGAGAGTGTTTTACCCCCCAGGACAGAGCTCTTTCACTATCCACCTTATTCCTGGGGGTGCCGCTGTAGGAATGATTATGGACGGAACTTCCGATTTCGGCTGAATTATTGTTAAATGAGTCAGCAAGAGTGAAGTGGGGCATTTAAAATAGTGTTTTAAAAAGTTTTTCAAATTCATTTTAATGTATAGTCCACATAGGTGTTTTGCACTCAAGTGGCAGCTAATTTCAGCACTTGTAGGTTTTGTATTTTTTTAATGTTTTGGCATAGTTTTGGTACTTGTTGCTGGTGTTCGTGGTTGTGCCATAGACTGTATAAATGGAGGCTTCTCACCGGTAATGCATAGATCATGCACTGAAAAGTAAAAAGGACTTGTGGAACAAAAATATACCAGATACATGCACAAAATGCATGGAAAGTAAAGGAACCCTATTTCATTGTTTATGGGAATGTAGATTAATAAGAATGTTTTGGGAAGAGGTGAGGGTAACAATTGAAAAAATAATCTCAAAACAAATCATACTGAATCCTAAACTGTTTTTGTTGGGTCTGTACCCAGAAAAGCATAATTTTAATAAAAGTGAAAGAACATTCATAGACCTCAGTTTGCTTAATGCCAAAAAATGTATTGCACTATTATGGAAAAAGACTCATAGACCAGATGTGACTCAGTGGTTAAGACAGATGTTAACAAACCTTCCATTAGAAAGAATAACATATATACTGAAATCAAAGGAAATTGTGTTTGAGAATATATGGAGACCTTTTATTGATTATGTAAAAAATTTAAACATAACTCTTGAAGAAGAAGGTGAATGATGTGTGTGGACCTTGTAAATTCCAAACTGGTGAACATAATATGTATACTTATGGATTGGATTGTCTAGACTAAACAGAGGAGCATTGTTGAAGACTTGATTTTGTTGGTGGTTGTTGGTGTTTTTAGTGCATTTTTTTTTTTTTGTAGTACTTTAGCGTTAGTGTTTGATTGTTTGTATCATGTTTGTTAAAAAAAAAAAAGGTTCAATAAAGATATTGTGGAAAAAAAAAAAAAAAAGGACTTGTGGTGTGATCGGCAGTACAGACACAAAAGCATATGTACTTTTGTGTACACAACAGGTACAGTGGGGCAAAAAAGTATTTAGTCAGCCACCAATTGTGCAAGTTCTCCCACTTAAAAGATGAGAGAGGTCTCCAATTTTCATCATAGGTATACCTCAACTATGAGAGACAAAATGAGAAAAAAAAAATCCAGAAAATCACATTGAAGGATTTTTAATGAATTAATTGGTAAATTCCTCAGTAAAATAAGTATTTGGTCGCCTACAAACAAGCAAGATTTCTGGCTCTCACAGACCTGTAACTTCTTCTTTAAGAGGCTCCTCTGTCCTCCACTCGTTACCTGTATTAATGGCACCTGTTTGAACTCGTTATCAGTATAAAAGACACCTGTCCACAACCTCAAACAGTCAGACTCCAAACTACACTATGGCCAAGACCAACGAGCTGTCAAAGGACACCAGAAACAAAATTGTAGACCTGCACCAGGCTGGGAAGACTGAATCTGCAATAGGTAAGCAGCTTGGTGTGAAGAAATCAACTGTGGGAGCAATTATTAGAAAATGGAAGACATACAAGACTGCTGATAATCTCCCTCGATCTGGGGCTCCACGCAAGATCTCACCCCGTGGGGTCAAAATTATCACAAGAACGGTGAGCAAAAATCCCAGAACCGCATGGGGGCACCTAGTGAATGACCTGCAGAGAGCTGGGACCAAAGTAACAAAGGCTACATCAGAAACACACTATGCCGCCAGGGACTCAAATCCTGCAGTGCCAGATGTGTCCCCCTGCTTAAGCCAGTACATGTCCAGGCCCATCTGAAGTTTGCTAGAAAGCATTTGGATGATCCAGAAGAGGATTGGGAGAATGTCATATGGTCAGATGAAACCAAAATAGAACTTTTTGGTAAAAACTCAACTTGTCGTGTTTGGAGGGGAAAGAACACCATACCTACTGTGAAGCATGGGGGTGGAAACATCATACTTTGGGGCTGTTTTTCTGCAAGGGGACCAGGACGACTGATCCGTGTAAAGGAAAGAATGAATGGGGCCATGTATCGTGAGATTTTGAGTGAAAACCTCCTTCCACCAGCAACGGCATTGAAGATGAAACGTGGCTGGGCCTTTCAGCATGACAATGATCCCAAACACACCGCCCGGGCAACAAAGGAGTGGCTTTGTAAGAAGCATTTCAAGGTCCTGGAGTGGCCTAGCCAGTCTCCAGATCTCAACCCCATACGAAATCTTTGGAGGGAGTTGAAAGTCTGTGTTGCCCAGCGACAGCCCCAAAACAACACTGCTCTAGAGGAGATCTGCATGGAGGAATGGGCCAAAATACCAGCAACAGTGTGTGAAAACCTTGTGAAAACTTACAGAAAACGTTTGACCTCTGTCATTGCCAACAAAGGGTATATAACAAAGTATTGAGATGAACTTTTGTTATTGACCAAATACTTATTTTACCGAGGAATTTACCAATTAATTCATTAAAAATCCTTCAATGTGATTTTCTGGATTTTTTTTTTTTTTTTTTTATTTTGTCTCTCATAGTTGAGGTATACCTATGATGAAAATTGGAGACCTCTCTCATCTTTTAAGTGGGAGAACTTGCACAATTGGTGGCTGACTAAATACTTTTTTACCCCACTGTATGTTTTCACTTGTATGAATGTCACAGATCTGATGTTTGTGCATCATATACATATGTCACCAGATGCAAGGCTGCATGAAGTAAAATAATAAATAAAAAATAGTAACAGTTTACTTCTTAAGGCTTAACAATTTAAGAAAGATATCAAATAGTTTTTTTTTGGGGGGGGGGGTTGCATTTGTTGCACTGCCTTGGAACGATATGGGCTTGATATTAGCAACTTCAGCATGCATCAATTTTTAAATTATCACAGAATATAGATCAATAAAATTTTGAACAATTGTCATAAAGGTCTGTATGTGTTAAGTTAAATAACAAGCATTCATGGACAGCAGCATGAGCATGTTAATTTCGGGGTAAAACAAACAGCTGCAGCTGTCTGTATTTACCATGACAGCCAAGCACAGTGTTGTGGTTCTTTGTGGCTCTGACTAGATTCTATGTCTGCTCTAAGGTAAATTTGATTATGTTCAACATCTTTTAACAAAATGCATCTGACTTTATTGCGGTGGAGACTTTGATATATCTCAGAGCTTTTGTTTACAGCGTTAGCATCTTAGCAGCGGCGCTAACAAACGGAGCTTCTGTCTGCGAGGCCACTTTTTAAGGTCATCTTCCCATCCCTCGATAGTCGTGGGAAGTGCTATGACTATATTACTGTTTCTGAGGTGCAAAGGGCCGTGTTCCCGTATTTTTGATGCCAAAGTCATTGTTTTTTAACAAGGAAAAGTGTCCCGTTTCATTGACAACCACACGTTCTAAACTAGTATCGAAAGTTACGCCCATAATTCAGGCAAGGCATCATGGGGGCTAGGAATAAGGTGGACTGGTTTTCCACGATGATAATCATTTTCTGTCACTCTACCTGGTTATTCCTCATCCCTGCACTCAACACATCCCCCGATGTGATTCATTTCGTCAAAAATCAGACCAGTCGCATGTACCATAGCAATGTTTTTCCAATCTTCTACTGTCCAATTTCGGTGAGTCTATGTGAATTGTAGCCTCAGTTTCCTATTCTTAGCTAACTAGAGTAACACCAGTTAAGTTGTGGCGATAGTGGATAATAAGCAGCGAGCTGAGGAGTTTAAAGTGCCTTTATTAAGTCACATCGCCAACACGAGCTCACTCTGGTGCTGTGCAGAGCGGCCCAGAGCGAGCCCTGAGGGCTCTCAGTAGCGTGAAGACAGGTGCAGTCAGTTGAGCAGTTGCAGAGAGAGAGTGAGTTACATGATACGTGCGGTATTTATACCAGTTACAGACAAAGCATGAAAGAGCATGTGCATTTGCATATGACAGAGACATACATATCAAATAGGCAGGTTGCCAGCACCTGCTCCAGCTTGCAGGACAAAGAGGTGACAAGTCACACCTACATATTGATCTGTCTCTATGTCAACAGTGAGGACAGGACGTGTGAACACAAAGCATGAATGGCACATTACATCACACTAGCGCTGTGGAAAATAATCAGGAGTAGCGAGCTGTCTGTCCTTAGTCTGTGGGGGGCTGTCCCACAAAGTGCTACTTCTGCTGTGGCCCATCTGCTTCAAGGGTTAATGTGTTTTCCCCTTAAAGATGCTCCTTTGTATATTTTGGTTGTAATAAGTGGTTATTTGAGCTACTGTTGCCTTTGTGTCAGCTCAAGCCAGTCTGGCCATTCTTGTCTGACCTCTGGCATCAACAACATTTGGGTCCAGAGAACTGCTGATCAGTGGATATTTTCTCTTTTTCAGACCATTCTCTGTAAACACTAGAGATGGCTGTGTGTGAAACTCCCAGTAAAGCAGCATTTTTTGAAATACTCAGACCAGCCCATCTGACACCAACAAACATGCCATATTTAAAGTAATTTAAATCACCTTTGTTCCCCATTCTGATGTTCAATTTGAACTTCAGAAGTTTGTGTTGACCATGTCTGCCTAAATACACTGCGTTGCTACCATGTGACTGGATAATTAGACATTTCATTAGTTACAAGCAGCTGAACAAATGTACCTACTAATGAGGCCAGTAAGCATATACTGGCTTTCTCTGAATACATTTTACAAGTAGCTCTTTAAAATTAAATGCCCATGTTCTCTGTTAAGTCATCTAAGTGGGTGAAGTTGCTACCATTGTATGAGCTCATTTAGGTTCCAAAGCAAATTTTCACTCAATAAAATAACTCAATATTGTACTATGGAGTGAGGCCTTGACATGTCGGTCATAAGATAAGGTTTGGAATTTTTCTTTTAACTGTTTTCTAAACATCACACGCCTGTGGCTAAATCTTAGAATCTGATGTTATCTACAAATGTAGCTGAGCACAAAAGAGGGCTCTCACTGCCCTTCAATTAGCACCATGCAGTAAGCTGTAAGATAATACTCAAGTTGTATCCTATCTCTTCTTTACATAAACATGGACTGAGACCAGAGACTCTGAGACAGATATTTATACTGCAGAGACTGAAGCATAAACACTGTTATGAAAGATGGTTTGCCAAGCAACATGGGAAACATTATGTCCTTTATGTTTTGCAGAAACATTTTGATTGTGTTATCTCCAAAGTTACAATACCAAATACCATTCGTCTTCTACCAGAGGAACTGACTGGTATGAGACAAAGTTAACTGCTCTTAAAAGAGAGCTGATATGGAGATCTAAATAATAAGTGCATTTACATATGTACCTTACAAGAAGCAATTGGTGCAACACAAATGTTTTGGCAAAGTGATGTGATTTGTCTCTATAAAGGGTCCTCTGCATTTTGCTCTTTTCATCTTCTTTTTCCATCTTCCAAACTAGTCCCAGTAAATCGCCATTCCTCTCTGAGCTTCTGACAGAGGTTCCTTCCTATTAAAAAGAAACCTTTTTTTTTACCCTCACCGTTGTTCACTCACAGATCATCTATTATTTCTGTTTTAAGGATAAGGGTCTTTACATTGCAATTTAAAATGCTATGAAATGACTGAATACACATAAAGCTGGACAGATCAGAAGATGCCCCCCCCCCATTAATCTTAGTTTACTCACATTTTTTGCTGTATTTGTGCCAGTTTTTTTCCTTCAACTTAAAACATCTATTTAGATTTTTCAACTTTTTCTCATGAATAGATAATTTAGTTATTTATTGTAAATGTACTACACCCCCCACTACACACATACAGTTGTTCCCGTTGTATATTTGAGATTTCTCCCAACATTTTTGTACAATTTTGATTCCCCTATTTTGAAAATCAGATAGATGGATAGATAGATAGATAGACGTACCTTATTGATCCCAAATTGGGAAATTACAGTATAACAGCAGCATGACAGTAGACGACTAAAACAACAGAAACACACACAGCATAATAGACAAAGGGATTACCCTTTGTCTATTCGTCATTTTACCTCAGTTGTAAATTTGCAAACCCCCTTCCGCTTTGAAAATTGATAATTTACCCACTGCAAATTGGCAAATTTTACCCTTTTAAAATTTGTGACCCCCCCCCCCCTCCCACACACACACACACACACACTTTGTAATTTGTCTCTTTTTCTCCCCAGGAAGGATATTTAATTTCAGTGTGCGTGTGTGTGTGTGTGTGGGGGGGGGGGGGGTCTTTTATTTTGCTTCTATTTACACTTGTCTTTTCCATCCGTTCATCATCCACAGTGTTTCCTCTGGCTTAAAGACCTTGATGCAGTAGCAACATATTTTTCGGTGGGGGAGGGGCAGAAAACACATGACACTATTGTAATCGGAATATGTTAATTTTATACTATTTATTCATTCATCTTCTTCCGCTTAATCCTTTTCGGGTTGCGGGGGGGCTGGAGCCTATCCCAGCATCTTTTTTTTTTAATTTTGCACAGTGTAGCACCTTGTGTGAGCCAGATTATCTAGCATCTCGGACAGGAAACAGTGATAAGCTTGGGAGAACAAAGAGCAGGAGATTCCTGGTGAGATAGCAGGAAGGAGTCAGGGAAGAAGGTTGTGGAATGCATTGTGATGCAAATGTCATGTTGTGTGTGATGTAAATGCCATGAAACTTAAGGGGAGAGTTTCTGCTTGAGAATTCATTCTGTTCTGTGCTTGAAAGATGTGAGTGTGTAATAAATCGTCTGAAATGAATCTGCCTGTGATTTCACACACTCCACACTGGTGACCCAAGACGTATTATGGAACACGAGGCAAGATCCCCGGAGCCGGCCCGGTCAGGAAGCTACAGCGAGGCGGCAGCCATCCCACAGACAGCCCGGACTGGAACCTACAGCCACGTGTGTGCGGTTTCAGTCAAGCTACCGGATTTCTGGCAGCACAACCCGCGCTCTTGGTTCCACCTCACCGAGGCCCAGTTCGCCCTCTGGGGAGTAACGGCAGATCAGAATCAGAATCAGAATCAGAATCAGAATCAGCTTTATTGGCCAAGTATGCACAACACATACAAGGAATTTGACTTTGGCTAAAAACTTGCTCTCATTGTTCAGGTGAAGGATTTAAATAAGGATTCAATGACAACAGAGTATGTACAGTAAATTACAGTAAATTACAGATGATACCAGATTCTACTATGTGGTCGCAGCGCTCGACGCCCACACTGCTCGACGCCCGCACTGCTCAGCAGGTAGCGAGCCTGCTCGATCAGCCACCAGCCAGCAGCAAATATGAGGCGCTCAAGGCTGCGCTCATCCAGCACTACACGCTCTCGGACTGTGAGAGAGTGGAGAGGCTCCTGATGCGGACCGAGTTAGGAGATGGTTCGGCTGTAGACCTGATGGAGAAGATGCTGGCGTTGATGGGCACGGACAACAGGCACTTTCTGTTTGCCCACCTCTTCCTCTGGAACCTTCCGACAGTAGCGAGAGCGGTTCTGGCCAATTTGCCGTGGCTGGCCACGCGCGACTACCATGCGCTAGCCCAGGAGGCAGAACGGATCATCATCACCACCAGGGCGATCACAGTCAACGCGGCAGCGGCGGAGCCCAGCAAGACGACCAGAGGGGGCGAGGAGCCACTGATGGTAGCAGCAGCAGGGGCCAAGGAGCGCCAGAGAGACACGCTCTGCTTCTACCACCGCCGCTTCGGAGAGAAGGCACGCAGATGCGCGCCACCGTGCCAATTCAAGCACTCGGGAAAACGCCAAGGCCGGGGCTCGGTAGCAGCCGCGACCCTCGGTGAAGAGAACAAGCTGCTCTACTTGACGGACGCACGCTCGGGAAGGCGTTTCCTCGTGGACACCGGAGCCCAGAAGAGCTTCATCCGGCCGACCTACGCTGACCGGCTGGCAGGATCTAGCGGCCCCGGGATGTTGGCAGCAAACGGCTCGGATATTAAGACCTTTGGTGAGAGGACTCTGCTCTTATCTCTACACGGCTGTACATATGAGTGGACTTTTGTTGTAGCAGCACTGAATTACCACATACTGGGGGCTGATTTTCTGTGTGCACATGGTTTACTGGTTGATGTTGCTAACAGGCGCCTGGTTAATGCACTGTCTTTTGACTCTCTCCCCTGTATAGCTCGAGTGACCCAGCCAACAGCACAAGCCAATGTCACAGCTACAGGCGGTAAGTTCCACACACGGCTCACTCAGTTCCCAGCACTCACGGTCCTGATGTTTTCCGCGGCCATCGCTAAACACGGGGTGGAGCACTTTATCACCACCACCGGGCCGCCCGTTTTTGCAAGACCTCGGCGCTTGGATGCAGCTAAACTGGCCATAGCGCGCGAGGAGTTCGCCAACCTGGAAAGGTTGGGCATCATCAGGCGCTCGAACAGCCCATGGGCATCCCCGCTACACATGGTCCCTAAGGCTGAAGGATTGTGGCGACCGTGCGGGGATTTCCGCAGGTTGAACAACGCCACAGCGCACGACCGCTACCCAATTCCCCACATACAGGATTTTTCCATTCACCTCGCCGGAGCGCGCATTTTTTCCAAAATAGACCTGGTCCGCGGTTACCGTCAAGTCCCAGTGCGCGCTGAGGATATACCCAAAACAGCGGTAATAACTCCGTTCGGTCTATTCGAGTTCCTGCGCATGCCATTCGGGTTAAAAGGAGCGGCACAGACGTTCCAGCGCATGATGGATGCAGCACTGCGCGATCTCCCGTTTGCGTTCGTCTACCTGGACGATATCCTGGTAGCCAGTGCGTCCGAAGACGAACACGAAACCCACCTCACGACGGTTTTCCGGAGGTTGGAGGAGCACGGGTTAATAATCAACCCGGCGAAATGCCAGTTCAGCGTGACGGGGATTGATTTTTTGGGGCACCGCGTCTCTCCTGAGGGAGCGATCCCGCTGCCTGACAAAGTGCACGCTGTGGCGGATTTTCCCCGGCCTCAGACGGTCAGGGCGCTGCAGGAATTTATGGGGATGGTGAACTTTTATAACCGTTTCCTTCCCCGCGCGGCGCAGCTCATGCAACCATTGTACGCTGCGCTCAAGAAACAGAAACCCGCAGATAGGGTCAAATGGACCCCGGAGCGAGAGTGGGCGTTCTCGGAAGTTAAAGCGGCCCTGGCAAACGCCACACTACTGGCGCATCCAGACCCGACGGCCCGCATAGCGCTCACCTCCGACGCTTCAGACATGGCCATGGGGCGGTCGTGGAGCAGCGCGTCGCCGGGGCTTGGCAGCTGCTCGCCTTTTTCAGCAGAACTTTGCGCAACAGCGAACGTAAATACAGCGCGTTCGACAGAGAGTTGCTGGCCCTCCACCTGGCCATTCGCCACTTCCAGTTCTGGCTGGAAGGGCGCAGCTTCACCGCGTTCGTGGACCACAAGCCGCTAACATTCGCGATGGCCAAGGTTTCAGAACCGTGGTCGGGCCGGCAGCAGAGACAGCTGGCCGCGATCTCAGAGTTTACTACCGATATTCAGCATGTGTCTGGTAAACTGAATGTAGTGGCGGACTGCCTCTCGCGAGCCGTGGTGGCCCCGGTCTGCGTGGGGATAGATTATGCAGCCATGGCCGCGGAGCAGATTAGCGATGCAGACGTGCGCGCGCTCCAGTCTGGACTAACAGGGTTAAGGCTGGAGAGCAGGGTGCTGCAGGATGGCAGCCCCTCCCAATCTGCGATGTCTCCACGGATCGCCCGCGTCCGGTGGTCCCGGCCGTGTGGCACCGCCGCGTGTTTGAGTCGGTTCACACTCTGGCGCACCCAGGAGTGCGCGCATCGGTCAAAATGGTGGGAGAGAAGTTTGTTTGGCTGAGCCTGCGCAAACAAGTGAAGGAGTGGGCTGCAGCCTGTGTGGCATGCCAACGAAGGCTCCCTTGGAGCCGTTTCGTATTCCGGCTAAGAGGTTCGACCATGTTCATGTGGACCTCGTAGGCCCCCTCCCGCCATCACAGGGGTGCACGCACCTCCTGACAATGGTGGACTGCACCACGCGCTGGCCAGAAGCGGTCCCGCTGGCAGCAACCACGTCCGCGGACGTAGCGCGCGCTTTTTTAATAGCATGGGTGGCGCGTTTTGGAGTCCCGTCGGACATTACGTCCGACAGGGGCCCGCAGTTTGTTTCTGAACTCTGGTCCGCGATGGCCCGCAGCCTGGGTGTTACAATTCACCGCACAACCACGTACAACCCACAGGCCAATGGGTTATGCGAGCGTTTTCATAGATCACTGAAAGCAGCACTCAGGGCTTCATTGACGGATGCAAATTGGGTAGACAGGCTGCCATGGGTTTTAGTGGGGTTGCGCTCCGCGCCAAAAGAAGATCTGGAAGCTTCCCCGGCAGAGCTTGTTTTTGCGCAGCCACTACGGCTGCCCGGGAAATTTCTGCCAGATAATCCTGCGCCGGGCAGCTCCCCGTCTCAGCTTTTGCAGCGTAGCACGAACACAGGCACGCTGCCGGGCCCTGCCCACCACAGTTTTCCGCGTGTTTTCGTGCTTAAAACTTTGAAGAGCGCGGAGTTCGTGTTTGTCAGACACGACGCCCACCGCCCTCCATTGCGCCCACCCTATGATGGACCGTTCAGAGTGCTGGAAACAGGGGATAAGCATTTTTTGCTAGACTTGGGGGGTAGGAGGGAAAAAATTGGCATAGACAGACTCAAACCCGCTTTCGTTGTGGCGGACGAGCAAGTGCTGTTGGAACTCAGAAAAGATTTATTGCCAAGTACATTAACAGATACTGATAACAGATCACTGATAACATACGAGGGATCTGACTTGACACAGTAAACGACCTGCATTTCCGGTGACACGGCTGCATCTGAAACGCGCCTGCCAACAGGAGGGTACAGGAAGCATGGGAAATAATACAATAGGAAGGAGCAAAAAAATTATTGATTTCAGAATAGTGGTCATATATGATCAATATTATGATTACAAAGAAGAAGAAAAAAGCCCTCAATGCACAATCAGCAGACCAAAAAGGTTCACGGGACACAAAGAGAGCAGTGAGTGAATCATCTTTATCATCAGTTTGTGGATCAGTATGAGTGTAATGTTGAAAGTAGGTGTTGTATCAGTTAAGAACAACAAGGACTCTTTGGCAGGAGATGTTTTGTCTGGCTGCTGGCATTGTCCTTGGCCATGCAGCTGCCTGTCCGAAGGCCATGAGCTCAATGTTTTGAAAACAAAGACTGCAGATGATCAGGAGGATTTTTGTGAGGGAGTCAGATTTAGTCGAATAGTACTGATCACAGAGAGGAAACTTTATATTCTCTTACAGATTCAGTACTTAATCCTTCATTGCTGGGCGTTGAATCCATCGTGAATGGCCCTAAGCGTAATCATGATGTAATCCACCTTCCGAGACAGTTCTCCATTTGTCGCTATCAGGGTCCTCTCCATTTTTTCAATTTGATGGATGCACCTCGCCTGGCCAGCATTTTGATAGGTTGTATCCATCTTCAACAATTTGCGGTACACCAGGACAATCCCAGATCCAATCAGAACGATCCCAATCACCATTACTACGAAGACGTACAAATCTTCTACATCTTCGATAAAAAGATCCGTCAGGCACAAGAGTTTCCAATTACTTGTCTCCCGTAAATAGCCCGCAGCAGCCGTTCCTGCGGGGCAAACAACCTCCCCCGGGGCACTTTTCCTCGCTGAAAAGATAGTGTCAATTGCGTTCAAAGCCCAGCTTATTAATTCCATAATTTCTTTCGATAATCAGCAGTAAAGACGCAGACAGACGACAGCAAGCTGGGATCCAGTTAGTTTGGGGAGAAGGAGATAAGTCAGAGCAAGAGAGAAGAGAAAGGCGTCTGCTCTCTTTGGAGGGCGGAGTGAAGTGGCTAGGGCCCCTCGGCGTGGAAGACCCCCACGGAGAGCTCCCCAGGGAGACGATTCTCCAGAGCAGCCACACGGACAGACCGAAGTGCCCCCCCCCCTAGCAACAGCCCACCCGCAGTCAGACACACTTCCAGCAGCCCCCCACCGGCACAGCAGTGCCACGGAGGCGGTAAACCCCAGTTACAGCAGATACGGGAGGAGACGGAAGCCCAAGCAGCATGTGGACTGATGTTCAATTGTTCTATCACAGCATGTGGACTGTTATTCTATTGTCCTATCTAATGCCGCTTTTCCACTAGCCCAGTTCGCCTCGCCTCGTTTCGTTTCGTTACTACTCGGTTCGGCCGCGGTTGTGTCTCCATAGCAGCCGGGTAAAGCGGAGTTAAGCTGTGGTGGGCGGGATTTTTTTTACAGCAAGGCGGCGCCACACTCCCGTGACGTAAAACACGCGACCCAAGCCAAACATAACATGGCGGCTTTACAAGGCGACTCCTCGGTCTGTGGCTTTTTTCACCGTAAATGCCAAAAAGGACTGCCAGACAAGGGTACAGGCAGTGAGACGAAACGCTCTGGAATAGTTCTGCAGCTTCTGGGAGAGCCGAAGACGTGAGGATACAAACTAGGTCATATATGACGGAAAGCTAATGTTGCTAATGCTAGTTTGCTATAAGTACATCGTACTACACTGTAATCTCTGCAAGTTATCGCTGTTAGGTACTAAAATATGTATGCTGTGTGTGTTTCAGATGGCTCTGTTGTGGGAAAATTACCGCTTCAAATGGTCAGTCTGGCGTTCAGCACAGCCTGTCACTGATGTCAACACAGCTTCACAAACGATCAGTGGCTGTAGAGCTTAAGAATGTCTGGTTTATTTCCTGTGCAAAAAAATTGCTCTGATCTAAGTAAAGGAACCCTATTTCACTGTTTATGGGAATGTAGAAAAATCAGAATGTTTTGGGAAGAGGTGAGGGTAACAATTGAAAAAATAATTTCAAAACAAATCACATTGAACCCTAAACTGTTTTTGTTGGGTCTGTGTCCCGAAAAACATAACTTTAATAAGAGTGAAAGAACATTCATAGACCTCAGTTTGCTTAATGCCAAAAAATGTATTGCATTACTGTGGAAAAACTCATAGACCAGATGTGACTCAGTGGTTAAGACAGATGTTACCAACCTTCCACTAGAAAGAATAACATATATACTGAAATCAAAGGAAAATGTGTTTGAGAATATATGGAGACCTTTCATTGATTATGTAAAGAAATTAAACATAACTTCTGAAGAAGAAGGTGAATGATATGTGTGGACCTTGCAAATTCCAAACTGGTGAATGTATATTATGTATTCTTATGTAATAGATTACCTAGACTAAACAGAGGAGCATTGTTGTTGACTTGTTTTTGTTAATGGCTGTTGTTGTTTTTATTACCCTTTTTTTTGTTATTTTGTTATTGTTCTTTTTAGTTTTTAAATTACTTTTGTGTTAGTGTCTGACTGTGTGTGCTATGTTTGTAAAAAAAAAGGTTCAATAAAAATATTGTGGGGAAAAAAAATTGCTCTGATCTGCGTGAAAATCATGAAGAGACTGTTGAGACATCATGGACGTACCTGCTCCAGCTGCACTGAGTCTGAGATGGTGTCATAGCAAAAAATGATCAGCTGACACAACTTGATCACCATGTTAATAACTATATTAGCCACAAAATATATATTCAAAAAGTAAACAGTACTGAGTTAGGTATAATAAGCTATATTTGACAGTTATGATGCATTTTAGGCCAAAACAAACTTGATCTAGGATTAAAAGCAATTAAAATAATGCAGTCACAAGGTTACATGGAAAATGCTTGATTTACTAGATACATATACTGTAGAAATATATATTCTCTGCATCAACAATGTACTATACATGCATTCATGTAGTATTGCACTGACAATAAACCTCTGAAGTTTTTGCAGATGTCTCTTTTTTATATGTGAAGGTTACCACCATGTGACATAAATTTAATACTGACAGATTGGAAAAGCTGTCTAAGAACAATCCAGCAGTTTGAGAAATCACTTTTGGTTTGGTGTAAGTCTGTCAACAGGATTATGAACCATAAAGCAGTTTATGTTAAAATGTTAAATCCCATTAAACTCTAACCCACAGGTGTCCAATCATGTGTCATGGAGGGCCAAGACCCTGCAGGTTCTCTTCTACCCAGTCTCTTCAGCAGGTGTTCTCACTGATCTGCAGTCAGTGGAAGAAGTTCAGTGGAATCTGCTGTTGAAGACACTGGTTGGAGTTAAAGCCTGCAGGGTCTTGGCCCTCCATGGCACATGATTGGACACCCCTGCCCAAACCCATTATGATGAAGAGCAGATGCTAATATGACCCAGAATTCCTCCATATACTGGTACTGTCACTAAAGTATGCAGGGTCTTCTGCGGTGGCACATCCAACAATACAGTCTTCAGTTAATAAAATAATTGTTTTGGTTACTTTTCTTAAAAATGAGCAATTATTTTCAAGGTCAACCATTAATGGTTTGTACTATTGACTCTTTTCCCACCAGTGTATTAACAGACAAAAATAGAAATCATGATGCAAACACATAAGTCACTAAATTGTTTATTACAATCAGCAGCAAATTCCAGATTATTCAGAATGTGCAAAACTCAAACTGTAAGACTGGGTCACTCAGCAGCTGGGATGTGCAGCTCACACTGGTCTCAGATCAGCAGATCTTAGGCCTGCATCTCTGTAAATAGTGATGCAAGGTCCAGTTTGGGGTGGATCGATCGTTTACCTCTTGCCTAGACAAAAGACAGAAATGGGTGGTGGGTAAATAAAGGAAGTTTAAAACATATTTGGGAAATACACTTGTTGCTAAAAGCCAGTGGTGGCATGTGAATGAATGAATCTTTATTTCGGATAGATTAAAAGAAAATAGAATAATATAACAAAGGGGAAAAAATCTAATAAGGTCGAATTAAACAATAACTCCTCTGATTATACAGTTCAACATAGGTTATCTGAAATGGGTGATGGCTGAAGCTGCAGCTTATATTGCCCACCATATTCCATCCAAGAATTCAAAAGAAAAACAAAACGGGAGCGATTCCAATTCCAATGTGACAATAAAGTACTTCGTTGTTGTATTTAACCACAATTTTCATGTAGCTGCACTGATGTAAAGTCGATTTTACAAGGGCTGCGTTACATTTAAAATCATCTGTTTTTACAGTGGCCTCAGCAATCAGAATGAATTAATACATTCACTTGAATGGAATATAGTACTTTAACTGAAGGTGTGCATCACCGAGTATGGAGTCGCTCAGTCAAAATATGGAGTTTTTATCAATAAAAGTTTGTCTTGAATGTAAAAGTGTCTCTTCTTGCCCTGGCTTCAAGTGTGGGCGGTGTTTTGTACTAGCATTGCTAAAATATAAAAGGAAGCACTACAATGGGTCTCAAATATTTGTAATGTGTCCTGTTACTGCATGAGTTTATTGATGATAGAGTATAAACTACACATATAAACTAAATTATATTGATGACTGGCTGCACTGGCTGCACGGTGGCGCAGTGGTTAGCACTGCGGCAGCACAGTTTACCCTTGGCCGGGGGATCGTGGGATCGTGGGTTCAATCCCAGCCCCCGACCAACAGTGATCTGTGTGGAGTTTGTATGTTCTCCCCGTGTTTGCGTGGGTTTACTCCGGGATTTCTCCGGTTTCCTCCTACATGCCAAAAACATGCAGGTTAGGTTAATTGGAGACTCTAAAGTGGCCCTAGGTGTGAATGTGTGTGTGAATGGTTAAGGGATAGCGCCGTATCGTGGCTGCTTCATCCATCCAGGTGGTGGATGACCCTCAATTTCCCCTCTGGGGATCAATAAAGTATACTAAATCTAAAAAAAAAAAAAAAATGACTGAACAACTGCCATTCCCCAAAAGATACAGTTATGAACATAACTCACAAAGGATCACACAAGTGATCTGACAAAAAAATAAATACATTAACAAGTGGTTTATTTTACAGTTGATGCACCATTCTTTTTCAATTATTCTGTAATTAATACTCACACAATCAAATAAATCTCAGTTCAGTCCCTTTTATATTAAGTGGAAATTGTGCTACTTTGGTTTTGACACTTTACCTATAAAAGCAAAGGATTTCAGTACTTTCCACAGTGGCGAGGTCCATTGTGGAGCGGCTGCTTTCCTCCTGCCTAGACGAACGACAGAAATGGATGGTGGTTAGTTAAAGCAAGTTCAACACTTATACAGGCACATCTCAAAAATTAGAATATCATGAAAAAGTTCAATATTTTTGTCACTCATTTCAGAAAGTGAAACCCATGTATAGATTCATTACAGGGACAGTGATATATTGAAAGTGTTTATTTTAATATTGATGATTATGGCTACAGCCCATATTAACCAACACCTCAGCAGCCAACATTTCTATTTAAAAACTATTTTTTTAAAGTTTATGTAATATTCTAATTTTTTGCCAGATTGAATTTGGGGTTTTCAGGGGCTGTAAGCCATAATCATCAAAATTAAAATAAATAAATGCTTGAAATATATCACTGTCTGTGTAATGAATCGATATAATATATGGATTTCTCTTTCTGAAATGAGTGTCAAAAAATATTGAATTTTTTCATGACATTCTAATTTTTGGAGATGTACCTGTACTAGGGAAATACACTTGTGAAAGTCAGTGGTGGGGTGTGACAAAAACGCTTCGTTTCCCTGACAAGCACCTCAGGAGCCACTCTGTACAGGTACAAGTACATTATCAATCCAGGGATTTATGGTGGAACAGCACAATACTGTTCCAGCACCTTTTATGGAAAGAAGGGAGGGTAATTGGAGTCTCCCAGAATAGGTGTGTGGGTCTATTCTGACGCTTTAGAAAATTATATGAATGACTTTATAAATCACTGGTTTGAAAAAGGACTTTTATATTGTTGAGATTTCGGCTCCTGTGGTCCACTTCACCAGTATCCACAATATAAACAGGGAGGCTAGCCCCTGGCATGTGGAAACACATTCTAGCATTAAATTGCACACAATTTAATGCGCAGCACCAAAGTGCAATACGTATACAAACCAGGACTTTAACTAGGATTAACATATTTCATCGTTTTGCTCTCACAAGCGAATACTTAGGAGAAAACAAGCGCGAATCAGCAGTTGGTACTAGCTAGCTACTAGCTAAAACTCGTTAGCCAGCACACTCAAAAAAAGTGAGCTTACTACCAACAGGATAAATAAGCGAACAGATGCACATTATTACAAATCACTCACCATCGATGGTTCTCTCACATTCGTCTTCAGTTTAGCCCCATTTCCACCAGTATCACCTGGGCTTTACTTTTTTTTACTTGTTTCGGTTTTTCGCCATTTCCACCCAAGTCCTCACGGTTTAACCGTTACGATTTTCGTGCCTGTTCAGAGGCAGGGTACAAGCGAGCGAAAAGCGAGGTGTGAATTGACGTCAATCGACTGCTAAACGCTGATTGGTCAGGGCGTAACGTCACCAAACGCGTCCGTTTTGTTTTCTGTTGAAGCTACACATCCGCCATTTGTAATTTCAGCGAGTAACCGCGGTGACTGGATTCACAATTGTTTTCATATAACGATGTCCACGCGCAAGTTTATTCCATGAACAAACGATGAGGTGCGGACTTTTCTGTCCCTCGTAGCCGATGACTACATCCAGAGCGAGTTGGTGGGGCAACTTCCAATGAAAAAATATACCAGGAAGTGTCCGGCCTGCTATTATTGGCAGAGAATTTGGACTCGACACGGCCACGGAATTGGAAAACGGTGACGGTGAGTGTTGTTTTGTTATTGTCCGTCTTCTTGCCTTTCGGTCAAAAGCGCACTTTATTTTAGCAATAAAGAAAGTTGTTTGATTGTGGGCAATTGTGGTGATGACTAGCCCGCTAATAGCTAGCTACCTCTGTACCTTGCTGCTACCTGGCATCAAGCTGCTGAATCGCGCTTTTATTTCAGTATTCACGTGAACAAAACGCTGACGTAAGCTTATTGTATTCTGGTTAAAAAGGTTTGTGTTTGCGGTACATGTTGCACTTTGTTTGTGAGCGTTATTGTGTGTTTTTTCCTTCTATACACAGTTTTCAAATCCCTTGGGGTCCGCCTCACTGGACTGCCCCGGCATCTCCCGGTCAAGTGCTGGTAAGGCACAACAAACTGAAAATTACCACCCGGTTGTTTTTATATGTGATTGTTTTCTATAGACGCATAACAAGGAATTTAAAATGTCTTTCTACGTTTATAAAAATACTAGATTCAGGGGTGTTCATAGCCACAGTGGCCCAGTGTTATAGGTGTGTTGGTGGTGAAATACTGTTGTATTTTCACAAAAAAAAGGAGCACATGTACAGACTTCAAATCAAAATGCTTGATTGAAATTCTTCAAGTCAGCTAACACTATTAACCCATTCTGATTTATGAGGCCACAGTACAAAGAAATTCTTTTAAAAATAACCCATTAAATCAAAATACTTTTTACAATTAATCCTTTTTGAAATGAAGGGGGGCCTAACCACATCACCACAGAAGTTTCTTATAGTCCACTCTACTGAGGGGCAACAACATGACAGTTGAGCTTAAATACAGCAACGAAGCATCCTACCACAGGCTTTCAACAGTTTAATTCCATATTATTTTTTCTGACATGTTTTGATCCGGTGTTATCTAAATACAATGACTTCTGTCTTTCATATAGGCAAGCTGAAGAGGTCCAGCAACATTGCAGACCTTGCATCACTGATGGCCCAGAATCATGCTGAGGAGATGCGGATCCATGAAAGGATGCTCGAACAGCGCAAAAGACACCTGCAGTTAGCCGCATTAAGAAGGGATGAGCTGACAGAGACGGCTTCCTTCCACGGAGCCTTCCGAAACCATTTTGGCAGTCTGGTCGAAGTACTGAAAGCTCCCCATTTGTAACATGTTTTGGGAATATTTGTAATGTAATAAAATGTTAGTCTTTTGGATAAAAGTGTGGTTTGTATATTATAACACTGGATGATAAAGGCGAATAATTACATACACATTCCATTGCCTCATATGACCCTAATCCTGCTGTTCAGCCATAAAGGTGTCAAGATTTTTAATGGTAATGTAATTGTTATTGTTAAATTTAATAAATATTACCACTGCTGTATCCATTGCTCTACATTGGGTACAGTTTTTAAGTAAAATTGTAAGCAGTTGCACAGGTGTAATTTACATTCAGCAGTAGACACTGATAAAGGTGAAAGTTGAATTGGGTAAAAGGTAAGTACATGTGAATTGAATGTTATATCGGCATTCCAAATTCTGAGAATTCCAATAAATTATAAGCAGTCTAGTATAATACAAAGCTGTCAGAAATTGTATATATGTACAAATATGTTATCATTTCATAATTAGTTTTTAGCTGAACTTTTCTGTATTTTTTCCCTTACAATGGCTGCAACAATGCTGCATCAGGAAGGTTTAACTCACCCTGTAACAGACATACCTCAACAAACCGGAATAATCTGTATTTACTTAAAGTTTAGAAACCGGTGTGCAAGAAGTCATGTGCTGACACGGAGTTGTCTTTGTGTTACACAACAAAGCCTGACTGTTTCACTACAAAGCCTGACTGTTCCAAGGCCTTATCAGTCACCACAAAGCCTGACTGTTTCACTACAAAGCCTGACTGTTCCACGGCCTTATCAGTCACCACAAAGCCTGACTGTTTCACTACAAAGCCTGACTGTTTCACGGTCTTATCAGTCACCACAAAGGTGCCCATAAAGTTGCAGCAGATGTTTCCTGTGTCTGACCTGCTCAGTATAAAAGGGACATGCTGCCTTTGTATGGCAGCGCGCATTTCCCATCTGTAATCAGAGGTGTGTTGCTCCTTGTACAAGTAAAAACTTTGAACACATTTTGTGTCTCGAATCTTATTAAGGTACGAACCTAACAGAGTACTATTATTTTGTGAGTCTTGAGTTTCAGATTCCTGACATGCGTGGTGCCGTGACCCGGATGACCAATATCCAGACTGGGTGAGGACCAGGGCAGACTCCAGGTTGAAAACCATGCGCATGGTCTGACTTATAGTCAGCTTTGAAAACCCGCCTTGAGGGAACTCTGTGAGCCTCGTCGGAGTCCTAACTCTGTCTGGTGACGGTCATCCGCACAGAGTCTGAAAAGTAAGTGAAAATTATTTGTCTGATCGCGGAAAGTAATTGTCATTGTTGAAAATCACGGGCCAGCTAAATGCAAGTAATGGTAGTATAAGGTGACGCCCTGTACTTTTCCTGGTGGTTAAAATTATTGTGTGAGCATCTAGTTCCATTCAAAAGGTGAATGCAATAATTTTATGAGGTAGTGTGACGGCGTTTCACAACTACAAGTAAAATGGGCAATTGTGCTGGAAAACCGGATAGACAGAAGAGTAAACAGAAAAAGATTGTGTTGTTTTCCGGCCGAAGAGTCAGGTTTCAAAAAGTAAAAGGTGCTGCGTATTGACTGATAGGTCAAGCTTTAGCTAAGTAATGGTAATATAAGGCGGCATCCTTTATATTTTTCCTATCTGATCATACCAGGTAATGATCCTGTAAGAAATTACAGGAGCCCTAATATAGGTTGCGTAAGATCTAGCCCCATCAACAAGTGAGCGCACTTAAAAAAAATTGGGCAGTAATATTGTTGCAGTGGGCGTACTGACAACATTCCTGACTATATAAACAGATAAAGCGAAAAATAAAAAAAAGGAAACTGCGTGCCGAACGGTAAAAAAAAAATTACAATAACCGACTAAAAGAAAAAGATCAGATAAAGGATCCTGAAAAATATTTAAACAAAAAAGATTATTCCTTTAAACCCACACTGGATGTGGATGAATGCACAGTCTTAGCGTCGACGGAAAAACTTACAACAAAAAGAGATAAATATCAAAACCAACCGAGCATCGAACCATTATTAAATGAAAAAGATAATCCTTCCCCAACTTATCAATGCCACGATCCTAAGGAGGGTCTATACGGCAAATTATTTAAAGAAGCCCAAGAGGTTGGGAAAAGGAGGAGGCAAATAAAATCATAATAATTAGACCATAATATTTAAAGACGGACGGATTAAATGGCAGCAGAACTGGATAACGTTAAAATGGACAATGAGAAAGTTATTTTATCTCTTATCTATTCTTTGTGTGTGAGCCTTAGATAGAGGCAGTGTAGAGAGAACAAAACTCCTCTGCTTTCTCTGTTTGTGTGTGTGATTGATCTGTGAAGAAAGTGGTCTAAATATGGGTATAAGGTTTTGGGTTTTTATTTTTTCAATTTAACTCTGTGGGGTCTTGATTAATGTTGCGTACGTGATAAACTGTTTACATATTTAAAAAAAAAAAAACAATTTTGACGCATTGCTGACCTTTGTCCTTGACTGAAACATGACAGTGCATTTTATAGAAAAAAGGACTGACGTGTGACAATGTGACTACAGGCCATACTATGATCATATTATGATGTCATTTAATAATGCCTAATCACTGAAGGTATTATGTTTACCCTATATCACATGATTTAGAGCACAGAGGATCAAAAGAGATTGATGATTAATGTGTCTGTGCATATGATCTGCCAGAGGCTATGGATTATCAGACACAGGTCTTGGAGAAAGAATCCTTAAATTGATGGGCATTTTTTGAAGCCAAGTATGACTTTGTATGACATTGTAGATAACATAAGGTGTACTGATTCAAATGACTTTGACTTTACAAATATAATGTTTATATGATTTTATACTGATGTTACTCACCACATAATGGTGCGGTAACAATATATTTCAGAAATGTGACAGTAATGAGGAATGTGTTTTTCCTGATTCGGCGGTGGCCAAGCTGGGTCAGGGTAAACTACATTCACCCCATAATTTACCAAGGAATATATAAAATGAGGCATTCCTGGGAAAAATTTAAATCAAATTCTAATTAGGCAAAATGTCCACCTTTCCATTGATTGAAAGAGTGGGATGCAATCTTTATTCATTTATTCAAATTCAACCCATCTGTGTTCAACTGGACAAACTGATCTTATTTATCAATGCTGAAGCATGTTAAAAATGCACAGATAGTTATTTTGTTTTTCTTAAATGGAATTTGTAAACTATTTTAAGAGATGTCACAAAAAGAAGCTATAATTATTGAAATCTATTTTTGAAGGAACTGGGCTACCTGCAGGTTTTATTTAAAGTTAAAAATGGTAGCACATTTCCTTTCAGTAAAAGAATCAAATACCCTGTAACTTTGCTGCATGTGAGCCTCCATGTATCAAAACAGGGGGTATCAAAGAAATTAATTAGCAAATAATTAGCAATTCTTAGAAAAATAGATAATGCATAAAAATTATCAATAAATGATTGATGATGAATTCAATTCGACTTTATTTACATAAGCGCTTTTCATTTCATTTTCTGTAGTACCCAGGATAAACATATGGCTGCAGTTTATAACTAAAATACATACTGGGCAATACAGACCACTTTTTATTATTCATGGGATAATACAAATAATAAGATCATTTCCTCTATTTACAGCAGGACAACCATTCCATATTGTTGCCAGCTAGACTGTTATCGTACACTATAACCTTGTTGTCACAGCCACACCTTAAGCTTGTACCAAATTCCTTGTGGTTATTTACTGGTGGCCCACTTTTTTGATAAAAAAAAAAAAAGGCAACAGAGGAGCAAGCGGTGGTTCTCTCTCCCATCAGCAAAGGGGGGTGAACGGCAGCTCTCTCTCTCTACTTAGCAAGGGAAGAAGCGAGCGACAGGCTTGCTCTGTAAAAAAGGCCTGATGGGCCAACATCCACTGCTTATGCTGTAACAATGTTGTCTGGGGTCCTGACTGTGTAAAAATTCCACAACCTGCATCTTTGATTACAGCACTTACATCTGTGCAGACAGTAAGCATGCTTATAACGCATGCCACCTGCATACTGTTACCTTGAATCTGCGAGGGTTTGTCATCTCCACAGAAAAACCAGCAAAACATCGACAGCAATTATTGTAACTAATGTTCTGATGCTACCATGTTCTGTGGCAGTTATTCACTGCCCTGCCCACACTAATGGCACTGACTTGTCTAGCTGCGGTAATCGCTTGGCTGATAACGCTACTCACTGTGCTGCTATTGGTCTTTTAGGAACCGTCTGTCTTATTAATAATGTTGATGTTGATGTTTTTAAAGGCTATCAAAATAATACGGACCTTCCTCCTGTTTCATGTGTAAATTTGCTCTGCCACCCACATTATACAAATGAGCTGTCCTGGTGGCACATGGCCAATCATGTGCCAACAGGAGGGAAAACTGTGAGGATGTTGGAAAACTGTCCTAGTTTTTGAAAGAAGTAACAAAAACATGCTAAAAAGTGCATCATTTGTTTACAAAATAATGCTCAAGGAGCAATGGAAAGCTACAATATTGCTTGGTGTTGATTGACACCTTTACAAAGTGGACAAAAATTCATCCCACATCCTCAGCTAATGCTGCATTTGTGTGTAAAACTCTATTGAAATTGGGGTTCCAGAACTGATTTGTGCAGATAATGGAACTCATTTTACAGCACCTAACAATGTAGATATTACTGTGTTGCTTGATGCACAGAAGGAAATGACTATGCTCCCTGGAGCAATTGTTTCAAACAATGGAATTTATTGCACTACTGATGGTAAAATAATCCTTCCTCCCTCCTTGTATCGCTGGCTGTCGATCTTGACTCATGGCAGTGGCCATGTATCCACAGGAGGAATGAAGGCACAGGCTGAAAAACATTTTTTCTGCCCAGGAATTTTGAAAGAAATGAAAAAAGTGTGCCAACAATGTTTAATCTGCATACAAAACAATGCACAAGGTGCAATGAGGACGAGACATGGTAGTTTCCCACCACCTAAAATGCCCTTTTCTCAATGGTGTATGGATTTTATTGAACTATCTAAAGTGGGACAACTGCAGTATTGTCTGGTCCTCATTGACACCTATACTAAATGGACAGAAATTCATCCTACAGCAAAGGCAGATGCTAAATTTGTTTGCAAAGTTTTACAAAACAACATATTTCCCACGTTTGGAATACCGGAGACCATTTATGCAGATAATGGCACACACTTCACAGCACAAATGGTTAAGGATCTTACTTCTGCTGTTGGAACACAGCTGAAGTTTCACACTGCTTATCACCCACAAAGTGCAGGTCTAGTGGAAAGGAAAAATGGTACTGTTAAGCAAATGCTAAACAAAGTAATGCATGACCAACGAATTTCATGGCCTAAAGCATTAACTGTAGTAAAGCTAACCATTAACACCATCCCAGAAAAGAAGAGTGGGTTATCTCCATTTGAATGCGCCTTTCATAGGCCCTATATTCTACCTGACCTACTCCCATTAACTGCCACTAACCCTTATAAGACTCTTGGAGAGCATTTGAAAGAATGTAAACAAATGAAAGATTATGTTGAATCTGTCAGATCTTTCTCTACTCCACAGGAGGGCCCAGAAAATTCCCTCCAGTCTGGTAATTATGTCTTCATAAAGAACCATCACCGACAGAATTGGAATTCCGTGAGGTGGCTTGGACCATACCAAGTATTATTGACCACACCTACCGCAGTGAGGATTGCTGAAAGACCTTCTTGGATTCATCTGTCACATGTTAAAAGACTTCAGGTGCCCCTTGGTGACCTCCAGCCACCCCTAGGGTAAGTCTGGTTACAAAGGGGAGTCTAGTCCTTTTAAGGATAAGACTCGTCTCAAACCCGGTGAAGACAGTGACCTGAGTCTATAGGCACACTCCCAGGGGAATCAGGCACCATGGTAATCCTGAGACTGACTCTGACCTTCTTGAGTATCCCGCTATTAGTCCTCACCATTATCACCTCACCACCCTTGAGAAGAGATAATAGAAATATAGAGGAACATGTCACAGAAACACTGTTTATGACTAATCGGTGGTATCAGTATATGTTCCTCAATGCTCGTCTGACAAGAGGAAACGGCAGTTGTTGGGCTTGTTCTTTGTTGCCTTTAACCACTAAGGGACCAATCCTAAAGGCTGAACCCTTTCCTATAAACGTGTCTAACTGTATACTAGAGATTTCAGCCTGGGGATTCCTACCCGATATTACCATGAAAAATCATGATAACACCTCTTATCAAATGACATGTCCTGATCAGATTATAGCTATGAATGTAACACAATCATTAACTAGATTTGCCTTTACAAAGAAAAATGTGACTTTCCCAGCATGTGTATATTCAAATGGTACCACGGCGTTGGGGAAACTTCTTCCACGACAATGTTTAACAGTGTTGTTACCTTGTACCTCACAGTGCAGCGGAGCAACAGATTGTTCTTTTACACCTATATTACCTAGTCCAAGGTATAGATCACAAAATTACACTGTCAGGAAGACTAGCATTACGGGCACAGTTCAAAGTAATGGCACCTATGTTATCAAAGAAGTTCATTGGTTATGTGGTTCCAAACTCTACGCTCAATTACCTCCCAATTGGGGAGGAATTTGTGCCCCAGTGACTGTTACTGATGGATCATTTGTTCTCTACTCTGATGACAACTCCTCAGGACACACTAAGAAGAAAAGAAGTATTCAGTCCCTCTTTAGTGCTGCTGGACTTACTGTCCCACAGAAATATAAATTATGGACACTGGGTGACAAGGTTGGACATTCAATTTTCGCCCCATATGGAGTTGGTCAGTTAATGACAAAATTTGAAGAAATGAACTACAGACTGTTAATGTTTGTTAATGCCACTACTGTTGTTTTGAAGGTTTTATCCAATGTAACTGAACAAACTAGAGTTATGGTTATGCAAAACAGAATAGCATTGGACCTGGTTTTGGCTGTCCAAGGAGGTGTATGTGCTATGTTTAACGGGTCCTGTTGCACTTACATTCCATCTGTCTCTGAAAGTATGGATACCGCTATTACCGTCATGGAACAAGTGCAGTAGGCAATCATGAATGATTATGAAGAGAAGCTACAATCTGGTTGGTTAGACTGGTTATTCACAGGAAGTTGGTGGCAGGTGCTTCTTAAAGCCTTTATGCCTTTTATTATAATAATGATATGCATGTTTCTGTCATGTTGCTTTGTGATTCCCTGTGTCAAATCAATGATGTCTCGCGCTCTGTCTCAACATACATTTATGATACAACAAATGTTCCAAGACCAATACACTCCTTTAAATACCGAAGAGGTGGATAACAATAATTGTGCTCCTGTTTAAATTTGGAAATGATACTCTATGAAGACAATGTAGGAAATCTTTTGAAGTTACATTGTTCTGATGTCTGTATGTGATAAAAATTATGAACTGATAAACAGGAGGAAATTGTCAGAAATTGTATATATGTACAAATATGTTATCATTTCATAATTAGTTTTTAGCTGAACTTTTCTGTATTTTTTCCCTTACAATGGCTGCAACAATGCTGCATCAGGAAGGTTTAACTCACCCTGTAACAGACATACCTCAACAAACCGGAATAATCTGTATTTACTTAAAGTTTAGAAACCAGTGTGCAAGAAGTCATGTGCTGACACGGAGTTGTCTTTGTGTTACACAACAAAGCCTGACTGTTTCACTACAAAGCCTGACTGTTCCAAGGCCTTATCAGTCACCACAAAGCCTGACTGTTTCACTACAAAGCCTGACTGTTCCACGGCCTTATCAGTCACCACAAAGCCTGACTGTTTCACTACAAAGCCTGACTGTTTCACGGTCTTATCAGTCACCACAAAGGTGCCCATAAAGTTGCAGCAGATGTTTCCTGTGTCTGACCTGCTCAGTATAAAAGGGACATGCTGCCTTTGTATGGCAGCGCGCATTTCCCATCTGTAATCAGAGGTGTGTTGCTCCTTGTACAAGTAAAAACTTTGAACACATTTTGTGTCTCGAATCTTATTAAGGTACAAACCTAACAGAGTACTATTATTTTGTGAGTCTTGAGTTTCAGATTCCTGACAAAAGCGAAAATACCCATACATGTAAACCCAAATATAACATTTTCGATGTTGTAAACGTTGACATGTATATGATAAACCTATGCGATTGTGATTCAATAGATCCATAGTGATCTTTGGTTTGAAAAAGAAAATTATAATTTGGTGTTGGGCAGTGTGACAATGTCAGTGTATTTAGTAGGATTAAAAAAAGTTTCATCATAAAATTTCTAGGTTCATTGGCAATTCCATCAAACCAAAAGTGAGTTGTCTAGCTGCAGCATATTTTTTTTGAGTCATTTCTACGTTGTTTTAGTGTGTAATTAGCCACCACTGAACAGATAACCCTTATAAATAACAATAGATTGGAAAAATGATACACAATGGGCCTAGATTTGGATTGGCTTTTTTATAATATCAATTATTTGGTAAGTTAAAGTTAACTGGAAGTATAACAAGTTTCCACATATAATTCCAAGGTCAATTGGCAATTCCATCAAATCAAAAGTGACTTGGCTAGCTGCAGCATTTTCTTTGCAGTCATTTTCTACGTTGTTTTAGTGTGTAATTAGCCACCACTGAACAGATAACCCTTATAAATAACAATAGATTGTACAATGATACTCAAATGATACACAATACAAAAAATGGGCCTAGATTTGGATTGGCTTTTTTATAATATTTTTAATTATTTTGTAAGTTAAAGTTAACTGGAAGTATAACAAGTTTCCACATATAATTCCAAGGTCAATTGGCAATTCCATCAAACCAAAAGTGCGTTGTATAGCTGCTGTTTTTTTTGGGAAGTCAGTTTATCATCAGTGTATCATTATTACACAATATACAAAATGGGTCTAGATTTGGATTGGCTTTTTTTATAATATTATAAATTATTTGGTAAGTTAAAGGGGTTTAGGATTAAGCTTCTGCATAATTTTAAATTACCCCGGTATTTCAGCATTTAATTAACCGTCTGTTAACATTTAACCGTTTTGAACAACAGAGGCGACGTAGTTTAAAAGTGCACAACATTTTATTTAAAAAACACGTTTGACATATGTATGCACATGAACACTGAACAAATGAAATGATCTCTGAATGATCTCTGCTTCATATGCAGCTGCTTCAGATTCCTCCTGGGCAACCGCTATTCTCCTCTCCTGCTCCAACGTGTGTTGTCTCAATCCACGTCGTCTTCTCCTGTAAAATTCTCTTGTCTCGTTAAAGACATTCATTGCATTAAAAACCGTGGAAATCCTCCGCTCGTAATCCGCTATTTTTTTCTGTGTTGTTGAGGAGTCAGTCTCGTCCTTTATACGTCAGCAGTGTAGCGCCACCTCGATCCCGCCCACCCCAGCAATTCTCGGCTTTCCGCGGTTGTGATGGAGGCGCAGCCGCGGGAGAAACAAGTAGTAAAGAAAAGAGTAGCGCAGAACTATATAGTGGAAATGTGGCTTTTGTCCGTAGTCCGGTTCTATGCTGGGCTGCCATCTGTATCGGCCCGGGTCGCTCCTCTCACTGTGTATCTGCCACCAAGCAGAGAAAACCCCGCACCTCTTCGTTGGACCACGGTGTACATTTCCGCAAAACCTACAACGCTGTCTGTATTAATATCGTATTTACTCTGTGACCGAGTTAGTCCGTGAAATATTGCAAATGGCGGTCGTAAAGATTCCACTGAAGACGGACACTTTCGTGACATTATGCCCTGACCAATCAGCGGCTCGCAGTCTGTTAACGTCACATCTCGGCTCGCTTCAGCACGGTTGTACCCTGCCCTCGAACGGGCACGAAAATAGTGTCGGTTAAACCGTGCTGGGTACAGTGGAAAGGGCGAGAAAGCGAGTAGAGTAGAAGTGAGTAAGGCGAAAGTGATACTAGTGGAAAAGGCCCTTAAGATGCTGGGGGGGGGGGGGTGTAGCACCTTGTGTGAGCCAGATTATCTAGCATCTCAGACAGGAGACAGTGATAAGCTTGGGAGAACAAAGAGCAGGAGATTCCTGGTGAGATAGCAGGAAGGAGTCAGGGATGAAGGTTGTGGAATGCATTGTGATGCAAATGTCATGTTGTGTGTGATGTAAATGCCATGAAACTTAAGGGGAGAGTTTCTGCTTGAGAATTCATTCTGTTCTGTGCTTGAAAGATGTGAGTGTGTAATAAATCGTCTGAAATGAATCTGCCTGTGATTTCACACACTCCACAACAGTAACTTTGCATATGGAACTTACCATTTGAAGTATTGTACAACCGAGGCTTGAATGTTGGAATATTGGGCCAGTTGGGGTCCCACTCAGATGTCCTGTGTTTGGACTTTTTACTGGTATCATCCTTCTCTCCTTTCTCTGCTCTCACCTCTCCTGGACCCTCTGCCTGAACACTTTCCTCTTCTTGGCTCCTCTCTTCTGTCTCATCTTGCCCTCTCTGAGCTCTGTCTAATTCAGGTTCAAATCAAATCAAATCAAACTTTATTGTCATATTGCTGTACATACAACTGTAGTGCAGGCAAGATGAAATTGCGTTTCTCTCGGCATCCATGTAAATAGAAGCAGCATGATTTAAGACATACTCCCACATAGCTTCACCCCCCCCCCACCCCCATCCATTCACACATCCCTGAGACATACTTGGGGAAAAAAAACTAACTAACTATAATATACAAATAATATACAAAATGTCCGTAGGTGCAGTAGTGTGTATGAGAGATTCCGGGTCAACTGCTCAGCATCCTGACAGCTTGTGGAAGGAAGCTGTTGATCAGTCTGGTGGTTCTGCATCTGATGCTCCGGAATCGTTTACCAGATGGAAGAAGTTCAAAGTGCTTATGCAGAGGGTGAGAACGGTCCTTGACAATGTTCAGTGCCCTGCTCCTACAACGGTTCTGAAAAAGTTCTTGGACAGAGGGGAGGGAGACTCCAATTACCCTCTCAGCCCCCTTGACTATCCTCTGCAGGGCTTTTTTGTCTGACATACTGCAGCTGGAGTACCATGTAGCAATGCAGTACGTCAGAACACTCTCCACCACACCTCTGTAGAAGGTCCTGAGGATGCAGATGGGGAGAGAGGCCTGTTTGAGTTTCCTCAAGAAGTGCAGTCTCTGCTGAGCCCGCTTCCTGATCTCCAAGGAATTCTTGCTCCAGGTCAGGTCCTGCGAGATCTGCACTCCGAGGAACTTGATGTTCTCCACTCTCTCCACTAAACGGCCGCCGATGCTGAGGGGGACGTGCTCAGGCTGTGACCGCCGGAAGTCGATAATCATCTCCTTTGTTTTGTCCACGTTGAGCACCAGATTGTTCTCCCTGCACCAGCCCTCCAGGTCTCTCACTTCTTCCCTGTACATTGATTCCTCATCCCTCTGAATAAGTCCCACCACCGTGGTGTCGTCTGCAAACTTAATAATCTGGTTCCCCTCGTGTCTGGATACACAGTCATGTGATAGAAGTGTAAACAACAGTGGACTGAGTACACAGCCTTGAGGGGATCCGGTGCTCAGCGTGACAGAGTTGGAGATGTTGTTTCCAACCCGGACAGACTGAGGTCTCTCAGTCAGGAAATCCAGGATCCAGAGACATGTGGCGGTGTTCAGACCGAGAAGGAGTAATTTCTCCATCAGTCTCTGGGGAATAATGGTGTTGAATGCTGAACTGAAATCAATGTACAGGAGTAGGTAGGTAAGTGTAGGTGTCTTTCTGGTCCAGGTGGGTGATGACAGAGTGTAGGGTGGTGACTATAGCATCCTCCGTGGAGCGGTTTGAACGATATGCAAACTGGAGTGGGTTGTGTGATGCAGGGAGGCAGGCTGTAATGTGTGGTTTGACAAGCCGTTCAAAACACTTCATCACAATTGGTGTCAGTGCAACAGGACAATAGTCATTCAAACAGGACACAACTGGTTTCTTTGCCACCGGTACAATGATAGCGGTCTTGAAGCACTCAGGGAGATGTTATAAATGTCAGTCAGGACATCCGCCAACTCGCTCACGCAGTCTCGGAGCACACGTCCCGGAATGTTGTCCGGACCTGCAGCTTTGCGTGGGTTGACTCTGGTTAGGGTCCTCCATGTGTCCGCTGTGTTGATGGTAAAAGCTGGTCCGACCGATGGTGGGGGTGGGCCAGCCCTCCCTCTGATTGTCGAGTTTGATGCTTCAAAACGTGCAAAGAAGTCGTTAAGCCTGTCTGGAAGCGAAGCGTCGTCATCATCGACCCCCTGCCTAGACTTATAGCCCGTCAGTGTCCGAACTCCCTGCCACATCTGCTTGGTGTTCCTAGTGTCACAGAGGTGTCCCTGGATTTTCTCCGCATAGGCGCGCTTTGCCGCCTTAATTCCCTTTGAGAGCGCAGACCTGGCAGAGCGGAGGGCGATCCTGTCCTTCGCTCTGAAGGCTGCATCTCTGGCTGTAAGCAGCGAGCGCACCTCTGCAGTCATCCAGGGCTTATGGTTACCCCGCATAGTGATGGTCTTCACTGTAGTGACATCCTCTGTGCACTTTGCGATGTAGCTGGTGACTGTATCAGCATACTCCTCCACATTTGTCTTGTCTTCCTGGGAGGCTGCTATTTTGAAGACCTCCCAGTCTGTGTGCAGAAAACAGTCTTTCAGTGCAGAGGTTGCACTCTCTGGCCAAATTCTAATTTGTTTCACTGCTGGCCTGCTGCGCTTCAATAAAGGTTTGTAGGCAGGCAGCAGCATCACGGACATGTGATCAGAAAGGCCGAGATGGGGGCGGGGTATCGCCTTATATGCATCTGTGTTTGTGTACACTAAGTCCAACATATTCTCTCCTCTGGTCTTAAAGTCTACACATTGTTTAAACTTGGGGTGCACAGTCTTTAGGCTGGTGTGGTTAAAATCCCCCGCAACCACCACAAAACTGTCCGGGTGTGAAGTTTGGATTTCACTAATCGCATTGTGCAGTACCCCGAGTGCCTCCTTAGCATTAGCTTTAGCATTAGGGCTCGGTGCTATGTAAACACCAGCTACATACACGTTGCTGAATTCCCTCGGCAAATAATGCGGCCGACAATTTACAATAAGGAACTCCGCCAACGGAGAGCAGTGTTTAGACACTAACGTGGCATTAACGCACCAGTTCTTGTTAACATAGATGCATAGCCCACCCCCCCGGCTTTTACCGGAGCTCGCCGTTTCCCTATCGGCACGGAACATCACCATATCTTCCAGTTGAATGGCCTCGTCAGGAATGTTGCCGTGGAGCCATGTCTCCGTGAAAACAAACACATAGCAGTCTCTCCACTCTCTCCGGGTTTCTTTCAGCAGACGCAGCTCGTCCAGCTTGTTTTTGAGGGAGCGGACGTTAGAGAGAAGAAGCGACAGTACCACTGGTCTGGAGGGGTTAGCCTTTAGCCTAGCATGGATCCCGGCCCTTTTTCCACGCTTTTGCTTGCGTTCGCTCCGCTTACGCCTCCTCCTCTCTCGGGTAGCTTCCAGCGGGGACTCCGCCAGAATTCCATGCTGTTGTAGAATGTCCAAATCACAACCGATCGCCACGATTCTTGCAGCGTGCAGTACCTTGATGTTTAATAAGGTCTCACGGTTGTAAGTTTTACAGAATGTACGTCTGCGAAGATCAAAACACTCAGGTTCTCTCTCTGTCTATGGTGGTATAGAAACAGGTTAGAAAATATCAAGTGTCATATTTTGCCCTTCGGGATTTTTTTGTCATGGTTTACATAAATGACAAAAATGTGTATTTTTTTTTTGTATTTTTATTGTAGTGTTTCTTTTTTTTTCATTGAGAGAGTAGGGAAGGGAAAAAACATTCATCATAGTAATTTACTCACGCATACTTAAATTATATGATCAGAGGTGGGTATAGTAGCCAGAAATTCTACTCGTGTAAAAGCAGTGATTTGAAATTAATAATTAAAAGTAGACAACCAAAAATTTCTAGTTGAGTTAAGGGTACAAAGAGCACCCACTTAAAAACTTGAGTAATGACTTCAGTCTTGAAGGTTTGAGGTTTTTCTCCAAAATTTATAACAATTTTCTTATAGTTTTCTACTTTTCTCTGTAAATTTATCGAAATTTGAAACCATTTTCCTCAAATTTGTAATTTCCTCTTGTAAAATGGACTTTTCTTGTACATTTGAGACTTCATTATAAATTTGTGGATTATTTTATAGCTAATTTTTGTCTATTTTTTAAAATAAAATTACTGTGTTTTTTTTAATAAATTTGAAACAGAATGTGGTAATTTTTTTTTACTTTTTCCTTATAATTTACACTTTTGACCATAATTTTGCAGAGCCAGAACAGAACAATAATTTAAGTCTGATTTCAAAGAAAAAATATTAGTAAAATTGTATTTAATGAAATAAATTAACTTAAATGACCAAAGATGCATTTTTTTCTGTTATAATATTTCTATATATTTATAGGGGTTTGTTTTTTTTTTTAGAAATCTCCTCACCACCCAGACAACAGGAAAAACCTTCCTTATTTTGAAATCCAAATGTTGGCACGTTTAGTTTGTCTGAAGGCTGCTGACGGATAAAAGTCATTGACTTCGTGAATTTCAGTCATCTTAACTTGCCAGGTACATAATAGTGAACATAAATTAGTTAATTAATATTAACTAAGGTAAAGGTAAAAAAAATCTTCTTTTAATTCTTGTCTGAAATAAGAAAAACAAAAAACTAATAATTAAAAAGAAGGCAAAATGAATCAACTTGAGCTCCTAAGTACACTTGTTAGCTAAGTGACTCGTCCATTACTGCTCCCGTTACCAGCAGGTAAAAACCATGATAAATGCCTCCACTGCTTACATAGCTCTTATGCTTTTTTTTTTCCGCGTTTAAAGTACTTTAATAAGCTCATGTTTCTCTTGGACAGCGACGCTAGTAGCGAAACACTCTGCTTGCTGATTGGAACACGCGGGCGGGGTGCTCCTGAACTCCGCGTGGATGACGGTCACGCACGTTGTTTGTGTGCGCACTTGCGGACTGTCATTCCATCACATTTTTTTCTTAAATTTATATTTCCTCATAGAATGGCCCCATAAATTCAAGCATGGCGGGCCACCATCCGGAAATGTTACCAGAGAAAACCCTGATCCATCCTTCCATCTTCTACTGCTTTTCTGGGGGTCCAGGTTGCGGAGGTAGTAGTTCAAGCAGAGAAGCCCAGACTTCCCTCTCCCCAGCCACCTGCTCTAGCTCTTCAGAGAGGATGCCAAGGCGTTCCCAGACCAGCTGGGAGACATAGTCTGTCCAGCGAGTCTTGGGTCTCCTCCGGGGTCTCCTCCCAGATGTGGATCAGGTGGCAGTCGAAGGCAGAGACCTTGGCGATTTGAGCCCAGGCTTCCTTGTCATGAATCGCCCAGGTGGGGCAGGAATGGAGACCCAGACACTGAACTGTGAGTTTGCCAGCGTTTAATGAAAAACACAAAGTCCAAGCAGAACAAAAACTTACAGGGCTTGAGGCAAAATGGCAGGATACAAGAAGGCTGAATAGCCCAATGGCTAAGGCGTGTGGAAACGCCGGGATAACAAACTAGATGTGGAGCTCACATCTGGAGAAAAAGACATGGGATACACGCCAGTAGACTGAGTGAGGGACATTGTGCTGAGCTATGGGGTGGTGTCCCTTAAATAGTACAACAAGAGATGAGACAAATGAAAACCAGGTGTGGGTAACAGGAGTGAGAATAATCAACCAAGATATACCACAGCTGAGACAAACGCAAACTGAACTAGAAAAGGAAGTAAACAAAGACGACTATCAAAATAAAAGCATGAGAATATGAATACAAAATGAGATCCAGACAAAATAATACACAAGGAAAAAATAATAATAACCCATCAAGGCAAAGACAAGATAAAGTACACACAAGAATGCTAATGGTGCTGGGAATAATAATAAATATCATGAACTCAACAGGAAACTAAAGGCGGAGGCGTGAGTAGGCTCAAGTCTAAATACAAGAGTATGTCCACCTTATTCCTGAGGGTACTGCTGTAGAAATGATTATGGGTGCAACTTCCAGTTTCAGCTGAAGTTGTGTTAAATCAGTCAGCAAGAGTGGAGTAGTGGGCATTTAAAATAACGTTTTTAAAAGTGTTTTAAATTCGTTTTAATGTATAGCCCACATACTTGTCTTGCAGTCAAGTGGCAGATAATTTCTGTCATGATTTGGTGTATTAAGGAGGCTTAAGTGCAGGGCAACCACTTCAGAAGAACACTCAGACACATGAAAAGTTACACCTCTTTAATGAAAAACCCAAAACCATATACACAACACGCTAACTTAAGAAATAAATACACACACCACAATTAATGAAACCCGCAACCAAGATGCCACACTATATACAGGAAAACAGTTGCACGTTGGAGCCACATGCAGCCTAGGAGGAAAGAGAGGAGAGGAATGATTAATGGTGAGAATGGCACACAGGGAAATGACAACTGAGGTAAAGGGGCTTACGATACTGGCAGAGAGCCTGGCAGTGAACTCCAGCGTAGGAAAGGTGAGGGGACCTGGAGATTGCAAGGAAGGCAGAGGAAAGGCTGAAAAACTGGGTGGAGAAGCCGTTGTCTTTGAGGAGAGATGATTCAGGCGAGCGTACAAACACAGCGCTGGAGACACACCGCTGGAGGCGGCAGCAAACCTGAGAAGAGGAGAGGAGAAGGTAAGACAACTTGGGGAAAATAATTAATTTACCACACAACAAGAACCATAGTTGCGAGGCGGCACAAACCCAATGATCCAGCGGAGAGCTCTTCACACTCTGGCCCTTAAATACACTGGTGACTCAGGAAGCAGCAGGTGTGTAATCACGCAGGTGCACTGATGAGCTCCAGAGCCGGGAAAACAGAAACGGGGGGTGGGGGCACGCTCACCTGATCATGACAATTCCAGCACTTGTAGTTTTTGTATTTTTGAATGTTTTTGCATAGTTCTGGTACTTGCTGCTCTTTGTGGTGTGAGACTCCAAAACCTCAGGTAAATCTGTGCTGGCTTCAACAGCAACGCATAGATCATGCACTGAAAACTAAAAAGGACTGTTGATGTGATCGGTGGTACAGACACAGGACAGACACAACAGCTCCAGGTATATTTTCACTTGTATGAATGTCACAGATCTGACGTTTATATATGTCACCAGATGCAAGGCTGCATGGAGTAAAATAATAAATAAAAAAATAGTAACAGTTTGCTTCCTAAGGCTTAACGATTTAAGAACGATATCAAATAGTTGTGTTTTTTTTTTTTGCATTAGTTGCACTGCCTTGGAATGATATGGACTTGATTATTACCAGCTTCAGCATGCATTAATTTTTATTATCACAGAATATAAATCAATAAAATTTCGAACAATTATCATAAAGGTCTGTACGTGTTAAGTTAAATGACAAGCATTCACGGCATGACAGCAGCATGAGCATTTTAATTTCGGGGTAAAACAAACAGCTGCAGCTGTCTGTTTTACCCCGACATTAAAACACCCAAGCACCGTGTTGTGGTTCTTTATGGCACTGACTAGATTCTACGTCTGCTCTGAGGTAAATTTGATCATGTCCAACATATTTTAACAAAATGCAACCGACTTTATTGCGGGGAAAACATTGATATATCTCAGAGCTTCTATTTGTTTACAGAGTTAGCATCTTAGCAGCGGCACTAACTAACGGAGCTGCTGTCTGCCAGGCCACTTTTTAAGGTCATCTTCTCATCCCTCGATAGTCGTGGGAAGTGGTATGATTATATTACTCTTTTTGAGGTGCAAAAGGCCATGTTCCTGCATTTGTGATGCCGAAGTCATTGTTTTTTAACAAGGAATAGCGTCCCGTTTCAGTGACAGTCCCACTTTCTAAACTAGTACTGGAAGATGCACCCATAATTCATGCAAGGCATCATGAGGGCTAGGAATAAGGTGGATCATTTGAAATGCAAGATGATCCATAAAATAATAAACAAGACTATAATGACCAAACTAAGATACAATAACAGGACAACCCAAAACAAACAGAACAACGGGCAAACGCAAATAACAGGATTCAGGCAAAATCATACACAAATACAATAATAAAACTGAAGTAGAAAAAGTACAGAAAATAACTAGAAATAAACAGAAAGCGTGAGTACGGTTCCCCAACCGTGCTCCGCATCATGACATTCCTAAACATTTGTCTTTTATCAAGCATACAGTAAATACTGAGGGGGGCACTATAAGTAGCCTATTATTGATCTAAGTAATACATGATCAAAAGTATAAATGATCCCATTTTTAAAATGAAGTTTATTCCAGAAAAGTTTAGGAAATATTCTTAATAGTTGACTGGGGATATAGATATTCGGCAAAATCTCTACACACACTTTCTCATCTACTGGTTGTACTATTGTGGAAGAAGAAAGCAGACGAGACAGCAAGCTGGACAACAAGACTTTATTCCTCTTCCAACATCAAGTACAGGAAATACTCTGACTGGGTCTCTCTGCGCCTCCTTTTTATAACCTTTATTCTTGCAGCATGTCATGAGCCTCCCCGTGCGCTTTCACACAGCGCGCGGAGAGAGGAGAAATGATGAGGATTTACGTGCAAGGGCTCACCAACACACATTTATTAACATAAAGACTGACAGTTCAAAAAGAGTGAAGACTTACAAAAAGGTACGAAAACACACTTACAGTTGGCGTTTGGGGGCCAGCATCGCCCCACGAACGCATGAGGAGAGACGTGTACCCACGTTGGTGTCCCACAGCTGGAATTGCTATAAGGGCACAAGAGAACCACGGACTGCGCGGAGTGGATACACATCGTAGAAGTTCTGACAGCAGATTATTCACTAACTGTTCACAGATAATGCAGCAGACAATACATACAGTCAGTCAGTCAAAGACCCAGCAGTGCGTGAGTGGCAAAAGGCTGCTTAAGTGCACGCACTGCTGGTAATGATGTGATTGTGAGCACCTGGGCGAGAAGCGGGGAGATGGCAAACGGGACTGGGAACAGCTGATGGTACTGAGTGAGGGGGCATGGACGGACTGGCAGGTTGTCTGCCAGTGCTCACGGAAGAGTGAGCCAAAGAGAGCTGCCTCACAGCTGCCAGCCAGAGAGCAGTGGCCAGGGATAAGAAAGCACACTGAAATACATCATAAACACATATACAGCGGCACCTAGACCCACAGGGAGGTCAGGACCGAGCCGGGGAAACCAAGCCGGCTCGGCTCCTGACACGGCGTGAGACCCAGGGAGTCCATACACAATACTTTCAGCACAAAGACATGCGTGGCACATTAACATAATAACCACCTCTCTTCCTCTCTCAACTCCTGCGTCTCCCTACGCCTCGGGGGGCGGATAGTCCTTTCCAATGCATCTGACACCCCCCAGAGCCACTTCCTCCTTCAGTCCTTTTGTTCCATCTTCCCCCAGCTCCTGACTCTGGGTGGAGAACCCCCACACAGTACCACCACACAATTAAGATTTTTTAAATACATTTTATCATTAGAGTGTAAAACTTTACCTGTAAAGGGATAGTCAAGATGTAGCATATACATATACAAACCCAATATTTAAAGTGTCCGTGACACGATTTAGGAAGTATGGATCAATATTCAGTATGAATTTTTCTTCAATCGTCCACATAGTTGGTTCTGTTGACTTAGAACGCTAAATAAGTGGAAAAATATTTCTAAGTGAATTCAAATTTAGCGCCGTGTTGCAGTAACGTGATATCCAGAGACTCACCTCGTTTCTGGATATGACATCATGAGATGAGTTTCATCTCGGCTGATCCATGTGCTATCAATGTAAACAAGCTGTTTAGCTTCTGTATCAGCGAAGAAATGCCGAAACGTTGCATGGCGGCTGGGTGTTCTAATTGCTCCAGTGAACATATAAGTCTGTTCTCATTCCCAAAAGATCCCGATCTTCTTAAAAAATGGGCGAAGCAAGTACAGAGAACAAGGGACAAATGGCAACCAACACCATCTTCTGTACTCTGTAGCGATCATTTCACTGCAGACAGTTCTGAGGAGGCGCCTGCTATACAGGAATCTTTAGGCATGAAAGTTGAACAAACGAGTTCTAAAACCGACTGCCATACCTACAGTTTTTAAACGAAAACCCACAGCTCAAGACGATATCAACATATCAAAACAGCGCAGAGAAGCAGCATTGTCAAAACTCACCCGGAAAAGAGTAAGTCCCTTTGTTTATGTTTTAGGGTGTGATAGAGGTGTGTGTACACATCAGATCGGCAAAACAATTGGGGTGTTTAGTTACAATCTCAAAACAAGAAACACATTATGGATATTTTATCTGTAGTTTTGTCATTAGTATCGTTATTTCTTTAACCTGTAAACCCACATACAGTGGGGTAAAAAAGTATTTAGTCAGCCACCAATTGTGCAAGTTCTCCCACTTAAAAGATGAAAGAGGTCTCCAATTTTCATCAGAGGTATACCTCAACTATGAGAGACAAAATGAGAAAAAAAAAATCCAGAAAATCACATTGAAGGATTTTTAATGAATTAATTGGTAAATTCCTCGGTAAAATAAGTATTTGGTCAATAACAAAAGTTCATCTCAGTACTTTGTTATATACCCTTTGTTGGCAATGACAGAGGTCAAACGTTTTCTGTAAGTCTTCACAAGGTTTTCACACACTGTTGCTGGTATTTTGGCCCATTCCTCCATGCAGATCTCCTCTAGAGCAGTGATGTTTTGGGGCTGTCGCTGGGCAACACGGACTTTCAACTCCCTCCAAAGATTTTCTATGGGGTTGAGATCTGGAGACTGGCTAGGCCACTCCAGGACCTTGAAATGCTTCTTACGAAGCCACTCCTTCATTGCCCGGGCAGTGTGTTTGGGATCATTGTCATGCTGAAAGACCCAGCCACGTTTCATCTTCAATGCCCTTGCTGATGGAAGGAGGTTTTCACTCAAAATCTCACGATACATGGCCCCATTCATTCTTTCCTTTACAAGGATCAGTCGTCTTGGTCCCTTTGCAGAAAAACAGCCCCAAAGTATGATGTTTCCACCCCCATGCTTCACAGTAGGTATGGTGTTCTTTTTCCTCCAAACACGACAAGTTGAGTTTTTACCAAAAAGTTCTATTTTGGTTTCATCTGACCGTATGACATTCTCCCAATCCTCTGCTGGATCATCCAGATGCTCTCTAGCAAACTTCAGACGGGCCTGGACATGTACTGACTTAAGCAGGGGGACACGTCTGGAACTGCAGGATTTGAGTCCCTGGCGGCGTAGTGTGTTACTGATGTAGCCTTTGTTACTTTGGTCCCAGCTCTCTGCAGGTCATTCACTAAGTCCCCCCGTGTGGTTCTGGGATTTTTGCTCACCGTTCTCATGATCATTTTGACCCCACGGGGTGAGATCTTGCGTGGAGCCCCAGATGGAGGGAGATTATCAGTGGTCTTGTATGTCTTCCATTTTCTAATAATTGGTCCCACAGTTGATTTCTTCACACCAAGCTGCTTACCTATTGCAGATTCAGTCTTCCCAGCCTGGTGCAGGTCTACAATTTTGTTTCTGGTGTCCTTTGACAGCTCTTTGGTCTTTGCCATAGTGGAGTTTGGAGTCTGACTGTTTAAGGTTGTGGACAGGTGTCTTTTATACTGATAACGAGTTCAAACAGGTGCCATTAATACAGGTAACGAGTGGAGGACAGAGGAGCCTCTTAAAGAAGAAGTTACAGGTCTGTGAGAGCCAGAAATCTTGCTTGTTTGTAGGTGACCAAATACTTATTTTACTGAGGAATTTACCAATTAATTCATTAAAAATTCTTCAATGTGATTTTCTGGATTTTTTTTTTCTCATTTTGTCTCTCATAGTTGAGGTATACCTATGATGAAAATTGGAGACCTCTCTCATCTTTTAAGTGGGAGAACTTGCACATTTGGTGGCTGACTAAATACTTTTTTGCCCCACTGTGTATGCATATATATATAAATGAGTTTGTTTTCTGTGTGAAATATTTTGGGCTTTTGTCCCTGCTTAAGAGTGTGTAATATTGCAATTAATTATTTCATTTAGGAAGTCTCAGAACTGCTGACAAAAAAGCCAGAAGCGACAATCACTAGTGAAGAACTTCAAGAGGAACATGAAGAAGCAGGCTTATCTTCAAGCAACATTTTTCAACCTACATATCTGCACATTATGAAGGTAAAGACCCATAAATAATGTCGTATAACATATGATTCAAGACTTTTAACAATTGGATGATTGTTATTTAATAGTTTTGTTTATAAACCTGCCGATGTGACCAGAATTTCCCAGCGAAGAGAAAAAAATTAGCACACTTGATATGATTTTTATTTTTTCCGCCGAAAGTAAAATCCTCCCCTATGAATTTTGAAACCGAGTGTTGACTTTACTCCAAATAAAACGACTTTGTGTTAAAAAACGTTATATTACTTTTTGCAGTTTTCATTTTTATAAATCTCATTGCCGACCGGTATAAATCTCAAATCTCATCGCCGCCTGAATATCTGAGCATTTTTTTTTTTTTTTTATTTCCCCGACCACCCGATCGGAAAAATAAAAAAATAAATTGAAGCCAAAATTTCTTTAAACCAAACGATTAAATAACGATCGCCTTATGTGGAAAAAAATAATTACATAAATGCATGATTGTTACATATAATTTTTTAAAAATTTTAATTTTACTTGTATTATTAGCATGTTTGTGATTTGTGTGTATTTTTTTCTACTGTTGAATAAAATAAAAAAGAATCGCGGACCTTTTGGTGAATTTTTTTAAAACCAAATTAGGGGTAAAAGAGAATAACCACTGAAATGAAGGAGACCGGCTCCTGGCCGTCTAGCCACTTCGATTTACAACATAGCAAAGGTACATGATCAAAGTTGCACATCCAGTTCTTTTAGATCTATCTGTATATTACCATTCAGTGTTTTGGAGGCGACCGATGTCCATCTCTAACCCCTCACCGTCGGACCCTCCATCCTCTGAAACGTGCGAGTCATCGTCGCTTCCTGAACGATATGGTTCAAATAAATATGGTTGCAGTCCTTCGTTAGAACCAATTTGCTCTTCTTCATCACTTGATCCTGCTTCTTCCTCAAAAACTATCGACAAATTGCTCAAATCTTCGCTGAAATCACTCACAACTTCCTCCGCTTCAGTGTACTCAGCCATGCTTGTTTACATATTTGGTTTGTCTCATGACGTCACAATATGGCAGCACCGTTTGACCCAATTTTGACAAACGGACATTGCAATCGTCTCCATCACGATGTAATTTATGGTAGTATATGGAAAAAAATTTTATTGAATTTTTTTGTCTACACAGAATAAAAACACAGTAGTTCTTCTAATGATGTCTTGGTTGAATTATGTCACAGACTCTTTAAAAATTAAAGCAACCACATTCTTTTACATGTATGCATTGATGCTTCAGTTATGTAAAATAAAAGGTTTATGGTGATATTGGGGAGACAAATGTCTGTTTTTTGTTCCAGGTTGGAGGGGATATGCCTCCCCTTCCACCCCTTGCTTTATGCCTATGCTATGGCCTAAATTTGTGACTTTTTTTTCCATCTTTTGACGGCAAAGTCTACTCTTGATCCCGATGGTTTAGCTAATTATAGGCCCATTTCAGATCTTCCTTTTATGTCCAAAATCCTTGAAAAGGTTGTTTTAAAACACTAATTGCCCATTTGCAGAACAATAGATTGTATGAAGAATTTCAGTCTGGCTATAGAATACACCACAGTACAGAAACAGCTTTAGTCAAAGTTACAAATGACCTCCTTATTGCCTCTGACAATGGACTTGTTTCTGTGCTCATCCTGTTAGACCTGAGTGCTGCATTTGACCATACAATTTTACTACATGGTAAATGACATTCACTTATACAGTATAGTGCTTTTATTCTCATCTCTTGATGACCAAAGCGCTTTACAGATCCTGCTATCCACCCATTCACACACTGATGGCGGCATGCTACCTAACATGGCGCTTCCAGACCCACCAGGAGCAATTGGGGGTGAAGTGTCTTGCCCAGGGACACAACGGCAGGATATCCAGGGAGAGCGGGATTTGAACCGCCAACCATGGGGTTATTGGACAACCTGCTCTACCTCCTGAGCCACTGCCGCCCCCTACATAGACTTGAACACATCATTGGGATCAAGGGAACTTGTTTGGCCTGGTTTAAATCATATTTATCAGACAGATTCCAGTTTGTACATGTAAATGATATGTCTTCCACACTTTCTCAAGTTAGTTATGGTGTTCCTCAGTGTTCTGGTCTTGGACCACTTTTATTTACCTATATATGCTTCCACTGGGCACTGATATCAGAAAACACTATGAATTTTCACTGCTATGCTGATGACACACAGATCTATTTAGCCATGGACACTAAAAACACTCATCAGTTAGTGAAATTACAGGCATGCCTTGAAGACATAAAGGCCTGGATGACTGATAACTTTCTTATGTTAAATTCAAGCAAAACTGAGGTAATTGTTTTCGGCCCTAAAAAAGTTAGATTCCCTGTCTAACCATATAATGTAGTTACACTGGATGGCTTTATTTTGTCATCCAGTACCACTGTGAGGAACCTTGGAGTAATTTTCAGCCAGGATTTGTCTTTTAATTCACACATTAAACAGATGTCTAGAACTGCTTTCTTTCTTCTGCGCAATATTGCAAAAGTCAGGAACATCCTGCCTTAAACTGACGCTGAAAAATTGGTCCACATATTTGTTCCATCTAGTCTAGACTACTGCAACCCCCTGTTGGCTGGGTGTCCAAACAATTCCCTCAAAATTCTTCAATTGATTCAAAATGCTGCTGCCAGAGTACTGACAGGTGCTACCAAGAGAGCTCACATTTCTCCCATCTTATCCTGTCTACACTGGCTCCTTGTTAAATGTAGAATAGAATTTAAAATCCTTTTCATTATTTATAAAGTCCTCAGCGGCCAAGCCCCTTCCTGCCTTAAGATAAGATAAGATAAGCCTTTATTAGTCCCACAATGGGGAAATTCCAGGATTGCAACAGCACAGGGATAGCAACACTCAGAGCAACAATCAAGAAGACAAGAAAAACAAGAGCAGCGAATATACATATGTACATATAAATATATAAATATATAAACACACAGTGCGGAGCATTGTAGCTAGATGGAATAAATATATAAATATACTGTATATACACACAGTGCGGAGCATTGTAGCTAGATGGAATAAACAGCATAACTGTCTGCTTAGTTATCCTACATAGTATGAATATGTACCCATACATATTGTCACCCTCCGTAGCGACCGATATTGACCTAGTTGTATACTGGAGGGGACCATTGTGTAAGTCTATTGCATCTTTTGCATTCAATACTATGAGGTCGTCACGTTTTTTTGCTATCTCTGCGAGCAGCCCTGCTTAGGTTATACAGTCTGACAGCCGTAGGTAGGAAGGACCTGCGAAACTTCTCGGTTGCGCACCTAGGATGATGTAGTCTGCTGCTACATGAGCTCCTCAGTGCGTTCAGTATGTCCTGCATAGGGTGGGACTCGGACTCCAGCAGAGATGACAGTTTAGCCACCATCCTTCTCTCTCCTATCTCCTCCACTGGGTCAAGGCGCTGCCCCAGGACAGAGCTAGCTTTCTTGATCAGTTTGTTCAGTCTCTTCCTATTGGCTGCTGTAATGCCACTGCCCCAGCAGACCACTCCAAAAGTGATGGCTGATGCCACCACCGTGTCATAGAATGTCTTCAGCAGCGCCCCTTGTACACCAAAAGACCTGAGTCTCCTCAGTAGGAACAGCCTGTGCTGTCCCTTCTTGTAGAGTGCGTCAGTATTGTGTGACCACTCTAGTTTATTGTTCAGATGAACACCCAGGTACTTGTAGGATGTCACCATCTCAATGTCTGTTCCCTGTATGTTTACTGGTGCTGTGAGGGATTGTCCTTGCCTGCGGCAGTCCACCACCAGCTCCTTAGTTTTCCTCGCGTTGATCTGGAGGCAGTTCCAATGGCACCAGTCCACGAAGTCCTGGATAAGTCCTCTGTACTCAGCTTCATCTCCGTTGAAGATGAGGCCGACGATCGCAGAGTCATCAGAGAACTTCTGTAGATGGCAGTGTGCTGTGTTGTGTGAGAAGTCCGCAGGATAAAGGGTGAACAGGAAGGGAGCCAAAATCGTTCCCTGGGGGGCCCCTGTGCTACCGATGATTGTGTCAGACACACAGTCCCGGGTTCTCACAAACTGTGGCCGGTCTGTGAGGTAGTCCAGGATCCATGATGACAGGTGCTGGTCCACCCCTGCGCACAGCAGCTTGTCCTTCAGGATCATCGGTTGGATGGTGTTGAAAGCACTGGAGAAGTCAAAGAACATGATCCTCACCGTATTCCCGGGCTTCTCCAGGTGGGACAGAGAACGGTGAAGAAGGAAGATCACTGTATCCTCCACCCCAATGCCATGCTGGTAGGCGAACTGGAGTGGATCCATCGCTGATCCCACCAGGGGGCAGAGGTGAGCAAGGAGCAGTCTCTCCAGGGTCTTCATCATGTGGGACGTCAGGGCCACTGATCTGTAGCTGTTCAGGTCTTTGGGGTGGGAAGTCTTTGGTACAGGTACCACACAAGATGTTTTCCACAACTGTGGTACCCTCCCCAGCTTCAGACTCAGGTTGAAGATGAGCTCCACAATCCCACACTGCTGGTCTGCACAGGACTTGAGGAGCTTTGTGCTGATGCCGTCCGGTCCCGACGCCTTCCTCCCCTTGATCTTCCTCAGCTCCGTCCTCACCTGGGTCTTAGTGAGGGTCATGTTGGGGGGCTGTGTGTTGGAAGTGGGGGGGTGTTGGTGGAGTGGGGTGTGGGCAGCAGGACTCGATGTCTTTAGAGGCAGCAGTGGTTGTTGTGCAATCGGGGGGGAGGGCGGTTGGTCAAACCTATTAAAAAACAGGTTCAGATTGTTCGCCCACTCCCTGCCCCCCGTGGCCTGGGGGGAGATATTCTGGAGCCCAGAGATGGTTTTAAGGTTTCTCCAGACCCCACCGATGTTGCTCTGTTGCAGCTTGTCCTCCATCTTCTTCCTGAAGCTGTCCTTGCCTTCTCTGATCTTCCTCCTCAGCTCCCTCTGTACGGACTTCAGCATCTCCCTGTTCCCGACCTGAAGATCCTCTTCTTCTCTCCCAGAAGTGTTTTTATCTCAGGGTTGATCCAGGGTTTGTTGTTCGAGCAACACCGTATGGTCTTGGTGGGTACGGTGTTGTCCACACAGAAGCTGATGTAGTCCGTGATGGTGTGAGTGAGGCCATTGATGTCCTCACCATGTGGATCGCAGAGCTGCTCCCAGGAAGTGGTTTCGAAACAGTCCTTTAGAGCGTCCATTGCCTCCACAGACCATAACTTCACTGTTCGCATGACCGGAGGTTGTCTGTGCACTAGGGGTTTGTACACCGGCAGGAGATGAACCAAGTTGTGATCCGATCTCCTGAGTGGGGGGGAGTGGTGATGAGGTGGAGGCCTCCTTAGTGTTTGCGTAGAATAAGTCCAGTGTTTTATTGTCTCTAGTGTGGCATGTGACATACTGGGTGAACGTGGGCAGAATGGGAGACAGTGAAATATAGTTGAAATCGCCTGAGATGAGGAGAAAAGCATCTGGGTGTTCTGTCTGCAGCCTGCCAGTTACTGAGTGGATGATGTCACGCGCTGTCCCAGCGTTCGCCGTCGGATTTGCATAAATAACAATGCAGATCATGTGTGAGTATTCCCTCGGGAGATATGTAGGCCGCATGCTAACAGCTAGCAACTCCATGTCTTTGTTGCAGTGTTGTTGTTTAACCGTGATATGTCCCGGTCTGCACCAGTTGTTATTGACATACATTATCACTCCTCCGCCCCTTGCCTTCCCACTGTCTGGTGTTCGGTCTGCCCATATTGCGTGGAAACCCTCCAGTTCAATGTTAGCATCTGTTGCTAGTTCTGTTAGCCACGTCTCCATGAATAGCATCAGGCTACACTCCCTGTATTTGCTATTGTAGCGGGAGATAGCCACTAGCTCATCTGTTTTTCTTAGTAGCGATCGTACATTCCTCATAATAACGGATGGGAGGGCAGGTCTGTACCTTATATTCCTCGCCCTTATATTCCATATTACCCTTCAAGACCTCCACTTTCTGAATGCAGGCTTACTTGTGGTTCCCAGATTTTTTACAAGTAAATTTGGAGGCAGAGCCTTCAGCTATCAGGCCCCTCTCCTGTGGAGCTAGCTCCCTGCCTGGGTATGGGATGCCAATACACTCTCTTCTTTTAAGATCAAGCATAAAACTTTTCTTTTTGATAGAGTTTACAATTAGCTTTATTGTTATTATTAGTAACTAGTGCATGCCCGTAGAAAGCAAGTATTCTTGTCTGAAAACAGGTAGGCCGATTAGGCTTTACAGGCCCAAATGTAGGCTGTGTTTGAAAGTGGAAAACAAAGAGGTGTAGCCTATACAGTGGATATAAAAAGTCTACACACCCCTGTTCAAATGCCAGGTTTTTGTGATGTAAAAAATGAGACCAAGATAAATCATTTCAAAATTTTTTCACCATTAATGTGACCTATAACCTGTGCAAACCAATTGAAAAACAAACTGAAATCTTTTAAGTAGAAAAATAAAAAATTAAAAACTTGCAATAACCTGGTTGCATAAATATGCACACCCTGTTATAACTGGGGATGTGGCTGTGTTCAGAATTAACCAATCACATTCAAACTCATGTTAAATTGGAGTCAGCACACACCTGCCATCATTTAAAGTGCCTCTGATTAACCCCAAATAAAGTTCAGCTGTTCTAGTAGGCTTTTCCTGACATTTTTGTAGTCACATCTTACAGCACAAGCCATGGTCCACAGAGAGCTTCCAAAGCATCTGAGGGATCTCATTGTTCAAAGGTATCAGTCAAGAGAAGGGCACAAAAGAATTTCCAAGGCATTAAATATACCATGGAACACAGTGAAGACAGTCATCATCAAGTGGAGAAAATGTGGCACAACAGTGACATTACCAAAAACAGGATGTCCCTCCAAAATTGATGAAAGACGAGAATAAAACTGGTCAGGGAGGCTGCCAAGAGGCCGACAGCAACAATGAAGGAGCTGCAGGAATTTCTGACAAGTACTGGCTGTTTAGTACATGTGACAACAATCTCCCGTCTTAGGGTGGCAAGACAGAAGCCTTATTTTACGAAGAAAAACATCCAAGCCCTGCTACATCTTGCAAAAACACATGTGAAATCTCTCAAACACATGTGGGAAAATGTGTTATGGTCCGATGAAACCAAGGTTGAACTTTTTGGCCACTGCATATCACCAAAAGAACACCATACAGTGCATCCGGAAAGTATTCACAGCGCTTCACTTTTTCCACATTTTGTTATGTTACAGCCTTATTCCAAAAGGGATTAAATTCATTTTTTTCCCTCAAAATTCTACACACAACACCCCATAATGACAATGTGATTTATTTTTTTTTTGAGATTTTTGCAAATTTATTAAAAATAAAAAACTAAGAAATCACATGTCCATAAGTATTCACAGCCTTTGCCATGAAGCTCAGAATTGAGCTCAGGTGCATCCTGTTTGCACTGATCATCCTTGAGATGTTTCTACAGCTTAACTGGAGTCCACCTGTGATAAATTTAGTTGATTGGACATGATTTAGAAATGCACACACCTGACTATATAAGGTCCCACAGTTGACAGTGCATGTAAGAGCACAAACCAAGCATGAAGTCAAAGGTATTGTCTGTAGACCTCAGAGACAGGACTGTCTCGAGGCACAAATTTGGGGAAGGGTACAGAAAAATTTCTGCTGCTTTGAAGGTCCAAACGAGCTCAGTGGCCTCCATTATTCATAAATGGAAGAAGTTGGGAACCACCAGAACTCTTCCTAGAGCTGGCCAGCCGTCTAAACTGAGCGATCGGGGGAGAAGGGCCTTAGTCAAGGAGGTGACCAAGAACCTGCACTCTGTCAGAGCTCCAGTGTTCCTCTATGGAGAAAGGAGAACCTTCCAGAAAGACAACCATCTCTGCAGCAATCTACCAATCAGGCCTGTATGGTAGAGTGGCCAGACGGAAGCCACTCTTTAATAAAAGGCACATGGCAGCCCACCTGGAGTTTGTCAAAAGGCACCTGAAGGACTCTCAGACCATGAGAAACAAAATTCTCTGGTTTGATGAGACAAAGATTGAACTCTTTGGCGTGAATGCCAGCCGTCATGTTTGGAGGAAACCAGGCACCGCTCATAACCACACCAATGGTGGTGGCAGCATCACTATAACCGCTCCCAAAGTCTTCTTCTAGGTCAGAAAACCATGCTCCAACTGATGTTGACAAGTTTTTTGTTTATTTTGTCACAGCAAATCTTCGCCCTTAAACACCGTAAAAAACTAAAAATACAGACATAAAAAACATGAATACAAAATAAATTATAACACTTAACAAATGTTCATAAACAAAAATAATCACATACCGTGTGCGCCTTCTGCCTAGAATTTAGGAGTTGTTAATCAAGTCACAAATTTCCCAAACAAAGTCCTCTCTCCGCATCTGATTATGGACAGCCTCCAGCAGCCGTGTGACTCTTTTAATCAGGCATGTGAACAGCGCATGCCTACCACCCATTTTTGCATATCGTCCAGGTCTGCCGCTGTTTCCTCACAAACATGGAGAACATTTAACAGTCCAGCTGCCTGCAGGAAAAACACTCCGTCCTCTCTCCGACACTCGCTCACACAATAGCGGTGATAGGCGGGGCGAGACACCTGCTCAAGCCCCCTTCACGAGCTCTCCGACTCACCCGCGAGCTTGGCAGCACGAGCGCATATGCACCGTGATATGGAGGGACTGAAGGCGGAGAAAAGGACACCACTAACGTCTGCAACACTGGCGCACACACCCATAAACAAACATTTCAGAAAAAGAACCAAAAATACATAAACCTTTTCACTGTGACAGCTACACTGCCACCAAAATTGCAAAGATTTATATTCACTCAACTTTTAACAAACAAAATTAAATCTTGTAATTTTCCTTGAAATAAATGTAAACCTTCAAATCACATGTTGCTTTAATAGCATTGATATTATTCACTTTCTAAACTTAAGCGTTTCTTTGCCATTATTGTATCATCTGACTTTAGTTTTATTATGTCCTCCCTTTGTAGTCTAGGACTCATTTTCAACTAGAACTATTAGTTTCTGAACAGGTCTCTCAAGAACTGAGACTTGCTTTAAGCGTTCACCTTTTTTCCCTAGATCTCTTTCTCAACCTCCCTCCAACTCTAAGGAGGTTATCTACAAGGACAGGATCAAGCTGATGCATTTTGAGTTTTTGGTAGTTTCGCTGACTTTTGACTGAACCATTTCAGCTCATCTTCAAATGCCTCCTTTTGTGCTGCCCGAATGAGTGTGAGAGAGGCAACTCTTCTCTCCTCTACACTAATTGGACCTGACCTGTCTTCTTTTGCCAGTCTTTTAATCCTTGCTACAACATTGATGGCTGTATTCCAGTCAGAAAATCTTGAAAACCTTTCAAGAAAGTTGTCTCTTTCAACAGCAGCTGTCTTCAAAACCTTTACTTCAGGGTCACCTACGAGAAGCTCTGGTGAATGTTGAACTGTGACAATTTCACGTTCCCATAAAAACTCAGGCCCAGTGAGCCAGTTTGAGTCAATCAGCTCTGCCACCTTGAGACCTCTAGAAGCATGGTCTGCTGGATTTTGATTGGTTTCAACGTAGAACCATTGCTTTGGATCTGTAGTGTTTCTTATTTTCTGGACGCGATTGGCAACAAACACATGGAAGCGCCGGACTTCATTCTTGATGTACCCAAGCACCACTTGAGAGTCTGTCCAGAAAAACTCTTCGTTGATCTTCAGCTCGAGCTCTGCTCTGAGAAAGTTACTCACACCAGCTGAAACTGCTGCAGCAGTCAGCTCAAGACGTGGGATGGTGACTATGCTTGTGGGTGCCATTCGGGCCTTACCCATGACAAGAGCACAATGAACTTGCACATCAGAAACAATCCTGATGTAGGAACACTGTCCATAACCACTGCTGCTACCATCTGAAAAGTGATGCAACTCAATTTTTTGGATTGTGCCGAGGTGTTCAGGAATGAGGCATCTTGGTATTTTAATGTTTTGAAGATTTTCCAAATCCTGGAGCCATATTTCCCACTTGGCCTGGATTTGAGGGGAAACAGGTTCATCCCATCCAACATCCCGCCTGCACATGTCTTGCAACAGTTGTTTGCCAGTCAAGATGTAAGGAGAGAGAAATCCTAGTGGGTCATACACACTCGCAACTGTTGCTAGAATTCCTCTTCTTGTGGCTGGTTTTTCTTTGAGGATAACACTGAATGAGAACACATCAGCTTCCACATTCCACTTTATCCCTAGTACACTCTGCATTGGAACCTCAGTGTAATTCAGATTTACATCTTTCTTCTCACTTGCATGTTCTGTTTCTGGTATCACCTCCAGGACCTCTTTGTACTTGGGATTTTTTCCTTCTCTTGGATTTGTGTCCAAGAAATCTCTTTCCAGGACTTTGATCACAGAGGAAGGTGTGATGGATGGAAACTCCTTTACAGAGACACGATTGCAGACTCCTATTACCTCCATTAGACCAGTCCATGGTTTGATGGAACCCACGATAGTCCAGCCTAAGTCTGTTTTGACTGCATATGGATCATAATCATTTCCTGGTATGACCTTCCTTGGTTTTAATGCTCTTGCACAGTCATAGCCAATCAGGAGCCCTGCGGGACAGTCTAACAGATCTGGCATCTCTTCTGCAATGCTTAGAAGGTGAGTCCACTCTTTCGCTGTCTCACGAGTTGGGATACTGTTTTTCTCAAGTGGAATGTATTCCCTTGTATAAGTAGGTGGCAAGACAACATACCCCTGTGAATGGTAACCTCTTACTTTGAGCCCATCTACTCTTTGGCAATGTACAGTTGAACCCCGGTCAGTCATTGTTGTCAACCTTAACTTAACAGGTTCTGTTTTTGCATGAATTTTCTCACAAATGTCTTGATCAATGAATGTATTGCTGCTTTGAGTGTCCAGAAGTGCATACACCAAGGTCTCTGGACTGTTTTCTGCTGCACAAGAGAGCCATACTGGAACAATCATTGAAGTGCGATCACTGTTGCCCACCTTTACACTACATGCAACTGTGGAAGTGCTTTCCTTTTGTGGTGGCATTTCTGGCTTTTCTCCTTGAGGACGTTCCTCGTGAAGTGGAGAGGGGTGGCTTCGCCTGCAAATATTACAAGTGACCTTCTGTCGACAGTTTTTGGAGATGTGACCAACTCTAAGGCAAGAAAAACACATGTTATTATCAATGACAAATTTTTTCCTGTCTTTGAGAGGCATTGCTGCAAACTTGTCACACTTATAGATAAAGTGATCTTGCTGACAGCAAATACACTTAATCTGCTTCTTATTCTGAGATGCTAAAGAGCTGGGCTTGGAGCCTTTGCCACTTTGGGATGCAGCCTTTGAAGTTTGTTTTGGATAATTGGGTACATTTGTTGAAGCTACTAGGACACTGGCCTTGACACGTTTTTGTTCCTTCTCTAGTTTTTCACTTGTATGCTTTAGCGCATAAAGGGAAGAAATAGGATTGCATGCTATGCACGCTTCTTCTGCCACAAAGTGTGCAAACTCTTCGAAACCTGGATATGCCTTCCCTTCATCCAGTGTTTTAGTGACATGTCTGTTCCAGCGAGTTGTTGCCCAGTCTGGAAGTTTCAGCAGTAATTTCTGATTTTCCTCACAATCATCCAAAACTCCAAGTCCTTGCACATGGGGCATGGCATTTTTACAAGAGATGAGGAAATCACTGAACTCTCTTAGTTTAAGGGAGTCTTTTGGTCCAATCTTCGGCCAGGAACTCAGTTTTCCCCTGAAAGCTCTTTGGACTACAAAGGGGTGGCCATAGCGCTTGTTTAAGGCATCCCAAGCCTGTGTGTACGCTTCTTCATCACTACGATAAAAGGTTCCTTCTAACACTGAAAGCGCCTCACCACTTATGTATTTTTTCAAATAGAACAGTTTATGTGCTGGATCTGTACAGCTTGTTTCTATCAAAGCCTTGAAGCAAGTGCGCCACTCTGTGAATTTAAGTGGGTCTCCTGTAAACACGAAAGGCTCTGGTGCCGGAAGTCTTGTCATAGCAAGGGATTCTTTGAGCGCTTGGACTAGTGAGACTTCGCTCTCTCTGGGCTCAGATATCCTGCCAGAGTTGTGTGGGACTGATGCACTGTGGGGAACATTGATGCGTTTACTCTCAGAGTAAGGAGGGGCCGATACATTTTGTGGAACTTGAGTGCATGGAGGGCTACTATGCTGCATTGGAAGCTGACTTGGAGGCAAAGTACTTTTTACTTTAACATCCCTTATTTCAGCATTAAACCTTGATTCCTCTTCAGCATACACGTTGTATTCAGCCTCTATGACTTCAAGATCCCTTTGATCTTCCAGCCATTTTAGTTTTTCCTGCTGAGCCAAAATCTCCTTTCTCTGGGCAGATATTTCCATCTCCCTGTTTATTTCAGCCCGTTTTGATGCCAAACGTGCAGCTGCATCTGCTTTTTTCGCCGATACATGACTTCCCTGCTGACTATGACTTGACTGACTGCTTTGACTAGTTCTAGACACAGTTGATCCATAAATTGACCTTGCATCTTCTCTTTGGAGTAACTGAAAGAGAGATTCCTTTACAGCTACTGCATCAAATTCCTTGGTATCAACATCCGCATACCGTCTCTGCAGGAGTAGGATTATTTCAGTTGTAACTGATGTGCAGCTATCAATCTTCCTTCTCATATCTTGAGATGGTAAAGTAAGTGCACGTAAACTCTCATACCTTTGCTTTAGTTCTGACTCACACTTTTCTATTGAATGGATCATTTCACCCAACTCAGTTTTAGAGCACTCTTCCTTAAGTTTAGATCTTGTTAGCTGAATCTCTGCTTTAAAGTTAAGATACGTCGACATAAACTTTCTTTCTCTCTCTGTTATTTCCTTTCTTTTAAACTCAACGATTTTTTCTGTAGGGCATCTCTCCCTTTCTGATCGTCTCACTTGCGTTTTGACTTGAGATGATGATGATAACCCTATCTTGTGTGTTTCAAGATCCCCAATTATTTCTCCTATCCGTGTCTCAATTTCTCGTCTTTTTAAGTCGACAGATTCAGTTTTTAATTTCTCTTCCAACTTTACTTTCTCATCTTCTAGAGCTGCAAGTATTTCCTCTAATGCACGAAACTCACTTGTGCTCTGCTCCATTTTCAAAAATGATTTGAACTAACACTTTTGGAATTTTACAGTGAAAGGAAAGTTAGAAAACTGCTGGGAGAACAAACAATAAGAAACAAGTGACACTCTTCAGTAATTTACAACACATCAATAATAGCTTTTACTTCTGTTTCTTTTCTCAATTTAACTTAGGAATTAAAAAGTTCCAAACTGAAAATATACCATCTAACCTGGTACCTTAAAGGTGTTGTGACCTTTTGCAAACTGCATTGTCCAAAAATGTCGCTCTGGTACCTCTTCTGTCCGGCTGAATGTCCAGCGGATGTGGGAAGAAGCATGCACGTCTTTTATGTGCTCAGCAAACAAAGCTTCGGAAAAGCGGTAGAAGATGGATGGATGGATGGACAAAGTCCTTGAAGCATGGCCCTGCAGGAATCTTGCTGCTTGCTCCTGGATTAGGCACATTTTTCACTCCTGGATTAGGCACATTTTTCACTATAACCGCTCCCAAAGTCTTCTTCTAGGTCAGAAAACCACGCTCCAACTGATGTTGACAAGTTTTTTGTTTATTTTGTCACAGCAAATCTTCGCCCTTAAAGGCCAAATGTCACGTAATTTTTTTTTCTAAATGACAACGAATTTAGATAAAATACACATAGCTTAAACCAAATATTCATACCGGAGACCATATCACCCACCTGTATTTACATAATTACACAAAATACACCAGGTGAAGGCCCCACCTTGCTTGCTGGCTTGTGACAGCCAGTCCAGACCACGCCCATGTTTTTGACATCACCAGTTGTACCCTGGCTGCCCTGCCTATCCACATTCACACTTATCAACATTGGACAATCATGACGGAAAGTGACAGCGATTGTGAACAAATTAGTTTAGTTTTGTCTTTTTTTTTTGTCTTTTTTTTTGTCAGTGGTTCAGACAGTGACAGAGGCATAGAACCTTACAGGTTCGAGCCGTCCGAGACGGAATCAGATGCTTTGTCTGATGACAACAGTTCCAACGATGACCAGAGAGCAGAACCAGTGGAAAATGTCATTGAACTGGACATTAATCGCCTCCAGAATTGCGAAGCCAAAGGGGGTCTGTCGAGGGCGCCCCATAAATATTGATTTTTCGGAAGCCATTATTATTACAGTGGAGGAGAGCCGCTGCTGTCAAGAAATTGACCAGATCAATATGAAAATGGAGGCGCATACCTGTCAAGTGAGACGTTTTCGCCGTATTTTGGTGCCAAGCGCGGCTGTGGGGGACGGCGGAGTGGTTTGGGACACTTTTCTGGGAAATGTTTTAAATGTAGTTCGTGTTGTTATTGTCAAATATTTTAAGAAAAATACGGGGAAAATGCAATTTTAGCAAAAACGGGCGTATTGCCATTTCTGTACGCCCAAAAGAAAAATATACTGGAAAAAAAATTGAGTGTTTTGCGGAGCACGTCCTGTGTGTGATCACCCACAGCTGGTGCTGGCAGATCGCTCAGCGTCAGCTATTCGCACTACCATGAGAAGTGTGGAGTCACTCATTAGTCTAATTGTCGGGGCGGGCTGATCGCTCAGCGTCAGCTATTCGCACTACCGTGAGAAGTGTGGAGTCACTCATTAGTCTAATTGTCGGGCGGGCTGATCGCTCAGCGTGAGCTATTCTCACTACAATGAGAAGTCATTAGGACAATGGTTTAACACGTTCAGCTGTGCAGCAGTTGCGGAACAGATAGAGATCGCCTGACAAATACAGAATTCTGCTTTTATTTTGTGCCGGACGCTGAGTTGTGTTGTTATTGTCAAATATCCATGAATCCTTAAAATATCTGACAATAACAACACGAGTTGCATTTGGGGCATTTCCCAGAGAGGTGTCCCTTGTTGCTCCGCCGTTCCTTATAGCCGCTTTTTACGGTGTTGAAGTACGGCGAAAACGTCTCACTTGACAGGTATGAAAACATTTCCCAGAGAAGTGTCCCTTATTACCCAGCTGTCCCTGATAGTCCCGTTTTAAGGTATGGGTGAAATATCCAATTTTTTCTTTCTTGTTGCTCACTTCAACCTTCCAGTCTCCATATAAACAATCAATTGAAATACCCCAAGCATCAAACTAGGGTACAATCGATTTCGTCACTTCCGCCTTCTTCCCCAGGCGATTCCAGGGGCCGTGTCAGGCCAAGCGCGGCAGTTTTAAATTAACGAATATTCCGTTGTTACTGAAGCATATGCACCAAGACCCGAACGGATCGGTTCCCTTTTATATCTAGTTTCAAGATATTTAAAGTACCCTGTTACGTGACATTTGGCCTTTGAACACCGTGAAAAACTAAAAATACAGACATAAAAACATGAATACAAAATAAATTATAACACTTAACAAATGTTCATAAACAAAAATAATCACATACCGTGTGCACCTTCTGCCTAGAATTTAGGAGTTGTTAATCAAGTCACAAATTTCCCAAACAAAGTCCTCTCTCCGCATCTGATTATGGACAGCCTCCAGCAGCCGTGTGACTCTTTTAATCAGGCATGTGAACAGCGCATGCCTACCACCCATTTTTGCATATCGTCCGGGTCCGCCGCAGTTTCCTCACAAACATGGAGAACATTTAACAGTCCGGCTGCCTGCAGGAAAAACACTCCGTCCTCTCTCCGACACTCGCTCACACAATAGCACTGATAGGCAGGGCGAGACACCTGCATGAGCCCCCTTCACGAGCTCTCCGACTCACCCGAGAGCTTGGCAGCACGAGCGCATATGCACCGTGATATGGAGGGACTGAAGGCGGAGAAAAGGACACCACTAACGTCTGCAACACTGGCGCACACACCCATAAACAAACATTTCAGAAAAAGAACCAAAAATACATAAACCTTTTCACTGTGACAGCTACAATCACGCTGTGGGGACGTTTTTCAGCGGCAGGAACTGGGAGACTAGTCAGGATAGAGGGAAAAATGAATGCAGCAATGTACAGAGACATCCTGAATGAAAACCTGCTCTGGAGCACTCTTGACCTCAGACTGGGGCAATGGTTCATCTTTCAGCAGGACAACGACCCTAAGCATACAGCCAAGATATCAAAGGAGTGGCTTCAGGACAACTCTGTGAATGTCCCTGAGTGGCCCAGCCAGAGCCAAGACTTGAATCCAATTGAACATCTCTGGAGAGATCTGAAAATGGATGTGCACCAATGCTTCCCATCCAACCTGATGGAGCTTGAGAGGTGCTGCAAAAAGGAATGGGCACAACTGCCCAAAGATAGGTGTGCCAAGCTTGTGGCATCATATTTAAAAAAAAAAAAACTTGAGGCTGTCATTGCTGCCAAAGTTGCATCAACAAAGTATTGAGCAAAGGCTGTGAATACTTATGTACATAGGATTTCTTAGTTTTTTATTTTTAATAAATTTGCTAAAATCTCAAAAAAGATGGGGAGACGCGGGCAGTGAAGATGGCTGCTTAGGTGAGGAGCTCCGCAGTGCAGACAGTCTTTTTATTTCTACAAGGGCACTTTTCTCTTGTTCCCTCGGCTGAAACTACTCTACACTTTGCATTGAGACTGCATTTGTGGAGAACAGGATTAAAATGCCAACGCAGCAACAGAAACTTAATATTCGCTCCAAAGCCGGTGCTAGCAAGGAAAGTCTGGCTAAAGCTAACGATACTGCAACGAGCCCTCCTTCCTCTCCGCCACTTTCAACAGATGCAGGTGTTTCTAAAGACCAAATGGTGGCGGACATTTCTAAGATTTATGCACTGCTGAAAGAAATATCGGAGAGGCAAGACGCTAAGCTTAACTCTATAGAGGCGTCAACGAGGGCAGTGAATACCAAGTTAACGGAATTAGCCACCCGGCTGGGAGACGTGGAATCTCGCATTGCCTTTCTTGAAGATGCTAATGTAGCTCTGGATGCTAATCCTCCCACAACCCAGACGCAGGTGGAAGATTTACTTCTGAAGCTGGATGACTTGGAAAATAGATCACGCCGAAACAATCTACGTTTTGTCGGCTTTCCAGAAAACTGTGAAAAGTGAGACGCCCTCACCTTCATGCGCAAAGCTATCCCAGATCTGCTGAAAATTGAGTTTCCTGGAGGGCTGGAAATTGACCGTGCGCATCGGAGCCTCGCCAGACGCAAACCAGACGGCCAGCCACCCAGGGCTATCCTGATTCGACTTCTCCGCTTCCAGGATAGGGAGCGTATTGTGGAGGCAGCGCGCAGGATGGGAAAGCTGGATTGGAATGGTCATCACATCATGATTTTTCCGGCTTATTCCAGACGAGTATCCGAGATGAGGGCGGCGTTCAAGCAATGTAAACACCTGCTGCACCAGAAGAAAACTGCATTTTCTCTCAGGTACCCTGCAGTTCTCGTTGTGAAGATGGCAAGTGGTAAACAGGAGTTCACTGATCCTAAGAAAGCATTGAACCTGATTCTTTCACTACCGTGAGACATTGATGAACAATGGTATGAATACATGCTATATGTTTATTTATTATATATTTTTGACGGAGGATTTGATGCAGTATTAATATAAGGTTTGTATAAGGTTTCATTTTTTCTTTTACTGCCCGCGCTTTATTATTTGTAGGCATGAGGCTGCTGCGATGTTGCGGCTCTTCCTAAGTTTGTTGCACTGTTCACAGTCACGGTCCTAGAGTTTTTTATTTTCTTTTTTTTGGTTGGCGCCGTTCTTGTGCACCGATGGGTGACATTGGTTTTAGGTCACCGTTTATGTTACTTTATGATTAAGGGGTTTTCGTTTCTTTTTTTTGTATTTTTAATTGTTATTGTATTTGTCTTTTGCCCAGTGAGGGGGTTCTTGGTGGAGAATTGCTGGATATTTTGGATGGTAATATGTACCGTTTATGATGTTGGCTAATTGTAAGAGCTTTCTTAACCTTATTACTTGGAATGTTAAAGGTCTTAACTACCCAATTAAGAGGAAAAATTTTTTGGCATTTATTAAATCAAAAAAAGTGGATGTAGCATTGCTTCAGGAGACCCACCTCACTAAAACAGAATCTAAAAAACTCTGTCGGGATTGGGTGGGCCACAGATTTGCATCTTGCGGTAATAGCCAGAGCAGGGGAGTGGCAATCCTTATTCATAAACATTTGCAGTTCAAGTGTCTAAAAGAGGTTAGTGATGATGATGGACGACTCCTCATAATTCTTATAGAAATTCAGGGCCATAGGATGATACTCGCTAATGTTTATGCACCAAATATAGTTGAACATGAACTAAGCGAAATGGGTAATTATCCCATTTTAGTAGTTGGGGATTTTAATCAGGTCATGGACAACATTTTAGATCGGAGCACCCCCTCACAGCATTTATCTAAATCTGGCTCTATATTGAAAGACATGTGCAATGCAATTGGTTTGGTAGACGTTTGGCGGCTTTTTAATCCGTCCACAAGGGATTACACTTTTTATCCCACTGCTCATAATGTGTTTTCCAGGATTGATTACTTTCTAATGTCAAAATCCTCTGTTTTCTCTGTAAATTCGAGCTCCATTGGTAGCATACTACTATCAGACCATGCCCCTGTTTTTTTTACATATGATTCCGCCTTGTCAGTTAAAAAAAAATTCTAGATGGAGGCTTAATTCAAGCCTTCTCCTTAATCCAGATTTTGTGCCCTCTTTGAAAGCAGAGATCTCCTTATATCTTGAGACAAACTGGGATTCTGCTCCCTCTGCTAGTGTTGCTTGGGAGGCCTTTAAGGCATTTATCAGGGATCATATTATTCAATATGCATCTTTTAAAAAGAAAGTTAATATTGCTAAACAGATTGATTAGGAGAGGAGAATAGCTATATCAGAGACTGCATTCAAACAGGACACAAACTTAGTAAATCTGCCACCCCTTGTGAAGCTTAAGCATGAGCTGAATTCAATCCTAACACAAAAAGCTGAATTTTCCCTATTTCGCCTTAGGCATAAACAATTCGAGGAGGGGGACAAAGCTGGCAAAATGCTGGCTAGATATATTAAAATGAAAGAAGCTCAGTGTACTATATCTGCTATTAGGGCACAGGATGGTACTCTGGTGTCAGACTCAAATGAAATTAATGGCGCTTTCAGAGAATTTTACACTTCGCTTTATTCTTCTGAAATGGAGGCTGGATCTCAAGAGATTTATGCATTTTTGTCTTCCCTGTCTTTGCCCTCCCTAACGAAGGAACAAATAGACCTGCTTGACGCCCCAATTACTAAAGATGAAATTGTGAAAGTTATTAAGAGCCTTCCGACTGGAAAAGCACCGGGCCCTGATGGATTCACTGTAGAATTTTACAGGGCCTGTGTTGATGAGCTTTCTCCTTTACTTTTAGAAATGTTTGTGGAATCTTTTGAACAAGGCCGTCTGCCCCTTTCTTTAACAGATGCTTTAATTTCGCTTATTTTAAAAAGCAATAAAGACCCGTTAGATTACAAGAATTATAGACCAATTAGTCTTATAAACTGTGACTGTAAAATTCTTTCCAAAATTTTGGCATTAAGATTAGATAAAGTAATGATATCTCTTATAAATTCTGATCAGGTGGGTTTTATTCGTTCCAGGGGTGCAGCAGACAATATTAGGAGATTTATTGATATCATATGGTCAGTTCAAAATGATCCTTCACTTGCATACCTCTCTCCAGTAGCAGCCCTCTCCCTGGATGCTGAAAAAGCATTTGACAGGGTTGAGTGGCAGTATCTTTTTGCTACTCTAGAGACTTTTGGTTTTGGTTCAAAGTTTCTTTCCTGGATTAAATTACTATATAATGAACCTAGAGCTTCAGTGATATCAAATCGAGTTACATCACAGCCTTTTAGACTCTATAGGGGTACGCGCCAGGGCTGCCCTTTAAGTCCCCTGCTTTTCGCTTTGGCATTAGAACCATTAGCTGTTGCTATCCGCAAAGACGGCAATTTTCCAGGTATTCAGGTCCATGGCAGTACCCATAAGATAATGTTGTATGCTGATGATGCATTGGTACTGATTACACAACCTCAAAAATCAATTCCAGCTCTCCTTAAAATTATTAATCAATTTTCACGTCTGTCTGGTTATAGAGTTAACTGGATAAAATCAGAAATTCTCCCTCTAACACCTTATTGCCCTAAAACACTGTTTACATTTGGTCAAAATATAGGCTTTTCTTGGCCAGAATTAGGAATTAAATATCTTGGCATCCTGTTTCCTCACACTTTATCGGATCTGATTCAGATTAGTTTTGAGCCTTTGCTCGAAAAATTTAAAATAGACATAGAGAGGTGGTCGCCTCTTTTTTTTTGTCTCTTTGGGACAAGGTCAATGTTATCAAGATGATTTGTGCACCCCGATTTAATTGCCTTCTACAATCCCTTCCTCTTAAGATTCCACTTGGTTATTTTCGGCAATTTGATAGGTTGTGTAATAAGTTTTTATGGAATGGTAAGCGCCCTAGATTAAAGTTGAAAAGATTACAAAAGGCTACAGATTCAGGAGGTTTGGGGGTCCCAAATCTAGTTTTATATCATTACGCTTTTAGTCTTAGACATTTGATTCATTGGGCTCTCCCCCCTGAGAGAGCTCCCCCTTGGTTTTATTTGGAGAGTTATCTGAGCAGCCCTCTCCCCTTAGTACATCTAATCACAATCAAACTTCCTTCTGAATTTCAGTCACATCCTATTGTATCCTTTTTACAATACGTTTGGAAGAGGGTTGCTTCTATATTAGGGTTTAGCTCTCATCTGCATTCTATGGCTTCTATTTGGCTTAACCCAAGTCTCCACATTGGAAAATCCCCATTTATTTGGAAAATCTGGGTGAAAAAGGACATCTTGATGTTAAAAGATCTATATGAAGGGGGAGCTCTCAAATCATTTGATGATCTACGGGCACAGTATGGTCTACCACAGAATCAGTTTTGGAAATATTTACAACTTCGACATTTGCTGTGTCAAGTCTTTGGATCTACAGCTACCCCTCCTCCTGAGGCAGATTGGCTCACCCAGGCATTGACTTCCTGTGGTAAAAGATGTAGGGCCTCAAATTTTTATTCAATGCTCCTTAAGAGCTCAAATAAAGATTTTTCATCCCTTAAACACGTATGGAAAAAAGATCTGAATTCACAAATTACTGATGCTGAATGGGTAAATATTTTAAGGAATGGGAAGAAAGTGTCTAGGGAATTGAAAACCAGACTTGTTCAATTTAAAATTTTGAATCGATTCTACTGGACACCTCGTAAAATGTTTAGAGCAAATCTCATTCATTCATCAAGCTGCTGGAGATGTCTACAGGGGGAGGGTACATTTATTCATATGATCTGGAGTTGTCCGGAAATACAGGACTTTTGGTTGGAGATCCATAGACATATTATGACAATTGTTAAGCAAGAAGTGCCATTCACTCAGAGACTTTTTGTCCTTGGGGATCCATCAACTATTCAGGACCCAATCTCTGACGCCGAGTGGATTCAGACTGCTTTGATGGTGGGCCGAAAGTTGATTACTTCTTATTGGAAATCTTCCTCTGCCCCACCCGTAGCTCAGTGGCTCAGGGAGCTGGGCAAGCTTGCTGCACTAGAACGCCTTTCATATAAACTTTTGGACAGGATGGACAGCTTTTACAATAAGTGGGGATTCTATCTCACCTTTATAGGTGTTGTAGATTAAGCCAATCTTCTTAGGAGTATTAGCGTGGAACTGGAATGTTTTATCTTCTCACTGGGTATATTTGTTTTTGATGGGTTTTTTTTGTTTGTTTGTTTTTTGCTTCATTTTCTAACTTGAAAACCCAATAAAATTCAAATTATAAAATCTCAAAAAAAAAAAAAATTTCACGTTGTCATTATGGAGTCTTGTGTGTAGAATTTTGAGGAAAAAAAATGAATTGAATCCATTTTGGAATAAGGCTGTAACATAAAATGTGGAAAAAGTGAAGCGCTGTGAATACTTTCTGGATGCACTGTACCTACATTGAAGCATGGTGGTGGCAGCATCATGCTTTGGGGCTGTTTTTCTTCAGCTGGAACTGGGGCCTTAGTCAAGGTGGAGGGAAACAGTTGGAATAGTTCGAAACAGGAAACAGTTCCAAATACCAGTCAGTGTTGGCACAAAACCTTTAGGCTTCTGCTAGAAAGATGAAGATGAAGAGGAACTTCATCTTTCAGCACGACAATGACCCAAAGCACACATCCAAATCAACAAAAGAATGGCTTCACCAGAAGTTTTGGAATGGCCCAGCCAGAGTCCAGACCTGAATCCAATTGAACATCTGTGGGGTGATCTGAAGAGGGTTGTGCAATCTGACAGATTTGAAGCATTTTTGCAAAGAAGAGTGGGCAAATATTGCCACATCAAGATATGCCACACTGATAGACTCCTACCCAAAAAGACTGAGTGCTGTAATAAAAGCCAAAGGTGCTGCAACAAAGTACACTTTAGTTTAAGAGTGAGCATATTTATGCAACCAGGTTATTGTAAGTTTTTTATTTTTTATTTTTCCCCTTAAAAGATTTCAGTTTGTTTTTCAATTGGGTTGTACAGGTTTTAGGCCACATTAATTGTGGAAAAAGTTTTGAAATGATTTATCTTGGTCTAATTTTTTTACATCACAAAAACCTGGCATTTGAACAGGGGTTTGTAGACTTTTTATATCCACTGTATGTCGGCAATCACACATGTTAGACTGACAAACATAAAAGGGACTGAACACTAAAATGTATTTGATTGTGTGAATATTAATTACAGAATTCTTGAAAATGAATGGGACACGCAATATTAGCGACTGTTTAAAAACCCTTGTTTATTTGTTTGTTAGACTTATTTGTGTGATATTTTATCACTTAGATTCTTGTAGTTTGGGGAATGGGAGTTGTTCATTCACCATTATAACCGTTTCAGTTTGTAAGTGTAGTTTATAGTGTATCATCAATAAACTCAAGCAGTACTATAACAGGACTCGCTACCCGAAAAGGACTCGCTACAATGGGTCTCAAATATTTGTAAACTTTACAAATATTTCAGATCCATTGTAGTACATCATTTTATATTGTATCAATATTTTGTTATTAAAAGGTTTTTAAAACTGTAATCAATTGAATTACAGTAACTACAAAACACCCAACATTATTATACACAGCAGAAGGACCTGTTTGACTGCAACTGTTGCATCAATGTTGCCCATTTGTCAGTAAATATTTAACTAAAAATTATTTATTTCACTATTTGGGCATTTTTGTGTCCTGTTTGGCCATTCTGCTGCACAATCATGGCGGTATTATTATTAAGTTTTTAATTTTTAGATACTCGCACGGGAGAGGGGATTCGCCATCCTGTAAAGGACAGTGGTACCACATGGGTGAAGCAGCAGTCAGGACTCTTGTCTACCATTAACCGAGCAACCTAGGCATGCCTCCTCACGAAGGACCCTGGTCTGCCCGGTCGGGCCTGTAGTTCATGTATCCATTTCTGCATATGATAGACACAGGGGAATGTGTTGTAATTACATGTGTGGAATGACCTCACGTCTCAGAAGAGGACAATGAGTCTCCACCGCAACGAGGAGATGGAGGAGCGACGGTGCAGACCTGAAAAGACTTCCTGACCCCCTGGGGTCAGGTGGAGGAACGGGAGGACATCGGAAGGATATGACAAGGACGTGTGAAGTCGGCTTTTGTTGTGTAATGCATAGTGATGTTGGCTTTTGTTATGTGATGCATAAGTACGGGGGTCTGACTGCGTTCAGCCTCTTTCTGCTTCTGCCTTTGGATGAGACATGTTGGGGATGTGAAGCCGACATTAAATCTGATTTATAAAATCACTCAGCTTCTTCATTTCACGTTCCCCACATTGGTGACCAGACGTGAGAATGGATCAAAGGCGTTCTCCCGTTGCAGACTCGTCGGAGGCGGCCCAAGCAAGCGCCGTCGCCATTAAGCTCCCAGAATTCTGGCAGAACGACCCGAACTCGTGGTTCAAGCAGGCTGAGGCACAGTTTGCGCTCGCAGGGGTGACGACGGACGAAACCAAGTTCTACCACGTCGTCACCAGGCTCGACGCCGCCACAGCGCAATGCGCGCGGAGCGTGATACAGCAGCCGCCCGCCAGCGACAAATACGAGGAGCTGAAGGCTACTCTCATCGAGAGCTTCGTTCCCTCGGCCGAGGAAAGGGCCAAGAGACTACTGGCAATATATGGCCACGGTGGGCGCAGACCGTTGGCCCTGATGGAAGACATGCTTCAGCTGAGAGAGACAGACAATGACAACTTCCTCTTTCAGCACATCTTCCTCAGCACTCTCCCGACGCACATAAGAGGGACGCTGGCCAGCATGAGTTATAAGACCCAGGAGGACTTCCGCGCGCTGGCCCGAGAAGCACAGCGACTCCTCAACTCCTGCGGCGAGCAGATGGCCACAGCAGCAGCGGCAGACCTCGGTGCAGAAGCCCAGGACATCAGGGAGCCAGAGGCAACGGAACAAACCTTGCCCACCATGGCAGCGACACGGCCGCGACGCAACAGATGAGACGACCTCTGCTACTACCACCGGCGATTCGCTGAGAGGGCATACAAGTGTGTACCACCTTGCAATTTCAAGAGCTCGGGAAACTCCAAAGCCGGGAACCGTTAGCAGCTACGGCTCTCGGCAAGGCCAACAAGCTGCTCTACATAACTGATGAAGGCTCCGGGCGACAATTCCTCATAGACACCGGAGCTCAAAGGAGTTTCATCACCCCATCCTACGCTGACCGGGTGGCTGGACCCCGCGGCAACGGGGCAATGGCAGCAAACGGCTCAATCATCAGCACTTATGACTTATGGTGAAAGGACCTTGTCTCTCTCCTTACACGGCCGCACTTATGAGTGGACCTTTATCATAGCGGCGGTGAGTTTCAACATGTTAGGGGCTGATTTCTTATGTTCACATGGGTTGTTGGTTGATCTTGCAAACAGACGCTTAATCAATGCACTGTCATTCTCTTCTACCCCCTGTTCAGCTCGAGTGTCCCCACCACCCGTGCAGGCCAACGTCGCCACAGCAGGAGGTAAGTTTGACAAACTCCTCACCCAATTTCCAGCACTCACAGTTCCCAAATTTTCGGCAACAGTAGCGAGACACGGGGTGGAGCACTTCATTCCCACAACGGGCCCCCCGGTGTTCGCTAAAGCTCGGCGCTTAGACACGACCAAGCTCGCCATAGCACGCGACGAGTTCGCCAGCCTGGAAAAGCTGGGCATTATTCAGCGCTCGAAAAGCCCATGGGCTTCGCCACTGCATATGGTCCCGAAAGCTGATGGCTCCTGGAGACCTTGCGGCGATTATCGCAGATTAAACAATGCTACAGCTCATGACCGCTACCCAATCCCACACATCCAAGATTTTTCACTACATCTGGCGGGTGCGCATATTTTTTCTAAAATAGACCTGGTCCGCGGCTACCACCAAGTCCCAGTCCGACCTGAGGACGTCCCTAAAATGGCCGTAATAACCCCTTTTGGTCTTTTCGAGTTTCTGCGCATGCCTTTTGGCCTGAAAGGCGCAGCGCAAACATTTCAGCGTATGATGGACGCTGTGTTACGCGATCTTCCTTTCGTGTTTATCTACCTCAACAATATTTTGGTCGCCAGCGCGACCGAGGAGGAACACGAAAATCACCTCACTACAGTTTTTCAGAGGCTGGAAGAACACGGGTTAATAATTAACCCAACCAAGTGCCGATTCGGTGTGGCACAGATTGATTTTTTGGGACACCGCGTTTCCACAGAAGGGGCAGTCCCATTGCCCGACAAGGTGCGCGCAGTGGCAAATTTTCCCTGACCACAAACGGTCAGATCGCTGCAAGAATTTTTGAGAATGGTAAATTTTTACAACCGGTTCCTACCCCGCGCAGCTCAGCTCATGCAGCCGTTATACGCCGCGCTTAGAAAGCAAAAGCCCTTCAGCGCGGTCGTGTGGTCCCCGGAGCGGGAACACGCTTTCGTGGAAGTAAAAAGAGCCCTGGCTGACGCCGCGCTTTTGGCCCACCCCGACTCCTCGGCCCGCATAGCGCTTACCACGGACGCATCAGATTTGGCCATGGGGCGGTCGTGGAGCAACACGTTAATGGGGTTTGGCAACCGCTAGCTTTTTTTAGCAAATCCCTAAACGAAACCGAGCGCAAATACAGCACGTTTGACAGAGAGCTGTTAGCGCTTCATTTAGCCATCCGCCATTTCCAGTTTTGGCTGGAAGGTCGGCGTTTCACGGCTTTTGTCGACCATAAACCGCTCACTTTTGCGATGTCTAAAATCTCAGAACCTTGGTCGGGCCGGCAACAAAGGCAACTGGCCGCCATTTCGGAATTTACCACAGACATTCGGCACGTAGCGGGCAAACTCAACGTGGTGGCAGATTGCCTCTCCCGTGCCGTGACATTGTCAGGGCACGTGGAGGCAGATCATACTACCACAGCCGCAGGGCGCAAGCCCAACACGGAAGCGTACGCGGCCCCAGTCCACGTAGGGATAGATTACGCAGCCATGGCAGCGGAACAAGGCAGTGACGCGGACGTGCGTGTGCTCCAGTCTGGACCAACAGGGTTAAGGCTGGAGAGCAGGGGTTTGCGTGACGGTGTGCCCCCCTTAATCTGCGACGTGTCAACCGGGCGACCTCGCCCGGTAGTCCCGGCCGCGTGGCGCCGCCGTGTTTTTGACTCGATTCACTCCCTTGCGCACCCGGGAGTATGCGCTTCGATGAAAATGGTGGCGGAGAAGTTTGTTTGGCCGGGCCTGCGCAAGCACGTAAAGGAGTGGGCAAGAACATGCATGTCTTGCCAGTGCGCCAAAATTCACAAACACACGAAAGCTCCTTTAGAACCGTTCCCAATTCCGGCCAGGAGGTTTGACCATGTGCATGTCGACCTCGTGGGCCCCCTACCGTCGTCGCAGGGGTTCACACATCTTTTAACAATGGTGGACCGAACCACACGTTGGCCAGAAGCGGTCCCGCTGACGTCAACTACGGCCGCAGAAGTGGCTCGCGTTTTTTTTAACGACCTGGGTGGCATGTTTCGGGGTCCCGTTGGACATCACGTCCGATAAGGGTCCTCAGTTTGTCTCAGAGCTCTGGTCTGCGATGGCCAGCAGCTTAGGGGCGTCAATCTATCGCACTACCGCGTATCACCCACAGGCTAACGGTTTATGCGAGCGTTTTCATAGGTCTTTGAAGGCTGCCCTCAGGGCGTCACTAACGGATGCAAATTGGGTTGACAAACTACCATGGGTTTTATTAGGGTTGCGTTCTGCGTCCAAGGAGGATCTAGACGCCTCCCCAGCAGAGTTAGTTTTTGCACAACTTCTCAGGCTCCCCGGTGAATTCTTACCAGAACATCCGGAGCCGGGGCGCCTCCCAGCTCTGAGACCACTAAGCAGCACGGGAGCGGACACGCTCCCGGGCCGGGTTCATCACACTTTTCCGCGGGTTTTTGTTCCCCAGGCTTTAAAAAATGCAGAGTTCGTTTTTGTTAGGCACGACGCCTTAAAACCAACCCTCCGCCCACCATATGATGGCCCATATAGAGTGCTGGAACCTGGTGATAAGCATTTTGTGCTGGATTTGGGGGACAGAAAAGAGACAGTCAGCATTGACAGACTCAAGCCTGCCTTCACGTTGAGCGACGAACCTGCACGGGTGGCGAGAGCACCTCGACGTGGTAGACCTCCCAAGGGACACGTCCCAAACCCCCCGCAGGGATCAAATAACCACTTTTTTCCTCAAGCTGCAGATCCCTTACAAGACAGCGCCGCTGGGACGCCGAGGCAGGCGTACAGCAGATTCGGAAGACTGTTGAAACCCAGATGACACACAGACTGATGTGAACGTGATAACGGTTTTAAGATATGCTGACAGGGTTATCATAACAGTTTTAAGGCGGACAGGGGGCATAGACTGTACGGTTATGGTTATCACTGTGTTTTTTAATGTGATCAGCTTGTATAGTTATGCCGATGATGTCATCATAGTCTGCGAACCTACACATATTGTCCTTTTCTTAGACGTTTGGGGGGGGCTGTAGTTCATGTATCCATTTCTGCATATGATAGACACAGGGGAATGTGTTGTAATTACATGTGTGGAATGACCTCACGTCTCAGAAGAGGACAATGAGTCTCCACTGCAACGAGAAGATGGAGGAGCGGCGGTGCAGACCTGAAAAGACTTCCTGACCCCCTGGGGTCAGGTGGAGGAACGGGAGGACATCGGAAGGATATGACAAGGACGTGTGAAGTCGGCTTTTGTTGTGTAATGCATAATGATGTTGGCTTTTGTTATGTGATGCATAAGTACGGGGGTCTGACTGCGTTCAGCCTCTTTCTGCTTCTGCCTTTGGATGAGACATGTTGGGGATGTGAAGCCGATATTAAATCTGATTTATAAAATCACTCAGCTTCTTCATTTCACGTTCCCCACAGGCCGCTGTTTCTCCCGGTATGTCCTGTGCTGGATACACCAGTGTTCTTTGTCAGACCCGAGTCCCCGCTGATGCTCCTGCCAGTCTGCTCACGTGCCTCATGTTTTCCACATATGCCAAATTATCCTTTAGACCTACGCAATCACGGCAACTTTACAGTGTAATTTTTTTAAACATTAAATCTTCAGTATTATCTTTTTCTAGTCAAATTTGTCAATTTCTGCTTCCTTGTTTTGCTCATGGAGCGCTGTGGTTACTGATGCCGTGGTGCTGTGTATTATTCAATCAGTACAGAGTCAATCCAAAATCACACACACACTTCAAGAAGCCAGAGCATGAGGAGAGAGCAATGACTAAACATTTATTGATAAAAATTACATACTGTATTTTGACTGAATAACTCCATCCTCGGGGATGCACACCCTCGTAAGCTCAGCAAAGCAGTTATAAACTCTGAGGCCAGTCTGATGAATGGTTCGACAGTGTGAGGAACAGACAAATGGACACGCACACACAGACAGAGATTTGGTGCATTTATAGATAGATGTTGTTGTTGTTATTTTCATTGATTTCCAATTCGTGGAATTTTGACTCTCACTTTGACTGTTTTATTGTGATTTTATTGTCTTATAGTTGTTTTAATCAATTCCTTTCTTGCCTTCATATTTTTGAATATTTTAACCTCTTACCTTTTTGTATTTTATGTGTTTCTGTTTGACTATGGTTCTGTAAAGTACCTTGGGTTGCACATATGCTTGAAAGGTGATCTCTAAATAAACTGAACTGAACTTTTGTATAGTTGCAACAATTTCTTTCAATTTTCTTCAAGGATGCTAGATTTTTTTTTTAGATTACACTGTGGTGACACATATGTTGGGCTCACATTTCCACAGAGGTATGACTGCATGTGTATTGGGGGCTTCACGTCTGGAAGGACAAAAGACTTGAATCTGCAGAAGATAACGAGGAGGTGTGAGATTTGCCTTTTTGTCCCAAAGAAGATGCCCCAGGGGATTTCCGGTTCATCAATGAATGAGAGACAATGGTGAAGTTTCAAAGAGATGCTTTGTGACTGTATGTTTACTGAAGCACCATGTGACTTGAGTTCTGATGCTGGAAACGTATAAAAGGGTGATGTGAGATGATTCTTTCTCTTCTTCCTGCTTTAAGAATGCTAGAGGATGTGTTCTGTCAATAAAGCTGAACCTGAGAAATAAAACTCAGCCTCATCATTCGAACGCATCCACTACACTGGTGACCTACGACTAAGAATGAGCAGACAGAATTCTCCCGAGTGGGGCTCGGCAGAAGCCAGCCTGATGGCCGCCTCCATGATTCGGCTGCCCGATTTCTGGCAGCACAGCCCGCGCTCATGGTTTAGCGTGGTCGAGGCGCAGTTCAACCTCCGGAGAATCTCTGACGACGACACAAGATTCTACTATGTGGTAGCGAAGCTGGACAGCCACACGGTCCAGAGGGTGGAGGATCTGGTTAATCACCCACCGAACAGTGACAAGTACAGCGCATTGAAGGACGTGCTGATCAGCCATTTCACCCCTTCGGTCCAACAGCGAGCAGAGGGGCTCCTGACGTTGACGGAGTCGGAGAACGATAGACCTGCGGACCTGATGGTGAAGATGCTGAGGTTGAAAGACTCCGAGGATGGCGAATTCATTTTCGCCCACCTTTTCCTCCGGACCCTGCCGCCAGCAGTGAGAGTAGCCCTGGCAGAGTCACCCCGATTGGCCAGGCGAGACTACCATGGGCTGAGCAAGGAGGTGCAGCGGCTTGTCGACGCCCACAAGAGGAACGCGGTTTCGGCTGCGGCAGCTAGACCAGGAACGACGCCTGGAGACGGCTCGGAACCAGCGGCTGCAGCGCCAGACGCACCAACGACGGCGGCGATGGGGACCAGGCGGCGCGGAGCGGAGGACGGCCTGTGCTTCTACCACCGCCGTTTTGCAGAGAAAGCACACAAGTGCGTCCCGCCGTGCCACTTCAAGCGCCAGGGAAACGCCAAGACCGAGGGCCGGTAGCAGCTGCGACCCTCGGCGAAGAGAACAAGCTGCTTTACCTGACAGATGCACACTCGGGGAAACAGTTCCTCGTGGACACGGGCTCCCAGCTGAGTTTCGTCACACCCACCTACGCGGAACGGCTGATGCCGTCTAAAGCTCCCTGGGTGTCAGTGTCAGCAGCGAACGGCTCCACGATTAAAACGTTCGGTGAGAGGACCATGCTGCTGTCCTTACAGGGCCGTTCATTTGAGTGGACTTTTATTGTAGCAGCAGTCAGTTTCAACATGTTAGGGGCTGATTTTTTGTGCTCACATGGTTTATTGGTTGACCTTGCTAATAGACGTCTGATTAATGCACTGTCTTATCATTCTATCCCCTGCACAGCTCGGGTGGCCCCGCCGACTGCACATGCCAGCGTCTCAGCTGCGGGTGGTAAGTTTCACACATTGCTCGCTCAGTTCTCAGCACTCACAGTCCCCACGTTTTCGGCGACGGTGGCTAAACATGGGGTGGAGCATTTTATCACCACTACCGGGCCCCCGGTTTTTGCAAAAGCTCGACGCTTGGACCCAGCTAAACTGGCCATCGCGCGCGAGGAGTTCGCCAACCTGGAAAAACTGGGCATTATTAGACACTCCAAAAGCCCCTGGGCTTCGCCGCTACACATGGTCCCAAAAGCGGATGGCTCGTGGCGACCTTGCAGCGATTTCCGCAGGTTGAACAACGTTTCAGCACATGACCGCTACCCGATTCCGCACATTCAGGATTTTTCTGTTCATTTGGCGGGGGCGTGCATTTTTTCTAAAATAGACTTGGTGCGCGGTTACCATCAAGTTCCAGTGCGCGCGCAAGATGTACCCAAAACAGCGGTTATAACTCCTTTCGGCCTTTTTGAGTTTTTGCGCATGCCTTTTGGCCTCAAGGGGGCCGCGCAGACTTTCCAACGTATGATGGATGCAGTTTTACGTGACCTTCCTTTCGTGTTCGTTTATTTGGATGATATTTTAGTAGCCAGCACGTCCGAAGGCAAACACGAAAGCCACCTCATAGCAGTTTTTCGGAGGCTGGCAGAGCACGGGTTAATAATTAACCCAGGGAAGTGCCAGTTTGGGGGGGCACAAATTGATTTTTTGGGGCATCGCGTTTCGCCAGAAGGAGCGGTCCCTCTGCCCGATAAGGTGCGCGCAATAACAGATTTTCCGCAACCTCAAACGGTCAAGGCGCTACAGGAGTTTCTGGGAATGGTTAATTTTTACAACCGGTTCCTCCCAAGCGCAGCGCGGCTCATGCAGCCATTATACACTGCGTTAAAAAAAACAAAAGCCCGCAAATAAAGTTGAATGGTCTCCGGAGCGGGAGCACGCTTTTGCCCAGGTCAAATCAGCCCTGGCAAACGCAGTCTTGTTAGCGCACCCAGTTCCAACGGCCCGCATGGCGCTTACCACCGACGCTTCCAATGTAGCAGTGGGGGCGGTTGTTGAACAGTTTGTGGCAGGTACCTGGCAACCTCTCGCGTTTTTCAGCAGAACCCTGCGCGATAGTGAGCGTAAATACAGTGCGTTCGACAGGGATCTTTTGGCCCTACACTTGGCCATCCGCCATTTCCAGTTCTGGTTGGAAGGGTGACGCTTCACCGCGTTTGTGGATCACAAACCGCTAACGTTTGCAATGGCCAAGATTTCAGAACCCTGGTCAGGCTGGCAACAAAGGCAACTAGCCGCGATATCGGAGTTCACCACTGATATCCAGCATGTCGCGGGTAAACACAATGTTGTGGCAGACTGTCTCTCGCGTGCGGTAGCAACACCAAGCCCCATGGGGGCAGACTCTGTAGCCGTGGCCGCGGACCCGGGCAGCGACGTGGGAGCGCGCGCAGCCCCGGTCTGTGTAGGGTTAGATTATGCAGCCATGGCCGCGGAGCAGGTTAATGATGCGGACGTGCGCGCGCTCGAGTCTGGACCAACAGGGTTAAGGCTGGAGCACAGGGTGCAGCAAATTGGTATGCCCCCACTAATCTGCGATGTCTCCACGGGACGGCCTCGCCCCGTGGTTCCAGCTGCGTGGCGTCGCCGCGTTTTTGACTCGGTCCATTCTCTGGCGCACCCGGGAGTGTGCGCATCAATTAAGTTGGTGGGGGAGAAATTTGTTTGGCCCGGGTTGCGCAGACAGGTCAAGGAATGGGCGGCGGCCTGCGTAGCGTGTCAGCGAGCCAAAATACACAGACACACTAAGGCTCCGTTGGAACCTTTTCACATCCCCGCTAAGCGTTTTGACCACGTGCATGTTGACTTGGTGGGCCCGCTTCCGCCATCACACGGGCACACACGTCTTTTGACGATGGTGGATCGCACCACGCGTTGGCCAGAGGCGATTCCTCTGACATCAACCACAGCGGAAGAAGTTGCGCGAGCATTTTTAACAGCGTGGGTTGCGCGTTTCGGAGTCCCGTCGGACATAACGTCCGACAGGGGTCCCCAATTTATTTCCGAACTATGGTCATCAATGGCCCGCAGCTTGGGGGTGAAGATTCATCGCACCACCGCGTATAACCCCCAGGCTAATGGTTTATGCGAACGCTTTCACAGGTCATTAAAAGCAGCCCTCAGAGCATCGCTGACGGATACAAATTGGGTGGACAAACTTCCATGGGTTTTATTGGGGTTGCGTTCTGCACCTAAAGAAGATTTGCATGCTTCCCCAGCTGAGTTAGTTTTTACACAACCTCTCCGTTTGCCGGGGGAATTTCTCCCCAATAATCCTGCACCAAATTGCCCCCCTGCTGAGCCGTGGCAGAGCGACTCAGGAGCAAACACACTCCCTGGCCCGGTTCATCACAGTTTCCCACGCGTTTTTGTGCCAAAGGCTTTAAAAAATGCAGAGTTTGTTTTTGTTAGACATGATGCCCAGCGTCCAAGTTTGCGACCGTTTTATGACGGACCCTTCAGAGTGCTGGAGACCGGGCAGAAGCATTTTCTGCTAGAATTAGGGGGCAGAAGGGAGTTGATCTGCATAAACAGGCTCAAACCCGCTTTTGTTTTGGCTGATGAGCAAGTGCAGCCAGCGAGGCCCCCCCGCCGTGGCAGGCCGCCGAGGAAACATTCTCCAGAATCTTCACAGAGGCGTGCTAACAGCTTTAATCCACAGATGCAGAGAGACGCTGCAGGGGTAGCAAAGCCGGGTTGCAGCAGATTCGGCAGAAGGTTAAAACCCAGGCAGCTGGTGGATTGATTAGTGATATGTGGAATGTTTTGTGTTTTTTCTTTTCTTTTTTTATGCCATGCATGTTTTGCCCTTAATAGACGTTTGGGGGGGGGGGGTTATATGTGGTGACACATATGTTGGGCTCACATTTCCACAGAGGTATGACTGCATGTGTATTGGGGGCTTCACGTCTGGAAGGACAAAAGACTCGAATCTGCAGAAGATAACGAGGAGGTGTGAGATTTGCCTTTTTGTCCCAAAGAAGATGCCCCGGAGGGATTTCCGGTTCATCAATGAATGAGAGACAATGGTGAAGTTTCAAAGAGATGCTTTGTGACTGTATGTTTACTGAAGCACCATGTGACTTGAGTTCTGATGCTGGAAACGTATAAAAGGGTGATGTGAGATGATTCTTTCTCTTCTTCCTGCTCTGAGAATGCTAGAGGATGTGTTCTGTCAATAAAGCTGAACCTGAGAAATAAAACTCAGCCTCATCATTCGAACGCATCCACTACAACACTACTTTTTAATTAAAAAACAAAACAATAGCCCATTTATTAACATGAATCCCTTCCTTTATTCAGAACCCTCATTAAAGCCCAATCTCATTCTCCTCCCTTGCAGACTCAGTAGGCGCATTCACGTTAAGCGACTGAGGTTTTAGGGCTGTCCCAATCTGAAATCAGGAAGTGGCTGACTGATCACTCGCTGACTTCTTGAGCCCTTAAATGACCTTTTTCCTAGGTCAGCATGCTATGCTGACCTATGCAACTATGCAACAGTTCAGAGTGCCATGTCAGGGTTTCTCAAGGGAAAGCTCCTGATTGGTCACCTATTCACCCCTGCTCCACCCCTCCCCCCCAAAAAAAACTGCCTTGACAAGAGTCTTTGCCTAAATCAGGGGTGTCCAATCATGTGCCATGGAGGGCCAAGACCCTACAGGCTTTACTTCCAACCAGTGTCTTCAACAGCAGATTTCACTAAACTTATTCCCACTGATTGCTGATCAGTGAAAACACCTGCTGAAGAGACTGGGTAGAAGAGAAAACCTGCAGGGTCTTGGCCCTCCATGGCACATGATTGGACATCCCTGGCCTAAATAAAAATATATGACATAAAGACTTTGAGTTTATGCTGCATTACACACATTTAAGCAATTTAATTGATTTTTTGGTTATTATGCAGTTTGAAAAAAGATGATTTGCAGTTGTAATCAATCAAATCATCTTAAGAGGCTGCAGCACATTTAATTCAGTTCATTCCTGAAGAAAGTATTAAGTCTGAAATCAAGTCTGAGACCCACTATAGTTGGTCACATGTTTTCATGTCAATTAAAAGTCTGGTTAAAATAAATAGGCTGAAAAAATACATTTTTTTTAATGGTAACACTGAAAATTAAATAAGACATCGTTTGATCCCCTTTATTTCAATAAGAAAATATTTCAATTATAAATATAGATGGGCAAAAATGAAGGCGAATGCAACAATTTAAAACAGATATTGGGATTTTATTTTAAGAAGTTCCACAAAACCCTCTAAAGACTCTGAAACACACACAGCATTGAACTTTCAGGATCACTGTCTTTTATCCTTTGTCTATAAACCCTGTTTGTTTCTGCTTTTAGTTTTGCTGGAATCTGTTTTTATTTTGTCCTGTTATATTATTTTTGTGATCTTATATACACTATTTTTGTTTCCTAATCCTTTTAATAAATTAAATTAAAATTAAAAAAACAACTTTTAGTGTTGCCAAGGTAACAAAGTGTGTCCTATTTCTACCATTTTGAGCCACTTCATCCCCTCACAGACTCGCACACTCGAGCACTACTGATGGCAGCACCCTAAAGGCCCTTTTCCACTAGCCTCACTTGGCCCTACACCGCACCACTCAGCCCGCTTTAGGCGCTTTTCTACTAGCCCCAGCACCGGTTAGCAGGTACTTTTTTCGTACCTGATCCAGGGCAGGGTCTAACCGGGCCGAGTAGAGCTGAGTATGGCTGTGATATGACTTTAAGAGACCGGTCGCCGCTGATTGGTCAGGTTGTAACGTCATGAAAGCGACTTTTTCTGCTGAATTTACTCCACCACCGCCATTTGTAATTGTTCAGCAGTGAACACAGTGCGCCCCTTTAATACGGTATATTATATTAATATACTGTATAATATACTTATATAATAATAGGTGCGCAATTTTCTTTCTATATTAGGCCACGATCGCATCCAGCGCGAGTTGGACGGATCTACTTGAAATGCAGGTGTCCGAGCAGATGGCTTCTCAAGGGCACATCCGTACTGCCAAACAGTGTCGGGAGAAGCTGAAAAAGCTGAAAAGCGATTACCGAGCAGTGAAGGACCACATTGCTCCAAGTTCAGCGGATGGAAGGAGTGGAAGTGGTTCGCTGAGAGACATTGGGCTCCACACGGTCACGGTCACGGCCCTTGGAAACCGTGGATGGTGAGTGTTTATTTGATATTGCGCATCTGTTCGTCACTTGATTCTTTCTGTGCCAAGCTCACTGTTTTTAAGAAATAGGAAGGTTGTTAGATTGTGAGTAATGGTTGTTACTGAGGCTCGCGTATTGTTTTGCAGCCAACTGCAGATTCACGCTTGCTTTGTGTTAAGTATTAGCGCGAACAAAACGCTGAATTACGCTTATTGTATTCCGGTTAAAAACTTGAGAGTGTTGTGTACATGTTGCACTTTGGTGTTAAGTTTTAAATTGCGTGCATTTTTTTTTCTAGAATCGCATTTCATATCACAGGGGTCCACCTCAGTGGAGATGACTGACACACCGGACTCTCCTGGCGCTGCGTCTGCGTGTGCGTCTGGCTGTGCGCCAGCTGGATCAGCTCCACATCACCAGCTCCATCTGGATCACGTTCAAGTGCCGGTAAGGCACAATAACCACGATTTTTTTGGGGGGTTGAAACAGGTCCAGCAGCGGAAACCAGGGTCGAAAATCCATCCATCCATCCATCTTCTACCGCTTAATCCTTTACAGGTCGCGGGGGGGGGAGGGGGGGCTGGAGCCTAACAAGTTATGTACCAAATTGATTAATGCAATTTCCTGTAGCTGCATATTAATTAATTGAAAATGTCTTTTTAAATGTACAAAAAGGTTATTCTTTGGTCTTCACTTATCGGTGTTCCACAACCATTTTTAGGTGTGGTGATTGGTGCTGTTGTAACTCCTGTTTTAGACAAACAAAGTGCATGAACTGCTGTTGAAATCAACATGCTTCATTGAAATGCTTCGCGTCAGCTGACTGTATTAACCCATTCAGATTTCTGCGGCCACACTACAAGCAACTAGTTTAAACATTACCCATCCATCCATCCATATTCTTAATCTTAATCCTTTTTAGTTTTGCAGGGGGGCTGCAGCCGAAGACAGCACACTGCCTGTTGCAAAATCTGCTCTACTGAGGGGCAGCAACATGACAGTTCAGCTTATATACAGCAATGAAGCATAATATAATAGTGACATTCCACCACAGACTTTCACCTGTGTAATTCCATAATATATGTAGTGATCCAGCTTTAACGACCATGCCTTTCTGTCTTTCCATCTAGGCAAGACGAAAACAGACAACTCCATCGCTGACCTTACATTAGCGATGGTCAACATGCATGATGAAGAGATGCGGCTCTTGGAACGGCAACATGACCAGCGGCAAGAATCAGGAGTACATGCAGCATTTGCGACAGGTGGCCGCAGATGTGCGGGCAGATGCGCGTGAAGCCCTGGAGCAGGACGCTGCGTTATGAAGGGAAGAGCTGGCAGAGATGTCATCGCCCAGTCTGTTTTTTTTTGTAAATTTTGCTTCGGGAATAAAATTGTATTGTTTGCATCAAAAGTCTGGTTTATCTGTTATGACACCGTATGAGAAAAGCCAATAATTACATACACATTCCATTCTCTGTTCACTCCACATGCTGCTGTTCATCAGGTCAGGTGTATAGCCTTCTAATGGTAATTTAATTTTTAACAACACAACGAAACATAATGTCTTGGTAGGTTTTTTTTTTTATTATTTTAAACATTTGCAATGCGGAATCCATTTCTCTTGAACGGGTACATTTTTTAGGTTATAAGCAGTTGTACAGGTGTGCTTGAACTTGTAGACACTGCTAAAGGTAAGTACATGTAAGTTGAATGTTGCATCACCAGTCAAAATTTAATAAATTAAGAAGGAATCTAGCAAAAATTTGGCACTAATAACAGTAGACAAATCGGACAAGGATACACAACTGTGTTTTTGTTGCACACAACTGTTGTTACCAACAAGTGCAAAATTTATATTCCCTTTTCCCAAAAATTAAAAATCAATTTGTAAGTAAAAGTGGGAGACCTTTACATGGGAAAATATGACATGTATCAGCACATGATTTATAGTTCAATTTGCATTTCCACCTAAGCAAAAGTGGCTTGTCGAGCTGGATTTTTGTGAAGATGGCCTGTGCGGTGTTTCTGCATGTAATTACATACCTGTCAAGTGATACGGTTTCGCCGTATTTTAATACGGGGAAAATGCAATTTTAGCAAATACGGGCATATTGCCATTTCTGTACGCCAAAGAGAAAAATATACGGGAAAAATAATTGAGAGTGTGGGGAGGAACACGTCGTGTGTGACCCCCACAGCAGGGCTGTCAGAGCGCTCAGCGTGAGCAATTATCACAACAGTGAGAAGTGTGGACTCGTCATTAGGCTGATGGCTTCGCACCTTCTTAACAGATAAGCGTTATGAACAAGAGGACAGGTAGATGGACCATGCACAACATTTTATTTACAAAAAACATTTTTGAAATATGTATGCACATAAATGTGGACAAAATAAACAAGTATTACATCACATGTTATATTGTAACGTGCAGCTCAATATGGCGACGTCCCACCGGCAGGTTTGAACTCACGCCTCCCGCTCTGGAGTCCTGCACTCTACCCGTGTCACTAATAGGGTCAACCCACTTGTCAAGCCAAGTAGGGTGCTTATATTGAGTTCGCTACAATATCACCACCCTGTTCCTCTGCTCTCTGTGCCGCTGCCACCACTGGTTCATCTACTGCATCATCCAATGTAGTGTCAAACGTCTCTCCATGACTCTCACACAGATTGTGCAGAGCACAACAAGTCAGCACCATAGATTTAACCAGTTTCATGTCACAGTCATTCCTCCTTCTCTCCTTGTCATCAGCCATGTTTGTTGTGGAGGATTCAGTCGCGTGTGTTTCACGTCACGAGGGTGTGGCGCCGCCTGCTGTTCAACAAATCCCACCCACAGCAGGTGTGCCAGCAGGTGCGCCAGCAGTAGTTGAAAAGCAACTGAGGCTGAACCGAACCGAAGGGAGTAGAGCCGAGTTTTCAAACCGGGGCTGAGTGGGGCTAGTGGAAAAGCGCCTTAAGTCTGCAAGGGCTCGGGGCTTGAGGGTTTACGGAGGAGATTAAGGCTGTGTTCAGAATGTTCACTCACTCCCTCCCTACTCGCTATATAGTGAATTTAGATATAGTGGACTATATAGTAAACTCAATGTAACAATAAAATTAACAGCTTTCGGACACTACTGGCTTGTCTTCACGGCACAGTTATTGACATCATCACGTGAGACAGTAAAACCTAACAGACTAACAGTGGTAAAAAAAAAAAAAAAAAAAAAAAAGAATACCTGCATGTAATTTGTAGTAAATATGTATTACATCAGATCATTTTTGCTTAACTAATAAATAGAAATACCTTAAGGTAGTTTATGTTGTGATGTGAAGCTCTCCTCTCACTGCTCCGTTGGCTGCACATTGCATTATGGGATATATTGGCTAATGTAGTGACCATCCGTTGTACACTACTTTTTAAAATGCATTGTGGGATATTTTGAGTGTACTATATTTCATTCATTCATTCATCTTCTTCCGCTTAATCCTTTTCGGGTCGCGAAAAGGATTGGGCTGGAGCCTATCCCAGCATCTTTGGGCGAGAGGCAGGGTACACCCTGGACAGATCGCCAGTCCAACTCAGACAACCATTCAATTTAGAATCCCCAGTTTGATGCCAATTAACCTAACTTGCATGTTTTTGGCATGTGGGAGGAAACCGGAGAAATCCCGGAGTAAACCCACGCAGACACGGGGAGAACATGCAAACTCCACACAGATCACTGTTGGTCAGGGGCTGGGATCGAACCCAGGATCCCCCAGCCAAGGGTGAGTTGCTGTGCTGCCGCAATGCTAACCACTCCTCTACCGCGCTGCCTGTACTATATAGTGAATGAAATTTTCAGTTAAGATTTCGAACAGTACTACAAGATTGCTGATTCACTATATAGTACACTATACTGGGAAGGAGTGAGCATTAGGAGTGAGCATTTCGAACACAGCATAAGATTCGGCCTGAATTTGATACAATCCAGGTGAGCGTGATCGATTGGTCGGGTCTGCGCAGGTAGTTTTGGGCGGAGATGAGGTCACGTCTGTTAGCTGTAAACAAAGTTTTTTTTTTCAGCAAACAAAACTTTCTGAAACTCGTCGAGACACTGTCGTCTTTAATTTATCATATTTAACCAACAAATAACGCGTGTTTGTTTATTTACTGAACTGGACAATCATTGCTATGGGTGACTGTCTGTAATTTCCTGATCGGTCTTATCAGGACTTATCAGAACCCGGGACTCACGTACACCTGTCGTTCCCCTTCGCTCGGTTTCATTTTGCTGAACCCTGCCCACCCAGCATTATGTGGCATTTTTTTATGAGGTAGAAAACGGGAACCCGGCGCCAGATGGTTAAATAACTTATAACAAAAATAGAAGCTAGACGTGTGTGTTTAATAAAACTGATGATAGTTCTCATGTTCCGTTGCCGTCCGTGATGTTTTTCCGTTTGTTCGTTTTTCTGACGCTGCTGACCAGTGGACGTCAGGCCTGTGCCAGGACGTTGCTCTTCACGGACCAACAATTACCGGACGGACAAGGTGAAATTGATCTGCATCCCTTCATATAAATTCTTAACAAAATCAGTATGTCGATCATAGGAACACAGACTCGATCCTGAGTCGCCACCTGCTGTTAAGCCGGTTTGATTTTGGTAATCTGGAAAATACTACCGTACTGTGTTTTAGGGCCACTTAAAAGTCTAAAAAAGTATTTGTATTTTTTTAACTAAGAAAAAAGTGCCTATTTGTCGAGACAACAAAGTAGCTGTTTGTCAATAAAAATGGCAAACACTAAAATCCACAATACAAATATTTTTTCCTTCACTAAACTCACCAGTATTTCTGTTGTTTAATCAAACCTGTTAAATCTAACTTGACGAGAAAGGTGTAAGCTGTTGTTGCTTGACCTAAACAACGTCAAAGTTTCATGAATTCTTTGCTTTAAATGTATTCGCTTTTTGTCTCGTCTTGCCTTTGTGTTTTTGCCTCACAAAACTGACATTTTTTTTCCTCAGATTTGCTTCTTTTTCTCACTTACTATACTAGTTAACAGGACTGAAAACATTAGTAAGAGCTTTTTTTTTCTTTTTAAATATGCCGTTTTGTTCATTTAATCGCTCATTAATGTTACTTTCATTATTGCGACTTTGTAATCATAAATTTGTGACTTTGTGTTTTTCCCCTAACATTGCAGCTTTAAAAGTTGACTTCTTTTTTGATCATTTGTAACTTTTTATGTAAATAAAAATGCTACTTTTTCTTGTCTATTTGTAATTTTGTTCTTTTTTGACACAGATGTAGTAAATGTCAACATTAGTAAGAGTTTTTTTTTCCTCTTAAATATGTAGCTTTTCTCTCACAAATTTGTGACGTTCCTTGTAAATTTGGAACTTTTTGTAAATTTTTGAGTTTTTTTCCTCTTAAATATGCAACTTTTTTAAATGAATCTCTTAAATATGTGACTTTTTACCCATAAATTAGACGTTTCTTGTTTTGTTTTTTTTTGTTTTTTTTTGTCTTTTTCTCTTAAGTCTGCAGTTTTAAAAGAAGACTTGTTGATAATTTGAATATTTTTGATGGAAAGGTAGAATTTTTTCTCATCAATTTGCAGCCCTAGTAATCAGTCATTGCCAAAAGAGATCCACAGGTTGCAGATCCTTTGTTTAAAGGCATCTTATCTGTAAATACTCAGTTTAAACTTGTATTTAATCGGGAACTTGATATCTTTTCTAAACCTCTTTATTCTCTGTAAAGCGCTTTGGTCATCTAGAGATGAGAATAAAAGTGCTATATAAGTGAATGCCATTTACCATTTACCATTCTGTCTGTACACAATCAGTATTTGTGGATGAGGGGGATGCAAATTCATTCCTGAGTCGTCACCTGTTGTTCAACCGGTTCGACTTTGAGCTTTTCGTTCCTGGAAATCTTGAAAGGGAGTGCAAAGAAGAAATCTGCGACTACGAGGAAGCAAGAGAGGTGTTTGAAAATGACGATGCTACAGTAAGTGACACTTCTGCTGCTCACTGAGATTTAACCAGAACAGAGAGAGCTTCTCCCATACTGATGACTCTTTCTTTTTCTAGAGAGACTTTTGGAAGACATACACTTCAGGTAATAGAGACATCTGAGATACTTGCTTGCTGTGAGAATATGTTTAATCTGTCTCGTCAAATCTGATGAGTGGGCATGGTTTTGTTTTGCCTTTAATGTCCTGTTACTAGTGTGCTTAAAACCCTTTTCACTTGTTCATTAGCACACTACAACATGAAAGTCAGGCTATATAGCCCAAGGAGCATTCTCTAGTAATGGTGATGAATTCCATTTTGACATAATCATTCTGTAGATTACTGATTTAAAAAAAAAAAAAAAAAAAAGATTAAGTGGTTTTCCTCAACAGAGGAAAAACCTTTGCGCTTCCCTTCTGCTATAAAATGAAACAAAACATTATCACATATAAAAAAGGAACACAATTTGTGATAGTAACCTCGCTATGTAATAATATACATTGTTATTATAAACTAAGTCAAGTTACTCTCCTTGCTTTGTGATGATCCTCAGGTAATGACAACAACCTCGGAGCAGTTGATGTGACAGCTCTTGTGGTGGGGCTCCTCTGTGGTGGAATAGCCATTATTGTTATTGTCATCCTGGTTTGGTTTCTTTGTAAACTCAAATTTAAGGATGACCCCAGTCCGACAAGGTGAGTGAGAAAGACAGCACTGCACACTTTGACTGAAGGCAGCAAAATTTCAGAAGTAGTACCGAGGATTGGATACAAAGGAGACTGATGAACAATATCTGAATAAACATTCACTGTGGAGGGGAAGGGGGTCAACACTTGGGCTAGTTTTGATTAGCATATATATATATATACTGCTCAAAAAAATAAAGGGAACACTGAAAACACATCAGATTTTAATGGGGAAAAAATAAGCTGGATATCGAAATTGTGGCAGGCTAGTCCAGCTTACTCAGATTAAAAAGTGTTCCTTTAATCTGATGTGTTTTAAAATCTGATGTGTTTTCAAAGTGTTCCCTTTATTTTTTTGAGCAGTATATATGTATATATATATATATATATATATATATATATATATATATATATATATATATATACACAGAGAGACAGACAACCATTCACTCTCTCATTCATACTCACTTTTTGAGTTATGTTGGTAACAGACAGACAGACAAACAGACAGACGCTGGTAAAAACATTACCTCCTTGACGGAGGTAAATATAGGATTTTATTACCTCCGCCAAGGAGGTAATGTTTTTACCGGGGTCTGTCTGTCTGTCTGTTTGTCTGTTACCAACATAACTCAAGCACTTATGAACGGATTTTGACGAAATTTTCAGGAAAGGTGTGTAATGGCACAGGGAACAGATGATTAGATTTTGGTGATGATCTGAGAGTGCATACCTCCACCAAGGCCTTTGTTTGTATTTGTGCAGCAGGATTACACAAAAACTACTGGATGGATTTGGATGAAATTTTCACCAGAGGTGGTTCTTGGGCTAGAGAGGAACCCATTATATTTTGGTGATGATCTGAGAATGCATACCTCAGCCAAGGCTCTTATCTTCTCTCAGTGTGTTAGCAACAATACTCCAAAACTGATGGACAGACAATGATGTAATTTTCACCACAAGTGGCTATAGGCCTACACACAAACCCATTACATTTTAGAGGTGATCCATGAGAAATGGATGGAGCCTTGGCGGAGGTATGCGTTCTATGAGTACTTTTCTAGTTTACAGAATTCTACAGGATCTTTGCTGCAAAAGAGTGCTCACTCTGTTTAATAAACTCTTGGAAAATTAGAGTAAAGTGTATGACAGTTTTAGTCTCAGAATAAATAAATAAAAGAAAAAAATTATGTATTGACATCCAATTTCAATTTGTTCTGTGATTATCTTTTCTAAAACCATGTATGGCAATGTTGATAACCTCCTTTGCAGAGGTTATTCAGGATGTAACGATACAGTTTTTTTTTTTAATGTCTGAGACAATATTTTTAAATTGGGGTATCTGCTGATACGGATACAAAACTGATATGCAACTTATAGCCTGACTACATTCCACATACTTGTTTTCATTGTATTTCTGCAAATATTTAAGGTTGGAGATGTTAAAGTTATAAAACTACTCTTACAACTGCACTTAAGGTGTTTTTATATATGTTTTGTCATTTATTATTAAGCATATAAATTCAAATTTATCTCCATTTTAATAAAAATAATAATAGAGGATGTTAAGCTCTAACATTTATATATCAGCAACAGATTGTTAACAGTGGAAAGATCATTGTGTTCATTTTAATATCACCAAACAGCAGCATTAAGATAACTGATTAACATATAAGCCTTGTTTATGCTACACCTCCACTCTGAGATGTGTGTCTGCTTTGGACGAGGCCGGTGCACGCACGGTTGTGTATGTACTTAATTTTTTTAATTTACTAGGCCAAGTGTTTGATGCATGCACATAACCGTCATTTGCAGTTTCACCCCAGCCCTATGGGTTGCGCAAATGCACTAACACACCAGTTTGTTTGCCGGCTGTATAAAAGTGAAGAAACGCCAGAGCGGTGCATATTTTTTTGTAGCGACAACAATGGTGTTGTTTCAAGGAAGATGAGGATTTACTGTTTTTCAATGCTCTTCTCTGCTTAAGCTGCTGCTGCTGCAAAATAATTTATGTATTATTATTCTTGTCTTCCTCTTCCTTTTCGTCTTTGTCATCTACTTTGGCTTTGTATGCTGTGTCGGTAGCGCCACCTCTTGAATGGGAGGTTCAATCTTGCACATGTGTAGTCAATGCGCCCAGGCAACGCGGTCACAAAATTTTGGCTGCATGCAGTCAGATGCAGAGGGGGCCTGCAGAGCCTAGCGGACTGGAGACCATGACATAATTTTCGTCACACAAGCCTCGCTGTTGAGCTGATGCAGACAGCAAAGGTGCAGCATAAACCCAGCTGTACAATCTTGGTAGTCCATTGGAAACTGATGATGATGTAGTCTGTGTAGCCAGTGATCGCGGTGCATGTAGCTTCACAGTCTGAAGCTGGAAGCACACTGGCATCCACAGGTGTTGCAGCAGTAATCTGTTGTTCAGACTGAAGTGGGCATGGTTCTGTTATGTCTATCCCTGCCGGCAGCGAGACATTGTTGTTGGGCCTCCTCAAAGTATGCTATGGCATTGAAAGTAAGCGACCTCCAGGCTGATCTGTCCACAGCAGAAGCTTCTGGTTGCCATGGCTGGATGTCAGTCCATTTGAGGATGCTCCTCAAAGTGTCCTTGAATCTCAGCTCAGGTCATCCTTGTCTGCGTGAACCATGCTTCAACTCACTATATAGTAGTTGCCAAGATATGCGACTGGCCTCCATTCGAATGGCATGCTCAGTCCAGTACAGCTGAGCCTTCAGCAACATGGACTCGATGAGTCAGCTCTATTCAGCAGTTCTCGGTTGGCGACTCTGTCCTGCCAACATATGCCCATGATTGAATACAGTGATCTTATGTGGAACTGCTCAAGCTGTTTTATGTGCTGACGGTAGAGAGTCCACATTTCACAGCCATATAGGAGTGATGAAAGGACCACTGCTTTGTAGATTTTGAGCTTTGTTGACAGTCTGATACCCTTATGATGGGGGACCTTAGTTCTCAGTCTTCCAAATGCTTGGCTGGCTTTCCAGATCCTGTATGAGATCTCTTTGTCTAGTGACCAATCTGCAGAGATTATACTGGCCAGGTATTTGAAGCTGTCCATGCACTTCAGCTGAACTCCATCAATGGTGATAGCTGGCAGGGGCCATGTTGTGTTTGTAGCTGCTTGGATGACAACTTCTGTTTTTCCTAGGTTGATGTGGTGAAGCAGCTTGAGTAGTCACAATTGGAGAGGACCTGCCCGGTCATATTGTCATGAAAGAGGTGGATGAGTGTGGCTAACATCTGTGGGCAGCCCACCTTGAGAAGGATAGACCAAAGGGCTTCTCTGTTGACAGTGTCAAATGCCTTTGTGAGGTCTATAAATACTGCATACTGCAACTGCACTGTTGCTCGATGCACTTTTCTTGGCCTCAGCGTACAACAAACACCATGTCAGTAGTACTGTGGCCAGGGCAAAAGCCACACTGGGCCTCAGGCAGATTGCTTTCAGAAATCTCAGAGATGAGCTTGTTGAGTAGAATGTGGGCAAGGATCTTCTCAATGATGGACAGCAGTGATATTCCTCTGTAGTTGCTGCAGTCTGTTTTTGATCCTTTGTTTTTGTGTAGTGCCACAATGATAGCATCTCGGAGGTCTGCGTGTATCTTCTCTTCCTCCCAGAGTGTGCAGAGGATGTCATGGAAGGCCTTGAAAGCTGCAGAACCAAGTGCCTTATAAAGCTCTCCGGGAATTCTGTCCTACCCTAGTGCTTTGCCACTGTACATCTGCTTGATGGCAGTTTTGACCTCATCCTCACTGGGTGAAAGGTCAGCTTCCTCCTGTGTAGGCTTCTGAGGTATCTGGTCTAGTGCAGCTTGGTCAACAGTGGATGGTCGTTTGAGTAGCTGGCTAAAATGCTCTTCCCACCTTGCACTGATGCCCTCCTTGTCCTTGATGATGGTGGAGCCATCGACAGAATGCAGAGGGGCTGTTCCTGATCCTGAGGGGCCATAGATTGCCTTGATAGCACTGAACAGCATCTTGGAGTTGTTGGTTTCTGCATAGTGCACTTCATCAACCTTCCTTTCCAACTACTGATCTTGCGTGGCGCGGCGTTCTCTTTTGGCTCTGGCTTGGCAGTCTTTAGTGTATAAGCTGAGTTGCACAGACACATCATGTTGCACGGGAGCAATCCCACTCTCTAGGCAAAGACGCCTTGATCCAGTGGCACGGAGAACTGTTACATCTGGAGCCCTCTTCTGCTGCAGTGGATGGCCATGACTTCTTTATGCTTAGTCACGCCCTTCGCATTCCACATTGCGTCACTATAGTGCCTTTTCAGCTGTTGAATCCTGAGGATTTCCTCCACCTGATCCACCAAAACAGTCTTGCATGTGGGGATAAGCAAATCCATGAAGGTCCAAGCATATGTTGCGACATGCACATAAGCCACCTGCCGGTTTTTGGCTATCCTCATTTGAGCTTCGCTGCCATTGAGATTTTTGTCTCCTCCTGTGCCTGCTCCACCGCTGGGATGTGCTCTTTGTATTTGGCCCATACATGGGGGGCTGATTCGTGGGCGCCAGGGCATCCCTACACACCAGTGTGCTATTCATGCTGCACATTAAGGGTGGCCAGCAACCTCCTCCCAAATATTTACAATGGTCATTAGAATGTACAGTTAGGTCCATATACGGTATTTGGACACCGACACAAATTTGTTATTTTTGATATTTACCAAAACCTATTCAAGATACAGTTATATAATCAGCATGGACTTAAAGTGAAGACGCTTACCTTTAATTTGAGAGTGTTCACATCCAATTTGGAGTTATGATTTAGGAATTACAACCATTTTTATTAAACCAAAAACTCATTTCAGAGGCTCAAAAGTAATTGGACAAATTAACATTACTTTTAATAAAACAACCAGTACAGTGGAACAATGGTTAGCATTGTGTCAGCACAGCAAGAAGGTCACGGGATCGATTCCACCCCTGACCATCGTGGGTTTGATCCCACCCCCAGACCATCGGTGACCCTTCTGTGTGGAGTTTGTATGTTCTCCCTGTGTCTGCGTGGGTTTACTTCAGGTACTCCAGTTTCCTCCCACAGGCCAAAGACATGCAGGTTAGGTTAACTGGCATTTATTGGGGATTCTAAATTGTCCTTAGGTATGATTGTGAGAGTGAATGGTTGTCTGTCTCTCTGTGTTGGCCCTGCGATGGACTGGTGATCTGTTCAGGGTGTACCCTGCCTCTCGCCCAAAGATGCTGGGATTGGCTCCAGCCCTCCACAACCCAAAAAGGATTAAGTGGTAGAAGATGGATGGATGAATAAATAAAATGTTCATTTTTAATACTTTTTTGAGAATCATTAGTAGGCAATGACTGCCTGAAGTCTGGAACCCATGGACATCACCAAATGCTGGGTTTCCTCCTTTGTGATACTTTGCCAGGCCTTTACTGCAGCTGTCATCCGTTATTGCTTGTTTTGGGGTCTTTGTGCCTTAAGTGTTGTCTTAAGCAAGTCAAATGCATGCTCGATTGGATTGAGATCTGGTGATTGACTCAACGATTGCATAATATTCCACTTCTTTGTCTTAAAAAATTCCCGGGTTGCTTTTGCAGTATGTTTTGGGTGTGGATTGGCACCGTCCAATCAACTTTGCTGCATTTGGCTGAATCTGAGCAGACACTATATCCCTATACACTTCATCCGGCTGCTTCTGTCTTCTGTCACATCATCAATAAATGCCTAGTGGCCAGTGCCATTGGAAGACATACATGCCCATGCATCACACTGCCTTCACCATGTTTTACAGAAGATGTGGTGTGCTTTGGATCATGAGTCATTGCAAGCCTTCTCCAACTTTCTTCTTAATTTGTCACAGCTTCATAACTCCAATTTGGATGCAAATACCCTCAAATTCAAGCTGAGACTCTGCACTTTAAGCTCATATTGATTATATAACTGCATCTTGAACATGTTTTGGTAAACGGCTAAAATAACAAAACTTGTCAGTGTCCAAATATATATGGTCCTAACTGTATGCAGTATGGACATTAATATCAATTAGCACCTAATAAATGTCATCCATTTTTAAAAATCAGTAAATAAATTGCAAAGGACAGTCTGAAGTCTGAAAACAACACACAGGAAAAATACAGTTATAAAAGATTTGAGCTTATGTCCAGTTTGATTTGATGATTCTGATATGAATCCCGAATAACAGTCACAGACATCTGTCCTCCATCACAGCTCTAACATAAAGTTAAGTTGGATTTTAATAATTTTCTGTAACATCTAATTATGACTGATGAAATATCTTGGGAGAGAAAATGTCTGCTGTGTATAAGGTAAAGTTATCCCTGAACACCGACAAAAAAAACCACTGTTTTTTAGAATAATTTAATAATGTACTAAATAATTAACAGCTCACCTCACCATCATCAGAGCCATCAGAGAGATGAAAACTTCTTTTGAATCCTACACTTTTTTTGAAATTATTTCAGAGCATTATTATTCTCCTGACCAGAACTCACCAACAAAGATATTCTCTATAGCAAGTCACTGTCAATCTAATGTTTTTGAAAGATTTTATGAGTTAAATACACAGAGAAGATAAAATCAGTTATCCATTCATCGATAAGTCTTCCATTTGTTTAATTTTTTTTGTTTAATTTTTGTTTGCAATTATATATTTTATTTTGCTTTCATATTTTTTGGAATCCTACAAAAAATGGTTAACAACCATCTTTCTCAGACATTACAGCTACACACACACACACACACACACACACACACACTGGAGTCTGTATCACATGACCTACTCTCTGCAGTGAGAATGAGAGATGTTTACAGAATGTCGACGGTTTTAAAAGGTGTGTATTGGTTTTTGTTTTAATGGATCAGTTTTTATTATTTTTTTATTGCTCCCCGTTACCCAATCCAGTCATGTTTGCCCGGCTCAAACCTAATACTGATACAAAAAATTGGATCGGCCCATCCCTAATATTCATATTACTAGCATACAACATCATAGCACAAACATCAAATACTTGCAGGCGCTATTGAATATTTATTGTATTTATCTAAGATTCTGAAATAAATTATTAACTACCAAAAGGTGTTGGAGCACCACACTTGCCTAACAATATTGTTGCTTCTTGTCACACCAAGTAATATACATCTGAAACAGAATTACCCACAGATGCATTGGCTGTGTATAGTTCTATTGTGTAACAGGAATAGAAAAATGTAACTTTCACTGCTGACATTTTGATGTGTAGAATTAATAAGTCTCCAGTTAATAACATGTAATTAACACCTGCGTAACACCTACACTGCTCCTACAGCTCCACACGGGTGCGCCGGAGGAGGACTAATGCAGCTTTAATAACGCGACGGCTAGAGGAGGTCTCCCTCCAGCCTGTGGTTACCCCAGAAGACCCCCTTGGTCTGCCTTCCTATGAACAGGCAATTGCTAGAAGTGGACAACATGATGCCCCACCGCCTCCCTATCCTGGGTATGAATATAACCATTTGTGTTTACAATAACATTTTTCATAGTTCTGTAGTCTGTAATCCAGGTGCAGTTAGATAATTCACATTTTTTATGACATCTTTCATTTTAGCTCACGACCTGGAACCCTGCGGCAGTAGTATCTTCAAGACAATGTGTGTGTTTAAATGTCTAGCAGGCTATTCAGAAGTAGCTGGTTCATTATACTGCATAATTATTTTTTGTCAACTTAAGAAAATAGTGCCTCCTGCCTTCCTTTTTTTTTTACCTTCAGTAAAAAAAAATTTTTTTCTGCTTATATGTATTCCTGGTTAAGTAATTATTAGATTGTAGAATCTTCCTTCTTTGACCAGTTGGTGTCATATCATAACTATGTGTGCGTCTATCAGGTGTTTTCTCCTTTTTAGTATCATCAAGACATTATAGGTTTTGTAAAACATTTGCATCAAAAAAGAGGAATCATACCATGTTGGTTTAACAGTTTCACGTTGCTAAAATACTTGTGCTCTCAAGAAGTTGCTTAGTCAGAGCATGTGTAGGAAAACTGAGAGCATTACGTTTAATTTTACTGAAAGTATTAGCTCACAGAGAGACACAGGCTAGTTTATAGAACTGCCAGTCTCTTTCAGAAGAAACTGCAATAAAATTCTTGTACAAAAATGTGTTGGAAATATAATAGAAAACCTGTATTTTTATAAAGCTGTGAGGATTTTTAGCTGTTATATCACGTCAGAAAATGTCTGCTTTGCCAACTAATAAGCACACTATTTCAGTATGGTAAGTCTGCATTTGAGTTTCAGTACATCTTTATTGTTAATAATTAATTGGTAGTTTTTATTACATGAAGGCACCAAGTCATTGAAATCAGTTGTGCAGCATTCCTATAATGCAGAAAGTTTTACATTCATTTAAGAACATAGTTGTAATTACCAAAACTAAAATATTTCAAAAGCTTTAAAGGATGCAGCCCTTAAGCTTCTTAACAAAATTTATTGTACTGTAAACTGTAGTTTAAAGCAGTATAAAATCTTATAAAATAAAACTTAAGCAGGTATGTCCAAGAGAATTATCAGATGCCAGGCCTGCATTGTTTCATGTAACCTATTTCTCAGGATCTAATCCAGAGTTCCTTGTGTTTATAATTACTTTTGGAGAATTTGAGGAGTAGGTTTGTTGAAGCTGATGTGAAACAGAACTACTTGAAGTGATTTTATGTTTATATTTGTTTTGAATAAAATTGATATTTTAATTATTTCTCATCTATTTTTGTCTTCTTTGTGTGTGTGGCTAGTGTTCAAAGAACTGCTCAGAAATCCTCTCTGCTTACCGGAGAGGACGCTCACTGCTTTTATAGCTTTGTAGTTGAGACCAGACCGAGACCAGAGTCGACCAAGACCTAGTACATACACAGTGGTCTTGGTCTTGGGAGACTCTGGTCTTGGCAAAGTCTCAACTACAACACTAGCTTTTAACTGTGAAGTATAAAAGAGACACATCTGTAACAAGAACAAATAAAAAACCAGATATGATGCAGCTGTGTAATACTGAGTTTTATTGATGTTGCCATGAAGTAAGTCCTTAAGCCTTTATTACTTCTAATCTAATGGGGCAGCACAGTGGTACAGTGGTCAACACTGTTGCCTAAAAGCTAGAAGGTTCCAGGTTCAAATCCCCAGGCTGGCAGGGGTAGGAACCTTTCTGTGTGGAGTTTGCATGTTCTCCCTGTGCTGCGTGGGTTTACTCTGGAAGCTCTGGTTTCCTCCCGCAATCCAAAGACATGCATGTTAGGTTAACTGGTGATTCTGAACTGGTCCCTAGGTATCTATCTCCGATAGGCTCTGTGAATAGAGGGTTAGTACTAGTGAAGTGCTTTGAGTGATACTAGAAAAGTGCTATAGAAGTACAGGTCCTTATCCCTTACTGTGTAGCGCCCATAATGGTAACATTATGTAGCTCACATATTTCACTGCAGAGACCCAAGCATAGAAGGACTTTAAGCTTGCGGTGTGTATTGACATCACGCCTCAGATGGACAATGAGTCTGGACCACCTGCGGACTTGGGAGGAAGTCAGAGGATCGGGAGAGAGAGCCTGAAAGGACTGTTTGACCTCCTGGGGTCAGACAGAAGAGCAAAGAGGACTTTTGAAGTGATTAAGTGTAAATAGAAGGATGTGACTTGATGGTGTGATTCTGTGTTTGATGTGTGGGTATAAATGTATGTGGGTTTACCGCAGCTCTTCCTCTTTTTTCCTGACTGAGAGAGAGAGAGCTGGGGAGTTGAGATGAATAAACCATACTGAGAAATTACCCAGTCTCATCATTTCATGATCCCCACATTGGTGACCAAGAGGTACGATGCCGGGAGAACGTTACCCTGACCCGGATTCACCGGAGACCGACCGCACGAGCACAGGCTCGATTAAGCTCCCCGAGTTCTGGCAAGACGACCCGCACTCATGGTTCCAACACGCGGAATCGTGGTTCGTGCTTGGGAGAATATCAGCAGATGACATCAAGTTTCATAATGTCATCACAAGACTCGACAGCCGCACAGCTCAATGTGTGCGGAGCCTGGTGCAGCAGCCGCCCGCTGCTGGCAAGTACGACGCGCTGAAAGCCGCCCTCATCGAGAGTTTTGTGCCATCAGCCGAGGTGAGGGCCAGGCAGCTTCTGGACCTGCGCGACAGAAGAGGACGCAGAGCGACCGACCTCATGGAGGACATGCTGCAGCTGATCGGGACAGACAACGATGCGTTTCTGTTCCAACACATCTTCTTGAGGACCCTCCCAGCACACATGAGAGGTACCCTGTCTGGCATGAGGTGTGTGAACCAGCAAGACTTCCGCGCGCTGGCCAGGGAAGCGCAGCGGCTCCTCGACGCCTGCGACGAGCAGGAGACTTCCGTGGCAGCAGCATACCTCGGCCCGGAGGCAGGGAGGAGCCGGAGGCAGCAGGAGCAACCCCAGCGACGGCGGCAGCGGCGCGGTCCCGAGGCAGAGGAGGGGACGACCTCTGTTTTTACCATCAACGCTTCGCTGAGAAGGCGCACAGATGCATCCCGCCGTGCAGTTTCAAGAAACAGGGAAACGCCCGGGCCGGGGGTCGTTAGCAGCTTCGACTCTCGGTGAACAGAACAAGCTGCTTTATCTAACAGACGCGGGCTCCGGGCGGCAATTCCTCGTGGATACCGGAGCCCAGAGGAGTTTCATCACTGCGACCTACGCGGATCGTGTGGCGGGGCCCCGCGGAGACGGAGCAACGGCGGCGAACGGCTCGTTGATCAAAACGTTCGGGGAAAGGACTCTACGCCTGTCCTTGCACGGCCGCACCTATAAATGGACCTTCATAGTAGCGGCGGTGAGTTTCAACATGTTAGGCGCTGACTTTTTGTGCTCACATGGCTCGTTAGTGGATCTGGTTAATAGACGCCTAGTAAATGCACTTTCCTTTTGTTCTATCCCTTGTGCAGCTCGAGTGTCCCCGCCGCCAGTACAGACCAACGTCGCCACAGCAGGCGGTAAGTTTCACACTCTTCTAACCCAGTTCCCAGCACTCACAGTTCCCACGTTTTCAGCTAAGGTTGCGAAGCACGGGGTGGAACACTTTATCACCACACGTGGCCTACCAGTTTTTGTAAAAGCTCGGCGCTTGGTTGCAGCTAAGCTCTCCATAGCGCGCGAGGAGTTCGCCAACCTGGAAAGGTTGGGCATAATTCGCCGCTCGAAGAGCGCCTGGGCATCACCACTACATATGGTGCCTAAGGCTGACGGCTCGTGGAGACCTTGTGGTGATTACCGCAGGTTAAACAATGCCACAGCGCAGGACCGCTACCCAATTCCGCATATCCAGGATTTCTCAGTGCACTTAGCGAAGGCGCGCATTTTTTCTAAAATAGACCTGGTCCGCGGTTATCATCAGGTCCCGGTTCGACCAGAGGACATTCCCAAAACAGCGGTAATAACCCCGTTCGGACTTTTTGAATTTTTACGCATGCCTTTTGGCCTTAAAGGCGCCGCGCAAACTTTCCAACGAATGATGGATGCCGTGTTGCGCGACCTCCCTTTCGTTTTTGTCTACTTGGACGATATTTTAGTCGCCAGTGCCTCCGAGGAGGAACACGAAAAACACCTCACCACGGTTTTTCAGAGGTTGGGAACGCACGGGTTGATAATCAACCCAGCCAAGTGCCATTTTGGCGTAGCGCAAATCGATTTTTTAGGACACCGCGTTTCCCCAGAGGGAGCAATCCCTCTGCCGGCCAAAGTACGCGCAGTGGCGGAGTTTCCCCAGCCACAAACGGTCAAAGCGTTGCAAGAGTTTTTAGGAATGGTAAATATTTATAACCGTTTCATACCCCACGCAGCGCAGCTTATGCAACCGTTATACGCCGCGCTTAAAAAGCAGAAGCCCTCCAATGCGATCGAGTGGTCCCCGGAGCGGGAGCGCGCATTCACAGAGGTTAAAAAAGCACTGGCAGACGCAGCGCTGCTGGCTCACCCAGACCCATCAGCCCGCATAGCGCTAACCACCGACGCGTCAGATGTGGCCATAGGGGCCGTGGTAGAGCAGCAAGTCGCCGGGGTTTGGCAACCGCTCGCTTTTTTCAGCAGGTCCTTGCGCAATGCTGAGCGGAAATACAGCGCGTTTGACAGGGAGCTGCTAGCGCTCCACCTGGCCATTCGCCATTTCCAGTTCTGGCTGGAGGGGCGGCGTTTCACCACGTTTGTCGACCACAAACCGCTCACTTTTGCAATGTCCAAAATTTCAGAACCATGGTCAGGACGGCAGCAGAGACAGCTGGCCGCAATTTCGGAATTTACCACCGATATTCAGCACGTAGTCGGTAAACTCAACGTAGTAGCGGACTGTCTCTCACGTGCGGTAACAGCGCCTGTCAGCGCGGAAGCGGATTGTACTACCGCAGACGCGAGGCGGGGTAACAACGCGGATGTGCATGCGGCCCCTGTTCACGTGGGGATAGATTATGCAGCCATGGCAGCAGAGCAGAGCGGAGACGCAGACGTGCGCGCGCTCCTGTCTGGACCAACAGGGTTAAGGCTGGAGAGCAAAAGTTTACAAACCGGTTCACCCCCTCTAATCTGCGACGTATCCACCGGGCGACTGCGCCCGGTGCTACCGGCCGCGTGGCGCCATCGCGTTTTTGATGCGGTGCACTCCCTGGCGCACTTGGGAGTACGCGCTTCGGTGAAAATGGTAGCGGAGAAGTTTGTTTGGCCGAGCCTGCGCAAGCACGTGAAAGAGTGGGCGAAAGCCTGCATGGCTTGCCAGCGGGCCGAAGTCCACAGGCACACGAAGGCCCCTTTAGAACCGTTCCACATTCCGGCTAAGAGATTCAATCATGTGCACGTAGACCTAGTGGGCCCCCTGCCGCCGTCACAAGGGTTCACACATCTCTTGACAATGGTGGACCGAACCACACGTTGGCCGGAAGTGGTCCCGTTAACGTCGACCACAGCGGCAGAGGTGGCTCGCGCTTTTTTAACAGCCTGGGTAGCGCGGTTCGGGGTTCCGTTGGATATTACGTCCGATAGGGGACCTCAATTTGTGTCGGAACTGTGGTCAGCAATGGCCAGCGGCTTAGGAGCGGCAGTCCACCGCACTACCGCTTATCACCCACAGACCAACGGTTTATGTGAGCGTTTTCACAGGTCTTTGAAGGCAGCCCTCAGAGCGTCGCTCACGGATGCAGATTGGGTAAACAAACTACCATGGGTTTTATTGGGGTTGCGTTCGGCACCCAAAGAGGACTTAGATGCCTCACCCGCAGAATTGGTTTTTGCGCAACCTCTCAGGCTGCCCGGCGAGTTCCTACCAGCCCATGCGGCACCAGGGTGCGGGGACCTCTGATTGGCACGGGAGCAGAAATGCTCCCGGGCCCCGCTCAACACACTTTTCCGCGTGTTTTTGTTCCCAAGGCTTTACAACACGCTGAATTTGTTTTTGTCAGGCACGACGCTCAGCGACACAGTCTCCGCCCACCATATGACGGTCCATTTCGAGTGCTGGAAACCGGGGAGAAATATTTTGTGCTAGATTTGGGGGGCAGGAAAGAAACAATCAGTATTGATAGATTAAAGCCTGCCTTTGTGTTGCATGATGAATCTGTACAACCGGCGAGGACGCCTCGACGCGGCAGACCACCCAGGGAACGGCCCCTGGAGCCCCCGCAGGGGACAAATAACCTTTCTCCCCCTTATTCCACAGATTTGCCGCAAGACGGCACAACACAGGCTGTGAAACCTGCGTACAGCAAGTTTGGGAGGAGGTTAAAGCCCAGACTACGGGCAGAGTGATGTGTGTTTCGATCAAACTGTGTAGGCCGTGCTGTAAATTCCGCAGGTGGGGGGTGACATATGCTGTATTGCCATTAGGATAAGGTTATCGGGTGTGTCCATTCTTTGGCGTTTGGGGGGGGAGTGATGTAGCGCCCATAATGGTAACATTATGTAGCTCACATATTTCACTGCAGAGACCCAAGCATAGAAGGACTTTAAGCTTGCGGTGTGTATTGACATCATGGACAATGAGTCTGGACCACCTGTGGACTTGGGAGGAAGTCAGAGGATCGGGAGCGAGAGCCTGAAAGGACTGTCTGACCTCCTGGGGTCAGACAGAAGAGCGAAGAGGACTTTTGAAGTGATTAAGTGTAAATAGAAGGATGTGACTTGATGGTGTGATTCTGTGTTTGATGTGTGGGTATACATGTATGTGGGTTTACCGCAGCTCTTCCTCTTTTTTCCTGACAGAGAGAGAGAGAGCTGGGGAGTTGAGATGAATAAACCATACTGAGAAATTATCCAGTCTCATCATTTCATGATCCCCACAACTGTAACTTTTTACCATCTCACAGTAGGCTAAAGTTTTGGTTGCTGTAAAACACTGCACCACTACTAACAGGAACTAACGAGAGATTATATTTCTCATTAGCTTCCTTAACATAAGCGCCAGTCAAATGCTGGTAGAATGGCTCATAGCCCTTAGTGCTATTACTAGCAACTTCCCCAGATGCCACGTTCTCTTACATGGTTTCTGCAAAAATACAGCTGAAGTATTAAACCCACTGCAGTTATATGAAAAAAAAAATAGCAAATTTATGATAAAATTCACAAATTTATCATAAGCAAGATGCAAGCATAAAAAAATCCAGAAGAAGAAGTCATAAATTTATCAGAAAATGCCTTAAATGCATTTTTAAAGAATGACCTTGTGGGGAGCAGAATCACACATTGCTGTCAAACCCCCATTTGACAATAATTCTCCCCCCCGAGTCCCTTAGTCCTCCGTCTGGCTCCAGGAGGTCAGGAAGTCCTTTCAGAGTCTTATCACGGCACCTCCATCCTCCTGCCATTATCCACAGGCGGTCCAGACGTATTGTCCCATCCAAGACGTGAGGTCAATCAACACATGCAGTCCTAAGCATCTCCTTGTGCTTATACATATGTAGGCAAAAATATATGAGCCACAGACCTATACTTTTTTACTCAAGTAGCCTACATTTGGCCATACTCATTGAGTTACATTTAAATTTACTAACTCTAATAGAATACAATTCAAGTTTTTCCCTCTCATTAGATTTGAAATCTTTTTTCTAGCTCAGGAAAAAAAAAAACGATCTATTACTCTTTCTGTATATAATTTTGCTTATATTAGACTGGAGAGTAATGCAATAAACTTATAAAAGTTGAAAAGTATCAAATGTTTGAGGGGAAAAAATGCAAATGTGGGAAAGAGGCTTTAAATTTCTCACAAAGAAGTTGCAAATTTATTTTTTTTTAAAAAAGTAAATTTGTTAGGGGAAATATTTATGAGGAAAAAGTTGCAAATTCAAAAATGTCACAATTCACTATTCAAGTAGCTCCCATAGTAGATGCTGTCTTACTTGAGTAATATAAAGTAAAGCTTTCGCTCAAGTTCAGTTTCTTACACTTGCGCAAGTATTTTAGGTGATTGCTCTTACAAGTGAGTAATGATTATCACATTACAACAGATACTTTTAATGTAGTACAATATCTGGCAGTTCTACAAACCTTTGCAAATCCCAGCTTCAAATTCCAGTCGAGTTGGACGCATTGCTGTTCTGTCGTAGCCCAACATCCGCAGGCTGTGGAGGTTCCACAATCCACACTACCGGGAGGCTTCGTGGGGTGGTCACGTGATTTATTTTCGCGTGGTGAGGTGAAGCGCCGTTGGACCTCCGTATGTGGCGTTTGGTACATTTGCTTTAAAAAAAAAAAAATGTACCAAGTGGTTACTGGAAAAAGTTTACCCAATCGGACCATTTTTACGTGCTGAGTTTCAGTTAGCATGCTAGCTGTAAACCAAGTGCAGCTCAAGTCTCCGCGCACACGATGAACAAAACGTAACGAGTCCTCCAGGACACGGGGCCGTTTCACGGTGGGTTGTTTTTTTGTTTTTTTTTTCCGTGGACTGCCCCGGGTCGTTGGGTCGGTTGGTCTCGAGCTGCTAGGATGTGCGCCTGCTGCTCCACGAAGCTCCACCGGGAAGGTGAGTCTTTCACCGGATGATGGATAGGAACTACCCGAGCTCCAGTTTTGCGGACCCGCTGGCTTCACCAGCACAGACCGTCGCTTCGTGGGCCTTTGACCGAGACTCAGCTACCATCAAACCCAGGTAAGAGATGAAGGAGAAGGCGGGTCAACTTCCGAAGGAAATTTCGGTGATGGAGGGCCTAGCTCTCTTTTAAAAAAAAAAAAAAAAAAAAAATGCAAATGTACGGGTGATTGTTGGTATAACAGCATAAAAACGGAGGAAAAAATAATAATTGTGCCTGTCATGTCAGTGGTTTCTTGTCCTTGTAACTTTCCTTGCTAGTTGTCGTTCGCGCACCTTCTTTTCAGCATGATCACAGGCAGAATATGTTTGTGCAAACTATAGTAGGGAAATGTATGAAAGAATATGTGACGAGTTGACAATTCAGCGATGTTTAACTGTCATTTTATAGACTTATTAGCCCACAGGTGCTCTTCAAAGCCAAAACAACAGAGGTAACTAGCAGCCAGAGCTCGTTACTGCATGTCTTATATGACAGTGGTTCTGTTTCATAGTATGGGTTATGATGGATAAGGATGTATATGTTTTATGTGCATTTACAACTCTTGTCATAGCCACTGCAGATGTGCCAAACATGTGGAGATCCAACACGATGATCTGACTGATGTGATTATGCTATACAGTAGTTTGTAATAACATTAGCACAATCCTTGCTGACAGAGTTGTTCTTTTGGGGGAAAAATGTCAAGGTGTTCAGTTCCTGACGTTTTTCTTGTGGAAGCAAAATTTGCAATCAGTCAAATATAACAACTGGTAAGGAATTTGCATGTAAAGTTGCCTACTGAATAGTAGATGAACATCTTTACAATTTTTGATTTTGCTTCTTGACTCCAATATTTGCAATGATGACTTATTTGCAGTGGTGTACTTCTGCTACTTGTAGAAGCTACAAACTTCTTACATACTCCCAAGTTTGGCCATTGGTAAATTATAAAATATTTTGTGATCATTATTAAAGAATTGCTGCTATATATTGTGTTTAGATGACTCTTGCTCAAATGATGGAGTAAAGGATTATTTAAAGGCCAAATGTCACGTAATTTTTTTTTCTAAATGACAACGAATTTAGATAAAATACACATAGCTTAAACCAAATATTCATACCGGAGACCATATCACCCACCTGTATTTACATAATTGCACAAAATACACCAGGTGAAGGCCCCACCTTGCTTGCTGGCTTGTGACAGCCAGTCCAGACCACGCCCATGTTTTTGACATCACCAGTTGTACCCTGGCTGCCCTGCCTATCCACATTCACACTTATCAACATTGGACAATCATGACGGAAAGTGACAGCGATTGTGAACAAATTAGTTTAGTTTTGTCTTTTTTTTTTGTCTTTTTTTTTTGTCAGTGGTTCAGACAGTGACAGAGGCATAGAACCTTACAGGTTCGAGCCGTCCGAGACAGAATCAGATGCTTTGTCTGATGACAACAGTTCCAACGATGACCAGAGAGCAGAACCAGTGGAAAATGTCATTGAACTGGACATTAATTGCCTCCAGAATTGCGAAGCCGAAGGGGGTCTGTCCAGGGCGCCCCATAAATATTGATTTTTCTGAAGCCATTATTATTACAGTGGAGGAGAGCCGCTGCTGTCAAGAAATTGACCAGATCAATATGAAAATGGAGGCGCATACCTGTCAAGTGAGACGTTTTCGCCGTATTTTGGTGCCAAGCGTGGCTGTGGGAGACGGTGGAGTGGTTTGGGACACTTTTCTGGGAAATGTTTTAAATGTAGTTCGTGTTGTTATTGTCAAATATTTTAAGGAAAATACGGGGAAAATGCAATTTTAGCAAAAACGGGCGTATTGCCATTTCTGTACGCCCAAAAGAAAAAATATACTGGAAAAAAAACTGAGTGTCTTGAGGAGCACTCCTGTGTGTGATCACCCACAGCAGGTGATGGCAGATCCGCTCAGCGTCAGCTATTCGCACTACCATGAGAAGTGTGGAGTCACTCATTAGTTTAATTGTCGGGGCGGGCTGATTGCTCAGCTTGAGCTATTCTCACTACTGTTCGAAGTGTGGAGTCAATCATTAGTTTAATTGTCTGGGCGGGCTGATCGCTCAGCGTGAGCTATTCTCACTACCATGAGAAGTCATTAGGACAATGGTTTAACACGTTCAGCTGTGCAGCGGTTGCGGAACAGACAGAGATCGCCTGACAAATACAGAATTCTGCTATTTTTTTTATTTTGCGCTGGACGCTCAGTTGTTTTGTTATTGTCAAATATCCATGAATCCTTAAAATATTTGACAATAACAACACGAGTTGCATTTGGGGCATTTCCCAGAGAGGTGTCCCTTGTTGCTCCGCAGTTCCTTATAGCCGCTTTTTACGGTGTTGAAGTACGGCGAAAACGTCTCACTTGACAGGTATGAAAACATTTCCCAGAGAAGTGTTCCTTATTACCCAGCTGTCCCTGATAGTCCCGTTTTAAGGTATGGGTGAAATATCCAATTTTTTCTTTCTTGTTGCTCACTTCAACCTTCCAGTCTCCATATAAACAATCAATTGAAATACCCCAAGCATCAAACTAGGGTACAATCGATTTCGTCACTTCCGCCTTCTTCCCCAGGCGATTCCAGGGGCCGTGTCAGGCCAAGCGCGGCAGTTTTAAATTAACGAATATTCCGTTTTTACTGAAGCATATGCACCAAGACCCGAACGGATCGGTTCCCTTTTATATCTAGTTTCAAGATATTTAAAGTACCCTGTTACGTGACATTTGGCCTTTAACAACAAATTTAATTTCAAATTCCCACAATAATGGAGTGCCAGCAGTCTTGTGCAGAGATTAGAGAACCTCCTGGGAGGATGTCATAAGCACTCTATCCATCAGACTTTCATAAATTGAACATAAAACCTCTTTTCACTCTGAAAAAATGGAGAATTGCATGTCTGTTCAGAAGCATTTCAAGATTAGGTTAGACCCTATGTCGTCTGAAATATGAATCCAGTGTATTATCAGAAACTTTGATACAGTAAGTGGAGCATGGCTTCTGTGGAGATTGTAATACTCATGAACATTGTGTCTTTGTCCACACAGCCCCAGCTATGAGGCCATACACCCTGATGCAGAGCTCCTTCAGCGGCAGAGCTGCTACACTTCCACGCACCAGCTTCCCACATACACTACATCACACATTCCTGCTGCAGCAGGTGAGTTCCAGGCCCTGAAGATTTGTTTAGGTTTTCTTTTTAACTGTATAGCAGTTCCTACCACTGGCATGTTAAGGTTTTCTTACTTTTGTCTTTTACCTCCCCTATTTAACTGTTAGGAACACTTGAGACAAATACTAATATCCCTGAGACCACAATCATGAGCTTCCTATCTGCCATGGAGTCAAGGAGCCTTCAGACTGGTCCTCCTAGTGCCTCACTGCTTCCTCCTTTTAGACCCCCATCATGGCCTGTTGGTGAGAACAGTCTGTTAATTTTTCACATTGTTTAAAGGGGATGAGCTGTGGAGAGTGAGTTTGCTTCGGTTCAGAGGTCAGGCCAGAGGAGCACCAAACTGTCTGACAAAGGCAGAGGCCAGAAAGGACCTTTGAGAGACCCACTGGCTAGGGCGACAGAGACAGAGGGAAGCTAGCCATACTAAGAGCAATAACCGAGGGACATTTTTCAAATAAATCAATAATAAAGTAAGCCAGATAAGGATAAGCCATCTTTATTGTCATTCAAATCCTTACAGCCAATCATGTACAGTAGAACGAAATTATGTTTCTCTTATGTACAATCTTAATCACACACATATATAGAATCAGAAGGATCGCTGCCATGCAAGGCGCCGCCACAAATTTCCCTCCTCCGTTCCATTATTGCTGAGCACCAAGCTGGACGGCAGGAAGTTCCGCTTTTATATGGTCTTCGGCATGACCCAGCCGGGATTTGAACCTCGGCCTCCCAGGTGTCGGGTGGATGCTCTACCAACTGAGCCACCACTCCGGTGTGGGTAACTGGGAATACTCCCAGATAACTGGGAGTAAAGAAAATTTAGAAAGTGAAACCTCACCTTTCAACTACATTTATGTTGAAAATTCACACTTGAGGTGCAAATCACTCTGATTTGAATAGGACAGTAGCTTCTTGGCATCCCGTAGACCTGGTCCACAGTCTATTTGAACCTTCATTTAAAGTGTTCCACAACATTTGGAGCAGTTAGATAAGATATACAGTATATATATGTGACATTCATTGTATTTGTAGTTAGATTGAATTACTTTTTGCATTTACGTGCTAATTAGAATAATAAAAGAACAGAAAACTCTAGAACTTAGACTCAAAAGTGGTAATGTAAAAGGGAAATGTACACATTTGCAAACCAAATTAAACTGATATCAGATCAAGTGTGGACACCTGTGTGCTATGAAAGGCAAATTTATGTTGTTTTTTTTTGTTTTGCGGGGACAAAGGTCCTCCGGCTTTGTCTCAGCTGAAGGACCTCTTCCAAGCTTTAGCTCCACCCATTTAAATGATGGTGGAGGCAGACGTGCCTTTGGGGCCATGCACATGACATCGTTTTTACCCCAAACCATGGAAGTTTGTCTACAGTTTAGCTGTCCATGCATACTACGCTGGGTATTTGAGGTTTGAAAGTGTAGAGATTTGGAGCCAGTCTCCAGAGGGGAGAGGTTTTCATGGCGCTGATTTTGCATGTCCGCATGCACAGAAAAAAATGGGGATGGGAATTGATAAGATTTTTTCAGTACCAATAGCTCTGTCAGTTTTGCTTATCGATCTGATTATTTATTGATTCCCTTATCAATTTTTGATCAGTTTTCTGTATGGGGGGGAAAAGCAGGCCTTCCTAGGATTTCAGCATCATTGCAGGAGTTTTGTTATTTTTTTGACTTTAAAAATGCTTCTCTTAAAAAAGATATAATAAAATGAAATATAAAAGACTGTAAACATGTAAAAATGGGCATTTATGCCTTGTAACATTTATGTTTAAATGCTGAAAAGCAATATAAATAAAAGTAGTATAAATGGAATACTGGCGATTAGAAACAACTGCACAATTGTTATTGTAGCAATCACAAAAATATACAGGATATGCTATACTTGGGTGTAATTTTTGCATGTCTTTTTAAAAATATATACAGCATATATGCAGTGTACATATATACACCCATACATGCATAAAATAATTGTATATTAGCATACTGTTAAAACCTCAAGACATTGCTCATTCTGGGAAGGAGTCTAGTTCAGTATTAATCTGTAACCTACATTACACGTACCACCTACCCAACTCCAGCTGCTCTACGGTCATGAATGGGTACAAGCCTTTCACTACAAACTTCATCACGGCTCCGTGTGCAGTTAGCATCAACAGGTTTTCCTGGCAAGGAGTGGAGAGTGAGCAGGTTGGTAAAACCTCAGCATTGCCTGTTGGTGTCATCGTCTAAAAAGAATGAGATCATATTTAAATATGAGACATTTTTAGTTGGGTTTTGTGAGTTATAAAATGGATTAAACTTAGCCTGCAAGGCTGCTAGCATTGTGCTAATCCTAACCAAGGTGCTGCTGTTTGGGAATCAGGTGCGGGTGCACTTCGTAGACTGTTGAACACATTGCAGTCTTTTCTTTTATCCCATGCTGCCGTGTCAAGAGATGTTTTAACTCATGTTTACCATATGCTTCCGCTATTATCCCATGGTAGCAATGACGTTGCTTGGTAACAACAGCATGTGACGTCATGATGCATGTCATTTTTAAAAAAAACACGGAAGCATTTAAACCCGCAGCAGCGATAAGAGGAGTTGATAACATCAGCAATGTACAATTCCAGGGGCTCGAAAAATTTAGAACCAGTTCCCAACAGGAACGGTTCTCAATTCCCATTCCTAGAAAAAAACACCTACGGCATGATGGAGCCCCAATTTACAACAGATTTCAGTCAGTCCACACACCAAGGAGAATTTATTTTTCCACAGAAAAATACAAATATGAAGCTTGTATTTCTGTATTTCTCACAGAAATAGAAGCTCTATGATTAAACTTTAAGCCTTATGTGTTTATAGTTAGGATCAGGTCAAGAATTGTCTCTTAACAGTATCTGTAAAACTGCTTTTTTTGCACAATAGATTCAGACTTGTATAGAAAAATAATCATCAAAATTATAAACAAATAGGATGCCTACCTTTATTGAATGATGAACAAATCACCATGGAGCTGCCAATGTTCCAAATCCAGTTTTGCGTGGCTGCACAAATGATGTGATGTCGGCTACAGCCCGACGTCTCATAATATCACTATTTTTGGTTCTTGCAATGCTTTTGTAAAAGTTATGACTGAAGACGTCTTGTCAAATATTCAAACTAACTGTCAGTAAATCAGATTTTTTTCTTGCCTGCAATTATACAGGTTATTTATTTACACATATTTAGCCTATTTAATTCAATTCAATTTTATTTGTATAGAACCTAATCACAACAAGTCATCTCAGTGCAGTATTTATTTATTTATTACTCCCTCATTCTTTCATCTTAAAAAATGAATATAAACACTTATATCAGATGGAATCTGGTGTTTATACCGGAGTGGTGGCTCAGCACCGGAGTGGTGGCTCAGTTGGTAGAGCATCCGCCCCACACCCGGGAGGCAGGGGTTCAAATCCCGGCCGGGTCATGCCGAAGACCATATAAAGACCATATAAAAGTGGAACTTCCTGCCATCCAGCTTGGTGCTCAGCAATAAATGGAATGGAGGAGGGAACTCTGTGGCGGCGCCTTGCATGGCAGCGGCCCTCTGATTCTGCACTTGGGGTGTGTGTAATTTACACTGTAGATAGGTAAAGCACAATCTCGTTCTGCTGTGCATGATTGGTTGTACAGTTGAATGACAATAAGGGTGATTTAATTTAATTTATAGTTATAATCCAAAGTCCCTAGTAAAACTTATACTTGTCATCTGTTAGTCCCAACAGCAGCTTTCACACCTTCGGTGGATCCGCATGCATGTGTGGTTGCTTTTGTGACGTGTCGTGTCCACGCAGATGTTTCTCTCTAGGTCTAAACAAAAACGTTGTCGTGTGCGCCAGGCCTTTGTGAGCTTTCAGAATCTGCTCCTAATATTTGATTCATGCCACTGGCATTTGTGTTCCCAGCTGGCTCATTAATCCTTAGTTAATTAGATGTATCATTTCCAGGCATTATTTTGACTTATTTTATTATATTTTGGCCAGGATGGCCCTGTATCCATGCTGGCAGTACTGCTAGCCAAGTTGGCTTAGCTCCTTGTTTATGGCTTCAATCAACATACCAACCCACCCCATTCAACATCAGTTATCCCAGCTGGATCATCTACCAGCACTTGACCACGTATCTTTTTCCTAGACATTAGTTTAACTTACTTTATTATAGTTTATAAATTATAATACTTGGGCTGGGACACCTCCTCCACCTGACAGTGGTTAGCTGCAGCTAGCAGAGGCACATATTCATTCATTAAGTCATTAACTAGGGCTCACAGGGTTGGTCTGAACAACACTGTTTAATTTGGATAGAAAATGGTGTTGTAACATTTAATTCCTGTTTTATTTTGACAAAAGTATGTCACAGAAATTTCATTAAGACTTCTGGGAATTGGATCAACATGTTGAAAAGACAAAGTATATTAAATTGTGTGTGTGTGTGCGCACTAAACTAAATTCCATTACCTTTCTCTGATGAATTATTTATTAAGTTTATAATAAATACTTTGTGACAGTAAACATCAAAGTAGCAATCCAGTAGTCTCCCAGGTTCCATCACACCACTGTGTTACACTATGCATATGGTATTTGAAGATGCATATATACTGGGTGTCCAGGTCCTGAAAAAAATTCATCTAAAACTATGACATTGACTTTGATGCTGGCATGCATAAAACAATAGTTACTTCAAATTTAACAGAATATATGGGTGATGTTGGAATTACAGATTTTCTTATGTCGTCTGTTTGCATCTGTGTAGGTACTAGTTCCTCTACCACAGAGCTCTATTTGACTGGGGCCCTGCCTTCTACTGCCACTTTCTCCACTCTGCCTGCTCTGTCATCCTGCCAGCAAACAGGTGCCTATCCTACCAGGAGTTCTGTCACTAACCCTTCGCTATCTCTCCAGGAACCTGCCTTCAGCTCTTCCACAAATGGCCTGTTTACTCACCATGATCCTCTGCTACATTTCAAATCAAGCCAAACTGTGCTTCCCACTGCATTGACCTTTAATCATCTTCCTGCCCCTGCTCTGGGTTCAGCTCTGCCTGTGCAGTCCTCCACTTACCGCTCAGCCCAGGAATCAGCACCCCACCTGCTCACACCCCAGTTCAGCCCCCACTCCTCTCTCTTGCCTGCCCCTCATAGTGCCTCTCAGTCATATGGGGCTGCTGTTTTCTCCGGCTCTGTTGAAAGAGCTCTCCAGCGTGAATGTAGTGTCATCAAACACCACCAAAGGCCTTCCAGCAACCACCTGGTCTCAGAGCAGTTGTCCAGTTCGGAACAGTCCTTACAGGGGTACTTTGGTGCTGGCAGTGAAGTAAATACCTCCTACCAGCAGGGCTCATCATCCACTACAGCAGAATCAACTCTCCAAACAGTCAGTGGTTCTGCACAACCCAAAACTGACTGTATGACACAGCCCTATTCTTCCACCTCTGTGGAGGACACAAAACACTGTTCTTCCAAAGTACCTTCACACCATGTGAAGGAAGAGGAGATCCACTCTCAGAGCCTGACAGCAGGGTCTCCTGAGCGCTCCTCCCCTGGACTGAAGCAGAACTCAGTGATTGCCAGTCACCTTGCAGTCCAGCTATCTAGTCTTATGTCCAGTGGTTTGTCTCAAACCTATGTCACAACCCACACACAGTCACAGGCCTCCCGTTCCTCCTCAAACAAACTCTCCTACATTTATGAAAATTTACCTTCCCTTTCCAGCCAGTCTGATAATATTTATTCATCCACTCCTATGCCGACCCAAGAGCCAGAGATTCAGTATGGGGCTCAGCCCCAGAGCTTGGGTCAAGGAAATCTTTCTGTGAGCTACCCCACATCCCACTCTCATGGTGCCTCAAATGTAACTTTTTCATCTCAGTCACAGGGGCAGAATTACTCTACGGGACAATTGGCTAACTCTGCTTTCACACCAACATCATCTACAGTGGATTACACAATAATGCAGACTTCAGTGGAAGGTAAAACACATGACACTTTGTCCCAACAACAGACTCAACCCAATAAATACATTCTGTCAGCATCATTGCCTACATATACTTCAGCGGCTCAAGCCTTACAAAATAATGTATCCTTAATACAGGACAGTAAGCCGCAATATATCAAAGAGAAACTTAAAGAGATTCCTTTGCAGGACATCGAGGTCCTACAACAGGCATCCGTAGAGGCCTCTGTAACATGTAACAGTGTGGCATCTCACAACAATGTGATTTATGTTCTTTCAAGAATGGATGATGACCACAAAACACAAAGTGTTATTCGAAGCAATTCACGTGCTGATGATCCTCTTATGGGACTGCGACATATAAACGCAGCACCAGTAAAGGATGAAAGTATTCGTACATTGAGCAAACAGCACATACATTTAAATAGTGCCAGTGGCCATGAAACTGCCAACACACAAGCTACAGACCATTCCCTTGTGTCTTCTCATATGTCGGTGTTTTCTGAGCCGTCCAAGCAGCACTTGGTTCCTACTTCTGAGCCTCAGCAGCAAAACCAACAGAGCCTTATTCAGGTGCAGACCCTGGCAATCAATACCCAGTTTATAGCTGTCCCTGGCACTCACGTTCTCTCAGAACCCAGTCAAATGATTTTGCTCCAGCAGCCCCTCATGCACAATAGTCAAAATGCATCAAAACTTGTATCGGTGCAGCCAGCCCAAAGTTTAGGCCCTGTTCATGTACAGTATCTTCAGATGGATCGAGATCTGCTGGCTCCCACTGTTACTGAAACTCAGACTCAGCAGGGCACCATATTGCCTGAAACAAGCTCAGAATATGCATCTTCCTCAAAACACTACTGCAGCCTGTTGTCAAATCAGTCAGATGATGGCAAGAACCACTTTTCTGTCAACTCCATTTGCTTCCCCGACTCCATGCTGCTTGGAGATGACAGAAATATTTTGTCAAATGTTGACGATATTCTTGCTGCCACAGTGGCAGCCTGTGGTGTCTCACCACAAGACTTCGTCAAAGCTACATCCTCTGCTGAGGCTGAAATGGCAGTGATGACAAACCCTATTGATTCTGGAGGTCAATTCCAAAATGTGGATTTGAGGCACGTGCCACCTAGTTTTTCCTCCGCTCAGCAGTCAGTCACCAACTCCCACACTAGCAGTATGACACTAAATGGCGCTCAGGTGGCCACAGACTGTCATGGTCAGAATGTTAAGCACATCAGCACCACCATGGAGCATGACACAAATGGAGAGAGAAGGCACTCTGAGAATGGCTATCACATTGGCAGTCAGATGTATGAATCCTCAGCTTCCCAGAATAAAGGGAATACAAAGATTGTTAAATCAGAAGATGGCATTGTGGAAAGTCCAGGTGATGAAGACTTCCCCAAAAAGAAGGCTCATTCTAAATGTTTGACCAGACAAGGTGGTCCTGAGGATGATAATGGAATGATTAAACCAGCCAAACGCACTGGGCAGACGAAACGACAAAACTCAAGGGGTGGTGATATTAATTCATCATCTGCCTGTATTTCTGATAGCGCTCCGCAACAAGAGAGAATAAGACAAAAGATCCGTGAAGTGGAAGAGAAACAACCAGAGGTCAAAACTGGTTTCATTGGTTCCTTCTTAGACTTCATCAAATCTGGTCCCAAACAGCAAAACTCTCAAAGTCCAACACGAGCAGTTAATCGCCCACGAAAGACCTCCACCTCATCAAGACTTTGCCCTTTGCCTGCTCTGCCTCCCAAACTGTACACTTTTACAGGGCCTGTAATTCTCCAAGAGAATCCTGTTGCAAAATCTCGGGAGAAACACCTGGATGAAGATCTGCGCAAGAACTTGGAGACACTGCCATCATTCAGTTCAGATGAAGAGGAAAACACTGGAAAGAACCAGGCTCTGAGGAACAGCATCTGCTCAGTACTGTCTTCACTGGATGAATCCACAGATCGAAAACCTAGGGCAGGTAATAACCTCCTGGCCATGCTTACTGAAATGTCTGTTATGACGGTGTCTGTGCACAGTCATTAAGTGCTACATGTTGTCGAAACACAACAATCCTTCAACAAACTCCACTAATGGGAAATTATTGATTCAAAGGAATCCTTGAAAAAATAATTAAATCATACTGACAGAGCATTAAACAGATTAGTGTTTGTGGTAATTTTTATTTCTTTTTTTAGTGGCTTAGATAGATTTTATACCAAAATGAAGTTTGGGGAATAGATTGTATCTCTTATGTTAGAGAATGTTATTTAAAAAAATATTGTCATTGTTGTATTTTTGTGAATTTTATCATATTGTACACTATATTTACACACCAGTAATATAATTGCAAGAATGTGGAGTATACCAAAAATGGTATTTTCAGAATCAAAAATACAACGGGCAGCATTCTGCTTACTACAAAATGCTTGTACAAACCCCAGTTCCAGTGAAGTTGGGACCTGTGTAAAGTGTAAATAAAAACAGAATGCAATGATTTGTATCCTTTTCAACCTGTATTCTATTGAATACACTACAAAGGTAAGATATTTAATGTTCAAACTAATAAATTTTTTTTTTAAATATTCACTCATTTTGGAATTTTTAACTTGCACATCTGTGAAAGCACCAATAAAGTTGAATGGTATATACAGGTTTTGGTAATTAAAAAATAATAAAGATGACACGCACATCACATAATCCACCTGGTCGGGTGCTGGATCCCCAGAAAGCCTCATTAAAAAAAAATCAAAGAAGATCTGCATGCCGAAAAGCTCCGATTATTTATTTATTTGTAACATTCTGGGCCACCTGCCCTTCCTAAGACTTGTATGGATAGAAGTCTGAGGAAGGGCAGGTGGCCCGAAACGCTACTAATAAATAAAGTTTGAAGTTAAGTGTTTATTTGAAAGGGACAATACATACTAATGAACATTAATTCAAATGTAAGTATGCCACATTTAGCAATACTGCTAATTTACATCTGTAGTCCCCCGGTGGGTCACAAAAACACACAATCATACACGAGAAGAACAACGGCAATAAAACTGTACAAAGTGGATATGCTAAAGTGCAAGAGTTAAGGTGCTACAAAACATGACATTCAAATGTCACACGAGTGAAGTACTGCGTATGCGTATACACATATTCACCCAGGCACCTCACAGCAACAAGAGACAACAACAAACAAGAGGTGGGGTATATGGTTGTGACGCATGGGCGCATATGTACAGTGGTGTGAAAAAGTGTTTGCCCCCTTCCTGATTTCTCATTTTTTTGTATGTTTGTCACACTTAAATGTTTCAGATCATAAAACAAATTTAAATATTAGATAAAGATAACACAAGTGATGCAGTTTTTAAATGATGTTTATTATAAAGGGTAAAAAATATTCAAACCTACATGGCCCTGTGTGAAAAAGTGACCCCCCCCCCCAGTTAAAACATAGATTAACTGTGGTTTATCACATCTTTAGAAAGCTGAGTTCAATTTATCTAGCCATACCTAGGCCTGATTACTGCCACAACTGTTCTCAATCCAAAAAAATCACTTAAATAGGACCTGCCTGACAAAGTGAAGTAGACCAAAAGATCCTCAAAAGCTAGACATGATGCTGCGATCTAAAGAAATTCAGGAACAAATGAGAAGCAAAGTAATTGAGATCTATCAGTCTGGAAAAGGTTATATAGCCATATCAAAAGCTTTGGGACTGCAGCAAATCACAGTGAGACCCATTATCCACAAATGGCGAAAACATGGAACAGTGGTGAACCTTCCCAGGCGTGGCCGGCCAACCAAAATTACCCCAAGAGCGCAGCGACGACTCATCCAAGAGGTCACAAAAGACCCCACAACAACATCCAAAGAACTGCAGGCCTCACTTGCCTCAGTTAAGGTCAGTGTTCATGACTCCACCATAAGAAAGAGACTGCGCAAAAATGGCCTGCATGGCAGAGTTCTAAAATGAAAACCACTGCTGAGCAAAAAGAACATAAAGGCTTATCTCAGTTTTGGCAGAAAACATTTGATGATCCCCAAGACTTTTGGGAAAATACTCTGTGGGCTGACGAGATAAAAGTGGAATCTTTTGGAAGGTGTGTGTCCTATTACATCTGGCGTAAAAGTAACAGATCATTTCAGAAAAGGAACATCATACCAACAGTAAAATATGGTGGTGGTGGTAATGTGATGGTCTGGGGCTGTTTTGCTGCTTCAGGACCTGGAAGACTTGCTGTGGTAAATGGAAGCATGAATTCTGCTGTCTATCAAAAAATCCTGAAGGAGAATGTCCGGCCATCTGTTCGTGACCTCAAGCTGAAGCGCACTTGGGTTCTGCAGCAGGACGATGATCCAAAACACACCAGTAAGTCCAGCTCTGAATGGCTTAAGAAAAACAAACTGAAGACTTTGGAGTGGCCTAGTCAAAGTCCTGACCTGAATCCGATTAAGATGCTGTGGCATGACCTTATAAAGGCTTTTCATGCTTGAAAACCCTCCAATGTGGCTGAATTACAACAATTCTGCAAAGATGAGTGGGCTAAAATTCCTCCACAGCGCTGTGAAAGATTCATTGCCAGTTATCGGAAATGCTTGATTGCAGTTGTTGCTGCTAAGGGTGGCCCAACCAGTTATTAGGTTTAGGGGGCAATCACTTTTTCACACAGGGCCATGTAGGTTTGGATTTTTTTTCCCCTTAATAACAAACACCTTCATTTAAAAACTGCATTTTGTGTTTACTTGTGTTTGTCTAATATTTAAATTTGTTTGATGATCTGAAGCATATAAGTGTGACAAACAAAAAAATGAGAAATCAGGAAGGGGGCAAACACTTTTTCACACCACTGTATATATGCATATGCCGCAGCTTTTCAGTGTGCAGATCTCCTTTGATTTTTCTAACATACAGGTTTTGGAACAGCAAATGCTGCTATCCAGGCAATGTCGTTTTCAGGGATGTCCCTGCTTATTTCAGCAAGACAATACCAAGACACATCCTGCACGGTACAACAGTGTGGCTTCATAGTAAAAGAGTTTGGATACTAGACTGGCCTGCTTGCGGTCCAGACCTGTCTTCCATTGAAAATTTGTAGCACATTATGAAATGCAAAATATGCCAATGGAGACTGTGGACTGTTGAGCAACTTTAGTCATACATCAAGCAAAAATGGGAGAGAATTCCACCTACAAAGTTTCAACAGTTGGTGTCATCAGTTCCTAAATGCTTATTGAGTGTTGTTAAAAGGAAAGGTGATGTAACACAGTGGTAGACATGCCCCAGTCCCAGCTTTTTTTAGAATGTGTTGCAGACATCAAATTCAAAATAATAACTAGAAAAGCACTCAGAGAGCGCATACCTCCACCAAGGCTCCTTCCATCTGTCATGGATCACTTCCATCATGTAATGGGTTTGTGTGTAGGCCGAGAGCCTTTTGTGGTGAAAATTGCATCAAAGTCTGTTCATTAGTTTTGGAGTATTGTTGCTAACACTCTGTGAGAAGATAAGAGCCTTGGCAGAGGTATGTATTCTCAAATCCTCACCAAAATGTAATGGGTTCCTCTGCAGCCCAAGGACCACCTCTGGTGAAAATTTCATTTAAATCCATCCAGTAGTTTTTGTGTAATCCTGCTGCACAAAATACAAACAAAGCCCTTGGTGGAGGTACAGTGGGGCAAAAAAGTATTTAGTCAGCCACCAATTGTGCAAGTTCTCCCACTTAAAAGATGAGAGAGGTCTCCAATTTTCATCATAGGTATACCTCAACTATGAAAGACAAAATGAGAAAAAAAAATCCAGAAAATTACATTGTCTGATTTTTAAAGAATTTATTTGCAAATTATGGTGGAAAATAAGTATTTGGTCAATAACAAAAGTTCATCTCAATACTTTATTATATACCCATTGTTGGCAATGACAGAGGTCAAACGTTTTCTGTAAGTCTTCATAAGGTTTTCACACACTGTTGCTGGTATTTTGGTCCATTCCTCCGTGCAGATCTCCTCTAGAGCAGTGATGTTTTGGGGCTGTCGCTGGGCAACACGGACTTTCAACTCCCTCCAAAGATTTTCTATGGGGTTGAGATCTGGAGACTGGCTAGGCCACTCCAGGACCTTGAAATGCTTCTTACGAAGTCACTCCTTCGTTGCCCGGGTGGTGTATTTGGGATCATTGTCATGCTGAAAGACCCAGCCACGTTTCATCTTCAGTGCCCGTGCTGATGGAAGAAGGTTTTCACTTAAAATCTCACGATACATGGCCCCATTCATTCTTTCCTTTACACGGATCAGTCATTCTGGTCCCTTTGCAGAAAAACAGCCCCAAAGCATGATGTTTCCACCCCCATGCTTCACAGTAGGTATGGTGTTCTTTGGATGCAACTCAGCATTCTTTCTCCTCCAAACACGACAAGTTGAGTTTTTACCAAAAAGTTCTATTTTGGTTTCATCTGACCATATGACATTCTCCCAATCCTCTTCTGGATCATCCAAATGTTCTCTAGCAAACTTCAGACGGGCCTGGACATGTACTGGCTTAAGCAGGGGGACACGTCTGGCACTGCAGGATTTGAGTCCCTGGTGGCGTAGTGTGTTACTGATGGTAGCCTTTGTTTCTTTGGTCCCAGCTCTCTGCAGGTCATTCACTAGGTTGCTCACTGTTCTCGTAATCATTTTGACCCCACGGGGTGAGCTCTTGTGTGGAGCCCCAGATCGAGGGAGATTATCAGTGGTCTTGTATGTCTTCCATTTTCTAATAATTGCTCCCACAGTTGATTTCTTCACACCAAGCTGCTTACCTTTTGCAGATTCAGTCTTCCCAGCCTGGTGCAGATCTACAATTTTGTTTCTGGTGTCCTTTGACAGCTCTTTGGTCTTTGCCATAGTGGTGTTTGGAGTCTGACTGTTTGAGGTTGTGGACAGGTGTCTTTTATACTGATAACAAGTTCAAACAGGTGCCATTAATACAGGTAACGAGTGGAGGACAGAGGAGCCTCTTAAAGAAGAAGTTACAGGTCTGTGAGAGCCAGAAATCTTGCTTGTTTGTAGGTGACCAAATATTTATTTTCCACCATAATTTGCAAATAAATTCTTTAAAAATCAGACAATGTGATTTTATGGATTTTTTTTTTCTGATTTTGTCTCTCATAGTTGAGGTATACCTATGATGAAAATTGGAGACCTCTCTCATCTTTTAAGTGGGAGAACTTGCACAATTGGTGGCTGACTAAATACTTTTTTGCCCCATTGTATCCACTCTCAGATCATCACCAAAATCTAATCATCTGTTCCCCATGTCATTACACACCTTACCTGAAAATTTCATCAAAATCCATTCATAACTTTTTGAGTTATGTTGCTAACAGACAAACCAACCAACCAATGCCACTGAAAACATTACCTCCTCCCTTGGCAGAGGCAATAATCATGCATCGGATTTATATAGCGCTTTTTCATGGGCACTCAGACACTTTACAATGGATACAGTTATTCATTCACTCCCCAGACAGACATTGATAGTGGTAAGCTACTACTGTAGCCACAACTGCCCTGGGGCAGACTGACGGAAACATGGCTGCCAATCCGCGCCAACGGCTTCTCCGACCACTACCGAAAATGAGTGAATATTTGCGAAAAACAGTAAAGTTTATCAGTTTGAGCTTTAAATATTTTATCTTTGTAGTGTATTCAGTTGAATGCAGGTTGAAAAGGATTTTTTAGTTATTGCATTCTGTTTTTATTTAAGTTTTGCACAAGGTCTCAACTTCATTGGAATTGGGGTTTGTACAACCATTTTGTAGTAAGCTAAAGAATGCTGCGCATTGTAGTTTTGATTGTGAAGTATACCAAAAACTGTATTTTCAGATTCTTTCAACTCTTCTTCAGATAACCAAATCCAGTATATGATGATGAAGACTGCCCTGGTACCATCTGTGCCACACACTGTCACAGTGGCCTGTATGCCACTGCGACAGGTAGCCCCCCCTGCACCGTCAGCTGGAGTGACAGTGTTTGTGGCAAAAAAAGAGTCCAGTGAAACCCCGCCAGACCAGTTGGCCTCAAAGTTGATGGATGTAGCCATTGCAGGACTGACCGACGAAGAGCTCTCCGATAGTGGAGGAGAGGGAATGTATCGCGAGAGAGACGAGTTTGTTGTTAGAAATGAGGACATTGAAAACTTGAAGGTAAACAATGAATGCTAGTTTAGATGAGATTGATGATGTGCAAAACTAACTTTGAATCCCCCAGCCATACAGAACTGTGCATGTGAACACTTGTGAATGTCTCCAGTGCACAGAAACAAACGTGTAAAAATGCACTTTGAGTTCACATCTGTGATTCCATTAGGACTGCAGTTCGTACAGGAATGCTGGAGCCATATTAGGATGGGGGGGGCACTTTTGGTGCATGTGTAAATTTATGTTGCTCTGTGTCAGTATACACTCACCAGCCACTTTAGTAGGTACACTTGTTCAACTGCTTGGTCATGCAAATATCTAATCAGTCAATCACACAGCAGGACCTCGGTGAATTTAGGCTTTTGGTCATGGTCAAGACAAGTTGCTGAAGTTCAATCCAAACATTAGAATGGGGGGAAAAATGTGATTCACGTGACTTTTAAGATGGTGTGGTTTCTGGTGCCAGATGGGCAGGTCTGAGTATTTCAGAAACTGCTCATCTGCTGGGATTTTCGCACACAACCATCTCTAAGCTTTACAGGGAGAACTTAAAACAAGAAAATATCCGGTGAGCAGCAGTTCTCTGTGCCCAAATGCCTTGGTGATGCCAGAGATCAGAATAGAATGTCCAGACTGGCTCAAGCTGAGAGAAAGGTAACAGTAACTCAAATAACCACTCATACGTTGATCCTTGCAGCAGATGGGGTACAGTAGCAGAAGACCTCAACTGATGTCACTCCTATCAGCTCAGAACAGGAAAACAGAGACTGCAGTTCCCACATTTTCACCAAAATTGGACAATAAAAGATTGGAAAACTTTTCCTGTTCTAAGTCTCAATTTTTGCTGCAACATTCCAATGGTAGAGTCAGAATTTGGTGCAAACAACATGAAAAAAATGGATGCACATATGGAGCATCATGGATGTGCGGCCAGTAAATCTGCTGCAATCAATATGAGCCAATATCACTGAGGATTTTTTTTCCAGCACCTTGTTGATTCTATGCCATGATGAAATAAGGCAGTTCTGAAGGCAATAGGGATCTATCCCAGTAAATGGCAGTTTCTACCTATTAAAGTGGCCAGTGAGTGTATATTCTCTTGACGCATCATTCACATGACGCAGGTGGATAGATGTATTCATTGATATCCACATGCACATGTCTGAGACAGGGGCTTAAGCACTAAAAGTAGGCTATAGATCCTTTTTGCACCTTAGCTGTTTTCCCCTACTTTTGTTTTATTATTAGAATAAGTTAAAACTAATCTTACCTTGAGCTGCCCATTTGTCATTTTTGCTTTTTTCTGTCTAAAATGATCAAAATGTGCATGTAATAGATATATGCTCACAGCTGACTGTTCATCAACTTGTGTGCTTAAGTTATTACTGCTTCATTATACTAAAGGCTGTTCTGTATTGTGTCCAGGTGACTATGAGGGCAGGTAGTGAGCCTCCGGCCATCTGGAAGGTCCAGAAGGCTCTGTTGCAGAAATTTGTGCCTGAGCTGAGAGATGGAAGGAGGGTCTTTTCAGCCACAAATAGTGTAAGTATAAGCAGAGTCCTTAAAAGAGCTTTATTACATGTGTGTCTTGAATTGCAGATTGTATCTTTTTTGTTTTTGTTGTCTATAGTATCTTGGATACTTTGGCGATGCCCAGAACATGTACCACAAGATTTATGTGAAATTTTTGGACACTGTTAATAAAAGGGAATATGTCAGAGTTTGTAGCCGGAAGCCACGCTGCAAACCTATGAGCTCTCTAAGGTAATTGAAGTTCCAGCTTCAGTGATTGAACACGTTTTCGGAAATGGGTACCTTCTGTCCTAACTGTTGTGATTCTGCCACCCAGGGGTGCTCAGGTGAAAGCTTTGCTGAGCTTGACAGCAACCTCCTCTTCAGTTTTCCAGAGCCTAAAACCTCGGCCCAAACAGGTCAAACCAAGGGCCGAGCCTCCACCCAAGAAAAGAAAGAAATGGAAGGAGGAGTTTTCCCCTCCTACATCTGGGTCATCTGCAGATGGTGGTGATGATGATGGTGAAGAAGCATTTTAACATCTTTGTGAAATTTAGTTTGCTAATATGTTGATATGACTGTCTCATTTTCCTTCTCTCTCTTACTTGCATCCCTCTCACACACTCTCAGATTTAAATCCTCCTTTGCCATTTGCTTCACGATTACTCTACACGCGAACCATGAAGGAGACATTCAAGAACTTTGTGGAACTACTCATCAGCATTGCTTTGGATGCAGATATCTTGACAACACTCGAGAGAGCAAATGGTGAGCAGTTAGCTTTTAGAAAACGGAGCTCCTGTTTGTAAAGCCCCAGTAGGTGGCATTCACCAAGCAAGAGAAAACGAGTCTCACACAGTCTGGAAAAGTCAGATCAGCATTTAAATGGACAACGCTTGTATTTGTGGGTGGGCTGTTTAGGGATTTCTGTATTCTCTAGCATGGTGGCTCAGTAGTATTTTTTTCCTGATATTTTGAAACCATTTGAGTCTAGAAATAAGCTGTTGAGTTGCATAATCTATTTTAGACATCAACTGCTACTTTAAACATATTTTAAAAATCCTACTCCCCCACTCCCAGGATGCATTTTGAAGCATTTTTTATAGACAGTGAATGGAAAATGGAGAAACCAAGGATCAAGTGGGCCCACACATGATAAATGCAAAGTCAGAGTGCATACAAATGGGCAGGTACAGGCTTGTGACAGCCCCACAGGATATTTTTCCCCCATCATGCTACTTTAATTATTATTAATAGCTGTTGGCACACTAACAAAAATTTCAACGCATTTGATGACAAAATGCATCTAGAACTTGTTATATATTGGGGCTTTAAATAGGTTGGCTTAATAGCCGAAGGTTGATCTTTTTGCTGATTTGAAACATTTTTTTTTTTTTTTTTTTTTTTTTTTAGACGAGTTGCTGCTGTCACACATGAAGCGAGTGGATGGAATGATCACAGACAACAGAAAACATTTGCTACATAAACTGCATATAGAGGAAGTCTTGAAGGTGCGTGTGTGTGTGTATAAAACTTGATTTTATTATTATTATTGGAGAAAATATTGTTAAACCTAAATGTGTGAAGAAAGCAACAAAATAAAGGAGTACAGCACCTTTTCTGCACTTTGTGAGCAAAGTAACTTGGGTTCTTAGACGGCGCTTGACAGCTTCCCAGAAATGTCTGTGGTGACTGAGCTGAAGAAAGATGGGGAAACTCCAGCCTTTAAAGTACGCCTCAGTGGGAAGGCATACAACAAGAAAACCATGAAGCCCTACAAGACACCTAACATAGTGCCTCAGGTAAGAAAGGACGATTTCTGTAGGAAAAGGAGGGGGAAAATGCTCCTGATTCCTCTCCAGGAGAGGGCGCAAGATCCTAATTTCCACTTTGTCTACAGTCACTAAATCAGGGAGGGGTCTGCAACCTTTGCCAACCGAAGTGCCAATTTGCCCCTCTCTGACAAAAATAGAATAAGTTGAGAGCAGCAACAGCAATTTGACTTTTAAAACAAAGATTATGCTGCTTGTAAAGTTTTATATATACATTGCAGGTGGGGATCTTTAGGCACCTCACAATTCAAGCCTATTACAATACTCGATGCATCATCTTTTCTTTTAGAGGAAAAGAGGCTGGAGCACACTGTCAGATTCACAGCCTTTATTGGTGCTAAGACTAATATACATACATCCTCTTCAGTCTTCTTAGCTCGTAGACTTATTACCTATTTTAACATTTATTTAATTTTTGGGACATTACATATTAATTAACAATTTACATGTAAATATGCCTGATTGTTGCCAGAGCTTATTTGCTGTATCCTTTGTAACTGTTCTAGTTCACATGTGGCAGTGAGTAGAAGATGCCAATAACATTTAGCAAGTGCATAATAGATAATAACAAACCCAGCCACAGGGAGTGCACAAGCCAGTGTACTCCTAGTGCCGGTCCCAAGCCCAGGTAAATGGGGAGGGTTGTGTCAGGAAGGGCATCCGACGTAAAACCTTTGCCAAATCAAACATGCAGATTATGACAATTGAGACTTTCATACCAGTTGACAGTGCATGTCAGAGCACAAACTAAGCATGAAGTCAAAGGAATTGTCTGTAGACCTCTGATACGGGATTGTCTCGAGGCACAAATCTGGGGAGGGGTACAGAAACATTTCTGCTGCTTTGAAGGTCCCAATGAGCACAGTGGCCTCCATCATCCGTAAATGGAAGAAGTTCGGAACCACCAGGACCCTTCCTAGAGCTGGCCAGCCGTGTAAACTGAGCGATCAGGGGAGAAGGGCCTTAGTCAGGGAGGTGACCAAGAACCCGATGGTCACTCTGTCAGAGCTCCAGCATTCCTCTGTGGAGAGAGGAGAACCTTCCAGGACAACCATCTCTGCAGCAATCCACCAATCAAACCTGTATGGTAGAGTGGCCAGATGGAAGCCACTCCACAGTAAAAGGCACATGGCAGCCCACCTGGAGTTTACCAAAAGGCACCTGAAATGGACTCTAAGACCATGAGAAACAAAATTCTCTGGTCTGATGAGACAAAGATTGAACTCTTTGGCGTGAATGCCAGGTGTCATGTTTGGAGGAAACCAGGCACCGCTCATCACCAGGCCAATACCATCCCTACAGTGAAGCATGGTGGTGACACCATCATGCTGTGGTGATGTTTTTCAGTGGTAGGAACTGGGAGACTAGTCAGGATAGAGGGAAAGATGAAAGCAGCAATGTTCAGAGACATCCTGGATGAAAATCTGCTCCAGAGCTCTCTTGACCTCAGACTGGGGTGGCATTTCCCCTCTGGGGATCAATAAAGTATACAAAATCAAATCAAGCACACAGCCAAGATATCAATGGAGTGGCTTCAGGACAACTCTGTGAATGTCCTTGAGTGGCTCAGCCAGAGCCCAGACTTGAATCCAACTGAACATCTATAAAGAGATCTGAAAATGGCTGTGCACCTACGCTTCCCATCCAACCTGATGGAGCTTGAGAGGTGCTGCAAAGAGGAATGGGCAAAACTGCCCAAAGTTAGGTGTGCCAAGCTTGTGGCATCATATTCTAAAAGACTTGAGGCTGTAATTACTGTCAAAGGTGCATCAACAAAGTATTGAGCAAAGGCTGTAAATACTTATGTACGTGTGATTTCTTAGTTTTATTTATTTTTTTATTTTTTTTTGTAACTTAAGATTTTTATTCATTTTTCATTATATATATTGCATTCAGATCACAGTCTACATTTAAAAAAAAAACAAAGGGGCTAGAGTAAAAAAGAAAAAGGAAAAAAAAAAAAAAGGGGGGGGGGACAAATGTTGGAGCATCAAGTTTTTAGTTTCCATCTCTTAATTCTTCTGGTTTTTCCAGCGTCTTTGGTTATTCTTTCAATATCTGTCTCGTTGTTGCACTTTGTAGTGTGTCCATTTCCGCCATTTTTTTTCCCATAGTCCTTCTTGCATTCTTTGTCGATATGTTAGTTTTTCCATCATACGTATGTCCTCAATAATGTCAGTCCATTGCTCTTGGTCAGGAAGAACTTCTGATCGCCATTTTTTTGTGATTGTTTTTTTACATGCAGTCAACAAGATTTTAACTAGATATCTGTCCTCCGCCTGTATAACATTGTCTCTTTTAAGATCACATAGGTACATCAGGTTACAGTTCATTGGTATATTATATCCTAATATCCTCTGTATTGTCACATGTATAGATTTCCAGAATGATGAGATTTTGCAGCATTTCCAAAACATATGCGAGTGGTCTGCATTTTGAGCCCCACATCCCCTCCAGCATAAAGATTGGGTATTTGTATACTTTCCTTGAATCTGTGGTGTAATGAAAAAGCGAATCAGGTTTTTCCATCCAAATTCCCTCCATGTTCTTGAATTTGTTGACGTGTGTTGTGTTTTCCATATTTCCTGCCAGCTTTCTTCTGTTATGTTTAAATTGAGCTCTTTCTCCCATTTCTCCTTTATATAGTTACTTGAATGATTGTTTAACATAAGTTTCTGATATAGCTTTGAAATAATTCTTGTTTTATTTCCTGTATATGAGCTTAAAATGAATTGTATAATCTCGCTCACATCTGTTTGGAGGTTATGCCTAATCTTCTTCATATAGTAATCTCTCATCTGCAGATATCTGAAGAATTCCGATCTTTCTAGTTTAAATTTTCTCCTGATGTTTACAAAGCTCCCGAGATCTTTTTTTCCGATATTGCCCCATGCTGTGATTCCCTTGTTCACCAGATTTTTGTATCCCCTATCTTGTTTTGCCGGTTCAAACTGACTGTCAAATGCTACCCATTTCAATAGTTTTATGTCTTCCTTTATATTATACTTTTGTACTATTTTATACCACAGTTCTAAAGTAAATTTAGTGATTGGGTCTATTTGTTTGATTTGCTTATATGCATCTTTATCTTCTATTATGCTTTGTACTGGGAGTCCCTCAATTTCCTTTTCCATTTCTTTCCATTTTGCCTCATATCCCTCGTCGCACCAACATATGATATATCTTATTTGTGCTGAGTAGTAATATTCCTTTAGACTCGGTAGGCCCATGCCTCCTTTCTCTTTTGGTAATTGGAGAGTTTTATATTTCACTCTTGGTTTTTTACCTCCCCAAACAAATCTCGATATCATCCTGTCCCACTTTGAGAATTGGGCATCTGGAATCTCTGTTGGTAGAGCCTGGAAGAGGTAAAGTAATCTAGGTTGTATGCTGATTTTGACTGTCTCAATTTTTGAATTCAGATCCATATTTAAGATTGACCATCTATCAATATCTTTTTTTATTTCTTGTTCCAACCTATCATAGTTTGCTTTATAGATTTTGCTTAGATCTTTAGGTATGTTCACTCCAAGGTATTTTATTTCTTTTTGTTTCCAGTTTAGTTTGATCTTATCAGTTATCTGGTTTAGAGGGTTATAGTGGAATGTCAGTATTTGTGTTTTTGTTATGTTTATCTTGTATCCTGATAATTTTCCAAAATTTTCTATCAAGTTCATCATTTCCATTATTGATTCATCTGATTGTTCAAGGTAAACTATAATATCGTCTGCAAATAGCCCAATCTTGTGTTCCGCCCCCTTTATTGTTACACCTTTTAATTTCTTATTTTGTCATATCGCTTGAGCCAGTGGCTCTATGAACAGAGCAAACAAGGTGGGCGATAAGCAGCATCCCTGCCTAGTTGATCTTTGTATATTTACTTTGTCTGTTAAGCTACCGTTTATCTTGATTCTTGCCACAGGTTCTTGATACAGCGTCCTTATGCATTGTACTGATTTTTCGTTAAATCCAAAGCGTTCCAGCACACTATATAGGAATTTCCAGTTAACCCTGTCAAATGCTTTTTCTGCGTCTAAACTCATTATTACTGCGCTTTTCTTTTCTTTATGTATTTGATTAATTATATGTATTGTTCTCCTGATATTGTCATGTGTTTGGCGTCCCTCTATGAAACCAGTTTGATCATCTTCTATCAATTCCGTCAAGAATGTCTTTATTCGTTTACATATAATTGTTGTATATATTTTATAATCCACATTTAATAAAGAGATTGGCCTATAGTTTCCGCATTGTTCTCTATCTTTCCCTGGCTTTAAAATGACTGAAATAATGGCTTCGTTCCATGATGGAGGTATTTTGTTGTTGTTCAACGTCCAATTAAATGACTTTAGAAGCTGTGGCATGAGTTCTTCTATAAACAGTTTATAAAACTCAGATGGGTATCCATCACTACCTGGTGATTTACCGTTTTTAAGTGACTTAATCACATCTCTAATCTCTTGTGTTGTTATTTCTGCTGTTAGCTTTTCATTTTGTTGATTTCCTATTGATGGCAAGTCCAATGTGTATAGAAATTTTTTAATATCTTTAGTATTTGTTTCTTCAGGTTGCGAGTATAGTTCTTGGTAGAAATTATGGAATATTTCTTCGATGTTTTCTGGGTTAACTGTGGTTTTATTTGTGGTGGGGTCTTTAATCTTATATACATTATTCATTGTTTGTTGTTTTCTTAACCGTTTTGCCAGCAGTTTTGTGGCTTTTGGTCCCGTTTCATAATATTTTTGCTTTAGATATCTATTTTTCCTTTCAATTTCATCCATTTGTGTTTCTTTTATCTTTATTTTTTCTTCTTTAATTTCTTGATATATTTTTGGGTCATTTGTGCTTTGATGTTTACGTTCTAATTCCCTCAGTCTCTCACATCTTTGTTCATATGCTTCCAGTTTAGTCTTATTTGCTTTTCCTGTTTCAACAATTAATTTACCTCTTAACACGGCTTTTAGTGCATCCCATAGTATTGTTGGGTCTACTTCTTCATTGTCATTCTCTTGGATATATTCATTTATGTTTACTTTTATTCTTTCTTTCATTTTATCATCATTTAACAGTCCTACATTAAGTTTCCATGTTGTTTGTCGTTTTCTATTGTTTAAATTTATTTCCATGTATATAGGATTATGATCTGATATTTCTGCCCCTCCAATCCAACAATTTCTCACCCTGTGTCTGTCATCTTCATTCATAAGGAAGTAATCTATTCTAGAGTGTACTTTATGGACTGCTGAATAATGTGTATAGTCTTTTTCGAGTGGGTGCAGGTCCCTCCAAATGTCTACCATACCCATTTCTGCCAGTGAGGTTCTTATGAACTTTGTTACATGTTTTTTTGTCTTCTTAACACTTGTTGTATCAATTTCATGATCCATGACAGCATTTAAGTCTCCTCCACAAATCAGGACTCCTTCACTGTGTGTTGCTATGAGATCAAACAGATGTTGAAAAAAACCCTTGTCACTTTCTGATGGGGCATAGATGTTCACTAATGTGATCTGCATTCCATCTATGCTACCCTTTATTATTACATACCTGCCTTCTTTATCCTGGATTTCCTGTTCACATTCAAATTGTATTTTGTTTGAGATTAGTATCATGACCCCCCTTTTAGTTCCTCCCTTAAATGAACTGTAGTAGGAGTTCTTATAGCCAAATCTCTTTAGTTTCACATGTTCTGTCTTGCTCAAATGTGTCTCTTGCATAAATATAATTTCGGCTTTTTCTTTCTTGAATTTTCTTATTATTCTTTCCCTTTTAACAGGTGAGTTCAGACCATTCACGTTTAGTGTTATTATCTTAAGATTTTTACCCATAATCATGTTTTTCCATTTTTTTAACCTGTGCTCCTAGCCCCTTTAACAACAAAAATAACACATATTTATATAAAAACACATTAAAAAATCTCGACCTCCGTACTTTGGGCCTTTCTTCTGCCCACTGGTCCCTGTTGGTGGGTGGAGGGAATGTCCTCACCGAGTGTAGGGCCCTCCCTAGACCTCTAGTTACTATCCAAGTAATAGTCATTAGTCTAGAAATGTCCAACAAATATCACTTAAACCTCTCCTAGCCGTCTGTTTCTCTTTTACCTTGTCTTCTTGGCCTTCATTTCTTCTGTGTCTTTCTTAATCTTTGTTATAATCTAGGCTTTCAGTTGAAAGCCTTGTAGTCTTTCCTGGGCCCGCTGCTCCACGTCTCCCCCCGCCTTTTGCCGTTCACTCGCCTCCACTCCGGCTGTCGTGATGCGTTCAGGGCCTCCGCTGCTCCTACCGTTTCCTCCGGCACGTACACCTCAAGGCCCCGCTCCATCATGTCCTGCGCTGCCTCTCTGGCTGTGTTGTAGGTTCTTACGCCGTTCTCCCAATGAATCCTCATCTTCGTTAGCGGCGTTTGGAATCTAATTTTTTTTTCTTTCAGCGTTTTTTTAATGTTGGCATATTTCTTCCGCTGCTGCACAATTTCTGCCGGGTAGTCATGATCAAAGAATATCTGCTTGTCGCCGATTCGTATCTTTTTTTTCCACGCTCGTGTCAGGATTCTTTCCTTTACATCATATTTCAGAAAGTTTACCACAACTGACCTGGGTGTAGAGCGTGGGTTCGGGTTCTGTGCCGAGGCTCTGTGCGCTCGTTGAATCTGCAGATCCGCTTCGCTGGGCAGTTCCAGCTCTTTTTTTAAGAACTGATCCATGAATCACGGACACACAGATCATCCCAAATGTCTCCTGAGCCGGTGGACGGAGCCACTGTTTATAGCAGGATACGATATAACAGGGAAGAGCTGCTAGCATTTAACCGCCACCCGGTCCCACTGGAAAAACTCGACATACCGAGAGAACTGAGGCGAAAACGCCGCGGCTGCCGGGCTGGAGTAAGGCGGAGGACAAAAAATATAAGGTACAGACCCTCCCTTCCATCTGTTGTCATGGGAAATGTACGGTCGATACTGGGAAAGTTAGATGAGCTAGCGGCTATCTGCCGTTATGATAGCACTTACCGGGAGTGCTCTCTCCTTTTGTTTACTGAGACGTGGCTAACTGAACTAGCAGCAGATGCTAACATTGAGCTGGAGGGTTTTCACATGATACGAGCTGACCGAACACCAGAGAGTGGTAAAACTAGGGGCGGTGGAGTGATAATGTATGTTAACAACAACTGGTGTAGACCGGGACATATCACTGTTAAACAACGACACTGCAGCAAAGACATTGAGTTGCTAGCTGTTAGCATGAGGCCTACATATCTCCCGAGAGAACACTCACACGTGATCTGCATTGTTGTTTATGCAAATCCGACGGCGAACGCTGGGACAGCGCGTGACGTCATCCATTCAGTAACCAGCAGGCTGCAGACAGAACACCCAGATGCTCTTCTCCTCATCTCAGGCGATTTCAACCACGTTTCACTGTCTCCCATTCTGCCCACTTTCACCCAGTATGTCACATGCCACACTAGAGACAATAAAACACTGGATTTGTTCTACGCAAACACTAAGGAGGCGTACACCTCATCACAACTCCCCCCACTTGGGAGATCGGATCACAACTTGGTTCATCTCCGACCGGTGTACAAACCCCTAGTGCACAGACAACCTCCGGCCATGCACACTGTGGAGTTATGGTCTGAGGAGACAATGGACACTCTAAAGGACTGTTTTGAAGCCACTGCCTGGAAGCAGCTCTGCGATCCACATGGTGAGGACATCGATGGCCTCACTCACACCTTCACGGGCTACCTCAGCTTCTGTGTGGACAAATCCGTTCCCACCAAGACCATACGGCGTCACTCAAACAACAAACCCTGGATCAACCCTGAGATAAAAACACTTCTGAGAGAGAAGAAGAGGATCTTCAGGTCGGGGAACAGGGAGATGCTGAAGTCCGTACAGAGGGAGCTGAGGAGAAAGATCAGAGAAGGCAAGGACAGCTTCAGGAAGAAGATGGAGGACAAGCTGCAACAGAGCGACATCAGCGGGGTCTGGAGAAACCTCAAAACCATCTCGGGGCTCCAGAATACCTCCCCCCAGGCCACGGGGGGCAGGGAGTGGGCGAACAACCTGAATCTGTTTTTCAATAGATTTGACCAACCGCCCTCCCCCCTGTCTGCACAACAACCACTGCTGCCTCTAAGAAATCAAGTCCTGCTACCCACTCCCCACTCCACCGATACCCCCCCCACTCCCAACACACAGCCCCCCATCCTGACCCTGACCAAGACCCAGGTGAGGACGGAGCTGAGGAAGATCAAGGCGAGGAAGGCGTCGGGACCGGACGGCATCAGCGCAAAGCTCCTCAAGTCCTGTGCAGACCAGCTGTGTGGGATTGTGACGTATATCTTCAACATGAGCCTGAAACTGGGGAGGGTACCACAGCTGTGGAAAACATCTTGTGTGGTACCTGTACCAAAAACTTCCCACCCCAAAGACCTGAACAGCTTCAGACCGGTGGCCTTGACGTCCCACTTGATGAAGACCCTGGAGAGACTGCTCCTTGCTCATCTCCGCCCCCTGGTGGAACCAGCGATGGATCCACTTCAGTTCGCCTACCAGCATGGCATTGGGGTGGAGGATGCGGTGATCTTCCTCCTTCACCGTTCTCTGTCCCACCTGGAGAAGCCCGGGAATATGGTGAGGATCATGTTCTTTGACTTCTCCAGTGCTTTCAACACCATCCAACCGATGATCCTGAAGGACAAGCTGCTGCGCGCAGGGGTGGACCAGCACCTGTCATCGTGGATCCTGGACTACCTCACGAACCGGCCTCAGTTTGTGAGAACCCAGGACTGTGTTTCCGACACGATCATCAGTAGCACGGGGGCCCCCCAGGGAACGGTGCTGGCTCCCTTCCTGTTCACTCTTTATACTGCGGACTTCTCACACAACACAACACATTGCCATCTACAGAAGTTCTCTGATGACTCTGCGATCGTTGGTCTCATCTCCAGCGGAGATGAAGCTGAGTACAGAGGGCTTATCCAGGACTTTGTGGACTGGTGCCATCGGAACTGCCTCCAGATCAACGCGAGGAAAACTAAGGAGCTGGTGGTGGACTGCCGCAGGCATGGGCAGCCCCTCACAGCACCAGTAAATATACAGGGAACAGACATCGAGATGGTGACATCCTACAAGTACCTGGGTATTCATCTGAACAATAAACTAGACTGGTCACACAATACTGACGCACTCTACAAGAAGGGACAGCGCAGGCTGTTCCTGCTGAGGAGACTCAGGTCTTTTGGTGTACAAGGGGCGCTGCTGAAGTCATTCTATGACACGGTGGTGGCATCAGCCATCACTTTTGGAGTGGTCTGCTGGGGCAGTGGCATTACTGCAGCCGATAGGAAGAGACTGAACAAACTGATTAAGAAAGCTAGCTCTGTCCTGGGGCAACGCCTTGATCCGATGGAGAAGATAGGAGAGAGAAGGACGGTGGCTAAACTGTCATCTCTGCTGGAGTCCGAGTTCCACCCTATGCAGGACATACTGGATGCACTGAGGAGCTCATTTAGCAGCAGACTACATCATCCCAGGTGCACAACCGAGAGGTTTCGTAGGTCCTTCCTACCAACGGCTGTCAGACTGTACAACCTAAGCAGGGCTGCTCGCAGAGATAGCAAAAAGACGTAACAAACTAATAGTTTTTTTTGAATGCAAAAGATGCAATAGACTTACACAATGGTCCTCTCCGGCATACAACTAGGAACATACCGGTCGCTATGGAGGGTGAGAATATGTATGGGCACATAATCATACCGTGTAGGATAACTAAATAGACGGTTATGCTGTTTCATCCCACCTAGCAACAATGCTCTGCACTGTGTGTGTTTATATATTTACATATTTATTCCATCTAGCTACAATGCTCTGCACTGGGTGTGTTTATATTTATATATCTATATATTTATTCCATCTAGCTACAATGCTTAGCACTGGATGTGTTTATATTTATATATCTATATATTTATTCCATCTAGCTACAATGCTCCGCACTGTGTTTTTATATATCTACATATTATTCCATCTAGCTACATTGCTCCGCACTGTGTGTGTTTATATACTTGCATATTTATTCCACCTAGCTGCAATGCTCCGTACTGTGGGTGTTTATACCGTATATTTACATATTTATTCCATCTAGCTACAATGCTCTGCACTGTGTGTTCATATATTCATATATTTATTCCATCCAGCTACAATGCTCTGCACTGTGTGTCTGTGTGTGTGTATATATATATTTTATAGTAATATGTACATATGTATATTAGCTGCTCTTGCTGATTGTTTTTTTTTTTTTTTTGTTTTTTCTTTTTTTTTTTTTTGTTGCCTTCTGATTGTTGCTCTGAGTGTTGCTATCCCTGTGCTGTTGCAATCCTGGAATTTCCCCGTTGTGGGACTAATAAAGGCTTATCTTATCTTATCTTATGAATTTCGTCATCGAGTTGCCTTCAATGCCCTCCGGGATCCCGAAGATGCGTATATTGCCCCGTCTGGACCTGCTCTCCAAGTCGGTTACTTTCTCCTGCATCCTCTGCATTTGTGCCATCAGGGTCTGCAGCTGTTCGCTTGCCTCGCTATTCCAATCTTCCAGCTCTGATATTCGGGCCTGCGCTTCTGTCATACACGCCCGCTGGGAGCGCAGCTCCTCCATGTTTTCTGCTAGCTTGCGCTCCATTTCTCTTCGGAGGCCCATAATTTCCTCCTTAATCTCTTTTTTCAGCTCCTCCTTAAGAGCCGCTAAATCCTGTTGTAGCTGCCGTTTGAAGTCTCTCAACTCTTTACCCAAACTGGCGATGCCAGTGTTCATGGTATCGAGTTTTGTGTCCTCCATTTTCTCTGCTGCAGTCACCTCGTTTTTTTGGGCCCCGTGTTCAGTGGTTTCTCCTGCGTTGTTGAAGAGGAATTCTTTAATTTTACTCTGCTTTTGTCCTTGTGCCCGGCTCCTTCGTGTTTTCATCCCTTAGTTTATTGATCCGCTTATGTCGAGTTGGCCATTTACCGATGATTTTTAATCCGGCTAGGGAGAGCTCTCTGTTTAAGCGTTATGTCTCTCCGCCATCTTCCCGGAAGAGTTTTTTTATTTTTTTTTTTTCCACAATATCTTTATTGAACCTTTTTTTTTTTTTTTAACAAACATGATACAAACAAACACTAACACTAAAGTACTACAAAAAAAAAAAAAAAAAAAAATGCCCTAAAAACACCAACAACCACCAACAAAATCAAGTCTTCAACAATGCTCCTCTGTTTAGTCTAGACAATCCAATACATTAGTATACATATTATGTTCACCAGTTTGGAATTTACAAGGTCCACACACATCATTCACCTTCTTCTTCAAGAGTTATGTTTAAATTTTTTACATAATCAATAAAAGGTCTCCATATATTCTCAAACACAATTTCCTTTGATTTCAGTATATATGTTATTCTTTCTAATGGAAGGTTTGTTAACATCTGTCTTAACCACTGAGTCACATCTGGTCTATGAGTCTTTTTCCATAATAGTGCAATACATTTTTTGGCATTAAGCAAACTGAGGTCTATGAATGTTCTTTCACTTTTATTGAAATTATGCTTTTCTGGGTACAGACCCAACAAAAACAGTTTAGGATTCAATATGATTTGTTTTGAGATTATTTTTTCAATTGTTACCCTCACCTCCTCCCAAAACATTCTTATTAATCTACATTCCCATAAACAATGGAATAGGGTTCCTTTACTTTCCATGCATTTTGTGCATGTATCTGGTATATTTTTGTTATATCTATTTAACTCCTCCGGTGTAACATACATCCGCATTAACCATTTGAAATGTATCAATTTAAGACGTGCATTTATTGATTTGGTTTGAGCTTCTGTACAAGCCAATTCCCATTGTTCCTCTGAAATTTCAATTTGCAGATCTTCTTTCCAGTAGTTTAATCTTTTCAGTGAATTTTCACTTGAAGATAGTGTCAATGAGTTATAAAACTCTGAAATAATACCCTTTCTTTTACTATCTTTCATCATCATTTTTTCCAAGGATGAATAAATAGGTCGAGTGAGAGCTTTATTTTGATTTGATCGAATAAAGTTTCTAAGTTGAAGATATTTAAAAAAATGTGTTCTATTGAGATTAAATTTGATCCTCAGCTCTTCAAAAGACATTATGTTGTCTGCACATGGCAAATATAAATCCTGAATCTTTTGTATCCCTTTTAAATTCCATACTTTAAATACAGCGTCCGCTCTCCCTGGTTTAAAATATTGATTACCCCATATTGGACTAAATTGTGACAATAACTGTGGTTCTTTTAAATAGTTTTTAGCTTCACACCATATTTTGATCATATGCTTTACAAATGGATTTTTAACTTGTTTTTGTAATTTTTTTGCCGAATCTGAGTATATGAATATGGGAAGAGGTAAAGGTAAATTGTATGATTCCATTTCAGTCCAGTGAGGGAGATCATTTGATGAAAAATAATATGTCATAGACCTCAGTTGTGCCGACCAATAATACAACATAAAATTTGGACATTTCAGACCTCCACGATCAAATGGTAAATATAATAAAGACAAACGTAATCTAGCCCTCCTGTTGTTCCATATAAATTCCACTAACTTTTTTTTTATTCTTGAGAATAGATCTAAAGGTGGTGATAAGGGAATGTATTGAAATAAATAAAGTATTTTAGGTAAAATATTACTTTTAAGTATATTGATTCTCCCGATCATCGACATTGGTAGTGACATCCATCTCTGAGTTAACTCATTGATATCTGACATTAAGGCTTCATAGTTGACACTGGCGACTGATTCTAGCTTAGGCATAATATGGATTCCTAAATATTTAAACTGATTTACAACATTGAATTGATTTACCTCAGGGGCTGGGTAATTTCTCTGGGTCTCATTTAGCATTAATATTGAAGATTTAGTTTTATTTATTTTATATCCTGATATTTCCCCAAAATTCTTTATTAAATTCAACAAGGTTGGAATTGATTTTTTTAGATTCGACATAAACAAAATTATATCATCGGCGTACAGGGAGATTTTATGTTCTGTTGGTCCAACTTTAATTCCATATATTTGTGAATGTAAACGTATCGCTATCGCTAAAGGTTCAATTGCCATAGTAAACAGTAAAGGTGAAAGTGGACAGCCTTGTCGACATCCTCTATTGATTTTTATTGGTTTTGAAATATTGTTATTTGTTAGGATTTCTGCTGTAGCATTATTGTATATTATTTGAACCCATTTTATGAAATTATTTCCAAGTCCAAACCTTTGTAGGACTTCAAAAAGAAAGGGCCATTCAACTCTATCAAAGGCCTTTTCGGCGTCCAATGATAGGAGAGCTGTATCCGGTGCTTCTTTATTAAAATAAATAATATTAAATAGTCTTCTTACATTATGGAAGCCTTGTCTACCCTTTATAAAGCCATTCTGATCTCGATTAATAATATTTGGTAAAATTTCTTGTATTCGTCTTGCTAAAATTTTACAGATTATCTTAAGGTCGGCGTTTAATAGGCTTATTGGTCTCATATTTTCACATTTATTAGAGGGCTTACCTGGTTTTGGCAGCAGTATAATTAAGGCATTATTTATGTATGATGGTAAATTATTATTTTGAAATGCTTCTAAAACCATTTCCAAAAAAGGTTTTATTAATTTATTCTTAAATTTTTTATAAAGGTCAACTGGAAGACCATCTGGTCCTGCACTTTTTCCTGATTTCATATTATCAATGGCTAGCCCAACTTCTTCTTGACTAATTTTAGACTCCAATATCTCCCTGTTTTCATTTGGAATACACGGTATAGATAGTTCGTTCAAAAACCCATTTAGTTTTGTTAAATCAGGTTCATTTTTGGTATCATATAATTTTTCATAGTAATCTCTAAAGGCTCTATTAATTTCTAAAGGATATATAACTACCTGTCCCTTACTTATAATACTGGTAATTGGTGTTTTAATTTCCAATTGTTTAATCTGCCATGCTAATAATTTTCCTGATTTTTCACCTTGTTCATAAAAAGATTGTTTCAATCTTAGAAGACTCGAGGCAGCTCTATTCGCTGATTTTTTGTCGTATTCAGCTCTCAAAATCAGTAATTCATTCTCCAACCTTGGGTCACTTCCTGCATACACTTTTTCCTGAAGACTTTTTATTTTATGTTCCAATTTAGCTCTCTCCTCTCGAGTCTTCTTAGATTTTGATCCTGTATAACTAATAATATGTCCCCTAATAAAAGCTTTGAAAGCCTCCCACTTTACACATGCTGATGTTTGTGTAGTATTGATGTCAAAGAACTCGTCTATCTGTTTTTCTATATACTTGACAAATTCCTCATCCTGAAGCCATTTATGCTGAAATTGCCATCTACCTGATTCCTTTGTCAATTTTTTATCTACATATATTAGACAACAGGGTGCATGATCAGAAATCACGATGTTATCATAAAAGCAGTTTTGAATCTTGGACCTTAATTCTGTGGAAATCAAAAAATAATCAATACGTGAGAATGTCTTGTAGGTACTGGAATAACAAGAATAGGCTTTAACTTGTGGTTTCATTTCTCTCCATATATCTAACAATCTCAATTCTTTCATAAAATGATTAATAGTCATCCTACATCCAATGTGCGTACAATCCAGTCCTGTTGATCTATCCACACCTGGATTCAATGTACAATTAAAATCCCCTGCTATTATATGTTGCCCTGTAAGTGATGATAAGATGAGAAATAAATTAGCAAAGAACTTCTGATCATCTATATTGGGACCATATAAGTTCACAAGATTTATATTTTCTAATAGCAAAGAACCTTGAATGATTACATATCTTCCAAATTTGTCTCCAATTACATTTTTCACCTGAAAAGGAACTGATTTATGTATGAGAGTCATAACTCCCCTGGCTCGGGATGAAAATGAAGAGGTGAATACACTTCCCTGCCATCTACTCCTAATTCTTTTAACATCCTCCTCTATCAGATGAGTTTCTTGTAAAAACACAATTCTTGAACCCATGTCCTTTATTTTATTCATAACTTGTTTAAGTTTTTTTTAAATTTTGTAGACCTCTGCAATTCCATGAAGTTAAATTAAGATTAACACTTTGGTCCATGATCAATAGAGAGTTTAGGATTACCTTGCAGTGTAAACATGCTCATACAGAGAAGCAAAAACATGAGTGGTTGAACATTCATCCTACAAACTACACACAAACAAATTTCCCCTTCCCACACTTGTGGCAAACCCCCCAAAATCAAAAGAAAAATTCTGTCTCCCGATATAGCCATCGACCGTTCCACACCCACGGGGAACAGCCTAAGCCACTCCTTCTTCATCCTCCCAATCACCCTAACTCTACTGCTTTTAATGACGTAACATTAACTCTCCTCTGTAGTTTTCCAACTTAACTCCAAAATTTTTAACAACTTTGTACATCATAGTTTTTTTTTTTTTGTTTGTTTTGTTTTTGTTTTGTTTTTTTTAATATATAATACAATCTATATTTTGTAAACTTACTATTTACTTCAAGTCAGTCAGATGCCTGTGCAAATGCTTAATTATTCTACCTTATATTTTGTTCATGCTTAGCTCCCACCAGTCTCTTCTTCTTCTTTGATCTTCTTGATGAACTCCTGCGCCTCCTCTGGGGTCTTGAAGATGTGGGTTCTGCCCTCATACGTGGTCAGCAGTCTCGCAGGATAGATTACACCATGACGAATCCCAAGGTTGCGCAGCTCCTTACGTATGGGATCAAACTGCTTCCTCAATTGCTGGATTCCTGTGGCCAAATCTGGGTAGAACCGCACCTGCTGGTCCTGGTGTTTAATCTCTCCTTTAGCACGTGCAGCGTTGAAGATCTTCATCCTGTCTCTGTTGCTAAGAAACTTCATAATTAAGGTCCTCGGCGGTCCCTTATCTCTCCGTGGGCCAATACGATGTGCTTTTTCCAGAACCACTGCTGATTGCAACTCCTCGCTGCCCAGCACCTCCGGAATCCACTTTTCCAGAAAGGAACATACGTCCCGACCTTCTGATTCCTCTGGAAGACCCACCAGCCTCAAATTATTCTGTCTCGACCGAGATTCCAAATCCAAAATATTATCTTCCAGAGATTTTTTTTTTTTTTTCCAAAGTGTGCACCTTTAATTGAAGACGGGTGACGTCATCTTCAGCACTAGCGAGACGGAGCTCCATCTGCGCCGTTCGTTCTACACAGTCACCCAATTCCTTTCTTATTCCTTCCAACGATGTCATAATCCCATCAAATCTAGAGGAAAAGTCCGCCCTCATTGAACTCATGGCAGCCATCAGCGCATCTGCGCCTCCCCCCGCAGACATCGCACCGCCGCCAGCCTCCTCCGCCATATATGGAGTTTTGTTTGCTGCGTCACAGACCTGAAAGTCCGTTAATTTGGACTGTTTCGGCGGCTCGCTTTTTCCTTTTCCTGGTTTTCCAGCCTTAGGCTTCGCCGACATATCCTCGCCCAAATGCTGGGATACGTTCTGTCCCAAATGAGAGAGTTATTTGCCGATTTTTTTTCTCCAGGAGCAGAGCAGAGCGAGACACGTCCGTCCTACGTGGCAGCCATAACCGGAAGTCCGAGTTTTTTTATTTTTAATAAATTTGCAAAAATCTCAAAAACTTTTTTCATGTTGTCATTATGGGGTATTGTGTGTAGAATTTTGAGGGAAAAAATGAATTTATTGTACTTTGGAATAAGGCTGTAACATAACAAAATGTGTAAAAAGTGAAGGGCTGTGAATACTTTCCAGATGCCCTGTATATATCGGATGACAATATAAAAACGTCTATCATTTCATAGAGTACTCTATCGTTTATATCGTGATTTAAAAAGCACATGCTCCCATTTATTCAGTAAAACTCCTCACCACTACTTGTCAGCACCCCATCTCTCCCGGTAGTGCGTGACTGCATGTAGCTGCATCAGAGAGGATAGCTCGCTAACCTCGTTTTAATAGGAGGTAAGTAATGTTAACACCATGTCTAATTATAAAATGCTAAATGACAATGCTAAATTGTGCTAACTGGAAACTGTAGCAGACCATCATTTCTTTGATTTAAATTACTGCTGAATTTCTTAGTTTTGGCTGAAAAAAATTATTAAAGCTGCAAAAGTGCATGGTGGTGGCATATAAATGCAAAATAAATAATAAATACATTAAAACGGGTTAGAGGAGCAAGTTGGCTCTTAATGTAATTTGTTTGATTTCTAATAATTTTAATTAGTCAAGTAATGATAATGAATGAAGTTAAAGTCATCACATGTATTTTATTACATTAATAAATTTACATTTTTACATTATTTTATTACATTACCTTTTGTGTCTGATCACTGCAAAATTATGGGGGAAAAAGGTACATGTAAAAAAAAAAAAAGAGGGTCCTTTTTATGTGATTAACTATAGAATTTACAGAAAATGTATATCGTGATATGTATATCGTTACCGTGATATAAGATGACTTACTGTATATCGTGATATGAAATTTTTGTTATATCGCACAGCCCTAATTTATATTTTACATTCATAAAAGTATATATTTCAGTTGACTAATGTATCCAATAAACAACAATTTGGAAAATAAAATAATTAAAATGACCTTTGTGAGCACCCAGCACAATGCAGACTGATACTATTCACGCTCAACAGGGATTGCATACGGACAGAGAACCCCTGGGGGGACAACCAGAACAATGGACTATAGTTATACATCCCCGGATTAAGGAGAGGAAGTCCGGGCGCCAGTTTGTCACGCGATTGATATGTATTGACTGATATGTATATCAGTATGCAAATATGCCATGCATTCTCTCTTGTCTGTATAAAAGAGCTTATTATACATGCCTCGGGAGAGACACAGGACGCACACACACACACAGCACAACACAGCGCTACAGTCATGGTGATGGAGGAAATAAAACTCTGAAACCTTCCAGCTCGTCGCATCTCACCTGAACTTATTTGTTCCTCCACACCTTCATCAATTTCCATGTATTTTGAAATATAACTGCAGGGAGCCACAGCATGGGGGCTGAAGGGTCGCATGCGGCTCCAGAGCCACAGGTTGCCGACCCCTGCCCTAGAATCTTCAAAATCTTTTTCTTTTCTTTTTTTTTTTCTTATTCCACTTATTTTTGGGCTAAAGTTGAGAGAAAATACACTACTCACAAAAAGTTAGGGATATTCAGCTTTCAGGTGAAATTTCAGGATGCACCTAAAATGCACTATAACCTTTACAGGTGAACTTAATTTGACCTTCTCTAACCTTTTGAATGCACATGTCCAGTTGTTCAATTTATCAGTACTTTTTGCATAACTTGCTGTTCTCTAACAAGGTACTCCATGAATCGACCATTAAATTTTCTGGTTCAGTTAGAATTGGAGTTTAAACAGTCCTCTTCATCATGCTGTTCACATTTTGACATCACAAGACCAAGACAACACCTAACATTTGATCAACAGTACCTCGCCATTGCGTGGCTTCAAACAGGATGTTCTCAGAGGGAAGTGGCCACTGATCTTAGAGTGTCAGAGAGTGCCATCAGCAGACTGGAAGAGGCACAGAAGTGGACATCCTTTGGCCACATCCCACGCTGATGACCTCTTCATTGTGAACAGCACCCTGTGGAACCTGATGTTGAATGCCTCTCAACTCCAGGCACATTTAAGGGAGGTGAGAGGCACCCAAGTGTCACATCAGACCATTCAAAACTGTTTACATCAGCGTGATCTGCGTGCTAGATGACCTGCAAGGGTACCTGACCACACCACCAGGCACAGGCGTCATTGTCTTGCATGGGCCAGGGAGCATTTACGCTGGACGAGGGACCAGTGGGCCTCAGTGCTGTTCTTTGATGAAAGTCGATTCATGTTGAGCAAAAGTGATGGCCGCCAGTGATGTTGGAGACATCAAGGAGAGTGCTATGCATCAGCCACTGTTGTCACCAGACAAGCCTTTAGTGGTGGTGGTGGTGGTGGTGGTGGTGGTGGTGGTACAGTCTGGGCAGGTGTGTCTAGTCAATACAGAACTGCCCTACACCTTGTGAATGGTGAAGTGACAAGCCAATGCTACCTGAATAACATCATTAATCCAATCATTGTGCCCCTGTATGAACAACACAGGCCTAAGTTCATCGTCATGGACAACAATGCTCCAGCTGATCAAGGTCGCATCTTTAGGGAACGTCTGCTGGAGGCTGGGGTATGTCAAATGGAGTGGCCTGCACTTTCTCCAAGCCTGAATCCCATAGAAAACTTATGGGATCAGCTGAGTCGCTGTGTAGAGGCTGGTAACCCTGCACCCCACAACCTCAGTGACCTGAGGGCTGCCCTTCAAGAAGCGTGGAATGCTATGCCTCAGCAGACAATAAGTCGACTTGTGAACAGCATGAGTTGTTGTTGTCAAGCTGTAATTGATGCTCAAGGGCACATGACAAGTTATTGAGACACTGACATTTTTTGTTGTGGTATACCCACCACTGTTGTTGGCTTTTGTTTCAATAAATTGTTTGTGATGAGGAAATCACCATTGCATGCTTCTACTTAGATGCCCTACTTTCATGATATACACACGTGGACAAAATTGTTGGTACCCCTCTGTTAATGAAAGAAAAACCCACAATGGTCACAGAAATAACTTGAATCTGACAAAAGTGGTAATAAATAAAAATTCTATGAAAATTCCAATGAAAATCAGACAGTGCTTTTGAATTGTGGTTCAACAGAATTATTTTAAAAAACAAACTCATGAAACAGGCCTGGACAAAAATGATGGTACCCTTAACTTAATATTTTGTTGCACAACCTTTTGAGGCAATCACTACAATCAAACGATTTCTGTAACTGTCAATGAGACTTCTGCATCTCTCAGCAGGTATTTTGCCCCACTCCTCATGAGCAGACTGCTCCAGTTGTCTCAGGTTTGAAGGGTGCCTTCTCCAGACGGCATGTTTCAGCTCCTTCCACAGATGTTCAATAGGATTTACATAGATCAGGGCTCATAGAAGGCCACTTTAGAATAGTCCAATGTTTCGCTCTTAGCCATTCTTGGGTGTTTTTAGCTGTGTTTTGGGTCATTATCCTGTTGCAAGACCCATGACCTGCGACTGAGACCAAGCTGTCTGACACTGGGCAGCACATTTCTCTCTAGAATACCTTGATAGTCTTGAGATTTCATTGTACCCTGCACAGATTCAAGACACCCTGTGCCAGATGCAGCAAAGCAGCCTCAGAACATAACAGAACCTCCTCCATGTTTCACAGTAGGGACAGTGTTCTTTTCTTGGTATGCTTAATTTTTGTGTCTGTGAACATAGAGCTGATGTGCCTTGCCAAAAAGTTCCAGTTTTGTCTTGTCTGTCCATAGGACATTCTCCCAGAAGCTTTGTGGCTTGTCAGCATGCAGTTTGGCAAATTCCAGTCTGGCTTTTTTATGATTTGTTTTCAACAGTGGTGTCCTCCTTGGTCGTCTCCCATGAAGTCCACTTTGGCTCAAACAACAACGGATGGTGCAATCTGACACTGATGTACCTTGACCTTGGAGTTCACCATGAATGTGTTTAGAGGTTGTTCTGGGCTCTTTTGTTACCATTCGTATTATCCGTCTCCTCCTGCAGCCACGTCCAGGGAGGTTGGCTACAGTCCCGTGGATCTTAAATTTCTGAATAATATGTGCAACTGTAGTCACAGGAACATCAAGCTGCTTGGAGATGGTCTTACAGCCTTTACCTTTAACATGCTTGTCTATAATTTTCTTTCTAATCTCCTGAGACAACTCTCTCCTTTGCTTCCTCTGGTCCATGTTTAGTGTGGTACACACCATGTCACCAAACAGCACAGTGACTAATTGTCACCCTTTAACTAGGCCGACTGACTGATTACAAGTTTGTAGACACCTGTGATGTTAATTAGAGGACACATCTTGGTTGAACATGTCCCTATATCACATTATTTTCAATCTTTTCTAGGGGTACCATCATTTTTGTCCAGGCCTGTTTCATGAGTTTATTTTTTAAAGTAATTCTGTTGAACCACAATTGAAAAGCACTGTCTGATTTTCATTGGTTAATTTTCATAGAATTTTTATTTATTACCATTTTTGTCAGATTCAAGTTATTTCTGTGACCATTGTGGGTTTTTCTTTCATTAACAGAGGGGTACCAACAATTTTGTCCACGGCTGTAATATCACTGTATCATGAACTTTTTACATTTTCCATAAATTTCACTTGAAAACCAAATATCCCTAACTTTTTGTGAGTAGTGTATATTGTTGATTTTCCTTGAAAAGTGTTTCTACCATTTTAATTTACTGTCATTCTTTTTCTAGGAATATACAGTGGACCAGCAGAACACTCAGTGGTTCTCTCTGTACCATTCTTTGCAACATTACAAGTACCATACTTACCTCATGTGCAAGGACAAGGTAAGACTCGCATTATATCTGAAATATTAAATATTGTTGATATCTTTAAGTCATAATTTTTCATTTTTCAAGTTACGTTATAATCTCAACTTCCATGCATTTTTATTTTATTTGCAAGAAGAGAGACTATAAAGGGGTGTTTGAGTGATACTAATATTTTTAGATGTCATTCATGTTGATTTCTAAATAATTTTCTTCATGGTAATTATTTTGTAATAAAACCCTGATGTTATACCTAGTTAGTGTAGGAATTTGAAGATTAATATTTTGCAGGTGTAACCTCAGATTCGTATTACCTGGGTAAAAGTTTTTTTTTAAATCATTATTATTTGTGTCCTCCAGATTACATCTTTGCAGGTACAGCCTGGAAACCTGGGACAAGAAGAGACTGTGCAGAAGTGCCTGCAGAACAGAGCTTGGTTAGAGGGGCTGTTTGATCGCTTTGGAGAGCTAATCAGTCAAGTACAGCAGGTCTGCCGATGAAAGCCCTTAACAGCATTGTTTTATTAAAACTTGAAAAACTCCTCCAGCTCAATATGTCAAAGAGAAGAGTGAGTATCTTTTTTCCAGATGCAGGATTTGCAGATCAGCACATTTTCCTGAAAATAATGTTTGAGGACCTGTGGAGCTAAAGTGGCAGAAAGGCAACTGGTGGACAAAAGTCTGTACTCTTTATCACTGCATCGCAACAAAAATCAGAAGGTGACTTTGTCTGGGGAACTTTTTGAAACACTTCCTTGGCCTTTAATAGTTTTAAGTAGTTACTGTATAAGCCCACTTTTATGGGTTCATCACCTTATGTTGTCCAGACAGTAAGGACATGAACGCAGTCAGCCAAGTAAAACACAGCAAATAAGCAGAAATATAGCTATTTACCTTTAGAAGAAGCCTTGTAAATTCAAGTCGGGCCACATACAGAACAGATTTTTAAAATGCATATTGAACTACAGTTATTATAAGTTGTTTGCAAAAACACTTTTTCCTGCATTGCCAACTTTTTAATGTACATTTTGTAAAAACAAAGCAATTGAAACTGCAGACGCTCTTGACAAATGTAGCAGCATACTGTGTTCATTAACATATTTGCTGACAAGATGCTTTTTAATGGAGTCACTGCAGGTTCTGTACTGCAGTGTGTTAATATTGTTAATCAAAAATTATGAACAAAATGTCAGCTGCTTTACACACTTAGCCACACATTTATGATAAATGTATATTTTTCACAGAAGTCGGTAGTTATTTTTTTTTGATTAAAATTTCTAAGATATTTTTCATTACCTTTTCACGGTTCTCTGGAGTTGACTCTTTATAAGCTTGTTTTATGATATAAAATAGAATGTTCTTAAAAAATGCAGTTTGTAAATAAATTTCTACATGTTTGAAAGTGTGTTTTTTTTTTTTTTTATTTATTTTGCTGGATAAGCTGAAGAATGGATGGATGATGGATGGATGGATATTTTTCCTGAGGTGCTCACCATCCTCAAATGCATGTGGGGAGTGTGTTGATGTTTAATTTAATGGACCCATATTGTGTAAAATGGCGTTTTTGTGGGTTATAACCTTATAAAAACTAACATTGAAATATTAAAACGTTAACTTGATGGAACACACAACTGCCTTTATTTAGTTAGACTTTAATAGAAAGAGAAGTTGTACTTCCCATTTTTTAGCTCACTCCAGCAAAGCTGAAAGGAGCTAATGCACTGACACTGCATCAGTCTGTCTACATCCCTCCGTCCATCCACGTTTTACAGGAATCGCTTCTTTGCCTAGGCCATTGCCCCGATTGTTATCAAACTCACAATGATCCTCAAGTGGGTCTGCATCTAGTTGTGTTCAAGGTCAATTTCGGGAGATCTGGGCACTTAGGTAATTTCAGAAAAATTGCTATCTTCCTAGGCAGTTGCCTCAATGCTTACCAGACTCAGTCGCAATGGTGCTCAGGTTTGTCTGCATACAGTGGGGCAAAAAAGTATTTAGTCAGCCACCAATTGTGCAAGTTCTCCCACTTAAAAGATGAGAGAGGTCTCCAATTTTCATCATAGGTATACCTCAACTATGAAAGACAAAATGAGAAAAAAAAATCCAGAAAATTACATTGTCTGATTTTTAAAGAATTTATTTGCAAATTATGGTGGAAAATAAGTATTTGGTCAATAACAAAAGTTCATCTCAATACTTTATTATATACCCATTGTTGGCAATGACAGAGGTCAAACGTTTTCTGTAAGTCTTCATAAGGTTTTCACACACTGTTGACAAAATGAGGGGAAAAAAATCCAGAAAATCACATTGAAGGATTTTTAATGAATTAATTGGCAAATTCCTCAGTAAAATAAGCATTTGGTCACCTACAAACAAGCAAGATTTCTGGCTCTCACAGACCTGTAACTTCTTCTTTAAGAGGCCCCTCTGTCCTCCACTCGTTACCTGTATTAATGGCACCTGTTTGAACTCGTTATCAGTATAAAAGACACCTGTCCACAACCTCAGACAGTCAGACTCCAAACTCCACTATGGCCAAGACCAAAGAGCTGTCAAAGGACACCAGAAACAAAATTGTAGACCTGCACCAGGCTGGGAAGACTGAATCTGCAATAGGTAAGCAGCTTGGTGTGAAGAAATCAACTGTGGGAGCAATTATTAGAAAATGGAAGACATACAAGACCACTGATAATCTCCCTCAATCTGGGGCTCCACGCAAGAGCTCACCCCGTGGGGTCAAAATGATCACGAGAATGGTGAGCAAAAATCCCAGAACCACACGGGGGGACCTAGTGAATGACCTGCAGAGAGCTGGGACCAAAGTAACAAAGGCTACCATCAGTAACACACTACGCCGCCAGGGACTCAAATCCTGCTGTGCCAGACATGTCCCCCTGCTTAAGCCAGTACATGTCCAGGCCCGTCTGAAGTTTGCTAGAGAGCATTTGGATGATCCAGAAGAGGATTGGGAGAATGTCATATGGTCAGATGAAACCAAAATAGAACTTTATTGTAAAAACTCAACTTGTCATGTTTGGAGGGGAAAGAACACCATACCTACTGTGAAGCATGGGGGTGGAAACATCATACTTTGGGGCTGTTTTTCTGCAAAGGGACCAGGACGACTGATCCGTGTAAAGGAAAGAATGAATGGAGCCATGTATCATGAGATTTTGAGTGAAAACCTCCTTCCATCAGCAAGGGCATTGAAGATGAAACGTGGCTGGGTCTTTCAGCATGACAATGATCCCAAACACACCACCCGGGCAACGAAGGAGTGGCTTCGTAAGAAGCATTTCAAGGTCTTGGAGTGGCCTAGCCAGTCTCCAGATCTCAACCCCATAGAAAATCTTTGGAGGGAGTTGAAAGTCCATGTTGCCCAGCGACAGCCCCAAAACATCATTGCTCTAGAGGAGATCTGCATGGAGGAATGAGCCAAAATACCAGCAACAGTGTGTGAAAACCTTGTGAAGACTTACAGAAAACGTTTGACCTCTGTCAGTGCCAACAAAGGGTATATAACAAAGTATTGAGATGAACTTTTGTTATTGACCAAATACTTATTTTACCGAGGAATTTACCAATTAATTCATTAAAAATCCTTCAATGTCTTCCGGTCTGGACACCATGGTGATAGCAGCTTGACGCTGAAGCTCCCAGACCCGATCCAGGAAAATACCTTGAAAATCAGATTTAATGGATTTTTGGAAGAGTGAAAATCAAAAGACAAAGTCATTATGCCTAAAGGAAAACAGAAGAAATCGACATTTACCAGGCCAGGACACGCATCGGCCGGAGAATCTGATCCGGATGATATCCATTCAGAAGACGAGGAGCTGAATGAAGCTTGCAAAAAGGTTAGCTTAAAAATGGTACTTAAAGAATTAAGACAATTTTGCCGAGAGTGTTGGGCCGAATTTCGTGAAATCAAAGATGAAATAAAAAGGACAAATGGCAGAGTGGACCAGGCCGAGGACCGAATCATGGGAGCAGAGGAAAGAATAAAAGGGCTGGAAGATACTGTGCTGGAACTACACAAACGACAGTCAAGACTGGAGGCTAAGCTAACCGACCAAGAAGGAAGACTAAGAAGAGACAACATAAGAATTCATGGTCTGAAAGAAGGAGTCGAGGACGGTTTCACCACAATGGCGGCATGCGTGGAATCCTTACTGAAAGAGAAGTTGGAAATTCCCCAATCCATCGACTTGAAGATAGAAAGGGCGCACCGTACATTAGCCCCTAGGCCGGCGGCGGAAGCGCCACCAAGATCGGTGGTGGTGAAGTTCTCCAACTCCAGAATAAAAGAAGAGGTTGTAAGACTGGCTTGGCAGAAAAAAGGATTTATGCATCAAGAGAGAAAAGTTTTCGTGGAACACGACTACGCCCCGGAGGTCCTTAAAAAGCGTCGGGAATACAACAACGCTAAAAAGGTACTATGAGAGAAGAAACTGCGCTTTCAGACTCCATTTCCGGCGAAGCTGAGGGTGTTTTACGGAGATGAGACGTGTCTCTACAACTCGGCGGAAGAAGCAACCACGGATATGGCGAGAAGAGGACTCCCGGTAACGGTGTATAAACCCGCAGCAGACTCGATCGAAAGAATCAAGGCTCAAACGTGGTCCACACAGAGACCCTCAAAATCCATGGGCCAGCAGCGGGAAACCCAGCGCCAGAGCTATAAGGAAAAACTGGCCGTTTACAGGAGGGAATAACGATATTTTTAGTCAATCTGCGCATCCAACCCTCCTCCTACAAGGTAACAAACATTAAAGGAGATGCAGAATCAGCAAGTGGTAAAACATTTCATGGAACAAACATAATATTAGAAACTAATAAGTCTTTAAAAAAAAAAAAAACTTGTTAAAATAGAAATGTGACAATGAACCACATGATCTCTCCACACTAACAAATACTGTATTAACGTGATTGTTTGCTGTGATGGTGGTGGGAGGTTGAGCACAATTTCATAGGGTATAGGCATTTAAAAAAAAAAATCATTACAAGTTCGGATTGGGATCTGAAATTCACGTTAAAAACATGGGACAACTTACAGGGGTAAGAGAGGGCCCTCAGCACGTAACGGAATCTGAGGAATTTCCCTCAGAGCCAACACACCATCAAGGCTCTTCTAAGGTCACTAAAAAGACCTCAGCTCAGGAAGATCTTTTGTCAGTTTTTTGTTTTAAAGTTTTATATACTATGTTCTTAATGTTTTTTATGTTCTTAATGTTCTTTCAGTTTCTAAGTAGCATTAAAGAGGGCCACCACACTGTTATACTAAATAAGACAACACAATGGAAAAACAGGGTGTAATCAAAATAATCTCATATAATGTAAAAGGGATCCTGAATCCAGTTAAAAGATCCAAGATTCTAGGCAAAATGAAAAAAGACAAAGCAGGAATAATATTTTTACAGGAAACCCACCTAACAGACGTGGAGCACACTAAACTCAATAGACAAGGGTTTAAAATGATCTCTTCATCTTCATATAAGTCAGGGAGGAGGAGGGGAGTAGCGACATTGATCTCAACCAAAATTATATTTGAAAAAAAATCAGAACACAAAGATAAAGAAGGGAGATTTAGTATGGTACTTGGGCGGCTAGAGGGAGAAGATATCACCCTGCTGAATGTATATGCACCTCCAGGGGCTAACTGGAAATTTTATAAAAATGTATTTGACTTAATGATAACTAAAGCCCAAGGTTTAGTGATATGTGGTGGAGACTTCAACCTGACTGAATCCGTACTGGGATGCATCAGATAATTCTCCACATCAAAATAACACTCAAAGTAGAAAAACTCGGATGCTACTTAAAGAAATGTGAATCTGTGACGTGTGGAGGGAATTCAACCCCAGTGTAAAAGATTATGCATTTTACTCAGCACCACATTCATCATACTCAAGGACTGACTATTTTTTTATGTTTAATAGAGACATTGGAAGAGTAAAAACATGTAAAATAGGACTGATGGATCTCTCTGACCACAGTCCGATCTATATGGACTTAAGTATCCAAAAATACACAAATAATACATTTTCTTGGAGGTTAAATTCAAATGTGCTGAAAGGACCACTGAAAGATGAATTGGAATCAGATATTCTCAGATATTTGGAAGAAAATGATAATGGAGAAGTATCCCCTTTAATACTGTGGGACGCATGCAAAGCTGTAATAAGGGGAAAGATTATCGCAAAACTGGCAATCCAAAAGAAACTGAGACAAGAAAAACTAATCACATTAGAGTCAGAACTTAAGAACCTAGAAAAAGAGCACAAAGACAACACTCATTCTAATGACTCGCTCAAAATTAAGGAAATTTAAAAACAAATGAGATCTACACAATAGAAATCCAGAAGAAACTTACATTTCTGAAACAAAAATACTATGAAACAGGCAGCAAATCGGCAAAATTACTAGCCTATAAATTGAGGAAACAGCAAACGGAGAGAGCAATCTACAAAATCAGAGACCCAGTATCAAAGGAAATAAAATTTAGAATTCAGAATATTCTTAAAAGCTTCGAGAACTACTACAAGAACTTGTACTCCCTCAAAAAACATAAAAACGCATCCGAAGCATTCCTAAACACATTAAACCTTCCCCAACTTACTGTGTCACAAAATAAAACACTACTGTCAGAAATACAACCTAAAGAATTAGAAAAAGCAATTATGAAACTTAAAGCTAACAAATCCCCAGGAGCAGATGGCTATACAGCAGAGTGGTACAAAACCTTTAAACAGCAACTATCTCCTCTCCTCCTGATAACATTTAACTATGTCCTCCACACAGGGGAAATCCCCCCCTCCTGGAGAGAAGGGGTCATTGCAGTCATACCTAAACCTGAAAAGGATAAACTAGACTGCTCCAACTACAGACCAATCAGTGTGTTAAATCAGGACTATAAGCTTTTTACCACTATCCTTGCCAAAAGGTTAGAAATTATACTGACAGACTTAATTCATTTAGACCAAACAGGTTTTATAAGACAAAGACAGACACAAGACAACATTAGACGCACTTTACACATAATTCATCATATAAAAAAATATAACTTAAATGCAGCCATATTGGGATTAGATGCTGAAAAAGCATTTGATTCGGTTGACTGGTCTTTCCTATATAGAATCTTATCCAGTTTCAATTTTCATAATAACTTCATTAGAACTATCCAGGCATTATATAAAAAAACCAACAGCTAAAATAAGGATTAACGGTAAATTATCATCATCTTTTGAACTGGAAAGAGGATGTCGTCAGGGCTGCCCCTTGTCTCCACTGCTCTTTGCAATCTTCATAGAACCTCTGAGCCAATGGATAAGACAGAATCAAAAAATTCAAGGTATTACACTTGGTCAGAAGGACATTTTAATATACCTGAGGCAGCCGGACACCTCTTTTCCAGAACTAATCTCAGTTTTCAGAGTATGGAGATTTATCCGGGTACGAATTAAACATGCATAAAACCCAAATTTTAACATTGAACTATGACCCAAATCAATATTTACTAAGCAAACTCAAAACTAACTGGGAGATGGAATCTATGAAATATCTGGGGGTCAATATCCCGAAACAACTCAACAAAATTATAACACTAAACTATGATCCACTGATGGCAAAAATAAAATCTGATCTAGCAAGGTGGAATATGATGCCATTCTTGGGTACCGCACAAAGAACTGAAGCAGTCAAAATGAATATACTTCCACATCTTCTATACCTTTTCCAAACAATACCGGTAGAACCTCCCAAAAAAACATGGCAAGAACTGGACAGAAAGATCTCAAGATTCATATGGCAGGGCAAGGGACCTAGAATCAGATATAGAACCCTACTGTGGCGGGTTTGGGAAAACCCCCACAACAGACTAAGGACAGACAGCTCGCTACTCCTGGTTTTTTCCGCTGCACTACTGAGATGTAATGTGCCATTCATGCATTGTGATGTTAATTTGCCATTCATGCATTGTGTTCATGCGTGCTGTCCTTACTGTGACATAGAGACTGAGATCAATACCCATACCAACTGCTGTGAATGGTCTTTCATGTATTGTTGTAACTGGGTATATATGCTGCACGATTCTGTAACTCATTCTCTCATTCACTCTTCAACTGCTGCTGGACACACACACTGTGTCCCTTCGCTGGAGAGCCTCCGGGCTTGCCCATTGGGCGAGCCTCGTGATGGCGGTATGATTTAATAAACTCTACTTAAAACCTCTCAACGCTGCCTTATTATTTCTTTGCCGCCGCACTGGTGACCCCGAACACGCACACGTTTTGTGCAAAGCAACCTTCTGGTCTGGACAGCTACACTGGTGACCCGTTCTTCATGATGAGATCTGCACGTCTGAGATCTGCTCATCCACGCTGGACCGGCCGCGCTCGCAGCTCCCCCACACGAGAGCGCATGCACCTCGTCCCCTCTCCACGACGGCGACCTCCAGGGCCGACGGAGAACGCAGCGCGTGGACCTGAACGCACCATGGCCGAGCGGTGACAAAGATCGTCTCCTCCCTCTCACCGCTCCAGTGCATCTGCACGAGCCCGAGGGACAGAGATCGTCTCCTCCCTCTCACCGCTCCAACGCATCTGCACAAGCCCGAAGGACAAAGATCGTCTATTCCCTCTCACCGCTCCAACGCATCATGGCCAATCTGCAGCCACAGCTCAACTTGGATATTATCGGCGCCGTCTGCGCTGATCTCCACCAAGATTCTGGGCCCTGACTCGCCCCTCCAGCGGCCCACCCACGCACGTAACCCCCGCACACGCACTGGGGAGATACGAGGACGGCGCACCACGCACGGGACGCATTCGGCTCCACAGACCACCAGCATCCTTCGCCGCTGCACACAGAACCTTCAGGGCTGCTCGTACACCTGAAGCACGCAAGCAGCTCGCCCACAGGATTTTCTAATGGTCTCAGCCACGGCACATAAGGGAATTCAGCCGTCAGCTTTTCCCGAGGGCTTTAGGGCTGCGCCCGCACCTAAAGTCAACACGCCAAGTCCCTCTGCTAATATTTTTTTTTTTTTTTTTTACAGCCGCTACGCAGCCTCGCTGCTCCTGTTTTTCTTCATGGCCACGAGAGGAGTCAGAGACAAATTTTTCTTCTTGTGATCTCCGCACGCTCAACGGGACAGCCCCTCGACATCGCAGGACAACAAGCAATTTTTGCGCGGCCCGGACGATTTCGCCGTCCCCGGCCGGCATTTACTACCCCCCACCCCCCTCCACCTTCGCCGGCACAGAGCTTCTCCTGCTCACTGCCAAGCTGCACTACCGAGGTCTCGGTCCCCTGCCGAGCCCTCTGGGGGGAGCAGTGTGGCGGGTTTGGGAAAACCCCCACAACAGACTAAGGACAGACAGCTCGCTACTCCTGGTTTTTTCCGCTGCACTACTGAGATGTAATGTGCCATTCATGCATTGTGATGTTAATGTGCCATTCATGCATTGTGTTCATGAGTCCTGTCCTTACTGTGACCTAGAGACTGAGATCAATACCCATACCAACTGCTGTGAATGCTCTTTCATGTATTGTTGTAACTGGGTATATATGCTGCACGATTCTGTAACTCATTCTCTCATTCACTCTTCAACTGCTGCTGGACACACACACACACTGTGTCCCTTCACTGGAGAGCCTCCGGGCTTGCCCATTGGGCGAGCCTCGTGACGGTGGTATGAATTAATAAACTCTACTTAAAACCTCTCAACGCTGCCTTATTATTTCTTTGCCGCCGCACCTACAGCTAAACAAAGACAAAGGTGGGCTCGCGCTGCCAAATATCAGGGACTATTTTAAAGCCGCACAAATTAAAACTTTAGTAGAGATATGTAACCCAGTCTACACTGCACAATGGAAGGAGATGGAATGCAAAATAACAAGTGACATCCCCCTACAGGTGATAATAGGGAACAATGCCTTACCTAAACTTTTGAATAACACTAACCCGTGGATAGAGACCCCGCTAAAAATTTGGTTTAAGATAGTCAGAGAGAATCAAACTAAAGAACCCTATCGATTTCTGCAATGGATTGCCTATGATCAAGACTTTACTCCTAATAAAACAGACACTAGATTTAATAAGTGGAAAGAGAATGGACTGATAAAATATTACGATTTTTTTAAAGGGCAAATTTTAAGAAGTTTCGAAGATTTGAAAAAACAAGGTCTAATAAATCAAGACCTTTACAGGTTCTTCCAGCTTAGACACCACATAAACAAAATACTTAAAAAGGAGGATTTGGAAAGGGCCCAGTCAGGTGTTCTGAAGGTCTTCTTAATGGCATATAAAGGGATCCCAGGGATCAGATACATTTCTAAAATATACCAAGGTCTTCAAGACTTAAAAGGAGACAACACATCATATATAAAAGAGAGATGGGAAAAAGAGAGGAATTTCACTTTACAACTGGAATTATGGGAAAAGCTAAATAAACAACAATGGAAAAGTACCTCATCCCTGCAGTGGAGAGAATTTGGATGGAAAAATTTGGTAAGATTTTTCAGATCACCTGCACAAAACAAATTTACTCGCAAGGGGTTGAATTGCTGGCGCTTGTGTGGTGAAGAGACTGCAAATCATTTTCATGTGTTTTGGTCATGCCCAGTTATCCACCAATATTGGACCAATGTACAGACAATATTGGGGAAAATATTCAAAATAACAGTTCCCTTTTCTTTTGTAACTTTGTATTTGGGTTTACTACCGGACTCACTGGAAAGACGAGGAGAAAAATACTTATTCACTGTTTTAATATTGGCAAGTAAAAAAGCTCTAACAAAAAAATGGATGTTGAAGGACTGTCCTACACCTGAAGATTGGATTAACGTGATTCAAGACATTTATTCGATGGAAAAGTTGACATTCACACTGAGACAGGACATGGATGGGTTCTTGAACTTTTGGCAACCCTGGAATGCATATGTGTCTTCCATTAGATCTAATCTTTGACAAATACCATTTCAATAATGGCACCTCTCTTTGTTCCTACACTACTCAGATACTCTTTCATTTTTTTTTCTTTTTTTCTCTTTTGTTTTTTTTTTTTCTCTTGTTTTTTTTTTTTTGTTCTTTCTTTAATTTCTGTTTTTCTTTCACTTAAAAAAAGGGTGTTGTAATAATTATTCTTCCAATGTTGTCATAAAACAAAAAAAACGGAACGTGATGAAAATGTAAACAATTCAATGCTGTAATGACATGTATACCCTTTACAAAAAGTTAAATAAAAAAAAAAATCCTTCAATGTGATTTTCTGGATTTTTTTTTTTTCATTTTGTCTTCTCATAGTTGAGGTATACCTATGATGAGAATTGGAGACCTCTCTCATCTTTAAAGTGGGAGAACTTGCACAATTGGTGGCTGACTAAATACTTTTTTGCCCCACTGTATACAGTGGAGATCAAAATTAGAGAACAATGTATTAAAAAACTTTATGAGGCCTGTAAACCAGCACAAATGGTTTTTGGTCTTTGAAATGTATCCTTTGGGATGTGATAACAAAATAAATCCCTGGAAAGCACACAATATGGGACCTTTAAACTTGTGATGGCCAGATGAAGCTTCATGAACTCTTGAAGCCTTCCGGTCAGTTGGTTTGCAAAAGGGTTAATTTGTTGAGGCTTCATGTGCACACAGCCTCCCCGCTGGTCAAAGACTAAAACAGGCAGATGTGTTTATAGTCATTTCTTTTTATCCCCCGCCGGTCAAATACCAAAGGGGTATTATGTTATGGGGCAGTCTGTCCGTCCATCTATCCCACTTTTGTGAAATCAACTCCAACAGTTTTGTTCCAATTGTTTTGAAACTTGGTACCAGGGTTTGATACACACTGACAATGTGCGTATTGCAGTTTGGCTCTGATTACATAATTTTTGCAGGAGTTATAGCTCCTGACTTATGATGTCCTGTTTCATCTCAGTTAATAAACAGTAACTGTCTTGTGAAATTAACTCCTACAGTTTTGCTCCAAATGTTTTGAAACTTAGTACCAAGGTTTGATATACATTGATGATGTGCATGTTGCAATTTGACTCTGATTGGATGACTTTTAGGTCAAGGTCAGAGGTCAGTTTTCATCCCCTGCTGCACAAAGCCCAAAGGGGTTGAAAAGCCCTTTCGGCAAAGGCAGATTATGTTATGGGTTTGTCTGTCTGTCCATCCGTCTGTCCCACTTTTGTGAAATCAGCTCCTACAGTTTTGTTCCAATTGTTTTTAAACCTGGTACCATGGTTCACTATACTCTGAGGGTGTGCATATTGCAATTTGGTTCTGATCGGATCATTTTTGCAGGAGTTGTAGCCCCTAACCCACGACCTCCTGTTTAACCTCACTTCATAGACCGTAACTGTCTTGTGAAATCAACTCCTCTTACAGTTTGGTTCCAGTTGTTTTGAAACTTGGTACCATGGTTTGATATACTCGGATGATGCGCATCTCATCGGATGACCTTGAGGTCAGAGGTCAGATTTTCCCTAAATCTTCTAAACACAATAACTACTGAAAGAAATTATGTAGGATTTTCAAATCGATACAGTAGTTGTATCTAAGATGCATCTTGGATGATTTACACCCTGACCTAACTATGGGTTTAGGTTCAAGAGGTCAAAGGTCAAAGTTAAACATTGCAGTTGCACTATGGTAAATGCTACATTAACTATTGCTATAAAATGAGTAAAGCTAGGGCCACTAAACCTGGTATACAGGTTGACCTTGGGATCCTGACCTCTGACTATGGGTTTTGGGTCAAAAGTTCAAAGGTCGAAGTTAGCAGTCCTTATGCCTTATTACTGTACAACCAGTAAAGCTAGGGTCACCAAACTTGCTACACAGGTTCACCTTGGGATCCTGACCTCTGACTATGGGTTTGGGGTCCAGAGGTCAAGGTTAACAGTACTTATGTCTGATTACTGTACGAGTAAAGTTAGGGTCACCAAACTTGGTGCACAGGTTCACCCTGTGACCCTGAAGTGTGACTATGGTTTTGGGATTGCAAGGTCAAAGGTCAACATCAAAATGGTTTATAAACTACAGTCGTGAAAAAATTAGGACACCATGTATAAGCCTGCGTGTTTTTTAACATATTTGGACATGTGGGTATTTAATATCAATGTTGAAAATACTGGGAGATTCAGGTAATACAACTAAACAATTAAAAATGAATTAAAAAACTTTTTTCAAATTTTTTTGTAAAATGTAATTCTAAACAAATCGTGAGGAATAAATTAGGACACCCCCCATCTTTTTTAGGACACCCCCATATTCATTCCCACTTAACCACTTGCACTCCGGGCAATTTTCCTAAAAATGCCAAAAAATAACGTGCCCAAAGTAAATCGAAAGCTGTTATTCAACCCTTTGCAGCATCTTCATGGGGTTGGTCTCATTTAAAAGAAAACACTTTGAATTTTTTGGCAAAAAAAAAACATAATCTCTCTACGTGCTCCGGCCAATGAGTTACAGTCATCTAAACATACTGAACTTGAAGAAAATAAATTTGGCCACGGTGTTTTTTTGGATACAAATGCTTGCAAACAACACACAGCTGTCCGATCTGGCTGGAAAATGCAACAGAAATGTAGAACCAAGTGTTATCAAGCTTAGATCCAAATTTGGTAACAATACCACAAAAAATGAATATTTTACACAGCTTTGTTCTCAGGTAGTTCCCAGGCATTTTGGAACTGTGCCAAATTGTGCCAAATGGCACAGTTTGGAAAAACGTCTGTAACTTTTGAATAATTCAATGTAGAATCTTCATTTTGGGCTCTAATGAAAGGTCACATTCAGGGCTGTGTCTGTGTGTGTGTGTGGGGGGGGGGGTTTGTCCCCCCCCACCCCGCTACAAAAGACGGAGTTTGGCCCTCGCTACATGACGGATTACACTCCTTGCATGTTTTCACAGCGGCTTCCCCCCCCCCTCGCTACTGTGTGTGTGTGGGGGGGGGGTTGCCCCCCCCCTCGCTACAGAGGACGGCCATCGCTACATGACGGAATAGACTCATATGCTTCCCCCCGCGGACCGGGGGGCGTTCGGCCCGAACACGGCAAATGAACCGTTTATCGCGACGCACGCACTTCGTACTTCATGCGCCGTACAGTTGTAATTTACCGATCGGTCAAAAGTCATTTTTTGATTACAATTTTCAGGGAGAAATAATAAATTTAGCTTATAACACCTTACCTCTTCACAGCAGCAGAGTCCTGGCGAACTTCTCTTCCCCATTGTCAGACGAACGCGACGCTGGTCCGCTCGTAGATCCCGGTCAAAACATAATTCCATTATTGCCGTTTTGGTGAATGATTTACGACTTTTGTCGTCGGCCTCCGTCGGTCTATGATGATGGAAGAGAATCCTAAACGTCTATTCTGCTGGAATGAGTGCAGGTCCCACTTGTGGGTGTTCTCCATGCTGCGGGGTCTGTAGCAGATTCATCCAGCGTCCTTTGTTTTCATCTGCTGCAGCAGTAAGTCTCTCTTCACCCATCCCGAACTTCTGTGCTTCAATTGGCTCCTGCATTGGACGCCAACACCACCTACATCACCACAATCTGGACTATGCGTCCGAGTGCGCACGAGGGCGCAGGAGTGCGCCCTCGTGCGCCCTACGACGCAGAGATTTGCCCGCCCACGGAACCACGGAGCGCAAGTGGTTAAAATGGCTAAAATGAATTTTTTAAAAAATGCAAATAAAAACAAAAACAAGGTTAGACATAGATACGTGAATGTTTCTTAATAAAGAACTGAATATTTAAAAGGGTGTCCAAATTTTTTCACATGACTGTATAGCTCAACAAAAAAGAAAGCTAGGGTCACCAAACCTGGTACACAGGTTCACTCTGAGACCATAATTAATTTTGGTCGGCCAGCCACTCCTGGGAAGGTTCACCACTCTTCCTTGTTTTCGCCATTTGTGGATAATGGCTCTCACTGTGATTCGCTGGAGTCCCAAAGCTTTAGAAATGGCTTTATAACCTTTTCCAGACTGATCGCTCTCAATTACTTTGTTTCTCATTAGGGCCCGAGCCACTGACAACATCAGTGGGTGAGAACCCTATTGTAACTGGGGCCCGAGCCACTGACAAAGTCAGTGGGCAAAAGCCCTATTGTAATTTGGGCCCAAGCCACTGACAATGTCAGTGGGCAAGAGACCTATTGTAATTGTTAGAATTTTTTTTAGGGCCCGAGCTACTGACAAAGTCAGTGGGCAAGAGCCCTATTGCAATTTAGGGCCCAAGCCACAGACAGCATCAGTGGGCGAGAGCCCTATTGTAATTGTTAGATTTTTTTTTTCTTCTTCTCCATCTAAGATCTCATTTTTGGGGAAGTAAATGTGCATGAAAACTCACCATTTTTTGCACAGACCTCAAGACTGGCAAAAAATTTAATATTTTGGAGGAAATATGAATGACCCCACAAAAATGGTTCTACAGCGCCACCTAACATGTGAAGTCAATGGGGAGTGGCACACGCTTACTGTCGTGTAGAAAGATCAAAATCAGGTGAGATGTTTATGTCAAGACATGCAAAAAACTCCATAGAAGTGATGGTCTACACCCAACAGGAAGTCGACCATTTTGGCAGGAAGTGGCAGTGACCAGATGTCCACCTCATGCATTTGATCAAACTCGTCCTAGGGTTTTAGTCCAATTGAGCTCATTTGTGGTGACAATCATCTATACCCATGTGCCATTAAACATTATTGAAAACTTTTCCAAAAGCTCGACAGTTTGGCTGTAGGGGCGTGGCAAAGTTTGATGCCTCGCCATGATCATTCTATGACCATTCTGACAGCAATAACTCTGGTATGCATTGTCAGACTTCAAACAAATTCAATATTATGGATATCAGTCCAATTCAAAACAGTTCTATAGAACAATATTCATAGAAATCTACAACACCACCTATAAGAGGCAGAAAGTATTGCATCATAAAGTTTGCATTTTGGGGACCTTGGGGAAGTCAGGTTATTTAGCACCTCAGACAGAGACAGGGAATAAGCATGGGAGAACAATGCCCAGGAAGGACAGAGGGGGTTGAATGCAGTGTAGTGTAAATATCATGCTGTGTGGGGAAGTGCCATGAAACTTGTGAAGTGTGACTTGAGATATAGAGAGGAGAGCTTGCTGTAACCAGTCAGTCCATTCTGTGCTTGTGAAATGTGAGTGTGTAATAAATCGTCTGTCATGAATCTGCCTCTTCATTTACACACTCCACACTGGTGACCTAAGACGTTTTATGGAACACGAGGCAAGAACCCTGGAGCCGGCCCGGTCGGGGAGCCCCAGCGACGCAGCAGCCATTCCACAGACAGCCCGGACTGGAACCCCCAGCAACACGTGTGCGGTTTCACTCAAGCTACCGGATTTCTGGCAGCACAACCCACGCTCTTGGTTCCACCACACCGAGTCCCAGTTCGCCCTCCGGGGAGTAACGGCAGACGACACCAAGTTCTACCATGTGGTAGCAGCGCTGGACTCCCGCACAGCCCAGCAGGTAGCGAGCCTGATCGATCAGCCACCAGCACGCAACAAATGTTAGAAGATGGGTCAGCCGTTGACCTGATGGAGAAGATGCTGGCGTTGATGGGCACGGACGACGGGCACTTTCTGTTTGCCCACTTTTTCCTCCGGAACCTTCCAACAGAGGCGAGAGCGGTTCTGGCCAATTCGCCGTTGCTGGCTGCACGTGACTACCGTGTGCTAGCCCAGGAGGCAGACAGGATCATCCTCACCACCAGGGCAATCACAGTCAACGCGGCGGCGGCGGAGACCAGCGAGATGACCAGAGGAGGCGAGGAGCCACCGACGGTAGCAGCAGCGGGGGCCAAGGAGTACCAGTGAGACACGCTCTGTTTCTACCGCCGCCGCTTCGGAGAGAACGCACGCAGATGTGCGCCACCATGCCAATTCAAGCGCTCGGGAAAACGCCAAGGCCGGCAGCAGCTGCGACCCTCGGTGAAGAGAACAAGCTGCTCTACATGACGGACGCGCGCTTGGGGAGGCGTTTCCTCGTGGACACCGGAGCCCAGAGGAGCATCATCCTGCCAACCTACGCTGACCGGCTGGCAGGACCTAGCGGCCCCAGGATGTTGGCAGCAAACGGCTCAGAAATTAAGACCTTTGGTGAGAGGACACTGATCTTATCTCTACACTGCCGTACATACGAGTGGACTTTTGTCATAGCAACACTGAATTACCATATCCTGGGGGCTGATTTTCTGTGTGCGCATGGTTTACTGGTTGATGTTGCTAACAGGCGCCTGGTTAATGCACTGTCCTTTGACTCTCTCCCCTGTATAGCTCGAGCGACCCAGCCAACAGCACAAGCCAACGTCACAGCTCCAGGCGGTAAGCTCCACGCACTGCTCACTCAGTTCCCAGCACTCACGGTCCCGACGTTTTCGGCGGCCATTGCTAAACACGGGGTGGAGCACTTTATCACCACCACTGGGCCGCCCGTTTTCGCATGACCTCGGCGCCTGGATGCAGCTAAACTGGCCATAGCGCGCGAGACGTTTGCCAACTTGGAAAGGTTGGGCATCATCAGGCGCTCAAACAGCCCATGGGCATCCCCGCTACACATGGTCCCTAAGGCTGAGGGATCGTGGCAACCGTGCAGAGATTTCCGCAGGTTGAATAATGCCACAGCGCACAACCGCTACCCGATCCCCCATATTCAGGATTTTTCTGTTCACCTCGCTGGGGCACGCATTTTTTCAAAAATAGACCTGGTCCGTGGTTACCACCAGGTCCCGGTGCGTGCAGAGGACATACCCAAAACAGTGGTAATAACTCCGTTTGACTTGTTTGAGTTTTTACGCATGCCCTTCGGATTAAAAGGCGCGGCACAGACATTCCAACACATGATGGATGCGGTGTTGCGCGATCTGCCGTTTGTGTTCATCTACCTGGATGACATCCTGGTGGCCAGTGCGTTCGAGGATGAGCACGTAGCCCACCTCAGGATGGTTTTCCGGAGGTTGGAGGAGCACGGGTTAATAATCAACCCGGCGAAATGCCAGTTCGGCGTGACGGGGATTGATTTTTTTTTTTTTTTATTTAAGTTTTTGTAAAGGGTATACAGGTCATTACAGCATTGCATTGTTTACATTTTCATCACATGTTCCCTTATTTTTTGCTATTTGACAACATTGGAAGAATAATTATTACAACACCCCTTTTTTTTTTAAAGTGAAAGAAAAAGTGAAATTAAAGAGAATTAAATAAAAAAACAAACAAACAGAACAGCAAAAAACAAACAAACAGAAAAATAAGTAATTAAAAGTAAAAGAGCATCTGAGTGACTTCCGGTTATGGCTGCCACGTAGGACGGACGTGTCTCGCTCTGCTCTGCTCCTGGAGAAAAAAATCGGCAAATAACTCTCTCATTTGGGACAGAACGTATCCCAGCATTTGGGCGAGGATATGTCGGCGAAGCCTAAGGCTGGAAAACCAGGAAAAGGAAAAAGCGAGCCGCCGAAACAGTCCAAATTAACGGACTTTCAGGTCTGTGACGCAGCAAACAAAACTCCATATATGGCGGAGGAGGCTGGCAACGGTGCGATGTCTGCGGGGGGAGGCGCAGATGCGCTGATGGCTGCCATGAGTTCAATGAGAGCGGACTTTTCCTCTAGATTTGATGGGATTATGACAGCGTTGGAAGGAATAAGAAAGGAATTGGGTGACTGTGTAGAACGAACGGCGCAGATGGAGCTCCGTCTCGCTAGTGCTGAAGATGACGTCACCCGTCTTCAATTAAAGGTGCGCACTTTGGAAAAAAAAAATAAATCTCTGGAAGATAATATTTTGGATTTGGAATCTCGGTCGAGACAGAATAATTTGAGGCTGGTGGGTCTTCCAGAGGAATCAGAAGGTCGGGACGTATGTTCCTTTCTGGAAAAGTGGATTCCGGAGGTGCTGGGCAGCGAGGAGTTGCAATCAGCAGTGGTTCTGGAAAAAGCACATCGTATTGGCCCACGGAGAGATAAGGGACCGCCGAGGACCTTAATTATGAAGTTTCTTAGCAACAGAGACAGGATGAAGATCTTCAACGCTGCACGTGCTAAAGGAGAGATTAAACACCAGGACCAGCAGGTGCGGTTCTACCCAGATTTGGCCACAGGAATCCAGCAATTGAGGAAGCAGTTTGATCCCGTACGTAAGGAGCTGCGCAACCTTGGGATTCGTCATGGTGTGATCTATCCTGCGAGACTGCTGACCACGTATGAGGGCAGAACCCACATCTTCAAGACCCCAGAGGAGGCGCAGGAGTTCATCAAGAAGATCAAAGAAGAAGAAGAGACTGGTGGGAGCTAAGCATGAACAAAATATAAGGTAGAATAATTAAGCATTTGCACAGGCATCTGACTGACTTGAAGTAAATAGTAAGTTTACAAAATATAGATTGTATTATATATTAAAAAAACAAAACAAAAACAAAACAAACAAAAAAAAAACTATGATGTACAAAGTTGTTAAAAATTTTGGAGTTAAGTTGGAAAACTACAGAGGAGAGTTAATGTTACGTCATTAAAAGCAGTAGAGTTAGGGTGATTGGGAGGATGAAGAAGGAGTGGCTTAGGCTGTTCCCCGTGGGTGTGGAACGGTCGATGGCTATATCGGGAGACAGAATTTTTCTTTTGATTTTGGGGGGTTTGCCACAAGTGTGGGAAGGGGAAATTTGTTTGTGTGTAGTTTGTAGGATGAATGTTCAACCACTCATGTTTTTGCTTCTCTGTATGAGCATGTTTACACTGCAAGGTAATCCCAAAATCTCTATTGATCATGGACCAAAGTGTTAATCTTAATTTAACTTCATGGAATTGCAGAGGTCTACAAAATTTAAAAAAACTTAAACAAGTTATGAATAAAATAAAGGACATGGGTTCAAGAATTGTGTTTTTACAAGAAACTCATCTGATAGAGGAGGATGTTAAAAGAATTAGGAGTAGATGGCAGGGAAGTGTATTCACCTCTTCATTTTCATCCCGAGCCAGGGGAGTTATGACTCTCATACATAAATCAGTTCCTTTTCAAGTGAAAAATGTAATTGGAGACAAATTTGGAAGATATGTAATCATTCAAGGTTCTTTGCTATTAGAAAATATAAATCTTGTGAACTTATATGGTCCCAATATAGATGATCAGAAGTTCTTTGCTAATTTATTTCTCATCTTATCATCACTTACAGGGCAACATACTGTATAATAGCAGGGGATTTTAATTGTACATTGAATCCAGGTGTGGATAGATCAACAGGACTGGATTGTACGCACATTGGATGTAGGATGACTATTAATCATTTTATGAAAGAATTGAGATTGTTAGATATATGGAGAGAAATGAAACCACAAGTTAAAGCCTATTCTTGTTATTCCAGTACCTACAAGACATTCTCACGTATTGATTATTTTTTGATTTCCACAGAATTAAGGTCCAAGATTCAAAACTGCTTTTATGATAACATCGTGATCTCTGATCATGCACCCTGTTGTCTAATATATGTAGATAAAAAATTGACAAAGGAATCAGGTAGATGGCAATTTCAGCATAAATGGCTTCAGGATGAGGAATTTGTCAAGTATATAGAAAAACAGATAGACGAGTTCTTTGACATCAATACTACACAAACATCAGCATGTGTAAAGTGGGAGGCTTTCAAAGCTTTTATTAGGGGACATATTATTAGTTATACAGGATCAAAATCTAAGAAGACTCGAGAGGAGAGAGCTAAATTGGAACATAAAATAAAAAGTCTTCAGGAAAAAGTGTATGCAGGAAGTGACCCAAGGTTGGAGAATGAATTACTGATTTTGAGAGCTGAATACGACAAAAAATCAGCGAATAGAGCTGCCTCGAGTCTTCTAAGATTGAAACAATCTTTTAATGAACAAGGTGAAAAATCAGGAAAATTATTAGCATGGCAGATTAAACAATTGGAAATTAAAACACCAATTACCAGTATTATAAGTAAGGGACAGGTAGTTATAGATCCTTTAGAAATTAATAGAGCCTTTAGAGATTACTATGAAAAATTATATGATACCAAAAATGAACCTGATTTAACAAAACTAAATGGGTTTTTGAACGAACTATCTATACCGTGTATTCCAAATGAAAACAGGGAGATATTGGAGTCTAAAATTAGTCAAGAAGAAGTTGGGCTAGCCATTGATAATATGAAATCAGGAAAAAGTGCAGGACCAGATGGTCTTCCAGTTGACCTTTATAAAAAATTTAAGAATAAATTAATAAAACCTTTTTTGGAAATGGTTTTAGAAGCATTTCAAAATAATAATTTACCATCATACATAAATAATGCCTTAATTATACTGCTGCCAAAACCAGGTAAGCCCTCTAATAAATGTGAAAATATGAGACCAATAAGCCTATTAAACGCCGACCTTAAGATAATCTGTAAAATTTTAGCAAGACGAATACAAGAAATTTTACCAAATATTATTAATCGAGATCAGAATGGCTTTATAAAGGGTAGACAAGGCTTCCATAATGTAAGAAGACTATTTAATATTATTTATTTTAATAAAGAAGCACCGGATACAGCTCTCCTATCACTGGACGCCGAAAAGGCCTTTGATAGAGTTGAATGGCCCTTTCTTTTTGAAGTCCTACAAAGGTTTGGACTTGGAAATAATTTCATAAAATGGGTTCAAATAATATACAATAATGCTACAGCAGAAATCCTAACAAATAACAATATTTCAAAACCAATAAAAATCAATAGAGGATGTCGACAAGGCTGTCCACTTTCACCTTTACTGTTTACTATGGCAATTGAACCTTTAGCGATAGCGATACGTTTACATTCACAAATATATGGAATTAAAGTTGGACCAACAGAACATAAAATCTCCCTGTACGCCGATGATATAATTTTGTTTATGTCGAATCTAAAAAAATCAATTCCAACCTTGTTGAATTTAATAAAGAATTTTGGGGAAATATCAGGATATAAAATAAATAAAACTAAATCTTCAATATTAATGCTAAATGAGACCCAGAGAAATTACCCAGCCCCTGAGGTAAATCAATTCAATGTTGTAAATCAGTTTAAATATTTAGGAATCCATATTATGCCTAAGCTAGAATCAGTCGCCAGTGTCAACTATGAAGCCTTAATGTCAGATATCAATGAGTTAACTCAGAGATGGATGTCACTACCAATGTCGATGATCGGGAGAATCAATATACTTAAAAGTAATATTTTACCTAAAATACTTTATTTATTTCAATACATTCCCTTATCACCACCTTTAGATCTATTCTCAAGAATAAAAAAAAAGTTAGTGGAATTTATATGGAACAACAGGAGGGCTAGATTACGTTTGTCTTTATTATATTTACCATTTGATCGTGGAGGTCTGAAATGTCCAAATTTTATGTTGTATTATTGGTCGGCACAACTGAGGTCTATGACATATTATTTTTCATCAAATGATCTCCCTCACTGGACTGAAATGGAATCATACAATTTACCTTTACCTCTTCCCATATTCATATACTCAGATTCGGCAAAAAAATTACAAAAACAAGTTAAAAATCCATTTGTAAAGCATATGATCAAAATATGGTGTGAAGCTAAAAACTATTTAAAAGAACCACAGTTATTGTCACAATTTAGTCCAATATGGGGTAATCAATATTTTAAACCAGGGAGAGCGGACGCTGTATTTAAAGTATGGAATTTAAAAGGGATACAAAAGATTCAGGATTTATATTTGCCATGTGCAGACAACATAATGTCTTTTGAAGAGCTGAGGATCAAATTTAATCTCAATAGAACACATTTTTTTAAATATCTTCAACTTAGAAACTTTATTCGATCAAATCAAAATAAAGCTCTCACTCGACCTATTTATTCATCCTTGGAAAAAATGATGATGAAAGATAGTAAAAGAAAGGGTATTATTTCAGAGTTTTATAACTCATTGACACTATCTTCAAGTGAAAATTCACTGAAAAGATTAAACTACTGGAAAGAAGATCTGCAAATTGAAATTTCAGAGGAACAATGGGAATTGGCTTGTACAGAAGCTCAAACCAAATCAATAAATGCACGCCTTAAATTGATACATTTCAAATGGTTAATGCGGATGTATGTTACACCGGAGGAGTTAAATAGATATAACAAAAATATACCAGATACATGCACAAAATGCATGGAAAGTAAAGGAACCCTATTTCATTGTTTATGGGAATGTAGATTAATAAGAATGTTTTGGGAAGAGGTGAGGGTAACAATTGAAAAAATAATTTCAAAACAAATCATATTGAATCCTAAACTGTTTTTGTTGGGTCTGTACCCAGAAAAGCATAATTTTAATAAAAGTGAAAGAACATTCATAGACCTCAGTTTGCTTAATGCCAAAAAATGTATTGCACTATTATGGAAAAAGACTCATAGACCAGATGTGACTCAGTGGTTAAGACAGATGTTAACAAACCTTCCATTAGAAAGAATAACATATATACTGAAATCAAAGGAAATTGTGTTTGAGAATATATGGAGACCTTTTATTGATTATGTAAAAAATTTAAACATAACTCTTGAAGAAGAAGGTGAATGATGTGTGTGGACCTTGTAAATTCCAAACTGGTGAACATAATATGTATACTTATGTATTGGATTGTCTAGACTAAACAGAGGAGCATTGTTGAAGACTTGATTTTGTTGGTGGTTGTTGGTGTTTTTAGTGCATTTTTTTTTTTTGTAGTACTTTAGTGTTAGTGTTTGATTGTTTGTATCATGTTTGTTAAAAAAAAAAAAAAAAAGGTTCAATAAAGATATTGTGGAAAAAAAAAAAAGAGCATCTGAGTAGCATTGGAACAAAGAGCAGAACCATTATTGAAATGGTATTTGTCAAAGATTAGATCTAATGGAAGACACATATGCGATCCAGGGTTGCCAAAAGTTCATGAACCCATCCATGTCCTGTCTCAGTGCGAATGTCAACTTTTCCATCGAGTAAATGTCTTGGATCACGTTAGACCAATCTTCAGGTGTAGGACAGTCCTTCAACATCCATTTTTTTGTTAGGGCTTTTTTATTTGCCAATAATAAAACATTGAATAAGTATTTTTCTCCTCGTCTTTCCAGTGAGTCCGGTAGTAAACCCAAATACAAAGTTACAAAAGAAAAGGGAACTGTTATTTTGAATATTTTCCCCAATATTGTCTGTACATTGGTCCAATATTGGTGGATAACTGGGCATGACCAAAACACATGAAAATGATTTGCAGTCTTTTCACCACACAAGTGCCAACAGTTCAACCCCTTATGGGCAAATTTGTTTTGTGCAGGTGTTCTGAAAAATCTTACCAAATTTTTCCATCCAAATTCTCTCCACTGCAGGGATGAGGTACTTTTCCATTGCTGTTTATTTAGCTTTTCCCATATTTCCAGTTGCAAAGTGAAATTCCCCTCTTTTTCCCATCTCTCTTTTATATATGATGTGTTGTCTCCTTTTAAGTCTTGAAGACCTTGGTATATTTTAGAAATGTATCTGATCCCTGGGATCCCTTTGTATGCCATTAAGAAGACCTTCATAACACCTGACTGGGCCCTTTCCAAATCCTCCTTTTTAAGTATATTGTTTATGTGGTGTCTAAGCTGAAAGAACCTGTAAAGATCTTGATTTATTAGACCTTGTTTTTTCAAATCTTCAAAACTTCTTAAAGTTTGCCCCTTAAAAAAATCGTAATATTTTATCAGCCCTTTCTCTTTCCACTCTTTAAATCTAGTGTCTGTTTTATTAGGAGTAAAGTCTTGATCATAGGCAATCCATTGCAGAAGTCGATAGGGCTCTTTAGTTTGATTCTCTCTGACTATCTTAAACCAAATTTTTAGCGGGGTCTCTATCCACGGGTTAGTGTTATTCAAAAGTTTAGGTAAGGCATTGTTCCCTATTATCGCCTGTAGGGGGATGTCACTTGTTATTTGGCATTCCATCTCCTTCCATTGTGCAGTGTAGACTGGGTTACATATCTCTACTAAAGTTTTAATTTGTGCGGCTTTAAAATAGTCCCTGATATTTGGCAGCGCAAGCCCACCTTTGTCTTTGTTTAGCTGTAAGGTTCTATATCTGATTCTAGGTCTCTTGCCCTGCCATATGAATCTTGAGATCCTTCTGTCCAGCTCCTGCCATGTTTTTTTGGGAGGTTCTACCGGTATTGTTTGGAAAAGGTATAGAAGATGTGGAAGTATATTCATTTTGACTGCTTCAATTCTTTGTGCAGTACCCAAGAATGGTATCATATTCCATCTTGCTAGGTCAGATTTTATTTTTGTCACCAGTGGGTCATAGTTTAGTGTTATAATTTTATTGAGTTGTTTCGGGATATTGACCCCCAGATATTTCATAGATTCCATCTCCCAGTTAGTTTTGAGTTCACTTAAGGCCCTTTTCCACTAGCCTCACTTGGCCCTACACCGCACCACTCAGCCCGCTTTTAGGCGCTTTTCCATTAGCCCCAGCACCGGTTAGCAGGTACTTTTTTCATACCTGATCCAGGGCAGGGTCTAACCGGGCTGAGTAGGGCTGTGATATGACTTTAAGAGACTGGTCGCCGCTGATTGGTCAGGTTGTAACTTCATGAAAGCGACTTTTTCTGCTGAATTTACTCCACGACCGCCATTTGTAATTGTTCAGCAGTGAACACAGTGCGCCCCTTTAATACGGTATATTATATTAATATACTGTATAATATACTTATATTGTAGCGGTTTAATTAAACCCCCACAACACACAGACAGAACACAGAGACAGTCAGCTCGCACTCCTGGGTTTTCCCGCTGCATGCTGCGTTTACAGCCGTGAAGTTAAAGTGTTCATGCATCTTGTCATCTTACATATGTAGATGTGCTTTGAGGTAAATCTCCCCAAAAAGACTGGTCAAACACAGCGCTCGGCTAGAGCAAATAACAGAACAGTGTAATGTGTATTAACGTCTACAGGCAGATGCGTTTCGTCTTGCTCACTTCTGTGATGTTAATGGTTGCCTTTCATGTATTGTGCTCATGCGTCCTGTCCTCACTGTGACCTAGGGATTGAGATCAATATGTCTCTCAAATGCAAATGTCTTATGCCTGTTCTGTTATCTCTTTGATCATACTAACTGCTGGGGTATGTCCTTTTGATGTATTGTTGTGGTCGAGTATATATGCTGCAACTCTGTAACGCACACACTCTCATTCTCTCAATCTGACTTCAACCCTGCTGCAGGACACAGACTTTGTGTCCCTTCTCTGAGAGCCGTGGCCTCGCTCTCGGCGCTAATGCACGGCGCCGGGAGCGGAGCTTGTGACGGCGGTATGATAATAAAACTCTACTTAAAACCTCCAACAACGCCGCTTTATTTCATGCCGCTGCACTGGTGACCCCTTGAACACGCACATGTTTTGTGCGAAAGCAACCTTCTGAGCTGGACAGCTGCACTGGTGACCCGTTCTTCAGGATGAGATCTGCACGTCTGAGATCTGCTCATCCACGCTGGACCGGCCGCGCTCGCAGTTCCTCCACACGAGAGCGCGGGCACTTCGTCCCTTCTCCACGACGGCGTCCTCCAGGGCCGGCGGGGAACGCAACGCGTGGACCTGAACGCACCACGTCCGAGCCTGAGGAACAAAAGATCGTCTATTCCCTCCCGCCGCTCCAACGCATCTGCACGAGCCTGAGGGACAAAAGATCGTCTATTTCCTCTCACCGCTCCAACGCACCATGGCCAATCTACAGCCACAGCTCAACCTGGATTTTTATCAGCGCCGTCTGCGCCGATCTCCACCAAGTTTCTGCACCCTGGTTCTCCTCTCCAGCGGCCCACCCATGCACGGAACCGCAGCGCACGCACCGGGGAGTTACGAGGACGGCGCATCACGCACGGGACAAGTAACGGCTCCAGAGACCGCCATCGTCCTCCGCCGCTGCTCACAGAACCTTCAGGGCTGCTCGTTCACCTGAAGCAAGCACGCAGCTCACCACTGGATTTTTTAATGGTCTTAGCCACGGCACAAAGGGAAATCAGTCATCAGCTGTTCCCGGGGGCTTTGGGGTTGCTTCTGCACCTAAAGCCAACACGCCAGTCCCTCTGCTTTTGTTTATTTTTTTCTTACAGCCGCTCCTGCTTTTCTTCATGGCCACGGAGGAGCCAGAGACTAATTTTTCTTCTTCTGATCTCTGCATGTTCAGACGGGACATCGCGGAGCAGCAAACACTTTTGGCGCGACTGGAACGATTTTCCCGCGCCCGGTCAGCATGTACTACCCCCCCCCCCCTCCTGCTCAGAGTTTTTCCCTGCTCGCTGCTCGGACTGCAACATCGAGGTCACGGTCCCCTACCGTTTCCCTCTGGGGGGGGAGCAGTGTAGCAGTTTAATTAAACCCCCACAACAAACAGACAGAACACAGAGACAGTCAGCTCACACTCCTGGGTTTTCCCGCTGCATGCTGCGTTTACAGCCGTGAAGTTAAAGTGTTCATGCATCTTGTCATCTTACATATGTAGATGTGCTTTGAGGTAAATCTCCCCAAAAAGACTGGTCAAACACAGCGCTCAGCTAGAGCAAATAACAGAACAGTGTAATGTGTATTAATGTCTACAGGCAGACGCGTTTTGTCTGGCTCACTTCTGTGATGTTAATGGTTGCCTTTCATGCATTGTGCTCATGCGTCCTGTCCTCACTGTGACCTAGGGACTGAGATCAATATGTCTCTCAAATGCAAATGTCTTATGCCTGTTCTGTTATCTCTTTGATCATACTAACTGCTGGGGTATGTCCTTTTGATGTATTGTTGTGGTCGAGTATATATGCTGCAACTCTGTAACGCACACACTCTCTCTCTCACTTCAACCCCTGCTGCAGACACGCACTCTGTGTCTTTATTGAGAGCCGTGGGCTCGCTCTCGGCGCTCATGCACGGCGCCGGGAGCGGAGCTCGTGACGGCGGTATGATAATAAAACTCTACTTAAAACCTTCAACGCTGCTTTATTTCATGCCGCCGCAATATAATAATATACTCCTAATATTATATATTAGGAGGTGCGTAATTTTCTTTCTATATTAGGCGACGATCGCATCCAGCGCGAGTTGGACGGATCTACTTGAAATGCAGGTGTCCGAGCAGATGGCTTCCCAAGGGCACATCCGTACTGCCAAACAGTGTCGGGAGAAGCTGAAAAAGCTGAAAAGCGATTACCGAGCAGTGAAGGACCACATTGCTCGAAGTTCAGCGGATGGAAGGAGTGGAAGTAGTTCGCTGAGAGACATTGGGCTCCACACGGCCACTGTCACGGTCACGGCCCTTGGAAACCGTGGATGGTGAGTGTTTATTTGATATTGCGCATCTGTTCGCCACTTGATCCTTTCTGTGCCAAGCTCACTGTTTTTAAGAAATAGGAAGGTTGTTAGATTGTGGGTAATGGTTGTTACTGAGGCTTGCGTATTGTTTTGCAGCCAACTGCAGATTCACGCTTGCTTTGTGTTAAGTATTAGCGCGAACAAAACGCTGAATTACGCTTATTGTATTCCGGTTAAAAACTTGAGAGTGTTGTGTACATGTTGCACTTTGGTGTTAAGTTTTAAATTGCGTGCATTTTCTTTCTAGAATCGCATTTCATATCACAGGGGTTCACCTCAGTGGCGATGACTGACACAGCAGACTCTCCTGGCGCTGCGTCTGCGTGTGCGTCTGGCTGAGCGCCAGCTGGATCAGCTCCACATCACCAGCTCCATCTGGATCACGTTCAAGTACCGGTAAGGCACAATAACCATGATTTTTTTTTTTGGTTGAAACAGGTCCAGCAGCGGAATCCAGGGTCGAAAATCCATCCATCCATCCATCTTCTACCGCTTAATCCTTTACAGGTCGCGGGGGGTCTGGAGCCTAACAAGTTATGTACCAAATTGATTAATGCAATTTCCTGTAGCTGCATATTAATTAATTGAAAATGTCTTTTTAAATGTACAAAAAGGTTATTCTTTGGTCTTCACTTATCGGTGTTCCACAACCATTTTTAGGTGTGGTGATTGGTGCTGTTGTAACTCCTGTTTCAGACAAACAAAGTGCATGAACTGCCGTTGAAATCAACATGCTTCATTGAAATGCTTCGCGTCAGCTGACTGTATTAACCCATTCAGATTTTTGCGGCCACACTACAAGCAACTAGTTTAAACATTACCCATCCATCCATCCATATTCTTAATCTTAATCCTTTTTAGTTTTGCAGGGGGGCTGCAGCCGAAGACAGCACCCTGCGTGTTGCAAAATCTGCTCTACTGAGGGGCAGCAACATGACAGTTCAGCTTATATACAGCAATGAAGCATAATATAATAGTGACATTCCACCACAGACTTTGACCTGTGTAATTCCATAATATATGTAGTGATCCAGCTTTAACGACCATGCCTTTCTGTCTTTCCATCTAGGCAAGACGAAAACAGACAACTCCCATCGCTGACCTTACATTAGCGATGGTCAACATGCATGACGAAGAGATGCAGCTCTTGGAACGGCAACATGACCAGTGGCAAGAATCAGGAGTACATGCAGCATTTGCGACAGGTGGCCGCAGATGTGCGGGCAGATGCGCATGAAGCCCTGGAACAGGACGCTGCGTTACGAAGGGAAGAGCTCGTAGAGATGTCATCGCCCAGTCTGTTTTTTTGTTTGTAAATTTTGCTTCGGGAATAAAATTGTATTGTTTGCATCAAAAGTCTGGTTTATCTGTTATGACACCGTATGAGAAAAGCCAATAATTACATACACATTCCATTCTCTGTTCACTCCACATGCTGCTGTTCATCAGGTCAGGTGTATAGCCTTCTAATGGTAATTTAATTTTTAACAACACAACGAAATGTAATGTCTTGGTAGGTTTTTTTTTTTTATTTTAAGCAAATTTGCAATGCGGAATCCATTTCTCTTGAACGGGTACATTTTTTAGGTTATAAGCAGTTGTACAGGTGTGCTTGAACTTGTAGACACTGATAAAGGTAAGTACGTGTAAGTTGAATGTTGCATCACCAGTCAAAATTTAATAAATTAAGAAGGAATCTAGCAAAAATTTGGCACTAATAACAGTAGACAAATCGGACAAGGATACACAACTGTGTTCTTGTTGCACACAACTGTTGTTACCAACAAGTGCAAAATTTATATTCCCTTTTCCCAAAAATTAAAAATCAATTTGTAAGTAAAAGTGGGAGACCTTTACATGGGAAAATATGACATGTATCAGCACATGATTTATAGTTCAATTTGCATTTCCACCTAAGCAAAAGTGGCTTGTCGAGCTGGATTTTTGTGAAGATGGCCTGTGCGGTGTTTCTGCATGTAATTACATACCTGTCAAGTGATACGGTTTCGCCGTATTTTAATACGGGGAAAATGCAATTTTAGCAAATACGGGCGTATTGCCATTTCTGTACGCCAAAGAGAAAAATATACGGGAAAAAAATTTGAGAGTGTGGGGAGGAACACGTCGTGTGTGACCCCCACAGCGTACGGGGCTGTCAGAGCGCTCAGCGTGTGCAATTATCACAACAGAAGTGTGGACTCATCATTAGGCTGATGGCTTCGCACCTTCTTAACAGATAAGTGTTATGAACAAGAGGACAGGTAGATGGACCATGCACAACATTTTATTTACAAAAAACATTTTTGAAATATGTATGCACATAAATGTGGATGAAATAGACAAGTATTGCATCACAGCATCTCGTATTATATTGCAACGTGCAGCTTGACATGGCGACGTCCCACCAGGAGGTTTGAACTCACGCCTCGCGCTCTGGAGTCCCGCACTCTACCTGTGTCGCCAATAGGGTCAACCCACTTGGCAAGCCAAGTAGGGTGCTTATATTGAGTTCGCTACAATATCACCACCCTGCTCCTCTGCTCTCTGTGCTGCTGCCACCACTGGTTCATCTACTGCATCATCCAATGTAGTGTCAAACGTCTCTCCATGACTCTCACACAGATTGTGCAGAGCACAACAAGTCAGCATCATAGATTTAACCAGTTTCATGTCACAGTCATTCCTCCTTCCTTCTCTCCTCGTCATCAGCCATGTTTGTTGTGGAGGATTCAGTCGCATGTGTTTCACGTCACGAGGGTGTGGCGCCGCCTGCTGTTCAACAAATCCCACCCACAGCAGGTGTGCCATCAGGTGCGCCAGCAGTAGTTGAAAAGCGAGGCTGAACCGAACCGAAGTGAGTAGAGCCGGGTTTTCAAATCGGGGCTGAGTGGAGCTAGTGGAAAAGGGCCTTTAGTGAATAATGATTTGGGTCATAGTTGAATGTTAAAACTTGGGTTTTATGCATGTTTAATTTGTACCCCAATAAATCTCCATAGTCTGAAAAAACTGAGATTAGTTCTGGTAAAGAAGTGTCTGGCTGCCCTAGGTATATTAAAATGTCATCAGCAAAGAGTGCTATTTTATGTTCCTTCTGACCAAGTGTAATACCTTGAATTTCTTGATTTTGTCTTATCCATTGGCTCAGAGGTTCTATGAAGATTGCAAAGAGCAGTGGAGACAGGGGGCAGCCTTGACGACATCCTCTTTCCAGCTCAAAAGATGATGATAAATTACCGTTAATCCTTATTTTAGCTGTTAGTTTTTTATATAATGCCTGTATAGTTCTAATGAAGTTGTTATGAAAATTGAAACTGGATAAGATTCTATATAGGAAAGACCAGTCAACCGAATCGAATGCTTTTTCAGCATCTAATCCCAATATGACTGCATTTAAGTTATATTTTTTTATATGATGAATTATGTGTAAAGTGCGTCGAATATTGTCTTGTGTCTGTCTTTGTCTTATAAAACCTGTTTGGTCTAAGTGAATTAAGTCTGTCAGTATGTTTTCTAACCTTTTGGCAAGGATAATGGTAAAAAGCTTATAGTCCTGATTTAATACACTGATTGGTCTGTAGTTGGAGCATTCTCGTTTATCCTTTTCAGGTTTAGGTATAACTGCAATGACCCCTTCTCTCCAGGAGGGGGGATTTCCCCTGTGTGGAGGACATAGTTAAATGTTTTCAGGGGGAGAGGAGATAGTTGCTGTTTAAAGGTTTTGTACCATTCTGCTGTATAGCCATCTGTTCCTGGGGATTTGTTAGCTTTAAGTTTCATAATTGCTTTTTCCAATTCTTTAGGATGTATTTCTGACAGTAGTGTTTTATTTTGTGATTCCGTAAGTTGGGGAAGGTTTAATGTGTTTAGGAATGTCTCGGATGCGTTTTTATGTTTTTTGTGGGAGTATAAGTTCTTGTAGTAATTCTCGAAGCTTTTAAGAATATCCTGAATTCCGAATTTTATTTCCTTTGATACTGGGTCTCTGATTTTGTAGATTGCTCTTTCTGTTTGTTGTTTCCTCAATTTATAGGCTAGTAATTTTGCCGATTCACTGCCTGCTTCATAGTGTTTTTGTTTCAGAAATGTAAGTTTCTTCTGGATTTCTATTGTGTAGATCTCATTTATTTGATTTTTAATTTCTTTAATCTTGAGCGAGCCATTAGAATGAGTGTTGTCTTTGTGTTCTTTTTCTAGGTTCTTGACTTCTGACTCTAGTGTGATTAGTTTTTCTTGTCTCAGTTTCTTTTGGGTTGCCAGTTTTGCAATAATTTTTCCCCTTATTACAGCTTTGCACGCATCCCACAGTATTAAAGGGGATACTTCTCCATTATCGTTTTCTTTCAAATATCTGAAAATATCTGATTCCAATTCATCTTTCAGTGGTCCTTTCAGGACATTTGAATTCAACCTCCAGGAAAATGTATTATTTGTGTATTTTTGGATGTTTAAGTCCATATAGATCGGACTGTGGTCAGAGAGATCCATCAGTCCTATTTTACATGTTTTTACTCTTCCAATGTCTCTATTAAACATAAAAAAGTAATCAATCCTTGAGTAAGATGAATGTGGCGTTGAATAAAAAGTATAATCTTTTACATTGGGGTTGAATTCCCTCCATACGTCACAGATTCCCATTTCTTTTAGTAGCATCCGAGTTTTCCTATTTTGAGTGTTATTTTGATGTGAAGAATTACCTGTTGCATCCCAGTATGGATTCAGTCTTAGATTGAAGTCTCCACCACATATCACTAAACCTTGGGCTTTAGTTATCATTAGGTCGAATACATTTTTATAAAATTTCCAGTTAGCCCCTGGTGGTGCATATACATTCAGCAGGGTGATATCTTCTCCCTCTAGCCGCCCATTTACCAAACTGTACCTCCCTTCTTTATCTTTGTGTTCTGATTTTTTTTCAAATGTAATTTTGGTTGATATCAACGTCGCTGCTCTCCTCCTCCTCCCTGACTTATATGAAGATGAAGAGATCATTTTAAACCCTTGTCTATTGAGTTTAGTGTGCTCCACATCTGTTAGGTGGGTTTCTTGTAAAGATATTATTTCTGCTTTGTCTTTTTTCATTTTGCGTAGAATCTTGGATCTTTTAACTGGATTCAGGATCCCTTTTACATTATATGAGACTATTTTGGTTACACCCTGTTTCTCCATTGTATTTTCTTATTTGGTATAACAGTGTGGTGGCCCTCTTTTATGCTACTCAGAAACTGAAAGAACATTAAGAACATAAAAAACATTAAGAACATAGTTTACGAAACTTTAAAACAAAAAACTGTCAAAAAAACTTCCTGAGCTGAGGTCTTTTTAAAGACCCTGTAAGAGCCCTGATGGAGTGTAGGCTCTGAGGGAAATTCCTCAAACTCTGTTGCGTGTTGAGAGCCCTCTCTTACCCCTGTAAGTTGTCCCATGTTTTTAACGTGAATTTCAGATCCCAATCCGAACTTGTAATGATTTTTTTTTTTTTATGCCTATACCCTATGAAATTGTGTGCACCCTCCCACCCCCATCACAGCAAACATTCACTCTAATATAGTATTTGTTAGTGTGGGGAGAACATGTGGGTCATTGTCACATTTCTATTTTAACAAGTTTTTTTTTTTTTTTTTAATTAAGAAGACATTTGTTTCTAATGCTATGACTGCTCCATGAAATGTTTTACCACATGCTGATTCTGCATCTCCTTTAATGTTTGTTACCTTGTAGGAGGGGGGTTGGAAGTGCAGAATGACTGAAAAAAAAAAAAAAAAAGGTCGCTATTCCTTCCTGAAACTGGAAAGCTTATCCTTGTAGCTCTGGGGCTGGGTTTCCCGTTGCTGGCCCGTGGATTTTGAAGGTCTCTGTGTGGACCACGTTTGAGCCTTGATCCTATCGCTCGGGTCTGCTGCGGGTTTAAACACCATTACCGGGAGCCCTCTTCTCGCCATGTCAATTGTTGCTTCTTCCGCCGAATTATTGAGACATGACTCTTCACCGTAAAAGACCCTTAACTTCGCAGGAAATGGCGTCTGAAAGCGCAGTTTCTGTTCCCGTAGCACCTTTTTGGCGTCGTTGTACTCCCGGTGCTTTTTAAGAACCTCCGGGGCATAATCGTGTTCCACGAAGACTTTTCTCTCTTGGTGCATTGTAACGGCAGCAGCTGTGTTTGTTTGATCCATGTGAGAAACATGGCAATTCTTGTGACTGTTGTAATTTCCCCGCTATATATGTCAACAGTTACATCCTTTCTAGTATTTGACCTTTGGTTGTACAGCAATGTCTCCCAAAGATTTGTTTTGGCAGGTATATATATATATACTCACAGCCTGGCTCTGTGTGCCAGTCAAAAGTTGTTTACTTTGTGTCTGGGGGAACCCCCAACATGGAAATGACCTTTGACCTCTGGGGAATCCCTTGTGAATTCCCTACCTTTTTTTTTATTTATTCCCTCCATATTTTCTTTTAAAACCTAGGTTTGGAAATTTGTCCTTTGAGATTTAAAAATTATTGAAATAATTTGCCATCAAAAATACATGAGGTATAAGCATTATTCACAACAGGAAGTAGACGATTTGAGACTTCCTGCCCAGCAGAATATGGCAGCGGACAGATTGAGCATGGCTGGCTAAAACAAAATCCAAGCCATCCAGCTGCTTACCTCAGCCCAGGTAGGGTGAAACTGTCATAATGATGAAATAATTCCTCATATCCAATTATCTACCCGATATTTTGTAGGTTGTTTGAGAGATGATGATGTTTTTGAAGTTTGTTGAAGCGTGACTAGACCATGTGACTGTCAGTGGTAATCCATGCCTATGTGACCTTTCACCTAGTCTCCATGCATGTGCAAAAGACTGTAATAGTTGTGAAAAAGTAATTTTTGAAGCTTCATTTGTGAATAGGGATGTATTTTTGACTTGAAGTAAATGCAGTATTATTCTGGTCAGTCACTGCTACAATTCCCGGCCTGCATGGCCTTTGTAGTTTTTAGAAGTGCAAATCTAGCAATCCTTCATTATTTACTGGATGCCTAGTTCTAGTCAATTTTATTGTTATGTTTTGAATTGACATCTTGACTTTAAATTAGCTGAAATACCAATTTACAAGGTATTTATTCCGGGCTATTAATTGCAGACAAAATGTGAGAGCCTGCAAGGAATTTCTGCCCTCGGAAGGCTGCGACCCGGCAAAGTGGTTAGTGAAATGTTTAACTCTGTTGAAGTTTAATGATGGTTGTTTGAATATGCACATGTCCAAAGAATAGAAACTTTTGTGTGTTTCTAATATGAAAATCTGATGTGCACAAACCATACAATTTTAAATGTGGATTTGATAATCTGTTGTATTTGTTTACAGTAAATGCTGCATAATTTTTGCTGGTAGCTTTCTTGCAACAACTCAGTAAACCTAAAAAATCTATCAATTTGAGATCATAAATGTTTACATTTGTGTGTATGCAGTATGATTTAATTTCTGTAATACTAGAATTTTGTGTCCACAGCTAAAATAATGTTTCTTGTGTTTGATATGTTTCAGTCTTTACGGTGTTTGATGCATTAAAGTCAAAAGCAAGGACATTAAAGATGTGTCAAACATCAGTTATTGCACACCAAAATGCAGCTCATAATCCGAGGCCGGAACAGTAAAGACACTACCTCATACTCGTCTGTACCAAGTCATCGTGGACGAGCGTGGGTGTGCAAGCAAAGAACGCTGCAGATTCAAGAGGTTGGGTCGTGCCGTGTCATCGAGATCGTGATGGTGACATCCTGTCGGTACCACTCACCAGTGTGCTAGTGATAGTATATGACAATTAAGTAAGAGACATTCACTTTTCTGCTACAGCCTGTAAGTGAAGGACATGTATCCAGTGATTGAACCTTGAGGACACATTTTAAGTCAAGTCAAGTCAAGTTTGTGTTTCTCAAGTGCAAAGTCAAGTTTATTAGTCACTGAATACTGTTTATTTTGTGCTGATGTTGAGAGAAGTGTTTGCATTATTCTGTTTTCATTGTACATGTACTGCTTGTGCACATCCTGTTGCTAGCGTATTTCAATCAGTATTTTTGAACATCAATTTAAATCAGGCTAGTAAGATCAAGTAAGATCAAGGGCTGAGGTAAGGGCTGGTTGAGCTTCAATCCAATGATATAAGTATATTTCAAGATTCCTCAAATTTAATTCAATTTTGAATTAATCAAATCAAGTACAAGCTTAAAGTATTTAGGGAATCATATACCCCAAAGATAAGAATTCCCTAATTCAAGTATAGTTTCCATTCAGTTATTTTGAGTGGAAATTTCGAGGTAAACATAAAAAACACATTGTGTTTCAGGTTTGCATAATATTTTTTATCTCCAGGTTTTCACTCAAGAAATCTGGTTGGTGAAAATCCCAATTACCAAGTCTGGCTAGCATTGTCTGTCAGACCATCCAGATTTACTAAACATTTTTTTTACGGTCATTAGATTGCCAAAACGACTGTCGGGTGGCATATGCTGTCACAAAGAGTTCACCAACTCACTGACACAGTTGACAGTGTATGTAATACTGCCGGCAATCGAAACTCACTTTATTCAAAGAGGTAATATAAATTACCATTTCATTTTTTGTCCCATTTCCTCACTATTTTCCATAAACACTGTACTGCAACAAAATGGCTGCAGCTGCCAAAAATGCAACTGAGCAAGAATTGCGAGAGCAGATCACAGCTGCCAAAGAGCAATTACAAGCCATAAATGCTGACTTGGCAGTTGAAACCTTGTCTGAGGAAGAGCGAGCTCAACTCAACACTGATGCAGAAACAGTACATAGTGCAATAGAAACTCTTGAAATGGAGTTGGCTACAATCAGTGAACAAGAAAAGAATAATGGTGACAAGAAGCAACCAGAAGGAGAGAATGCGGTGGCTGGAGTCCAAGAAAAAGAAGATGCAAGTGATCCAGAAGATGGCGCCACTGGCAAGACTAACCAGAACACTGCACAAACAAAACTCAGGCATGTCCCACTTCATGAGCTGAAGCAAAGACGAGAGACATGCATGAAGAGACTGAAAGAAGTCAGGCGGTTAGTGAAAGCAAAGGGAGAGGATAAGTCTGTCTCACCAGAGATTTCTGCTGAATACGACAGCCTCAATGACAAAGTTGCGACTTTAGATGCTGTCATCAGTAAAAAGGAAGAACAAGAAGCACAGGTAGACAGAGCAAACAAAAGGTTTATGCGAACATACAGTAAAGTAAAGAAGGCTGTGTTCGCTCTTTTTTATGCATACAAAGATGAGGTCTTGGACACAACTGAAGATGACTTGGAAGACCTGATTCGCCTGGACAAAGAAATGACAGCTACATATGAAGCCTGACGAGATTTGTGCCCGCCAGACAACGAGATGCAGCGCAGAGTCGACAGCGCTAAGCAAATGTGCTCAGACATGGCGAAAACCTTGAAACAAATTGGAGAGAATCCAATGATGGCAGACAAGGAGAGAAAAAGCCTTCTCAAGACTACTTGGGGAATGAATTATTCCAGGTCTCTCTTTGGAAGCAAGTTAGACTATGAGTCTGATATTTCTGCCAAGTCTAAAGTCTCCATTCAGTCAAAGGTATCTGTAAGTGCACAGATTTCAGAATCTTCAACAAGCTCTTCAACAGGATCAAGTAATGCCTCAGAAAAGGCCAGGAAGCTGGCTGAATTGAGCGCTAAGCGAAAGTGTGCAGAACTTCACGCAAAGATAAGGAAATACAAGGTGGCCTTGGAAAGTTGTCATGAACTATTAGAAATAGCAGAAGAAGAGGAAAGAGTCCAAAAGTCAGATGACATCTCTTGTTGCAGTGACAAGCCTAGTAAAGGTTATCTGAATCCAGAGGCACCTGCTTTTTCTCCTGAGGCCAGATCACCAAGAGCTGAAGATTGCGCGAGCCAAGTAGAGTCACAGTTGGCCTTCATCGCCCAAACATTCTCAGATAGCGTCAGCAGATCAAGGCTGCTGTTCCCACACCTCCTGTGTTTGATGGTGACCCACTCAAGTTCATCAACTTTCGCAAAAGTTTTGTGACACTTGTTGAGAACAAGGGAATTCCACCATCAGACAAGCTGTATTATCTGCAGCAGTACCTTGCAGGAGAAGCCAGAGCGGCAGTAGAAGGTTGTTTTTTCGGAAGTGATGAAGCTGCCTACAACCGTGCATGGACCACGTTGGAAGAACGGTTCGGACACCCCTTCACCATTCAACTCTCCTTGAGAAACAAGTTGAGAGACTGGCCCAAAGTAACAGGCAAAGATAAGAAAGGTCTTCAAGATTTCAGCGATTTCCTGAGCACCCTCAAAGAAGCTATCCCCTACGTGAAAGGTCTTGAAGTTTTGAACGATTGCGTCCAAATCCAGGAAACAGCAACCAAGTTACCCGAGTATTGTAACACTAGGTGGACACGGCGTGTTACAGAAGATATAGATGTTGGAAAGGGCTACCCTTCGTTTCAAGAATTTGTCGACTTCGTAGCCAGAGAAGCCAGAGTGGCTACCAACCCTATATGCGTGGTCGCTCAAAACCAAGACAAGTTGCCAACTGCGAATAGAGGAAACGAGTCTAGGGCAAAGACAAAACGAGCACCTGGCATTACTCATGCCACCAACACCAACACCAGTTTTGAAAAAGAAACCCCTAAAAGTGGAGCCAAAAATTCTCCAGTTTGCACCTACTGCGACAAAGATCACCTCATCTACAAGTGCAATGCTTTCAAAGAGTTGCCTTATGATGACAAAATACAAAGCATTCGAAGCAAGGCCCTTTGCTTCAAATGTCTCAGACGTGGCCACACATCAAAGAATTGTCTAGTTAAAGTGTCCTGCAACACGTGCAAAGGCAAACACCAAACTCTGCTGCACTTAGACAAGAAGAAAGCAGACACAAAGCTTACAGAGTCAGAAGCCGACAAAGATGAAAACACATTTGAATCTATTTCAAACAAAACCAACCAAGATTACATGAAGAGTTATACTTCAATGATCGTACCTGTTTGGGTCAAGACAGGCCAAGCTGGCTCGCAAGAAGTATTGGTTTATGCACTGATTGATTCCCAAAGCGACAGCTCCTATATCACAGAGGATCTGGCAGTCAAGCTGTGCATGCCACATGAAATAACAAGAATGAAGATAACAACTATGACATCTTCATCGGTGGTCTATTGTAAGAAGTTCTCAGACATCAAACTGAGAGGATACGACTCGACTGTCGAAGTCCGAGTCAAGTCGTGCTACACAAGAGACCACATCCCTCACAACAGGGAGCACATTCCTTCAAAGGTAGCGGCAAGTATGATGCCTCATTTGGCTCGAATAGCCCCCTTCATTCCTCCTATTCAAGACTGTGAAGTGGGACTGCTCATTGGATACTCCTGCCCACAAGCACTCAGACCGGTGGAGATAGTCTCCGGAAATCCCGAAGAAGCCTTTGCTGTGAAAACAGACTTGGGATGGAGCATCATTGGAGGCCCTTGTTATGAACAAGGCAACAATGGCGTATGCCATAGGATTGTCGCCAAAGAATTGATAGTGCCACCACCCTGTGAGATCCTGAAGGTTATCGACCAAGATTTCAGCGACACCAAAGATGAAGCGAAGGAGCTAATCTGCCAGGCCACTGAAATATGCAAAAAGGGCAAAGTTAGACTCCATAAGTTCCTGTCGAACAGCATAGACGTCCTGGAATCTATACCACCTTCAGAAAGAGCCACTACCGTCTCCGAAATAAACTTGGAACTGGAACCTCTCCCGGTTGAGCGCACACTTGGAACAAGATGGGATGTTCAAAATGACTGCTTCAGGTTCAAGATAACACTACAGGATAAACCCAATACAAGAAGAGGCATCCTCTCTACAGTCATGTCAGTCTATGACCCAAATGGATTTGTTAGCCCTGTGGTGTTGCAAGAGAGAAAGATCCTGCAAGAACTGTGCAAGCAAAAGAAATCCTGGGACGAACCTGTCGAGCCTGTCATAATTGAACGGTGGGAGAGCTGGAAAGCAGATATTCAGGAACTGGAGGATCTGAAAATACCCAGATGTTTCAAGCCTGACAAGGAAGTGAAATCTTTCGAGTTGCATCATTTCAGTGATGCCAGCACTCAAGGTTATGGGCAGTGCTCGTATGTCAGAATGTGTGACCAAGATGGAAACATAGACTGCGCCTTGCTCATGAGCAAAGCGAGAGTGGCACCATCAAAAGTTGTCTCCATTCCTCGGCTTGAATTGACAGCAGCAACAACGTCAGTGAAAATCAGCAAGTTCCTCAGAAGAGAGCTCGAGATCCAGGTCACCAAGGAATATTTTTGGACAGACAGCAAGGTCGTGCTGGGATACATCGCCAACAGTGCAAAGCGGTTTCACGTGTTTGTCAGCAACCGTGTACAGTACATTCGGGAGAACACTGAAGTGCAACAATGGCACCACGTACCGACCAAGTCGAATCCAGCCGATCTAGCTTCGAGAGGCGTGTCGGCCAAAGAACTGGGCACCTCTATGTGGCTGAAAGGCCCAGAATTTCTCTACAAAGCAGAGCTACCACTGACTTCGCCAGACGATACTCTCAACCTTGGCGACCCTGAAGTAAAAGCACAGTGTCTCGGGGCATCTAGCGTTGTTCTACCAACAGGACTGTTGGATGTACTACAAAGGATCTCGAAGTGGCAGACCATGATCAACATCTTGGGAACTATGATAAGAAGAGTGTCTTCGAAGACAAGCCGTCTACTCCAAGACAGAAAAGCACGTAATCTAGCCATCAAGTGGTTACAAGCCAAAGAGTTTCCTGAAGAGATCACAACCCTGGGGAAAGGTGGAAACGTAGCAACGTCAAGCTGCTTGAAGACTCTAGATCCCATGTTGGATGAAGAAGGCCTGCTAAGGGTTGGGGGAAGAGTTTGTGAAGCAGAAGACATCACCAAGGAAGAATGTCACCCCATTATCCTTCCAAGAAAATCACATGTCACCGAAGCCATCATCAGGCATGTACATCAAAAGACCAATCATGGAGGTCGCAGCTCAACTTTGAATGAACTACGATCTCAAGGATATTACGTACAAAGGGGCTCCAAGACAGTGGCTTAAGTGATACGCAACTGTATCATGTGTCGCAAGCAAAGAAGACCAGCGGAGAGTCAGAAGATGGCTGACTTGCCACAAGAACGTACAGAAGCGCATCCTCCATTCTACAAGTCTGGAATGGATGTCTTTGGCCCGTATCTCATCAAACGCGGAAGATCAGAAATCAAGCGCTACGGACTGCTGTGCACGTGTCTGTACAGTCATGCAATTCACCTGGAGCTTCTAGACGACCTCTCAACTGACTGTTTCATCAATGCCCTAAGATGCTTCTTGCCATTGCGAGGTGTGGTTAGAAGCATACTCTGCAATCAAGGTTCCAACTTCATCGGTGCTGACAATGAACTGAAACAAGCTCTCACCGAATTGGATCATGACAAGCTGGAGACAGTTCTAGCAAACAAGCAAGTGGAGTTCAAGTTCAATGCTCCTCATGCTAGTGAGCAAGGTGGCGTATGGGAAAGACAGATCCGCACAGTGAGGAAGACGCTGAAGTCGGTGATAGACTTTGCGAACACACGACTAGACGACGCCTCCTTAAGAACACTGTTCTATGAGGCAGCATACATCGTGAACAGTCGTCCATTGTGTCCAACGTCTTTGAATGACCCACTCGCCGAACCTCCCATAACGCCAAACGCTCTACTTCATGGCAAGCTTGAGGGAGTCTTACCTCCACCAGGAGCCTTCTGCGCCCAGGACGTTTATGCACGGAAACGCTGGAGGCGTGTTCAACACCTGAGTCAGCTCTTTCGAAGTAGATGGAAACAAGAATACTTACTGAATCTCCAACATCGCCAAAAGTGGTGCAAACCACAAAGAAACCTCCAAACAGGAGACATTGTTCTCATGATGGATGAAGGGTTGGCGAGAAACCAGTGGCCACTTGGACTTGTGACGAGTGCAATGGCCGACAAGGACGGACTTGTCCGAAAAGTGAGGCTGAGAATTTCGAACGCCAGAAGTGTGGCTCGTGGGGAGAAGATTAAGCCAGTCTCCGAACTGGAAAGACCAGTGCAAAAGGTTGTGCTCATGCTGCCGGTTAAAGATTAGGTGACATTGTGAAAATTTTATGTTGGCATGACTTTATAGTCTTCCATCATAAAGATTTTGGTGGGAGTGTAACGGCAGCAGCTGTGTTTGTTTGATCCATGTGAGAAACATGGCAATTCTTGTGACTGTTGTAATTTCCCCACTATATACTGTATGTCAACAGTGACATCCTTTCTAGTATTTGACCTTTGGTTGTACAGCAATGCCTCCCAAAGATTTGTTTTGGCAGGTATATATATACTCACAGCCTGGCTCTGTGTGCCAGTCAAAAGTTGTTTACTTTGTGTCTGGGGGAACCCCCAACATGGAAATGACCTTTGACCTCTGGGGAATCCCTTGTGAATTCCCTACCTTTTTTTTTTTATTTATTCCCTCCATATTTTCTTTTGAATGAATGAATTTTATTTATTTCGGATAGTACATTACAGGTTAAAAGAAACTGTATAATATAACAACAAGGTCAAATTAGACAAAGACTCCTTCTACTATACAATTCCACGTGAGTTATCCGAAATGGGTGATGGCTGAAGCCGCAGCTTATATTGCCCACCCATATTCCATCCAAGAATTCAAAGGAGAAAAAGAGAAAACAAGACAAGAGCGATTACAATTTAAAACAAGGCTAAGACAAAATATGACTGAGAGAAAAAGAAAACTGAGCTAGTCTAAGTTAAGCGGTTACTATTCAAAAACAAATCTAAGACATAGTGTCACAGAGAAAAAAGAAAAAAAGAAAAAACTAAGCTACAACACAACACAGGCTGGAAATGTCAATCCTTATGTGAGTTTACATGTCGTCTTGTAAAAATGTGTGGAGTATTTCTTCCTTTAGTTTTTGTTTAAATTGTCCAAGCGTTGTACATGATTTTAATTCAGGTCCAAAATCGTTCCATAATCTGACTCCTTGCACTGAAATACAGTGTTGCTTGGTGGTTGTTCTCACTGTAGGCTTTTGAAATATACATGTTCCTCTGAAGTGATATCGTTTCTCCCTTGTTTGGAACAACTTTTGGATATTTGCGGGCAGTGATAGATTCTTCACTTTGAACATTATTATTGCGGTTTTAAAGTCAATCAGATCTTTCAACTTGAGAGTTTTTTGTTTAAGAAAAAGTGGGTTTGTTGGTTCCCTGTAAGCTGCTTTGTTGATTATTCTAATAGCTCTCTTTTGAAGCATAAAGAGTGGATATATGTTTGTTTTATATGTATTTCCCCATACTTCATTACAATATGTCATGTATGGGAGTATTAATGAATGGTACAAGGTGTATAGTGTGGGTTGATTCAGCAAATTTTTCACTCTGTGTAATATTGCAATTGATTTGGATACTTTACCTTTTATATAATTAATATGTGGCTTCCAACACAGTTTGTTATCAATTATTACTCCAAGGAATTTAGTTTCGGATACCCTTTCAATCTCTACACCATTTACACTGAGTTTGGGTACTGGGTAGTTGTGATGGTTGTTAAAGACTATAAATTTTGTCTTGCTTAAATTGAGCGTTAATTTGTTTGAATCAAACCACAGTTTCAGCTTTCCTAATTCCTTTCCGAGTGTATCCAGAAGTTGTTCCAAATTGTTTCCACTGCATAGCAGATTAGTGTCATCAGCAAACAATATTAAGTCCATTTTTTCTGAAACTTTACATATATCATTTATATACATATTGAATAATAATGGTCCCAAAACTGAACCCTGTGGGACTCCACAGGTGACCTTCAGTAACTCTGAGTTTTTGCTGTTAACACATGCAAACTGATATCTATTCTTTAAGTAACTACTTAACCAGGACAGTGCTACCCCTCTAATACCACAATTTTGTAGTTTCTTTAATAATAGATTGTGATCTACTGTATCAAATGCTTTTTTAAGATCCAGGAATACTCCAACTGAATACTCTTTATTTTCAATGGCTGTTGATATTTTTTCTGTAAATTCCATTAAGGCATATGCTGTTGTCCTTTTGTGTCTGAACCCATATTGCTGCTCACACAATAAATCATTCTTCAGTATGAAGTTGTCAATTCTCTCATAGAATATTTTTTCAAGTATCTTGGAAATTGCGGTAATAGTGAAATTGGTCTGTAGTTGGAGAGTTCCCCTCTGTCGCCTATCTTGTAAATCGGAATTACTTTAGCTATTTTCATTGCATTAGGAAATATACCTGATTGGAGAGACAGGTTACAGATATACGTCATACAGATATACAGATATACGTTTTTAAAACCTAGGTTTGGAAATTTGTCCTTTGA